>CM012449.1:29505157-30795157 GCA_003999625.1 Oryzias javanicus | reverse complement strand
GACTTTTAACGGTATCCCAATGTATTGTAAATCTAATTTCTAATGTTATAGCTGCACTTAAATATAACTTACAACGGCCTCAGCGGTTCTGCAGACAGATTTCCACATTCCTCATGGGCTGCATAAAACCTGCAGTCGGGGTTTTGATCATTTTTATTGTCACTACTATTATTATCACTGTATTATTTTAGGAAACCTCTGATCCTGGAGGAGTAAACTGATAGGAATCAAAGCTGCAGAGGACAAACCTAATGTGCTTTTTAAGAAAAGGAGAGGTAAATACAATACTTTTTTTTAGGAAAGCAAAGAGTTACGGTAATTTAGGTTCACGTAAATAAGGTAGATTGCAGAGAAATCAAGCAGTTGATGTGTTTAAATTATGGCAGATAAAAACCTAAACAAGTGCTTTTGTTTAACCCTATAGTGCAAATATGCATTAAACTACTTCAACTACAAAAGTACAAAAATATGAGATTTTTTTTAGTACATAAACAGGTGATAAATTCTAATTTTCATCCTAATTAGCACATATATTTCAGATAAGAAGCGTTATTAATTCTAAATTAAATTTCAGTCTATAATGTTTCCTTCATGGTAATATTTGTCTTGTTTTTTAAATGGAAATAAACAAAATCTTGGACAACCAATTTATCTCGGATTTTACTTATCCTAGAAATTGTTTTATTTTATTTATTTTTTTTATATATCCAGGTGTTCAGGAAAACTCAAGAAAATTAAAGCGAGAAAAAAACAGAAATCTGATTTTGAAAATAAAATAGAACATTTTTCACATTACAGACGCTGCCTGCCATTTTGGAGCCAAACAATTTCTGAGTCATCGTTTCTATGGTAACTACTCTAGATATACAGTAGTGAGCGTGTTGGAAATCTGTAACACCTATGAACTGAAGTCATGTAATAAAGTCTGTCAAATCAAAGATTTGGATCAGGCACCACCTACTTTTATTGAGGCATGATTGGCCAGTTTATAACTTGAATAATTTCCACTATAGAACAAAAAATGAGGATCATCAAGAAGAAGTTTAAAAAAATGTAGCAGATCAAGAATGGTTACTCTGACAAATAATGGCTGAGGATGGTTTGTTTCTCAGGATAAGTCTATAGGATTTGGCTTCAAGGGGGTCAAGGTCACTCTGTCCAGTTCTCACATACAGTCAATAAGTAAAAATCAGTAAGAAAGTAAAATAAAAATTAAAAACTTA
This sequence comes from Oryzias javanicus, assembly GCA_003999625.1. Taxonomy (NCBI): domain Eukaryota; kingdom Metazoa; phylum Chordata; class Actinopteri; order Beloniformes; family Adrianichthyidae; genus Oryzias; species Oryzias javanicus. Next base: position 30,793,934 of record CM012449.1, on the reverse strand, counting down.
TAAAATGTAATGTGCACTAAGCTGAAGCACTTTTACCAGTTCAATATGACGAAGCAGAACTTCTTCAATCAGAAGTTCAGTGTCGACTCGGTGAGATCTGTCTGTTCCAGTACAGGAAGAAACATCCACTCTGTGTTGAAACCTCACCGGGCTGCAATCAAAATATTCTCACTCTTCAAAAAATATTCTCCAATACTTTCTATGTGCTTTTTTCTTCTATCTTAAATTTTATTTGAGAGCAGTTTTTTACACATGCACATGCAAAAAAAAAAAAAAGTCAGTTTGTTTGAGATGCCAAGAAAGAAACAGCTTGATGGTCAATGCACATCACTGTAATTAAACTATGCAGTTTGAAAAAAAGCATTCATTACGTGAAACTGGTGTGTTACAGCTAATAACCCAAATCCTAAGTCAAAAAAGTGAGACCTACATTTTCTGGAAACAATAAACTCTTTCAAAAATGTATTTTAAGGACCATTTTCCATGAATCGTAACAGTAAGGTCTTTATTTTTTCCCCAAAATGTGTCAAAACGGCCCCCTGATGACCAAACCTCGACCCAAGAGGGAAGAAGGTGAAGACATTCCAGCTTCCTGTAGACCAGCTAACAGCATTTTTAACTGTTAATCTTCTATTTTACAAGCCAAACTAGGGTTTCACCAAACATTCCTGGGGCTGAGTGTGATCTGCTGGATAAAATTGCAGCACGGCAACATTGTGTGTTTCTGATCGGATCCATCAATCAGAACAAACGAGATGTGTTGTGACAGGAATCCCATCGTCCAAAAACGTGCAAAATGAACAGAAGCTTGTGTCAAATGAGTTAAAAGTTGCTCTGTTTGGATCGAATATTGAAGCCTCGACGTCAGCGCGGAGGCGCAGACGGGAAGTCGCCACAGAAGACAAAAAGCTAAATGCACAAATCCCCAGAAAATCAGCCTGGTTGTGAAAATAAAATGCCACTCGGAATCTCACGGGTTTTGCTGACTGGACAGAGCCGTGGCGCTTCTCTAATATGACCCATGAGACTTCCAGACAGAATAAAACACACTATGTAATGTAATGGCAAGCAGTATGCATGGCCTCCACGGCGTAGATCAGAAGTCTGCAATATTTTATTCTGAAAGAGCCATTTGGGACAGTTTCTTATTGACAAAAAAACATGTTTTTTGGTTGTTTTGTTCTGGCTTTTAATACATTAATTTATAAAATACACCTTATAATTATAAAAATTCCTACAGATGACATCCTTTTTACTTTAGACAGCAGCAGATACAAGATCATTTCAAAATAAAACCCACCCTGTACATAAGATCCTCCTGCTGCATCAGATTTACTTGAAGAAAAACTGCAAGAAGAACAAATCAAACACGATATTTAGTGTTTCTTCATCCAGTTTCTCCTTCTAGTGTTGATTATAAACACGACAACTTTGGTGTCAAATCTTTTCTTTTTATCTATACATGTAACTGCAATAAAATAATGCTATTCTAATGCTTAACCCCTCACTCAGATTAATCCTCTAACCATCATTTTTGCTAAACATAAATAGCAAAAACTAAATAAATGTAAACAGATTCACCAAAACTACAAACCTGTTGTTGATACACATGCTATCTTCCGACTCGTCATATATGGACGTATTTTCCCCTCCGCATCACTTTTCGGTGTTTTGACAGTCTCCATCTTGTTGTTTTTAGACGTGCTGGCTGTTCCCATTAAATCAGGGGTCTCCAACCCTCGAGATGTGGGATTGGACGGGATAATGGACGCGGAACAGGTACTGGTCTGTGTCCCGAGGGTTAGAGGCCCCGGATTACCGTAGGCATTTTTTCCTCTTTCTGTGGCCCGGAGTTTGGGGACCCCTGATTTAATGGGAACAGCCAGCACATCAAAAAGTGGCTTGGAGGGGTCCCGAACCAAACGTCCACATATGAGGAATTGGGAGTTAGAATGTGTGGGTTGTTTATTCAAAATGTCATATTTGAGGAGTAAAGGATGTGGTTCTAGAGCCTCAAGGTTGGTTTATACTTCCAAGAGATTCGTGGCTTCTTGCCACCAGGGGGGCGGGGTCACTCGGTCCAGTTCTCACATACAGTCAATAGGTAAAAATCATTAAAAAAGTAAAATAAAAATTAAAAAAACATGTAAAATGTAATGTACACTAAGCTAAAGCCCTTTTACCAACACAATATAACAAAGCAGAACTTCTTCAATCAGAAGTTCAGTGAGATCCGTCTGTTCCACCTCACCGGGCTGCAATAAAATATTCTCACTCTTAAAAAATATTCTCCAATACTTTCTATGTGCTTTTTTTCTATCTTTTTGAGAGTAGTTTTTTACACTGGAGTCTCAAGGCTGGTGTATACTCGTGATCGCTCGCGTCGAAGTGGTCGCCCGGCTAGCAGAGCAGAATCGCTCCAGTCGCTGCAGATTGTGCCACCTGCTGGTGATGTCCCACACGACTGGAATCTTACGCCCAGTGTGCAATCACAGGCTAATTTCGTCATTTAACTTGAATTTATTTCAGTGATTAGAGTACACGACTACATGGATGTGACTGATGGGAACCGATCGCTTTGGTGTATAAACAGGGCTTCAGGTTGCAGACCATCATGATTATCTTTAAATTAAGATAAACTCGATTTCAACTATTGAAATGACAAGTTTCTTTTGGTGGTAGGGCTTTAAAAATAAAGAGATGTAAATGGAATCTGCGGCATGTGGAGTCTTTTACTCTGACTTAAATGAAGCCGTCAGCAGAGCGGAGGAACACCCGCTCGGTCAGTCGGTTGATACAAGCTCAGTCGCTGACCCTTGAATCTTCTATTGAAACCTGCAGCTGGAGAAAGCCCTCCGAAGGCTGTTAATTGGTTGTGACTCGCCATGCCATCTGACCACGAGTCTTTGGGGGAATTAATCTGGGGAAAAAAAACATTAAAAAAAATCTGTTTGTTTGCATTTTTGCTTGGATGAACTTTAGAGATGCTGTTGCAAATGTTCTTGTAATCTAATCAATGGCTGGCTGGGCTCCTGCACCGGCAGCAGATTAGCAAGCTAATCTTCTTTAGCATTGAATCTGAACCCTCCGAGCAGCAAAAGTTTACAGGTGAGAATCCCGAAAGCCGTGCAGAATGAAGAACTATGGACTCAATTAAATAGTCTCCGGTGACCCTTCAGTGCCCAAAGATAATTGAGTATTTAAGTCAGCCTCTGCTGCTACTTAAGTCCCTCCTGGTGTACAATCAGATTTTTTTTTCCCCCCTCCACTACTTTTACATCTTTGTCTATCCATCTCATTTGCAGCTTCTGGAAGAGATCCATTTGAAAATTGCGGCGTTTTAACAGCTAATCACGTCCATCTTTTAATTGGCACATTTCTGGCTTCGGGCGGCTCCATACTGCGTGGGGAACATTGGCAGCTAAAGGTGAATATTTGAATCTTGCAGACATCAAAACGGAGAAATGGAGTGAGGTGCAGTCTGGGAAAGTGAAAATGAGATAAAACACTATTTAGTCGTCTGGTTTCTAGGGCATTTCCTCTTGACGTTTCCTCCAAAAAATTTTTTAATTTAGTTGAAACTTTGTGGCATTAAATCCTTCCCTCGTTGGTTCAAAGACAGTCCAGCCAGCTGACTTTTAACAATCCAAACTCCAAATCCATTAATGCAGTTTAACGACAGCCTCAGCTCGGCGGCGGTTGGACGGCGTGGCTCCGGCCCGCTGGCTCTGCTGATAAGGATTGTTTCTGACAAAGGGTCGCCGGCTCCGAATGACGGCAGACATGGCCGCACGTGCTGACGGGCTGCCTCCTCCGCCGCGCTCTGTCTAAATGCAGACTGGCACTGACACTAATGTACACTGATAAAGCTGTACGAGTCAATAGTCATGGAGGAGGCTGAGGGGCCGGGAGACACTCCGGTCTTAATTTAGCCCATTTGTCCTGTTTGTCAGAGGGGGGGACCTCCCTTGGAAGTGGCTTGGTTTTGGAGGCGGGGCCTCAGAAGGTCTGTGGTCTCATCCCCGTATGGAGAGGTCCGCATCACTGACTATAAACCAGAATACTTTGATCCCAGGCGGGTCAGTGCGGGTCAAGAGAATTGATTTTCTGGTGAAGTGGAAGTTTCTGTGAAACTTTATTTTTTTTTATTCAGGCCAACCCTTTGACTTCTCATTTCTTCTGTAGTGGGTCACATGGGTCAACCCCTTGTACAGATACTGAGGGTTTTTTGGATTGTCCTGGCCCGTGGAGAGACGTGCACCAGAGCGGTTCCGTCTTAAGTCTGTCTTTAAAGCTCCTAAAACTACCTTAAGAGACCTCATGTCTTCAGTGTTTCATGAAGCATTCGTGGGGATGATGAAAGTTACTCATGGTACTGTCCGGTTCGGTCCGGTATTTTGAGCGTTTCCATTGTAAATAGACCCAGTAAACAGTTCCAAACCATACCTCTAGGGGGCCCTCATCTGTTGTAGGTCCATTGAAAAGTGGATCTACTGTAGCCACCCGTCGATTGGCCGAAAGTGATGAGGACATTAGAAAGCGTCAATATTGCGCTTGTTTAAGCTAACGTTTAGAACATTTGGAAGCATTCGGGTTTTCTGTGTTCTCCTTTGGTCAGGAGTCTGTATTGAAAATGCAAACAACAGCAAGTCCTAGTCTGAGGTGGAACTGCAAACGTTCCTTTCCGTCCTTTGGCGATGATGTGATACAGGGTGAGCTAAAACCCACTCAGTGAAATGAGGCTTAACCAAGTGAAAACGCTCTCCAGAATTAACTGGACCGTACACTCCTCATCATACCAGACTGGTCTGTGGAAACAAGGCTTTAGTGGGCGTGAACAAATGCTGCAAGCATGAAGAGTTCAGGTGATACGTATGTGTCCGTAGGACTCCCACACAAACGACGCTCTCTGTGTCTAACGTCCTCATTTCTAACAGTCAGGCTACACTCAAGGAGTGTGTATTACTAACAAAATCCTCATGCAGGATGGGTTGAAAACATCTGTACAACATACCTGCGCCTCACCTACTTCCCCCTTGTGTGTTGTATAAGTGTAGGTATGACCCATCACTTGAAGCCTGACCATAAAAAAAAAAAAAACACAATCATTTTCACTCTACGGGTTCACGACGTATCAAAAATGTTAAAAATGCGTATTTAGACTTTTTCATATTAATTAACGGGAATATGTTTTTAAGAAAGTCAAGTTTTACCAGCTATTTTTCACAATCAAAGTTTAAAACGGATAAGAGAACTATGGTGAACGAGCAGTACTTGAACGAATCAGTGAGACGTGAAAAGAGTCTCACGATAGATTCGTGTGTAACTGATGTGCGCTTAAGAGGTGATTCCTGCGTACTTTTTAAAGACTTTTTTGTATAATTAGTCTTTAATTTGTGCATGTATAAATTGTATTTTTTTTAATTTTGTATTTTTTTTACATTTGGAAAAAACGTATTATATGAGTTACAAATCACGAATATGCGAATCCGAGTGAGTCTATTTTCTCTCCATATTTGTTTGGAGGCTGGCTGTTTTATAAAATAACAGGCAGTAATAATTTTGACACACTGATCCTGGGTTAATCCACATAATTGCCAATTCATTGCAGATGCAGGTTTCCTGCAGACAGCAGGAACTTGCTCTGTCTGTCAGCTGGGGCTGCACTGCATGCCAAATCAATCAAACTATGCTGTGTCCAAAAAACAAAGCAGAAATGTAGCAATGTAGTCAAGTTTGTAAAAAAATACAGTAATTAAATATACTAGAAATGATTGAAATCCATCTCTACTTTCAAGTTTCAACATCCATTATAAAACATTCATATTTAATGAAACATCTTTTTATATTGAATTTTTATGCGGAAAACTGCTTTGATATAAGTTTTAACAAACCATTTACAACTTTTTATAAAGTTCATTCAGTTTCAGTTTAAATTATTCCTTTTCATTAAACAAGGCAGATTGATTTTTAAAAGCAAATTTGAAGTAAAATTGTGTCCCAACTCTATGAATCTAAATCTAATTGATTCAGGAAAATGGGAGCGACACCCAGCCTGATAAATATACCTGTGTTTTTATTTCTGACCCAGCGAGTTAAATCATTTCTGTTTGTGACAAGTTTTTCTTTCTATTGTGTAATTTACATTTTAATTGCATTATTGGATAGAGACACTTTGATTCTTACTTTATAGAGTCTTACTTTATCATTCAAAAAATGCACAATATTTACGATTTTTTGTCAATTAATCATCGATTTACAAATCTAACTTAAATATTACAAGAAATAAATAACAGCAGTGTCTATTTGTTTGTAAAAAAACAAAACTTATTTAACTTTTGACAGCAGCGCACCAGTTCCTTTCAAAATAAAACCCACCCAGTAGTTTAACTTAAATAAATAATACAACACAGTCAAACATGATGTTTTAATCATTAGGATTTTGATGTGCCACCATTTTATTTTTGCTTTTTAGTCTCAGATATAAACGTTTTATTAGAATCTATGTATGAAAAAAAAAATAAAAATCAAAGAATTTAGAATAAACAGAGTTTTTTATTGTCATTCTCTGAGATGTGAGGCACAAACTCTAAATCATTTGTTCAAAACTTTAACCTCTTAAGTGCAATTTACCAAAACAAAAGACTTATTTGACTAACTATAAATTAAAAACAGAAATTTAAAAGACATTTCTACAGAATTTCTGGCAGTAGATTTTTTTGCTTAGTTGTTTGACATGTTAAGAATCTGAGCAGAAATGATGAAACTTAAATAACTAATCTATTATGTTTTCAATCGTTAGCATGTTTCATTAAAGCTAGAGAGCCACGATAAAGGGTTAAACGAGCCAGATACGGCTCCGGAGCCACAGGTTGCAGACCCCTGGGTCAGGGAGTCAAGCATGTACAAATTGGGTGTACAACTTGTTGTGCTGGCTTTCCAATTAAGTCAGCCCTTTGGTACGCAAATCGGTACCGGAACGTTGACTGCACCTGTACCAGATGCGGATAAGTACCGGTCCTGGATACACTACCGGCTCCGGACTCAGTCCCAAAAACGGACCAGGCCAGGGTTGTTTATTGTTCATTCATATGGATCCCATTAGCTGAGACCTTTAGCCTTTATCTAGTTTTTCTGGGTCCATTAAAATCAGAAATCACAATTCATTCAAGACTATTTATTTCCAAAACAATTCCAGCATCAACATTATGTTTGAAACAGTCAATATTTCATTTACAGCGTGAACCTTGTGTTCTATAGACATATTGTTATTTTAGAGATGTACAGAATACACCAGCAACCATTACTTACCATTTAAAACATGACACTAATGTTTTTAGGAACACCATTCCATAAGGAATTGTTCTGTAAATAAAGGTTTTCTTTATGAAATTAGGTTTGGGAAATGGCTTTATTATAAGGTTAAGGTACCAGCTGCGTCCCGAGGTTCAGTCCGAATAAAAAGTTACGTTTTTAAAGTTATAAAAATTCTGTTATCATCTTCTGTCCACGACCTGAGGTGTTTCTATGAATTTGACCCCCTGTATCACTGAGTTTGACACCCTTGATCTAATGAGTTATTTTAAAAAACATTCCCAGAGGGCTTTCAATTATGATTTTGTCATTTTCAGCAGACCACCCTCCCAAAAACTGTCATTTTCAAGGACATAGTTTGCAGGACGACAGTAGTTCTTAAGAAATTTGCCACTGAGGAACAAGTCCACCCCCCTTCCCATCACCCATAACAGGGAGTTCTCTGTTCACACCCTCTCCCACTAGCTTACAGCTTACAACCTTAACATTAGCGGCGCAGCAGCAATGGCAACAGATTCCGACTTAGACGAGGAAAACAAAGACTGCATGTTTTCGTCTGCTCCTAATTCACAACAATTTGAATCAAGAAACACTAAGACATTTCAGTTTGAGGTTAATTTTCTTTACCTACATCCTCTGTCGTCTGAAAAGTGCAACATGTTTAAAACAGCGTTTTCATTACAGTGGGTCTTTAAAAAAAAAAACACTTGTTTCAAAGTTATGGTTCTGTGTTTGCTTTCAAGTCAGCGTTTTACTGCAGGTTATGGAGGTTAATGCATAGCAGTGGTCACGGCTCCCCGGGGATTGTCTTCAGAAATATTATAGATTTAACAGCTTTTGATACTTTTTCCCCGAGATAGAAGGCTAGCATTGTTTAAAGCTTCCGGCATTAATGTTTTAAAATCTCCAAGGATGACAAAGGAGTCCCGGAGGAGCTGCTCTGCTCCCCTGGGACTCCCGTTAAGTCCTGGCAGCGGTTTCTTTGATTTCGCCTCAGACGGGGGGGAAAGCACACTTCTGTTTTTATCTTTTTTTTTCCTGAGTCCACTGACTGATCAGCACCTGAGTCTGAAGTTCTCACAGAGACTTTATGAGCGGTTGAGAGGCGAGAACGAGCACAAAGAGGGAGGATGGAAAACAAAGACGAAGTAGACGCCAGCCGCCGGGACAAAAGGAAGCGGAGCGGATGACACGCAGCACATCAGCTGTGAACATGGCAGGAACACTCAGCTCAGTGTCGGCGTGGCATTTTCAAAATAACACCTGAGATTTGATCTAGTTAGTGGGACCGTTCGTCCAGGTGCATCACCACACACAGATACAGTTCCTGTGACTCAAAACGTGAGCAGACACAAAAGAAAGTCAAAATGTAGAAAAGTGGAGTTGCAGTTGATGGAAAAAAATCCCACAAATCCTGCTGGAGAACTCTGTGGGGGTTTAGCTGATGGCTGTAGAGCCGTGAGGTTTGTTTACTGTGGCATCGAGGCGCAGGAAAAGTGAACAATACGTTATGTTCCACCCTACATAAATAATTTGTGGAGCTCAAATGTTCCATATAATAAGAGACAGAGAGCTTTCAGATGTAGCTGATTGGATACAATGGCACAACGGAGGCCACCATGTTTAGAGGTTGGAATTAAATCAATGATCTCCAGCTGAAAAAATACAGTAACCTCAAGAAATAGTTACATAAGTTAGGTCATAATTTATCACTTACACTAAAAGCTGAACTTACATAACAGTTAATGTACTATTTCTACTACTATCTTGTTAGCATGATCCAAATTTTACCTCAAATGTCAAATTTGTTTCATGTTTTCTGCCCTGTAGTTCATCCTCATTCCACTGGGGGCAGTAGAGTGTTTGTCCTGCTCATTTCAAAATGGCTGCCTCCATGAACACTTTTGGCTGGAAATGTTTAGCTAATTTTCAACACTTTATGGTAAGAACAGCTCATCTATAGTTATTGTTTTTTTAAAATTACAACTTGTTGTATTGAAAGGATGCTAAATTTATTAAGAATTTTTTATAATCTAATTACACCGTATTAAAAACGTGTGGATCAAATTTGAGACAGTGTGTAAATAAGGTGCTTTGTTTTCCTGAATTCTCATATCAGTATTTTAAATTATTGATGGGTAGATCGATCCATATTATTGATAGTATCAATCTCAAGTTGGTATTGGATCGATACAGTCTATTTACCATCTATTTAAAGGCTAAGAAGTTACAAATGATTTTTCTACGAGTTATTTTTTTTAAGTCATTAAACATTTTGTTTTATTTTCATATCATAGTTACAAGCTTCTTTTGATTGGTAGACTGTTTTAGATTCACTTCTTCACTTTTTATTTAAATTAAAACGTTTTTATTTTAATAAACTATGATCCATTTATTTGAAAATATTGTGCAGATTTTGTTTTTATGTTTAACAATTAATTCAAAAAGAAAACTAGGAAAAAAAAAACGTTTACAGTGATTATAAGCAATAGAGATTTTGAGGTTTAAGTCACATCCACAACCAAAAATATTGATATTGATGTCAGCAATATTGACCGGTACCGAAACAGGATCTGATTGATACAAAAAATGCTTGTATCGCCCTATATTAAACTAACATTGTGATGAACAAAACTTTCACAATCTCAACTGACACAATCTGTATCTCATTGAAAATGTATATCACATTTTTTCTGTGGATTTCATCTAAGTGTTTAAGAAAACATTTTAATTCCAAATAAATTGAATTTTCTATTAATCCTTTCATTGGTGTGCATTACCAGGCTTAAATTTAAACTTTACTGAACATAAAAAAGTTATTTTTGCTGTTAAAACTACTGACAGATCTTGTGAATAGGCTTAAATAGATTACTTTAGCCAGCTAAGGGTAAAACAGCCAAAAGAAAACGATTATTAACAAAAAAAACCCATCATTTTAAGGCATGCCTTGCCTGTCCAACTATAATTTATTCACAATAAAGGACAAAAATCAAAGAAAAATGAAACTGCAAAATGGAAAAATTAAATTAACTTATAAAATGAAGAAAAACAGACATTAAAAAACAACTATCGCAATTGATTCATTACCATTTAAACATTTATTTTATGTTTTTTTGTTATATATATATATATATATATATATATATATATAAAACTATTTTTTTAATTAAGCAAGCTCTCCAATTTCCTTTCAGTCTAAAAACATTATAGGTTAATTGGTGACCCTAAATTGCCCCTAGGTGTGTATTTGAGTTATTAGTTATTAGTTTATTTAGCTAAAACATTTTTGACATGAAAATAACATTTTCTCATTGGTTGTGATAGTGAAACTGCTTCACGTAACGCTAGAATTTCTTGCTGTGTAAGCGAGCAAATAAAACTTCTTAGACTTGCAACCTTATTCCTATTGGCCGACAGCCCTGAATTTTCATGTTTCATGTCATCATGAATTACACAATCACTAAATGCGGAGTGCAAACTTGTTGCTTTGGCCTTTAAAGCCCACATACGTCTCTCTTCCCTCCAGAAAAACACCATCTTTTTGGCAAAAACCCAAAGTGCATCAAGTTTTGATGCTTCCCTTAAAAACATAATTACACACCTTCATGACAGCGGTGGAGATTACAGGCTGATGTATCGGTCTACTTAAGAAACTTCTATACCACTGCAGAGGTCTCACATGAATGCGTCCTTTCAGCGCTAAACCTTTTATTACGGCTAATTCCAATGTAGCTGTAAACACTGAAAACAGGCAGTAAAAAGAGCAACATAATGGCTCCATAACCTACAAACAACACTTAAAACAGGGTTAAAACAAAAAAAAACCTGAACAAAAGCCAAGTGTTGTGATAAAAAGCAGCAAAGAATGACGGTAAATCCTTAAATGATCCATCAGTTTTTACGTTTTGTTTTTTTTTCTGTGGGTGAATTTAACAAACCGGATTCAAAGCTGCAAAGCAGAGCAGTAAAAATGCACCACATTGATCGTCCCCGCCACCCAATAATCCACAAAAGCATCCAGTCACTGTTTAATGACTCGTAATATTGGTCGTGTGCGCACGCTCCTGCAGGCTTTGCATTGATTAATTTTTTCCAATGTTTGGCTTATTGGAATCGCAGGTTCCTATTGGGTAACACGTCTCACAAAAGTTCAAACTAAAAATCACTGTATTACAGTGTATTTATCCCGCTTTGACAGCAGTTAGTGAAGTCTGAACACTGATTGAATTGTTTTAGCTGTTCAGTTATATGTCACTTTGTTTTTACAAACTTATTTAACCCTTTAACTACCCAAAAAAACAAAACAAATCACCCAAAAAAAAAAAAAAAAAAATCTGCTGTTTATTGCCTTTGTACAGAGCCCTAAACAGACATTAAATTAAAAAAATAAATAAATAAAGTAAAAGAAAATAATGCCTTAAAATGCATAGACCTGGGGTCTGCAACCTTATATCTCTCCATAGCAACATGCTAACATTTTTGGCTAATTTGTTTCATAGTTTTATAGTTTTAGGATCATTTAAAGTTTAGCTAATATTTTAGTAAAATGCTAATGTTTTCAGCTATTTTTTAATCTACTTTTTTTTTTTGGATAATTCAGAATATAGCTTCTATTTTAGCAACATGCTAACATTTTTGACTAAGTTAGTTTACTGAGGAATTTTGGGCTATTTTGGAGTTCAGCTTGTATATAAGCAACAAGCTAGCTTTTTTGGCGGATTTGACCTCTAATTAGTTTTTTTGCTAATTTGAAGATTATAAGCAATATGCTAACATTTTTAGCTAATTTTAGCTAATTTGTTATCTACAGGAGTTTAGCTTTTATTTCAGCAACATGCTAAAATTTTTGGCTGCTTTAATTTACAGAGAAATGTTATGCTAATTTGAAGTTCAACTAGTAATGCAGCAACAAGCTAGCTTTTTTGCTACTAAAGTTAAAAACGTAAAAAAAACATTCTCTTATTATTTTTATATATTTTTTTGCTTTTGTTGGTGACAAAAGCAGACATTCATATTTATATAAAAAAATAAAAAGAAGGGTATGAATAAAAATCAAAATTTCTTAAAGGCTAACGTAAGTAAATGCGGCTCCTTCTAGGTTTTCGTCAGTAGAAAACGAGCCCAAATGGCTCTTTTACTGTTAAAGGTTGCCGACCCCTGGCATAGACAGTCTATTATTATAGACAGATAGTAACTGGTGCACACCAGTTACTATCCAGATTTTTTTTTTAAATTTTACTTCAATTTTAGGAACAGAACCCAGAGTCTGCAAGTGTGCACCAGATAATAACTGGAAAAAAAATGTTTGGTTTTTTTCTAAAAATTGAAGTGAAAAAAAAAAAAATCTAAAAAGTTACTATGTGTTGCACATTTTCTTAAATTTTTTTATTTATTCAATTTTTTTCGTTCTATGTCCCTTTAGGGCCTCCGTACCTTGGGGAGTAACACAGACAATCAATATTTTCAAAAACATGTTTTCTAAATATTCCTCCACCATTTGGTTGAGCAGGCAGTCAAAAGGGTTAATAAAAAGAGTCCCTCCATACCTATTTCTACCCTGACAGAGGAAATGTGGTTGAACTCTTCTGAAAGTATCCGATCTCCAACAGCCGTGCATGTTAAAAGCCTATGTGGCTTCAAAGCCCTTTGGGCTACAGAGGGCTCTTTTAGCAAATGGATGCAAACAGCTGCAAACTCTGAGCTGTTCTTAATGCGCGCTGTGCAGATGGCTGCACTTGAGCCCCACAGTCTGAGACAGATCTGTCTGGCTCCACACTGGGCCCCTCTCATCATATCACTGCAGCTTCATTAGGCACCCACCTCCACGCCAACATTGATCCGACTGTTTCTGATCTCCAATTAAAAAGAGTAAACCAAAACTCCACAGTGAAAGTCTCTCGCCGTGTTGTGTATTCCTGCATCGTGCAGGGTTAAGGCGGCCGACCGTCAGGAGGAACTTGACAGACGTCTATAACCATCTGAATTTTGATGATTTGTTTGAATCCTGTGAATGAGGTCTGGAATGAATCTTTCTTGTTTATGTCGAAATCGTTGAACTTAAACATACTCTAAAGAAAGAGATGCTTTTAAACATGTTTTTGTTGCATTTTTTGGATAATGGAGGAAATATACTGCTCACAAAAATTAAAGGAATACTTTAAATTAAAGGTACACATAATTTTCTTGTTGGTTTAGCAGCTGAGGGCCTTGTTAATCAATTTCATCTGTATTGGTGTTCATGAATTAACAACAGGTGCACTTCAGTGGCAACAATTAGAAAACCCTCCAAACAGGACTGGTGTTACATGTGGAGGTCATTTCAAGTTTCTCCCTCTCGATCTTTTTTGGCTGGTTTTCCACTCGTGCTGATTTTGTCTTGTGTAATTCTCTCTACTGACAGTATGAGGAGATTCCTTAACTCTACAGGAGTTGCACAGGTTGTCCAACTTCTCCAGGATGGAACATCCACACGTGCTGCAGCAAGAAGGTTTAATGTGTCTCCCAGCACAATCTCCAGAACATGGAGGAGATTTCAGGAGACTGCTGGTTGTTCTGGGAGAGCTGGACAGGGCCGTAGAAGGTCCTCAACCCCTCAGCAGGACCCATACCTGCTCCTTTGTGTAAGGAGGAACAGGCTGAGCACTGCTCGTGCCCTACAGAATGACCTCCAGAGGGCCACTGGTGTGAATGTCTCTACCCAAACAATCAGGAACAGACTTCATGAAGGTGGCCTGAGGGCCCCACGTCCTGTAGTGGGCCCTGTGCTCACTGCCCAGCACCATGGAGCTCCACTGGCATTTGCTCAAGAACACCAGAATTGGGTCCTCTCACTGGCCCTGTACTTTTCGAGAGCAGGTTCACCTGAACGTGATAGACGTGATCTGAAGAAGACGAGGAGTTCTGCTGCCTGCAACGTGGTTCAACATGACAGGTTTGGTGGTGGGTCAGTGATGGTCTGGGGAGGCATATCCATGGAGGGACGCACAGACCTCTACTGCCTAGGAAATGGTGCTCTGACTGCCATAAGGTATCCAGATGAAATCCTTCAACCCATTGTCAGACACTACGCTGGTGCAGGAGGTCCTGGTTTCCTCCTAATGCACCACAATGCCCGGCCTCACGTGGCAAGAGTCTGCAGGCAGTACCTGGAGGAAGAAGGAATTGAAACAATTGAATGGCCTTCACCATCCCCTGACTTAAACCCAGTAGAACAGGGGTAGGGAACCCTGGTCCTCAAGAGCCACATTCCTGCATGTTTTCTACCATACCCTGCTCTGGCATGTTCTTATTGGCTGAACACACCTGACCCAGGTAATTGTCATGAGTCCCTACACTGATTACCTGGTTCACAACTCAAAGGTGAATTTCTAAGAAACTCCTTCGACTCTGAAGGAACTTTCTTTTAGAAATTGACAGGTTTTTTATTTTGAATAAAAACAGCATTATTATAATTGAAAGATCACCGAGAACACTTAAAAAATGCATCAAAAGATAACTGGAGTAGGTCTTTATAGCTGAATCAACTCCTCATCCTGGTTTATTTGTTTGCAAACGAGATGTCAAACATTTTATTTAAGAATTGAATGTGTATATATGGTAGTTTTCTCCACATTTGTTCATGTTTTTCCCTTTTTAACTGCAACCACTGCTTATCAAATTCCTCTGCAGATATATTTTCCTTCATGCTCCTGGCTCTCAGAAAAGTGAAATCTAAATATAGTTCTGAGTAGAAGTTTAGCACCCTTCCATGTTTTAAGATCATGTTTTTCCAGGCTAAGACTCAAAACTATTCTCAGAAAAATGAGACCGTGACATTTATTTTTTGCCCTATTTTGTTAAAGGAAGATTAAAAAAAAGGAAAAAGAAAATCATGTGGAGAATCTTAAACATCCTTATGACTCAATAACTTGTAGATTTACCATCAACAGCAGTAACTTAATGTACCTGTTTCCCCTGACCTTTTTTTTTTTTGCTTTCATCTGATTTTCTTGGTTTCTCACCTCATGGTGGAAAATTGCTCATCTGTGTTTCTCAACATTGTTGCAGGAATTCAGGAAAAATGTCCCTCGTTTTAGATAACCTCTAATAATATTTGTGATTTCTAGGATTATGATTCGCTGACTGATCCATATCTGATTCATAAGCCCTGACCAGCACTCTTCCACCACCATGCAGTCATTCCAGTTTGATCTTTCTATAAAAACTGTTTTTTTTTTATTTCGGTTCAGATTTGCATTTCGTGTTCTTCCTACAGACATTCCTCATTCTTCATAAGAGATTTTTTTTAGTTCTATGGAAGGCAGAAGAATTTTTATCTTTGATTTTTAGAAAGAAAAAAAAACCTCTAAAATGCATTAAAGTTTTCCTGTCGGTTTGCATACGTTTTAAAAGGTCTGAAAACATGCAGATATTTGGGCTTTTATTTTGAAAACTCATTTTAGTTGGGATTTGCATTTCCTCCTAGAGTTAACAGCTACCAGGTCTGGAATCACAGCATCTTTCTTTGGAGCTCTTGTTTTATTATTATTATTTCTTTTTTTTTGTTGCTGTGACCTCATCGCTGAGCCGGAACCCTTTCAGAATAAAGTTCATTAAGTCACTATTAGAGGCTTGTTAAATATAGAAGACACTCAATGATTTATTACAATTTTACAAGAAATGAGACTAGATTTACTACCTGATCTCGATGAAGTGTTTGTCTTTAAGACTCGTCTTGTACCTCACTACTTTAACTTAGAATTAATCTCAGAGGAGGGAGTCCTTTTGGCCGTTTAAACATTTTTTTTTTTTTTAACAGCACACATTTCAGTCTCTATGGTTAAAAACAATAAATCTGAATTTTTTAAAACAACTCTGATATTGAAAGAGGAATTAACTTTTTGCTAAGTTATTCTTAATCTGAATTCTACCCCTACGGCTTCTCCTTACCCCTTCAATAGTAGGGAGGGTTACAGCGGTAGAGGAACCCAAAGTTGTTTTTGTAAGAGATAGCCATAAGGACTTTTGACTGTGGATCCCTGCGCCTTGAGGGTGATCTGCGTCCCGCTGAGTTGAAATGCATTTCTTCATGCACAGAGGTTTACACTGAAGTAATGACTTGTTGTTTTAAAGTTATAAAACTGATGTTATGTCTTTATTTTCCGAGCATTGACAGCTTCAAAGCTAGCGTAGATGACCGCCAAATAATGATGACATCATCGAGGGATGGTGTTGTTTGAATTTTAAGACATTACGACCGAATCCAAATTCTTCTACGGCCCCCTGGCTTCAATCTACCCCTCCAAGTGTAGGGCAATCTGAAGGGAAAGGGGTAGTCCGAAATAGTTTTTTCAAGGGTAGAGCGAAGTGACCTTGAGATCTGTCTCCCTCCGCTGGTGGGGTGTTTCGCGTCGGGCTTCGAAGGAGAAACAGATTTCTTCATGTGGGCGTGCTCTGAAGCACCAAAGTTTACATTGAAATGCAATTAATGACTTTGAAGTTATTAAACCAATGTTGTTTTGGCAGCCTCGCGTTAGCGTTGATGACTGCCAATTCCTGATGATGTCCCATTTTAAAGACTTTTCCATAACTCTTTGTTTGGATGGGTACTCTTTGGTTTGTAGGGGAAGAATTTAGCTGAGGCAAAGAAAATCCCAAACACACAAATAACCAATCTAAATAGGGCTGAAATGAAACCACTACAACTTAAGACATAAGTACTACTCTAAAAAGTAACCCTGAAATATACCTGACAGGGTTGTGCATACATTTGCTATGAGTGATTTTAACTTCTCTATCTGTAATTTTCTTGACGTGTACAGCTCGTATGTCAATAAACAGAAGCCGAGGGCCAGACGAAGGTTGTGAGAAGCTGATATAAAACAGGAACGTCAAGAAGCATCATCATCAACCCTCGTGTAGTGGAACATACAGACATTGAAGTCAGTGATAAATATGTAGACTTAAAAAGGAGGATTTTTGATGGAGAGCCTTTAGTAAGTAAATTCTGATTACTCCAGGTCACATGACTACATGCGTCCATCTTTATTACAGTCCATTCAGGGAAAGCTAACAACTGACTGCAAACAGTTTGTTAACATTTTATGGAAACAGTAAAGAGTTACCAGGTTGTTTCAGGATCTCGCTTTTTTTTGTGTGTGAATATTTTTTGCATGCTTTTTCATTTTTTTTGTGAACCGTGTTCCAATTGGCTGTAACCGTTGTCAGTGAAGTTCCTCCATATACTGCCTCGAATGCATTTCAGTTTGCCAATTCTTCATAAATCTTTAATCACTAGCATTTATTCTTTAAAACTGGACTTATTTTTCTACAAAAGTTTGAACTTTGACAGTTTAACCAAAAGAAAAAAAAGTCTTAAAATGATTGTACAGCCTTAAAACATCTAAAATCATAAAAAAAATTTTAAAAAGTCACCTGTTGCAGGTTATTTTAAGAACGCACACAAAGGATATGGGATCACATTAGTCTCATATTGAAACCCACTAAGAGCCACGCGCAGATGATGTGTTTTTATTTCAGTTTTTTGCACACATAAAAGAAAATATGGGGTTAGAAGAAGAAGAAGAGGGGGTACAAACTTTTGCACGTGTGTGAGTCTCTGCATGAAGCGACGGGGGGGTACATTACTGATCAGAGCAGTGGAGAAAAAGAGACATTTCCTGTAAACCGTTAGAAATGTGCTGCAGACATCAACCATCATCAATCAGTGAAACACACATCTATCCAATCATTGAACTGGGACTGCTGACTATTGAACTCATTTAATGTTCAAAACAAATACAAGTTACTTCACTGGGTCATCACAATTAAACAAGAGAACCTCTTTTTTTTTGTTGTTGTTGTATTTGTAACACCCTTTAGAAATATACATTCACATGGCTGCATACAAACAAATTCTCTCTTTTGAGTTGCTTTCAATAACATCAAATCACAGACGGTGGGCGGGGCCTGTTGGAAGCCACGCCCAGCCTGTTTAGAAAGAGACTAGAGAAGCATTCCTAGGAAGGACTTTGGAAAAAGCTATGCATCAACGTCATCTATCCATCACTGAGTCTCCATGTTTGCAGTCAAAATATTTTTTTTTTACACAACAGGATCCCTACACAGAATTCCCTAAATAAATCCAGACTATAATCTCCACCTTATGTACAATATTTACACTGGAATGTTGAACATGTCGAGTACAAAAAGGAGATTAGGATGGAATGAAGTTACCCACAGTATTATGAAAATAAAAAACAGTGTCTTCATTTCAAGCAGTTGTCGGTTTTTCTGCCAGAAAAGTAAGTGAGTGCGGCAGTGGCGCCGAGATGGCAAAACGTTGACTTAAAATCTCCAATTTGTGCTTTTAGGTTTTAAGGGTTTTGTTAAACGTTTCCATGGAAATTCTGTTCCAGCTGTGCTTAGAAAAGTCAGCAATGTGCCACTGAGTTGAGGGAACATTTAAGGTACAGCTAAGATCTGATCTGGAAAAGGTCATTTTTATAACATAAAGTCACTAATATTGTGTATATTGTGTAACCCTTTAACATCGGAGCTTCTCAACAATCGTAACTCTTCAGCCGTTTATGTAATTAATGTAAATTTGAAGCAGAGAAACGTAGACTTACACAGATAAAGTAGTGACGTTTTATGCAAAATCAACGAAAATCAGGTGATTCTGTTGCAGATCAAAGCGGTTTTGCGCCGCTAGGCAACACTTTGCAACTTTATTATACATATCGGTGCAAATCCGAGAGGAAAAGCGGCTTTACTTTGCAACCGAATCAGTTTAATTCATGTAGATGGCGTAAACCAGGGGTCCCCAAACTTTTTCCGTTATCTTCCCAGATGTGAGGCCGGGGTCGGGTTGTCTGCTAATAGAAGGAGCATAACGGGGAATCTAAACAACTAAAATTCAGGGAATTCAAAAGTCAGGAAATAAATAATTAAATGAAATAAAAAACACTTTTGATTAAATAAAAAATAAGTAACTATTAGTAACCGTAATCTCCACAAAGTCAGAAAAATAATCGTAATGAATTTAAAAAATACAGTTAATAATTAGGCTGTCTTCTCGTGTCATTGAGACTTTGGAAAGCTGCAGATCCTCACACATTTTATAGTTTGTGTTAACTTTACAATAGATAGCCGGGCCAAATGTAAAAGTGGGTCGGATCCGGCTAGTTAGGGGACCCCTGGCATAAACTATCTAGAACAGGGGTGTCAAACTCAATCGCACAGGGGGCCAAAATCCAAAACACACTTTGGGTTGAAGGCAGTACAGGATAAGCATTTATTGAACACTAAAACGTAACTTTTTAACACGACTAAACCATGGGACGCCGCCGGTATCGCTACCCTAACTTTGTCCCCTAACCCTAGGCTGATCTGCATCAGGTACTGACTGTCCAGTACCAGATTAGGGTTAGGATACTGGTATGGTCCACATCCCAGTACTGGAACGGCATGGGTTAGTGGGCGGAAGGTTGGGGATCCTTGATTTAAGGACGACGACCAGGGGACACCCAAAACATAAACTTTTGACTTGAAAGGGTCTTCAACCAAACGCCAATATGTGAAGACTTGGGAAGGACAATGTCTTACAAAATGTTACCAGCGCAATATAACAAAAATATAAAATGATCTGGCGGGCCGGATATAATCACCCAGTGGGCTGGATCCGGCCCCCGGGCTTTGACTTTGACACATTTGGTCTAGAAGTTACAGAATGTCAATAAGGTTGTTATTTAGTCATTATCTGAGACGTCTCCGGTGATAAAGGGTCAACTAGGGGATATTCTATTTTAATACATCATCTTTAATCTAGTAAAGATGCATTGTTGGTGAATCAGTCTCACGTCAGCGTGTGCAAAGCTACAAACATCCACAGTGCAAACTCTGCAGTCCATCGAAAAGCTTTAAGAATCGTAAATTCAAAGCGTTGTTGTCGCTGTGTGACGATGTTTTGGAAAAAATGTCCAAGTATCATCAAGCAACTGCTTTACTTTAGATTTGGAAAAGCTTAAAGACCCACTCTGATAACATTTGTGTTTTTATCATGTTCTTGTAATATATTTTCAGAAAATTCATATTAAAATTGGAATTTTGAATATTTTGTTTTCCAAGTTGTTGTGAATCAGGAGCAGACAAAAAAATGTTATTACCAAAGGCCCCGCCCACAACTCCGAGGCGAATTTCTTATGAACTCCTGCCACTCTGCGGAAGCTACGTCTTAGAAAACAACCCCATTTTGGGGATTTTGGCTAAAAACAGCATAATGATAATTAAAAACCACTGGGAACTCTTTTACAGTAGATCAAAATGTGATCGGAGTGAGTCTTAAAGAACATAAGGAGTGGAGGATTGCAGAGCTCTCTTTCTCTTTCTGACAAAACTCTTTCCAAGTTTTCTATCTCAGCTGCATTTCCACTGAGATGACCCAAATCTGCAACTTTGTTTTACTTTTTGGCTGCACCATATGGGAGTGTCTCAGGAGGCAGCAGCAGTTTGTTCCATATTTCAGTGAAGGAAAAACATAAAGCTCAGCAATATCCTACAGCGGGGTTGTTTTGCACACATGTCATAAGGGGTATCAAAGGGAATGTGGGCTGAAATTCCCGTCAGCTTTTGCCCTGGTGTTCCCCGACGAGCATAATTGCTGAGCGAATACCCCGACTGAGACTGCCGGAGCTTTACTCCCGTCTAAAAGCCGTCATGTTGGGGCAGGAGCTCCACACAAAGTTCTGTTTTTTAACTCTAACTTTCTGCCGTGATGGAATCAAAAACAGTTGCATCTGCAACAAGACTCCGACTCATTTAAGACGTTGTTTATCCAACACTACTGGAAGCAAAAGTTTTGTCATACACAATCAAAAATTCATTTTTATTAGGGCCGGTTCATAAAATAGAATAATTAATATATACTTAATAATCAATCCATAAAAGTAGAGATCAATCTAATGCTAAAGTCTGCTAGCTTGATGCTAACGTATAATGGAGTTTCCCATAGGGTGGCTAATGCTTAGTCGACCGAGACATACATCAGTGACTATCTTTGTATATTCATAGGCATCAATTTTTCAAACTTTGTGGCCTAAAGCATCTTTTTTTTTTTTTTGCACATACTTTCTTTTTCTTCTGGAATAAAGTGTAAGGTTTTAGTTTGATCGCCACCTAGTGGCCAAACTGGAACGCCTTCCTGGAGAGGCGGAAAAATTGTAGGAGCTTCTCCGTTTCAGAATCTATGTCAGACTGAATTAAAGTAAAAATAATCCTGTTATTTCAGTAATACATTTTACAATATGTGAGCGGCATCAGATTAATATATTTAGAGATATTATTAATGTATATCTTGGTCTAAATGTGTAAACTCAAAAAAATATGAATCAAATAATAGAATCTATAAATTATTGATGATACCCAGCCCTATTTTTTTACTAATTCAGTGTATAACTGGCTTCTGTGATCCTCCACTAATTCAAGCGTTCCAAAGCAGGATCTCTTGTGGCGTGGCTTCATTTTAATGTGGATACGTGTAACTATTCCAGGCTTGAACGTGAGACTGACCAGCAAAGTCTTTGAAAACATATTTAAAAAAAAGTCGTTTCTCATTGGTTGTTATGGACAATAGGTTACTCGGGACATGGAGAAGGTGAGTACCTCCTCATTCTGTAGGCACTAAAGACAAATGTGAAATAAAACATGGGTTTTACATGCTGTCCATCTGGAATGAGGTTAGCCTGTGAACAAAAAAACCTCCAGACAACTTTGAATTGCACAAGGACAGCAGCGGACACACAGCTACTACTGTCGTTTAGTTCTTCTGAGTCATTCATCACTCAGTTAAACTAAAAATAAGGCCTTAGAAAATGAAAACACACAAATCTTTTCAAAAGAAAAAAGGATATTTTCTCACATTCTGTAGATGATTCTTGTTGAATACACAATATCATTTGAGGCTTGTGATTTACATGCTCATCTAATATCATACAATAGACAAGCATGGACTGTAAAACTACATCTGGGAAATCTGCTCTCACACAGATGCTTATTTTTAATTTTTATTTATCTATATATTCATTTTTATCTCTTTTTTTTTTCTAGCTGCAGCCACATTTTAGCTGTGCCCACATTCTTACATCTCTGTCCTCCTCTGAGCTGCAAATAAAGAAAACAAACAAATAAAAAAACGAGATTGATAAAAAAAAAAAAAAATAGCAACATATGCACTTCCACTCCCACACACGAAACATGCATAAAATAAGGCTTATTACAGTATTTATATTGTTCGACCTCAGCCAGATAAGTCGTTTCCATCCGTGGATTTACTAAAATGCTTCTCTTATCTTCAATTTTTCACATTGAGCTTTTTTTTCTCCGTTTCTTTTGAAGCAAATACATTTCGCTGATTGTGTAATGGACCTCAGTGATGAGGAGGAACAAGTGATTTGCTATGCTAGCTAGCATCCACTGGCACTTGTTAATACCAATTTTGATATATATATATATTTATACATATATACCGTATACACACATTCTATACACAGTATAATCCTGCAGACAGGCGGCGTGTCCATGTTTGCAGTGCGCAAAAATCACCCAAAACCAAAAATGGAACAAGAAAGCAGCAAGTGATTTTTTGTTTATATATATATATATATATATATATTACAGAATGGCCACAGTTAAATTTTTAATTCCCTTTTTGTCTGTTGGCGCACAAGAAAGCATCAGTTGACCTTTTGCCCCCTGCTCCTTTGTGTCCATGGATGACTCCTGGTGGAAAAATGCTGTTGACGTTAGCCGCAAAGTCACAAATTCTTGGGAAACTTCTCATCTGCATCCATTTGATTAAAAGGGGTCACAGAAAAAAAAAAAAACAAAAATAATAACAATCTTGACAGCATTCCAATAAACAAACGAAATCATGTGGTAAGAGCACAACAGGTCAAAACGGTTCAAGTCCAGCAACGACCGTGACATTTCGGAGCTTCGGCGCGAGCCTCCACAGATGTCACTTGGACCTCATTTCGATTATGAGGAGCAGAAAATGTTTTTTTTTTTTTTTTTTCTTCCAGCCCTTCTCTCCCACGGCTCTGCTCCACCGATAAGGGCGCTGATTTACCGCAAACAGAAATGTCGCCAAACATTGAAAAAAAAGGAAAAAAACAGTGGATTTTTTTTTTTTTTTTTTTCTCCTGTCTGTTGCCGCCACATCCGTATGGCTCAGTGGAACGACACAAACACAGAAGGGGTTAAAAAATACCGGGCATGTCTTTGGAAAACAGCGCTCGCTCTGTTCTGCTGTTCAGATGGAGAGATTCAGAAGCAAAAAATGAAATTCATCTGTACATCTATTTTTTTTTTTTTTTACGTTTTTTTTCATCTTTTTTCTGAAACATGAGACAAAAAAACTACAAACACCTTGAAACTCCAGTTGTAATTAAGTCACACACTTAAACTCCCAATCTGCAGGTCTTAAAAATCATACAAAAGAAGAGGATATAAAAAAATGTCAAAACTGCAATGAGAATGGCAATAAAACGAGACGTACATCCAGTGTAGGACTTTCACAAATGTGCTCAGCGAAACCTCAACCTGCTTTTTTTTTTTTTTTTTACATTTAATACATTTATAACATGTAAAGAAAATTACACAAAAAGAATAATGCACAAGTGTTAACCAACCACCTTTCCTGGCCTTATAGGTCAGTCACAACAAGTCACTTTACACACTGTGGTTTGTATTTTTTGCCCATTCGCTCGGTGGAATGGCGTTTCCTGTACCTTAAATAGATCTTTTTTTTCAATTGAGATCAGCTGGATGGGGTCTGATGTGGAGGGAGTGAGGAGGGAGTGGGGGCTGTGTTTCGGGTGGGGAGGGCAAATGGGGGTGAAGGGTGAGGTGGGGTGAAGGTGCGGGATCAATGGTTGTTTGGCTTGGTTGTCGCATGCCTCTACACATACCACTCTTTCTTAGAAATGACAGAACCGTCGGTTTGAGAGATCATGTCGTCGGCTATCTCGGATTCCCGCTCGTACTGGAAAGTCAGAGTCCGCTCGTCGTACTCCCGGCTCTCCCCCTCGTCCACGGTGAAGTAGGGCCTCTTCAGGTCCTCCGATTCGGTGTCAAAGTTGCGGTCGCTGGGCTCAAAGCCTCCGGTGCTGCCGATCTGGGTGGGCTTCTTCTCGTCGTCCGAGTCCTCCGGGTACGGCATGTTCTTGGGCTTGGAGGGGTGGGCCGGCAGCCCGCCCGCCTTGCTGTAGCCGTTCCCGAACGCGTGCTTTTTGGTGCTGTAGTCTCCCTTGAAGGTGCGCTGGCGGCGGCGCAGGAATACGAAGAGCAGTATGGCCGCCACGCCCAACAGGGCAACTCCCCCTACAGCACCCCCGATGGCAACACCTGTACTGTGCTGCTCCTGCGGGGTCCGGGGGTCAGATGATGGGTTGGTAGGGAAGTCTGGGTAGGAAAAGACAGATGGAAGGGAGTGTGTCAGTGCTCTGGTGGGAGGAAGTGCATTTGTGCAGGTGCAATTTTTTTTTTTTTTTTTTTTTTCTAGGAAAGATGATGTAAGAGACGAGGACGGAAAAGCAAAGGGGAAAGGAAGGAGGCCCCACTCCCACACAACAAACCCCGACCGCACATGAACGCCCCGCCGACGTGGTGCAAGGCTCAGACACACATGCAGCGTCAGACATGGACACAGTGAGACAGTATGGAGGGATTTTTGTGCCAACACATTTAAAGCAAAAGTCACAATTTTGGTATCACAATTTTCTAAATTTCAAACAAAATGTAAAGAGTTAAAATAAAAAATAAAAAATCCTAATTTGCAAATAAAATATATAATATTTGCTATCAAAAACTATTTGCTTTCTGAAAATTGTTTTGCATTTAAAAAATTTTTTTTTGCTTTAAAACATTTTTTTGCGATTGCGATCTTAATAAAGCTTTCAAAAATATTGTGCATGCAAATTTTCTTTTGCTTTCAAAATATTTTTGTTTGCTATTTTTTTCTGCTTTCAAACAATACTTCTGATTTAAAACTTTTCCTGCTTTAAAAAAAATGTTTTTGTTTGCAAACTTTTTTTCTGCT
This sequence comes from Oryzias javanicus, assembly GCA_003999625.1. Lineage (NCBI taxonomy): Eukaryota > Metazoa > Chordata > Actinopteri > Beloniformes > Adrianichthyidae > Oryzias > Oryzias javanicus. The sequence goes on along the minus strand of CM012449.1, from coordinate 30,768,544 downwards.
TTCAAAAAATATTTTTGTGATTGCAGCACAGACGTGTTTAGATGCGTTGCACCTCATCTCACTTTTGCTCAATCTTTGATTTTGCGTTCATACATTTGTTTTGTGTAATGTCTGTGCTCGTCTGCTGATTGGTCTAGAATCTAGATTCTACCCAATCAGGTGTTTCTGCCTCACATTGATGGTGCTTGGAGGCCAAAGTGGACTTTGGACTTTCTATCGGTGCATTTCAATTGAAATATACAACACGGTTCTTTTTTTATTCATGTTAGCGTAGCGTGTTTGAGCCTCTGTAGCAGACACCGTCTAGAACAATCCGCAGGCTGGCATCAACATTACATTAACAGAAATGCATCAACGCAAAAACAAAGATTGGGCAAAAGCGAGATGAGGCACAACGCATCTAAAAATGTGCTGCAACCGCAAAAATATTTTTTGAAAGCAAAAACGAAGTTTTTAAAAACTTATATTAAATATTTCAATTAGCAAATTATGAATTTTTATTCTTAACACTTTACATTTTGTTTAGAATTTAGAAAAATCTTGAAACTGTGACTTTTGCTTGCAATGTGGTGGCACAAAAAGCACTCCATAGAAAAGCAGGCAACGCAACACAACTGTAGTAAAAATAAAATAAAATTTAAAAAAATGAAGTGAATGAAAGTTCATCAGCATGCACCAGAGAAACGTTTGCCCTCTTTTGTAAAGGTGAAAGAAGCAGTTAGACAAGAAAAAACAGCACAAGAGCTTTTCTGGCTTCTGAACTCAAAATTCAAAGTGAGCATTTCATGAAAGTTCAGCGTTAAAAAGAACAACCAGACATTTGATCAACAGCGTAGCTGTAATGTGAAAAGAGCAGTGATCACACCAGCCAAGAAAATAGGGAGTGAATACACAATACAAGGAGAGAGGTGTCGAAAAACTCCGCTCAGGCGGCAGAGCTGTATGACACGCTCCAAATCACAAATATATGTAATTATAAAAGAAAAATAAGCAGAAAAACAGTGATAAAAGTCACACACAACTGAGATACTATCGGCCGGCTGCAGCAGGATCCAGAGCCAGTTCCCTTCCAAAGCTGCATCCGCATCTCTACCACCTCTGTAGCTAACCCGAGCCGTCACATCCGTCTCCCCGTTTTAGAGAACGCCGAGCAACTTGAGCATGCAAGTAGCGCCTCTGACTGTACATGCGTGCAATCGCTAAGATGCGTGCAAAGCTGCCTCATGCGCAGAGACAGAACGCAGACTTTCATCTGAAATATGATCAAAGCCTCGGAGGCACGTTGCTTTGGTAAACCTGCGAGAGAAAAGGTGTGTTTAATTTCTCCAGTGGGGGGAGCTTCCTCCTTAAAAAAATGATGCGGGGGAGGCATGAAAAAGAAGCAAAAAACAGTGTGTGTGTGTTTTTTTGGGGGGGGGTGTTTAGAAGCTTCTGTTCATGCAGGACGAACTGGAGATTCGTCTGGTTTGCAACAAAACAGCAGATAATTTACAGCTTCTGCATTGTTCTCAGATCTTCTGCTTCTTTGCATCAATCCCAGCCAACTACAAGACATCCTAATGTCATTCCAATAGATCCCAACACAATCCATATGTTCATCTGGAATTTATAAACTGCGGTAACAAGACAGACAGAAAACCCTTTTTTATGATGGAAAACTCCACCACAATAAACACTACAAGATATTTCCCCATGAAATCATTACGTAATCTGAGTATTCCTGAAAAATCTGCGTTGACCTGGCTCGAGAATTAAGAGAAATCTCCAATATAAGGGGAGGATTGGCGAAAAATATTGGTTTTGTTGTATTTTCTAGACAAAAGGCTAAATCGAATGGAGAGTCAGTGAATATTATATTTTTAAACGTATGTCGTAAATAAAGGCGCACCAAATTATAAGCCACATTAAGCGAGACAAAGACAATTTCATTAGAGTTGCACCGTTAGTAGAACTTGGAACACGCTACACGTTAGAGGCATTAGCCGAGCTAGCGTATTCACAAAACCTTTAACTCTTAATCTCGATAGTAACACATAAAAACCACTACAGTCCGACACCACTACCCACGTTAGCGTACTTAGAATAACACCCGACATTTCTTGAAACACCTAAAAAACCTAGTTGATATCGCTAAAACAAGTGACACTGTAACTATATTAACTACCAACCATGTAAGGCACACGCAATAAAAGCAGAGTCGGACACTGCTAAACGTTAGCCGCCTTAGCTTTTTTATGAATCGCCCAACCTTATTAGGAGAATGTAAAAAAACAGACTAACACTGTTAAAACAAAAACTACAGCTCCCAACCTTTGTAGCAACGCATAATAAATTAACAGTCAGATACATTAGCTATACATTAGCCGTGTTAGCATATTTGTAAAACACCAAACTTTGTTTGCAACATGTAAAAAACTGACACAATTTAAAACAGACATTACTGTGGTTTTACTAACTCCCAAAATTTCTAGTAACACGTACTGAAAAGAGAGTCAGACACTGCTAGCTTTGTTAGCATGTTTACGCAACACCCAACCTTGTTTGCAACACAGACTAATAACATTAAAACAAATGTTACTGTGACTACGATAACTCCCAACCGTTGGAGTAACGTGCAATGAAAACACGCAGTCCGACACTGCTACACGTTAGCCATGTTAGCGGCTACAAAAATATCCAAATCTTTCAACTCTGCTACATGTTAGCTGTGTTAGTATATTTAGAACAACATCGAACATATTTAAAACATGTAAAAAACAAGCTGATATTGCTAATACAAGCAATACTGTGACAATTTTAACTTCTAACTTTTGTACTAATGCGTAATGAAAACACAGACCAAGACGTTAGCCTTGTTAGCATATTTTCAAAATATCCACCCTTGTCTGCAAAAGGAAAAGAACGACAAACTTTGCAGTGGCTACACCAACTCTTTTTTGAAAAATGAAAACACAGTCCGACACTGCTGACATTTGCTGAGTTAGCATATTTTACAAAACACCCAACCTTGTCTTGCAAAGAAGACTGATAATGTTAAAACAAACATTACTGTGACCACGCTAACTCCCAACCTTTGAAAACACAGTCCGACGATGCTAAATGTTAGCTGCGTTAGCGGCTACAAATCACCCAAACCTCGCAAATGACTGACATTCAGACAGAGTGCCGATTATCTCTCGAAATTGCTTTGTCATCAGTAAGCTCTAGCAGAATTGTTCTAGATACAAGTGTTCCAGTTTATAAAGTGCTCTGTCCTTTTTAGAAAAAATGAAGGCTTTTAAGTGCGTCTTATAGTGCGGAAAATAAGATCAATAACCCTCAAAATGAAGCACTCTCTCTCCGACACAATGATTTGAGTGGAACTCTGGCATGAAGGGACTGTAGTGGGTGCAGTTAAGAAGCTAGCGAAGCCTCCTGCTTCACTGCAATGACAATGGCACTCCATCAGTCCAGTGGAGAGACCTCCCAAACACATTCGCTCCCCCTCTGCCGCTGCTCCTTCTCCGGCAAGCCGTCCAATTTCTAAAGCGGTGCCCGGGCACGGTCTCAAATATCAGCTCAGGTTTTAATCTGACCACCTAATGGGATTATTCAGACACAGGCCTTCATTACACACATCAATGGGAGAGCAGAGCCAGGTCACCCCGCCTAGCGAACACATCCTCCCGCCGCATCCACAGAAGGCCGCAAATCCACATGATTGAAAGAGAAAAAAAAGGGAAAACACTTTCCTTTAATCCGCTCCTTCTAGCCTTCCCCAGCCCGGGAATCTGTTTTTACACTGTAACAGACGATGATTGGAATCTTAATTGGGCTGACTTTGACTCTGCGTCTGTAGAACTAGAGTAACTTTGACTTAAAAGAGGCTTAAAAAAAGGTCAGAGTAGATGCAGTTAAAGTTCATCTCCAGCTCTGAAAAGGATCGAGTGACGCTGCTTTTTACTCCCAAAAAATGAGATGATCCAATGTCCTCACAAACTCCACACATGAAAGCCACTATAAACACTTCAGTGTTTAGTGGCGTTCCCACCAGAGGAGAAGCTTTGATACTTCTTCAGAAGCAACAAATGGCTTTCTCAAGCAGGGGCTTTTAAGGTTTCTTCCCCCTGATGGTAGTAGACCTGTAATATGGCGGGTGGTACTTTAAAAGCCGAGGGGAAAGCTCATCCCATCCCCTCGGAGGAACATTGCTTTTATTTCCCCAACTCCCCAAAAAAAAAAAAGATGTTTTTGGCAAAATGGGCTGCCTGTTCTCAGCGTGTTATCTCGCCGATTCTACTCTGTTCTTATCCCCGCACAAGGTCGCACCGCTGGCCTCGCAAACCAAGATAACCAAAAGTGTCGAGAGAATAAAATTTCCAGCGCTGTCGCCTCTGCGATTTATGACCGCGCGAGGAACAGGAGCGCAGTAATCGAATTACGGAAACAACGTCTTAAGAATTTGGGGAAAAAAAAGGTGTTTGACAGTACGGGGGAGGGAATTGCTCCGCGCACCTTCACACCTGCCAAAGAACACCTCTGCGACACAACAGCAGCCACGATAATGCTCCAAAAAACAAAAGACTATTAGCACTGTATGCAGATAGAGGAGCAAACTACGACTCGCAGCATCAAAAATGTACCATGAGATTAATAGAAGGTGGGATGTGCCGTGAAAGGCCATAATTTAATCCCAAAGCATGATAGATGCACACAAGTTCGAGGTGGTAAAAAGGAAAGCTGTTATAAGCAGACCGTCGTGTTTTGGATTAATCTGTCTGAACACTCCGACATGATGGAGTGCGTGATTTACTTTGTTCAAACATTTTCAGGGAAATCTGTTTCTTTCTGAACGGTTCTTTTGCTTTCCAGAAAGACGAATGTTTGGCGAGCGAATCAGAAAAAGATGTCCTGGGGTGGAAGGGATTTTGTGGCTTTTGAAAACAGAAACAAGAGTGGCGGCGGGAATGCTGCTGCCTTGACGCGTCCGTACACGAATCCTGACAGGGGAACACCAGCATTCCTGGGAATTAGCACAACTGAGCTTTGACAGAGGATGCAAAGGGCGCAGCGGCAAACTAACCAGACTAATTGAGGAACAAGCAGCAGACAACAGGAGATGAAAAGAGGGGGGAAAAAAGAGGCCTACTTGAGGAAGTTGGGGAAGAAGAAGATCTTTTGCAGAGTTGACAACAGCAAATAAAGAAAGAGAGAATGAGGATGGGGACAATTGAAGGAGACACATTAATTCAGTGATTCCAGAGATCCTCATTACCGCCCTGTCTGAATTTGCTAGAGCTTGTGAAGTCATGGAAATGTAATTCTGCCACAATGAATAAAAGCTCTTCACTGACAGGAATTAAACGGGCTGCCGGGAAAGTCGAGGCAAATCTCCCCCTACTCCCTTCTTCACTTTGTTTCATTTTTCGCCCCGATTTTTTTATATATTTTCTCTTGTTGCTATCATCTTTCCTACAGAGGCGTAAGCTCACCTCATGTGCCGGTAAATGCCACTCAAGACACTAAAACCTTCAGCCTAGTCTTTCAAATTCCATTCCCTTTCAAACGTTAAGACGCATGGGGATGTGCGGCAGGAGATAAGGCACAAAAACACCTCAAGGTGTCTCTTCTGCGCGCATGCTAACGTGCAGGAGCAGAAAGTCTGACTAACTGATACCGAAAGGTCTGCAATTTCTGCTGACCAACACATAAAAGATGCTTCATAGTAGTGGTGGGACCCAAAATTTCTTAGGTTATTGCATAATTTGGGACTTTTTTTTTTTTTTATTAATAAAAGTTTTAACCAGACTGGTTTTATTTGGGAGCTTACATCTTTATGGCTCAATTAGAAGCCTTCATCTATGCCAAAAAAAGACGGTGCGCCATTTTATCTGGAGTGGCTTATATGTAATAATTCTGGTTGTGCGTACTGATGTCGAAGAGCTTTAGAGAAATATATGGCGTTCTGTCAAAATATGTCAATTTTTTTTGTTTTTTTACCAATTGAAACAAGTTTTGTACATATGCTAACACAGCTATCATAGCGGTGTTAGCCTGTGTTATTTTTACATGATGCTAACAAGGTTGGGAGTTAGCGCAGTCACAGTAGCGTCTGATTAAAAGGTATCAGTTTGGTTTTTTTTAATGTATCAAACAAGTTTGGGCATTATTTCGAAATTGCTAACATAGCAAATGTAATGGTATCGTATCGTCTTTTTTTGTACGTGTTACTAACAAGAGTTAGCGCAGTCACAGTAACGTTTGTTTAACTGAATGTGGCTGTGTCCGCAATTTGTTCACTACTTTACTTTCGTTTTGCTAAAAACCAGGTATGAAGTCACCGATTCATGAAGTGAAAATAGAATCAATACAAACACTTCACGACGTCTATTTGTGACTTCACTGTGTTCTGACGCTGAAAATGTGGATGTTTGTAAAAAAAATTAATTTAAACACGTTTTTTTTGCAAAGTTATTCAACCGCATTGCGTTGTGGTCTATATTCGCTAATGTAGTAAGAGTCGATGCATGCCAGTTTTCGCAAAGACTGCTGGGAAATTTCTAGTGCACTCAATTTTGGAATAGTTGATTCGAACAGCACTACAAAATGAAGAACACGTAGGGCTGGGTGATATATCGATATAATCGATTGATTCTAATTTTATGTCTAAGACGATTTATTAGTCGAGATTTTCTAAAGTCCAAATGTCTGATGGTCTTTTCTCTGACTCTTTGTCTGCCCTTGTGGTTCAGTCACCATATGTATGACATAAGTTCAAAAACAGAACATTCATTGACTTTGAGCTTTATAATCCAAAATGAGAAAATTTGGGTAACTTAGTTCACCTAAGAGGTATTTTTAATTAAAGCTTCATTAAAAATTGAATCCAACCATTTCTCTTTCCATTGTCCCTTTACATATTTTTTCGCTGTCATGTCGAACACATTATAAAGCTTATGTGGATGTGTGAAATCACACTTTAAAAAAAAAAAAAAAAAAAAAAAAACTAAAGTCAAAAGTGTCTAAGTCTAAATTAGGTTTCTTCTAGCAGTCACATTAAGTCACAGCATGGAAATGTAACATACATGACAGTTCTTAGAAGAAAGTGTCAGAAATGGTGTGGAATTTAGAAAGAAAAAAAAACAGAATTTGGTCAAACTTGTTTAGTAACAAATTAAAGTTATGAAAAAATTAACGTAACCAATATTTAGTATTTTTCCCCAACAGTAAGACTAGCAAGAATCAAAGAGGCTTCTTCATTTTCTATTCAGTTTAAGGGTAAAAAAATGTTTCTGTAGATCTGTGTGGGTTAAATCAAGGTTTGAAATACAGAGAACCTTGAAACCAATTTAAAACAGAGCAAAAAGAGGGCTGATTGTGTAATATTTTGATGGAGGATGGGTTATACTAAGAATAGTTTTCATTGTAGCTCCAGGCTGTAAAAACTGAAGCCTTTAGGATCCAAAACTGTGTTAAGTAGAAAGCTAAAGAAGGTTGCAGACATTGAAGTTAAAAAAGTTTGCTTTTTGGCATTGTTGCTTCACCTGATGGTGTGATGGTAACAGGAATGCAGTCTGGCTGCGACGGCAGACAGGGCAACCCCCTACCGTTTAGATTACCCTGATTGGTAATCCGTGATCCGGAGATCCCATGGTCTGAAGGGGAGTCTGGGTGGACAGACAGATGGAAGGGAACACGTCAGTGCTTAGGCGGGAGGAATGGCGTCGGTGCAGGTGCACTTTGTTTTGGTTTTCAGGAAAGATGATGTAAGGGCGGAAAAGCGAAGGGGAGAGGAAGGAGCCCCCACTCCCGCACAACAAACCCAACCATGCACCATACCTCCACCCCCCCACCAAAAAGCATCAGACATAAACACACTGAGAAAACCAAACGGACACCCAACATAACCAGCCTCAAAAGACCACAGAGTGAAAGTTCCTCCGCATGGCGTCCCAGTGAGCCTCCACCTCATCTAGATGGAGTTACGAGGAGCAGAAAGGGTTTTTCAGCCCTTCTCTCCCACGCCTTTGCTCCCCCGATAAGAGCGCCGATTTAATGCAAACAGAAATGTCACCAACCATGGAAAACACTGGATATTTTGTCTAATGCTGCTACATCCGTATGGCTCAGTGGACCGACTGCTTCTTTATACAGACACAAAACTCAAACAAAAGAAGAGGATTTGCAATGACAAAACTAGAATGAGAACGACATTTTTCTATGCTTTAGAACTATTGATCATTCCTTTATGCTATTGTTGTGTCTTAAAAGCTTCTTTTCTAATGCTGTCCGGTACAGATGTAAACATAGATATGTTATTGGCCGCTTTGACTTTTTTTTTTAGGTATGTTAACAGGTCTGCCATATTGGTCAAGGAATAAACAAATGCAACTTTAGGGATAATTTTTCTGGATCAAAACATGACATTGTTAATTCTTTAACACCAGACCTTTGGCCCTGTGGAAGAGTGTCCACCATGAGACTGGAGGAACGCAAGTTCAAATCCTGGCTGAGTCATACCAAAGACTATGAGTGGTATCCAGTGTCTCCCTGTTTGACACTCAGCATTAAAGAGGTAGGACGGGGGGTTAGGTGTGTCTGCAGCTCACCGCTCCCCCAAGGAGATGGGTCAAAAGCGGGGAACATATTTCACAAAACTCGGTGTGCGGCAACTAATGGGACTTTAACTTTTGGCTACCGTTTCTCTACAAGCGTTGATGCGATAAACGGAATTCTAGTAGATTCTAAAGCGGAGAAAAGCAACACTTTACATTAGTTAGGAGATTATGAAATCATCTTATTCGGTCCCAGGGTAAAGCGGCTAATTTTATGCTGCACTTAATTATACTTGCTACATAGTTACAACACTTTACCTTTGGCTTTGCAACACCACATATGCGCCGTGAAAACAACCCACTCACTGGGAGCCAGGCTTAACTGAGAGGCAAGATTTGCCAGAATAAACTGGACCAAACCGGACTGTTTCAGTGATTTCACATTGCCCAAAAACCTCCCCGTCACGCTCATTTTTTTTCTCCTCATCCAAAACGTAAGCCATCAGGTCCTATGTCCTCTCCTTCTCTCAGAGTCATTGCAAAATGAATGTTTTGCATAATAATTGTCGTTACACGTTTATACTGCCATTATTAAACTTTTCAGAAAATGGACGTCAGTGTTTCTGGGGATGTTAACTAGCATTATCGCAAGGGCACGTCACTTTAAATATCAAATAAAACTTTATAAAGTTTTATTTTGAAACTTGACATGAACCCGTTTCCTGTTTTTACAGCTTTGACAAACTGAAAATTGCCCTCCTGCGTAAAGCTTGCGTTGCATTGCGGAAGGACGGACATGAAACTTCAACATGATGAAGGTGATCGTATAGCTATTTGATCTGTTAGCTTTTAACGCAGAAAGTCGATAAAAGTCACAAAAATGTTTCATAGACCAAATGTACTAAGATTATGACTGAGTGACACACATAAAAAGGTAATTATTTTAGACCTATATCCAATAGTTTGAACACCTCCAGGCAGAATGAAACAAAGATTGCCCTTTCCAAGATGGTGGCTCTGTTGACAATCTGGTGCCGCCACTTAAATGTAAAACTTCAAAACTTTTTCTTCTACAATGTCAGCTAAAGTATTCTTTCTTTAATTCCAAATATTCTTAGGTAATACAGCTTTTGCTTCTATTAGGTGTCACTCATCAAATTTGTGAGCCTTTTAGAGATTTTTGGCTGTATTTCTGGCTGCTTTATCCCACAGGGGCTGTGATTATAATGTCAAATGCTTTTCTAATGACCTGTGATTATTTACAGTATGATCTTAACAAGAATAATCCTTTAAAAACTGTGTTTGCCCTTAGAGTAACATTTGTTTCAAGCCTGCGTGAGGCTACGGAGCTAAACGGAAAGGCTGTTATCAGGTCAGCAGGCGGGAAGCTGGCAAATCTGCATGTTAGGACGTGTTAATCCAGGAGAGGCTGGGCAGTTTGTTTACCATCAGATGTTCCGTTTTTTTTTTTTTGTTAGTTCTGGTGTCTGAGTGCAGTGAGTGAATCAGCACACAGAATCAGCGGCTCCCGAGCCAGTGGTCAGACCCTGGGACAGTGTCTGACCTACTTCATCAGGCTCTCAGGGAGGCGTGACAGATCCGACGCTATGCGAGCGGACAGCGAGGAGGATGAGGAAGAGGAGGAGGTGAGCAGGGCCGAAGGGGGCTAAGCCAATCCCCGTGCTCCTCCTGTCTGCCACATCCTTCTCCCCTCTGCACATCCTCCAGAGAGCAGAAACAGCAAGCCATGCAGAAACAAATGTTAAGATAAATCGCTGAGGTCTCCTCTGCTCTGCTCTCACATGCCCTCCTCTGGTCAAATTAGCATTTCAAGACTCCAGTCAGGCTGTGTCTTCTTCTTCTTCTTCAGTTGCAGAAAAACAGAGCCTCCATTTTATGCTAAGCGGGCGTCTTCCCAGCTTTATGGAGCGGCCTCCGCTGCGCCGGCGAGGCTGCGCGCCCCGCTAATGTCGCATTTGGATAATGAGGTGTGATGTCGGCGGAATGGGAGCGACCTCGCCTCCTGAATCCCACCTGCAGAGAGGACGCGGGGGCGGGAAAAGCTCGCAGGTTCTCGCGGATGTCACCGCAGGAAGTTCAAGGGTGAGGCGGAGCTGGAGACCGAGCCTCAGCTCCTCCACCTGTCTAAGTTTCTCCGTGAGAGCGTAATACCGTACAAGATATATACACGCGTGGCCTTTGGGTCTATGAATAATGCAGGCAGCCATGTGAGAAGGCGCCGGCGCCGTACGATCGCGCGCAGATTGAGACAGATGACAGGCCAAGACAAACAAATTTCACATTGCAGAGGGAGCCTCTGCAAAGCTGACATCATGATGTCTCTCATCCCTGTCAGGGAGAAGCCGGAGACAAATGGCTGCGCGGAGCAGCGCCGCTGTTAGGTGTCAGTAATATATGGTGCGTTGCTTGTTTTATTCAAGGATGTTCTTGCCGCAGTCTTGCAAGTTTTATTACAGGGAGCGATGAGTGCGGTTCAAGAAACGCGGTGATGCGGCGGTGACGGAGGGGTGCTGATCAAAACAAGACGATACATGGAAACTCTTTTTTTGGCCAACTTTTTTTTTTAGACTAAATGTCAACGAAATGACCTACAGGGAAGTAGAAAGCCAAAAGAGGTGAACTTTTCTATCACATCAGTATCTTCAAAATGAAAAATCTGCTTTTGTTACTTTGTGAGCTTCTTAAAAACTCCTGTCTTCCTTTCAAAACCTGAAGGTGCATTTTCATCTCAACGACCCAGACGGAGCAGATTTTCCTGCGTTCGGTCTCCATCGAGTCCGGAAACCGATCATGACGAGCGCTCGGGTGAACAACAGAGAGGCTCGGAAAACTTCTTGTATTTCGGTTTCGTCCCCAATATTTGATACAAGACGCAGGGATGTGGGCATTAAAAATTCATCAATCCCGGGAAGTAGGACATTGTTTCCCTACACATCCCGCCTCCTGTCCGCAACACCTGAGTGCAACTCTGACGTCGGTGAGCTGAAAGTATAAATGTGCAGCTAAAGCCACAGTTCAGGCCAAGCTGTCCAGAAAATGCAGTTTAATAAACTCTAAGAAGTAGACGAAAATACACAGAGGGCTGTGTAAAAACATAAAGTCCTCCAGGGGACCTTTAATAAACGACTCCTGCGTTGTTTGGACAGCTCTGATTGAGAGTGTCTCAGTGAGGAGGCCATTTTTTTTTTTTTTTTTTTGGGATCCTTCATCCCGGGGCTCTCAAGGTGAGGTTTAAATTTACCAAGATCAAATTGTACTTCCTCTAAAAAGCATTGCAGCAATCTTTAAAACTAGACGGATCTTTAATGCGTTGAGTTATTATTATTTTTTTTTTTTGAAGGTGAAAAACAATTTTAAAGCATGGCAGGTCTTGTAAAAACCATAATTAGCGCTGTTGAAAAAAAATAAAGAAATTCCTGATTAAGCAATGGATGATTTTTTGTGCCATAAATCAATAAAATGGAGTTGTTGAAGGTTTTAATGGTGAGCTTTACATGTGATGCCAGCTCAGACTGACTGACTGTGCTCGGTGATTTATCGCTGCTGGCTTTGCTGCCTTGATTTACCTGCTTCCCTGCCATCCAAGTGGCAAGCTTCCACTGTTTCCTGAGCTGCGGCGTTTGAATGATAGAGGAGGAGCGAACGCAGTCAGCTACATAAATCCATGCGAGCAGACTCGTGCCCTCTCTTCCACCTCTGAGCCGCTTCCAGATGCCGTTTCTGGAATCCACTTTCTCCTAAATTTTAGAGGGATCAAACTCTGCGGGTCACGTGTTTATCTAGATTTCCTCTGCAGCGTTCTGCTCCCCACGTGGTCCCACCTCCTCCCTCTTAACTTGATTGTCTCACATGGGAGCAAGATATTGCTTATTCAGGCAGGCGTGAACAGATGCTGGCGCTTGTAGCCTGAGCGTCTTCTGCAGTGCACACCCCCTCCCGCCTTCTCTGTGCACCAGGTTTAACCCATTGTCTGCTTGTGAGAACTAGACTGAGTGGCCCCTCCCACATCATGGTCCACACAGGAAGTACCTGCTGGCTCTAAGAGGCCAAAATCGCGTATTGAGAAAAAAACAGCTGTTAGTCAGGATATTTGTCAGAATTACATAATTTTCGCTCAAGAAGGCCGGCTCCAAAAATGTATATTTTTTTTCCCCAGAAACAGCTTATGGAGTCATTTGAGGTTCTGCTAACTAATGTTGAAGTAATTTTGCGAAGTACACAGCGCTCTTTCATCTTGTTTATTATTGCGAATAAGCTAACGCAGCTTACATGTAGCAGCGTCGGCCATTTTTTCTTCTTCTTAAAGTATCACTAATAGGGCTGGTAGTTAGCATAGTTACAGTAATTTCTGTTCAGTCATATTAGTCTTTTTTTTTTTTTTTACGTGTTGCCTACAAGGTTGGAAGTAACAGGGATTGTGAATTTGCAAATGTGGCTAACGCTTCTAACATCGGTAACGTCTAGAAATGTCGGACAGGGTTTTTTTTTTTTACCCGTCACTTAGAAGGTTAGTAGTTAGCGTTTAGTCACTAATACTTTTTTTATGTGTTGCAAACAAGGTTAGGAGTAACAAATTTGTTAATGCGGCTAACACTTCTAACATTGGTAACATATAGAAATTTGGACACTGATTTTGTTTGTTTTACGCATCACTAACAAGGTTGGTAGTTAGCATGGTCGCAAATTCACAAATGCGGCTAACACTCCTCGCTAACATGGTTAACGTGGCGATATCGACAGTGTTTTTTTTTTCCTTTAGTGTCACTAACAAGATTGGTTTTTAGCGTAGTAAACAAAAGTCACGGTAACTTTTGTTTAGTAGTATTTGTTTTTTATATTCATTTTTGTACAAACAAGGTTGGGAGTTACAGAAATTTTAAATTTGCTAATGCAGCTAACATATTTAACCTGGGTAACAAGTAGCAGTGTCTAACCGTTTTTTTTTTTTTGTGTTCACTAAGAAGGTTGGGAGTTTGCATAGTCACAGTAACATTTGTCAAAAACAATATCATTCATATGTGCCCCACACAAAGTTGGGAGCAACAAATGTTGTGAGGAAGCTAATGTTTTAAACAAGGCTAAAATGTAGCATTACCAAAAAATGTCTAAAGTTACTATGATCGTTTATAAGGTCTAACGGAAAGACTTATCTCTCAGTCTTTTGTTTTGCTTTATGCACCTTAGAAATGACGTGAGTTTGAAAACAGACCATTCTTTGATGGTACCTTACAATCCTGTACGCCCTACAGAGCAGAAGATACTTCGCTACCTTTTTGTAACTCTTACTAATCCAAATTATTTTCATTATAATTTTTTTTTTCTGTAGTTCAAGTAAATCTTTGTTCAAAACCTGCAAGATCACTTTTAACTGGCAAGAATCGCTGCCATAGAAATGTTGACTACGCCCGAGTCGGACCAATCACTGCTTACTGACAACTACTGACAAAAAAGAAGAGGTCGCAGGCTCATGTGCGTAAACAAACATATCCTGCACTGCTTGACTGGAGGAAATGTTCCCACATGTCACTTGGCTGTTCGCTGCCAAGAATAAAACCGCACATCTCCTTTCTCAGGGGCGTTAATGACATAATTGCAAGGCCGTCCTGACAAACCATCATCGTGTCGCATTGTGGAAGAAATTCAAGATGGCGGTGTTGATTTGTTTCAAAGACAAAAAAGGAAAAAAAAGCAGAGTGCGGTGGTGGAAAGCTGATAATGAAAGACTCATTTGGCTCTCTTAAGTTGGGAAGGATCTTTGAGGTTGAACCACTTGATGCAGCCCTCTTCCTGCAGCCTCCTCCACCACAGGACTCACTGATTGAGCCAGAAGACACTTAAAAGCGTATAAAAAAACCCTATTGTTTTCTGTCTCAATTATCTCTACTTCTTAACACGGCCTCTGATGCCTGCTAGTAATTAGCTGATTAATCAGATTTGACGACTTGTCATTTCTCTCTTGGGACAATTCTTGGCTGGATGTAAATGAGTAAGGTATTTGCTAAGAAGACGAAGCTCCTTTCTGCTCGGGATCCTCTACCCCTCGTCTGTTTTCCCACAGACCTCCTCTCTGCGCGCGAGGATTGATTAAAACCGGAGAGTGGTTCATTAGATTCTGACAAGTGACGCCATATCTGCAGAACACGCGTCCTTGAAGAAGGCCGCTCTCGCCCGCCGTGGTCCGCGCCAGTCGTCGCCATCTAAATAGCAAACACTGTCCCCAAACTAATTGGAACAAGGTGCTCCATGGCCCCCTCTATTTGCCGAGGTGACAGATATGCGGCTCCCTCAAATCTGCCGACGAAAAACTCAGGAGCTTGATTAAAATATGCTTCCCTTTAAATGTTGCATCACAGGCAGAGGAAATAGCTTTCGCCGCGACACAAACAAGTTGTCAAGGACGTTTTATATTCCTGACACGGGAGGCAAGCCCTGACAGGTGTCCTGCATATTAGAATGTCAATCTAGATATTAACTTCAGAGTGAAAACAAAAGGAGCTCCTCCAAAACCAGTGACAGTTATCCATTGGGGTAAACCACAGAGTATGAGGAAGCTCGGAAGATATTTTTTAAAACTTCTGACAGTTTACACAAACTGTAAAAGAAAACAAAAAAAACCCTCAAATTAGTCAAACGTTCATGGAGTTATTGCCATCGTGGTAATTACACGGTTAGCTATGACATCTTTGTTCGCTAGAAAAACTTAAAGAGGTTAAGTTTCCTGTTTGGGCTATCTATTTTTTTCCTTGAGGTTTATGTCCTCCACACCAAAGTCGACCAACTTTTTCTTTACAAACATTGCGGAGCACAGCCATTGACTGTATATGAGAACCGGACCAACCAAACATAGAAATTGGGGTATTTCCAAGTCCCACAAAATGAAGTCAATTTATTGGCTATTTTTTTGGCAATATGGACGCCGCCATGTTGGAGCCAGAATTCTTCAGTGAGCTGTGTCCACGTTAATGTCAAAGTCTGAGCCATCTTTTCTTTGGCAACCAATCAGGAGTGAGTGTGTTGGAAGTCCTTACCCCCACCACTTGAAAGGCTGCAATCAAACGTTTAATGTTTTTACTGATCCATCTGATTGGCCAGTTGATATCTAACTATAACTAGATAAATATCATGGATAAAAATGAGAATTGCAGGATATAGAATGAATGAGCAAAACCTGTTTATTTCTCAGAAGAAGTCTATGGGATTTTGGCCTCTTGGAGCCAGCAGGTACTTCCTGTTTGGAAGGAGTTCAATTCTCAAATGACTCGTTTCCACTAAGCGGTCCAGACCTGACTGGACTGGTACTTTGAGTGTTTCTATTATAAAATGGACAAACATAATCAATATAAATAAAGTTTAGCATGAAATACAACAGAGGTTTACACTCAGTAAACCCCTCTTGTGACAGTAAACTCTGCCCAACACAAGAGGCTCTCAGCCCGAATCTGTTTGCTCAGCTGTTGGACAGGACAAGTTAAAAAAAAAAAAAAATTAAATTAAATTAAATAGAGCCATCAGGCCGGACCAGATTATACAATTTTTTGCTCCCCCCGTTGGTTGTAGGTCCATAGAAAAATGGAACGGACCGATGAAATCTATTGATTGGCAGAAAGGTATTACAACAACAGCAAGTGTCCGACCAGCACTTTCCCCCACTCAAGATCCAAGCCAAACGTTTTATCCTCTTTTCAGCTGGATTCTTCGTCTCCTGCAAGGAATATTAAATCCTCCCGCTTCTTATTCGTGTTCGATAGAGACCGGAGACACGCCAAATCCACGAATACAGAGACCCCCCCGTCTCACCCACCCTCTGTGGCCAAAGAATGTTTGTTACCGATCCGTACTCATCAAAAACACTTCTAATCATGCTGCGTAAAACATTTATTACAGAGGGACACCGTATATACGAAATGTCATACCCCAAATATGGAAAAAGGAGTTGATGAAAGCCCTCCATTGTTGCCAATCCCCTTTTGCTGTAGTCATACTGTTATGACATACAGCTATGTCATTGGTCTACACCCCGCATGCGCCTTGATGGTCCAACACAATGAAAACTGCCCGGACCGTTCAAAACCAGCCAGGAGAGGACACGTTCAGTCCGGGCCACTCAGTGGAAACAAGGAAAAACACAGTCTTTTGGCTTTACCCAAAATCTTCCACAAACAAACTCAGCCATATCCAGAAAAACTCCCATACTATGAAGCTTTCTCCATTATACTCTACAAGTCTACCTTTGCATCTACAGAACCCACAATGCACGTCTAATGTACAGTTACAGTCTTCAACACATAAAGTCAAAACTTGCAGCACCTCTGCCATGGAAACCCATTTTATGAAGCTCCCACCACAGTTTTTGGAAGATATCTAGTGGATGCGAGAAAGATCTCAGGTGCCAAAAAAGAATACTGGAACTTTACATTTCTTTCCTATGTGATATTATGTGTTTTGTGTATTATTACCTGATTGCTTGAAATATTGAAATAAACCATTTCATTCATTCCTTGATTCATCCTGGAACTTATTTTGGTCTTAAAACCTTCAATCCACTCTTAATTTTCCTATACTTCTCCCAATATTGCTTGCACGTGCAATCGTCATGGTAAAGCACATCATCTACTTCACCTTAAATTGGTTTGATTTCCAAAAATGCATGAAATATATCTAAACTGTTCAAGTTCACTGTAGGAAATACTGAGGTAGAACAACTGAGATGCTGCGCCGCAGCTTTGGAAAAGTCTTTTATGGACTAATCTAAAACGTTTAAGATGTAACAAAGAAGCTTTTAGGAGTGAGTGAAAAATCACTCTGAAACCTCCATTATGCCCATCTGAAGCCAAGTCTGTGACCCACCGTGTTCACTGACAACATTTGTTGTTCTTGTCAACAAAAGAAAAGCCAAGTCAACCGCACACTGATTAAAGTTCATGCAAATGACAGAGAGGCCAAGTGAGCGTTAATGCACATGAGCAGCCCGGGCAGGGGCGTAATTATCCCATAAACACATCCACGTTGCACCGCTCTGCCCCACGAACTGTAGTTATGCTCAAAAACACAGCAGACTCGCATCGGAACAGGCCAGATCTGAACTGCTCTTTCAGAGGAGAGGCTGCCTCCTTCCTCTTCAACTTGTCACTGTTACTATGGGAACATTCTTTTGAGGCGTGTTGCCAGGCATGGCCCTGCGGGGAATGTAACCCTAACAGAAATTCAGGACCTGCGCCATGTAAGAGAATAGAAAAACATTTCCAGCCATCTTATTACTGCAGAGATTCTAAAAAGATGACTATGGCACGTTCAGAATTCAGGACATGTTTTGGCTCGACTGAAACATACCAAGAGCGCAGTCCTTACAGGAGGGAAAAAAAAGTAAACTATCAAAAATGACTGCTCAAAGTGACTTCACTTGGTTTGCTTTGCTTTCACAATGAGTGATCTGAAACAGTCACACAAAAAGCAAGAACTGCCTGTTTGGACTTTTGTTTTTCTTCACTCATAATGCGAATTACTCGGGTCACCAGTTCTCTCAAGTTCATTGACAGTCTCCCTGTTTCCATACTGTTGCTGAATCGCATCAGGGTTCACTTGCAAGTCAACCAAAAACCTTTGTTTTCACAATGGTGATAGTTCTCTTGTTTTCTTCCACGCCGCGTTTCAGGTGAGCTTTCACACCTGTCGACTGAAGAGGATTAGCTGAGAAAACAAAACCAACAGGCCGGGACAAAAGCACAACTACCTCTTTTAAACACACGCAGACTCTTTCCTGAGTCACTTTAACAGCTGGCGGCAGGAAATAACTCATGCGTTACAAACTATTGTAACTCTTTGACCATTTATGAAATAACATCACTCCAACTGATCCTGAAGCTGAGAAAAACAGCTTTACACCGATATACAACACTTTAATACAGTGCGGATTCTGCTTCAGGATCGCATTCGTTATCGCATAAACATTTTACTACAGTAAAGTGTTGCATATTGGTGCAAAGCAGCCTTTTTCTGCATCAGACTAAGTTAGTTTACATTAAATTTGTGAATAATTTATTACAGTAAAGTGTTTTATATTGGAGCAAAACTGTATTTCTTCAGGTCAAAATAAATTGGTTTATGTTAATTGCGTAAACTATAGGAAAGTGATGCATATTGGTGTAAAACAGCTTTTCCCCACGACAGAAAAAAATGGTTTACATTAATTGTGTGAATAATTTACCACAGTAAAGTGTTGCATTAAAAGGTGTAAAACGGCTTTTCTCCATGTCAAAATAACTTGGTTTATGTTAAGTATGAGAATGATTTACTACATAAAGTGTTGTATATTGGAATTTGATTTACATTGATTGCTTAAATAATTTACTATAGGTAAGTGTTGCATATTGGTGCTTTTCTCTGCTTTAAAAATGACTGGCTTACAATAATTGTGTAAAAAAGTTACGTCTATAAAGTGTTGGATTAAGGTAAAAATGGGGTTTTCTCTACATCAGAATCAGCTGGTATACACTAAATGAGTAAAGCCAACTAATGTAAAACAGTAAATGGTTTTATTTTGGCACAAAGCAGGTTCAGAATCTGCCGGTTTACATTAATCGCGAAAAAATGTTACAACTGTAAAGTGTTGATTTACGGCACAAATTAGCTTTTTCTCTACGTCAGAAGCAGCAGGTTTACGTTAAATGGGTAAACACTTTACTAATGTAAAGGTTCAAATATTTGAGCAATGCGGTTTTCAGAATAAGTTGGTTAATTGTTTAAACAACTTACTACAGTAAAGTGTCACAAGTTGGCGCAAAATGGCTATCTTTGAATCCCATGATTAAAGTTTTTGCAAATCTGCACAGTGTTTTTCCTAGACTTCAGAACCCATTGGAATTATGTTAAATGTGTAAAACTCTCCTATTATGCATTTTTGCATATCGGCCCAATGGGGCTTTTCTCCTCCTCAGATACCGTCGGAATGACATTAATTGCACAAATGACTGAAGAGTTACGGTAATTCAAAGAACCTCAACACTGGAGCTAAAGGGTTAAACATTTGCAGAAGAGAGAAAACAAGAGGAAATGTGATTTAATGCATTGTTCACCTCGCTCACGCAATAAAATCATGCGACCAAGTGATGAGAATAAACAGAAAGGCGACTGGGACGCCAGCGTTGTGGTTTGTTAATTCGAGCAATCAATGAAAAAGCAGAAATAGAAAATGACTTTGGTGCCTCTGTTTGGGCGTACAGTCCTTCACGTCTAACTGTGCGCCTCCTTGGAGCGCGCTCACTCAATACAAGTCTGCACACAGCCGTTCCCTGACACATTATTACTTCCTCGCATTCCTGTTCGCAAGAGGTGTTCCTTTTTTTTTTTTCTTTTGTGACACGGCTAACGTGTCGTCTTTGACAGCACAGCCTTTCACAATACAGGTGATGACATCACATCCTTCAAAGCTGCTTTGTAATGAAATATAATGAAAGAGAGGAAACAAGAACAAATGATACTGTAAGAAACAGCTGTTGGCATCCCGACATGACAAGCCAAGCCTGTTGGAACTCCCCAGGAGCAGAAGAATAAAGAGGAGCGAAAACTTTTGCCAGATCAGCCAGGCCAAAACTGTAACAGTCCTCAACCGAACACAGCTGCTCCCACCCACGGGAGAATCTCCTCATTCTGGATAAACTAAGTCAGAAGTTTGACTCCAAAATTTGGCTTCCTTTGGATCAAACTGCAGAGAAACCACTGAGCATGTGCACTAAGAGAGGGAACTGAGTCAGTTTTGTTCTGTTCTCCCGTTAAAAAGAAAAACAAACAAAAGAGACAGCAAGGAGCTTAAAAGCAAAAGAAGCACAGGATGTTTGAGGAGGGTTAACGCAGCAATCCTGTAATCAGCGCCACTCTTCCAGCTAAAACCCCCAAACAGACATGTTCAGCTGCTCCCACGAGCCGCAGGGCAGGCTGGGAGGTCGCCGCCGCCACCGCCGCACGGCAGAAACACACACACGCATGTGAACCCACTCCGAGGAACATTCATAGACGAAGCCATGCTGAGAGAGAGCGGGAATGCGAAAACCCATCCAACCTACCTGTGATGTTGACGTCCACAATGCCGGTGCGAGTCCCGATGGCGTTGGTGGCATCGCAAACATACGTGCCGGCCAGGTCGTAGGTCACGGGGCCCTTGAAGAACAGGGTGTTGTTCTTGATCTCCACGTTGCTGGGCAGGGAACCGTTCAGGCTGGGAAAGAGAAGCAGGAGTCCCATTAGTTGTCAAACTCTTAGGTGTATTAAATTTGGGGGAGGGGTGAGCTGCAGACACCACTGCACTTGGTTTAACCCCCAAATCCAACCCCTTAATGCTGAGTGTCAAGCGGGGAAGCATTGGGTCTTATTTTTCTTCCCATTCTCACTCCAAACAAGTCATAGAGCTGGGAAAGATGAAAAAAAAAATGTACATAAAGATATAAATTATTTTATATCACAATGACGATATGTATCACAATATACAACTATAAAGTATATTTTCAGTTATTCTCTGAAGAAAAACGCCATAGCTTACTTTTCTGACTATTTTAAGTCACAATTGAGAAAAACATTTTAGTCCAGCAAAATAAAAGACATGACAATGAAACACCTTTGCAATTGTCTCTGGTTTTTTAACGATACATTTGGCGTGATAATTGATCACATTAGCTTAGAAACAATAGAAGATAAATGGTACAGCAGACAGTTTTCTGTTGTCCCAAGTAAATCAGGGATTTTCAACCCTTGGGACAAGTACTGTATGGAGAATAGGGCTGGAAATCACATGATATATCATGAGGTATCCCGAGCCATATATCATGTATCACATTGTATACGTGGTATATGGCTAACGATATCGATGATATTGTGATATCTCAATGTCCTGTATGTCGTTCAGACTATAGCTATGATAGGATAGTCGACTGGACTTTCGCAGTATCACGATATCATTGTTATCCTGATCACAATATCGGTGAAATCGTGATACTGCAATAATTGATAAAAATCGTCTCTAATAATTCACAGTATATAAAGAAAAAATTTTTGAGAAAACATATCGCCGTTTAATTTTTAGCATGAACACAATCATAATAAAAAACTTGTCTTATTTTGTGCAACAAATAATAGACATTTTTGTGTAGTAATACATAAAACAGTAATACTATGTCTTTGACAAGCATTGACACCGATGGAATTGGAATTATCTGTAAAATTCGGTGTAAACAATAGTCAACATGAAAAGCAGTGGCACTACTTCACGCAAAATTGTTGTAAATAACAAAACAAGCATAAAATAATTCAAGTGGCTGTTAGACACATTGGCGCTCGCGACAGCCAGTCTTCAAACGTGCGCCCCCTATCTACCTCCAAAGGAACGTCTAACCAAAGGATGATAAATACAACGATTTACAGCCTCTTAAAACAAAAATAAAAGATCAATTCCTGGTGAAAATCCAATTGCAAGATTTTGCGATGTAATGCAGTTTCGATATTTAGGCAAACCACTAATGAGGAATAAGTACCGGTCCACGTCCCAAGGGTTGGGGACGTGAGTGGCCAGGTTCACGCCCTGGTGCCACGGGACCCCTACTTTAATGGGCCAGCACATCAAAACACGACAGATGGCGTATACTTGTATAGCGCTTTTTACCCTCCTTCGAGGGCCCGAAGTGATTCACAGTCACAGACCCATTCACCCATTCACACACACATTCATACACTGGTGGTGGCCCCGCTGCCGAACACTGGCACCAACCTCCCACCAGAGGCAATTTGGGGTTCAGTGTCTTGCCCAAGGACACTTCCACACATGGGCGGGCAGGGAATCAAACCTACTATCTTCCGATTGTGAGCCCTACCACTGCACCACGGCCGGCCGTCAAGCAAATCAAAGTGACGCGGAGGGGGCCCCAACCATACGTCCATACACGACGAGCTGGGAGTGAGAATGTGTTGCATTTTTGGAGTTATTGGTATGACTTCGCCGTGGATTTGAACTTGCAACCTTCCAATCTTAGGGTGGACACACAACCATAAGGTCACTGAGCTTGTAGATAAGAGACAATTCAACCAACTAAAAAAACAAAACACACTTCCTGGCGTCAATAAGCTCAGAAATATGCATGGAGAAGTTGAAACACACACGGAAAGTTATTGAAGGCGCTGTATTTGAACCGTCATCCATCAAGCCCAGACAAAATTACGAGGACAGGGAATCCCGGCAGGTCAGAACAGGTGGGATCCAGCTGATGCGGAGGGACGGGACTCTTTCGGCATTTGGAATACAAAAACAGACAGAGGTGTTGTGGGTGGGTGGTGGTGGGACGTGGCAGCAGCTACAGCGCGGCTCACATGGCTGAGCTCAGAACTCAGGGGAGCTGTCAGGAGAGGCAGCTGATCAAGCGATAAACGCAGAGTCTACCAAACGGCGGGCTGTCACTGAGGAGCGCCGCACGGCGCGGCGCGTCACTGCTGCCTGAGGTGTTTGTCTCTGCGCTTCGCTATCTCCACCGCATTCAAGCCTCGCTGCTGTCCTTTGATCAGGCCCGTCCACTTTTGGGTCAAAAACACACTCACACATAATAAACCCTCCGCCCTATTGCCTCCTTCTTTTGTGGAGACCGGAGAAGGTATCAACTTTCGTTACAATTAGCCGTTTCCTGCCGCCGATCGGCTTCATTGGCTGCCCTGAAAGGACTCAGCTTCAGAGAAGCTCCAAGCTCAATAGAGATCCTGCCGGAAGGTTCTGCAGTCTGACAGATGCCACAAAGGAGATGCTACTAAGATTCATTCCCGGGTTAAAGAGAGACTTTCTGAGCTGGGGAGGTGGGGGTGGGGGGTTGCCTAAGAGCATTACAAAGAGAAAATCAGGATGAGATTAGAGGACAAATAAGATCATGCCAACCAGAGTCTCAAATAATAAACCGGCTCTCAACGCGGATCTTCAAGCAAACTGTGGACTCCGATCGATGCAACAAAAAAGTGACAAAGTTCAGCAAAAGAAAGAGCTGAGCTTGACTTGTTTTCCCATCAGCCACCTCAGCGAACCCCTCCGCCTCACTACAGTATGTCACGATTCAATAATCAGTTACCTTGTGAGCTTCGTTCAAATGCTGACTTCTGCAAAGGCCGATTGATTTGCTGCAGAAATGAAAGGCTGGCAAACTCAGATTCACCCCCGTTCCGGAGGCCGAGGGGCGCGCCGTTGACTCACAAACATCCTAGAAGTGATGCTACCACTCCGTGATGACCGGCTGGATGGGTTGGAATGGTACGGCACATTATGCTAGCGTGTATTAACTCGACTTCCTGCTGCCAAGTGCAGTTTTCAGCGCAGACTTTAAAGCTAAACGACTGTAATGTTGGAGAGCAGAGAACTCTCAGATTGAAGATATAAAATCTTTACAAGGGTGAAATGAGAAAAACTTATTGGGAAACACTTTTGCAGACTATATATCTGGGAGTCTGGGACATCCTAAAGTTGGAGCTTGTTGTGCTGAAAATCAATACAAACACTCCTCTCTGTGAATTCAGACAAATATCAACTTCCTGTCAGAAAAAGAAACAAGAGTTCTGCAACGAAACACTTTCTGCTGAGGGATAGTGTTCAGAAGACAAAGAGCGTAACTTTGGACTCACCAAAGCTCATTTTAGAGACACGCCGATAAAAACAGTGTTTTTTGTATGTTATTGAAGTGTTTTCTGAATAATAGAGAACATTTTATTAGGGCTATAGGGGGCAGTGTCAATGAATGGTTCATTTTCAAACTTATATCTTTCATAAAACACATTGAGAAGACGGAAACAGTCAGAGATAAGACTGTAAGTCAGACTTTATTAACCGAGTTCACAATAACTCTAGAATTTGTTTGTAACATGTTAGCAACGTTAGCCACATAACCATATTCACAGCACCTGTAACTCCCAACCTTGTATACGACACCTGAAAAAACAAACTGATACCATTAATATGACTATGCTAACTCCAACCCAGAAGGAGCCACAAAGTCTGACAAATAAAAACACTGATTTTCATCCATGTTAATGTTACTATTATCATCAATTGTTTTTATGGGATAAATAAAAAAAATTCTATTTCTTCTTAATGAATGAATTCCTTTCAAAATAAAAGACACCCTGTGTCACATAGCATCATCCCAATGCAGCAAATGTGGTAGTTTTGTGTCAACAGTGATAAAAAAAAAACAAAAAAAATCAGTTTATTTTACTATTTATTATTTTTGTTTATCTAACTATTTTACTATATGGTGTATATCAGTCAGAAATCTGAGCTAATTAAATGACTTTTACCATATTTTTTAAACAATTAAACATTAAAAAAAAATCATTTTAAAATATAAAATGTGATGTGCCTTACTTATCATTTTGTTTTTATTCTTTATTAACTACAGAGCCACAATGAAAGGGTCTAGGAGCCACATGTAGCTCTTGAGCTGCAGGTTGCAGACCCCTGGGCTTGTGGTGTATCGTGTAAACAGAGAGCTCTCAGTTAAGGAGAGGGCAAAGGGGAGGCGGGGTTGCTCCATGCCAACAGTCCCGCCCACAACTAAGGGGAAATTTCTAAAAAACTACTACAACTCTGCAGAGATTATGTCTAAAAAACAGCATTTGGGGAAAAGATAGCATAATTATAATTATAAGATACTGGCAAGGCTTTTAAAATAACTCAAAAGAGGATCGGAGAGAGGCTTTGACCAGTCAGGTTCATCTTTTTGGCTCAATTCTTCAGATATTTCTCAAAATCAGGCTCAGAATCTTCAGACGATCAAAGTTTAATTATGAGTTTATGTAATATTCACGGTGTGAGATCCAAATCAAATTATTGCAGTTTTTAAGCACAAAGCAGCAGATCAACACTGACACACGATCGACACGCTCAGACCCCCCCTACACACACACACACACACACACACACACACGACACAACCGACATCTTTATTCCCCATCAGGCTGCAGATGCAGCACTCTTCTGTTAAAGACCATGTCAGGTTTTCCGCCTGCATCTTTCAGACTCATTAATGCCTGAGTGGGTTTCAGATCGGATTTGATTCACCCCTGCTTTCCGTGCTCCCACTAATTTCTATGCCTTTGCATAAATAAAGTGTTTTGTAATTTATTGCACGGATAGTTTTAATTGTTTGAACGGCGTGGAACTGAGTTGAACTCCAGGTGGATAAATAAAGTTATTCTGAGCCGCGTTCGGGACTTACGGTCAAATATTCAAACTTCAATTTAAGCAGTTTAAGATCTTCTGACATTTGGAATGAATATTAGCGTCTTTGAATGCACCCGCATTCGGAGGATATTGTTGGTGGGACGGGACACTTAAAGCGTTCAGTCAAATTTAGACCAGATGGTTTCCATAAAAGTGATGCACACCCAAAACCCTGGAATAACACGTCGTGTTGCAGAATCAAACACTACAGTCCAGTAAACAAGACTTTTAAGCTTTTTTGTTAGAAAAGCTTTAAAATGATTTCTAATGTTGGACAAAGAAATAGAGACAAAAAAAGTGAAATTTCTTCTGGTTCTTCTGGCACATAACTGCCATAACTTAGATAAAACCAGCACAATTTTTGTCTTTGCTTTAAGGCTCAAAACCTTCAAACCACTTATGAAATGCAAGACTGAGAGAGAATGATTGCAGGTATTCCTGGTAGCTTATAAGAAATAAGATGGCTGAACCCGGTTCAACTAATTTTGCAAGTAAATTTTCCAAGAAATATTCAGAAAGGAAAAATTGACTTACAAGTCAAGATTTCTAAAATAACATTATACCAAATCTGGTAAAAATGACCTTTATTTATTATTTGCTAATCCTGGTGTCTTTATTCTTTTATGCCATGGTCTGCGTGAATATTCAGTTCTTATTTGGATGCTGAGTGTGGATTATAAAGTGATAATCCACTGTGATAATGCACACCTAAAAAAAAGAGGTTCTGGTTAAATAGCCAAAATGTTCTATATCACTGTTCAGGCTTCTTTTGCTTCATCTTCAGTCGAGGTCGGTGCCGGCTCAGGGGGGCGTTATGTCACCGTGACGACACGCATATCATTTGGGAGACAGCAAAAAATTGGCAAGAATTGAGTACTAAAAATCGACTGAAGTGACCGTGGCATAAGCAGGATAATGCCCTCTGAAGTGAAGTTATCAGAAATTATTATTTATTACACCGGGCGGATCAGGCTTCCGTGGCGTGCATTAACTTCTGATAATTCGCACTTCATTGGGCATTATCCCTTACGTAAATCATTTATTACATGTAAGAAGTTGTAACTTTTTTTCTGTAAATTTTACATGATAATAATAATAATAATAATAATACATTTTATTTCAAAGCGCCTTTCTGGTCACTCAAGGACACTGTACATTACAATGAGAACGAATAAAGTCAAGACAAATAAATACATCCTAAAAACAGAAACAGAAACACGATAGAATGATAATAATTATTTATTTTATTTCTACTTTCATGAGTCACTGGGTATTATAATGATCATTTATGTATTCTAATCTAGACCCGTTCTAGTCAAGCATGGAAGGAGTTATATCAATTTTGTTTATTATTGTTGAAGATGTGCACTTTTCCCCTTTTGTTGCCCATTCTAAATAACTAAAAAAATAATAATTTTTGTTAGAAAAGCTGCAATATGATTTCTAATGTTGGAGAGGAAAGAGACTTTTTTGTTTGGTTCATGAAACTGAAAATAAACCATAAAAGAGTTGGGATAAAAACAAAATAAAATATTTGTACCCCCTACATGTTAAAATACTATATTTAAAAAAATGCAACACGAGTGTATATATTTAATCCATAATATCTGTCTTTACAAATACTTTCTAATTGTGCCAAAAGGTGTATGCAACAAACTCCAACCGTTGCTTGAGTGAGGTGTGTAAAATGTCAGAGATGGATGGTTTGTGTAGTTTGCTGATAGAGCAAAAATGCGTTGAATTCCCTAACAAACTCATGAAAGCTGCAGTCATAACTAAATACGATTGTTTCATTCTTAAGTCCTTAAGTGAGTGTAACTTATATTATCCTTAAAAATACTTAATGATACACTTACACCACGCAACACAATGGTAATATTACGTTCCATTTTGATTATGACCATTGAAGTGGCCATACAAGTCGTAAGCAACATCTTTAAGACCCTTTCCACGACCCTCCGCATGCCCAGACAACCCAAAATCCACCCCCTCCGTATGGGTCAACCCTATCTCTAACATAGGCAAGTCTTCGTGTTCGTCCATATCGTACAATTCAACTAAAGTCAAATAAAGTAGGAAAGACATTTGGTGTTAAAGATGTCATTCCCATGTCATCGCCCAAACGGAAGCAGGAGCTCTTTCAGATCAAATATTCTGTGAGGTTTTGCTCTGAACTCACACTTTTCTGCTCAGATGACACATTAAGAGTAGGATTTACTACAGAAGCAGCTGCTACATTTGTCCTTGAACATGTTATGGTTTGAAGTTTCTAGTTTGTTTTATGGCGGTCGATTGAGTGGAGTTTTTTCCCGTCTTTCCGGACTCCACCTGATCAGAAACGTTGAGTCTTTGCATCGTCCACTCCCTGTGGTGGCAAATATTTGTGAGTCTGTCCCCCTGTTTGATTCATTTGTTAAATACAGAGTCTCAGACCTGATCTTATGGCGTGCTGGCTTTGTGGATCGTGGATTCATCATCTAAAGAAGAGGTGAGATTTTGCAGTAGTGAGTGTACAACGTTTGTCTTTCCAACTCTCTGCAGATCAAAGTTGGATCCTCCCAATGCTGCAGCCCTCCCACACTCTAAGCATTGTGGGAAGTAGCTCCATCGCACATACAATGCTGCCCTTTTTCTCAACGGTCAGGACGCCATCTCTGGACTTTTCAACGTCCTTGTAATCTTTTGAAACACAGCTGTACGTTTGTTCAGAGCTCGCCAGTTTTTCTTCAAAACAATCCGAGTGAATTGCCCCTCCCCCACACGTGTGCTTCTTCAAGGCCTCTTATATCTCTGACCTGAGGTCAAAAACCTCTTTCAACTTCGGTTCCATGGTGAAGGAGTCCTCTCACCAGTTTGAAACCAAATGAAAGAGATTATTGAAAATCGAATATATCCCACAGTCCGATTTAACTAATTGTTTAGTTAAATATGAAGAACTGCTAATTTCAATTTATAACATATAATCATCTTTCTTTCTCTGCTCTTAAAATTTCAATCCAACCTATTTTTAAAGTGTTCCCAGTGCTCTTTTAATTATAATTATACTGTTTTTAGCTCAAATCAATTGTCATTTTCTAGCTCATAGTTTCTGCAAAGTAGCAGGAGTTCATTAGAAATTCCCTTCTGCGTTGAGGGCAACCCCTCCCCCACTTCCCATCACACTTCTTTTTACACTCTCTCCCGCCAGCTTACAGCCCTTCATAACCCAACTTAACATTATTGTAGCGGCACAAAATGGCGAGAAACAATGAAGCTATCCAGCCGTACGGTTTGGTGCCAAAGCTTTTGGCCCCTCCCAGTGTATTTTCTACATCACAAATATGATCGTTTTCATGCGGTATGTTTTTGTCTACAATTTAAATAAAGATATACTCAAAAATACAGTTTTTTTGTTGCTCACATAAATGCAAAAAGCCACAACACGTCGAAGCACGACGACAAACGTCAACAACGCCGCTAGCGGCGAATGCTCGCTCTGTCAGATTCCAGGCAGACGGAGCTTTTTATTTCAAATCAAGACGATAATAAAAAGAACCCAATAGTTCGTGAAACCAGCTAGTTAAACTCTGGTAAATATTCAAGTTTCAAACAGTGCTAATAGCTTGAAATTGAACACAACTTTTCCTGTCTCGTTGTGGTTCTTGTGCTGCAGCTTTTGTCATTGTGCTTCAGCTATTGTTGTTGTGCTTCAGCTATTGTTGCTGTGCTTCAGTTTTTGTCGTCTTGTTGTTTTCGTCATTCTGCTCTGGCTTTTGTCGTTGTGTTGTGGATTTTGCGTATAGGTGAGCCGTGTCGGCCACGGTAGTCCTGTCCAGCAGGACAAGTTGTGTTGGATGGATTTGTCTCCGACACATTTTGTATTTTCTTGTTGTATTTGAGGTTGAGCTTTATTTATATTGATTTTGTTTGTAAAAATAAATATATAATTACACAAAAGATACATTAAAAAAATTGCAATTTTAAGATCAGTTTTGTTTTAAATGTCCTCCGTCATTGAAAAATGCCACAAAAATGTGTTAAAAACACCACCAAAAAAAATCAATTTTCATTGGTATAGTGAGAAAAATGTCTGGCTTCTTGGTCTGAGCTTTCGTTTGTTTTTTTCAGAGAGTTATAACGTTTAATTAACAAATTCCACAATCAAGGATTGGCATAAATTTTTTTTATTCCTTTTGTGGAATAAATGTTATCTCTCAGAGAAGGATATGTGAAAAAAATGTACTGAAAACAAAATCTTTGGTGGTGAAAAGCAACTGATTAGAAGAAAAGAGAAAAAAGAAAATGCATCCGAGTTGATAACAGCAATTAAAGAACATGTAAGAAGATTGGTTTTTTGTTAAAAATGTGCTTCCCTTTGTCGCTGCAGAAGCTCTTAATCGCGTCGCTCGCTGCAGAATTTCGTTTCTTTTGAATAAAAGAGGCGGCGTCCTTTCCGGGCCCCGAGACGGCGGGCCCGTTTGCACTTTTGAGCAAACCGCGACCCGAATATCATTTAGGAGACGATTAGGCAATTTGTCAGCTTCTTCCACACACTGGTGATTGAAGAAACAAAGCAACAAGGATCTTATTGTGGCCTTTAATCAACGTGACGAACAGAATCGCAGTTTCACAAAAGAGATAAGAAAGCCAGCTAATTAGAGCGGACTTTGGAACGATCGTTCAGTAATAAAATATAGATTTCTTCTTTTTTGTTGTTTGCGATGATGCTTTTCAGTGGGAAAAAAAAAATATCGGCTCTGAAGTAATTCAGCTGTAAGGGATAACAAGTCCTCAGCTTTCTTTTCATCCAGCTTAGTATTCCCGCGCTCACTCACGATCCTGCGCCATTAAAGCAGATTCGAGGAAGGAGCGCGGCCTGGAATGACCTTCGTTCCCAAAATGATGCAGCTCGTTCTTTAGTTTCTGCTCCTCCACTGAAGCTGCCCATTAACCTATTTTAGGAGCAAACTCCAGCTCAAAGTTCTGAAGAAGGAAAAAAAAAACTCACACAGAGCTGCTCAGATGTTTTTCTCAAAAACTGCATGTATAAAGAATAAAAAATATTGTTTAAAAAACTGTTCAGAACCGCAGATCATTGGGAAAAACTCTTGAAACTTCCAATTCGTCGCTGGCGTGCGCTGACCCCCACCGCAGCGCCCAGAGGAACCTTCACAACACATTTGCCGTCTCATCCTCCGTGCAGCAACGGCCGTCCTCTCCTATCAGTCAGCACAGTGCCCTCGTCTTTCCAGATCACATCCCTTCATCCTCCTCCTCGTCTGTCCTCTCCTCCTCTTGCAAATATTTTTCCATAAACTCTACTCAATCAGGAGGGCAGAAATGCTGTTTATAATCCCACTCTGATGAAAATTTTGTATTTTTCCGATGATAAAGACATATAAAGAACAAAATTAGGCTTAAAATCTTATTTGTAAGCATTCGTTTCGTAAAACTGTTGTGAATCACGAGCAGATGAAAAAAATGCAGTTTGAAAGAGAGCTTATTTGTGACAGAAAATACGCTGGGCGGGGCTACGAGCTCCCAGCTCCGCTCCATTCTGATGCATCCACTCTTAGACGACTAGACCAGGGGTCTGCAGCCTGAGACCCCGGAGCCACATGTGGTTCTTTTACCCCTCCTTTGTGCCTTTACGGTTAAAGAAAAATGAATGCTTTTAACTTTTAAAAGTTACATATTTTTGGGACTATGAAGCTCAACAAGCTAAAGAAAACAGATGTATCACTCCGGGAGGCTCCTGACTACAATACCCATAATGCCCCAACAATTCATCAATTAATGTGGCTCCAAAGTCGTTCTTAAACATATTGACAGATTTTGGAGCGCCGTCTTTCACAGAAATGGATTGCTTGTTATTGAAAAGCCATACAGAACTTAAAATCACTCATGAAGGGTAATATGATTAATAAATATGAAGAAACTTTATATATATATATATATATATATATATATATATATTGTTAGTGTTTATATTAATGTACAAAATTGTTGTTTTGCTGTTTTTTTTTAACAAATTGATTTTGTGTTGCATTTATATTACTTTGTATAGATGAAAATATTTGTATATTTAATTTGGGCTGAAAAAGAACAAGAAAAAACGTTTTTCTGTTATTTTGAAGCTTGAAAGAAAAAAAAAAGAGTTAAAGATTTTATGGCCTAAACTATATGGCTTGGATAATTAGTTCTGATTTACAAATTAGTGGCTGAAATGGACCAACTAAAACAAATCCTGTTTTTTTTTTTACATTAAACTTTTTCTACTACATTAGCTTTGCAGAGATTATCCTAAATGATTAGGATACATGATTATGATGGTTAATTTCTAGTTATCCTCATGGTAACAATAACACAAATACAGGTCAGTTCCCTGTTTTTTTTAAGGGTGAAAAAAGACTTACTACATTGTAGTCAGTAAATACATTTCCACTGACTTTCAAATAGAGTAAAAAAAAAAAAGTTTTGCACTTGGAGGAGGTAATTTTTGAGGCTCATCTAAATTGACATATTTTACAAAAATGCAATGAAAACAGTTTTTTTTTTAATTAAATGAGTCATGTGAGCAACAACCGGATACTAGTTAACTGCCAACTGGAAACGCAGCTGGTTATAAATCGACATGATGGGTTCTTTAAATGTTGACGGCCCCTGATCTAGAATCATCTGGTTTAAAACTGCTCGACATTTTTGCTGCACCGCTAATGTTAGGTTGGGGCTGTAAGCTGGAGGGAGAGTGTATATACAGAGAGGGGCGGGGTTACTCTGTGCTAATGGTCCCAAATTTCTAATCAACTCCTGCCACTCTGCAGAAACTATTTTCTAGAAAATTACAGATTTTTTCAATTTGGCGAGAAGCGGCATAATTTAATATTCCTTTGAAAATTGATCCAAAGATGATTAGGGTGTCCACTTCCTGTCTGGACGTTTGTCCTCAACCCGAGGACAGATTGCAGCATTTTTCTCTCTGCTCCCGTGAATGCTTCAGTTTCCACCGGAGAACTCGTGACCCTCGGGTGTGACATTGATGCGCAGCAATGCTCTGGATGAGCAGAATTACAGCACGGCAGCTCTGCATTCCAGCAGGGTTCCTCGCGGTGCTAAAACCTTCATACCGTTCCGCTCGGCAGCGATTCGGAGATTTTCTTCCTGCATGTGCGTCCGTCTCCGAGGCCAGAACCCTGATGTCAGCCCCGTGGTATGCGGGCCTCAGCTGTGACTCCCGCCTCAGATTCAGACCTCCCCTCTGCGCCTCAGAGGGAGGACAGAAACTGCAATGTCTTCTCATCTTTCTACCTGCATACTGGTCTCAAAAGACTGAGAAACGTCTGCTCTGTTTGCATTTATATCACTGGATCTCATCAGGCAACACGAGGGGTTGTAATAGTCCCATTGTTCTCTGCTGAAGATTTAATCTCATCTCAAATGCTTGTTTTAACAAACCTCGTTCAGTAAATGCTGCTGTCACTCTTTTATAAACACTTCAACCATCCTTTCTTTTTTTTGAACAATCTCCGCTTGTTTGAAGGTGACGGAAAAGTCAGATTTGTGTAGATAAAAACAAAAAAAGATTTGTGTAGACTCACAGTTTCCATTGGTAGATGGTGACGGGCGGGTTAGCGTCAGCCCTGCAGGTCAGCTGCACGGTCTGCCGGTTCAGGTACCAGTTCCCATCGAAGCCCTCAATCTTCACCTCAGGTTCGTCTGCAGGGAGAGGAAGCCGATGTCAACCAGAACCGAGTCTGACCATCACCATCCATTCATCAAGCAGGGAGGCATTGGGTCCTGTTTTTAAGAGGCTTTGGATTGACTCGACCACTGACTGTATATGGGGAGTGAACTGAGAAATCCCCTCCCCCATTTCTGATCCAAACAGGAAGTACCTGTTGGTTCCAAGAAGATCAAAATCCCATAAACTTCTGTTGTTATTACTCAGCCATTCAATTAGTCAGAATAACCATTCTTGCTATGATACCTTCTTGGAACATTTTGTTTCAATTTTTTTCCATCATATTTTATCTCTATTGTAAGTTTTTCAAGTTATAGCACTTTAGATTACATTATGTATGAAAAGTGCTATGTAAATAAAGATTGATTTGATTGAATAAATCGGCCAATCAGATCCTTCAATTAAACTATTTTGGCTCCAACGTTTGAAGAATTTAATTATCTGAACAGTGGACTCGACTGTGGATTTGAACAAAGCTTACAGTCCTAAGGTTTGACACTTGACCATTAGACCACTGAGTTAGTGACCTAGAAGTCTAGATTTGACCCACTTTAGTTAATCATGTCCAAGCATGGAATTGAACAAAGCAGCCAAAAAAATAAAGAAACTCACTCTTGTTGAAGCAATATCTGAATGACAACTTTTACTTCTTACTTTGTAGTAATTCTGGTAAGGTTAACCACAAATAATCTTTTTCTTCTCAATCTGTCTATGAACAGGTAAAAGTATGTGTGAATTAGTAAGGAAACCCAAAAGGTCATTTCCTCTAAAGCCAGTCTGTAACCACAGATACTTCCTGTGAGCTCAAGCTAAACAGGTCAGATTTTGGTTTGAACATTTAACAGTAATCCCTGGTTATGTCCTTTATTTTAATCATTTTTACTCCACTGCGTCCAGTAAGAATGGTAGAAAAACTTAACATCAATAAATAGTTTTGTAAAGCAGGGCAAAAGAAAGAAAAAAAAAAAGACTTCTTCATCCTGGCTGCCTCATTAAAGCTCGCAGTTTTGGCCCTGATTATGTTCTTCTCTTTAAATATTAAAAAGAAAAGAAAAAAAATGTTGGACATAAATAAAGTCTCATCCGGATCATTTATGTAAAACCGCCTGCTTGCTCTGAAAGACATCTGTGACTAGAATGTCGTTCTTACACTGAACGTTGAGCACCACGCTCTCCGATATCCTCTCGCCGCGGTACGTCACGATGCACGTCAGCCTCTGCTTGTGGATCTCGCGGCTCGGTATCAGCTGGTAGTTGCTCTTTACTGTCATTGTCCCGTTCGGGTTGCGAGTCTCCTGGTAGGTGGCTTCCCCCTTTATCCTCGTCTCCCATTTGATCACGCTCGGAGGCTTCCCGTTGGCCGCCGTGCAAGTGGCGACCGTCATCTTGCGCCTCGGGGTCTTGGCCACAATCGTGGTGGACGTCAAACTCATCCGGGTTAGAGGCTGAGCTGTGGAGGACAGAAGCGGGAATGATTACAACAACGGACTGGAGCAGGGAAACGAAATGTCTCATTAATGAGGAGAGGAGTGTCTGAAGTCAATGAAAGATTAGAAAAGGACGGTAACTCCGATCAAGACGAAGTTCTGGCTCTTTCCCTCCTCAAAACCGAAGCAGTTGTCAGAGCTCTAAGATGTGGAACCCACTTGCCTACCCAAATGCGCAGTCATCCAATTTGAATCCTTTGTGTGTTGCCAATTAGCAATCTACTTTTGCGACATCAAAAGGCCAGCTCGAGCTTGAGCGAGCGCACAAGTGAAAGGGAGCCACGAGGAGGCCGCTTTGAACGCGGTTATCTGCACGCAGGTTCCTCAGCTGCCCGAAGAGTCCTGAGAGGCTCAGTGACATGAAACGGGGACTGAAAGCTGACAAAAAAAAAGCTCAGGCGACAGAGACTACTCAAGCCAAGTGGCTTTTCCTTTACCGGGACTTAATGGAAAACACAGAAGCACTTAAATACCAATTAGCTGTTTTATCAGAGCCAGCGCACAACCTTTTCAAAGCGGCCTCATTCTAAGATAAACTACATCTCCAGCGCTGCCGTTTCTCCGCAAGATGAGACCGTCGGAGCCAAATGACACTCTTTGAAGTGGCCTCATTGATTTTCGTCTCACCTTCCATTTTTATTGACTGCGATCTGCAGCGGTTTCCTGTTTTATAATCAGCTTTTGGGTGTTAACACGCCAATCATCGCATCACGGAAGAGTCAAAGTGATTTTCACAGCATGCACGGTCATGGAACTGGCGCCCTGGTGCTGCAGGGGTTGGGACCCTGTTTGAGAGCAGGATCTGTTACTGTAGAACGGTTTCGTCATGTTGAGTAATGGTGACAACGGGGAAAAGCAGAGCTTTCGTTTCCACTTTGATTTAAATGACAGATGCCAGCCTGACACTGATTTCCAACTCTTAAAAAGAGGTTCGACTTCGGCGTAAAGTTAAAGGAGAGACCGGATGACAGTTTGTCACCGATGAGTCATCAGACCAGTCCCAACACGTTCACAGAAACTGTTCCCTAACTGAAGCCAAGATGAATAACCTGATTTGAAAACAAACACTCATCTGACCTCCAGCAACAATTTCACAATCAGTTCCATAAAATCCCATTTTTTTTTTTTTTTTTTAACGCTCTTGTAAGGATGGATGTAAGCAACAAATGACTCAGTCTTAACAAAAACGATAACGATAGCAGACCTAACCAGTTATGTTTATACAGTGGTAAAAAAAAATAAAAAGTAACTGTCCTTTGTTTAATTTAGGAGTCAATACTCCTTTTTGGGTCAGAATGATGAAATGTACAAGTCACGATCAAATAATTAAGGTTAACACATTTTGGGAAAAGAGTTTGGCTTGAACTGAATAAGAATCCTGTGTTTCCAGTTCAGAGAAAACAGAAAACCTGTCCAGACAACACATTCTCACTCTCAACTCGTCACATCATCATTATTGGTCAAAGACTTCTCCGTGTCAAAAATGGACATTTAGGTTGTCCCTAACCTGTCGTTTTTTGATGTGCTGGTTGTTCTCGGTAAACAACGGGTCCCAAACCGTGTCTCATTAAATTTCAGGTCCGCGAATCAGAGGAGCAGGGACCCAGTACCGGATGTGAAACAGTACCAGACATAGTACCAAGCGCTAATTGGGACTTGGCGCGGTACCAGAAGCATCTTTTGGCGGACACACACGTGTCTTGAGGCTCATACGGCCACCTCAAGGTTCGTGATGAAAATACAACATATCATTGTCGAGTGTGTGGTAAATGTACTGTGAAGTATTTGTAAGATTAATGTAAGCTTCACACACTTATCACATGTGTTTGCACAGTGCTCTTATGACAAACTGTAGTCATTAGTAAGGTGTGAGTACTGGCCCCTTACTGACCAGGTGTACAGATAATACATATGCAAGTTCTCAGAGTGCCCAAACAGTGCAGAGGACTTTGGAAAACTCTGTACGACCTGGCTGCATCAACTTTATTCCCCCTTATCTACCTAGTGTGTTATAAACAACCTATTGCTATGATCTATACCCATCTCTATGACCTATACCAGGGGTATTCAACTCCAGGCCTCGAGGGCCACAGTGTCTGCATAATTTCCAGATATCCAAACTCTACTCATGACTGATTACCTGGTTCAGGTGTGTCCAACCAATTGGAGCATGCCAGATCCGGGTATGTTGGAAAACCTGCAGGAATGCGGCCCTTGAGGCCTGGAGTTGAATACCCCTGACCTATACCCATTGCTTTGAGCCATATCCATCGGTACAACCTACACCCATCTCTAAGATCTATACCCATTGCTACGACCTATAACCATTACTAGGATCTATACCTATCGCTATGACCAATACCTATCACAAGGACCTATACCTGCTAGCTTGTTTTTTCTCTAAACCCCCCTCTTTTACCCTCCCCCCACCTCCCTCTTTTCCTTTTCTGTCCGGTCCAACAGAACAAAAACAAACATAATCAATATAAATAAAGTTTAGCATGAAATACAAAAGGGGTTTATACTCAATAAACCCCTGTTGTGACAGTAAAATCTGCCCAACATAAGAGGCTCTCAGCCCACATCTGTTTTCTCAGCTGTTGGTCAGGACAAGTTAAAAAAAAAAAAAAAAACAAGGACCTATACCTATCACTAACAACCTTTTGCTTGCAACATATCAGTAGGTTTAAATGTGCACAAACATTTTCTCTCTGCTGGCTCACCGAGTGGTCTATGAACTTGATATTTTATGTGGGCCACCTGTATATCATACACAGGTTTGACGATTCGCCCGTATCCACTCATTAGAACGGTTGTAAGACTCAACTAAATGAGAAACTCAAAGAGCTGTTTTTACAGTTTCAAAGCGTTTTACATTTATCATCATTTTTTTCTGATTCTTACCATACACAGTCAGGTTGACCATGTTCTCCCTGTTCCCTGCAGGAAACGTGGTGTACTCGCAGATGTAGGCTGCTTCATCAGACAGCTGCAGGTTGGAGAAGACGATGGTGGTGTCCTCCAGCGAGGACATTTGATGGCGCACGGTCGCTTGCTTGAAGCTAACCCGCTCCCTGAAGGGAGACAGAACCGACACGCCCAGAACCGGGTTGACGATGGCCACGTTCTGTTTGGTGCCGTTGAGGAGCTTCTGCCAGGTGACCTGGGAGACCTTGACCGGCGGGTTACTGTTGACGAAAATGCAGCGCAGCTCCACTTGGGAACCCACGAAGCCGGACTTAGCAGAGTCCATCTGAACGACTTGTCCGTTGCCAGCTAAACACACAAAAGAGAAAAATTTGTTACGGAGGGCAAAGCAGAACTTCATGAACTGAAACTCAAACTCATGCATTCACGCTCGTGCTCGCTCATTCGTCCCCTTGCGTCCGTGCTAAATGTGGAACCCCGCGATTGTTGATCTTAAATGCTGCAGGACGTGTTATTATGATAATGGGCACGTCCATCCAGCCCCGTCTTTGTCTTCAAACGTCCTGTTTTTGATGAGATGGGAGGATCCACAGAGAAGAACAGCATCACTAATGAATGAGTACAAGGGCGGTGATGCTAGCAGCCAAGTCATGCTCGGCTGTGCTCCCCTCCACCTACCCAGCAACACACCAGCAGCCCCCCTGTAATTTTAATTACTTTTTACTCGCAAATGACTCAACCACTGCCTGGAGCTCATATTAAAAGAAACAATGTGGAGTCCTGTGTAAGCAATAAAAACAATATGAACACACACATTAGCTATATTAAAAACCCAGCAATTACCTCTTCTTTACTGTCTATGCCTTTGAGGAGTTTGGCTGAACAAACAAAAGGATCCATTAGAAAGGATGGAAAATTAACCTTATTGGGGGTTCATGTAAATATACCAATTCTAAGTTTAAAACTGATCCATATAGAA
This sequence comes from Oryzias javanicus, assembly GCA_003999625.1. Taxonomy (NCBI): domain Eukaryota; kingdom Metazoa; phylum Chordata; class Actinopteri; order Beloniformes; family Adrianichthyidae; genus Oryzias; species Oryzias javanicus. The sequence continues at coordinate 30,729,642 of CM012449.1, read as the reverse complement.
TATCATTGAACCAAATTGTGGGAAAGTCATTCGTTGGATTTCTACAACACTGTGTTGAAAGGATCAAACATGTTGCGGTGCTACATTTATTACGTTGCACAAGGCTTAGTTTTAGCCAACTAAACAGTTTTCCTTTATTGTTACTTGCTTATTAAAAAATTAAATAAGGATTTCTAAATTAATTTTTAGGTTTTTTTATGCTTGTTTGGTAATAAACAAATCATACATCAAAGCAAAACTGTAACCCGAAGGTTGTGGGAAAAGTTAATTATACACATAATTTCCCAAATCAGCTTATTTATGCTTTTATTTTGCCAAACGTCAAATTTACCTGTTTCAGCATTGTTTGCATTTCAACTGAGTGTTTTGATTTTACCAAATGCATGTCCGTACTCAGTTCCACCAGTAAAATAATTTTTTTTTCAGAATATTGAAGTAAATTTGATTGGCTTAAATTTTCTCGAATCTGATTCTTGCAAAAAAAATACAGCAGAATACTCTTGATAAACTGACATGTATCACTAAATTCTTTAAAAGAAACACAGATTTCCTAAGGCCAGAAATCAAGTTGGGGAGTGTCTGATGGTACTTTGAAGGCCTGCACAGATAACCGATCAGGCCAGTGCCGTATGCCTACCGAAAAAGGAGGCCGAAGTGGTCTCCAGTTGCACAAATGCTAAACTATCTCTTTATAGTTTGAAGTAATGAATCAAATAAAGCCTTTTATGCGCATTTCACAGTGAAATGGAAATGTATTAGTATTTATTGTTTTGCTTTTTGTCCATTTACTGCCGTCATCGCAGTTTCAAACACTGATAAGTTTTTCTCATATCGTGCCTAGACTGAACCCACACTCTGGTTGTAATGATGAAAACCATTTCTTTAAAGTTGATGAACAAATTATATTAAACAATTTTAGAGTCTAATTTAAGCTCTTAAAGACATTTTAAATAATATATATATTGATACAGTAAATATACTCTTACACATGCATTTATATATTATTATTAGTAGTAAAAAAAATGCTTCTGTAATTTCTTTTTGGTTAAAATTCCCGCTTTTTGTCCTCAGTACCAACAGATAAAACAACAATCAATTGCTTAACTCTTCCCCATTTTGTTTAGCACTGAAGTCTTTGTTGTGTCACGCTCTGATTTATGGTCCTCTCCAGGTGAACTCTGATGATGTCCTATTTCCTCGCCGACTGAGCGTGTTTTTACAACCAGGAGCCGCTATAATTATCTTTTACTGATAGACAAGGACCCACAGGAAGAGAGGCAGAAATTCTCGCCTTAATCACGACGGACTCGTAAAAACCAACAGTGAATCCAGTCATAAAGGCAGAGAAAATATGCTATGGGTCCAAAACACATACGTTAGAAAGCACTTCAGCACTAAGTAACTACATCCCGGTGATGGATAATTGCTGCTAAAGCTTCCTCGGGGGGCTTTAAAACAAGGGAATCCAAGAGAGATCCGTTTCTGTAAACACCCGGTGAGGGCGGTACCTGATGGTGAACTCTGGAAGAATTTGAAGTGGAGCTGGGAGCAGCGCTGGGTCGCCTCCAGCAGCGGCAGCGGCAGCAGTTATGTTCAGATTTGACTTGTAAAAGCTGCAGGTAATCAGCCGAAGGACATCAGGGCACAATACATGCGTGAAGAGAGGAAACGCTGCAGACTCTGGGTGGAAGACCATTGAGATTAACAAAGTCTTTTTTTCCTCTTTCCTCTCCCACAGCGGGCGCGTAACCCTCATGCCGAATTGCTTATGCTGGAAAGCATTGCATTACGAGCAAAAGGCAATTTAAATCTATTGTTATATGCCTTCACTAAAACGCCGCCTTTGCTGCCTACTCCGCAGAAAAACAAAGTGACAACCTTTTCAAGTTACTGAGTACACATCATCTTTCATTTCCGTCTGAGCACATCAAAAAGGGCCCGTGTATAGAGATTTAAACTTGGGGGATTTGAAGATGACAGATTGATTTACTAATGCAGTTTGACAGAGAGGACTGGCAACCTTGTCATCTGTACCTTGAGAGCCACCTGTGTCCTCGTGCACCCCAGGGCAATGCTTTACTCCATTTTATCACAGCTTAGATTACCAGTTGTGGCAGCTATAGTATGATATTCTTTGAAATAGAAAACACAATTTACCGTGTGACAACACCAGTTAAAGTTTAATCTTAAGTTGGAGTGAAGTGGGAGTGCTGGGGCTGTAAAAACTCATAAATATGGACCAAGCTTTCACCCCTAACAGCGATGGAGTGAGCTGGTTGGTAAAACGCCGCGTACCCGGTCCCTGTCTTTCTTTAATGAAACCGTTGCACTGGACTGTTTGTTTCTGCTTGGTTTGGACGGATGGTAAAAGTTGATCTAAACTAAACAAGAGAATTTTAAAAAAAGGAGGCCATGTTTGTTGCAAGTGAACTCTGGCGCGGTTCAGTTCAGTGTGAACCCAAACAGATAAGTGAGTGGAAAAATTACAGGGATTTGGAGGAGTGCCAATTACAAATTTTGGGCACTTGGTGTTATTTTTTATATGAAAAGTTTTATATAAATAAAGATTTATTTGATTTGAAGTGGGCCAGAACACTAACATAACAGCAAGATAACCTCTGGTCAACTTGTTTTCTGTAGCTTTGATTTTTTTTTTTTTCTCAGTTGGAAAAAACGCCTCAACCAACACAGAAGATTAATCACTTATTATCACACTTTTCTTCACAGAGGCTAAATGATTTCAAAACAACAGGATTTTACTGGTTTATTCAATTTTTTACTGAATATTTTACATCTGACATTGAAGCAATCCCGAAAGTAAAAGTAAGAGGGAGCTAGGAAAAAAATTAAACATCCTGCCTAAAATATAAATGTGCAAATCGAAAAACTAAGCATCTTATAAAGACGTGGCACGCGCTTGCAAAGATTGCTGTTTATTTCTTCATCTCTTGTTATGCCGGTCTTACTATTCCTTTGCGCCCCCTAGTGACTGAAATACGCATAACAGTCATTTCTTTAAGGACTCATAACTCGCCACAGGAATGGGCTAGAAACTTGCTTTCTTCCCCCCAACATCCTTATATTTTTCTCTTTTCAGAACTGGGCTGGTTTAAATAAATGTGCCTGGATATGGTCTGTTGGCCGTATGTTTGACAACTTTTGACTGATTTTTTTTATTTTTTATTTCTGAAATACTAAAGATGTCGCTGGTGACACCTGATCAACACACGCTCTTTGACATACCGACTGTTCATACAATCAATGTGAATTAGCTGATTGTTTTCATGTTGGCTTTGTTTTTCTTTGCTTCAGAATTCCCTGGAATTACATTATTAATGTAAACTGTTTAAGAATTCTGGTAGTTTAAAGAATGTCAACACTGGAGCTAAAACTCTGGTGATAAAAGCTTTAAAAAAGAAGAGAATTGTGGTGTGGTTCACTTCAAAAGGCAAACCAAAGTGGGAAAATTACAAGAATTTGACAAAGTGCCAGTCAATAAAAAGTTTTGGGTAAAGGTGGAGTAGTGAGAAGGTGAAGGAGTTAGTTATGAAAGTTGGTGCATGAGAGGGGATAACCGGTATTTCATTTGTGCTTTTTTCATCTTCTGGTCAGAGCTTGTTTCAACCAATACCTCAGAGAAACCACTGTCGGAACTGCAGGACGTTTTAGGGTAATTGCCTTTGGTTTGTTCTGAGAATCTGAATAGAAACCAAACTTGAGAATTCTCCCCCCATTTGGACCAAATCTGTGGGACAGAACTCCATGTTTGAGCTCCAAGCAAGCTGTATAAAGAACACAAAAGAGCCCAAGTCTTCTCCATGAAGGAGCCCACCGGGACCCCCCCTCCTCCCCTGGAGGACTGCTGGAGTCTTGGCTAAGAACACAATGGGTCTATAATTATTGACTACATGACGGAGTCGTAAAGCCACAAGTCACAATTGTGCGAGAGGCATTAGCGCTGCAGCTCTGGAGCTGAAACAAAGACCGGTGAAGAAGTGCAGAAGCAAAACAGGAGAGGAGGACAAAGAGGAAGCTTGGGGAGATTTGCAGGTGTGCTGCAGGGCTGAAGCAGGTCGGAGTTATTGTTTGTGCTGCTGCTCCTTTGTTCTCACACTGACAAGAGAGTGAGCGGAGTGGGGGGGGGGCAATGATGCTCTAAGGGTTGAAACCACTGAAAGAGTTGCCAGTGAGGAGAGAGCTGCTTCAGGAAGGAGAAGCAACAGGACAAACACACAAAGCAGAAAGTATGTCCAAGCTGGCAGCAAATGGAAAAAGGGAAGCTCGGATCCTGCCAGGTGAGTCGACTTGGATCAGAGGGGACATAAGGGCTGCTATTAAAACAGCTGCTGTACCGTCTGGCCGCGCACTGATAGCGAGACTCCAACGGCCTCGGCTCAGAGCCGCGCACACAACATTCAGCTGTAATAAGGCCCGTCTGCATGGAAAAACATGGGCCTTGTGTTGTTTGCATATGGCACGCGGGGTATAACAGCCTTCAGCTGCTCTACAGTGAGTGGACAAAGTCCAGCACAATGTGAAACTGGGGGAGTTTCAACTGAAAGAGCTCTGAATGCTTCCACATACAATCAAATGAAGAAAAATGAGTAAAAAAAAATAAAAAAAAACATAAAATACACAGTTTTTTCTACACTATAAAGCGCACCTGAGAGCAAGTCTACTACAGACCATGTATAGAAAGTATATTAAATAAACATTTCCTCTGATTAAATTGTAAGATTTGAACTTTATAGGGCTGCATGATATTTAAGCAGTCTTTTTCACTGATGACGATAAATTTGCAATGTATTGTGCAGGCCTAATTGATATATATACACATATGGTATAAATTGCCTAATTTTTAGGATAAACTTAGCATATTTGTAGCACACTTAATAGACTACTTTCTGATAAAGCTATGTACATAATGGGTATTTGGCACACATTTGATAGCGTGCTAAACACATTAAATGCACTAAATGCAGGTTCTTCAAAGGTTTAACTTCCAGGTTTAGCCTGTGGTGTTCACACTGGACATGAAACAGAGGGATATAGATATTTTTTGCCTCTGTTACCAGCGCTACTTAAAGTGCATATATCCCGAATCTTGCAACAGGCTATATCCTATCTCAGCTCTATTCCGATACACGAAAGACTCAGTGTCACATAATTCCGACCGCGGACCGAAACTCGGTTATTATTTTCTCCTTCATGATCAATGTTTAAACAGTATGCACTTCTGTCAATTAAAAGGGCGGCATCCTTTTGTCACTACCAAATCCGAGTCCCCTGATTGGTCAAAACTCGGTCTGGTTTAACATGCAACAAGGATTCAATAGCCATTCAGTCGTAGAATCTCGCGTAGCTACGCGCCAGCGCGAGTTTCAAACACAGTAGCCTAAAATGCATTTTGACACTTTTTTTTTAATTAAAAGTCGGCGTTTCAACGCATAATTTCAAAAGGTACCTGATGTTCTGTCAAAATGTCAGCATTTTTATACATGTTGTAAACAAAGTTGGGTGTTACTGTTACTGTAAATATGCTATTGCGCTAGCAGTCTTGGACTGTTTGTGTTTTATTTATGAGTAACTAACAAACGTTGGGAGTTAGTGTACCTATAGTAACGTTTTTCTTAATGGTCTGTTTTTTTTTACATGCTGCAAACAAGGTTGGGAGTTAGAGGTATTTTGAATACGCTAATGCGGCTAACGCTTCTAACATGATGCATGCTACAAAGCTCTCAAGTCACTGTGAACGCAATTAAAAGTCTGACATCAGAAGTTGACTTCATCTCACTTAATGTGTCTTTTAGTTTGGTGCACCTTACACAGAAAAAAGTGAAATATTGGATTAATTACCAAAAGTTCTGGAATTTGTTACATTTAGAATTAATTGATTGTTAATTAAAATTTTGAGTAGATGTTTTACGAAAGTCGAACATGTAATTCGATCAAAATGTGACAAATTACAGATCTTTAGTAAATGTTTCACTTCTAACAGTATTAATATGACATAGGTTCAAATATAGACCTTTCATTGATCTTAGAATCCGGTGCGTCCTGTAGTGCTGCAAATCTTTTGGATTTGATTATCCACCGCGTTTCCCAGAAAAAAACACAACATTAATTACATGCGTAAATCTAAAAGAATTCCATTAAAACTCTATTTTACAAGAACTCCTCCATCTGACATGCAACAGTCATCTTTTTTTCTTTACGCACTTCTAGCCCACAACATTTTCGAGAGACACAATAATTGGCTCTTTTGGCACGTTCATCCAGAGAAATCCATTTATGCCTCGGCCTGATAAAGTTCAGAACAATTCACCTCGAGCTGCAGCAATGTGAGGAAGGCAAAGATTAACTAGAACTAAATGCATATTTTAGAAGAAGCTCTCATTAATGTCTTCTATTTAAAGCTCCACCGGGCACAACCATGTGATGTCATTAAACCGCATTCTTCTGGAAGCCTTAATGTTTTCTTCTTACGGGGGTGGAGATGGAAAAAGAGCTCCACTTTCCAGAGGACGGAGCACTTAACTGCCTCCCGAAAAGAGAACGGGGAACATTTTCTGCTTTTGTCCAACCGGCACCCACGCCGTAAAGACGTTGGGGCAAATAGGTCATCGCTGAGCTGGCGGCTTCGTCTACTGCAGCTCCTCTATGGTGTGTTTGGGTATAAACACGTAGCCAAGTGCTACTTTAAAGCCTGTCACATCTAGACACATCAACCTCTCGTCATCATCTCCTCTGCTTTGGTGACTCCACTGTTATTTAAGTGGGATGCTGATGGATAAAACATGGCTTGAGCCACTTGGGATAATGACTGTTTAATGTAGTCCCAGTTCCCACGGCGATGGCACAGAAGTCTGTCCCCCCCTGTTTTTGTGACCACACATGGGGCGCTTGAGAGGCGTCCAAATCCACGAGCTCATGCACTCGCAAAACCTCCTATTAGCTGCTTGTTTATTCCCCTGGTGGAATTCTTTTTTCTGTTTTAGTCATTTAGAGCTCATCCAGCCGCATTTATCTGGAGTTCAATGTGATTTTCCAAATGTTTTACACGGTAACTGATGGCGAGACTCTTGGGGATGACGGACTTTTATCTCATTGTGTCTAAAAAGCTTTGATGCAACCAGAAAGGACACTTCATTCAAGCTGAAGCCGCTTTCTCCTTTTAATGTCACTTCCTGTTGACCAAGACCATTGAATTTTGCTTGAAAGAACAATATGTGTCCGAGAATTAGTTTTAATCTACATTCGGAGCGTTTCAGCCAGGTCTCCTGGGTAAACGCGGTGCCAAAGCAGCGCTCACTGGAACAGATGCTTAGTAGACCTGTGCCTGATTTCCCTCTATATGCTCCAAATTTGAAATGTTTCTCTGTACAACATGCTCGCTCATTGAGGACAATTTAGCATCTGCTGCGCCAGGAACGTTAATGATTATAGGGAATATTTATTACATCCGGCAACTTTCCAATCTGGGGAAGACGCAAATGCAGGGGTCTGTGACCTGAGGCTCTGGAGCCACATTCCATTGTGGTTCTTTAGGTTTAAAGAAAAAAACAGTTTTTTTTAGCCCAGCTTTGTCATTTTTTATAAACTGTGGGGATCTTACATTAGTAAAAATTCACTTTTTTGCTGACATTACACTACATTACACACATTAGGAAAGTAGCTATTCACACATAATTTTCTAGTCCAGTACTAAACTTTTTTCTTTGTTGAACGGACCCAGAAAGAGAGGTTAAGGTTAGGATTACAGTTAGCGTTAGATTAAAAACACCAAAAGGTTCCTGAGTGTGACTGTGTCTGCAGGTCACCTCTCCCCTATTGGACAGGGGTCTGTAACCTGTGGCTCCAGAGCCTCATGTGGCTCTTTAATTTAAATTATATATATATATAATATATATATATATATATATATATATATATATATATATATATGCTAATGATTCAAATAAATAATCAATTAGTTATTTCAGTTTTTACATTTAATATGTCAAACCACAGAGTGAAATGATGTAATAGAAGGTCTTTGGAAATGTTCTATTTGCTCTATTTTGAATTTGTGATTTTTTTTTGATAATTGGTCTCTAACTCGGTATTGTTTATATTTGAAAGTAAAACGAGAAAACTGATGGTGCACCAAAATCCTAATGATAAAAAGCATTGTGTTTGACTTTTATTTTGAAATGACTGTGCAGCAGCAGGATCTTACTTGGTGTATTTTACTTTGACAGGAACTTGTGTGTGCTGCTGTCAAAAGTAATAAATAAATAAAACAGATGAGACATTAAGACACTGTTGCAATTCAATATTGTAATATTTCAAATTTTATAAATGATTTTTAATGATCACAAAAACATAAATATTGTGTCTTTTTCGAACCAATAACGTAGGAGTATCTGACTCATGCTGGATTATGATCTGTTACTCAGTTGTCAGGGATTTATTATTAGAATCAGTTGAAAGCGAATCTTATTTAAAGTCTTGTTGCAGGATCTTAATTGACATATGGTGTATTTTATTTTGAAAGGAACTTGAATGTGCTGCTGTCAAAAGTAATAAAATAGCAATGTAACACTGTTATCGGTAAAATATTGTAAATAATTAAAACTTACACTTTATAAATGAGGGATTTAATGGCCACAAAAACATAAATGGAGTTTATTGTTTCTACAAGTTGAGGTGGGAATTTGTGGATCCTGCTGGACCAAATGTCTGTTTCAGTGTTAAAGGTTGCCGGCCCCTGCGCCACTGGGTTTTGTCTTTAACCGTTTGCTTTAAGCTGGAGTGAGACCCGGCGCCCCGGAACATGTGTTTTCCCCAGCAGGTGCTGCAGAATTGCCTTTCAGGCTAGCGGCGCAGACCAAGCGAACGCGGCTCCATCTTTTTGCTTCTTCGGCCATAAAAGACGGGAGGCACGAACACGCGCGGCGGCCCTCGAGGAGCTTTTAAGGCTGCGTCAAAGGGATGCACTAGTTTTCCTGCGAGAGAGCTTTTCATCTCAGTTCAGCGAGATAATGATTCATCCTTGAATAAAAAAACTCAATTTGGAAGAGTCCAACCTTGATGGAAAAGTGCTGCTTTTGAGATACCATCTTCATTAAGTAACCGCACCTTTGGACTTTCTGTAATTAACACTTTTGTTTGACGCTGATAGGAAATACGCTGGAAGCAATCTGGTGTTTTAGTTGTCTTTGAATGACACACAAAGCTGTGCTGAAAATAAGGTTTTTGCCCTACAGAAAGGGACGGCGTGCAGGGGGGGGGGGGGGGGGGGGCGGTAGGCAGCATGTATCAAGTGTAAACACGCCGTCAGTGAGCGCTGACCCACGGCCTAACCAAACAAGGCCACCACGGTTTCGGTTCGATGACACTGAATACACAACGCTGACGTTACCTGAGCAAACGGCGGGATGACATCACCCGGTGACACCTGAGAGCCAGCGACTTGCGGGTAAACAACCGTTCAGCCTCCCAGTGAAAGGGAAGCTGGGAAATGAATGGGGCCAAGTGTTCGGGCTTGTGTGAGTGAAACTATGAAAGGAAAACAGGTGCACGAGTGCGGTGTCAGAAACACAAGAACAACAGCCGCCGCATAATGACACGCTTTATCAGGACGATCTCGGGCCAAAGCACCAGGGAGCGTTTACAACAGACGATACAATTAGTCAACAAAGCCTCTCGTCGGCGGTGCGGGCTCAGCTCCGCCGCACAACTGGCGATTTCTCCAGAAGTTTCCCAGGGCTTTCAAACGAGGACATCTTCACTGCCGATCAATAAATAAAAAGGAGGCCACATACGCACTTTGGAGCGACGCATTATCCCTTCAGACAAGCCGAGCTCCTGCGGCAGCAGGTACAGGCACGGAGGAGTTAAAGCCAGGGTTACATAAATGTGATGTAGGGGATTTTGGGGGGAGTTAAGGCGAGTTAGCAGTGAGAGTGACACACTGAGGGTCAGCTGCGGTGAGGAGATTACAGCACTCAGGATATTAAAGAGGAGGAGAGACGATGCTTGCGGGCAACAAACCTCCCGTGGAAATTTCTGTGTTGGCACAGGCCGTCCATAAAGCTATGTTCATGCGTGATTTTTAACGTGGTAACACTTTGACAACAAAACCCTCTGCAGACGAGGGCTTGCCCCTCCAACCTGCAGGCCATCCTTCAGCTCTGAAGAAAATTCATCCACGCTTTCTGCAATAATTCAAAGCCCCTGGAAGCAGATTTCTCTTTAACTCTGACTTGATGTGAAACATCGACAGAGGCAGCTAGCCTCGTATCTGCACTCCGCTCCTCCACTCTGTCCTTTTGCACCTGTAATCCTTGATTGCTGCAATCCCCTGCTTGCATTTCGGGATTAGTCATATTTTTGCCTCGCTTTGAACCAAAACATCTTCCATATGTCTCAAAACTAGCAAATAAATGTCTGGCTGCTGTGCTGAGGTTCTCTCCAAAAAGATCTTTCAGCTGAAGTTAAAACCAAATCGGGCTGTACCATTTGTAGAAGGATGCGCGGCAAATTTGCATCGCTGTCAGTGTTATCTTTGGTTTGACATGTTAACAGCAAACTGCATCTTGTGTTTAAGTGGAAATTTACTGCAACACATTTAGATCATAGAACATCAAGACATTGTGTTTTACTATAAAGAAGGGCTTTAAGTTGACACACGCGCCAAATGTGGGTCAAAATGAATACATTTCCCAAGAGCAACTCATTAAATTTTTCTAATCTATGACATTAGCATAGTTGGGTAATTAATTTGGGGGGGGCCCATTTGGAACCCAAGTAAAAACACTGCATTGATTGTATTGTATTGTGTTGTATTGATTTAAAATATTGACAAGATGATAATTATTTAAGAGAATCCTTTAGTGTCTTACTTTTGTTTTCCAACTAAACCCCCGACCACTAGTTGGCAGCACAGCACACTGAGTCTCTTTGACAGCGACCAAAACAACAGCAAGATTTTGCGAGAACCTCCTTGTGTTAAATACTCAGTCAGTCCTAGAGTTTTTGTTGGTATGAGTACTGACAGGTTTTTACTTGAAATAGGTACCAAAAAGTTAAAAATAGTTTTGGAACAGTCTTTGGATATATCGCGATATGTATTTTATTGTGAAATAAGTATCAGGATATGACTCTTACTATTTAGTCCCCTCAATATTGACTAGGAGCGAATCACTACATTTACCATGAGCACCTCATTTTGAAGCGTAGGGTACATTTTTGGGCGGGGCTTGTTTGGAACCAAAGTAAAAACACTGATGAGGTTAGATAGAAAACTGCTAAAAACAAAGGGGATTTTCATTGTATAAGAAAGAAAACAGGACCGACACAAAAGTTGGAGTTTGACCAGAAATATATCAAGTTTTCACTGTAAAGGAGAAGAGAAAGAAAATTGGAGGCTTTAGGTGGAAAACCCCAAAACACCATTCAATCGCTAAAAGGAACAGAAACCCAACCAAAAAAAAAAGGAACAGATACTTCTAACATACAAAACTCATGGAGAAGTGTTGAATAAACAAGCAATAAATAGTTAGTTTTCTTTTCACTTTAAACCATCACTGAGTACTTTCTAAATATTTTAAAATGCTGCATTTAAAACTTCTCGTTTGTTTTGAAAACATAAAGTTTAAAATGAGATCATTTCTAATGTATAAACACTAAAAGTTTCTCAGTTTCTTGATAAGATAAATATATTTTTTCTGTCTGGTATTTTTATCATATTCATATTTATAAAAGCTTTTTAATACATATATAAATAATAGGATTATGTGGGATTTTAATTTGTATTATTTTGTCGAGTAAATGCTTGATGAACTATAGAAAGTAAGTTAAAGAAAACACAACTTAACAAACAAGAATAAAAACAACCTAAAGATGGCAGAGAAAATAACATTTGCAAACTAAACCATGAATAGGAGAACCACGAAAGTCAGGAAAGAAGGATCTGACAAACAGTGCCTAAATCTTCTGACTTAAATATTCTGAGGGTTTGGAATTACTGGAATTGAAGCAGCTGAACCAATTAACTCAAACCAGGTGTTAAGAGTTAACTAAACTTTACTTTAGAGGGTTGTTACAAAAGAAAAATCTTTCACAAAAAATACATACATATATATATATATATATATGTATATATATATGTATGTATGTGTGTGTGTATATATATGATGTAAACCATATATTTCTCAGTATTTTATAAATGTATCAGAAGAATATTGATTTCTAAATGGGGAACTATGCATTTAGATTCCGCATTGATTTCATTAGCCAGTACCACTGATGTAAGCACCTGCAACATCAAATGAAAACCAAACAGTGAATCAGGGAGGATTATCCATAAAGATCCCTTTGGAGTGGGACGTTCAGAAGTGGGGGGGGCTGTGTCTGAGTCAGATCCGCAGCAGAACCCGACACTACAGCTGTGGACTGCACAAATGCGGCATGAAATGCAGACAAAGTCCTGCCAAAAAGTGCTGAGGAAGAGTCTGGGCCCGGACAACTGTGTACCACAAATCTCCCTCACAACATCCACTCCATTGTGTAAAGATGGGTACAAATGTTGGATATTTCCATATGATTATGCACCAAACTTGTGTTGGAGACTGCAGGAATTATTAAGATTTTGACCATCAAACCTCTCCTCAGAAACTAAATGATCTATAGATTGCATAAAGGTGCAAATTTGAAAAGGAAATGCTTTGCATGCATACTGAAAACAGAAGGGAAAAGGGGGTAAATTCCCCCCCGCCCCGCCCCATGAAAGGCGACCTTTAGAAATACTCCGCGCGAGCGCGGAACATTGTTTTCAGTGTATGACCTGAGTTGACCTTTCCTTTGCAGCGTTTTTTTTCTCTCGTCCCCGTTTCGTTGACAAAAACAGGCTGATATATTACACTCGGCAAAGACGGAAGCATTTGGTGGATAAATAGGTTTGGAGCAAAGATAAGGAGAAGCAGCGCGCTGCATGACAGGTGGTGTTTGAAACAACCCAGAGAGAAACAGACCAAACAATCACAACTTGATTAGTGTCACTTGTGTTTTTTTTTTTTTTTTTTTTTTTTCCCGCTGACACTTCCTGGATTATTGCAGCTGCCTCAGCAGATTCCATGCAATAAACGGAAGCGTATTCTGCATTATTAAGGCTGTGCAGAAAGTGAAAAAGAGAAGAGAGCGGCCTGCTATCAAAGTTCATTTATAATTGTGGCAGGGACACAAACAGGACAGCAGGGGCAGAGCGCACGCCGCTCCGCTTGTTGAAGCGCAGCTATTTTTCAGCGGCCATATCTACAGCAGGTCCATTAACATACAGGAGAGGGAATTCACACTCCAGCTGGAGTGGGCAGCGGGCTGGAGACCCAGTCTGCTATCAATTAACAAGCACACTTAATATGTGTCTGAGTCACGACCACCGCGAGGCTTGCAGGATCCTGTGCATTTACTCCAAAGCCATGTCGCAACCGCTCCTCGGCTGATTACCGGACCACGCATCACATCCGAATGTGCAAATCACAAGAGGATTGGCTGCTGTAACAGCTCTGTGCATGTGCGGAAACAATTAAACCCAAACAAACAAGAGTTTCAGCCTGAAGTTGCATCATTTGAGAATGGATTTGTGCTGCAAGATACAGGAAAAACTTCTGATATGTGATATTAATAACCGATATTGTGATGAAAATATGACTTCCGATACTGAAACTATGTTCAAGTTCTCTCCAACGTGGGTTCTATAAAAAGTCTGTGAATTTGGAATCAAGTTTGGTAGTGTCATATGGACAACGTCCTCAATAATTCACAATAGTACCAAGAGTTTGAAAATTGGTCATTGATTTGTGCCTGGTTTGAAGAACACAACACCAAGTTTTTTCAATATCAGGATAGAACTGTGAGAGAAAAAGCCTGGAGCAAGATTTACTATATTTGCTCGAATTTGACATTTAGCGCCAAGCTGTGTCATACTGTGGGAGGCGGACATACGCTTGTAAACAGTAGAAAACAAAAAGGCCGCGCCCTGCTGTGAACACTAGGGGTGTGCCAAAATATTGCGATATATTGCGATATTTAGTCCTGCGATTGATTCTTGATGGGTTCTCACCAAGTATCTATCTTTTATTTTTGTTTAAAGAGGCTGTAAAATGTTATTTTCATCATTCTTTGGTGCGATATTCACAGATTGTCACAGGCACCAATGTGCCCAACAGCTACTTGAATTAATTAACTTTTGTTCAGTTGTTTACAACAATTTGCACTAAGTAGTACCACTGCTGTCCAAGTTTACTTTTGTTAACATTGATTTTTACAGATAATCACAATTCAATTGGTGTCAGTGCTTGTCAAAGGCATAGTATTACTGATTTCAGCAATATTGCACTCAAGTGTCCATTATTTGTTGCACAAAAATAAGACATGTTGTTTATTATGATTGCATTCAAGCTCAGAAATAAATGGAGATATATTTTCCTGAAAAAAAGTGTTTTTAACCAATTATCACAATATTATCTCACGATACGTATCGTATTGTATCGTGAGGTACCCAGTGATTCCCAGCCCTCGTGAACACCATACTAAACACGAGTTCACACGTCTGGTGTGAACGTAGCATTGTGCATCATTTGCATTTCACTGCAACAGTTTTAGATTCTACTCCAAATGCCTACATAGGAGGCAGCCATCTTACATTAAATCGTATATTGTGTTTCATAGTTGAACAAAAAAACTAGGATTAGGGGTTCTATGATGTGAAGCGATACAACCGATTGGTCAAATGCATAAAAAGCTTTATTTGATTTGTTATCTTTGTCAAGCTACTAAGAGATTGTTTTAGCATATATGTAAATATTTCAGCATTTATCACAATTTACGCTGTCCTTTGTGACATGCGTATTGCACAGGCTGATATCATGATAAATTTTCTTGTGCAGGCCTATCACATATAATTTTCCAAATTTCAGACCTGCAGCAAAGACTGCATACTTTTGTTTCCCATTTTAAAGTTTAAACAGCTAACCTCACTTCCTCTCAGAGCAACCTTATCACCCCATGTAAATAACTTTCCACCCTCCTGGTAATGCATGCACATTTTGATAAGCATTTCCTGTTGCAATGCAACAGTGACATTTGCAGCACGGTTTCCAAATTTTGCTGGATCATTACACCCCGGGTAGACTCATACACAAGTGGTTGAAATGAGAAAAGGAGCATTGACAGCAAGCATGAAGTCTAAGTAAAAACACACGGTTGAGGCAAAGACGCCCCACATGGGAACGGTCGGGTTTCTGCTCGGAGGCTGGATCCTGTCCCCTTTTGTCACATTCTCCTTTTCCAACGCGTGTTTTGATCATAAACCTCAATGAAATCTCGCGGTTTCCAGCAGAACTCAGAGACCCGAGCTGAACCATTTCCTAAACCATGACCACAGCCCGTCTTTCCAAGGCTAGCACGGCTCCATGTTCCACATACATATAACCCTTGGAATGCTCACCACATCGCAGGACTATGGTCATATTCTGCTGCATGTGCTTTCCAGCTGGAATCAAGTATTGTCTTTCCCAGCAGTCTTTGAGCTGCATCACACACACAGCACTTTCTCACAGCTTCCTTGGCGTCTCTCGGCACATTAAGTCTCACATGGTTTCGTGGAATATATCTTAGATCTTGCCTTCCAAACCATTTCTTAAAAAAATCACTTGGTAGAGGGACATTCAAGGCAGAATTGACAGGACTGAACAAACAAAAGTGAACAACTTTTAAAGACTTAATAAGAGTTTTAGCCAAGGGAATTTTATGGGCAGTTATTTTTCAAGCTTCTGTAACTCTACGTCTTTATCTTGGGACATTGTTGATGGAACGCTTTATAAGAAAACATGAAATAATAGTGCCGGTCTTTCAAGAGAAAAGCAACTGGCACGGAGTCATGAACCACAAAACCACAGCAAGAGGAGGCAGGCTGGAAACCAAGTGGAGTGGTACGACTCACTCCAGCCTCCAGTGGCTGTCAGATGTCAAATCAATGCTTTTGATGCAGAGACGTAGAATACAGAAGCTTTTCTGCACAAACCCAGTGAGCGCTGTGTGCAGAAATGTTTCTAAGTTGTGACTGGAAAGGGTTGATTAATCAAAATCACTGAATGACTTTGGTTTAATGTGGAAAATGCCACGGTGGGTGGGCTTTGGACCAGAAAAAAAGAGGAAATTAAGTATTTTTCCCCTCCTGACTAAGTGCAGATGTTGATGTTAAAACCCAAGCAGTGGAGTTTTAGTGGAGCCAGTTAGCTTGGTAAACCAAAAAAAAAAAAAGGCGTTTTTTGTGGTACAAGCACAAAAACATGCCTTGGATATACCTTAGAACCCCCCTTCTTTCAGATAAACACAAGGAAAATGCAAAATGGCAGCAATTACCTAAAAAAGCAGCCACTGACTCCATTGTTACAAACATATTTGATCAAAAATGGAGGCCATTTTTAAGGATCGAGTCCATACACTCAATAGTGAAAACCTATGTAATCGAAAATTGTAGCTATTTTTACAGAGAGCAGCCATAAACTCAATGTTGCAAACATATTCAATCTAAAATTACAACAATTTTTATAGACAGCAGCCATATTTGATTGTTCCACTCATATTCACTCCAGAATGGCAGCCAGTTTTTTTTAAATGTCGGCCAAAACTCAATTGTTACAAACATATTCAATCTAAAATAGCAGCTTTTTTTTTTTTAAAAAAGGCAGCCATAAACATATTTACTCCAAAATGGCAGCCATTTTTAAAAATGGGTGCTATAAACGGAATTGTTACAAACATATTTACTCCAAAGTGGTGACAATTTTTAAAGATGAGACCCATTCATTTGATTGCTGGAAACATATCCACTCCAAAATGGCAGCCACATTTTTAAAGATGGTTGCCATACACTCAGTTGTTACAAATGTATTTACTCCAAAATAGAAGCTATTTTTAATCGATGGAGGTCTTAACATACAAATGTCACAAACATATTCACTTCAAAATACCAGCCATTTTTAAAGACAGTTTCAGTAAACTTAATTGTTACAGAGATTTTCACTCCAAATTGGCAGCCATTTTTAAAGATGGTAGCCATACACTTGAATGTTACAAACTTATTGACTCAAAAATGGCAGCCATTTTTAATTGGATGTTTAAACTACATGGGCTGCAATGCAAGAAGTGTAGGCTTTTACTTTGAGGGGCATCTACAGAATACGATTATATCCATATTATTTACACCTTGTGTCATATATAGCTTATACCACAAAACCCACAAATATTTTCATAAACTTGTCCAACTATTGAATCTTTCAGCTTTGATCAGTAAGGAAAAAGAGAGCAAAAAGTAGTTTGAGTTTACTACAAGTTTACTTAGTCTAAACTAAAAGTGAGGTACTATACTATCTAGTTATTATGAACTTAGAATGTTCAAATTTAGTCTGAATAAATTTTCAGTTAATATACTTACTACGCAACATATACATAAACTATAGCATACTTAATAAATTAAACCTCAAGTCTACTACTCTTTGCTGAAGAAAAATAGATGCTCAGTTTTCTTTAAAAATGGGGACAATAAATAAAAACCAAACTCGATAAAAAAAAAGAGAAAAAAAAAATGAGCTGAAGTTAAGACCCCAGAGATAATTGGTCCAATCCAGTGCAGTTTGAGTGTGGTCAAAATGGAACAGTATGACTGCTGTGTGTCTGCTCCGCTGACAGCTTCTGCTATTAACTGCAATCAAACTGCTGCTGTAATTATCCTGAGTTAAAAGATATGCTGCAGTCCGGCCTCGCAGCTTGGACTCTGAGTGCGCGGAGGGAGCCTGCGAGAACCCGTGCAGTCCAGCCTTTGATTGAAACAATGGCAGAAAAGTGCGCCTGGCAAATCCTGATAGCGTATTAATATTGATCAACAAAGCGGCCCGTCGCCGGGAGATTCGACGGCTCCATTAGGCCATGCAGAAATCCATGCAGCTCCAATCGCCGAGTCACGTGACGATATTTGTGTCATGACAGCGGGACTGCAAGAGTTGTGTGGTGACAGACAGAGCTGCACGAACAGGTTCCACCTCTGAGCATTATGCAGAGCCCCCACCTCCACCACCACCACCACCAGCGTTTTGTGTCTACACTGCAGCCGCTCATTGTTTGACAGGATTGACAAGCTCCCTAGCAGAGCTGATTAAAAGCTTTAAGGTCAAAGAAGTGGGACAGATATCGAGCGTACACCTGTCTACTCGCTTGAGCCAGTCCCTTGTTGGGCGTGTCCTCCTCTGGCACAGGATCAATGGCTCCATTAAGACCCAACCTGGACGACTACTTCTTTTTTTTCACCTCCTGACAGGGCTTTTGGCTTCCGAGAACCCTTCGCCCTCTTCTCCCTCCTTTCATTTCCACTTTTTTTTTTTTTGTTGTTGTCTCTTAGAATCAATTTCTTTCAGCTGCGGCCTTTTCATGTCTCCAGTTTTGGTTTAAACGCCTGGCAGGCCGCTGTACATTTGCCAAAGGATTACAGATCATTAAATGGATGTCTAAAGTCTACTTGAAGCCTCTCCAAAAAAGTTAGGGAATCAGAGAGGTAATAGAGCCTCAGCCACATGTTTTCTGTCTCCCTGTAAGAAGTCGCCTCTTAAATAGATGGTCTCAGCAACCGGAACAGCTTGCAATGCTCCGCAGAGTCATAATCCAGAAACGGACATTTCAATTTACTTCAGCCTGAGTTTGGATGATAGTGAATTAAGATACTTTCTCCTGTGGATAGCAATTTCAACCTTCCTGCTTCACCGAAGAGAAATGCCCAGCTTTTCACTCGGTATCACACAGTAATCTTTAAAGTGAAAACTAATACCGCAGCTTTAGCTGAGGAATAAGACCTCAAAGGTTGGGTGACTTTTACCAAAAAAAAAATATCTTCAGCTGTGTCTCATGCACGGGCCACTCATCACCGCATTTATCTGCCCCCGCCTCTCCTGTAACAGTGGCGCAGCTGGATTTTCTTGATGTGACTCAGTGAGCTCAGAGACACAATGTGCTTCGGGTTTTTCTTTTTCTATCGCATTAATACAGGTTTTAATCTTGGTTCCTGCTTCCTGCGAGGAAAAAACGGCTGATTAAACTGACCAAACAGACAAAACAAGGACTGTCAAACAAAGACTTCCACACAAGTCAAAGATCTTGTCAACTGTGAGAAAAAGGGTTGGTTTGAGATTGAAAAATAAAAATTGATGACATAACACACTAATGAGCAGGATTACCAGACGGACCTTTCTGTTGCTGCACCTCTCGATAACTAATTGCGTTATACTTGTAATTTGCAGAGATGTTGTTGGCACTCTGAGCGTCCACATTTAGATATTTAATGAAGACAGAGTGGCACTGAGGTGACAGAAGGATCAGACTTGCACGTTTTTGGTGTTTTTTCCACATTGGTGTGAAAGGGTGAAGGTGCTGGCTGACAAACCACTTGCAGAGGGGCTTTGAGCCTGTTTTATGCATGAATTATGAAGAAGAGACCAGTGCAAACCATTGACTGTATATGAGAACTCTAAACATTCTCACTCCCAACTCGTCATATGCAGACGTATGGTTTGGGCCACCTCCACGTCTCATTTTAACGTTTTGAATGTCCCTGACTTGTCATCTTTTGATGTGCTGGCTGTTCCCATTAAAGCTCGTGCCCCCAACCCTCTGGGTGCGGTACCGGATGGTGTACCTGACACGGTACTGGAAACTGTGCCGGACCCGGTACCGAACACTGTGCCAAGCACGGTACCGGATGTGGTACCAGAATATGCGCCAGGCCAGTACTGGACACTGTGCCAGATGTGGTACCAGATGTGGTAATGGACACTGTGTCAGACGCGGTTCTAGACACTGTCGGACGCGATTCTGGACACTGTCGGACACTGTGCTAGATGTAGTACCAGATGTGATACAGGACACTGTGCCTGCCGTGGTACCGGACACGGTACTGGTCCATATTGTTAGGGGTTGGGGACCCCTGATTAGTGTATGTATTTTTACCCTGTTTGTGGCCCAGTACCAGGCTTTCCTCAGATTTTTACTGGTTTGTGACCCAGAGGTTGGGGGACAGAAACTGGTTCCAAGACGCCAAAATCCTATTTATTTGTAGTGAGAAATAGAAAACCATAACTCCGTCAGTTTTGTCAAAACTCTTGCTCAGCGACCTTTTTAACATGTTCTTACTCATCCAAACATTTTTAAATATATTTATCTATAAATCAAGCCATTCAAGTTATAAACTGGCCAATCAGATGCTTCAATTAAAGTAGGTGCTCTCTCAATCAATATTCAAAAATTGAGTCTGTGTGGCCTGCTTTCAAGTGGTAGGGTTGTTGACTTCCACCAGGCTCACTCCTGATTGGTGAGAGTGGTTACCATGGAGACGTTGCCTTAGATCATAGAGCAATTTCTGGTTCCAACATGGCGGAATCTGTAGCTAAAAATGGCAACTTAACTGACTTCATTTTGTTGAAGCCGGGAGTAAACCATTGTCTATGGGTGAGTTCACACACAGACACACAGGAAAGGCCAAATCCCAAATCTACTCCTAACCCTAAGCCTTTTCCCCATCCCTACAAATGGAGAGTTATGGAAAAATAGTGTTTTCAAATTTGGACGTTAACTCCCACTCAATGACGTCATCAATAGTCACCGGTCAGCCCAGTTAGAACGGAGCTGCTAGCGCTCATCAATACCTAGCAACATCGGTTTATAACTTAAAAAACTAAAACTAAAAGCCATTACTTACATTTAAATATAAACTTTTGTGCATTAGAACACATCCACTTGAAGAAAAGCACTTCTCCACGGCACAGTGCGACGCTGAACCCTAAAAATACTATTTCGGGCAACTCTATCCTTCCAAATGCCCATACAACTGGAGGGATAGGGAGAAGATGTGGGACTAGGGGAAGAATTCTGATTCAGCCAGACAGTGAATGGTTCAAACATTTAAACACCACCCATAAATGTTGCATATGCAGTCAAGCTACAAAGCTAGTGGTGAAGGTAGGGTTCAACAGGTCCGACTGAGGTGCAACAAGTGGTCAAACCTTAATCTTCTTATTGCACAACGGTGAAGCCTCTGCTACAGTGCAATTCTCAGCTACAAATCACAGAATGATGTTAAACGGCTGTAAATCTCTAATTTAGAGTCTGTAATGGAGTTTCAATGAGCGTCCTTTCCTCATTTGAGTCTCTCAGTATTGCTGGTATTTGCTTTGTGAGTCACTGCTTTAGTGTTAATCTACTCACAGCTCCAGCGGTGCAGAAAGCTCTTAAATGCGCAGACATTAGAAAAAGCGGCAGGTCCGGATAATCTAAAGCTGTATTCTTCTTAGGAAGCTGATTTCATTTCACCCCTTTTCATAAATATGTCTAATTTATTCTTTGCCACAAACAAACTAGTTTTCTATAAAAAAAAAAAAAAAAAACTCTTAGTTTTATTCTTCTGATATTTAAATGAGCGACACTGCAGAGTTGAGCAACTACAGACTCATCTGTTGATTTGTCTGTTATTGTAAAAGTCTTAGAATCCCTCATGAGCAGAGACTGACAGTCTGTATTCAAAGCGAAGGACAGTTTACCAATAGAAGCACTGGAAATCCAAGAAATATATTATTCTGGTGTTAAAAAGAAGCTCTTTCTATTGAATGAGTGAATGTTTTGACACTGAGCAGTCTCACAGGACAGGTGGATCAGTGAAGGTCTATTCAGATAAGCCTGCTCAATGGAACCAAAAGGCATTTCTCACCTGGAACCGCATTTTAATTCAGGATTAGTATATCCTTCGTGTCAAATGTGTCACATTTCATATATGTGCTGACAAATGATAGGTTTTCATCATTGCGTGGGACATCACGGGTAGAACATGGCTTCAACAAAATGAAGTCAATTCAGTTGTCTTCTTTTTGTGTGATATGGACGCCAGACAGTGTCCGCAACCAGTGATTGGTCCAAATTGGTCTGAGTCGACATTTCTATGGCAACCACTCTGGCCAATCAGGAGATGGTTTGTTGGAAGTCCACCTCCGTACCATTTGAAAGAGTGCTACATGATATTTGTCAAAGCTTGGAAAGCTTATATAAATATTTAAGAAAAAACAAAAGTAGGGTTGGCAAGAATAAAAGTAGTCGAGCAAGAATTCTGACAAATAGAATGACTGAAAAATTGCTGTTTATTTATCAATAGATATCTAAGGGATTTTGGTACCTTCTGTTTGAGATATAAAGTGGGAGGGGTCACCTAGTACTGTCATTATATACAGTCAATGGGGTTGATACACAATGCAATTTAAAGTCAAAGATCTAACAGTGCTAGTCATTTTATCAAATTACCCAATCATTACTTAAGGTGTTCCTCAGGGAAATTACTCAAGACCACTTTTATTTAGGATTATGCCAAATTTCTCATTCTTAAACAAAAAAAGGTGAATCCTGCTCTAACGAATCCAACCATAAAACACAGAAACATTTATGTCTTAGATAATCATATTTCAGGTTTTTTCACCATTAAAATGTTGTTCAGTAGCCAGTCCAAGCGGTTTATTTCTCTTCCTTTTCAGCAACAACAAAGAAATGTTCTTTGCAATCCTTCCATAATTTAATAAGTTTTGATCAATAGGGTAAACAAGAAAATTGTGATGAATCTCTGTATTAAACTGTGTTCCTCCAGCGCTAAGAAGACGTAACGTGGCCCACTGCACCAAAGATGAATGGCACAATCAAAGTCTTAAGACTTGATTTGATTTTTTTAGGTGAAATTGTTTACAAATGATGCTTAAATCTCCAGATTTTCAATGGGTTCATAAAGGACAATTCTTCTCTTGTGGGGCTTTTTAGAGGAACACTTCCCCTCTCCGGGGCTGTAAATGTCAGTGTTTTCAGTCACACCGGATTAGATAGTGCACCTGTCAGTTTCCGGAAAATGATAGCCTCGCTGACAGTTTGCCATCTTCACCGTGCCCTTCACAGATTGCAAATGTTCCCCGTGCTCCTCGCTTGTACACTCAGACGACTGGCAGGAAGTGCTGGAGCACATATGAAGCCGGTGCTGCCGCGGTGGACAACTGACAAATCTGCATTTTTGCACTTGAGGTGTTGTGAAGGGATGTTACAATAGGCTCTGACACAAGGGCTAACCCAGGCTGACGTGCTGCAAAACGAAGAGCAGAGAGTCTTGACAGGAGCTTCACTCTGTGATAAAAATCTAGCATTGAATCTACTTTAAAGTCATGTTTATATCTATTTGAAGCTGTGCATAAATCAGTCACAGATATGTGTGGAAATTGCTGTTATGATTTCAATATAATGGTATAGGATCAAAAAAGGAAACTGTAAATATCATTTGAGAATGGTCTAACAATTAAATGGTTAACACCCTTGCTTTTGTACGATAGCACAGTTAGCTAAAAGCTAAAGTATTGTATTTTTTTTATTGTTCTCGTGGCAATTTTCTGATGATGGAGGACAATAAAGAAAATTAAATTTATTAAGATTGTTGTAAATCAGGAGCAGACGAAAGATAAGATAAGCAATAGGGAGGGGAAGAGGGGCTGGGGTTGCCTCTTTGCAACGGTCCTGCCCACAACCCAGAGATAAAAAAAACAAGAGGAACAAGACAATTCGATGCAGAGTTTTGTCAAATTTCATAGTGCAACACAAACAAATGCATGAGACAGTCCCTTGTATTAGAATTGGAAGCGAGAAGGAAAGAAGAGCTGCTCTCCTCTTCATGGGGGTTAGTCACAGTGGGAAGGAGCTTCAAGTGTCAGGTCTCCTTTATACTTGGCTTTTATGTGTGTCTACCATGATCTGATCAGGAGGAGACAGCTCCAACAAAAAAATAAATAAAAAAAAAGGGAATGCACCCCAGACATTCAGCTGTCTACGAATAGTTTAAATTGATCCAATAAATTCCATTTAAAATCAAGTACATCTTTGAATAATTGTCTGTGATAGATATATGTATAAATAAAAAATAACGGTGTTCAGTTTCCATGAGTATAAAATGCTCTTTGATCTTTAACTTTTTCAAAATTATAACCGTAGAGCCATAAAATTGTGCTCCAGTTGTTTTTTTTAGAGCATTAAATAATAACAGGATGTGGGCAAATTACAATTTTTATGTTATTTAAAAAAATATATTTTTAAATATTCTTTTTAGATCTAATTTTCGATTTTTATATTTTTAACTCACAAATACTTAATAAAAACAAATGCATCTCTATTAAAAATAGTTATTTATATTAACATAATTCATTTGCTTGAAAAGTAACACTATTAAAAAAACAATAAAGGAAATGTTTCATGTTCAGATGGAAAAAACTGTATTTTTTTCAATCCAAATATAAACAAAAACATGAATTATTTAAAGGGGAAAATAAAACTTTAATGTATTAAAGACTGAGAATTGTTTAGGATTGTTGCAAACACTTCATTTCCATGTCTTTCTTTGCCCTGAATCTGAAGCATTAGACATTAACATGATGTACTGACATGTTTGCTTATTAAAGAAACCCTTTTTAGTCCAAAAATACATGCAAGTCTCCAGATAAGCCCTCAAATGCTGTCACTGTCTTAGAAAAAATCAAATAAATCAATGATTGATGAAGGCTGCTGATGTGCTCAGAGATCTCTACAGAGACCGGGTGTTTGCTGCTTTTATCTGCTCCTGCATGGCTGCCGTGTACGCTCATGAGCCGCGCAGTCACACAGCCGACCCTTCATCCATAATAGATGCCGTGGTGTCCGAGGAGCAGCACGGACTGGAGGCAATGGCTTTCTGTGTGTTGTTTTTACTGGCTTGAATGCATTGAAGTCATGAGCTACCTCTACATCTTTGTTCCTCGTTAGCATCACGCCAGCAGACCACGGTGGACGTTCATGGGATCTAATAGAGATTTCAACTGCAGTTATTTTAGAGTCCAACTCCTATCATCTTTTAAGATATTTCTAAAGCGTTCCCAGAGGTCTTTTCACTGTGATTATGCTCTTTTTAGTCAAAATCAAAATCATTTTCGAGGTCTTGGGCATAGTTTCTGCTAAGTGGCATGATGTGCCCGCTGGCCCCGCCTCCAACATTTGATTGACAGATTCTCCCGAGCTTAGTGGGAGGGGTGTGGGGTTCAAGCAAGCTCACTGAAGATTGGCGACAGTAGTTCCTCTAAAAACGTGACTCAGACCGACTCGGAGCGATCGCTGTCGAGGGGTCGCGATATGGCGGTAGACGTATCAGGAAGTGACGGAGAAGGCTCTGGCCTGATTTTGCGAGGGACCAGGGGTGAGGCGTTTTCTTCGGATGGAAAAAGTACAACAGAAATGCAATTTTAGGTTTCATTTTCTTAGTATATGTCCACCGTCATCAGAAAAAGGCCACAAGAACATGTTAAAAACCCCCTTTTCATCAGACTGGATCTTTAAATGTAGCCGTTATGTGAGTATTAAGCTCCTAGCACATTCAGAAACTGTGACTTCGCACTCCAGCCGCTGTGAGTAAACAAGTTCATTAATATCACTTTCCATTAAAAGTGGATTAACCGACAAACTAGCTGTAATAGCAGATCCCTTTGGATTAAGCGGCGCTCCTCTTCGTTTTTGCAACGATCAAAAGACTTTCATTTCCTGAGGGGGGGGGGGGGCAGCGTCGTCGGTGTGCAGCAAATAATCATTCATTGTCTTTCTGCTCCCCAAACAGTGAGCAATTATCAAGCTCCCCGTAATTTTGTTCTAGTTTTGAAATGCAATTTGTTTTATGAATACAAATGTATCTCCCTTTTTAATCCCGTTATTGTGGCGAGAGAAAAAGGGAGGGAAAAAACATGAATAAAGAAAAAAGCCCTGTTAAATATTTATGCAGCCATTTTCTGGCTATGAGGAGATCTTCGCTCGGCTGCACTAAAATGAAACTTGTAGTGACCTAGTTAGGAGAGTGCCCCATGACAAGGCCGCGCCCGCCCTCCGTCTGTTAGAGCAGCCAAGCAGAAACAGCCGCATCCAGCACGGGATGCACTATCGGGCCCTTATTGACTGCGTGTTAGCAGGACTCGGGCCAGCCAGGTCTGCGTCCTGCTCCTTGGCTGATTAGGTGGGTGAAGGACAGAGCCTGGCTGCTGCTTTGTTAATGTGCTGCCATTTCCCTGCAGGATGAGCAGGCCCGGACAGGCGGAGGTGACGCTTCCCTCTTTCCCACAGCTCAGCTGGCTTGCCTTTGCTTGGCTGATGAACTGTGACGAGACGCGGATCCAAGGTTGTTTGGAGTTTTTTTCTTTTTTTGAAAAAGCTGGAGTGGGAAACCGCACTTTCAACTTTCATATCAGCTGCACCCGCCGACACACTCCACTGCACACCTGAAGGATCCCCGTTGTCGCCGTGTAAGACTCGCACATTGTACAGCCAGCTGCTAATGTTTCAATGCAGGAGAGGCGCGGGGCCGCGTCACGGACCTGCCGGGACACGCCGACTTGAAGTGAGTCAGCCCTGTGATTGCAGACGACAGTGCACTCAAATTCCCGGGAAGTTGTCTCACGAATCAATCCAAAAGAGGGGTTCGGGCTGAGATGTGCCGTGTCTGTGAGGAGATTGATAATCCTTTCAAATTGCTATTCAGAGAACATCTACTTGGACTTTTTTTCCACCCCCCTGACAGACAACCTAATGCCAGCTTTTGTCGGCCTAAAAGCACACCACAAAGCATTCAGCCGGGGGTTCTCTTAAAATTCCCCCCCTCTCGACTTTAAAAAGAGACTCGTTGGGTTTGTTGGTTTCGGCTGCTCTTTCAACCATCCACAATTCAAAAAGACCACAGGAGATCATGTCAAAATAGAGCTCCTAAAGGTCAGTAACTACGACGACGACGGATCTTTAGAGAGAGAAGCGGTGCCAACGTTTCTGCAAATTATGCACCACTTTAAAAAGTAATTAAACGCAGCAAGGTGGATCCCTCTTCATGTTTGGGCTTGAGCTACATTTTTAGTTTGACTTTTCCTTTTGCCTCTTGGGAAAACAAGGAACATATTTTGTTTGATTGTGAAATATCTAGAGATAAGATCCCTACCGCAATCTCCCGACGGCACCTGAATGGCTATAAATACAGTATGGGCTACATAAAACAATAATTCATTTTAATGAGTGCATAAAATCACATTTGAGCACACACATCGAGTAACAGTGACCTTTCCCTTTTCAGAACCCAGATCATGTTCATTAAAGCTCAAACCTACTCCCTTAACCCTTTAAGACCAGAGTTCCAGTGTTTGCGTTCTTTGATTTACAGTCATTTTTAATTGTTAACACGATTCTAGCAGATTCTGAAGAAGAAAAGTTGAAAAGCTACAGTAAGTTAAAGGATTTTGTGCTTAAGAGCCACTCGACGTTAAAGGGTAAAGTACAATTGCCCTTATGGGTGTGATAGGCAAAAAGTGGCTACAAAAAATTAAGGTCACCGTTTGTTTAGAGCCAAAATGTTCAGGCCTATTTTTCCTATGGGCATGCTGCTATTGGCAAATAATTGCAAACCCTTGATACATAAGTAAGGGTGAAGATGTAGTCGTGTCATCCAGATTTTCTTTGAACTGTTTAAGTGCTCTCCACCTGTATTCATAGCCTGACTATCGAAAATGAAGCAATTAGACAATCAGAGTTATTATATTTAATTGTCTGTGCTTCTGTTTGGTGCAGTGCAATTCACATGTTGTTCCTCTTTCCTATCCCCCTCTGGGGGATTTCAGAATCCAGGTGGATCATCTGTGCTCCAGTTCTTGGCTGTGGACCACGCCTCTGGTCTGTTTTAGTTTATAGCTATTGTTCATATTCAATGACTGACCTTCTGCTTTTGTAAAATTACCAGAGTGAAGCCTAATGAAGCAATTCTTTTGTGATATTGGGCTAATTAAATCAAATTGAATTGAATGGTTGGGTGGGCGTCCTACAGAATCCCCTGCAGCATTTTGCACACAGGACCCATTAGCGCAGCTGACAAACGACTAGAAGGTGGTTAAAGGGCCTCTTACGACAGCGTCACCCTTATATCATGAGTGGGTACATCTTACATGATGCTTGCAGATACACCTTCACGATACACCTTCACGAGTTCTACAATGATACAAACCTCAAGAAAACTGCAAATCACGCCCTTAAAGACCTACTCTGATAAAAATTGTCTTGCAGCATTTATAGTAGATGACCTAAATCAGGGGTAGGCAACTCCCGGCCTGGGTGTTTTCCAACATATCCTGCCTTGGCTTGGCAGGACACACCTGAACCAGGTAACCAGTCGTGAGTAAGGCTTGCACATCCGAAAATTATGCAGACACTGCAGCCCTCGAGGCTTGGAGTTGCCTATCCCTGATTTATCTGAAAGAATTTACAATTAAAACTGAGTTTTTGAGTATTTTTAATTAAAAACGCGTTGGATGATAAAACTGAATGCTTGAAAATGCCCAGACTAATGACGCCAAAGTCTCCTCCTCCCCTTGTGGGCACCATGGCTAGTTATTTTTGAGCTACTAATATTAGCTTGAAGCTATAAGCTTGCGCGTGGATGTGCAAACAGAGCTCTTAGCAACAGGGGAGGGGGCGGGTTGTTCTGTGTCAACAGTCCCGCCCACAACCCAGAAATATATTTCTGTCAAACAACTGCCTCTGTATAAAATATATCTTAAACAACAAAAAAAGGCTGTTTGATTTTAGCTTCATAAACTTCATAATCACAATTAAAAGATTAGTGAGAACGATTTTACAATAGAAAAAAAATAAAGTTGGAGTGCACCTTTCTATGTCAACCCTAAAACTCGGATTAAAATACGGGTCAACCACTCGTACAGGTGATCTAAGGTAGACTAAGGCCTTAAATCTTTTAGCTCAAAAACTTTAGCTCTTGTGTTTACATTCTTCTGACAACCCTAATTCCTCAACCTTTTACGCAATTAACGTAGTTTATTGTAGTGTATCAGTGCAAAGCTGATGTTTTTTCTACACGTCAGAATCAGCTGATTCACATTGATTGCATCAAAGATCCATGAGTTACAACATGCCATAGAGCGCATGTTATTGAAATGCTTCTGGCATTAGAAGGTTAATTTTCTGGCCCTGCTTTTAAAATTCTGCTCTTTAACCTTGGTGACTCCTCATCTCATTTCTCCCGTTATTCGGATTTAGATCCACCATTGTCCTGTTGCGTGACACAATTCCAGCTGCTCGCCAACAATTATGGATGTTTCCATCAAGGGACCCCGGAACAATTAGGAGCAAAGAAAAGTGAATAATTATGAACACAACTGCAGTGGGAGGAGCATCCGTCTCTTCATCAGTTCAGCTCCCAGGCTCGTCATCCACTCTCTTATTACAATTCTACATCCATTGTATCAAATCTGTTTAGTGATCTGTCTAACCCCTGATCATTAACCCTCCACCACCGTGCCTAAAAGCTCATTATCTTCATCACACTCAGCTTTCTTTACAATTACGACTCCAGCTTCTTCACATTTGTTTTTTTTCAATCACAATGTGTGTTGTAAATCTTTGCCGTGCTCCCATGTTCCCCTGAGAAACAAGAGTCTCCTGACAGTCCCCTCCAAACAATCCACACTTGTGTTGCTTTCCCAGTGTTACTGTCAAAAACCTCGACATTTCACATGCTGAGACCTGAAAAGTCTAAGATGTAGCTTTCTCTCTGCTCTTTTTTTTCCCACAGTTTCTCAGAGTGTTGCAGGGTTTGACCTTGGGTTGAACATGTTGGAAGATGCACTCCTGGGAAGGCTGAAAAACACTGTGAATTATTTCCACTTGGGAAGTTTTTTGTCCTCACAGTGGCCTGTAGGAGCTCAGCAAACAGATTTATGGCTAGTAATCAAAATTGCTGATGTCTCTCCTCCTGTCATTCAGTCACAAACAGTTGATGGAGGAGATGGTTTCATCCTCATATAAGAATCTCAAACAAATGGCCAATTTCTAGATAATTACGAAAATATTAATTGATTTTTAAATTTATTATAAATCATTGAGCTTCATAATTTATCCACCTCAAACATATTTAACTCCAAAACAAATAAACAATCTAATCTCTTCCAAAAAAAACCCACACAATTTATTTTATGAATTTTCTTTCAGTGAATATGGATACTAGAAGATCTGAAAAAGTGTCAGAGGATAAATCGTCCGTCTGAACAGTTTTGATTGACTGACTTTATTTTAGGCAATGTCAACCATAAAAACGAAGGAAAAGAGAATAAATAAATTAAAATCTATTTAAAATATTAAAATAAGTCATAAGTTGATTCGAAAGTTTACAAAAAATACAAGAAAATGATGCTATTTTCTTGAGATTTGATCGTAATCATAAACGGACATATTTGCACTTATAGTACACATAAGGCATAAACCAATTTAAGAAAAGGATTTTTTGGATTTAGATAAAAAACACAGATATTGTGAATTCAAATATGATGCTTTGTTGTTTGGAGGTTCATAAATTCACACTTATATGAATAAGTTGTATAACAGGATTTACCAAAGCTTGATTTCTTTGGCATTTTTGCTTTATTCTGTTTAGAGTGACGGACTAAACCAGCGGCTGTCAGCTCACCAATCCATTCAGACTCTGACACCAGACATGCTTAAATGGAGGTCAGTCACCGATCATGGATTTAGTTCACATTTCCAACTTTGTATTTTGGTTTTAGAGGCACAGTATTATAAATATTCTGGATTGAAAAAAATATCCCTGCCACTGCTCTTTATATAACACATATTAAAGACCCACTTTGATGGAAATTGTGTTTTTGGTGTTTTTCTGATGTTGGGGAAGAAATATAAAGAAAATTAAGCTTAAATTTGCATTTCTGAGCATTTATTTATTCAAATTATTATGAACCAGGAGCAAAAAAAAAGCTCCCTGCCACAATTCATTCTGATGCATCCACTTGTACACAAATAGTCATAGATCCATGTCCTTTGTTTTCCTCGTCTGACCGTCTACCGGCTCAATACTGTACTGCTGGATAGCTCCAACATTGCTCCCAATTTTTGTTGCATTGCTAATGTAAGGTTTGGGTTGTGAGGTCTGTAAGACTATGGTCACATGTCTCAAAATGCCACCAGGCGGCAACCTAAATGCAAGTTTTTTCAACCAATTTGGCAGGTGGCCATAAACCGGTATCTGTAATTGTTGAAGTTTTACGAAAGTTTAAGCTAAAAGCTGACATCTGCAGTGGCTGCCCAGGCAAATTTCGAGGTCGCGCAGTGGCAGTCTAGTGACGGGCAGGGATGCAGGTGTACAGGTATACATGTGTATATATCTCCAAACGGCAGCCATCCATTTCAAGTCCCACCAGCCGGGCCTAAATCAAAAGCGAGCCATTCTCCAGACCTGACTGCCATCTGACTGCTGTCCGACTGCCGCCCGCGTGCCACCAGACCCCTGTCTGACTGTCGTCTAACTGCTGCCTGACTCCCGTGTGACTGCCGTCTGACTGCCGTCTAACTACCGCCTGACTGCCATCTAACTGCCGTCTGACTGCCGTCTGACTGCCGCCTGACTAATGCCATCAACAGTCATGACTTTTTTTGTTGGCCGGTGAAATCTTGAATATTCTGCCAATGCCTCCCATGGCACAGAGACAGTTGTTTTTCTGACCATAGCATAAGCTAGCGAGAGAGCGTGTCAACATAATGGGTGACGGGTAGGGGGGTGGAGTTGCTCTGTGCCAACAGTCCTGAAAACAAATCAGAATGAGAATTACTAATTATCTCCTGGTGCTCTTTGTTTTTCTATTCATTTTTGTTAAAATTGCATACTCAAAATTCAAAGACCACTGGAATTGGAGTGGGTCTTAATGTCTAATATAAACATTTAAAACATGAGAAAATAAAATGTAGTAAACAATAAAGGAAAAAAAGATAGATCAACAACTCTACAGATTGGAAAAAAGGTTTTGGGTCAGAATAGGATTATTTAAACTAGAAGGGACTTTCTAGAATTTATAATTTATATTGAGCAATTTCTTACCAAGTCTTAATAGTAAAATATACTTGTCACATTTCTTTCTTTTTCCTTTGAAATCATCAATAGTTTACAAATCAAAAAACATGAAACCAAAAAGGATGACTCAAATAGTTTGGACTGATTCTTCTGCTGAACGCCATAACAAAACAGCAAAACAGCCTTACTTTACATAAAACTAAACCCGTCTACAAATCATGACAAAGCCACGCCTTTCATTGCATCTCACTAAACGGAATCAAACTGCAGCAGCTGTAGTTGTACTGCAGGTTTACAGGTGAACTTTAGAAGTGCAGCTCTGCACAAACACCGCTCCTCGTCCTGAGCTATGAATTATGCAGACTGCAGTGTTTAGAGTGCAGCGTGCATGTGAGGAAACAGTCGGACACAGACGGAGCTCAAAAGTCTATTTTAGTCAAGCTCACACTGAAAGTAATTAGACAAGTTTCTGTTGAGGACTTCCGAGGACGGAAGTCGGAGTTTGCACGAGTGTCATCCTGATCGGAGTCGTGCGCCATCAGCTGACAAGTGATGTCTGTTCATTAGCATTTTAGATGAAGGACAAACTTTAAAAAAATAAACTATATTTGAAATGCATAGTGCTATGTAATGCTAACTAGCATCAATTTTTAAAATAATAATAATAGTAAAAAGTTTCTGAAACGTGTCAGTAATTCGGTATTCTGTAGAGGTTGCTGTTGCATCAGTCAGCCACCAGATGTCCCCTTATCTTTCTTGTGTTCTTTTTCAGAATGAAGCCTCGAAGCTTCAAAAGCTTTGAAGCCTCAAGGGCTTTGAAGCTTCAAAAGCTTAAATTGCATGACATAGAATTTATATACAGAAATGTCAAGTAAGAACTTAATTTTATGAGATTTAAACAATGTATCAGTAATTTTGCCAGACATACATATTTTTCATATTCTTTAGAAATACATTTTTGCTGTAACTTTAATTTCTGTTCTCCTTTTACTCACTGGTTTATGATCCATTTAAAGTCAGCAAGATATTTAATTATTGTTAATAAAAAAATTAGCAAATATATTTATATATGAGATTTTTATGGCATTTTATATATTATAAATAATAATTTAGTCATTTAGAGTTACTTGTTTTTATCATGAAAACACACGTTAAAGATCTACTTGAACTCAATATTTCTAGAGCCTAAAGTCAATTAAATAAGAATAAAAATTTATATACATAAAGAATTTGAAACTTAGCAATCTTCAGATGCAAAATATTCCACAATTCATGAATGGAAAATCTCATTTAGATTAAACAAAGACAGGATCAAGGTTCCAAAATTCAAGGTCTGATTAGAATTCCTACACCGGAGTGTTTGTCCTCAAACTTTAGATGCTGTACAAATAAAAACAACAGATTTAAATTTCATTTTACCAAAATACCAAATAGAGTGAGAAGCGAGGTTGAAACTGCATCTCAGCATTATCACATGCTAAGGTGTCTGCATGTGCATGTCCTTGATTTGAGATAATAACGTCCTTGACTGACATTGCTGAGGCAGTCGTCTTGAGACTCGCCTGTTTACACCGACTGTGACCGACTATGTGGGTCTAACAGAGCGGATCCTCAGGGAACCCAAGAGGCAACTTTACCAAACACACAGAACGAATTCTCCCTTCTGTTTGTGTGAGTTAGACTAACAGAAGGGTTATACAGTAAGGAGGGAGGGGGCTGACAGAACATGAAGGGGATTAACAAGTGAAGCAGGGAGGAAACGCTGGAAGATGGAGTCGCTTTTCAGAGAATCACTTTATCAGTCGTGCCTTCTACTTGCCGTCTCTTCATGCATTTAGCCCAACACATTGCTTCACTTTATGTATGTACAACACCCACTCTGTAAACAATAAAGCTCCTGATGAAGGCTCGGCGTGCGGCGCGGCGAGCGTCTCGAGGAGGAACGCCGCAGAAGTCCTTTCAAAGGGATTTTTATAGAAAGTTTACAGAGAAAAGCGTGAGTTTTCAGTTTTCTTCCATCGTTAAAGATCCGATAAGATTAAAATGGTGTTTCTAAAGCATTCTTGAGGCATTTATCTGATATTTGAAAACATATTTAAAGAAAATTCAGATTCAAATTACATCTAAGTAATTCTTTAGTCAAATTGTTGCTAATCAGGAGCAGACAATAAAAGTTAAAATTTGAAAAGATCAGATTTGTGACGTAGAACATTTACCACTCCATTCTTATGCATCCGCTTAAAGTTAAATATGTTGTATTGTTTGGATTATTTGTCAATCGGAGTGCAAAAATGTATAATAAAGAGGAAAAAAAATGCACTTTTGCACATTGAAAAGCTGCAATAAGTTTTGTTTCAACTGATGTTTTGGGTGTGAGCTGTGGCTGTAAGCTAGAGGGAGGGCATGTAAACAGAGAGCTTTCAGCAGCAATAAAGGGGAGGGAAGGGGCGGGGTAACTCAACGTCGTTGTTCCCGCCCACAACTAAGAGGTGGATTAATTAGTTCTTCTCTGCAGAAACGATGTCCTTGAAAACAACCTTTTTTTTTTGTTAAAATAATCATAAATAAAAGACTAAAAAATAGATCAAAACATGATCGGAAAAATAGACGGTGAGAAAAGTGAGAAGAGCAGAACTGACCAGGTGCATTAAAGGCTACTGAGGCAGATTTCCCCTGATGGTTTCTTAAAAGCACAAAGAGACTGCGCTCCTGCGCCACAACCATCCATGACACCTTAAAGGTCACTGAAGGGTGAGATTTTCACCAAGAGGACACACAAGCTTCATGCCGGCTCCTGCAGAATCAAGCCTGCAATTTAGCTTTTTTTTATTTCGCACTTTTGAAGAGATGACGAGAAAAGTGTGTGCATGGGGGGGGGCTGGGCAGATGTGGAAGTGGTGGTGGGGGGAGCTCGGAAACAGCTGGAATGCCAGATCGTGCAGGAGGCAGAGGCTTGTTTTTGCTTCAGTGCAGCCATGGAGGAGAACCAAGCGTGCAGTGCATCAAATTTTCATCCGAGCATCAGCGCCGCGCAGAACTGCATTATGGGGGCAGAGCAGCAGAAAATCTCCTTGAGGAGCAGCTGAATGAAAATGCGCATTATTCTGACGGAAACACATTTGACTGCTTTAGTCAGGCTAATTAAAGGAAGAAGACCATCAAGCTAAATATAAACGTGTTTAGCATAACGTGCACACAATCCTGATTTCCATCCAAATTAAACTTGATTTTATTCAATCATACTAATTAAAAAGATTACAAAACAATCATTATTAACAATGAGGACATGAAACACACTGAAATCCCACTTTACTCTTGAATGTTGTGTAAATATCGGCAGGATTGACTCAGCTGCATCAAAATGCTCTCATCATGTCAGAGCCAGGAGTGCTGTTGGTTGTAAACAAAAGCCTGTATTCATGTGTGGTCCCAGTTATGAAAGAAGGGAAAAAAAACCCTAAAGGTAAATGTGTTGTGGTTTTTCTATTAGATACAGATTTCCCTACAGTGAATTTTTACATCCATTAAACCTGTTTTGGCAGAACTGGTGCACAAAAAAACCGCAACACTTCAAACTGTGATTGTCACTTTCGATTGATGTGTGTTACAGAATTTATGCTTCAACCGCTCGCAGGTTTTCGTGACGGCCGCTGAACCCGCCGCCGCCTCGAGATAGATCATGTTGGTCACACCTAAGATGGAAAATGCACGGCTAAAGCATTTGTTAGCTCCAACCTCACAACTGAAGTTTAAATTTTTGCAGCAGCTTTACAAAAAAAGACATGTGAGATCTTTTTTTCTTTTTATTATTTTTAAGTTGCATTTTTTTTAACACCCACCAAGATTCAATGGATTAAAGTAAAAAAAACAAACTTTAACTTTTAAAGTTTGCTGATGTGAACTGTTAGCTAGGTGTTAGCTAGCTTGCAGCGTTTGAATCACACTTCTGAGAAAAAAAGACGCAACAATGTGAGGGTGTGTGGAAACGGTAATTGTATAAACAGATGAACAGAGTGCGCAGAGACATCAATCACTTTTTTTTTCAATTATTATTTTTTTTTCTTTTCTAAATTAGAAGGACAAACACGCTTGACAGCTGTTGGAACACGCCCAGTTGAGCTAATCTAGACCCAGTGATTCAACGGTTTTCTGTCAATCCAGAAGACAAATCCCTCGTTTCAGACTCATTTTAAATTTAGAAGATTTAAAAAAAAAAAGCATTCATTTATTAAAATTTACCCCTAGTACATTTGTTATCGGCATTGACTGTATATAAGAACTGGACTGAATTACCCTTTTCCCTTGCATTCCAAATAGGAAGGAGCATCGACTTCTATCGAGAAATAAACAGCTAGTTTTTGCTTATCCTATTTTTATAAATTATATTTTTGCCGAGAAAGTTATTCAAGTTATAAAATGACCAATCTCATAAATGGAAAAAAAAGTGTCCTTTTTCTGTCGAATGTTCCAAACCTTCAATCTCATTCTCTAGAGCCCATTTCAAAGTGGCAGGGGTTTGGATTTTCAAGAAGCTCACTCAGAATGGTTGCCATAGAAACAATGACTCAGACAAACTAACTATTTCTGGTTCAAACGTGGCGACATCTATATCATAAAAAATGGCAACTGAATTGAATTCATTTGGTTGGAACCAGAAAGAAGTCTTTCTTTTGCTTATTTTCAAACGAACACTTTTTTAATTAAATCATGCAAAACACAAACAGAACAGAGAGATTCCTAATGCATCCTCAATTCCAACATAATCTTCCTTAATTCAGATCAATAACAAAAAATAAATAAACAAATCACAATTTTAAGCAAGTCAATTTTTATGGGGGATATCACACTCACTCAGTCCAGTCCTCTTCTACAGTCAATAATCATGACTAGTTGTTTTTTTTTTTTTTTAAAAAAACATGCTTCAAACAGGAAGTCAAAATGTTGCATTTGATCAAATGTTGATTGCTTGCTGTTATGGATTTGGCAATAAACTAAACACAAAATTACACCTTCTTCAACATTTTAAACAACTTATTTTGGGTTTTATTTTTTTTTCTAATGATAACACCCAGAAGCTAGCATGAAGTCAAAATAAAACCTCCACACAAAACAATTCCAAAAGACTTGCTGTTGGCTTTATCCGAATGTTCTGCTCAACTTTAGGGAATGTGCAGAAATCTATGCCGTCTTTGGTTCTCAGATTTCCTCAATAACTTTTTTTTTTGAGGAGAAAAACTATTTTTAGGGAAAGTGGACAAAGTTTTAAAAAAAACAAGTGACTTTGCTTTTTTTTTTTTTTTTCTTCTTTCTTTGTCTTTTTTTTTTAACTTTGCCAAATAGAGCAAGCATGATCCTGGCCTGCAGCTTTCTGGATAAGAGTGCAAGGCTAAAGGCGTGCACCTTTATCGGCGGGGGAACAGTGAGTTCCTGTGTGATACTTGGGTCATGTAGGCAAACACACCTGGCTCTTCCACACAGAAGCAGCCAGGATGTGCTGCTTAGCTCCTTAACACGATTGTAAAACACGTGAGTAATCAACCCACAGTGTTACATTACAGCCACAGGCATCTCACCAACATTTGTTTACGTGTTGAAACGACAAAGCAGAAGATGCAGGTTCTAGATTCATCACATGGTCCAGCTCCAGTTTCAGCTCCGCTCTCGGCTGTGGGTCACTAAAGCTCAAGGCGAGGTCAAAACCCGGGAATTAGACAGAAAATACTCAAATGTTACTGCACAAATAAGCGATTGCTTTAAAGGTCAACGATTTGGCCACAAATAGACTTCACAATGAGATCACCAACTGCAGCAGACGGAGAGCTGGCTGCTCTGATAAGACATTTTATGGTCTGCACTGTGGATTTATGATGCTCCAGGATGCAATGCTCTTGCTTCATAAGAGGGATTTTAATGGAAAAATAAAGTAAAAGTTTTTGATATAAAGTTAAAAGCCTGGAATGTTCAATTAGAATTCAGCTCATTCTTGAACATCAGGTGGGAGGAAGAGTCTCTTTGGGGTTTTGTGTTAATATAAAAGTCCCTTTTTACACAGATGTTTAATCCAAAGATGAAACAACGGATGTTAGTCTTTTATGCTGAGATGATTCTATTTGGTTTTCTGTCTCGGCAGAAAGACAGGATGGATTAAAGCGAACAACCCCTTATGGAGGGTTACACGTTTGACTTTTCTTTTTTTTTCCAAAACTTGCATGCTGAAAATAGGGTTGTCCCAATCAGTTTTTTTGTTGTTTTATTTATTTATTTTTTTACCTCTATCTGATATCGAGTCCCGATCCAATACTTTTTTTTTATCATATTAAGAAAGTGAAAAATTTAATAAACGGTTCTAAATTTTCAATAATTTTTATTTTAATAACCTTTTTTTAAGCATTTAAGACATTTAAATAAAGTACATATCTTCAGTAATCAAGTTAAAAAAAAAAGATATATTAGTGAAAATAGATTAGTCGTTTTGAGAAATTAGCTTTAGAATTTTGCATTTCATTTCGCAATTAAAAACTCTTAAAAATGAAAGACTAATTACTTTCTACCAAAATTGCAGTCGTAGCACAACTTTGATTAGAGTAGTCATGACTCGTTTATTTTAACATAACCCAGTTTTGTTTTTTGTTTTTTCAAGACAATATTATTTTTTTATATAACTTTTTCTTTGAGATTGCACTTTGTAGACGGTCCCTTAGAAGCTGTCTCACTCTTTAAATCAAAGCAAACATTTTTTTATATACATTTTAAGGTCGCTGTTTGTGTGAAGATGAACTAATAAAGACACATAATATCAGAGTTTAACGTTTATTTTAAGACTTACTGAACCCAGAAATCATAATTTGTTAATATATTTGTGAACAAATGAAAAAATCAGATGCCAGATCGGGACAGTACATAGAAAAAAGTGGACTGTGAGATTCAGTCATTCTGTTTGTTAGGATAAACATTCTTGGTCTGGTGTCTCTTTTTTAAAAAAAGAAAAGTTCTTGCAAAAAAGTTTTTTTTAATGATATATTTTCTTTATCGATAAAGTTATTAACTAGCCAATCAGATACCTCAATACAATAAAAGTATGTAGTGTCTGCTAGCCTCCCATCTCAAAGCGTTTGATTGATAGATTACCGGACCAATCACAGCTTGCTAACGTTGTCTGGTACTAAAATGGAGGATATCGCAGAAAAAGGGCTTATTGACTTCATTTCGTTGGAAATGGTTTGTCCATCTCTATTCATGTCAATCTGTCGGAAATTACATGATTAGGCAAAAAAAAAAAAAAAATTAGATTACTGGAAATGAATTACTACTAAAAGTAACTACTTACTGGTAAAATTTACACAAAATAGTATCATAGAGAAATTTAAAACTGCATGTTTAGAGTGAACACAAGCATTCAAAAGTGAAATTTAACCGACGTTTGGAGAGATTTTTATAGGATTTATTAGCCGATTTATTCATCATCTTTACTTAATCGTGTACTTGGCTTAAAATAGACATAAGACGTTCTTCAAATGAGTTATTGACCTAACAGTCCTTGACATTCGGTGGGGGAGGATCACACTTGAGAACGCCACAGGCTCGCAAACATGGAGGCATCACCCCGAAATACACCAGGCCGGTGACACATTTATAAATGGCAGACTTCGTTTGTGCAAAAGTTAGCCAGAGTAATCCCAGATTTCAGGGAGTCTAAATGACTCCCTGAATGCAAACAAATGTCACCAGTGACAACACTCCCTGTTTGGCTAAAGTTCACACATACAGAAGGGCCCAAACCACCTGCGGGAACTTTAACGGCTTTTCTGGATTAAACTGGTTAAACTGCTCGGTCCACAGCTGATGTCACCCATGCTGCCTCTTTTTCTTTTTTCCTTTTTTTTTCTTTCCCGTGTAGACATGTGGGCGAGCAGGGTGTGGCCGCCACCACCGCCGCCGCCGCCACCGCCGCAGCAGCTTACTCTCTGGCCAGAGAGCCGTATAATTTCCACACATTTCTCAAACCACTACATGGCCAATATTGGACGCTCAAAACCCTTAGAGTGCTGCTGTCAACCCAAAATGCCTCCGTCGCTGTTTTTGTGCAAACAAGCCTCAAGATTTGACAGCCACTCGGTGCTCATCCTCTGCCATTATCCATAAGGAGCTGCGTGATTGAGAGGCGGTAAAAAAAAAGAAAATCTGCACTAAGACACACGAAGGAAAGCTACTTTGTGTACCAACATTAGGAGAAATATTCCTTTTTTCTCACCAATTTTGTGATTGAAAAGATACCATGCGCTCTACGGTTTCAGGCGTGGAATATTGACATGGAAACAGCTGAACAACAGACGCATTGAGGGCCGCGGTGTTATGAGGGCTTGTTTCAACAGCGGCTAAGACACCGGCGGTTTGTCATTGAGCGTGCAAGCACAGACTCGTGTGTCCTGTCAAGACGTAAAACCTGAACATCCTGAAGACGACTACGTGTTTACGTCCTTGGATAAAAGACTGCCGTCATTGCAGACATTCACGGTTGAAAGGCCCCATTGATACTTTGGATGACTTCCTCTTGAGGAGCAAAAATTAAAAAAAAAAAAAGTGCGAAACTGCAGGTCAACGCTGATGTTTCCCATTTACACTATAAACTATAATTAGTTTAATCTCTCAATTTCTCTGTCCACTTTTGAGTGATTTGTGATGATGTGTTTCCTGCAACTGAATAACCAACAAGAATGTGACCAATCACAGCTCAACCATCAGTGTCCTTCACTGACTCCTAATTTTATGGATTCCTCATTTGAAATGAATGTTTAAGACTTAAGGAGACAAATAAATTGAATAAAATATTACTTTTTGATTGATTTGAAGGTTTAATGTTCTTTTTCTTCAATACTCACGTCAATATTTTTGCATGTATACTCATATTTTTTAAGAGTTTAAAACCATTTAAATCACTATCAATTATTTCAAAACTGGGCTTTACAGGGTTTATTTATAAGAATGAGGTAACTGTATCTAAAAAATGAACTAATAAACAGCTGTTTTTTATCAAAAAACAACATCGCTGTGTTCTTAATAGACTTTATAGGGGTGCTTGTTAAAGTAAATAAGCAAAACCAAATGTGAAGTGGTAATTTTTGCCATAATTTTGCACAGTTTCCGAGCCGGCCTGGTTTAAGTCATTATCTTTTGTGATATTCAGCCCTCATATTCAAACGTGACATTTAAATGATGCATATTTAATTCCCAGCTCCTGATGTTTTCCCTTTTTGTCCTTTCTTAGCTGCTTTGTCTAAACACAGAAGGTCTCCTCCCCTCTATTGTCAGTGGAATTGGCTGAGAGTCTGGAGGAAGAATCACCACTGTATCCGCCGTCAACACAAATTACAGCATAATTACTACAGAAATTCCCATTCAGTATTGTTTCCCCCTGAGTCCTCGCCTGTGCCTAACCATCCGCAGTGGCTCTAAATGTTTCCCATGTTATCCTGAAGCATCTCATCAACCAACAATGAATCGCAAAGCTCAGAGTTTATGGTGTTTGTGGATCATTTCCCACATGTCTAATCCATTTTCATCGTCTCACAAACTTTACAATGCCCCTCCTTTTTGAGGGCGAATGACCTTTTT
The DNA here is from genome assembly GCA_003999625.1 of Oryzias javanicus. Classification (NCBI taxonomy): domain Eukaryota; kingdom Metazoa; phylum Chordata; class Actinopteri; order Beloniformes; family Adrianichthyidae; genus Oryzias; species Oryzias javanicus. The sequence goes on along the minus strand of CM012449.1, from coordinate 30,688,013 downwards.
TCACTTTGCAGAGCCCCAACAATCCCTTCATAGCGCCTTGGCAGCATTTCAGTGCTCCGGTAGCGTGTGGCATTCCTCCACTAATTGCACAGAACTGGGTCTGTAACCTCTTTTTACACCCAATCAGTTGGTGGGGTATAAGGGTTCTTTTGATTATAAGCCGCAAACGGATAAGACAAGAGGCTCAGATGGGTGTTGTAAGGTTGAGTTCTTTTTACCTCACCGTGTCACCTTGTTTGTCACCAACGGCGGCAGAAAAAAAAAAAAGGTAAGGGGTGGAGGCGGGGGAAGGGAGCTGGTGACGAAGCCAATTATTTTCACCTTTCTGCCGCTCCTTGCCAGCAGACATGTAATCTTTAACGGTCTCGGTGATCCCGGGGCAGGCTTTGAGCCCGCCGAGAATACGCTTTCACAAATGAAGCTGTCAGAGGAAACAGCTTGTGTTCAGGCTTTTCAGTCACTCCTCACCTGTCAGCTGTTCCGCGGCAATGACAGGACTTTAAAAACGCGTCTTCCATCTCAAATTCTGTTTGCTTTTCATCTGATAACGCCGCAGTGATCACCCGTAATTTCATTTCTGATTCAAAGCGTGCCACACATGCTTGGTTCCCTTTTTTTTTTTTCTTTTTTTGGAGAATTGAAGACGCCAGCTTTGGTGTGAAAACACAGTCGCAGCTCTCAGAAAAACGCAGCGTGGAATTTCAGGCTTCTGCACCATAGCCCGGAGAGGCAAAGGGGGATAGGGATGCTGTTCCAGTTAAAGGATCAGGTGTTGCAGGTAAAAAGATGTGTTACAAAGTCTCCCCGGGTATAAACAATAAAAGAAACCTGGAAAAAAACAAAAAAACCCATGAAGAGTACACTTATGGAGGTTAACTGGATAAGAATTGTCTTCAAACTCAAAATCAAATCATTTTTAAGAGTTTTGGTGGTATTATTTATTCATTCATTTATTTATTTATTTTCAGAACTAGCCTGGGCACGTCCAAAGTGTGGCCAAATGCAGTCCAGGTTCACATTTACAGCAGGTTACTTTAATAAAATCTTTAAAAACTGTGTGTACAATTTCTTTATTGTTGTTGGCTAAATTGCATTTTTATATTCCCCATTATGAGGCACTACCTGATGGAAACGGCATTGACAACAAGCTAGCTGAGAAGGAACTAAAGGTATTTACTGTATTTTCCAGAGTATTAGTCACAGAACTTTTCATAGTTTAACCAGGGGTGTGACTTCTAATCAGGACCAACTTATTTGTGTTTTTTTGGACATCAAAAAGGTTATACATTTTTGATTTTTCCAGTTGTCTTTTAGCGGTTGTTTCCGCTAACAACCACTAGAAGGCGCTGCATCCGAAGTATTCGCTACTGACAGTGGCAGAAGAAGTGTCGTCCAAAACAAAGATGGAAGAGAATCTGTTTTCTTCAACTATGATACTTTTTTTAATGATCAAAAGATCAGTATTCTTGTATTTGTTTTTTTCTTTCTTTATTTTAGCTACACTCGGCTTCACGGATTTGTTCTGAAATGTGACACTTTTCTCCAAAAGGTGCAACTTATATTCCAGAGCGACTTCCATATGTCTTGATTAGCCTTTTTTTTCTCTTGCAACTTATACTCAGGAAAATACGGTAGATGCATCTGTTCATTAAGAAGAAATTAAAAGTATGGTAAAAAAAAAAAAAAAAAGAAATAGCTCATTTAAATTTAACGCTACTAAAAGATCGTAGCACCAAATGACCGGCTCTTGCACATTTCAACCTATCCAAATTACACCTTATTTTAGGGGCGGAGCTACAGGGGAGCAAGATGCCCCCTCAGAATGAAGCTCCTCTACCAAACTTTAGAGCTAATATTAGCATTACTATTGATAAAGATTAATAAATCATCAATACACAATTTTTTAAGCAATAATAATAGCAACTCAGCTAAAATACACTGTAAAAAGTGAAACATTGAATCAATTAACGAAAGTTCTGTAATTTCTTGAATTTAAAAATATTCAGTTTCATCAAATTAAGTATTTGAGTTAAGCAACTATGAAATAAAAATGTAAATTTAATAAAGACTAATATTTTTAAATTTAAAAAAAATTACAGAACTTTTGTTTATTGATCCAATGCTTCACTTTTTAAGTGTAACTGTTTTTATTTTTTAGAAATAAGAAATTATATTTTAAAAATATTTTTTAATTATAATGGCAATCCATTCTGCTGTTCTTTTTTCCCGCCTTTGCCTCCCCATAAAATGTCCCAGCTCCGCCACTGCCCTCAAAGCAATCATGCATATCTGAATACAAATGAAACGATGTAACTCTCCAAAATAGCTTTAAAAAAGGCTGCAGCTGTAAAGAGGACGGGGTAGTCTAATTTCACTCAGGCATACATGAGTCAGCCTTTCAGGAGGACCCGTCCTGGCCTGATACAAAACTACACAAAAGGAGGGTATATATATCAAAAAAAGAAGAAATAGAAAAAAACCTGCTTAGGCTGCCCTCTTAATCCATCAGTTAACAACCCCTTTATCACCTTTTCTTCTTATCTGTTTGAGTCACCAGATCAAAAAGCTTGGCACAGAGCTCCTTCCTGAATGACCATTTGCAAACAATTTCAGCAAACAGAGCTTCATTCCAGTCAGCTATTGTTGCATTCACAGGAGAAAAATGAACGAGGCAGCCTAAAAGTGCTTCAGTGTGTCTACTAGAAGCAATAAACATTTCCAAGCAAAATAAAAAAAAAGTTTTATTGCAAACACAAATAAAGCACATTATGTCATCTCCATAAATACATGCAGAGAGGAAATATTATTGTGAGACTTGTATTTAGCTTTAAGCTAAAGTTAGCATTAATTAAACTAATATATATTTAAATTTAATCAAATGAGATATTGATAATTATATATACTCAATTGTTATATAATGTTACAAAGGAGATTATTTTTTTCAATTTAATCAACTTTTATGCTATTTGTAACTTATTTCTCACAGAAAGTAGCTAACTAACGTGAGATATGACCGAGTACAATAGAAGACGATAAGAAGAGATACCAAAAACTATAATTTCTCTAAATATTTCATGGAAAACATCAAATTTGAAGATTTAACTGTGAACTTGGACCATGATATTGAGATACAGGGACATTTTTACAGAGCTAATAACATTCACAAACTACCGTTTTAAAACAAAAAGCTGCTTTTTAGAACAATGGCCCCGCCCACAACTCAGAGAAAGTACTGCTGCTATAAATTTTATCTAAAAACTGCAATTTATATTAAAAAGACCACCTTGAAAATACATCAAAAGATTATCAGGGTGTGTCTTTAAAGAAAAAAAATGTTTTATTTGTATTTATATACATATAATTGACATTAAAAGTCAGTGTGTAACTAAAGTTCCACTGTAACAACATGTTGTGGTCACAGACAACAGATTGTATTTGCATTCTTTAGTCTCACTAACTTTGACAACTTTCGCCTGAATCCCTGGGAAAACAGAAAATATAAAATTATGGTGGAAAAAAAACAAATAAAAAGACAAAAGGAAGTAGTTTTGAAAACAAAGAAGTTATCCTGTCACATGTCGTGATTTGCAGCTTAACTCAAGTAATTGGAGAACAAACAGGCTCCTTGTTGGTTGCCTGGTTTCAGAGCTGAAAGCAGCAAAACAGCACATTCTTTTTAAATGATCTAATGTCAACTAACGTTCAAAACTTTAAATGAAAAGCGATGTTTTCAGGTGACTTGAAAAAACAAGGTGAACACAGCCCTGCAGATTGCCTAGTATCAGCCGACAAGCATCAACATGTTTCAAAAATGGACATTCTGTCACATTTGAGGGTGTTGCACTGCACGTTCTGTGCTGCTCTGCATTTGTTTGTCTTCAGACTTCTGCTGATGGATTTCATCCTCGTCTGATCCATAAATACACTCCATTTCTGTTTCATTTATTCATCTGGAGGCAAATCAAGGCAAGATTTTCCTTCTGCTAATGGATTCCACACAATGAGATTGACTGGACATCAAAGTTGCATCGAAGGTCCTTTGAAATAAAGCCATTAATGAAACAGCTAGCTTCCCACGTGTTAGTAACACACTGATAAACATCATGTAAGATGCCTTTTTTATCCAAAAAGTAAACTTGTCAATCCCTTCAAGGCGTTTCCAAATCCATTTTATATGCGCGGGGTTGGTGTCACGTGAAACGCGCAATAGGTATTCCATCAAACCATAGGACAGTTGCAAAACCATAATCCTGCCAGATTATAGCTGATACAGGAATTGAACCGACAAAAGCACAACTGATAGAAATTCAAAGGCGGCTTCGACACGCCTAAGCAGGAAGGACGACTTTGCAAAAGGCGAAAGGTGTGCAATCGGATCCGTCGGAGTGTCAGTCTCCCCCACTTCAGACTCAACTGCTAATATGAGAAAACTTTATATTCTGCATTTTCCACATGTCCTTCAGGCCATTGGAGAAAATGGATACTTTATAAACTAAGACATCAGCGTGAATATTGTCTTGAGGCATTCAGAAACTGATCTAATCCAGCTCCTTACAATGACAGACAAACAATAGTTCAGTTTCTGTCTCAAGGACACATCTAAAGGACACAGCTGATGCCGAAGAAGCTCCTTGAAGAGTTTCATCGCGTTTGTGTTTCTGTTTCAAAGGCGAAAGCTGAGATGACACTTTCAGAGTCTTCAAATCGCCACTTTTCACAAAGATGCTTGATCAATCTGACGCCTAGCCAAGAGAATGAAACTGCCGAGGGCTCTGAACAGCGTTCCATCAGTCCCCATCGAGGTGAAATCCAAACACTAATGAAGGCTAAAGGGGTATCTAGGGCTGAGCTATAATCTGATTTGGGGTTGGGCCTTTTTAAGTCAAGTCAAGCCTCTTCTCTATGGAAAACAGCCCTGTCAGGACCTGTGTGGAGGGCCCTCTCTTTGTGTCACTGTCATTTAGCATCGGCTCTGGCCTGTCAAATAGAATGCCACCCTTACGCTGGCTGCTAGCCCCCCTTGTGAGACAGGATGCTGAACAAAGGCCCCCGGATGATAGATGATGTTATACAACAGCCACTGTTTTTGTCAGTGAATGAGTGTGAGGTGGGGGTCTGGGCCTGACATCCACTGATGGATACCATTCTGAAAGCGCGTCAATGGAAGGCGTCGCAGTCGGCGAGACAAAAGTCAAACTGAGAAACATTTCCCAGTCCCAACTGGGCTCAACAAAATCATCACATTTGATTGAGATTTTTTAAAACACCAAAAATAATGGGTTTTTTTTGTGACTTTTCCAGTTCTAACTGAGTAAAGCCAGAGAAAAAAAAAGGTTCCCAACACCTGTTCACATCTGGACTTTACTGGTGAAGGAGAATGTACAGCTTTCATTGGCAGATCAAACGGCTCGGCGGCAGCAACAGGTATTTATTAGCTGTAGGCCTGATTAGCAGCGATGAAAGCAGGAAATGCAGGGGGAGTGTTGAACGTGGGCTGCACAAGCCTGTGATCAAAAGCTTAGCTGAGGTCGCAGCTTGAATAATGCTTGCATGCCATGTTGGGATGCCGTGGACCTTGTGATTCAGCGCTCCGCAGTCAAGTCCCCGATAACATATGCCAGCCGTCAAGTGCAACATTCGGTAGCAGCAGCTACTTGGAGGGAAACAAGTTTGATTGCTGTGACGGGCTCCAGCAATTCTACGATACGTTGCAATGAATGGTAATCACTGGCGACGCAGGTCGTAGAGATATCAGCACGTTATCGGTATCTGCAGACGACTGCATACAGAGGTGGGCCTTGGCATCAGCAAATACTGACATTTCTGCCTACAACTCTCACCGATATAGTTATGCTTTAGGTATACAGCTGAAATGAACCCATCAGATCCCATGAAACCAACTTTCTTAGACAGAAAACTAGTTTACTGGTTGTAAAGCAGCACAGATCTGTGGCAGCTTTAACATATTTTTATTATTATGTTGGATATTTTTGCTTTAAAAAAGCAAAACCAAGGTTCAAATATCATATCAGGTATCTTTTATTAGGTTTTTAAAATACCAGAATATTCTCAATTTATTGCCCACTTCTGCAGTATTTTAACACCCTTAAAAGTGCCAAAACTAACTAAATACACATTACTGAAAGTTGATAGGAAGATATAAAAAGCCGATAAGAAGAAAACCCAATCGTGGGAAACGGGAAAAAAAAGTAAAATCTGACTCATCAATTTTAAAGATCTTCAAACCACACTAGCAACTTAAAGAGAGCAGGGGTGACAAACTCAATCGAATAATTCAACCAAAGCCTTAAACAACATTCAATATTTTACTCTCCATAACAATATATTTTGTCAAATTAGACATAAGCGCAAGTGAACATTGGGGGATTAATAATAAAATAAAATAATCTGGAGGGCCGGATAGAATTACCTGGAGGGCCAGATCCGGCTCCCGGGCCTTTTGACCTTGGAACATGTGAACTTGTGAGGCTTGATAAGCTGCCGAAGCTTTGAGGCTTCAGGATGACAACAAATACAGGACGAGGACATCTGGTGGCTAACTGATGGAGTGTGGCTAAAGTGATGAGATAGGTCTAATTTTATTTTGGTGTTAAAAATTTAATAAAGAAAAAGCTTTTAGTACAATTTACTAATGTTTAGCATTAGGGGAGTGCAAAATATCGATATTGTGATATATCGCGATATTTAGTTCTGCAAATGATTCTAAATGGGTTTTCATCAAGTATTAATCTTTTATTTTTGTTTTAAGGCTGTAGAAGGTTAAGTTTGTCCTCCTTTGGTGTGACGTTTATTTGCAGTTAGATTGGAGGCGAGCATTTTAAGACTGGCTGTCGCGAGCACCGATGTGTCCGATGTGTCTGACAGCTACAGTTTACAACAATTTTGCACTAAGTTGTGGCACTTCTGTTCATGTTCACTATTGTTAGCACTAAATATTATAAATAATTCAAATTCAATTGGTGTCAAAACTATTCAAAGACATAGTATTAATCATTTGAACAAAAGTGCCTATTATTTGTTGCACAAAATAAGATGCACGTTGTTCATTACAATTGTGTTAAAGCTAAAAAAAATAAATAGTTCTTATATATAATGTAAGTTATTAGAGATGATTTTGATCAATTATTGAAGTCTCACGATATCATCGATATTGTGAGTCATGTATCGCGTATCGCATCGTGAGTTACCCAGTGATTTCCAGCCCTATTTAGCCTTATTTTCACGTAACATACTTAAACTGTAGCTTACATTATTGACTAGTTGTGATTATGTCGACTATTAAAATCGTCAAGGTTTCCACAAACAGATTCTGTAGCATTGCATTATAGTAGTGGGACTATTCAATTCGATTTTTGTGCATAGTTTCACACATTTAGATATAACATTTATTGAGAAATACTATATTAAATTAATTTTTAAGATTTTAGTTAATCCAAAAAGAGCTTCATATTCGGATACAGTTCAGTGGTTCGTCAAAACCTGCTATTTTGACGAACAATGTCTCAACAAATGTCTCAAACCGGAAAACGTTTTGTTTTTTTTGGCAAATGGAAATGAATAAAGATTGATCCCAAGTCTTACAGATCAATTTTCTGTCTACTGGACTTGGATCGATTCAGATTGATCAATCAATTCTTCAGACCTAGCCCTATCAGACACAATCTCACTGGTGAAATCCAGCAGGCCCTGGCACTCCTAAAATATCTCCCAAGCCCCCGCTGCTACTCTATAAACCCCCCCCCATAACACCTCCTCAGCTCTGTTCATGGCGAGCCACGCCCTTCACCGCCAGCCCCACACTTCATTTCCTTGTAGCTCAGGCTAAAAGAGTGTGTCTCTCTGTGAGCTCCTGCCCCCACAGGGTCTCAGTGTGAGTCATGGCCACTGGCTGGACTGATGCACAATGACAGACCAGGCCTTGGGCAGACAGAACAAATGCCATCATGCTACCCTCAGCTCACAGCACAGCAGCCAAGTGAAGAAAAAAGAAAAAGAAAAAAAAATGCCATTAGCTATTTAAACAGGCAGCTGTGTCTTTGGAAGCTGGCATTTCATATAACATCCAAACGTTTTCTCTCTATTCAGGGTCGCGGAGGGGGAGGAGCTTACCCCAGGTTTGTCATCAACCTGTGCAGGTTAAACACTAAGCAAATACAGGACTGAAGCAACATCACAAAGCCAGTGTTGATCTTCTGTACATCCACGCAAGCTTTAAAAGCATATTTTCAAATTAGCTAAACACGCACACCCTTACTTGTTTGATCCTTGTCTTTCTTCTTTTTTTTTTAGATAAGCTCTTCTGCCTTCTGGTTGCAAGAGCAGACAAAAGCAGAAGGCTGCCAAAAGCTGATACAAAAGGAAATCCTCACTGGCATTGTGATGTGCAGCTTTTCTCAAACACAGTCGGTTACGAGCAGCGCCGCCGCAGACACAATGCGAGAACCACAGATGAGCAAAGGAGGAGGAAAGGAGCCTTCTCCTCAACAAATTCAGCTCTTGTCGATTCCTAAACAATCGCAGACAGATTAGGCGAGAACCTGAAAGAACAAATGCATTAAAACAGATGCAGTATCTGGGATTACTCTTTGGGCTGGAGCAAGGTCTCGCTTCTGCCGTCGTTTTTTTTTTTTTTTTTTTTTTTTGCAACTCCGAGACACTGAGCAGAATTCACAAACTGTTTAAGTAAAAACTGAGCAAAGCTATTTGCAGTGTGTCATTACTGTTTCCTATCCTAAATAAAACTTCTCACTTCTTCGGAGACCTCGGGACTTTCAACATCCTTTGTTTATCCCACTTCCTGCCCATTCGGCAGCACCTGCATATAAACATGACATTTAGGCGGCAGGAGATTCCATTAGGATCCAGAATAGATCAGCCTGGTGTCAAAAGCAGGGGTGACAAAGCAAAACAAAAAAAGGAAACCCAAAAAGCAAAGAAGTAGCGTGAGATTGACACACCTGGATGCAACATGACGGACCTCTCTGGGAGTGTGATTAACCCCATGGCCCACTAGCTTTGTTTTCCCTGGCAGCATCTGGCTTGTTGAAGCCCCGGCTGCAGGAGTTAAAGCAGCGCTGGAGGAAGCAGCTGCAGTCTCCAAGATGCAAGAGGGGAGAAGGTGACCAAGACGCTGCAAAAATGGCGGCAAAAGCAGTCATTTTTGCTTGTGCTGACTAAAAGAATAAATAAATAAAGGCGCTACCCATCCCCCACCCTGACCCTCACTCCTCCCACGTCCCCATATCAGCTTGCACTTGACACATTTGTTAAAACATTTTTCCAATTGGCAGCATTTCTGTTAGTTTTATCTCCACAGCAACCACTTGATTTTTGGGTCGTGTGGTGATGCCAAAGAGGTCTGTGTATTTTTTAGAAGAATTGGCGGAAGTAACTTTTCGGATTTCCTTGGCAACAGGGGTTTTTGCTAACCATGCCCACATTCCTAATAAATTTCATATCAAACGTCATATTGTTTTGTTCAGCTTGAATCTAGGATTCATGTATTGCTTTTAAAAAATATTCAGATAAAAAATATCCAAGCATGAGAGAAACGTCACCTTTGTGAGCTTGCAATACTAGCGCCATTTGAAATCTACAAACCAAGTAGCATCCCATTGATGCTCGAGGAGTTGTGAGGCCATTGATCAAACTCCCAAGGAGGAGTTCAATTTTGCCAAAGGGGAATTTTTCTGAGAATTCAAGATGGCGGCCTCTACCTGAGGTCAAAGGTCAACAAAAACAACCGTTTTGGTTGTAGACTTAAATTTGTGGCGTGCGTGTAAACCTTTGGGAAGATTGCTAAAAATGACAAAATTGGCTAATTTCCTGCTTTGCCACTAAATGCCCGTCAACCCGAGGGTCCTGTGACCTTCCCGTATTAATAATTTCAAAACAAAATTTGGATATCACCAACACGTGTGTTTTGGTTTTGTTTAGGGGTGTAGGGAAAAAACATTTTGAAGATATATCACAATATTTCATTTGGCAATATTTGTATCCATTTAAAATGCTGACAAGACAATATTTAATTTAATGCTCATCCTTCAATGTCTAGTTGGAAGCACATAAAAAAAAAAGATTAAAAAAAAGATGGGATATATCGCAATGTGTATCGTACCATGAGATGTGTATCGCAATACATTTTACGCAAATCACAAAATGGCTGCCAACCTTTGTTTCCTTTGGCGATCCCATAATATTTCAAAACATCATCTGTATATCCCCAACACATGTTTTTAGTTTTGTTCAGAGCTGCAGGGAAAAACTGATTTGGTAAAATATCATGATATTTCCTTTGGCGATGCTGACAAGGTGGTATTTAATTAAATATTTGTTAGCGTCACTCAGCTTCTTACTTTTGTTGTTATGAGACATGCACTACTTAGTACTACTTAGATTTTTTCCAAGTAAAAAATTAAAATAAAAATGTTCTTGTACAGTTTTGGGATATATCGCAATATGTATCGCTTTGAAAGAAGTGTATTGCGATACATATTGCATTGCCAGACTCTTGCTAAAATACACCACTAGTTCTGTAAGGGTTGTGTTAAAGACATTTTGGCTCTATACATTTTTTGGACGGTTTCTCTTTGCTGCGATGTGAAAACTTGATTTTCACTACGCACTTTTGAATGGGTGGCGAGGGCAAAATCTTTGCTCAAAGGTGCAATTCAAAGAAAGAATTGCAAAAACAATCTGGTCCTTATGGTCCAGGACTGCAACAGGACAAAAAAAAACCCCAAAACAAAACAAAAATGGTGCCAAGATGTAACCTGTCAGGACTGCAGCTTGTAAATAAGATATTAACCTCCGTGATTACCAAGACAAAGTATTTTCTTTCCTCTGCCGCAGCTGATCTGAAGCATGAGGGACGGGCGGGGGCGGAGAGGCAAAGAGTAATAAAGCGTGTCACTTCCTTTCTAGGGATAAAAATATTAAATCTTTCCATTTTTGAAAGGACTCAGTTTTCATCTCCCACCAGCTTTTGACGGACTTGAGCGGATAAAGCCACAAAAAAATAAAGAAATAAATTCTGCCAGGCAAATCAATCAATTAGTTTTAAGTAGTGCGATAAGTCGCTGTCTCATTACGTGCAGCAGAGCTGCGCACTGATGCTGCACCGTGCACTTACTCGTGCAGACAATGAGGTCAGCACGTGACCCCTCCCGGCGCTGCGCGGGCACAAACACATCCCTTCTGCAGAGCTGTGGGCAAACCACGGAGGACCATCTGAATCCCGAACACGCCGCCGTCCTGACACATCGCGTTAGAAACACAGAGTGCAGAACGCTACTAAAAATACTCTAAAACACATGCGGGATGCACAAGGGAGTACAGCATTACCTCACCCGCGTGTTTGAGGCAGATTTGCATGAAAGAAAAAGCCTGCACACTCTCCATTGTGATGCATGAGTTGAGGTCATGCCGCCTGAGCTCATTCTCTCCCTTTGACATATTCATTTCCTCCAATATTTAAAACACATAATAGAAGGAGGAAGCGTAAACAGCTTTTACTAGTAAATCACAAAGTGTTTCTCCGTGCAGAAAGGTTACACGTTTCAAATGAGATTCCTTTGATTCATCTTGGAAGGGTTTTTTTTTTCTGATTTATAAGCCCATCCACTGGCTGCTGAGTTTTGAGGTCTTGTTGATTCATATTAGGCTGACGGAGCCTGACAGTCTCCATAAATATTAATCATATATCTAGGGTTCAAGCCAGGGTACGGAATAATCGAAAAGACATTGCTAGCCAAGAATATTAATTAACTAAATCTAATGAATCCTCTAAATGAACTAATTCAGAAAGTCTCTTCAGCTGTCTGTAATGTCTGGGAAAAAAAATAAAAAAATCATAATTTGAATTCCAAACTTTTAAGATTTATGTCTGAGAATGTGTGGAGCGCTCAATTTTTTTTAATTGTATCTCTGTTTAATCAGCTTTTATTCAAAATAATAACTTTGCCCGGAAACATGCTGCCGGCAAATGGAGGTCTTAAAGTTCTGGAAGAAAGTTGGTAAAAAGTCCACAAAGACGGACAGAACAATCAGCAGCTGTGCAGATCCAAAATTAAAAAAAAAAAAAACAGAACTGGCATCATCATAGAGCTGTAATGCCTGTAATCCTCTCATTATTTATAACGTGTACTTTCACATCCACTGCATGAAATTCAAAAACTGTCTACATAATGAGCCAAACAAATGAGCCTAAACATGCAGCACAAAGGGCTTATTCATGGCTGGGAGATCCTGCCACCCATCCTTGAAATGTCTTCAATTCTGAATATAGCACAGCCTTTAATGGAAGTTGGTTCTCTTAAAAAAAAAAAAAAAAAAAAAAAAAAAAAAAAAAAAAAATTATTGAAATTAAATAGGAAAGTGAACTTCAATGACGAGTAACCCTTCAACTACCAGCTGTCAAGGCTGTTGTTGGTGAAGGAGTCTAAGGTCGTTCTAACACACATAAGGAATAAAATGATTGAGAAACTGAACCACGAAAGAGAGAAACATAAAAGAACAGAGCTTAACGTTGTTCAAAAATCGCTCCATCTACGTTTGGTTTGGTCTGAAAGCATCTGAAAACGTCCTAAAGTTCCACCAACTGCTTGTTTGGAAGTAAAAATGAAAAGAAGAAATACTAGATTAGACCTGACTTTGTTGGGTTTTCAGATGTATCTGACCTAATTACCACTGATCACATAGGATGGCAACTCCAAGGAACTACTACCAGATAGCAATGCCGTATAATATTATATACTGATGAATAACTTCTCCCTTTTTGACATCAAGTCATCTCCCTCTTCTGCTATCCATTAAGAAAGTTTCTCATTATGGCTACCAGGTCAGCTTCTGGACTTTTGTCAGAATTGATGGACCGCCAGAATCTTCTTCCTCCTCCGAAGACGAGTGAGATGACGGTGGGACTGTATCAGAATTTGGCTCCATCTCATCCTTCTGTGAACTGAGACCCTTGTGCCTAACCTTTTTGTGCAAATCCCACTTCTGACACCAAGTGCGTCGTAAGTTCCTTCGGGAAGAGTTTTCCAAAAACCAAAATGCAGCTTTCAATATTGGTCGTAGAGGAGCCAAGGTCACATCAGTTGCTCACAAGGGCCACATCATCAGTATTTCATCGATGACTTTCACAAATCATAAACAAGAACATTTCCTCAGACCAACTCAGTAACATCCTCTGTTGTATAAAGGAATTACACGTTCCACCTTAAAAACAAAACCCAAAGACAGCATCAGGTGAGTCATGTGACTGTTCCTGTAAAAAAAAAACAAAACAAAAGAAGCTAATAACGGTGGCGTGATTGGCTATATATAAGTGTATGCGTAAGGATTAAGTGTTGACAACCTTGTGTGCACCCAGGGGTACCTGCAGTGGTGGTGATACACCGCCATACATTTAGATTGCAAATAACTTTGCTAAACTGCACCAAGATTCACTTGCAACCTGAATTTAGGGTGGATTTGAGTTCCTTGTATTTCCAAACACAATTTAAAATTGTTAAAATATTGGTATAATCCTGATGAAAAAAAATAAACAAAAAGAAGAGGGTAGAAGAAAAATCATATTTATTCCCACCTCAAATACAAACATTTTACATTTTATTCAAATAGACACAAAACATAAATAAAGATGAAAGGATTGAGGTACCAAAGCAGCATCATAAAGTCATGACTGCAAGAAACTACCAAAGAAACCATATAAACCGATTCTTTTCTTTGTACTTCAGAACATTTCTAAGTAGTATTAGTCAGGAACTGGTGATGAATAGCTCAAATCATCTTGAACAACAAAAACAGTGGAAACCTAACTAAAAAAAAACTGTTAACCAGAGACTTAAATACACCGAGGATGATGAACCTAAATGAAGACATCTGACGTTGATTAACAACTTGAATCTCATGTGACAGGGACAGAAGGGGAACACAAAACCAAGAGTGAAATCAAACAAAGTCGTCACGCAGAATGGCAACATCCTCACACTATTTACTGTTTAACTTTTGCCACCAAGGAATCCATTGATAGATTTTCTTAATCAAAGTAGTGGAGCAGCCGTCTGAGGATTACCTACACAGAAGAGCCTTAAGTCATACTGTCAAACAAATGACTGCTCTCTATCAAAGATCCCTACATGAAAATAATTCCTAATCCACTGTTATCCTTGTTGCAATTTCCCTCACAATACTTGGATTCAGTTACTTAGACACTCACTTTCACTGTGAAAATCCTCACAGCTTGTTGTAACCAACTGGTTTCCATCACTTTGGTTGATGTTCTGCTGATGGTAACTGATAACATCAAGTTGAGCACCAGCTAATCCCAAATCATGTAGAGGAATGGCTTTTTTCTTGGTTAATCTGGGATGCCAAAATAGTGTTGGGAGGGAATTCTAAAAGTGAAGAACCCCACTATCTATTCTCAGAGGGCAACACTTGAGTGTTTGATGGTTTTTAGTTTGAAAAGTAAATGTAATAAAGGTGCACTAAAACGCATTCTTGATTAAAAAAAAATATAGATACACATATGCCCTTAGCCCTAGACAACAGCAGAAAACTGCACCACCGTCAAGGATTTAAATTTAATTGTCCCAGCTGGATCTCGGACCCTGCATCTTTTGATTATGAGGAAGGGACACTAACCAACTGCACCACCATCAAAGATATACATTGAATCAAAGTAGGGGTATTTTCAACTGAGTTTGTCTTTTTTGACCAAAATGCAATTTCCAAACAATTTTCTTTAGGTAAATCAGACAAACCTCCCCTTTGACCCCCGTTTTTCCTCCACTTATTTTCTATTTTGTCTTTATGCTATCCCTTCGGGCTTGTTTTTCTATTTGTTAGTTTTAAAGAAGCACCAACGGCAGCAGCACAACAGCGGCGCAGAGTTACTGGTTATAAACTTTTGAGTTATTTTATGAGTGGTGTGTCAAACTCTAAAAAAAAAAAAATGTCACCTTCTACAGCAGAAGCCACCCTAGGCAGACGTCTAGGTTGCCTATCCCCAGGGGTGGCACTGGATATACATAATATGTATTGTGCATATATGGTTGCTCAAGTATACATAAAAGAACGGGCGATCCTCCCAACAACCTTCCAGTTCAAGGACAACCGATGCAAACGTTGACCAGCGGCTGCCCCGTGAGTAGTTGCTGGATGTCAAGATTCCCTTGACACTCATTCGCCAATGATCAATTCCCCATCCTCCATCTCTGGCCTGCCTTCACACATCAACATCAATCTGACAAAGTAAATACAGTGAGTGGCTTAATGCATTTTTCTCTTCAGGGATTGTGGAAAGCGAAATGGCATCAGGGGGTAAATAAATAAATATTCAGAGGAGTGGCGGAAGGTATGGCATTGTGCTGAATATTCAATCACCTTTCTTCTTCCCGCTGTTCCTTAAAGGGATTTGCATTTTTTTTTCCCTGCAGACTATCTCAAGATGAAAAGCTGTGTGAGAATAAAATTAAAAAATAAAACTCTTATATATCAGTTTTGTTAGAACACTGCAAAAATATCATATTTTTGGATCGAACAATGTAATTCGCCAATGCTTAAATAGGATTTATCTTTAATGGAATTTTTTTTAGAAAATAAAACCCCAAATATTTAAAGCTGTTCATATTTTATTCAAAAAGTGTATTTTCAATGCTGTGGATGGAACAATTTGAACACAACTACAGGTGTATCCATATAGTTTTAAAACCGTGTGTAAATGATTCCCTTAAAATTCCGATTCTGCCTCCACAGTAAATTCGCTTTACAAGCTCGAATGCTGCCAAACCATTCTGGTTTAAGCAGTGATCCTCCACTCATCTTGCTGTTTTACAAGCTTCAAGAATGTACAATGGAGATGGAAGGCTCCCATCTGCTCTGGCTACAACCATGAACGCTTACAGGTGGCGGTACAGCAGGTCTAACAGATACGCAATGTCATGGATGGAAAAATACTTTTTATAGGCTTCATCCATCACTGTTTATGGAGAAAAAAGTATCTAACGAGCTTCTTTACATGATCAACAGGCTCTCATGTCATGTCTACACACAAACATGACAAACAGATCAGACAAACAATGATCGTTATGACTTAGTTTTGGCTAGTTTAGCATGATAATGACTTTTTATGACTGATACGATAACCAATAATTTCCTGCATCTTGTATCCGAAACAATAATCAACTAATATATTTTTTTGGTTTAAATACTGGAGAAAATAAATAATTTGTATATATAAAGTAACTGTGTATAGATCCGATAAACTTACAGTACTATTGTTTACTGTTGTACTATTGTTAACTGCAAAAATGCTGAACAAAAGCTTGAACAAACACATTTTTTTTAGCTTTAGCTGGAGGTAAATGAGTGTAGTTATACAAATGTAACACTTGCTAACATTGACTTGAAAGAAATGGAACAAGTAACGTTATCTGTCCAATTTGAAGCTCACATTGAACTGCTAGACAGTTACAGTTTATCCGAATTTAAAAGTTGATAGTTCTGAAAAGTTTGTGTTTCTGAAAGTTTGGAAAATTTCTGTATACGTAACCAGCTAAAGTTGTAAAATTTCAGTTTTTTGTGTGTGACTAGAGGCCCCTTTACTGTTTTGGTCAGGGCTGTCCAAAGTCTGTCCTCGAGGGCCGATGTCCTACATGTTTCCCAACCAGCCTGCCATTGAAACTCCTTATAGGACAAACACACCTGATCCAGGTAATAAGCAGTAAGGCAGGGTTTAGGAGCTGAGTCGTGAGATTGCTTACATGCGACAGAAGGTTGTAGGATGAGCCGGGATGTGGGCAAGACATGAAGAACGCGGGCGCGAATTGTAGGTCTTAATCACTGGCCCGCCTTATCAGCAAATTTTAACTTGTAGAAATTATCGTGATGGAGTAACCATAACTTTTCATTATTAACATTTTAAGAACTGAGTTCTTATGATGGTCTTTTTATTTTGTAGTCACATGGCCTCAGCAGAATTAACTACTGTGGTAACATAACTCAAAATGTGACGTCTTCGTATGTAGACGTAAGGCCCTAAGAGGTTTAAGTATATCATCAGACTCAAAAATTCCCTGTATTGGTCAACATCCAATGGAATAATGGTTCTGACTAGTGTTTAAATTCCTGAACTGGTTGTAGATAGTAGTAGTCAGGTTGGATGTCCAGTTGGTCAAAGTCAATCATTTGAGACACTCCACAAATGGATTCATTGATTTGTTTGTTATGTACCTGTAGTCTAGCCTTCAGTGCATTGCGGCTCTTTAGAAAAACAGGCCTCAGATGTGTTGCTCCTCACTTCCTGAAGAGCAGACTCAAACAAAGACGGAACTCTCTTAAACAAATATTAGGCCTATAAAAAGTCTGGAGGTAGTTAAAGTTCATGAACAGTGTGTCAGTGTAGGACAGCCTGAGATAAAGACAGTTCACAGCCCATAAACACAGCAGTGCGTATGATCTACAGCAGCAAACAACCTTCAACGCTTCTTTGAGGTGAAAATGTTGGCACTACTGACTGGATCAAACCTAAGTTGGTCAATCTTTCACAGCATAACATCACACGATTTGATTAATCTCCCCAAGCACATAATCTGGTGTGCTGTTCAGAGATCACACCCGTTTTCATCCCGCCTCGGCACAGCAGATGCCGGATAAGCTGCGATAGGACCAAGGGCACTGCGGCAGATATAGCCCAACCGGCACTCTACGTCACAATCTTGACTGGAGAGCGGACTGATGGACGGGTCTCTCCATCTTTTCAGACTGTTGGGAAGAACCGGGACCAATTACAGGCACTTGGCTGCATTGTCTCGTTAGCTTTGGCTGTGGGTGTACACTCGGGCAGCTCAAAGATCAAGAACTCAGTGCAGTTTAAACTGACAGAGTTACCTTTTCTGCTGTCACGGGCTCCTGTGTTACTCCATCACCGGCTGGTGAGGAGGTAAAAAAAAGGTTGTCTCAGACGTTTATGCAGATGTTGACAGCATCAAAGTCAGCCTTTTCTGACAAGCTGACTTGTTAAACAGCCTGAAACACCCTTTAAACACAGTGTAGCTAGGAAATGTCCAGGACTTCATAGAAGTTCATTTCTGAATAAGATCAATCTAAATATTTGCCTGGATTTTGAAAACTCCACCAAGACAGGAAAAGACAATATTTGCCGATTATTTCTTGGACTCATCCTTTCTAAAGGTCATTGCTGTTTCCCATGCACAGTTGAAGACGGGTCCCTTTTTGCTTTTAAGTGTAAATCATGTTTGGATACCAATCTTTGGTATTCCTGTGCAATCAATCAAATACATCTACATCTAGTTTTTTAGAATCCCCAGGTTTTACTGAAATATTACCTTTAAGAACCAAATTATGACCCAAAACCTAGAAGTTAGACCCCATATCTACTTTGCCGTCATCTACAAGGAGCCAGTGTGGGACAATATTTAAACTGCACTCGTTTTTAAATCTAAATTAGTTTACATTTTGGCCTTCCTGTCAAAGCCTTGAGGTATGAGGTGTGAAACTGGGAGGTAAACATGAAGGAATGCTGTGAAAATCAACAATAACATTGAAAAGTCCATGTTTTTCTGCCCTTCATGGAGAATCGCATGTCAGGTTGAACTTCATCCAAAATAATGGTTTCAATGGAAAAAATCCTTGACCGGTCAAACAATCCATCCATCTTCAAAACACGCTGAATCCCTTTTTGGGGTCACGGGGTTTCTAGAGCCAACCCAGTTACTGTTGAGCAAAGGCGAGGGGTACACCCAGAACAGGTCAATCGCAGAGTTCCAATCATACTTTTATTTATGTTGTTTTATAATTGTTGCTCACTTGTTCTTCAACAAGATCATGCAGGTTACTTTCTAATATGTTTTCATTTCTAGACTTAGTGACCCCCTATACTCTAAACAACAAGAACTTATTAACTCCAAGAAGTCAAAATCCCATTAAATTCTTTTGAGAAATAAACAGCTATTTCTCACTCATTATCAGATGCCTCAATAAAGTACTGTTTTTGATTGACTGATTCTCCCAAGCATGCCATCAATCAGTGGGGGTTCTGCATTCCTAAAAGCTCACTACTGATTGGTGAGCGTGACTGCCAAAGAATTGTTGACCAATCAACAATGGTAGCAGTGACTGCTTACCAACAATTTCTGGCTCCAACATGGCAGTGTCCGTATCGCGAAAAAACTGAGACCGAATTAACAATTTTGTTTGAAAGTAAGCCATTTTCTGAGTGATGTCACGCTCATTTGGTCCAGTTCTCATTTACAGTCAATGAATGTCCCTTGATTCACAGTTCCAACAGTGAAAAAAATAAATAACTTATTCAAAATGGCAAAAATAACTACAAAATCTCACCACGTAGTTTTGTCTAGTTTATAATTTGATTGTTTTTACTCCTGATATAAGACAAATCCAACTTACGGGTAACTTTTCAGTAAGATACGATGATTTGTTTTCAAGATCAAATTATTTAACAAGATATTTAGGATTTATTATCTTAAAACATCTAATAATTGACAATATATCAGATTATTATACTTCTTTTTCTTACTTTATATAACATTTCTAAGCAGAGGTTTTATTTATGATCTTAAACAGATTTACTAAATTTGGGTGAATTGGAATATGTTGACAACACATTTGTCAACAAATGTGTTATTTTAATCTGATCTGACTATAATTGTGGACTACAATTGTACATAGTTGGACTATATCGATTTAAAAAGTATATATTTAGGAAAATAGTGCACAAACACACATATTTTAAAGGTATAAAATTCAAATTCAACCCAGACTTACTTATTTTAGGACATAATATTTTAACTCACTTAAACAATCAACCTAAATCTGAGTGTTTAGGACTAATTTCAAGATTTGATTTAGTCTTAAAAGGGCAGGAGGACCAAGAAATTGTTGGGACAAAGTCCACAAGTTCTATTGGCAGAATGTTTCACTTACAACAAATGAAGAACATCTTGTCTTCTATATTCTTCATTCTTCCAGTGGACTGATAAAACAGATTACCAATAGAACCTGCCATGTTCAGGACAAAAGCGGGGAATAACTGCGGCTCAGCGACAGAAGCAGGACAGCGGCTCGGTTTGATCCAAACTCCACCTGATTACTAATGAGGTATTGACCTATAAATGGCACTACAGAAATGACAGCTCCCAATATTGACCTTTAGCTGAGGAGTAAATATAAAGTGTCTCCCAAAGCTCTGCGCGGTTATGTGCCAAGAAGTCAATACCCCGACTCCATTAAAGATGTTTGAGTAAAACATTAGCTGAATTAAAATACTCACATTTGCTCAAATGATCATGTGAAGCAGGGAATGGAATATTTTTGGAATGCTAAAACAACTCGCACTGCGGGCCTGATGGAAATGTCCCCGGCAGATTGACTGAGATGTGCGGTCCAAGGCTCTGAAATTCGTCTGAGTGTTAATTGGAAACATAGCACAACTGCCTCCTCACTCAGGCGTGTCATTGGAAAGGAAATAAGCAGGAGCTGCAAAACACACAAAGGCACTGAAAAGGATAAAAAGGAAGCCCGTGTGGTTAGATTGGAGCAAGCGCATGATGCTAAATATACATCTGACTGAGGCAACACTGTAATGTTAACACAGACAAATAGTCTTTTGTTTAAAGATGCCTTCAAAGCAGAAAGACAATGTCAAATCTGTAGCATTAAAGACCCACTCTGATGAAATGGTGTTTTAACGTGTTCTTATGCCATTTGTCAAGATGGAGGACATACATGAAGAAAATTAAGATAAAATTTGCATTTCTGATTTTTCGTTTTTTAACATTACGTGGATCAGGAGAAGACAAAAAAAAATGCACGACTGAATAGCTCCAATAATGCTCACTATTTCGCTCGCACTTAATGTTTGATTGGAGTAGTGGGAGAGCGTGTAAACAAATGGGTGGTGGGAAGTGGGAGTGGGGTGGCTCCGCCTCAACGGTCCCGCCCACAACTCATAGGTGAATTTCTATACTGCAGCTCTGCAGAAACTATGTCCTAGAAGACAACAGGTTTTTGGATTTTTGTTAAAATCGACATAATGCTTTTTTTCAGAGTATAGGTAACAACTTTTGCTTAGTTTGGCCAAGGCTGTGACAAAATTGTGCAAAAAATACATGGAAACAACCCCTAGAGGGCACTATTGGTGTGAGCATCAGTATTGATACGGACAGCACAGCAGAAGAAGAAGCTCTGCAATATGTACTTTGATGCAACTTATAGTCCGAAAAGTACAGTAATCATAATTAATTATTATATTAATATTTCTAAGATTTTATATTAGTTAAAATAATACAGGACAGGGTACAGGACGTGGTAACGGACGCAGTAGACACATTAAAGGACGTTGTACCGGGCTGGGGGTATCGGTCCACAACCCAGTGTTTTTTAGTCCGTTATTATGATTTGCCTTTAAGGATGAAAGGTCTGTTTTTCGTTCTGTATTTTATTAAGTAAGTTTCTTTAAAAGTGCAAATTATATATATATATATATATAATTTTAATAAGTCACTCCGAAGTTTAAGTTACAACAGCCAAATAATGCATAATAAAGAGGAAAAAAAATTACTCATGTTTCTTTTCTGCCAAACATATTTTGGTAGTGATGCATTTTTGGTAGCTTTTGCTGTGACTTATACACCGGGGCAACTAATAGTCCAAAAAATACATTAATCAAAATTAAAAGACCACTGGAAATGCTTTTAAAATAGTTTAGAAATTATCAGAGTGGGACTTTAGGGAAACTTCCACAATCAAGTTTTACCATTTTTCACTTTTCTGGCTTGTCTTGGTGTCAAATAGCACTGTGTAATTAATTATTTTCACGCTTTAAGCCAAATTGCAAAAGTGAGGTGCTCTGCGAGTCAAAAAGTGTGAAAAACTAATAGCTGTGGAAAGACGGTTAACAGAGTTTCATTTCTGCTCCAAAGAAATCGACTGCGTGTTGATGCATTGCAGAGGTGCATTGTTGCCCCGTCGATGGCAGCGTTTTAGAGCACCTACGAGCGTCCAGCGCCCTGCCCCCATCCGCTGACCTCCATTCCCCCTG
This sequence comes from Oryzias javanicus, assembly GCA_003999625.1. Lineage (NCBI taxonomy): Eukaryota > Metazoa > Chordata > Actinopteri > Beloniformes > Adrianichthyidae > Oryzias > Oryzias javanicus. Next base: position 30,665,905 of record CM012449.1, on the reverse strand, counting down.
TTGGTCAGACTACAGCAAATCCGTAAAGCCTCCCAGCATCTCCATGGCGACAGGCCTCAGTCGAGCAGATGGCCTCAGTGCGGCGGGCGGCAATTACAGAGGGAGCGACGAGAAAAAAAAAAAAAAAAGTGGGTCAGGATTGGGGTGGGGGGGGAGCGGAGTCGACAACGTGAAGCGCCCTCTGCCTCGAGCTCAGCCATGCGCTCGCGCACACATGTGTGTTTATGCATCAGTGCACCGCTTCCCGGGCCTTCCCGGCAAAAACAAACACACCCCGCCCCCTTCCCCACCGCCAGTCACCAAGGATCAGCGGGGAGAGAATGATAAGCGGGGTTAGGGAGACCCGGAAGTGGAGGCAACAAGAAAACAAAAGCTGGAACAACTTCTTAACCCTTTAACACCCGAGCGCCAGTGTTTCTGTTCTTTGATTTACTGTAACTTTTCACACGATCAGCGTATTTCCAGTAGATTCTGCAGGAGAAAAGCGATGCTAAAGATTTTGTTTTTAAGCGTCATCGACAACGCCTTTAAAATCTCAAAAAATGTTTTAAGAATTCTTTCAGCTAAAATATATATTTACGAGAGATGAAACTCTCCTTCGTGATGTGCTGCAGTTTCATCTCAGCCAGGACCCACTGGGCGTAAAGGATCTAATTGAACTTCATTACTCAAATTAAAGTCAGCCTCAATTAAATTAGTCTAACAGACAATGTGATCTTTAGCACATTCTAGTGCCTCGATTGAATTTGCTTTTTCCGTCACATGTTGTAGATTTTTTTTTTTTTTTGGAACCAGAAGAGTTGCATTATCTGCGATAAGTGTTAAAGTAGTCATTGAAGATGCTGAAGCTTTTTGCTGAAAATGGTGATGCATTTTACTTTAACTGCTGAAAGGATTTGCTGAAAATACGAAAACTATTTGCAAAATGTTAAATTTGTTAAAAGACTGGAGATTTTGTTAAAAAGCTATAAAACCGTGCTGGAGTTGACCTAATTTTCAGAAAAAAATTTAGTAAGATAGCTTAAAACCCTCAACCCATGCCAATTTTGCAAAAAAATATTTACTGTGTTGCTTAAATATGAGCTAAAAAATTAGACCCAAAAAACCTTAATAGATGCCAATTATCCACAAAAAAATGCTATCATGTTGCTTAAATAGGCTACTAGCTATAATCTATAATAGCCTAAAAAAACCTTTAGTAGAGGCCAAATTCGGTAAATAAAAATAGCTAGCACGTTGCCTAAATAGGCTAGCAGCTAAACTCCAAAATATCTTAAAATTCCCCAGTAAACCAACTTAGTGAAAAATGTTGGTCAGTTCCTAAAATAGAAGCTAAACTCTAAATTAGCTTAAAAAAACCCAGTAGTTAACAATTAGCCAAAAATGTTAGTATGTTGCTAAAATATTAGGTAAACTCCAAATTAGAATTTACACATTACCCAAATTAACTATCATAATACTGATATAACAGCTCAATGCCAATTTTTTTTAATTACTACAAAAGATTAATCTTTGAGTTCCTAATCTACTTAAAAATACTGAATTTGAGGACTTTCTCATCCTATATTTTGCTTGATATCTCAAAAACTATAAAGTTTATGAAAACCAAAACTACAAGCAGTAATGTCCTGAATGAGCTGAACTATTTGATCCCAAGATTGCTTAAAAGTGCGATTGAGTATTTACGTGCAGAAAAACCAATGGAAAGGCGCAGAAGGACCACTATAGTGTGAATGCTTTGAAGCATTCACACAATTAACGGAGTGATGGGGAGTTTGTTGGCTTTTGACTCCGAATAGAAAAAAAAAAAAAAAAAAAGAGCCTAATGAGCTGGAAAAAATTTAATGAACTTTTATTTGCCTTTCCAGGGAGCAAGTTCTGAAGCCAAGAACACTGTTTCAGGACAAAAAGCAGAGTCCCCCCCCCTCGGCGTGCCGACTCTCCTGCATGTAAATCTCCACTCTGTCGTTCTTCTATTCCTTTCCGAATTTGTTATTTCCCCACAGAACTTAAGGGGGGGGAGGCCCTATCTTGAAATCCATTCAGCAAAACAGTTTGAAAATCTGCAGCCTGAGGGGTATGAGTCTGCAGGCAGTGAGATGAAGAACGGGAGAAGGGGGGAATTGAGGAGTTTCTCCGCTGTATTAAAGAACATCTGTATCAACTTTCCAAGACATTTGTTTCTCTTTAGCTTCCATTTCTTTTTACTTTCCATTTTATAATGCTAACAAAGGGAGAACAGAGCGCTGGGAACGATTACAGGTCTCTGCATCCATATCGCATAAATATTTACTGGAGCTGGATGGGATGCGAGCAGAAAATGAAGTGACTGGAGTGAGGAGAAGCAAAGACACGGTTCACTCTGTGAGGCTGAGAGCTACCGCGCCATGGGGTCACCGAGTGGGTGTTCTTACAACCACTTGTATCTGCATAACTTATCGCCGCACAAATGCTGGAGCTCATATGGTCAACACGTGGGCCCCAACCCCCCCCCTGCCCCCACCTTCTGGCCCGACGTGACATTTGGCATCCCCGCCACACGACTGGGAAAGTACAAAACGGCCCTTCGTGATCGCTTTACCGGTAACAAAGCCCCCCATCCGAATTCCTGACTGGTTAGTTCCACTCGCGCCGCCAGAGCCAAGACAGACGTGTGCTGCCAGAGCGAGAGCTCCCATGTGGAAACCCCTGGCAGAAGTCGTTCAGCTGCAAAGTGAGGAAGAAAATGGGGGATAGGACAGGCATTTCACATGCAGAAATATTTACCTCCGAGGGAAAAATAAAAAAAAAAAAAAAAAAACACCCCCACAGATAAAATGTCAATGCCAACTGGTAATATGAATGAGGTCAGCTGTGACCCAAATCTATCTAAAATGTAACCGAAGCTTTTCTTTTTCACTTCTGAACCATGCCAGCCTTTTCTCTGCCTTAAAACCCCCACTTTGCATGTAATGCATTAAACATTAACCTGGAAAGACGAACAGTAAATGTCTCTTTTTTTTTTTTTCCTTTTATAACTACAACATGGGAGATGAGCGCGTGTTAGGGAGACTTCTCATTTTGTGGAAACTATTCTGACAAAACAAAAAAAAAAACAGCTACTTTTAAAAAACCCTTACAATTTAATGAAAGAAAAAAGCAAAAGAGTTTATAGATTCCATTTTTTACCTTTCCAATAAATGTAGTCCCTATGTTTACAAACAACCTCCGAAAACAACAATGTCTTATATGATTTATAGAGCTGGAAAAAAGTGCCCCCCAGAACAAATGCATCTAAATATCCATGATGTTCAAGATCACTGATTGCAATCTTTTCCAATATAGTACAGTGTTGTTAAAATATAGATCAGGCTGCGTAAATATCGCTCAAAAATTGAAGAACTCTTTTGGATTTTATAAATTAAGCAAACCCATAGTAGAGAATGTGTATTCAAAACATATATAATTAAGTATATTGAGTAGTATCAGTTCCTAAATGTGACTATTGATCTCATTTTGTGAATCAAATTGGATCACCACATAAGTAACAATCTATAGTCCTACTGATGTAAACATGGTAATATATTTTTCATGTGTGTTGTTGATACAAATATGCATCAAACCACTTTATTCAAAAATTACATTAATTTAGCATCTACATCAAAGCAAAAGCATGTTTTCTTTTTTCTTAGTTGGAAATAAAGGTTGCGCGTTGGTGGCTAAGGAAGTTTTACATTAATGCAGAGAATTTGGTGAAATAACAAAAACATAGAGTTGCTATAGACCGATGAACACAAATGGGTACAATGGAGTTTCTCTATGAGCAAAAATGACAACATAAGATTGTAGAAAAAAGGCAGATTTTCAAAGGGTGTTAAAGGAGCGGCACGTAAAAAGTAGCAAACACCTACTTGAGATGGAATTTATTGAAAACAGGACATAACTGGAAGATAGATGGTATTCTGCATCTAAAATGAAAGGTTTTTTTCACTGGAAAAGGGGAAAAATTGAATGTTGAGTTAGTCTGGGGGCGGAGCTGTCAGAGCAGACTCTTCCTGGAGGAAGCTGTTGGCATCGATTTTACGTCAGCATGTTTCCAACCGCTCGTTTTTGTGGGTGCTACAGACTCTGCAGGTTTTTAGAGGATTACTCTTTAATGCATGAACGAATCAAAATGCTGATTTGAGGTTCTTTATAGTGAGGGATGACCAGTAAAATGCATTTAAAACCTCAAAAAGTACAATTTTCATCGTAGGGCCCCTTTAAACAAAGTCAGAGCCAGTTGGATGACAAGTCCAAGAAGGTCAGCCATCTTTGTTTGTTCTTCAAAATGTCAGAGAGAAAAACGCTTCATGTTTAGTTCTGCTTGTTACTTTTACTTCAAATCATTCAAATTCTTCAAATTTCAATTATTATAAATTAATACAATAATTCAGAATTGCTTATAGATCATAATCGATGCATAGTAACATGTTTATGCAATCAGCTTAAATCAGAAAAAGAAATGATACCGTTATGCAACACGTCAGTTACAATACATACTGGTGCAAAACGGATATGAAAAGCTGCTTTTCTTTGCATCAGTATCAACTCACGTTGATTGCATAAACGGTCAAAGAGTTCCGGTACGACAACAAGTCTTTTTTTAGGTGTCGCCGCCAACATCTTTGGTGCTAACGGATAAGTGAATGAAAAACAAAAATCTACAATAATGATTTAAAAAAAAATTAAAACAAATTAGGTAATTATAAAAACACAATAATGATTAAAAATAAGTGTATACTAAAAAATTAACCACACATTCATGCTCAACATTAAAAAGGAAGACGACAGGAACATGGAAAGCATTGGGCGACCCCACTCTGATAAACGAGTCGATTACCTTGACATATCATGGTTAGACGGGACGAGCAAAAAGACAAACAAATGACTAAAACACTAGACCAGGTGTGACATGTTTAATGTTTTATCTGGTCGGAACAAGTGGGATTTCTGTGGCAAAAGCCCAGATAGAGAAATGAACACATTCACACCGACACGTCCAGCCATTATCAGTGAGGCAGGTGCTAATGCATTTTCAGACTAGAAACGTGGTGAAAACCTTCTAGTCTTTTCAAAGGTAAACCAGTGGGCAGCCAAAACATAATGCAGTGCATTCATTTGCACTTTTTTTCTCAAACTTTCTTTTTTTGTCGCTGCAGTCCTACTGACAGATGATTAAAAATAGTCGGATCACGGCACAGGCAGAAGCTTTAATGTATGCGTGTCGAGGGTTTAAAGGGGTGCCGTGCTGACGCATCCACACCTAGTCAGTTCCAGCTCCAGAAAAGGCAGCAACAGAAGGCTTTTTCCTCACTTTGGGGAGGGGCTTGAGACTACTCATCTCAATAAAAGAAAAAAAAAGTCTTATTTTTATCTGCTGATATCCAGCTACAAGTCAGGTAAAACCAGGCTGATGCAGGAAGAAGTTTTGCACACCTGATTTACTTAAGCTTGTGTGAAGCTAAGAAAAAGTGGAGGTGACCTCAGCCGTACCAACAATACGGGAGAATTTATGAACTCAATGTCAGCTTTGAGAGAAGCTCTTGTGTAAACAATTGAAATCCCTTCATTCTGAGTTATTTTCGAAGTTGTTGGTAGCGGGGAAAAGAAAGAAAGGCACGCTGGGAAAAAATGAGCTGACCTGTTATCAGTCATATTTGGCTGGTCCGTCTCGGCAGGACGAGGGGCGCAGAGGAGCTGCGGTACCCTGGGAGCTCGGTGATATGTGAGGGAAAATAAATAAACCTGTGTTTGTGTTTTCTAAGCAGCCCCCCTCCTTCCAACCCTCCTTCATTCAAACCCCCCCCCAACTCCTATTTACATCCACGCCGTTGCTTTGAAGCACGGTCGGCTCCCGGAGAGATATCAGCACGGAATATTAAATGAGTGAACACCATCACTCATTAAAAAGGGAAACATCTCATGAAACAAACCCCCTTTTGTATCAAGCCGGCTCTCAAAGGCAGGGCGAGGAAACTGGGGGGCGGTAGTGGGGGTGGGGGAGTGACACAAACCAGCAATAGAACCTATAGAGAAAAAATCAAAGTTCTGACATTGAGCTCTGAGGATGCTGGGAGACTGAGTGCTGACAGTGGACAGAAACTGCTGCCAATATGATTGGTTTTATCCAGCTACCTTCTGTAGATTCTTGAGGACATTCGTGAGTGGATCTGTTGTTCCGTGGGTCAACAGAAGAGCGAGAATGGAATGAGCTTTTAGAACAATATGGAACAAAAATGTGAACTTTTTTTTTGGTTTGTTTTCCTTTTTTTATTAGGCACACTGCCTTAAAACATCAGGCAGTTTTTGTTTTCTATTTCCTGGAAAATAACAGTTCCCATGTCAAAGTGTCCTTGGGAAAGACAATGAACTCCAACTACTAATTCTCAGTCTCAACTCGTCATATATCATCGTCATATGGTTCGGGCCCCCTCGTTTTGGGTATCTCCAACTTGTCATCTTTTTTTTTTTTGATGTACTTGCTGTTCCCATCAAGTCACCGGTCCCCAACCCTAAGGACGCGGTACTGAATGCGGAACCGGTACCAGGCTTAGGTACAAGTACGCATTGGGGACCCCAGATTAGCGTCTGTGGTCCGGAACTAAGTTGCCCTTGAACCATACCGGTTCGCGTTCAGTGCCACGTTGGGGACGCCTGGTTTAATAAGAACAGACAGCACGTCAAAAACCGACGAGTTAGGGACAACCAAAGCGTCAAAAGTAGTTGTTGGGGGCCTGAACCATACGACCATACGTGACAAGGTGGGAGTGAGAATATTTTTACTCCACATTATATATGCCAATTACCATTTTAATTCAACTGAAGGGTGTTTTTTCTCTTTTTTTCATAAATTCACAATTTGTACACCTTGTAAAACCTCCGTTTTTGGTCGTCAGTTGGCATTCACTCTGTGGTAAATACCAACAGGATTCCCTTGCAAGTAAAGTGTTGAACAGCATGGAAGACGATTGATGGAAAGTGTTAGTTGGCCTACTTTGTTAAAATGGTCAGAAATTAAGAAGCACTTCCCGAGCCTACATAAAAACCCAGATAAATTACAATTGTTGCATTATATTCCAATATACTGAATGCATGTTGTCCTTTTATCATCCTATACCTGCAAAACAATATGCCTTACCACTGCTGATAAACTGCTGCAAATTTCCTTAAGATTTACAACACCATCTCGCCACATTTTAAGTTCACGCTTTCCATTTAGCACCAGCGGGTAACCATTAACTGGAGATAACTGTAATTTATCAACATAAAACGTGCATTTTGTGTCAAGCAACCCACACGAATGCACAGCCAGCCAGGCAAGCAGCAGAGCTCGGGAGCCGGGGTGCTTCTGTCGTAGCGAGTTGCTCTTTGTTTGTTCCCATTATGTTTACAGTTCAGTTGCTCGCGTTTTATTTACCGTCATGTCAGATTAGCGTAGCTTTGAAACAATGAGAGCAGTGGGTGTTGGGGCAGACTTTCCTTCTGCCACACTGGCTTCGGGGCAAGGCAGTGATAACAAGAAACGTTTGCACATCAGTGTCAGAAATACTTGAATTATTTAAGGTTCTATACTGCTTTCTTATAGTGCTTTGCTCCAAAAGATCTGGTTTTTCATCTGTATGAAAACATCCATTTCATGTTAGAAAAGCTCAGAAGTTTTAAAAGCCTGCTCTGAAGAAAATTATGCTTTTGATATAATTAACATGTTCTCGTGGCATTTTTCTGATCTAATTCAAAAAAATTAAGCTGAGTATTTTTTTGTAAACATTAATTACATGATTTGAATCGATTTAAGCTTAATAGATCAATAATGGATTAATAAAAATATAGATTAATTTAGCAAATAAAGCTAAAGTCTGCTAGCTCGATGCCAATATTTAATGGAATTTCCTGTAGGTAATGCTATAGCTAACGCTATCTCTTGGTCGACGTAAACATACATTCCTGACTAACTTAACATCTTTATAAACTCACAGGAATTAAAGTCTTTTAAGGAAATAGTAACCGTTTTCGGTCTAAAACACAGTTTTTTTGCTCATCCTTTCTTTTTCTTTTGGAATAATGTAATGCTATAACGTGATCACCCCCTAGTGGCCAAACTAAAACGCCCTCCAGGAGAAGCAGAACAATGTTTACAATGTTAATGATCTGAACATTTTGAGAAACCATGTAACACTGTATGCTATTAACAATCTCATTATTTCACTAATGCATTTTACAGCATGTAAACTGTATCATATTAATATAAATATATTCATAACATATAGTATATTATTAATGTATTTCTGAACAAATGTGTCAAACTGTGTAAACTTAAAATTGAATTGAACTGATGGATCGAAAGTATCGGGAAAAAATTGTAATTGAATCGATCCAGGCTCTTGTGAATCGAATTGAATCATTTCTGGAAACTATAATTGATACCCAGCCCTTGAAACAAAGAGTTCTCAGCGACGGGAAGGGAGGCGGGGTTGCTCCATACCAACAGTTCCACCCACAACTTAAAAATGACAACTTTTAAAATAATTTTTGGCTAAAAACTGCATAATTGTAATTAAAAGAGCACTGGGAACCCTTTGGAAACAGCTCAAAAGATGATCGGAGTAGATCTTTAACCAAAGCAGACATAATAAATAATGCTTTTTCACATCAGTCTTGCAAAAAGTAGAATTTTCTTGCCATTTTGTTGGTCAAAAAGGCAGATTTTATCAAATAAATTTGCTTTCTGGAGCAGAAAATAAGTACGAGGTGCACTCAGCCTTCCATAATTTAATATACAATAATTAATTGTTAAAATAGGCTATAATAGATGTGGGAAATTGCATTTGTTGCGAGTAATTTCTTTTTGTTTTACAGTGGAACTCTTCACGGTGACATATTGCTAAAAAAAAAAAGGAGCGAAAAACTGTGCCAGAATTGTATTGTTTTCAGGGACGCACCTGTCTCCGTTGTTTAATTTAAAGCCTTTGCTGGCGTACTGTGTCAGCCAACTGCACTTATTTATCATTTTGACCTGAGATGGTGAAGGCAGAAAGCTGCAGGCCAGCTCTTGTCAACAGACTGCAGAAGTCAGCACAAACTTCACCTGAGACAAACACGGCCGCAGCCTCAACTAGTCCATCAAGTTTGAAAAGCAGTCTGCCCCAACTGCTCTGCAAAGCCACCAGAGAAATACAGGAGTGCTTGGCTTACACAAGAACAAAAACAAGTCATCCAGAAGAGGTTGGGGAGTGTGACTGCTGCAGCTCTGGTAGCACAGGTAAAACTTTAAACCATGACCTTACAGGACCGTTTTTTTTTTTTTTTTCCTTTGCACTCAGCGGCTCCAAGCGATTTCCCAGGTCGCCTGGATTCCTAAATGGCGGCACATCAGCCCAGATGCCTGCTCAAAATTGATTGTTCAGGCGGTCCCACACGGGGGGCTGGAGCAGCGCCGACCACTTCTGCTGCACTTTAAAGACGTCCAAGCCGAGAGCGGGGAAGGCCGAGGAGCTTAATCCTTGATCAGCGCATGAATAAAACGCCCCAGACTCAATGAGCAAAGACTTGCACGGCTGTGCTTTTAAAAAACAAGAGAGCAGGACAAAAACTATGGCTGAATGAATAAAAGCACAAAAAAGAAGTCCAGAAAACATGCAAATATAATGTTGTTTTAAGCAAATTGGGCAGAAGAAATGCTGCAGAGAAACTCCCATCCAAGATCCTCCCTCTCCAGCTAGTACGTCTCATTTATTACAACATATACCACAAAAGAAACGTAGTCGGTCGATTCCTTTCTTAATCTCAAAAGCAGTAGTACAATTTAACCATTTAATCCCTTGACGAGGATCAGCTAAATAAGAAAAAGACTCGACAGATTAATGCCAAATCAGAAAAGCTCAAGGCTAGATTTGAGCCCCATTATTGATTTTCCTTTGCCTCAGTATGCTGATACTGCGATTTGACTGAAAGCAGAGATGAATTTCAATGGCTGCGAGGAAAACTGCTGTTCTGTCTCGATCCGACAGCAAAAGAGCGACAGACATCTGAAAGAAACTACTGTAGAGTGGAAAAATTCTCCATAGCAAACAGCGACTGATAACTGACGAAATCCATCATCGTAAGAAGTTACAAAATAGAGGTGGGCTAAAACATGGATATTGCGAAATATGGCGACATTTAGTCCTGCGATTGATTCTCACCAAGTATCCATCTTTTGCTGTAAAAACATTATATTCCTTTGGTGAGACGTTCCTTCAGAGATAGATAGGGGGAGTGTGTTTAGAGACCGTCACAAGCTACTCGAATTATTTAATTATTCTGTTGTTAACAGCAATTTTGCACTAAATAGTGGCAATGCTATTTAGGTTTACACTGAATTTTACTGATAATTCAAATTCAATTGTGTCAATGCTTATTAAAGACATAGCATCACTGATTTCAGCAATGTCTATTATTTATTGCATAAAATAAGAAATATGTTGTTTTTAGTGTGAATGCTTCAAAGCAGTCCTGCATTTGATTCTCCTGCTCCTTTCTGTGTTTTTTGGCACATAAAAACTCAATGACACTTTCAGCGAACACAGCAATCTTGGTATGAAAATGTTTACCATGTTCAGGGAATTACTGCTTATATTCGTGGTATTTATAAACTTTATATTGTTTAAAATATTAAGCAAAATATGCCCATAGAAATAAATGAGAAAGTCTTCAAATTTCAAAATTTTAAGTAAATTGGCAAAAAGTCATTTAATCTATTCACGGGCTATGTTTAAATGTTTTACAATAATTAAAAAAACAAAATTGGAGTTTAGCCAATATTTTAGCTACAAGTTAACGTTTTTGGCTAATTTGTTATCTCATGAGGATTTTTATTGGCTAATTTGGAGTTTAAATTCTCTTTTAGGAACAAGCTAATGTTTTTGACTGATTTAGTTTAGGAAGGAATTTTAGGCTATTTTGGAACTTAGCTAATATTAATGCAACAAGCTGGGGTTTTTTTTGGCTAATTTGGCATCTACTAAAGTTTTTTGGGCTAAACGTTTGGAGTTTATTTCATATTTAGGCAACACTAAATATATTTTCCAAAATTGGTATGGATCAGGGATTTTTAAGCAATTTTACAACAAATTTTTAAGAAATTTAGGTCAACTTCAGCTCTCTTTCCTAAGACTTTAATGACATGTTCGGTTTTTCAGCAAATGTAACATTTTTGCAAGTAGTTTTTGCATTTTCAGCAGATCCCTTCAGCAATTAAAGTTATTTGCATCACCATTTTCAGAAAAAAGCTTCAGCATCTTTAGCCACTACTTTCAGCAAAAAGCATTCACGATAGCATTATTGCAGGTACTACAAAATTTCTATTTATTATTATGTTCAAGCTAGAAAATTTTCCTAAAAAAATGTGTGTTCTTCCATATATTGTGAGTTATTAGAGATGTTTTTTTTTTTTAACCAATTATTGCAGTATTGGGATATCATCAAAATCGTGAGCCATGTATCGTGTATCGCATCAAATCGTGAGGTACCCAACGATTCCCAGTCCTTTTACAGAAACAGCTGGTTCAAACACAACAGGTCTGCAGTTTGGATTGTGAGAAAATGCTAAATTTCTATGTGGAAACAGATCTGGCTGAATGGATTTTATTTTTCCTAAAAGGCAACGGCGTCCTCTAAATTAATGATCGAGCTACACTTTCCCGTCTCATTTCAGCTCTGTGTTTTGACGAGGATTTGCTAAAGAGCTGACAGCCCAAACCGAAATGAGCGAAACGCTGTTTGAGATGAAATTGGAGCGGCCAAGTGCCTCTATTAGTTCTTACGGCAAAAGCGGAGCCTAATCTCCTGTCAGCTCCCTCAAGTTGGTCTCCCAGGACGGCAGCGCTCCCACCCATCCATCACCTCAGCGGGGACCAAAGGGAAACTCCCAAAAGGACCGCATTCAAACTAAAACCATCAAGGGCCAACAATCCCACAGTGACACTCTCCATTTCATTACAACACAACTGTCATGCGGGTAGAGGCGATAAATGCCATCGAGCAGCAATTACAGTTTCCATCCGAAAGAGAGAAAAATGAAATCAAATGAAAACTAAAGAGAATTAAAGGACGACCTTGAGACGACGGAAAGAGACAACAAATGCAGGTGATGTCACACAGTCGCACCTTTAATAGTAGCTTTCATGCAGATGCAACGATTATGCAATTAACATCCACTCGTGCTCTGCGCTCCCTTTGAAAACATCCTCGCTGCTTCGTTAATTATGATTTTGTATCAAGATGATGAAAGAAAAAAAATGGTCTGTGTGGCTTTAAAGGGGGGTTTTATTGTCGGGGAAAATAGGCTTCAAGTTCAAGACTTCTTGAGTTTTAATTAGAGCGGCAACATTTGTGTTTATATCAATGAGAACGACATCAACAGATGGGAAGGAAAGTGAAAGACAGCATTTAGTAACTGTGATATGAATGATTCAAAACAGGAAAAACTTGTTATTCATAGGATTTTATCATTAAATCTGTTGCTACTTTGAAGATTTTTTTCTTGGTATTCTGTGGTCTACAGTAGGGGCGTCAAACTCCAGGCCTTGATGGCCAGTGTCCAACATGTTATCCAACCACTGACACTGAAGCTTCTTATTGGCAAAATACACCTGATGCAGGTAATCAGAAGCTGGTAGGACAGGATTTTTACAAAAACAGCAGGATGTTTAAGATCTGGAGTTTGACACCCCTGGTCTATAACTTCCAACGCGATATAACTTTTTTGCAAGATTTTCTTCCATGACTGGGTAACTTTTTCACCAGTCTGGGACAGTTAGCTAGGTAAGTTGATCCACAAGTTGTTAATTGTGTCAAAGACAGCAACTCAGTATTCAAACCAGCCTATTAGAAGAGTGTGTGGAAGTTTGTGGGTTTGAATCCACCGTTGGGCCATTCTGTAGACCCTAGAACAGAGATGTCCAAATCCAGGCCTCGTGGGCAAGCCTCCTGCAGGTTTCCCAGAAACCCTGCCTTATCTGCTGCTGATTACCCAGATCAGGTGTGTTTAACCAACAAGGAGCTCAAGATGGCAAGTTGGTTGGAAAACATGAAGGACACAGGCCCTCGAAACCCCCCTGCCCTAGAATATAGCCCTTCTTTTTTCAGACTCGGCATTGGACTTTACCTCTTCACGGTTCCCAGGTGTTTGTTGTGAGCAGCTTTGTCAGAGAATTGTTCAACATGGAAAACTCATTTGAGATTCAAAACAGTGATTGCTATCTAACCAGGAAGCTGATGGTACAATGAGGGAATTGTGACAGCAGGACTAATACCTAGCACCCCTTTAACACTGTCATCCGCTCAAAAGTTTCCAGAAGCTTCTAACAAGCTCATTCCTGATTGGTGAGAGCGGCTGCCACAGAAATGCTGACCAATCACTGCTTGCTTACGTCATCTTGTACAAACATATCAAAATAAAATGGCGACTGAATTGACTCGTTGTTGGAGCTGGAAGCAAGTGTAATATCTGTCTTACTTGGTCCATTAGTACGACTTTCTCTTTCCCCATTTAGACCATGTTCTCTACTTTGAAATAAATATATAAAAACACAGCTTACAGGTGACTTGTCCACAGAAGCAACACAAAAACCATGCAAATACTGTTCAAAATAACCAAATAATAGAAATATCAATGGTTGGACCAATAGTCTGCTTTGAACTCAACCAAAAAAAAAAAAACACAAATGCGTTCCCCAATGGAGAGCTCTGCTCTCTCCTTAACCTTCAGAAAACCCTTGGATTGGTAGACACAGGTAAGATGGATGGTGGCCAAATAGCAGGTGAGCTTTCGGTCCAAGTGATCATCTGTACCCTATGATGAAACCTATCTATTTGAAGGGAGCAGTCTCTTGTGCGTTTCAGATTGAGCACCAAAGTGCATTCAATCTTTTCTGGCAGCATCATACTGAGACATCAACTGTTGGCTCCTCCAACAATTTGTCACCTGTCCGTATCAAAAAAAGGAAACAAGGAAAAATGTTGCTGTCCGTTCGTTGCCAAACATCAGTTTAAACACTATCAACAAAAGCGCTTGCGATGGCTGACGACGCCTCAGACTCCTAAATCAAACACGAGTCTCGTTAAATGAGACAAAATGTAAAACAAAAATGTCTAAAATAAAAAAAAAAAATCTACTGTAAGTCAGGATATGTTGTTAAGTCAAGGTGTTAGCTGTGCAATTCTCCAAATAAAATCAAGCAAAGAAACATCACGAGTGATATTTGCCACTTCAGGGACCCCACAGGAGGAGGAAAACAGCAGAAACACAGTTTGAGGTCAGTGAAACAGAAACTGATGTGTGATGAAGCTTGCAACCCATTTTTACAAAGAAGCCATCTGAGAGTCTGGGTGAAAAATCCAACAGAATCACAAAATAAGGGTTTAGAAAATCAAAGACAAAACTATTAACAAAAATATGGAATCGACGTGCTTTTGCAGAAGGTACTAGAATGGTTTGGATTGCACTTCCTATGATTTTTGTTTAATTCTATGAACTTCTCGTGAATTTTTAAAAACCTAATTTGATCCATTTTCTAGTGATACACATGCTGTTTGATAACTATCATCATAGCCAAACCATTTATACTAGATATCAATGTTCTTTGCTCTGTGGTAAATGTATTATTGCCTTTGAAAAATGACTTTATCCTAACCAAACAGGCTTTCTGACTGATGAATGAGGAAAACGCCTTAAGTTTCAATAGATATCTTTGTATTGACCTGAACGCTAATGACCGCCATCTTTCACCTTCCTTTACCTGTCATGGAACCCCATCATCAGTCTTAACCTGAACTCAACAAATGTTCGGATTTGGATTTACATTGGAATTTACTCTGCGTGACATAAATTTTTCCTCCAGTTTGACTTTCATTTCATCCATTTTGTTTCTCCCATTGTAATTTTTATATATAAATTAGTTTTCTTATAATTGTTCCCTAACACGTTGTCTTTTTTGGTCTAACCAGTTTGCTTCCATCAAACTGTTTTGATTGCAGTCCTGTTGAATTATACAGTTTTTAAAAAAGAAATATTACAGCATAAGTAAATTCACAATAACAATATATTCTATCAAAGTAAATGTTAAAGACAAAAAAAGTGAATTACAGAAGACATTAACTGTCTATGCCTCTCAGATGATGACTCAGTGTTTACACAAGGAGCAGCCATATTTAAATTCTATGGCTTTTTATGATCTGGCACTTCCTAATTATCCATTGAAATCTACCTGGAAAATCCCAGCTTTCAGCAGACATTCCAAGAGACAATCCCACTTGAAGCCAGGTATTCTTCCTTTCCCACAGTGGTGTGTTAAATTGCTTCCCTGAAGAAGTTGTATAATCCTTTTCATTGTTTCATTTAAAACCCCCATTGACTGTATTTGAGAACCGGACTGAGTGACCCTCCCTCCCCCTCATGTTCTACAAAGGAAGTACCTGCTGGCTCCAAGAAGCTAAAATCTCATTGATGTCTATATGCTTACTCTGCATTAAGATGTTTTTTTACACGATTATTTTTCAGCAGTGCAAGTTAATCAAGTTGAACTGACCAATCAGATTCCACAATAAAAATATGTGCTCGTAAACGTTTGAAGCTTTCGATTGACAGATTCTGCCAAGTGGTAGAGGCGTAGACTTGCAACAATCTCGCTCCTAACTGGTGAGAGAAATGACGACTCAGACCAATCCCTGCTTACTGAGGACGTGTGACTCCAACATAGCGGTACAAATTACGTTGACTGGATTTTGTTGAAAGTCATGTTCTATGAGGGAGACCTGGCTGCAAACAAGATGGCGGCTAACATCGGTGGCCGGAAACCAGAAACGAAAATTATACAACAACACATAGTAACTAAAAGTGTTTTCTGTTAGCAGTTCTGTCTACGATTGATGCTAACAGTGTTTTTCATTAGCAAAACACTATTTTGCTAGCAGTGTTAGCAAACAATTTCAAAGCCAGATTGGGGTAAAAAAAAAAAAAAAACATCTCTGATAATGTTTTGGGGGTCGGGCCAAATGTCGAGGAGGGCCAGATCCGGCCCGTGGGCCGTAGTTTGGGGACCCCTGAAATAAAGTGTTTTTTGAGTGATATTGAGAACTTCCGGTTCCGGTGGTTAACATCTGCCAAGTCCTTTAGTTTTCTATGGGTCAAACTCATTCTGTCCAGTTATCTTATACAGTCAATGGTTGAAACCAGTTATCTTCAGCTATCTGAAGGACAAGTGTCTGCTAAAAGCTGTTTGTTGCAGGTTTGGTGATTCAACAACCAGGAGTTGTATTTCCAACACTTCCATCCGCACACCAACGCTCATCCAGTTAATTTCCCAAATGCTAAGTCGAACCAAGATGAGGAATTAGAGCTGGAAAATCTCCTTCCACCCGGGTCCAGAGTGATATCTGTATGAGCTGCCACAGCACCAGGAGTCGCCGATGGAGCCGAGCCACAAACAGCCACCTGGTTACTAACCCAATTCAAACTCAATTAAATATCAGGCTGGAATACAGGAGAGACCGAGTGCTAATATAAGAACGCGGGAACAGAGCGGCTGTTATTATTCACAGATCCATTATTCTCAATGTTCATTTGATTTGATCATCTACTTGGCAAGCTGCTGCAAATATTTCTGCTTATGAATTTGGCATTGCCGTGTTTCCTCAAATGGTTATTACCACCACAAGAGCAAATGGTTTTCCCCTGTGGAGGACTGCAACAGGCAGCCACTTGTGCTGGTGGGGGGCCTCTCTTCACTTGTTTGTGCCGTGGTTAGTGGGGGAAGAGTCTGGCACATGCTGTATATCAATTAGAGCCATCAAAGACAGCAGAGCATTTATGGCAACGCCCTTTGACCCCGGGGGTGAAAGATCAAATTCTTGTTTTTACATGTCAAACACCGTGGATCTCAACCAATGCTGCCCTTTTGTGTTCACACGTGGATTAAGAAGTCACTTTTGATTTCAAATTAGGCGAGAAGCGTGACGCGGATTCACGCAAGGCCTAGCTATGATGCCTAAAAGATTGGCTGGAGAGGATTTCCCGGATGCTGTAAGTGGAGACATTTTCCCCACTCGTGACTGAACCGCTTCAAAAGCCTTTCTTCCGTGAATCCCAAGGGAACCGGCTAATCCTGATCTTCTCCACAAGCAAAGGGATCATCTCAGTATAAATCAGACAGGAGCTTTTGATCAAAGTATTCAATCGGTCTTAAGCACATGACCCCACAAGGAGGCTCGCCGCCAAGAAGGTCAACCGCCTGGTTTTTCTCAACCTCGGAGAAGATGCGAAAGAATGCTGGGATCTTACGGGGGAAGGATTAAGGAGGAGATTCGCATGTGAGATCATCGAGTCTCAGCGTATCAGAGGCAACCAGGCCACCATCTGATATTCCTTGACCACACTTGACCCTCTTCCATCTCTCAAAATGGAGGCTCCAGCTGCACCAATCCAAACAAAACCCAGAAACTTTGAGCCTTGGGCAACACTCGTGTCCCGCTGTTGTTTTCCAATTAGAGGCCGTCAATAAAACCTGAATAATGATGTTTCGTCCAATAAGTCGACAAGGCTTAATAAGCCTGTTTAAATAATTAGCTCCACTCCATGTCAGGATGATCAATGTCAACAGATCAGACCACTCATCAGTTTATCAAGCACCAGTGGACGCCATCATCATGCAAACACACACACCGGATGAGCTGAGTGGAACAAATGTCTAGTTTGACAGAAAAACCAAGCATCATCCTTGCGCTCAGGTCCATCATCTCCATCCTGTAATTTTTAAAAAATGAATGACAGGAGGAATTTGCTGGGCCCCATGACTCGCACACACCGCCATCTGCCTGTGGGCCCCGTAACTTCATGGCAAATAAGTATTCTGCAGCCGTTTTCTTTTTTTTACGTGGGCTGGATCCTGAGGTACCAAACACTTTGCAGTTGCAAGCGTGCAAAAATAAAAACCGTGCAATCACATCGACCCGCGCCCCATGTGCATCTGTCAATGGGAGTCATCATGCATGCACGCACACGCACACACACGCACACAGAGCAGGGAGGTCAGGGTGAAAACAAGACAGATGCTGCAGCTTACCTTGAACGTGCAGCGCCAGCAGGAGCGCCCACAGCCCCACGCACCGCGCCATGGCACCTCAACTATCCGGGGGTCTTGTCTGATAACCTGAGAGCGGACGACTAGGGAGGGGGGTGGGCTCAAAGGCGACAAAGACCACGCATGCAACTTCTGCAAATCCCACTCCGTCCAACGCTAGACTTCCCCTTTGCGGCGCAGCGGAGGGAGACTTTGTCGACAACTAGGAGGATCGGCGGTGCGCGCGTCCGTGCCAAAGCATCAATTTCGCGTCTGCTGCGGATCCCTTTTGGCTGGAGTTTGCGCGGAGGGGAGCCTGGCTGCGTCCCCGGAACCAGATCCAAGAGGCTGATCTAGATGAGCGCAGGGGATGAGAGCGGGGAGTGAGGAGTTTTCATCAGAGGAGCTCCGGCAGTTTAATCATGTAGCCTTTGTTGCTCCATCCAGCGCTGCGCCCTCTCTCTCTCTCTCTTTCTCTCTCTCTCTAGTGTTGTGGATGAGGGGTAAAGTGGGCGGGAGGTCCTCGCTCGATGTTGCGCTGGGAAGTTTCCAACACCAGGAGAGTTACCTCCAGAGCCGTCGCCTCTTCCTCTCCAGCAGCTCTGCGCGCCCGCTTCACTTCTCCAACTTCCCGAATTCCCTCCGGTCTGCGGCGGGAACAGTCAGCCCGGGTAGCGGTAGTGGTAGAGTGGGGTGGGAGAAGTTCACGGAACTCCGGAACGCAGATGCGCGTGTCTGCAGTCGATCCTGGCTGGCGGTGAAAGAAGAGCGTCGCTGGTCCGGCCGTGCGCGCAGTCCCGCGGATCTGCCTCCACACTGTTTCAACTGGCTTTGGGAGAGATCGGGATCGGTGACGTTGTGGAGGGGGGGAGGAGCCTGGATTGCCCTGCACAAAAAAAGGGAAAAAAGTAGCACGCCGCTGCCCCCTCCTCAGAAAGGGATCCCTAACTTTTATTTGTGCGTAAAGGAGAAGTCGGTGGAGAGATGGTGAATGTATGAGGACAGCAGCCGCCAGGTGAAGTCATGGTGGAATATATATAAATATGGGGTGTAAATAGAATAAAAAAAAAAAAAGGGGGGGGGGATTTATTTTGAAATTATCCCTTTCTCAAAAAATGTGCGTAAAAATAAAAAAAAATACCTCTATTTTGAAAATCAACGTTTGCCTTAAAATACACGGAAACCAACTTTTATTGATTAACGCCGAAGCTCCAGTGTTTACAGTCTTTGCTATTGACTGTAATTGGATTGTAATTTTTTTTAATTGTTGACACGATCAACATAATACCAGCATTTGTGCGTAAAGGACGAGTCGGTGGAGAGATGGCGAATGCAGGAAGACATCAGCCGCCGCGTGAAGTAATGGTGGAATATATATATATATAGATAGATAGGGGAGGGGGGTAGTCATTAGATTTAGGGAGGGGGGTTACATTTCCCTGTCTCGAGAAATAAGAACTGTGCGTAAAAAAAAAAAAAAAAAAAAAAAAGTTTTATTTTGAAAAATTACATTGATCCTTTTAATAATTAAAAAAACAAATAAATAAATAAAATACAGTATGTTAGAGATACTGTAACTTTCCAATTCTAAATGATGAAGATTTCCAACCATTTTTATAAACTTTCCCTCCAAACAGATGCTTTGCAGGCAGTAAACTCTGCAGAAAGCTCACACCATTACCCACTAATTAATAGATAAAATGTTAATTCCTTTTTCTAAGGAGAAGCTGGAAACCACAGTTTTCCTGAATGGTGCCTGCAGCGACCACAGAGCTCATCCGAAGCAAAGCTAATTAATAACTTAGTGGGAGTCGGAAAAAAGTAAATTGCAATCCAAGCAATGATCCATACATGTATGTGAAGGGAGTCCGTGTCTCTGGAGGAGCACTTTGACAGCGGCTGATGATCTTCCTGACAGAGCGACGATGACTCACTGGGGGAGATATTTTTTGAAACGCAGCACCCACACCTCCATTCCAGCCCTCTCTGCTGAAGCATCCAGACATGAAGTCGGCGAAGATGGAGGCAGATGAACGAGGAGGATGGATGTGATAACACTTCCCTCTTGTGGACGCTGCTTCCTCCTCGTTTGGTGATTGGAGAGAACGTTGGGGTCGGGGGTTTGTTCAGACTACAGTCATCAGTTATGATCAAAGTGACAAGGAGGACGTGCTGGAGAAGGAATTATGAGGAGGAAAGGATCAAAAATCATTTTCTCAAGTCTCCTCTGTTTTGGTGAAAAATGAAAATGCTGCTCCACATTTCACACGAATACATTAAACAGGATTTAGTTTCTGCTGAAGTACTGAAATGATTTTTTGCATTTCATCAATTCTAGCTTCTAACCCTTGAAAGGTCAGCTGGATGTCCTCAGAAAAAGGAGCAAATGAAATAAGCTTGAAGAAGTGGGCAGAAATTGTGGGCCAACCCCAATGGGTTAGTCTGCAGTTTCCGTGGTAGCCCCACCTGTGTTTGCCTACATTGGCTGAAGTGGACACTGATGGGTCGGCTCGCTACGCTAGCCAGCTTCCCGGTGGATGGCAGACCTTATCAGCAAGCTCCGCTGTATCGAGCTAGCGAGCTCCGCTGTAGTGAACTAGCACGTTCCACTGTATCAAGCTAGCAAGCTTCACTGTATCGAGCTAGCAAGCTTCACTGTATCGAGCTAGCGAGCTCCGCTGTAGTGAACTAGCATGCTCCACTGTATCAAGCTAGCAAGCTCCACTGTATCGAGCTAGCGAGCTCCGCTGTATCGAGCTGGCGAGCTCCACTGTATCAAGCTAGCAAGCTCCGCTGTATCGAGCTAGCAAGCTCCGCTGTAGTGAACTAGCGGGCTCCACTGTATCAAGCTAGCAAGCTCCACTGTATTGAGCTAGCACGCTTCACTGTGTCGAGCTAGCAAGCTCCGCTGTAGCGAGCTAGCGGGCTCCACTGTATCAAGCTAGCAAGCTCCACTGTATCGAGCTAGCGAGCTTCACTGTATCGAGCTACCTAGCTACACTGTATCAAGCTAGCAAGCTTCACTGTATCGAGCTAGCAAGCTCCGCTGTAGTGAACTAGCGAGCTCCACTGTATCAAGCTAGCGAGCTCCACTGTATCGAGCTAGCGAGCTTCACTGTATCGAGCTAGCGAGCTCCACTGTATCAAGCTACCTAGCTACACTGTATCAAGCTAGCAAGCTTCACTGTATCGAGCTAGCAAGCTCCGCTGTAGTGAACTAGCAGGCTCCACTTTATCAAGCTAGCAACCCCCGCTGTAGCGAAACAGCGAGTTCTACTGTAATGAGCTCCACTGTAGTGAACTAACGAGCTCTGCTGTAGTGTTAGTGAGCTAGCGAGCTCCGCTGACTGAGTGCCCTACTTAAGCCAACATAGGGAAACATGGGTGGGGCCCCCACGGAAGCTGTGGACAAACTCAGTCGGGTCCCACATTTCCTGCCTATCTTTAAACTCTATGGGACCACAGGGCCCTGCTGGCTGGGAGCTGCTCAATGTAGAGAAGTTGCTCGCAGAGAGAATCTGCGATGACAAAGCTCCCGGGCTCGGCCAAACATCAGGTGACAGATAATAAGTGAAAAAGCCGGGGTCGGCCCTCGGATGCCCCCTCCAAGAGCAGCTGAGCTGATTGATTCACGGGCGAGAGCTCATGAAATTTGATACACTTTCTCTGAACTTCTGTCCGTGCCAAAGCTCAAGGCTCGCAGCCAAACTGCAGCAGAGATAAAGGAGATAACCTGCGGAATGACACGAGCTGATAAGAAAAACTAAAAGGTTTTAAGCAGACGGCAATATTTCATAGATTTCTGTGATTGCTTCGGTGTTTTAAGTTGTTTTTATGTAACCTGCCGACACACTTTCCAATGCATGTAAGATACAAACTAATAGACTTTTATAGTGTGCATGTCAGATCTGAAGTAATCAATAAACTTTATTCAAAATTAGAGATGTTCCAGTGAGGCTTCTTTTGGACCGATCCCATACCGAATCATTTCATACAGATATTTTTAAAATGGACATATGTGATAAACAGATTCAGGTTGTCCCTTTTTTTAATTTCATTAAACTTACTTTATCATTAAACACCTAAATGGAGCACTTCTGTAAAATAGCTTTACCAAGCAAGTAAAAATAGTGCAACTATTACCTACAAAAAACATGTTATCTAGTAAACGTAGATGAAAATTAGTCATGTGAGAAAGTACAGTGACATTATTTTTAGTATTTTTAGACTTTCTAGGCATTTGTAACCAAACGTGATTCATATTTTTATTTAAAATTCTTAAAAGTTAATGATTACTTGGTCATATATCAACTGTTGCTAAATTCTGCTACGCTTTACAACATCACGTCGTGATCCGTTCATGACACGCAGACGTCTAATGGAGCCTTTATCCAGAATAATAAGCTAGAAAAAAAAACTGTTCATCATAAATAAATAAAATATCCGATACTGATTGAGGGATAACAACCAATCCCGACTGAGTCTTTAACAACATAATTGGGCCCAATTTTTGATTAAGTAATTTGATTGGGACATCCCTATTTAACATTTTCAAATTTGAATTCAGTTTTGCAAAACATTGTATTGTAACCGAACCCTAAATCAACTTTTTGGGGCTGTTGACGCCAATAAATGGAGCTTTAAAGGTGCTGTCTGTTGGTCGTTGACAATTATTTGGTAAATTAAAATAAAATAGTTTAATTCTTGAAAATATAGTCATAAGACGTTTGTGTGCTGCCTCCTATAGGTTGAATTGAGGTATTACAGTTAAATTTATCTCTGAGTTGTGGGCGGGACCATCGGCAAATGGCAACCTTGCCCCCCTTTTCCCTTACCTATTGTGGAGTAGGGAGCTTGTGGCCCACCTAGGATTTATATTAACATCACAAATAGAATCTTTTTTAATTGCTTCTGATTTAAAACTATTTGAGTAAAGAACTCCTCATAAAAAAGAATTTTGAGCTTTTCTTTATAGATTTCCTCTATCATCAGAAAACTGACAACAAGTTAAAGACAACAGAAGCAAGACTTTCTTCAGAGTGGATCTTTAAGAGCTTAGAGCAGCGCTAAGAAGCAGCAATTGAGAAGAAAACATCACTGGGACAGTTGTGACTTCAGGACCTGGTCCTGATTTACTGTCCTGAAGGATTTGTCTCCAGGCAATCACAGGAGTTCCAGTTTGATTTATATAAGTTGAGTGAACATGTGTTTTTAAAATGCAACGACGGAAATCCTGTTTTATTAAGTACACATAAATTCTTACATTGGAATTCATACGTAGAGATAAAAAAATTTGAATCATCCATAGTTTCAATAGTTTGATTGTAATTATACAAAGGAGAGGTATTGGACATGGATTTTTTTTATTTAAAAAAAAAAAAATCAAAAGAATACCAAAACACAATTTTACTGGAATAATCAGCGTTAAAATCAATGAAAATTTAAAACAAAAAAGGTGGAACTATGACGATGTAGAGGGCAGAAGTTGGAAAAAAAAAACATCCTAATCAGAGGTACAACAAGGTAGTAGTTGTAGGAGAAGTTGGAATACTTGGGAAACTTTTTAAAGTTTTTTGTGGGGGAATGCCAACCTCAGGACGTCTACGATGTGCAGGCCCTTCCATTTTCAAAATGAGAGACGTAGAAGAAGGTTTTGTCCTCGTCTCTCTTTAATGGTCTTATGGTACAGTTTGTTCATACCTATTTAACTCCTCCAAACACCCAGTTTACAAGTGGAAAAAACCTCTAGAAAACAGCAGGAAACCATTTTCAGTTGGGCTAAAACCAATTATGAGTAAGTGGTCATAAAAACCAAGATGGAAATAAATTTAGTGTACAGTGTCTGCACATGCCAGTCTTTAGAGATGTTGTGACTTTTGCACTGGTCTCACATCAATGCTTTAGTTATCTCGAACACTACATGGTTCTTTATAGTTTCACTTTAAAATAATCTCCAGGCAAACATAGCCTTGTAATTTCAGTTTGAGTCTCAGAAGTCTACAAAAATAAAAGCTCAGTTTTTAGCATTTTAATGTGTGAGCGCGATCTGTTACAGTCCCACATTCTGTCATCACCCGGCCTGTGATGCAAGCAGAGACTTAAACAACATGACATCTATCATGTGGGTGATGTAATGCAAACTGTCACAAGCGTACAGTTGTGACCATAAAAAAAATTTAGCACAACTTGGCAAATGTGGATTAGAAAACCACAGACTAACATGAAAAGAACACAGAGTTCCACCCCAGTCTTTCCTTGTTCATACTTTGAAACATAATATAGAGTTATTGACATCCTTTAAAAAAAAAATCTACATCATAGTTAGTGTTAAGGAGGCTATGCTGTGCTGTTTTCTAATGTTTGAATCAGTTCATTTGTTTTTGTTTCCCCAGTGTCTCAGCTTTTTTTTTAAGGGGCAGTTTTTGGCAGTATTTCACCACCACTGAAGCTCACAGGTCTCACCTACTGTCCCTGAGGGTCGAGTCACACCACTGCTACGTACAATTTACGCATCGTCCATGTATGTAATTTCATGGTACATGCGTGATATATGTTACTCATAAATGTCTCTAGTGTTCGTCACTCGTCGATGTGCGCAGATATCCATCGCGGGTTGTTCAAAAGTTTTGGTCGGTTGAACATTTCTGATCAAAATAATCCACACATATCTTTGATACTTGATTCATAATAAGGATTTTTTAACTGAAAAATAATCAGTATGTATTTTTTATTTGTTATACTTGGTTTGTATTTATGACTTTTCTAATGACAAATAATCTACTTATATTTTTTGATGTTTAATACCTGATTTTCAGAATTTTGTGAATTGTGTGATTGTTTAGTAAGCATTCAAACAATATTTATTCTCCTGTGCCTTTCCGTATGCTTTTTGTCCACAAAAACTTAGTCACGCTTTCAGCAATTTCAGGCATCTTGATATCAGATCGTTCAGCTTGTTGAGGACATTACTGCTTTTACTTTTGGTATTCATAAAATGTATAGTTTTTGAAATATTGAGCAAAAATCCCACATTGAAAATGAATAAGAAAATCTTCTAATTTAAACATTTTCAGTAGGTTAGCAACAAAACTTTAAATATATTCATGGGCTATGTTTTCATCTTTTATAATAATCTAAAAAAATTGGAGTTTAAGTAATATTTTGGCAACATGCTATTTTTAGCTAATTTGTTATGTATTATTGTTTTTATAGGCTAGTTTAGAGTGTAGCTTTTATTTTGGCAACATGCTAACTTTTTGACTAATTTAGTTTACTAAATAATTTTAGAGTTTTGCTGGGATTTAATCAACAAGCGAGCTTTTATTATTATTTTTTTTGGCTAATTTGACATCCATTTATGTTTTTGGGGCTTTTTGGAGTTTAATTCATATTTAAGCAACACTATATATTTTTGGCCAAACTGGCATGTATTAGTGATCTTTAGGCAATTTTACTACAAATTTTTCAGAAATTTAGGTCAACTCCAGTGCTCTTTCCTAATAAATAAAGTCTGAAATAGTGTTAGGTCTACTTAGTTGTTTGATTTATTGTTGCTTAAGGATTCGGATGACCTGAATCTGTGTTGGTACAACAAATTTTCACTCCCAAGTCATCACATATTGACGTTTGGTTAAGGACCCCTCCACATCAAAAATGTATGTTTTGGGAGTTAATAACATACTGGTTTGGACGTACTGACTGTTTCCATTAGATCACGGGTCCCAAACCTCTGGGCCATAAACCAGAACCGGTCCAGTACCGCAACCCAAAGCATAACTGGTACCCAAACCCGGTACCTGTACTCTAACCCAACCAGATGCTGTACCAGACGCGATACCGGGCAAAAACCGGACCTGGGTTAGGGTAATGGTACTGGACACTGCCCTAGGCTGTTTGGGTCTGTTTCTGCTGCCTGTCTCGTTGCTCCTCCTCCCGCACAAGTGCAGGTGTTTTCCTATCAGAGGAGAAGGATAAAAGATCTTCCCCAGATGTGCTTAGGAGGGGGAGTGAGACCAGTGCACATCCAGGACTGCATCTGGTACCGCGTCCCGAGGGTTGCAGACCCCTGTTTTTATGAACAGCCAGCACGTCAAAATGCATCGAGTTAGGGAAAACCCAAAATGTCAAAAAGTGACACGGAGGGGTCCTTAACCAAACGTCAGTATGTGACGGCTTGGGGATGAAAATGTGTTTATTGGTAATATACAAAAATGTGATTATAAGTGATGAACGGGATAATGATAATTAGTCTAAAGAAAATGGTAAGGTAGAAGGGTGGAATTATATAAGTTCGCTTCCTCCAACTCCCTTTCCATTGATCTATAAATAAATGCATAGTTGTCATATTTCTGACATATCTTGTAGATGCATTATTCTTTCTTTGATTGCTTGAAATAAACAATTTTTAATCTAATTATGAAGTATTTTAAACAGTATTTTCTAAATTATTACGCAATTATTAAGCAAAAGATTTTTGTGATATTTCTACGCAAATACATGGCTTTCCATGACAGTTCCACAACTGTTCGATGTCTGTCTAACAAATTTTTCACACGTGTATCACCAATTTTATACGGCACAAATATTATATATTATATATATAATATATAATGTTATATGCCAAAATTGCATGAATCACAAATGTATTACATATATGTTCAAAAAAAATTGAAGCATGATGCGTTGGAGATTGACAGAACCAAAACTGGCTTTTCCTAAGATGAGGCTTTCAGCAAATGTCCATGTGGCATTTAGAAATTAGAAAAAAAAATTAAAAATATATATATTTTTAATTCAACAGTTTGAAAAACTAATTTACAGAATACTACTTTGAAAGAATGAATTGCTGGAGGACGGTTTTAACTAAAGTGTATGGAGAAAAGGTCATTTTTCAGAGTGCAAAGCTCATAATTTAAACAATCCACAGATGTCCTGAAAGACACACAGCATGAAAAAGCCCTTGCAGCGAATGAGGAGGCTAATCTCCTCAAGAGAGAAAGGACTCGAGTGAGGGTCCTAGATTCTAAAAGGTGCTTTAACCTTGCAGTGCTTTTAGTGACACTGTGTCTTTTTTCAGGTTAAATCAAAGAGACAGAAAATGGCTTTTTGCCACGTCCGAGATACACCACAAGAGAGTTCAAATGAATCCTGAGAAAATCCCGGAACATTTCAAAAGACAAGACATCCAAGTTTCGCTTCCTTCTCTGTCAGAAAAGTGCAAATTAAAGATATAACTCCACCGTGACTGTGAGGAGGAAATTCAAACGAGGTGATTTATACGATTTCTGCAGTGGAAAATATATGTATAATGTGTTTGACATTTGACCTCTGCTAACACTCTCAAATCCTGCAAGACAAATACTCAAATGGAAACACAGCATGCTGCTTGGAATACTTTTTGTGTGTTTGTCCATATTTAACGGGATCCTTTAAAGTGTTTGGGGGAGAAAAATGATACTGCTATAAAAAGAAATGAATCGAAAGAGCTTTTAACCTTTAGCTGGTCTCTGTGTTTGTTTGCTTCTCCACTTTCTGCTTGATTGGAGACAGAAAATCTAAACAACTGAAGCTGGGACTATTTAACATTTTTATGAGGGATTTGTGGTTTCCCGCAGTAATTCTTGACATTTTTGTGTAGTTTTAAGACCACTATTTAGTCTTTAGTGTGGAACCTCCACTATAAATTCCAGATGGATAATTATTTTAGCTTAAAAAACAAGAATGGTTAAAAAAAACATATCAACAAATGGGACTATTTGGCCTTCACATAAGCTAAGGCATCAAAAGTAAAAATTGAAACCATAAGCCGGGTTGAATGGCCTCATCTCTGCAGCTTTCTTTATTCACACATTCCCCACATCCCCTGAGACACATTATTTTTCCATCCATACATCCCTCTATCCACCCACCCATCCATCCATCCATTAGAGGTGTAACGGATCACAAAACTCACGGTTCGGATCGTGTCACGTTTTAGGTTCACGGTTCGGATCATTTTTTGGATCAGTAAAACAAAACATTTGGTTATTGAGGTGTATTAAAACTAGGGATGTCCCGATCAGGTTTTTTTGGCCCAATCCGATTCCGAGTCATTGGATTTTGTGGATTTGCCAATACCGAGTCCTGATCAGATACTTTCGTAACATATTTAAAACATGAACAGAATGAATAAACAGAATGAATAAATGGAATGAATAAACAGATTTGTGTTGTCCCTTATTTATATTTCATTAACCTTATTTTATCATGAAAAACTTCAATAGAAAACTTCTGTGAAGTAGCTTGAATAAACAAGTAAAAATAGAGCAAATATAAACTAGGAAAAAAAAATCATATTTTCATGTTCTATAGATAATTAGTCATGTGAGAAAGTTTAGTAACTTTAGCTTTAATATCTTTAGAGCTATTGAACATTTTTGACCAAATGTGATTCCTGTCATTTAGAATTCTTACAAATAAATTATGACTGTTTTAGCATGAATATGATGAGTGTTCATGACTAGCTCAGATCATTATTAATTTTCATTTCTCAGTTTTTTGTTTGAATTTTAAGATTATGTGCTTCGTTTTAAATTCTTAAGAAATCACATTTTTGGTTTTATTATCAGAGTAGTTAAATTTTCTTTTACTTTTTATTGTAAGCAGTCTTTCAGATAAATAGAAAATGCATCAAAGGACAGCTCGGGTCCTAAAGAGTTAAATCCCGGCGCTAGCATGTAGCAGTTAGCAGCTGCTGTTTAGCCATCTGTATGCAGCACAAAGAGCTTCACATTAAAAAGAAACAAAACTCTGTCTTTTTCTGTTGAAATGCCTTTAGAGGTTGTTGTTTAGAGACACTAGCTGTCAGGTTAAAGCGTTTTCAAAAGAGTTATTGATCCCGGAAGTCTGAATCTGTGATCGGCTAGCTAGCTTTATTGAACTGTTTACATCAGTCTTCTGCTTGAACTGTTGCCGTTTTCTGCTGCGTTTTCCGGGAATAACATGTTGTGATCTGTTCATGACATGCAGACTTCTAGTGGAGTATTTATCCGGAATAATAAGATCGAAATATAAAGCGCTGATCATAATAAAAACAAATGAAATATCCGATCCTGATCGGACAACGGAGCCCGATTTCGTTCAGGTCTTCAACCACGTGATCGGGCCCGATTTCCAATCACGTGATCAGACATCCCTATTTAAAGCAAACCATATTTAAACTTTAAACACAAACAAAATGCTAAAATGTGCAGTTTCTGATTACATTTACATGTCTTTAGACCAAATCTACAAAAACTGAGAGAAAAGAAAGTTTAAAATTAGTATTGAAAATACCAAATCTATCTGGAATACCCCTTAAAATACAAATTGTTCTCATCCCACCCCCCTAATGTCCATATAAAATCATAAATAAAAAAGTTAAAATTATGTTCTGGTATTAATTTTTTTATTGAAACTAACTCTGGGAGCATTTAAATACATACAATAATAGTTGTTTTCTGCGCCCTGCTTTTCCTGGTGATTTTTGATCTCTTTGGCTTGCCATACAATCGTCCCCTGACGGTACTGGCGAGTCCATTACGGAGCAGCTTTCTCCTGTGCGGGACAGCTGCAGCTCCTCATTGGGAGATTCTTTGAATCCAGAAATGGAAACATGTACAGATGCTTTTTGTCAGTTTTTAAAATTAAATAAACTTGATATTTATGGATCTGTGAAGTCGAGAAAAGTTTTTGACGGAAGCTCCTCCCACTCGCAGCGGGAACTTCAGGTGAACAGACTTTAAGATAACCGTGAAGCAGTTACTTTAATGCTTGTCAAAACAAAGAGGAATTACATGAATTGCGAGCGCGAGGTGTGTGCACATTGGGGGTGGGGGTGGTCCGCAGTACACACGTGTGCCAACCGTGGCCTCTGATCCGTACGGACCACAGATTATCCGTGATCCGTTACCCCCTTACCATTCATCCATCCATTTCACATCCCTTGAGATTGATCCATCCATGGTGATGACGCTCTTTGAAGGTCAGATATAAATATTTTAATATACTCTTCTATTTTGATATAAAATCATTTTTTTCCAATTCGGACATCTTTACGTTACCATTTATTTTGCCATTTATATAAATTCCAGAACTTTGAGCGTTCCCATTGATAAGATTTAATTCATATTTAGGAAGTGTGTTTGACTGCTAGCCCAAGGATACCATCAGAGAGAAGTTGCCACAGTAACAGATCTTAACCTCAGTAGAATGCAAAAATCTACAGGATCATGTCTATAGATTGAGCAGAATGAGTTACACCGGTCTATGGCTAATTATTTAGAGTTAGATGAATTTTTGACAAAACTTGGGCCTTTGCTTAAGGTCAGAGAAAGATTTTTTTCTATAAACATCTAATTGAATGTTTTTGTCCTTCAGCTGAAATTCTTTTAAACATATGATTTACATTAATACATTTTTTTTGCACTATTTGAAAATCCCAATTGATTGATTTTTGTTTTGATCCCAAATGATATTCAAATGTTTATCTGCACAGAACATCACTATCACAAGCAAAAACACAGGTCAAATGCTTTTATAAAACATGGTAAAAAGAACAGCCACCAATGTGAAGATGATGAAAACTAAAAAAGAACGTGATATAAATAACCAAAGAGAAGGGCAACATTCTCACACAGAGTGAGTCAGCCCTCAGCTCCTTTCACCTCCTCCCATTCATGGATTTGTGCTATATCCTCATAGCTCTGGGCAGGAGAGACCTCCTTAGTGTGTCTGTGGAGGAAATTAGAGAGAACATCCATCCACTGAAGGAGCTCCTCTGCTCCATCACCAGCCTGGGCAGTAGGTGGCTGCTGTTGTCCATAATAGAAAGCAGTTTTTCTAATGTTTTTCTTTCCATCACTGTCAGCACATCATCTTGTTCTGCTCCAGCCACAGAGGAGGCCTTGGTGATTAGACTGTTCCGGCTCTGTGTCCTTCTGTCTAGTCCCCAAACCATAAATAAGAGAAGAGGCCCCCACAGGCAAACAAAGAATATTCAGCATTTTGAAAGATGCAAGCTTCTTTCGTAAGAACAGACTGCAGGTTTAATGACCAGCCCGGCTTGTCATCCACCTGCAGTCGGAGACACTTTTAGAAGGCAACCGCCTCAATCTCCCCTCCCGCTGAGGGTAACAGACAGAAGAAGAGGGTCACAGCTCCTAAAGTCTACAATCCTCTTCTTAGTCTTGGATGTTTTTAGCTGCTGGTGGTTCAGATGACCTCAGGTGGTCCTGGGCAAAAATGAGAGGGGCCACTGCAGTCCCTGTGGCACCCCTGTGCTACTGGTCAGACATTATGGAATTCAACTTGAGGCTTGTCAGGGAGATCATCCATGATCCAGGACACGAGGGAAGTGGGTCAGCCTGCATGGTGGTCACTTTATCCTTCAAATGAAGAGGCTGTTTTGAAAATGCTGGAAAGGTCTATAATAGTTCATAACACAGCCTCGTTTTCCATTAAGGTGTGAAAGAAAGTAAAGTAGATGATACAGGACAGCATCATCCACTTCCACTTTTTTTTTTGTAGATAAACTTAAGGGCTGCCTACATGGGCAAAAAATGAGCAACCATGTATGGGGTATGGAGGTAGCCTGCACAAAATATCAATGTCATAGCCCACTAGATCAGCCCATAGAGCAAAAATGTTTTTTTTCCTATGGGTATGCTGCGGGTGACATGTCATAGTGAACTTTTATCCATCACAGGGTTAATAAGAGTGAAGGAGGTGAGATGCAAGAATGTCGCATGGATTTTTTTTTTTTCAAACCCCCAAACACAAGTGCTGTTTAATTGATAAGGGAGTTTGGCTCTTACAAATTAGAATATTAGACAATCAAAATGTAGTTTTTGTAGGCATCTTTCAGGTGTCCTAAGAGCACTTGCGTATCTTGTGCATACCTTTTGTGTGCAGTATTTGCACACAGTCAGTACAGAGCCTCTACTTGCATATTACTAATGACAAGAGTGTGGGACTAATACCAAAATATCACGATACATTTACCACACGCATTACAATGGTACATTCAATTTTTGTGACGCCCTTTGAGTTGAGCAAAAGGGACCTGCAAGACACTCCTGCGCTTTCCCTTCCATGACATTGAATTGTATATGTTTTTAAAGGGATTATCCTAAATAAAACAACACCCCATGGGCCCGGACAACCCCAAAACGTGCAGCACTCGTAAAGCTGCATGTGTCTCAGACTTAAGTTGTTAAGATTAGGAAAACAAGCCACTCCAGCGCCTTCTTCAGAGGAGATGTCAGTACTACCTACTTCAACAGGTTTGGACACGGCCTGTCCGGGTCAGTTGCTTTCCTGGGGTGAAGTCTTCTCAGCTCCCGTCTTACCTGGTCATTGGTGATGAAGATGGAAGAGTAGAAGAGGAGAGAAGGACAGAGGATACAAAGAGAGCTGGCGGAGGTGAGCCTCAGTTAACAGACGTAGAGTCAAACCGGGTAGAAAAGTTGTAAAGTTGAAGATGTTAAGCTCCTCTGCTCAGCCACAGCACTCCCTGGCTTATGGTCTGTGACAGTTTTCATCCCTGACCAGACCTCGCGCATATTGCAGGCCATAAATTGTCTTTCAATCTTCCTCCTTTAGGAGTCTTTGGCCTCCTTCACGCAGTACTAAAGGACCATTCTAATCTCCTCATCTCTGTTCTTGAAAGCTCCTTTTTGTCCTTGTTAATCACCTCACCGCTTACCCAAACTTTAATGTTTTTGAAACACATAATAGTTATGAGAAGAACCAGCAAATCCAGACAAAGTTTATATAGTCTTTAAAGTAGTGGGTTTCTCTCTCAATGTCACCTCTGTCTGAATCCAACAGTCCTCCAGTCTGTGGTATCAAACAAGTCTCTGAGGACTTCCTCAGCCTCTCTATACCACTTCCTGAGGGGGTGGAATGGTACAGGCTGCCTCCCATGAGGGGATACCGGGGCAACAAACAGACCGAGCTGTGGTCAGACTTCTCGAGTGGTGAGATCTGGAGTGTGCGTGTTTGACGTTTGTAAAGCAAGCCACTAGTTCCACTTTCAACAACCCACAAACTGATAAGAAGATGCTATGGTTAAAGAAAGATGGATGTGGTTAGAATCTACAGAAATTTCAAAGAAAGCTTCAGAGTGCTGATGTGGTGGAGTCATCAAATTCATGGAGGATACTTTGGGACCAAGCCTGACAATTCTGCCTCCTTCAGTAAGAGCAAATTCACATTTCAACTTTTTTAATGTCCAACCGGTGCCACTGTGTTAGCTTACTTGTTTTTGTTTTGCTTTTCTCTTAATATTAATCTGTGTTTTGACTGACATTAGCAAAGTTAAATGTTGTTGTTGGTCGCAAGTATTTACCGTTACCCTAACCCTTTCTCTGGGTCAGTGGAGCCAAGAAATATTTTCAACATATTTAGAAAATTACGTGTGAATAGTCACACGTACATAACCACAACCATTTTTGTTTACAACATAACTACTTCTTTGGCCATTCTGCGCATGTCAAAATGATTTATTCTATCAAACGTGTGGTGTATGTAAACATTTGTAATAATTAAATCAATTTTTTTCATGATCAACTTGAAAGTTTGATTCTAACTAGATTTTTCACATGTACATGCTGCTAGACACTAGCCAGGTGACAAGTTCAAGGTTAAAAATCTCCTCTGGTCACATGACTGATGGAACAGTTTGATGTGTGTGTGTAACTCACTTATTAACCAAAATATATATAAATAATACATTAACTTTGTTTTTTTCAGTTATTTATTAGTAATCAACAGAGTAGCCATATTGGTGATGTGCAGTTACCTATATGTCAATACCCTGATATCCCATCATTAGTAACAAGGAAATTTCCCCTTTGTGAGATCGATAAAGTTTCATTCTATTTTATTGTTATTATCAGGAAAGTAAACTAAACTTTAGTACAAGTGAATCACCAGGACATTTTCACTTGATAAATTGAAATAATTCTCAAATTTTCTGAGAGTTTTCAGTTTCTGTTATAAAATGACAGGAATGAAGATGAACTTGTGAATTTTAATTTACGTCACTAAGAGAGCAAAAGACAATTGCTTTTCACAGCAATCCCCAAATAACGAAACCCATTTAGAGCACTGCAGGCAAAAACGAGATCCTGTTCTCCCTTTCAGAGTTATATCTCCCCCAAATGAAACAGAAAAATTGGACTTTCAGAGGGTTTTTACATCTGTCGACCTATAAATTTGCGTGTAAAGTATTTCCTTGTGGAGTTTGTATTTTTCCACCATCAAAAGCTGTGGTAAGCCTTTCACCCCTGACTTCTCTGCCTCTGAGCTCCTGTTGAAACTGTGTAGAAGTGGTGCAGCTGCATTATCTCGGAGACTGTGGCTCCAGCAGCTTTATCTCAGCACGACACAGCTTTTGCAATGGCAGCACGAGAAAAAAAAAAAAAAAAAAAAAAAGAAACCCTCAGCTCTGAGGATAATGATGTGGATCACATGCACGGGCGAGTTATATGGGTTTAACTATGTATCTACACTCTGCTTTCCCAACCACTTCAACCCCCAACAGCACCGATCTGCCGTTTTCACACCGACAAGCCGCCTGCCTCCTAAAATTTGCCCATTTCTGCTTTCGAATTGAAGCTGTTAGACTTCCCAAACACGGTGTTAAAGATAAATTATTATTCCAACAATGCTATCAAGCGTAGCTAAATTACTCATGATTTTATCATCTTGGCACCTTCCTGATGCCAAAAAAACCATAGAGGTTTCGCAGAACTGCTTTGTCTAAAGCCGCAGATGGCAGGTTTTTGTCACTGACGCCCATGTGTGCCAGTCAAGCATGACTAGCTTTCAATCGCATAAATTTCCAGCGTAAATAGAAACCGGCTCGTTCTCATCTCCCTGCTCATTTTTAATAACGTTTTTCATCTTTTCAAAGTTTCTGCATTTGACGGAGAACGTCATTTCAGGGCCTAACTACTTGCGAGAAAACTAATTTAACTTTGAAGAGAGATTCGGAGCGGAGCTTGCTGGCTCCACAAAGAACCAACCTGAGGACTGGGAACACAGAGAGGGGTTTTTGGAAACCCCTGTCGAGTTTTAGTACCCTTTCAGAAAGAGGAACCCTCCATTACTTCACCTAATGATACCAGGAGTATTTGATATCATTAGCTGTGACCTCAGACCTGCAGAAAAATGAGCCAGTGTAAATGTCTAAGGTCAAAAAGTAATGAGAAATAACTTTCCTAATCTTGTTAACTATCAGACTACATCAGCAGTTTTACAGATGAAGAGTAAAAAAAAAAGGAAAGATCTTTATTATCACGGAGGTCATTCAAAGGTAATGTAGCGGCTCTGCAGCTGTGGTGCTCTCACCAATCGCTTTCACACAGTCACTGAGCTTTAAAAGAGCAGAGGGCCGTAGTCTTTCCTACTGTTCCTTTCCTGTCATTGGTTTACACACCACCCATGAGGGTGGACTATTCCTGCCTTTGAGTGCACTTTTAATTTGCATTTTAAACCCAGACAGAACAGGCAAGAATTTAAAGGGCCTATGTCATGAAAAATCAACTTGAAGCTTTTAAGTGTATTATGAATGAATGAATGAATGAATGAATGAATGAATGAATGAATGAAATGTATTATATTGTTAATTCCTAACGCAAAGAAAACCCCATGCATCCCTCTAAAACCCTGCTCTCTGAACACCAGACTCTCTCAACCCACAGAAATGAGTGGGTCCTTGTATTGTAACTGGGGAAAGGTACAGGTTAAGATTTCATCAATAGCAGTCCTCTTAGTGATCCAGTATTATATAAATATTATAAACATGAATCCACTATTTGAACAACTTTATCAGCATCCTCCTAGCTGACATTATACATTATTGTTATGGTGTGTGAAACAACTGTCACAATAAATTTATATTTGCAGTAAAGACTCCTGCTATTTGTCTTTTAAAAGCAGCCCAGCTAGAAGATACAGCGTTCACTTTATGCTCAGTGACATAAACACTGCAGAGAGCAGTTATGACATCTTCTATTTGGTGGTAAATTCTGAATGCAACTGAGATATTTACTATGTATGTAATCCAAAAATAATAAAAGTTGTAGTTTCATTTGAAAATGTGGTAAAGCACTTTGAGGAGAAAGGACTTTGTTACTAAACTCAGTCATTCATGCAATTGAGCATCAATCTTCCTTCTTTCTTGTTTTGGTGACAAGCATTTACAAGCTAAGTTATATAAATTTGAATGCATTGGTAAAATAAAAAATCTGTTATTTAGAAGCTGTTAACCTGACAGCAATGCATTACCTGTAGCAGTAGAAGGCGTCATTCTTGCACTATTTACAGATTATTTTAATAGATAAGAAATATTTAAATACACCACAAGATCAATCATTTTCCAAGCTTTAATTCGAGTCAGGTTTCGTGAAAATCGGTTAAGAAACAAGGGAGCCTGATTTTTGTGTTTGATGTCTGCCTGTCCTCCATTGAAACAGCAGCGTTCTGCTGGCATAACTCAATGCATAACAAAGCCGCCTGCACGCGCACGTCTCTGTCTATAGCAGCAAATAGGCAAGGGCCAATCCAGTAATACTGTATATATCAATGGTCTATGACCTTGATATTTTGTGCAGGCGTTCAAAAAGTTCAAAATCAGCACTTGTGTACCAACAACATTATCTTTACCTGTTGTTTAGGAGCCCTTTATGACACTACGACCCAGCATGCCTGTAGGAGATATGTGCATGGGTATTTTCGCTCTACGGGCTCAACGAGTGGTCTACGACCTTGATA
Source organism: Oryzias javanicus (assembly GCA_003999625.1). Lineage (NCBI taxonomy): Eukaryota > Metazoa > Chordata > Actinopteri > Beloniformes > Adrianichthyidae > Oryzias > Oryzias javanicus. The sequence continues at coordinate 30,628,991 of CM012449.1, read as the reverse complement.
TTTTGTGCAGGCCGCCTCATCATGCAAAAAGTTACAAATTGGCACTTGTGTCCCAACCAAGTCACCTATACATGTTGTTTAGACAACCCAGCAACATAGCATACCCGTAGAAAATGTGCATGAGCGCAGGGGCGGTTCTACACTGAATGACTCCCCGGGCGAGAGCCTCCCCAGATGTCCCCCCCCGAAGAAAAAATTAGCTAATGGTTGCCGTCTTCAATCCTATGATTGGCACATTTTTAGACTGGTTCGCTATGTTTTGTCACCATCGAGTAGTTGTTTATGGTTAATATTAATCTTAAAAACTACCAACAGATTTATGAATATACTATTGCCTAAACATAGAACCCAACATGATGAAAGAAAATAATAAACTTCATGCACACAGGCTCACAACTAATCCACTTTAACAGTTAAAATCTCCAGTTAACTGGTTAAAAAAATTGAAAATATTAAGGTTAAAGTAATGACTAACCAGAAAAAAACAGAAAAAGACAAGAAAATAAAGCTTGAAACTACTTTTTATTTTGATCTTTTTTCTTTCTTCTTTTGTAGCTGGACTACATAATTTTTGAAGTCCTGCACGGTCTTGAATGTGTTTAAATGTCTTTTCCACATTTGACACACCCCCTGGTGGACACGTGAGCATCAGAAACAGCCGCAAAAACGTACAATTTGCTTTTAGAACCGTACACGTAATCTTAACCTTAACCAGCATTTTTAAATGCGCCAGAGGTTGTCTGACCACGTGATCAAAACGAAACCTAAAAACCGTGTATATTGTAGTGATGATTGAAGGCTTGTTGGCTTGCTGTCAGATCTGGCAGCGCAAGGAATTGTGGGTAACCATTTCTTTTGCCTGTCTGGTTAGAATTGGGTTTAAGTTTGAGTTTTCATTTATGTGTTTTGTTGTCTGACCGTTTAACACTGTTTCCATTTGTTATTTTTGGCCTGTTGTGTTTCACTTCTTCCTGCACCCTGAGTGAGAATGAGGGAGAGACTGATCACTATCCCTCTTGTTTTGTTATCTCGGCATTGTCAAAAGCAAAATTCAAAACTCTTGCGTCAGCAATTTCGCGGGTCGCTGTAGTGCTGAAGTATTTACGCAATTGTAATCCCCCCTGTATTATAGCTTTTCTTACACGCGGACACCTCACAACAGGCGCCACGCATATCGTGAATTTCCTCACCCTTTCCCTTCTTCATCACACACCTTGTTAACAGGGGCGCTTGCTCCACCTGGGGACGCTAACTCGCTTATTTCAGGCCATTCCAAACACCACACATATAATAAACACCATAGAGGTCCAAATTTTGATTAAGCCGAGATGCTGCCCCCTATGAACTGCCGCCCCAGGCTGCTGCCCGCACTGCCCGTGCCTAAAACCGCTACTGCATGAGCGTTTTCGCTCTACAGACTCACTGAGCGCTCTACAATCTTAAATTTTCATTCAGGTTTTATAGAAGTTTGCCTATTTTTCACCCACAAACAACTCATATCATCTGTAAGTGCAGTTTTTTCAAACTGCACTAAGGTTGAACAAACTTAAGATGTGACACATTTATCGTCTCAATTCTTCATATTTTAGTTTAACCAGAATACTTGTTGGTAAAATTAGATCGTCCATAACTTTCTGTGCCACATTGTAGGCTCCAAACGCCAGAATATTTTACCATCAACGTGACGCTTCAAAGCAAAGTGATGCCGCTTGCTTCTTATGCCGTTATTTGTACTCCTGATTGCAGGTAATCACACAGTCATACTTGTAAACAGACCAGATATTGCTGCGCAAACTGTATGATCACAAGAAAAGCAAATGGATTCATAGGAACGGCTTATTTTCCCAGGACTCTGTGAATTAATTCAAAGTATGTGGAAGGCATTTCTAGATTAGACATTTTAAAATGCCGCGTGTGTCGCAGCAAAATGCCTGCAGCGACTGATTTCATTTCTTTATTTGAAAGGAAGGCATCATCAGAAGTGTTTACAAAGACACCCATGTTTTTGTTGGTACCCATTAACTTCTGCTTATATTTCATGATTTATTTACCGCAAATGTATTAGCATAAATGTATTAGGAAGGAGTGACACGGGGAAGCGGAGAGTTTAAAATAAGAAGGTGTACAGAATGAAGCTTGTTCTGTTAGATTGTGTTTTGTGTGGCGGTTTTATGAATACATATCAGGGGCTGCAGGACTGTGCTCACAAACACTTGAATCACTTAAAGGAGGAGCGGCGGTCCTCATCTGAAAGGTGACTTTAAACGTTATTTCTTTATTACTAAAAAATGAAAAAAAAAAAACTGTAACTTTAATCATTCTTACATTTATTTATTATTATGTTAAACATGAAAAAATTCTTAAAGTTACACTCAGATCCTCCAGTGGTCTTTTAATTTTTATTTTTGCCGTTTTTACCCAAATTTGAAACAAAAACTGTCATTTTCTTGAACAAAAATTTTTACCACTGAGTTGTGGGAGGGACTTTTTGTGTTGTGGAATCCCGCCCCCTTCTCCCATCATCTGTATGTTTACATTCTCTCCTGCTGGCTGACAACCTCAACTTAACAGTCATAGTTTAATAAAAATGGCAAACAAATTGGAGCAATCCAGATTTACAGTTTTGATCCAGTTGCCAGATCAGACAAGGAAAACAAAGACATTCATGGATGTATTTGTCTGTAAGTGGAAGCACTGGAATGGGGCAGAGAAGGGAGTTTGTGGACCTTCCCAGCGTATTTTTTAAGCCACTAATGCGATTTTTTTTTTTCCAACGCCGTTTTTCATCCACTTCTGGATTCACAGTAATTTACATTTTTTGCACATATGTCCTCCATCGTGAAAAAAATGCCTAAAAAACATAACAAAAACAACATTTTCATCATAGTGAGACTAATAACATGTAAGCATTCAAACACTGAAAACAATTCTATAAAGTCTATGAAACAATTCTAAAATTCCAAAAGATTCCAGATGAAAATTTGTGGAAATGATCCAAATTTTTTCCAGTACTTTGAGCTCAACTGACTCCAACCTGTTGCAGAATGCGATCCTCTCACACTGAAATATTAAGATACATTTCCCAAAATATGATCTCAGTGGAAGCAATCATGCAATATTTTGCAGGAGAGACTCTAGAAGGACTTCTTTAGGCGTGTGTAACCATCCACTGGTTATGTTGTTAAAACATGTTTCATCAGACCTGTTTCTTTTATTAGGAAAGAATGAACAAATAATAATCTGAGGGAAAGGAGAAAAAACTGTTTTTTTTTTTGTTTAACATTTTTAATTACACTTTGTTTACAAGGTACTAGTGAGCTTTAATTAAACTCCAATTAGATTAATTAACCCCAAACTTAAGTGTGCAGTTAGTGGTCCCTCAGTTTCAATAATGGTCAAAAGAAACAGGAAGAAAAGTGAATATTAAAAAAAAAGCATCTAAATAAACTAACAAACTAATTATCTTGCTAATAAAATCTTGTAAGTAAATGGAGTGTGTAGCTATTCTAAATAGGGCAGTGACAAATAAAATTGAAATGACTACACTCATATTTAGAATACATTTTAATTATTAGCCTTTTGCATCGTCTTAATAATAAAGAAATTAAAACAAATTGCCACTTACTGCAGAAATTTCCAGTTAACGAGTTCCATGTTTGAATTCACAGTCAGCACTTTTCCACCAATTAGCTAATTTAAGGACTCAGTTTTAGTCATGAGGTGGTCTGTTCAAATTAAAGTAGCATTTTGTGAGAACAAACTCATCAAGTTTTTTGGATAACATAATTTAGCAAAACTTCAGGGGGACCTCTCCCTACTCCAACTGTGGGGGCATTTGTTTTTTTGGGGGGAAACCTTAAATGGCTCAAGGCTTGGTAAGGGGACCCACATAGGAGAGACACATTTCTTCGTGTGGCTGTGGGCTGAAGCACGAACGTTTACATTTGAATGTAAGTAATGAGTTGTTGATTGAGCAAGTTATAAAACCTTTGTGTTGTTTTGTTGGCATGAGCATGAACTTGCTGAACTTTATGTTGCATCTGGTCTTTAATTCTTACATTGGCAGAAGGGAGGAGAGCTTTGCGTACAAGCAAGTTTGTCTTGTCTTTTAATTTTGTTCTGTGTTTAGTGTTTGAACCCCCTTGAAGATGAGATGCTGCATCTCAAGGGGCATTCCATTACAGTTTTTCTCAAATGCTAAAACACTAAGTGCCATTCTCCAAACCAGCTGACCAACTGCTTTAACTCTTTTCTCAAAAACATGACTCTTTGGTCAAAACCTAAAACACAATTTGCAGTTAACACACAATTTGCAAAACTCTAATTCACTCTTTGCAGAACACAAGACACATTCTCACTTTTTAAACACAGCTGGCATTCACAACACACAAGAGGCAAAACATTGGCACAAAGAGTCAAAACTCAAACTCTGTTCCAACACAATGATCACCATCAACACACAACTGGTCAAAACTGAAAACACTTGTTGCAAATCAACTGCGGTGAATATAAGGAAAGTTTTGGAACAACAGAGAGGTTTTTCAAAGACTGATAACAGAGAAAGACTCTGACCAAGACCTAGATCCAGATAAAAAAACAAGGTTCTGATGAGATCCAGGTCATAGTTATTGACCGTATGTTGATTTATGGAATGACCATGAGGGAAGCAGGTCAAAAGGTCAACCCTCAACTCAGCAGCTTCAAGTCATTACTATAATCTGTATCATTCATGTACTGTAGAATTTCAACAAGAAAATAACAAAGAAGACTTTCTTGCCATCTGAGACAATATCAGTTTTCACAAAAGTTTACCCATCAGACAGTTCAACACAAATCCCAAATTTGTATCAGTTTTCTTCCACCTTGTTCTTCATAATCCAATTAAAGATTTTTTTTCTATTTGGTATATGAAGAAGAGACAACCATACACTTGACAAAATATGTTACAGGCCTTAGACATGGCTTGTGATGACATTTCAGTTGGGTCATTTCATGACTAGATCACGCAAAAATTTTTATTTTTTCCTGCTGTGTGGCTAGAGTGAACATGTAAGTGATGTGGATTAAATCTTCTGGTCTGACCCACAGAAAAAAAGATGGTGAAGTGCAATAAATGTGAACCTGGATTTACAGTAAGAATTAACAACATTAAACAAAATCCTGAATACTGTTTTACTCTATTTTTTATTGGAGGGGTGTTACATTTTTTTACAAACCATTTTGTGAACAGTGTCAAGTGTTTTGTTGTGTAGTGTGTTGTGATTGCTGCAGGTTTGTTAGTTTTGACGACTGAGTCTTTATTATGAACTCAAAGTGAGTTTTTGACTGAAGAGTCAAGAATTTTGAACATTTAGCTCACATTTTGAAAGTTGTGTTATGTGTTTTGATGTGTCGTGTGTAGTGTTTGCTGTGTGTGTGTAAGTTTTGATAATAGAGTCTTCATTTTGACCTCAAAGTGAGCTTTTGACTCAAAAGTCAAGAATTTTGTATATTTAGCTTATATTTTGAAAATTGTGTTTGATGTTTGGTTAAATTGGTTAAATGTTACAGAAAATGTGTTTTAGCATTTGGGAAAAACTGTAATAAACAAATATGAAATATGAAACCAATGTTGTTATGTATTTTCCAAGCGCTTGGAGCTCCGCGCTAACGTAGGTGATTGATGACATCATTGAGTGGTAGTATCATCCAGATTTGACATTTTTAGCCAAAATTTATTTATTTTTTTTTTTCCAAGGACATAATTTCTGCAGAGCAGCAGCAGTACATTAAAATTTGCCTCTGAGATGTGGGCGGGACTGTTAGTCGAAAATAAGCCTAGTGCTACTTCCCCTCAGCTATCTGTTTACAGCGGGGCAGTCCTCGAGGTCCGGTATCCTACATGTTTTCCAACCAACCTGCCATTGAAACTCCTTACTGGCCAAACACACCTGATCCAGGTAATCGGCAGCAGATAAGGCAGGAATTCTGAAAAAAACCAGCAGGAGGCGGACCCTGGAGAACTGACTTTGGACACCTCGGTTTAAATGCTCTCCTTACAGCCCCTCCAAACCCCAACAAAAATGGAGAGTGTTATTGGTTTTCACCAGACGTCTTTTTTTAACTGCATTTTATTGTGCGTCTGCTCTTGATTTACAAAGATTTGAGTAAGAAATTACTCAAAAATGCAACTTTACACTAACTATTCTTTATATATCTGCTCCTTTATGAGATGCAGTTCAACAAGAACATACTAAACACACAGAAAAAGAAAAACTTTTTAGGAAATACCTCACAAAACAATGTCCATTCACATGACAAAGGTATGTTCCATTTTCATGTCGTTCCTTGAGGGAACTCCCTTTAAGATGTGACTGCTCCTCTCTAAAACCCTCCATGTGCCCGAACCACCCAAAAAACATCAGCACTAGGACTGGGTATCGATAATGTTTTCCAGATTCGATTAGATTCACCAAAGCTTGGATCGATTTGATTCCAATGTTTTTCAATACAATACATGGTTTTTCTCAAAAGGAGACGTTCTAAAAAAATGTTCATTAACATTGTGAAAATTGTTCTGCCTCTTATGGAGGGCATTTCAGTTTGGCCACTAGGAGTCGATCGCACTGTAGCAATACACATTTTCCAAGAAGAATAAGAAAGGGATGAAGAAAAAACTGGTTTTTAGACGACAAATAGTTACTTAAGGATACATTTCCATAAAAGAGACTGAGCGTTCCCATTTGCCGTCCTCTGGGAAATCCCATTAAACGTTAGCATCAAGATAGTGGACTTTAGCTTTATGTGCTAGATCGATCTATATTTTAAAGGATTGACTATTAATCTAATGAGCTTAAATCGATTCAAAACGATGAATCAATTTTATCAACTCAAAACCCAAATGGGTCACTCCCCCGTATGAGACAAATGTCTCGTTTCCAAATGTCTTGTTTTCACGATTCCACTCAAAGTTGGACTGTTACGGCGTAATCAGGGGTTAGGGACCGATTTCATAGCGACGCGTCATAGTAGTGTGATTACAGCAGAAGGAAAACTATAAATAACAACAATGGATGCCATCCATCATTTTAGTTTCTCTTGGATTTTGGTACTTTATATGTACATAGTATTCATGTTCTTTGAGAAGATTGTGGGAAGCGAGGAGGAATACAGTTGTAAAGAGGACTTTTAGTGTTTCCTTTTGTCACAAAGACTTTTCAACTGTCAACGGGTTTCATGGTGTGACGACAGTTGCTCTGCTCCTACAATCAACGGGGGTCCAAAAATGGTACGGTTCAGTGCAGTTTATTGGGTCCATTTTATAATAGAAACTCTGAAAATACTGGACCACACTGCACCGCTCAGTGGAAATGAGGCTTAAGGCTTCACTCTACGTACCACATCAGTGGCAAAGAAGCTTCAGGGGATCACCAGTGTGAATATGAAAACACACACAAATGTATGAACCTCATCTATGCAACATGCAATCATAATTCTAGTTCTAAAACTCTGCAGAGAAATCAAATTTGCCTTATTACCGTTCATCAAAAAGCCAAACAACCTTGCAACAATAAAATATTCAAAGCAGGTTCCTCTCCTCTTGATTGAAGCTGAATATGAAGTAACGTCACAGTTTGACTTTTCAGACGAGGCCGCGCCCCAACTCATACGCAATCTAAGGAAGCCTGAGAATATCTGCAAACCATAAATACACTTTAATGCTTTTAACAGCGTGGAAGCAGACAGAAAGTAATTTCACTGCTTGTATTCTTGCAAATTTCAATGTAATATTCGCCACCGCCATCAATATTACCAATTATAAAAGCCATCAGATGTGCCTCTGAATCCAATCAATAGCTCCTATATGAAGCTTTGGGGAAATGCACTGCAGGCAGGACATATATTTTATGGTGTCATTTGAATAGCATTAAGATTTGTAGGCGGTGGAGGGAAACTCAGCAAGGATCTCTGATGAGCAGCAAATGTTACATTTAGGTCAGCGAACCAAAGCATATGGAGATGTGCGGCATTTTTCTAAGCCAGAGTGCAGAAGAGCTGCAGAGTTTAACAGCATAAAAGCAGAGTTCAGCCGTTCAGATGGAGACAGAAAACCAAGGAGCTGCAGGGGAAAGATTCTATCTGCTGATCTTTAATTTCAGTCTTGGGCTTCAAAGGCCTGCAGAGGGAAAATGAGGCAGTTGGTCAGTGACCAGTAGGCTATCAGCAAATAGGTGGGCAGTGACACAGGGCTCATCACATGGGCCATTATGGAGGTGCTCAAAAGACAAAATCCCTCTGAATGAAATGTAGCCAAAGGCAACAGACACATCCGTCTCACACTAAGCAAGTAAGCTCAGTTTTTATGCAGTTTTCTCTCATTTTAACTTCAAGTCACAGGAGTCGAGCTTGAAAGGTTAGCTAACAGGATGAAAAAATCTTCATATTAGATTACAAAATCAACTAAGGGTGTAGGGAAAAATGGATTCAGCGATGTATCGCAATATGTTGTTTCACGATACTTGTATCGATCTAAAATGTTGACAAGATTATATTTAATTATTTATTTATGTGCGTCCTTCAGTGTCTCACTTTTGTTTTCCACCTAAGCTCTCAACCACTAGTTGGCAGCACAGCAGACTGAGCCTCTCTGACACAGTCCTGAGATACTATATCATGATACGTATCGTATCATGAGACAAGTATCGTGATATGTATCATACCATGAGACACGCATCATGATAAACATTGTACTGTGAGAAATGTACTGTGATACATATTGTACTGTGAGAGACATATTGTGATACGTATCGTCAATGAGACATGTATCGTGATATGCATCGTACCATGAGACACGTATCATGATACATATATACCATGAGACATCCATCATGATAAACATCGTACTGCGAGAAATGTATCGTGATACATATTGTACTGTGAGACACATATTGTACTGTAAGACATGAATTGTGATACGTATAGTCAATGAGACATGTATCGTGATAGGTATCGTACCATGAGGCACGTATCAGGATTTGTATCGTTTTACCAGACTCTAACCAATAGTTTAGCTTACTCTGTTTAGTTTAGCATCAGCTATTGTTTCTATTTTCTGACTGATTTTATGTTTTTTTCATTACAATTACAGGTGTGAATCCTGTTGAGACAACCATGTTGTATATTTCATTCAGGGTCACGGAGCTGCCGGAGCCTTTAAAGCTTGGTCAAAAGTTAAAAACTATTTCTTTTTTTTTTTTTTTTTAATATAATTTATCTTCATGTTTATGTTTTTTTTTAAGCCAAAAACCAACCCCAAAATAGTTTATTTAAATGTATCATGTCAGTAGCAAAAACCTAAATATAAATCAGTATCTAAGTATGTAATCCAGTATGTAAGTTAAGACTTTGTGGCTCCTACTGGGTTTTGGTTGGCGAGAAATCCACCCGGATGGCTCCACAAGAGCTGAAGGTTACACATCCCTGCTCTAGACCGGGCCGGCATCTTTTAACAATAAAATAACCTTTTGGGCTCGTTTTCTACCAATCAAAACCTAGAGGGAGTCGCATAGTTTTACTTTAGCCTTCAGGAAATTTGGATTCGCAAGCATGACCTTTTTTTTAGAGTAAATATGAACTATGTCAATTTTTTAGCACCAACAAAAGCAAAAAATATTAAAAGAACTTAGCATTTCTCAAAATGGGATTTCTTCACATATATATATTTTACTTATTTTCCAAATAAAAGATCCTCTGTGCTTAACAGGACCATGTCAGTTCAGCTCTGGATAGCCAGTAACTAATGTTGTGCAGCAAAAGATAATATGTGCTTTTAACTTATAAAAGATCAAACTTTTGACCCAAGTTTTGCTTTGCACATAAAATCTGTTCTTTCTGAGGTAGCATTGAGCAAACAAAAAATCTTCAGGTCAACAGGGATGTAAACACCTACATAGTTTATCATCTATATGCACCTCAACCATCAGGTTATACATTTAACTAATCTAGATTGAAAAATTCTAATTAAATAATCCTTACTTAAAAAAAAATGCTGTTTTAGTTTTCTTTTAGTTATTTATTTTTTGTTATTTTTCCCCTCTTTGTACTCAGCAGTCTTACACTGCTGGGTTTTGTTATTTTAGTTTGGGGTTGGACCTTGGTAGTCCTAATTTGCAGGCTTTGTTTATTTGTTTTCTTTACGTAGTTTTGTTTAGACAGCCCTTAGCAGGGAGCTGCTGACTCAGATGGTCGACGTAGCTGGGTCAGCAGTCTCCATGACTTGTTCTGTGTTCGGCCAAGGAGCCACCATGGAAAGATAAAAGAGCCACATGTGGATCTGGAGCCACAGGTTGCAGACCCCTGAACTAAACCATGCGGTGTGGTATGAGCTTTATAAAAACCTAAAATGGGAATCACAATTATCTTTATGTAATTTCTGCACAAGGAGCAAAGAAATTCAAGTCAAATGCTGCTACTCTAGTCTTCAGTAGTATACTTTTCTTTACTTTCAGGAATAAAATCTGTATTATTTATGAGCTGTGGGGATTTTCCAGATATATTAAAAGATGTAACATTAAACAAGTATAAAGATTGATAGAAAAAAAAAAACAGGATTATTCTGCACTTTTTGATAGATCATAGATTTAAAGATTCCAACATGGCGGCTGTGTATTTTCATACAATCGCAGCGGGGGCCCAGAGTCAGCTCAGGATCAATCCTCTCTAATGCCTATGTGAGAGGAACATCTGCTTTTCAATTAGATATTTAGCAAGCCCTCATCGGGGGGTAACCTCAAAGTGGAGGCAGTGTCAGCGGGCTCGCCATAATCGTGTGGTAATGTGCCCATCCAGTGAAACGTGGACGGCTGCAGTATCTTAAGATAGCTTTGCACAGTCTGTTTCTCCCGCTAAGGTGCAATCTGATTGAAGCATGCAGCAGGAATACGAGCCGTCTAACAGAAAATAAACCTCAGTCCAACAGCTGCAGATTAATAAATCCACATCTGAAATCACACAAACACAATCCTGTCACGTTGGGCTCATATTCCTGTTTGAAACCCCAACAGTTCACCAACCTCTCTCTGCTGGCTTTGTGCCTGCATGAGTTTGAATAATATCCTCTGAGATGCCGAAGGGAGGGGGTTATCAGTTTTCACTCCCGACTTCTACTCTTACACAATAAGTTGTGATCCTTTCTTTAAGGAGGTAGCGAGGTTTTTGATGTGATTGAACTTTTCTTTAAACAGCCGAGCTAAATAAGTTTGCAAATTATTCCGTTCATTCTGATGTGTGAAAGGCAAACAGGCTCCTGACTGAACATTTGAAGATTAAAGCTGTTCCAAGGAACTAAACAAAATCTCTGGACAGCGGCTGACTTACTGGGTGTGCCAGAAGATGGTGAATGGGTTTTACAGTCGTTAGTCTGGATGTGGAGTTGTGAAGATTCTGACCCGAATATTGCTCGGATTTGGTGGAAGGAACGGATTTGAGGCTGAACATCCGGTATCTGGGAAGCTCAAATGGCTTAGTTCAAGGACCACTTTTGGGACAGGATGGGAGTTGATGCCCAGTTGACAAACCTGGGATATCTCGGCACACCTTCCAACATGAACTCCACTATTTTTGATGGTATTATCTTCAAGGAGCGCAGGTTCTGCGATCAATGCAAGGCTCAACGGCAGCGTCACGCAGCTTCATGCATCTGCATGCGGCTAAATTCAGTAACTGGCCGCTTTTGGCAGACTTCGTTTATACACCAAGTCGCTATCTCCAATCACACACGTACATGATGGACAGAAGAGGAAGTGTCTGCCACGTTCTGTGCACAATGTTAGATTCGCCCGTTTTTCAATCAAGACAGCAGGCTTGCGTCATAGAGCTTCTAACCGGCAACCACTGCCGGCTTGGCTGACGCATTCAGCGCCGCAGTGTGGCGGAACGCTGGTCCACCTAAGCAGGAAGCATATAGAAGAGGTGCTGACATGGTGAAGGCCCGCGTTTATTGACAGAATATCCATGAACACGTCACAGCGAGCTGCTCTCATAACACCAGTGTGAGCGCAGCACCACATTGCCTGGCTCCTAACGAGAGTAGCACCACCAGACAGCTTTCATCCAAGATGTCGTGGTGATATAAACAAAGTACACAGACTGATTGGAAACACTTTGAAATAATCACAAAAACCTCTAAAGGCAACAGCTTATTACATGTTGAGGACCATTAGCAAGCTTGGCTTTTCAGTTTGGACGCTGAACAGAGTCGGACATGCAGCGCTTCATTAATATGATTTAGCTCACGCTTGATTTAAAAAAAAAAAAAAAAGGCAGTGTAGTTTTTTGCTTTTAAAGTCAATTTCTCCTATGAGTCCAGTTAATTCCCCAAAAGAAAGCAGAGTGAAAGTCCTTTAGTGTGGTCTACAGGTGTGCAGAACCAGAACCAATCCACCATCCATGTACCATATTTTCCAGAGTATAAGTCGCATTCTTTTATAGTTTAGCCAGGGGTGCGACTTAAATTCAGGAGCGACTTATTTGTGTGTGTTTTTTAGACACCAATGGGCTCATATATTTGTCATTTTCCAAGAAAACACCTGTTGTCTTTTAGCGGTTGTTTATACTAACAATCGCTAGGGGGCGCTGCATCTGAAATATTTGCTATTGACAGCAGCAGAAAAAGTGTCATCCAAACTTTCTCTTAAACTTGAACATTTTCTTGTATTTCTTTATTTTTTCTGAAATGTTGCACTTTTCCACCAAAAGTGAGACTTATACACCAGAGCAACTTATATATGGTTTTCTTCTTCGTAATTAGACATTTTTTGCTCATGCAACTTGTACTACGGTAAATACGTAAAAGTAAGCTTTGTATTCATTGCATCTATCATCTATCATTGTATCTGTCATCCATGTAGTCCTATAGTCTTTAGGCCCCCATATTTCCAGAATCATTGGAGTTTGAACATCCACATACACAATTCTTTAATCCTCATTCAAACAGGCATGTGACACGTGTTCAAGAAGTCGCTTTTAGCGTGTTCTTGAATGCCTGTTTAGAATGCGTTTTTCACACAGGACACACAGGGTGTGGCTTCTTCTTATTTTACTACTACTGTATTTACTAGGGGTGCGTATTGGCAAGAGTCTGGCGATATGATACGTATCCCGATATGTCTCACAATACAATATGTATCATGGTATATCCCAAGACTGTACCAGAACAATTTTTCACTTTTTTTTCTTTTAAAAAAATCTCTACCCAAATATTAATGTCTTTCATTGTAATAAAATGGTAAAAATCACGTTTCACCTAGAACGCCATGCAGCCCAGAGCCGACCCAGTGAATGCGTGTTTTGTACATAAAACCTATAGAAACTTGCGTAGTGAGGTGTGAACATGGAACCACGAAATGCACATTTATGTGCGTTTACGTAGACTTTTCACTGGAAGCAGATGCTGAAATGCACATTGCCAGGGGCGATATGATCATCGCTTAACACCGGAGTTGTCGCTGGAAACACCTAAACAACACATACTTAAATTTTTTGATCTGTTACACAAATTTTAAAATTTATTTTAAATAGTAAAAAAAAAGCCCAATTTAAACAGGTAAACGGCAAAAAAAGTTGATTTACCCTTCAAAACGCCACTGCATTCAGCTAGGTCCATATTTACTGCCTGTAGTGCATCTTCATTCCACTAGAGGCAGTAGAGGAGCTTTTTAAGCTAATTTCAAAACGGCTGCCTACATGAAATCTTTAAAACACTTTTGGCAGGAAAGGATTTTAAAACTTTATGGTGAAAATAAATCATCTTTTGTTATTCTTTTTTTCAATGACTACTTGCTGTATTGAAAATGCAAAATTTGTTTATAATTAATGCTTAATAATCCAGTTACACAATTTTAAAATGTATGGATAATATTTGAGACAATGGGTAAATAGAGGATTTTTTTCCTCAACACAGGTGTTAATACTTTTGCATCTTAAACTAACATTATTTTGAACAAAAACTTACCAAATCACCCAACTTATTATAAATTATACAGTCTGTAGTTCATTGAAAAAAAAATATTTTTTTTTGGTGAATTTCATCAAAAAGTTTAAATATCAAAAATAATTTTCTGATAATTCTGTTTACAAAAATCCACAATTCTTAATTTTGGAGATACACAACTAATTTGCATAATTTAAGCAACTTTGGATGATTCTTATCTCTGCAGTCTAAATATTGCTATGTATTTTTTTTAGATTTTGTCCGTTTGGGTGCTTTTCTGTTCTGCTTTAGCATAAGACGTTTGCATTATGAATTAATCAGCACACGTAATTAAATAAAAAAGACAGTAATTTAAGAGAGCCAATGAAGTCCAGCTGGTGAATGAAAACATTGTTTTCTTGCCACTTTGTGATCGATCCCGCCGTTACAGAGAAAATGGATTCAACCATTTTCAGAGTGTCATGCTGTATGCATTTAATGGCTGTTATTGACATGATAAACAGAAATTGGAATCTTTTCTTTTAATAAGCACAGAACTTCGCTTCCCGATCAGAGATGATTGCTTTTGAATTTTTTTCCCAAAAGCAGAGATGTTTGTTGAATGTTGATGAAATCTCCCTTAAAATACTGTTTTATTAAGGGGGGAAGAAAAGCACTGCTTTGAGAGTATTATCCCCAGTAAGAAATATTTTTAAACCAAAATACATAGACGGTGCACAGTTATAAGCTCGATTCTTGCTGTCTATTTTGGGCCCGCCTGATGCTGATGGTAAGCTGACCTGACATTATTTGTTCTGTCCCTGTGGAAGCATGAAGAAGCCATCAAACTGACTGGATCAAACCTGATATCTGCTTCTGAAAGAAGGACTCATTTTGGAAAATAGAATTGGATTCATAACCTTTCCATCCAGCAAGACAAAAAAATTGAGTCAAAAACAAGTTATTCCATCAAATAAAGGAGAAAAAATACTGTGCAGTTTGAGATGACTTTCTTGTCTTCCACATCCATAAATAAAGAGAAATAATTAATAGATTAAAGGTTTGAGGATGGAATGAAAGGGATACAGGCGGGAAATGTGGATGATGTCTTCAAATCAATTTGTCGCGTTCCTTTAGAAAAAAACGTTTCGGTCGTACTGGGGTCTCATTGACGTTTTTGAAAATATGAATGGCAAAATGTCTGCAAAGGAGATGTTCAAAGATGGCATTCTGTTTGGTGAGGCTTCACACAAGTGCTTTGATGCGCGGCGTGCGTGTTTCTGTGGGATGTCTGGGAATGGAAGGGCGCTGCTGAGCTGCTGTTTGAGCGGACGCCAGCCTGGCGCTGCGTAGGCTCCACTATCTGTTTGGCTGCTGGAGTGCGGGGCTGTGCTTGTCGTGTGATAACGCGGGACCCGTGCATAAAACAGGCTTAGTCTTCTAGAAAGTTCTTTAATCATGCTGATGCGCTTAGCGAGCAAAGACTGTGGGAATTGAAGGCAAGAATCTCAGGTCAGATAAGAAGACTTACATCTGTAACACAGAAAATGTGATTTATTTGAATTCAGAGGGTTGAAGACAAAGAGCTTATTATCCTTATCGCTTGTTAGAGGCGAGATATCAATATTATGCATATTTGGTGGGGAAATTAGCAAAATCGCCGTCCTTTTGTAGCCTTTCATGTGTCCATTTTTATCATTTCTGCCAAGAAATTTGTAAATCCAGCCTTTCATTTTGCCTCCTGACTTGATTAGTTACTTCTGCAGCCCCTTTCGCTGGTTTCTGAGAAGGCTGACCGTTAATTGAACAGATGGATGATAATCATGTCTGTTGCAAACTCTCCCTGGAGACTGGCTTCTCCCTCTGGTGAGAAGCAGCCCAGTTTTCTGCATCCTACCAGGCTGCAGACAAAATAAAAAGTGATGGGTGTGGGAAGAGAGAGGAAAACAGTTTACCAAGCCAAGAAAAGATGGCAGCGTTTTATAATTGCGGCTGACATTGATTAGCACTTAGACTAATCGCAGCAGCAATTGAGGACTATTTTCACATTTCTTATTATTTAATCTAAGAAAAATGATGTAGAATCAATCAATCAAAGTCATCAACTTCTTTGCAGATTTGCTTTATATCTGAAGAGGATCCACTCTCACAGGTGGATCTGTTTGATCAAATGCGACAAATTCCTTAATGGGGACTCGTCATTTTTAGGAAGGCGGAATGTCATTTCAGCCAGAGGCTTGCCCAGAGCTGCTGCAGGAATTGACTCAAAGACACATTAAGAGCTCGCAGGCTTCCTGTCACGCCGCCTGAGCATATCGCTGGGAAGTCTCTCCATTTATACCAGTGTAATCCTGCTTTAAAGAGGCAATCTTTGTGCCGCCGCAGTCATCAAGGCTGTAAATAAAACACAGAAAAGTCCCATGCAGTAAATGGGACTTTTTAGTTATTTAAGAAAGCTGAGCAGAACAGAGGCCACACATGTTTAGAACACTTCAGTCAATGGGATTTATTAATACAAAGACAGGTGCATTTATCGGTTTTACAGATGATTAAAAATTCCAGAAAAATGGAGAGTGCGAAGTTAAGGAGGAATGAGTATGAATTTGTGGATTTGTAACATCCTCCTTGCTGAAATTTTTCAAATGGGTTTGGTTCACTGGAATGACAGAAGCCTTACGCTGCTGTTACAGATATATTTCTTGGTGTCAAGTTTGGGGTTGTGATCTCTATTCTCATTTACTTCCCTTCTCCTCTATTCTTTATTATTTATCTTATTTAGTTCTCTGTGCTTCTGTTTGGTGCAGAAGCACAGAGAACAGGAGAGATTTCAGATTCCAGGCGGATCGTCTGTGCTCCTGTTCTTCGCCGTGGACCTCGCCTCTGGTTCGTCTTGGCTGTTGACAAAATGCCTGTCTGTCCAGGGAGAGAATCTCTCTCTCAGGTGGAGATCCCTAAGGTTTCTCCCTTTTTCCTTAATACGGTTTTTTAGAAGTTTTCCTCATCGGGAAGGAGGGTCTAACAGGAATGGGATAACCAGTTTAATTTATCCTGCTAGTTTATCAACAAGTTATTGTTTATATTTTATGACCGACCTTCTGGTTTTGTAGAATTACCAGCATGAAGCCCAATGAGACAATTGTTTTGTGATTTTATTTTGTGAATAAAATGGATTTAAATTGAATTATAAAGTCTGATTATTGCAAGGGTTACAGTCCATAATTAATCAGCAGAAGGTGAAATCCACAAATACAGATGTATCAAGGCTGTAGAACTCCTCACTACACAATGCAAACACTTTTCTCAGACAGACGTGAACATTTTCACACTTTTCTGTTTAAACTCTCAAAATTCAAACCTTTGCAGAAAAGTGAGTCCAGTTATATAGAATGAGATCAAAGACAACCAAAGATTTATGTTAACATGGCAATCTAAACACATTCTGTACAAGAGACATGACTTGGGCTATAACGAGTCTCCGAGCACTTGGATACTCGCGATCTGCTCCTGAAAATTTGAGCACGAACATTTGATTGCTGATTTGTGATCTTTATAAATGTAGTAAAATATTATTCATGATTGACGTATTTATTACTCTGTAATACAGAATATTGTTGGAATTTAATTTCATAAACTAAAGATTTTTATACGTTCAACAAATGAGACTGAAGTTCTCCTCACTGATATCAATTCTGAAAAAAAAAAAGGATTAACACTGGAGCTTTAGTATTTACATTCTTTTGGTTATGGTAACTCTTTCACAGTTAACACAATTAACGTAACTCCAGCAGATTCTGAGGCGGAAAACCGCAGCCCCGCGCCGATATATGGAATACTTAGCACGTACAGAGTAATAGAACGTTGAGGATAGAAAAACTGTGAAGTTTTGTTGTTAAATGATCTAAAATAGCAATGATTTTTATGCTTTTAATGTTGTTTTTGTTACTGCTGATCTTAACCATAAGGTTGACCAAAAAAAAAAATTTTAAATGACAAACGGCACTTCTCTCTATCTAAATCTTTGTGTTTTAATCAGTTTTGTTGCTGATCTCCTGTTCTAAATAAAGAAGTGAGGTTATTTAATACATATAATTCAAATTTTCATACATCCAGTAAAAAACCACACACATAGCAACAAACATTATATTAAAAAGTAAGGATTGCGATTCGATTGGTGAATCAAATCACCACCTAAAAACGATCCACAACCCCACCACTGCACGTTGTTACTACCCCAAAACCACATCTTGTTTCCCAAGACTTCTGATCCTCCCTTCTCTGGTTCTAGCTTGTTTTTAAGCCTGTGCCTGGATTTCTGTCACTTTTTTTCTTTGGTTTGATGCATACAAAATCTATTCATATAAAACACACAAGGATTCACTTGCAACTAAAAAATTGCTCTACTGTGGCTTTTTTATTTTATATATTTCTGCAGTGACACTCAGAGATTTTGACCTGACGGAATCAAACATTATGTTTTTACTTACAAGTTAAATAAACTGTCATTTGTCTATTGCATGCACTAAAAATAAAGACAATTTTCCAATAGTTTTTCAAAGCTCTTTGTGGTAAATGTGACCTTTTTCATTAGAAAAGGCAAAGCCTTTTAAATATTTTGGTTGTAGAAAATGGCTGCATTTGCTTAGTGATAGTGTTGCTGCCTCTTTGATTCTAGAGGAACGGAGCCAAATGCTTCGAGAGGGAGCAGCTGTGGGGCTGCACCACATTTGACTTCTAAATGAACGTACGACATTTTACACTCTAGTTCTGTGATCACACAGATGATCCAACATGTGCCCCGGCAGAAAAAAAATGCTTTGTGTGAGACCTTTTTTGTTTGAAAAACCTTTAGAAAATACACTTTATGTCAAAAGGGTCATGATTCTTACAACAAAGAACCTCAGTTATATGACCTTGGGTGCTTGCATCTAACAAAAATAATTTTTTATCTGCTTTTGATAGTATTCAAAGGTCATAATCATTAAAATCTCAAAGAAAACAGTGTTTGCATCAAATAGAGCTTCGCTTGGTTTTTTTTTCTCATGGAAAACACTTTGAGTTTTAAACAATGCAAATGCAGCCTCAAATCAATGATGCATGTGAAATGGATTTCTAGCTTTTAAAATGAGCCACTGAGCAATATATGAATGTGTTCTGACCAAGCCTGTGCGTTTGAGTGCATTAGAGAGAGGGAGAAAAAAAAATCCACCTTCATTTTATTTATTCCAAACAGAAGTATAGAAACGTTAGGGCTGGAAAATATATTTTCTGAGATGGCAGTGGTGGCGGTGTCGCCAAGGACTGCCCTATTAGCGTTATATAAGAGATGTCAAGGCTGGCTTTGCAAAACTCCCCGTGATGTTACGGGTTACTCATGCATGTTTTACACGCTGTGAGATTGGTCTGTAGAATCTCTGGAGGCTGAGAAGTGACTCCTCTTGTTGAGGTCAGTGCATTTGCGCTCCATCTTAACATATAAATGCTAGAATGTATGCGATACCTTGCTTGTGAAGCTTTGCTGGAGTATAAGTCATCTGTGCATCAAAAAACTAAAATTTAATCAAATAAATCGGTCAACATATATATTTTTCTGCAGGGAATTTTAATTAAACCTGCTTTTTTTCTTTTTTTAAATCATCTTAACAGCATCCTTTCATGTTTATTGGTATCAAAAGTGCTTATCTAAGGGAGAGACTCGACTAAGACAGATTAAGTTTATGATACATGAGTGTTTCGGGGAGCGAATGCATCACTGTCAATGAATATTCCAAAATGTAAATCTCCTCTCATTTGGGATCACTGTTCTGGTTAAAATGAGCTGCAACATGTTGAGAAATCACTCTCAATTTAGGATAAAATGTTTTCATAGACTATTATCTATTCTAATGGACAAAAAAATGTATTTTAATGTCATTTTAAACATTTAAGTGAATAAAAGAAATATAAATTTGAATTTTACAAACAAACTAAACAGAAGACAGACTGGTTCAATAGGTCTGAAGGCAACCCAAGAGGTTTTATTTGTATTGTATTAAAGCACAGAAGTGTAGATAAATACTAAAGTGGTGTGATCTTCTAAGGGACAGATGTCTCCATCATTCTCCACATGAGCGATCAGAGACTGGACCTCTGAAGTGTGAATAAGAGTAAAACTATATATATGTTGTTGAAAATGACTCAAGCTCCTCTGACTGACTTTTGTACGTTTTCTCTGAGGGCATTAATACAATTGTGACGGAGAATAATCTCAGCAGGACTTTACTGTATTTGTTCAAGAAACATGAAATTGGTTTAAGCATAATATTTAGTTAGAATATATATTTAGAGTCATAAGAATAACATTTAACATTTTCATTTGTGAAAAATGACAGCAGTGGGGTATTTGAACAGTAAAGTCTATTGAACTAACGCTGTACATGAGAACATAAATATCTGGGCCAAACATCTGACATGGTATGGTCTTCTAGGGTACATTTTCTAATTTACATAACATTTTTTTTTAATGCTGAATTGGTTACTTTAAGCTATTTTTAGAAAATGTAGATTATGCTATTAAATCATATCTGCAGTATCAAAACAAAATAGCAATATTGCTAGAACAAAAAGTTGGACCATACTATTTGACATGGTATGGTCCGAATAGCAGTTCATGACTAAAACATGTCAATTTCCCTAACTTTGAATTTGGTATTTTTTAGCCATTTTTAGAAAATGTAATATATGTTACTAAATTGATTTCTAAGTACCAACCAAAAACAAAATTGCTAAAAAAAAAAAAAATCTGACATGACATTGTTATATTATATCTACTGTTTTATGTGATATTTGAATTGTTTTTCCTGCATTCAAGGAAGATAATAGAATTGCTAGAATAAAAATAAAAACATTTAGAAACAAAACTTGACCATTCCATCTGACATGATCTGGTCCAATGTAAAGTTTGTGATTTACTTATTAGTTTTCTAACATTGAATTTGATGGCGTTACTTTAACAAGTTGTCCAGAAAATGTTTATTTTTGTTGTTGTTTTAATAGGTTAAATTGCAGTAAAATGGTTTACTTTTCTTTAGAAAAGAGAAATGCAGCCTGAAAAGGGTGTCATTCATTTTGTCCACAAAAACACCTATTTTAATCATACAATGCTATACTACAAAACACATTTTAGTTAAACATCGCTGAATTATGATCTAAATTTCATATTAATCGACACCTTAGGCTGAAATGGTATTAGCAGGGGTAATTATTTTAATGAAATTGATAACATAGAAACAGATGAAGGCATTCCAAGCTCTGCGTGCCAGAAGAGTGACACATTGGCCTAAAAATGTTCAACTTTGATGCGGAAATTTCTGCTCTGACTGCACGTTTAAGAGCAAGCAAATATCCCTTTTGTTGGCATCAGGTCATGAGACGGGAGATGATTGCACTTAACGTTGTGTGTGTGTGTGTGTGTGTGTGGGACTGCCGCTCCTCCTCCATGGAGACCGCAAAAATTTTCTGCTCCAATTCTCTCCTTTAAATTAGACAGGAGACATTAAATATGAAAAAAAAGAGGATATTTTTGAGAGGTCATGTGATCGCCAGCATAAATACTTAACATCCACTTGAAACGAAACATGTGATTATGTGGCGTGTGCAAATAAGTTGATTAGGTGTTGGAGTGGTAGTCTGTAATGCCTTCTTGATCCTTTATTTACCCGTGAAATAAGATGCGATGCAGCGCTTACAATCTTGTGCCAGTCGGTTTTGCATTAATCGGGGTGGAATGTGAAATGCCATCCCCTGCTGCGACTGTTTCTGGCAACACCTAATCAAGTGTGACAAAGAGAACAGACCTGTTTCTTCTGACAACACCTTTGCTGAAAACGGTTTTGCGACTATTTTAGGCTCCTCAGCACCACGTTTGAAAAGGATTTAGCAACTGATTACCGTCCTTTTGTTTTCACCTCATTATCTTCGTTAGCCCTGGATGGTCTTTCCTACCTAAAAGCAGCCCATCAAGAAAACTTCTTGTGTTTTCCCTCTACGGTGGTTTAGACATGTTTTCCTTGGATAAAGCTCAGCATGCCCCACACCTTCACTCTGTATTGGAAGCTGCTGGGAATAAATTAATTGCTGTCAAATCTACACCTTCTTCCCTTAACCTACCGACATTTATGAGCTGTTATTTCTCTCATGTATTAGTAAATTGCATGCATGCCATTCATTTCCCCAAGGCGCCTTGTCGTTTTCTCATCTGTGACTCGGGCAGCGAGCTAGATGAGAGATATATTAGTGTCCAGGAGCAGAGCACTGAGAGGGTCGGGCCTGTCTTTGTGATTTATTTCACGTCCAAACGCCCCGCAGGAGCGAGTTGTCAATCCCGTTGGCATCACCTTAGGGTCACATCAAAGCACTGAGATGGAAAAAATGGAGACAGTTGTTTACAGATTCAGCTGCCTGTTTTGTTCTTTGTTGTGGAGAGAAATTAAAAAGTAAACTGAAGCTGCTCGTGTAGTATCAGATATGAGTGGGAGGTGACGTGTCAGGAAGATCTGACGGGCGTTTTATCGTGGCTGGAGCATCAGAGGCCATTATTCAGACACGTCTGGTGACATCACTTTTAAGGTGAGAGCAAAATGTTACAGTCAAAGCTAGATCGTCTTACTAAAAACAAAAACAAGAAAAACACAGTGATCTATTCTTCAACTCGTATTCATTATTAGTGTTGTCTGTATATTAGCATGAAAAAAGAGGCCATATTTTTTCTATCTTAGCATGACAAAGCTGGCTTCAACAGGTTCTTAGGCTTACCGGTAGCTACAATTGTAAGTTTACTACAAATTTATCAAGTCTTGGTTGTATTCACCTAGATGGGGGTGGTTCTAGTTTTTAGATTGTACGGCATGGAGGATTGTAGAATGTAGTAAGTAAGTGTATCAAGCAGTATCTGTGAAGCTATGTTCACACTGGGTATGCGATGCGCATTCAATAACGCCCTGAAAACAGTTTCTTGAATATGCTTTTAGCACACAGTCTTCACACTGGACTGAAGCTATCCAATTCTAGGGCATATGCCTACAGTTGGCAGAGCTTTGATCCGAAATGTCAAAGCGATGCAAATCTTTCTCCAAGCTTTTTCTCTCACATTTCTAATCCAATATATTCAGTTCAATTTTATTTTTATAGCCAAATATCACAAAACATTTGTCTCAATTGGGCTTCATACCAGTAATTATACAAAACCAGAGTCAGTCGTAAAATACAAACAATAGCTGATAGTTAAAATAAACTAAAGAGAGTAACCAGTTATCCCTGCCCTTAGGCGCTCCTTCTCAAAAAGGAAAATCTACTAATAAAACTGATTCCAGGAGGAAAAAAAAAGAAGAAACCTTGGGAATGTGCACGTGTTGCTGGATCTTTAATGTGTTTTAATGTGTTTTTATTGATTTTATTTTATTATGATTGTTTTTTTCTACTTTTTGTCTTACTGTTATTTATGTTACTGTGGAAAGCACTTTGATTTGCAGGACGGACAGGCAATTTACCAGGACTGTTAAAAAAAGAATTTGCTTATCTAACTCTAAAACTACGCATTTGAATAGAGTCGGTCCAGATACAACTGGAGGAGGACAGCTGAGGGTGAGGTCCACAGCCAAGAACACTCCAAGATGCGAGATGACTACGAGATTTGTATGAAAGACCTGGTGTTGTACAGTTTTTGCAAGGCACAAACCGCAATTATTACTTTCTCCTCCATGACCAATTTTAAAATATTTGGCACATCCATAAATTAAAAAGGACACTATCTATACGTCACGATTAAATCTGAGTCCTTGAGTGGTTAAAGTTCAACTGCTTTAACTTTCAATGTATGTTCTTTTGTATGTAGAGTAGGAGTAGACAATACTGGGAACTTGGGTATTGATTTGATAACAAGTAACTACAAGGCTAGTATTATCGATATCAATACAGATGTCAACACGTTTTCTGTAAATGTTGGATTAGAGAACCATTTTGGAAAAACACACTTTTTTGTTAAATGCTGTAAGTATATTATAAAACACAGGACAGAGACTTTTGGCAAATAAAAATGTTTCTTAACTAGTTATAACAATCTGAATTGAACATGCATCAAATACAGAACATGTATATTAGCAATGGCATAATACAATAATATTAAAAAGGAAATAGTAGTAGTGCAAAATCCTAAAAAAGCAATTGCAAAAAAACTGCACCACAAGCATGTTTTTTTTATACATAAAAAGGCAGTAATAAAATAAAAAAGTTAATAATAGAAAGAAAAAAAAAAAAAGATATTTTTCAGAGGAAGGCTTCAGGTCATCATAATATAGCTTTTTAGGACATTTAGGTTGTGGGATTTTGGTTAAAAACTTCATAATCATAACTAAAACACTACTGGGAAGGTTATTTATTTATTTTTCATTGTGATGGGGGACTTTAATGACTCCCGTTGCTGTCTGATGAGGCAGAGAGGGGAGTGGCAAAGTGTGAGCAGCAGCGAGGGGTGGGATGGGGGTCTTTAGCCAGTGTTACCAGATTAAGTATTTTTAAATTGAAAATGGGCGTTTTTCAATCTGGCAACACTGCAGGAAGACACTGTGCTTGCATGAACTCTGTAAGTAAATTCAAGATGTTTACTGTACATATTAAAAACAAAAATTTTGATGAAAGCATCAATCTCATCCCAAAGTGAAGTATCAATACTTCACTTTGGTATCAATACTATCGATACTTAGACTGATTTCCCCACCCCTAATGCGGTACCCTAAAACAGGCTTTAAAACGTACGTAGCAATGCAAAATGCTTGCATGCGGTTGCCCAAAAACGTGTTTACATACTTTTAATTTATTTTTTGGCAGCAGTAGAAGCTGCATTGCTTTAACAAAGCTTGAAATGATTAGGTGATTTAAACTAAACTTCCACACATTACCTTTGAAAATGTTAAATACTAGACAAAAGAAACTAACAGTGAAGCTCAGTGAAGCTTTAATAAAACTGTTTAAAAATATATACAGTGCATCTATGTAAATGTCAACAGCAATACAGTTCTGCATGCGGAGCTTCTGAGTAGACGCCATGCTAAAAAGATAAATCCAGAATGTTAAAGCTGGTTTACACAAAGTCAGACGACAGGAGTTTTTTCTTACCGGGAGGGAGGGTGTAAGGGCAGGGATAACTAGTTTTAATTAGTCTTAGTTTTTAGCTATGGTTCATATTTTATGCTTCTGTAAAATTACCGGCATGAAGCCCAATGATGCAAATTTTCTTTGTGAAATTGAGATATATAAATACAATTCAATTAAAAGAAAGAAAAGGAAGACTTCTACAAACAAATTATTCAACACCTGTTTCTTCAGAAGTAGCAGCGCACAGACTTCATTCATAAGTAAAAGTAAGTCAATAACAACAACTTCGGTGATTTTTCTTTATGCTACAGTTTGTAAACAGAAGAAAAATGTTGAAATGAAAATTTAAAACAACACTATATCTGTTGTCAGTCAAATGGTGAATAAGCTGCTCTGTGGGCATTGTTGCTAGATAGTGTCAGAGCTTTCCAGTCCTTTATTTATTTAACGTTTCTAAGCAACGGGAGGATCAGCCCCTTTGTAAAGTTTGTATGTTTGTAAATCTGCCTGATGACGTCAGTGCCTCACCAGCCATGAACCTCACAGCATGTCACTGGTTTGAATGATAGCCGCTTTAAGCGCTACTTCTGTCTCTCTGTGAGCCAGTTTGATGACTTGCTGTCCCACATTGGCCCAAGGAGGTAAAAAATAAAAATATCTTTTTTCTAAATTATTTTTTGATACATATTGAAAAAGATTGTAAAGTTCAAGACCAGAACAATCAGATTGTCCTCCATGTTTAGTTTTGGACTCCACCCACTGATTTGTCTCTCTGGGTCAGTTTCAGACTCGTTTATTTTGTGCCTTAGTGGAAGAACTTTCAATATGGCTGTTGGTTCCTCAAGCTCAGCTATGGAAAAAAATAATGTCTTGTGGTGTTCCCCAGGGTTCTGTATTTTGCCCCGTTTTATTCATTTTATATAATTCCTCTTGGGAAACTTACACCCACTGCTAATACACAGTGGATTCAATTCTGTCATTCTATTATAAAAAAAAAATGAATGTCCTCTGAATTCAAGTTTGATCAGTAAAAATATTGTCTTACTGTAAACTGGTCCCTGAACACATACAGGATACACATGGAGCAGCTTGTTAGCTATAGCATAATGCTATATCGCAGTTACCAAATCAACACTTTTTATTTAACTTTTAATTGCTGCTATAAGTCCAGGCGGGTTTCTCTTCCAGTTCTGACTGGATCCCGTTATAAATCACCTGATTTTCTTCATGAGCCAAAAACACAAAAACAAAGAAGATTAGCAGAAGTGACTGTGTGGAGATATGGCATCTCGTGAGCACTTGTTTATCTTGCGCGCAGACAAAGGAAGTGGAGAGGTCCAAAACAAATGACCAAAATGAGAGCTAATAAACATAATTAGATGCAAACATTTACTGCCATGTGGAGACTATTTTTTTTCTACTTTTACTCGCCAAAGTAGAATAAAATGCACGCTACTGGCCAGTGTCAATTTCTGAACCTTCACAATAAAAGTCTATCGCAATAGACTAATTCCACTATCGAGAAAAAGTTCTATCGCAATATCTATTGTTATTGTTTTATCACCCAGTGCTAATTTAATGCAAAAAATGGTATGCATGCCTTAATTATTTTATTGATATTTTCTTTCAATTACTGTAATTTCTCTATCATTTACACAAGTAACGTAATTCCAGCAGATCCTGAAACAGAGAACAGCAGCTTTGGGCCAATATGCAACACTTTGCGATTATGAAGTGCTTATACGATCAATCAGACAAATTCTATTGCAGAAGAAAGCAACTTTTCACCAACACTTTACAAATGTTAAGTGTTTATATATCGGATTAATATTGTCAGAATCAGCTGAATCACAGTAATCACACGAATGGTCAAAGATTTACAGTATGTCAAAGGGAATGTGTTATTTATGTGTTGCCGGAGACAACTTCACTGTTAAAGGGTTGAGGGTCTTTTAGACATAAATAAGTAACAATTAAAAGGTATCTTGAAGGTTTTAGTTACTTTAGATGGAGTTTAGTCGACTTTAATGCACACACACTCATTGTCTTTGGCTGCAGAAAATCCCCATTAGATTCAGGTGTAACGTAAACTCCGCTGCCATGCGCACGAGCCTCCTTGATCATTTAAATTCCAGCCTGTTTCTTTTGAAATGACAAAAGCTGGTTTTAATCTACGAGCATATTTCATTTAAATAGACGTGGAGTCGGGACCATCCTTCTCCATCAGACCTTTAGACCTCTTTGTGCCGTCTGCGATTTCAACTTTGATACTGAGTCAAACTGATTGCGCCGCCAGAAAGCAAGGGTGATTATCCTGATGGACTAGATAGAAAAATGTAGCCTATTATGTGAGGTGAGAAAAGGTTGATTAAAATGAGTTTCAAGTTAATTCTCCTTCCTTTTCCCCCAACCTTGCTTTGCCCGAGCACACGTTGCCCAGGGGCTATCTAGGACTTGAAAAGCGGACGCACACTATATTTCTAGATTATTCACCAAAACGCGCATTGATTTAGGCACGTCTAATTGTATCAGTCATTTGTACTGGCCTTGACACTCAGTGCCTTCAGATAATGTTTATCGATTCTTTTGTGGATTAATCACACAAAATGTCAAATGAAACACTAACACTGTGAAAAATTGCAATGATGGACGACTGATTCAAACCTGGGGGGAACATATTTTACTTTTTTTACCGCTGAATGCAATAACTAGAAAAGATTATAAAGCCAAGTAGAAGGGACGGATGTTGGGTGAAGTCACATGAAAAATTTGTTATTGAAAAGTCTGGTAAAAACAGGTTTTTGAGCTCTCTGGTTGTTTCCATCTAATATGATTTAATAAAATAACAGTCCTTCTGAAAATTGATATAAAGTGGACCAAGCAAGTGTGACACGTTTTCTTATTATTAACAAAATTGTGTTGAAAGCTTCTATGACTAGAGGCCAAACTAGAGACTTTATTTCAGTTTCTAGAACTTGAAAAGCTTTGTTCTCGTCTTTAACGACAACATCATCTCTAGTCTAAACAAACTGGTCAAAAAGAAGATTCTTGAAGAAATCTAACTGATATTTGGTAACACATCAAGATGATTTGTTTGACTTTAAAATGGAAGTTTATTTTTTTTAAATTGATCTATAACATTGATAGGCCGTTTCCACTAACTATGAAATTGCGCAAATTGGATTTGCGATCATAAATTTGCCCGATGGAGATGTCAATTTAAAAACTTGCATTTATTAACAAAAAAAAAAGTTTTGTGCTTGGAGGAGGTGGTTTTTGAGGCGCATCGAAATGAACATATCTTGCAAAATTGCAATGATAACACTTTTTTCAAGTTAAATGAGTCACGTGACCAACCTACACTTTCTCCCCAAACCTTGGGACGCAGTAACCAATGCTGAACTTGTACTGGGTTAGGGTACCGGTCCAGTCTGCATCTCGGTCCCATTACCGTTCCGTGTTGGGGACCCCTGATTAGCGTATGCATTTTTTTCCTGTGGCCTGGTACCAAGCGACCCTCAGACTAGCACCGGTTAGTGGCCCAGTGGTTCGAAAACCCTGATTTAATGGGAACAGCTAGCACGTCAAAAAAAGTCGAGTTGAGGACACCCAAAAGGTCAAAAAGTGATGCAGAGGGCGCCCAAACCATACGTTCATATATGAGGAGGTGGGAGTGAGTATGCGTTGAACCAACAGTGACTGCACCACTGCTCCCCACAAGAGGTCTCACAGCATCACAGCTCATCAACAGTCAAGCGTATCAAGTAGAATTGTTGTATCCACTGCTCCTCTGTAAAATCACCAACCACGATTTCCCAAAACCGCTTCATCCGTAGCCACTCCCACATAGCTTGTTGCTCCATAGCCTGAAGAAGAGGCCAACGTCTCCTTTGATAGATGACGTGACAGAAATTTGAATGTATGTGCTGTAAATCAAAGTTTTGTTCATATCTGTCACAGAGTTTTTGAATGACTTATCACAAGAGTTGGTTTTCTGTTTATTTGCATAATTACGATTTATTGGAAACAGTGTAATTGTAAAATAATTTGTTTTCCTAGAATTTAGATAAAGTTCTGCACATATGTGTGATAAAAACCCTACTTATGGGAACTGGACTGAATTTACCATTTTGGTTGGTGCCACAAGTAAACCATTTTCTAAGGGTGAACACTCATTCAGTCCAGCTCTCAGATAGTCAGTGATCTGGAGCTAAACTCAAGGCACCAAGTAAGCAGTGGTGGCTTCAACAGAATTTAGCCTGAATTACAAATCATTTAAATAAAAAAGGTCATTGTAGTCTTTCTACAAAAGTTTTTTTCTTTCTCCTTTGAAATCTCAGTAATTTAATTCCACGTGTTTCACAACATAAATGTTCAGGTCACAGAAAGACTTTGACTTGAATATTTATGTAAATATATACCATGATTTGCTCCAGTTTTTCCTCATTTGACAGTTTATCCCTTAAACCTGTTCATGCATGTTCCAAAAACTGTATTGCTTTTCCGAATAGCCAACATTGAAGAAAACTTTGGTTTAGTGAGATAATTTTCAGCAAAGATATCAATGATAATGGTGCAAAAAAAACCCCGAAAACCTCCCAAGTTAATTAAATACAAATGGAAAGGAGAACGATCCCGCCAACAACCCAGAGGTGAATTATAAATAAACTACTGCCACTCTGCAGAAACTATGTCCTAGAAAACAAGTTTTTTTTTTTTTTTTTTTTTTTTAGTTTAAAACCGGAATAATCATAATTAAAAGACTACTATAGGAACACTTTAAAAATAGATCAAAAGATGATCAGAAAGAGTCTTTTAAGTGTTTTTCTTATGTTGCATCATTCTCCTGAGCTTGAGTATTCTAAAGCTTTGGATACTAGTTTAACAAAAAAGGAAAAATTAGAAAAAATATGCTTAATATTTTGATCTACGCTCTTCATTTTGCTTACATTTCTGTCCAGACACAGTTCATAAGCCATTTTTATATGTTACAATATCAGCTGTGTTTACCCAAAAGATTTATCATAACCTCATCTTTTTTTCCTTTTTTTTGCTGGAGAAAAAAAAAAAAAATAGAGCCAAAACACATTAGTGAGACTTTCTATTGTGAGTAATACAGAGGAAATGCTGCCCCTAGCAATGTCAGAGTAAGTTACAGTCATCCAGAAATAGGTACTGTGGATAGGAGGTGAATATGTCACCCCGACTTAGGTCAACCCAACAGGAGCTTTGCAGAGGGAACAAAAGCAACCTAACTGCCTCCCTCAGCCGTGAAAAACCTTTGTTTCATGCAGCAGGCTGCAATCACAGCTCATCCTTTCCAATCAGATCGAGATTTAAACCAAAAAAAAAAAACGTTATCGGCAATCGCAGGGAAGGAGCAGAGGTTAAGAATGTTCCTCGGATGAGCTAAAAGAGGTCGAGTCATTTTCATACTCGACGCATGCTCCTCTCCTCTTCTTGGCACAGCAGGTTGCAAAGCCTCATGACAAATAATATCATGTTTATTTTCAAACAAGCCACGATTGCATCATAAATCTCAAAAGCATCTACAGCTGACAGCAACACAGAAGTACATCGAGAACAAACCCGAAAACGCCGGATCAGAGAACGACACTTGAAACAGAAGAATTTCATGTAACATTTCCATCAGCAGCTTGAAGACAAAAGACAACGTGTGCTGTGAGTGGGCAAACAATGGTGCTACTATTCCAGAGACTCATGGGAACAGCTAAATGTTAGCATTTCTTCAGTCTTCAAAAACACCTCTGTTTGCAGCATTGTGTGTGGTTTTTTTTTCCTCACTTTTGCAGTTCTTTAAAAGGTGTGTGTACATAGAAAATGCTGTTTTCTATTAAAAAAAAGAGCAAAAGCAGAAGGTTTTCCTTTTCAAAAGGAAGCATAAAGCCTTATACAACTATACTCACAAAAAGAATACAACACGGAGGAGATATTTTTACTTCTATATGCCTTTCATATCAAACATTTGGGAGAAGATGCAGCTGGTGGAATTTTTGAGTCTTCATGACATCTTTGAAGTCTTCCAGTCTGGTTTTAGAGCACAGAACTGCACAGAATCAGCGCTACTGAGGGTCAGTACTGACATCCTCCAGGCCACTGATGCTGGAGATCATGTGGTTCTGGTTCTGCTAGATCTATCAGCGGCATTTGACACAGTGGACCACCATATCCTAATATCAAGGCTTCAAACCTGGTGGGGATCCGAGGTACCGCTTTAGATTGGTTTAGGTCTTACTTAACAGGTCGGACGATGTGTGCTGATCTTGATGGTTTTAAATCTAGAACAGCTGGGGTGTCTTTTGGAGTCCCACAGGGTTCAGTTTTAGGGACACTTCTGTTTTCTTTGCATCTCCTACAATTAGGGTCCATTCTGAAAAGGCACATGGTTTTTTTCACCTGTATGCTGATGATAGTCAGATACCTGCCATTGAAAAAGATGGATGGTTTTTCGGCTAGCCCACTTTTATCATGGCTTTCAAATATTAAGGACTGGTTGGCCCCAAGTTTCTTGAACTTCAATGAGAACAAAACAGAAGCTCTTCTGTTTGGACCAAATGATCTCAGAGGATTATCTCCTATCGATCTGGGTTATTTGACTAACTTTTTAAAGTCAACTGTTTCTAATTTAGGTTTTAAGTTTGATAGTCATTTTAAACTTGATCGCCAGATCAGCTCAGTGGTGAAAACAAGCTTTTTATTCTTTGGCAATTCTCCAAGGTGAAACCATTTTTATTTACAATTTGAGGCAGTAATCCACGCCTTTATCAGGTCTCAGCTGGATTACTGTAACTCACTTTACCTTGGACTTAGCCAGACATCTCACTCATGCCTCAAACGTGTTCAAAATGCAGCTGCCCGCCTCTTGATTTGAGGACATAAGAAAGACCACATCACGCAGATTTTAGCATCACTCTACTGGCTGCCTGTACATTTTACATTTCATTTTAAGATTCTTTGATTTGTTTTATAAGTCTTTACACGGTCTTACCCCGCTGTACCTCCCTGAGCTGCTTTCTCCTTATTCCCCGGCCCGGTAACTCAGATCAGCTGACCAGCTCCTTCTGGAGACACCGAGGTCCAGGCGTAAGCTCAGAGGGGACAGGGCCTTTGCGGTTGCTGGTCCAAGGCTCTGGAACTCTTTGTCATTGTTCATCAGAGAAGCACCGTCGCTGCCTATTTTTAAAGAAAAAATAAGTATTAAGTAAATAAAAGAAGTTCAACTCAACAATGAAACTTTAGTTTATAATGACAGAAGTCAAAAGTTTCCTGAGGGATCTTCAACTACTGTTTGGTTTGTTTATGTCTCTGTTCAACCCCTTAAAAATTAATTACACGTCTCTTAAAATATATACACACACACACAGGACAGACTGATAAAAATATTCTGCGTGTGTGTTTTTAGTAGGATCCTGTGTCATTTCTCTCATGATGGAAGACATCCCTCATCCAATTGCTTAACCTGCTATATTCTTTTCAGGGTCATGGGGCTGTAAGATAGCTGGAGAGCATGTAAACAAAGAGCTCTCAGTAACGGGGGTGGGGGGTGCTGTCTGTTGGTCTATGCAACATTTTGGAAAAATTTAAATAAACTTGTTTAATTCTTGAAAATATAGTCAACAACTGTCTGTGTGCTGCCCCCTACAGGTTGAATCAAGGTATTACATTTAAATTTCATGATTGGTCAAACCATTTAAGTCATCATCATGATCTGATAATCACATTTTGGCTGTGGGTTGAGTAGGCCTCCATTTTCCCTGTTTGGTTACCTTTCAACTAAATGTAAGCCTGATGGGATTTAAGGGAACGTTACCCAAATTGAATACTGTTTCTTAGTAACTGAAACTTAAAAAAATTCAAAATCTTCAAAAGAAAAAACAAATGTATGCTAACAGAATAATATTGGCCAAAAATATTTTTTTTCTGAGCATTTCTGTGCATATGAAGCAAACATGTTCGTATAATAACTATTTGTCTTGAAGGTGGTGTGACTTTAGGTTAGCATTTCCCTTAAATCGTTTTAGGACTTGACTTGAGTTGACGAGGATCATAAAAATTGGCTACTGTGTAAATTTTAAACCTTTCTGCACCTTAAAGCTGAGCCGGCTCCTCTGGATCCTTATGTAAGCCGGTTTTGCTTTAAGAGGGAAGAGAAAATGGAATATGCTTTGATGGAATCCAAAGAAATTATATTTGCCTTTTTGAAAACTTAAAGCAGATTCAAAACACTAAAATGGTGCATTCTTCTATAGCTTCAGTGTTTTATTCGTCTGTGTGTTGATTATAATTGATAGTTATTTGAAATTTATAGAAATAAATTGAATTTAAAAAAAAATCAAGAATAATTTCCCTTCTAGCTGTCAAAAAAGTTCTTCAATTCTCGTGT
Organism: Oryzias javanicus; assembly: GCA_003999625.1. Lineage (NCBI taxonomy): Eukaryota > Metazoa > Chordata > Actinopteri > Beloniformes > Adrianichthyidae > Oryzias > Oryzias javanicus. Next base: position 30,595,512 of record CM012449.1, on the reverse strand, counting down.
CAAGTCAAGACCTAAGATTTGACACGAGATATTTTACATGCTGAACAATATTATTTATTTTATGATTGTTTAAACTTAGTGTACCTGCAAGTTTATGAACAGACCTTCAGTTTTCATGAACTTCCCCACAAAAAGATATTGTGAAGAAGATTTAATGTCCATTATTGCAGACAATGACGTAATGAAACTCTGCAACGTTAAGTGTAATACATCCAGAAATCAATGTCTGAATTCTTATAAAAATGAAAATGTTATATTTTCCTATAGTTTTGTAGAAAAACAGAAACGTTTTTGTCAAAATAATTTGAGAAAAAAAAAAAAAAAAATATTGCTGGAATAAATGCAGGAAAAATCCCCCCAGAATGTGTTATATAACTTTCATGATATGCAGCATTAAAATTGATTTTTTTTTTAGTTTTTTTTTTAAAGTTATCAGAAAAAGATACATTTTCACGAAAAGAGAATAAAGTCCAGACTGTGTTTTCTGATATAAATCTGAAAGCAATTTCTGTTGTTTTGTATTAACATCACAGCAATAAAAGGAAATCTCTAACATCTTCTGATAAAACTTGCCCAAATGTTTTTTTTTTTTTTTTTTCCAGATGAATTCAATGATGATAGGAGTCTGAACTGAGTTCAGTGTTTCTCCAGGTAAACTTACTCCCAGGAAGGTCAAGTTTCTACTGCAGCAGACCCAGAATATTTGGATTTTTTAAATTCTAATAGTCTGAACTCATCATTTCTGCCTGAATTTGGCCAAGATTTCCACTGAGTCTGACTCTTGGAAATAGGTAAAAAAAAAAAAAAATCTGAGGGAACCAATGATGCAAGGCAGGGCTTTTAATTTTTTTTATAAACTTTATTATTATTACTCTTGTCTATACATTAAGGATATGTAAAAGAAAGAACAGTAGGAAGGAACAAGACTTGGGAGTTTAGAAAAGTCTTTGCGCTTTTAATTATCAGAATTTAATTTGGCAAAACAGGAGAAATTCCAGGAGTACATTAGGGCCGCCACAAACAATTATTTTAATAGTCAACTAATCACAGATTATTTTTCTATTAGTCGACTGATTGGTGCTCTCAACTGTATTCAACGTCACTTCACTCTGACTCTATATAATTCCAAACTGTATGATGCTCTTGTCGTACCCAGGAACGTTAGCATTTCTCCATATCTTGCAGAAAGACTTAATCTTTTGGCCTCCAGTGAGTAGAGGTTGCAGGGATGGACAGAAAACCTTTAGCTAACAAGTTTGCTCTCTGTTTATGCAAATGTTAGCTTAGCTAGAAGACTTTCCCTCTTCAGCGTTATAGTCACAACGTTCTTCCTCTTCAGGTGATCATGCATCGCCGTAGTGCTGTCATGGAACCCAAGTTCAACCTTGCAGATATTGCAAGGTACACTTTTGTCTTTTATTTACTTTTTTATGTTTCCTACTTTCAAGCCCCATCAGCGAGTTATGGTACCAGAGTCTTCCCATAACTTACTGACTCAGATTAGCACTACTCTGCATGTGTCAAAGACAATGACAGATGCGGCATTATAAGGCGTGCAGCGTAGTTTTGAGATTTAAAAAAAACAAAATTAAAGAAAGAAAACGACTAACTGACTATAAATTATTGACTATTTTAACAATCAACATAGTCAAGACTGATCGACTAATCATGGCAACCCTAGAGTAAAAGAAATAGCATCCATCGCTAAATGTCAGAATTTTTTAGGTTTATTGATGATTAATAGCAGTTAGATGCATTCCTGAATATGTACAATTAAATGTGATTTGACAAGGAAAAAAAATGGCACCAAGAGCTGAGCCAACTCTGATTAGTATTGATTTTATCTCCAAGTGTGATGAACTGAAAACCTGTTCATCTTACCCACTTAAACCACAGAGTAGCTCAATCTTTTCTTTTTATTATTTTATTAATTTTTTACTTAAAAAACCTAATTATTTTTCTCATAAAATTTATACAAACACGTCTTCTGTAAACTGACAGTCTGTTAGCAGGCCTTTTACTGTAAAAATCAAGTCAAATCTGAAGGATTTGTTGACTATTTTGAGGCACATAAAACAGCTTTTTTTTAACACTAAATCTGTCAAATTTCTCATTGAAACACCAGTTTTCCCACATTTAAGCAGCCTCATTAAAAAAAAAATCTTTTTTTCTTTTTTTTTAAGCGTTCAGATTTACACCGACATTGGAAAGGCAACAATACGTTTCCCAAGAACCCTATGAGATAATCCATAAGAAATTGATCAAAAAGAAGAAAAAAATAAAAAGGACCGGCTTTCTTTATTCCCCCATAGTGTTGTTGAATGCGATCTCCCAGCTGTGAGAGAATAAGAGCTGCATAAAGAAGTGGCCCAGACCCCTTCCATTCCCTCTCTGCCTCTGACAGCACAGATGCTCAGACAGTTTGGGACTGGTCACTCACAATCAGCCTCCATGTGCCAAAGTGCATTCATCCAGAAAATGCCAGATTTCACTATAATCATTCTTCTTATTCTATGTCCATCTCTTCATGCCTGGTCTATCTCGGATTCTGAGGATGGGCTATTGAAAATCTTGACCTTCAGGATGACAGTTATCACTGCTCGGAGATTTCTTTGCACCGGAGTACAAATCTATGCAGGCTCTCCTGCAGCTTGTTATTATGTTCAGCCTTATTTGACTAAAACCTGATGATTTGGCTCAATATACGGATGATACAAATAACCTCCAGCAAGATTGTGTTGGTAAGATGATTTTCTTTTTCCCTTTTTTTTCCAGGCAACATTTCTTGAAATCCTGAAGCAGATGCGCCGTAACCACTGGTGTAAAACCCATTTTAGCATGGGTGGCTGTTTTCCACACAATTCCCCTGAACAGTGAAAGTGGAGAATGCATTCTTTATTTTGATTATGGGTATGACAGTGATGCCACGAGGCACGATGTGCTTGTTCCGACCGCATCAGCACCACTAGAGGACTTCCACATCCTTTGCATAATGCAAAGCTGAGTGAGGCACACTTACTTGCTGACGAGTTTTTCACGGCTCCTTTGGACAAATTAAATGCGGAAAAACCAAACGCTTATGAGGTGGTAGTTCTAAAGATAATAAAAAAAGATATTTATTCCTGCTGAAAAACCTTTGTTTCCAGTCAGGAAACTTTTATGCTTGGCCACATTCAGTGAGGTGGATCGTGGGTAAAGAAATGTTTCCCCACATTTAAATGTGTGAAACCAAACTGATTGTAGATGATGTTTGCAGTCAGCTCAGAGAGCCTTCCAGCCATCCTGAAGTCGACGCTCTGTGGATGCACCATTCTTTACGTCCTGTCAGAATAAAAGCCCGCAGCGGATAAAAGGCGGCACCGATGGCGCCTGCACAGATCTGATGCCGAATGTCTGACAGGAAAAGTGAAGTAAAGAAAAGTCACGTCTGTGCCTGGAAACCTGGATTTTATCATCACATTAATGCCGACTAATGATTTGCTGGTGGTACCTTAAGGCTGGAGAGTGACCTTCCAGCCAGCAGAAACGCCTAAATCCAGAAAAAAAGAAAGCTCACTATCAGCATAAATCTAAAAATTATTCCCCTAATTAGAATTTTGATCTCCAAAGGAGTCTTCCCAAGCTGTGGGCTGTTTAGTTCTGCAGGAAACATCAGAAAGCTCCGCGGAGAACGAATGAGAGGCATTTTAAAAAGGGAGACAAGGCTGCAGGAGTTGGACAGGAGAGTTCAAACTGGAGGAGATTTAATGGAGCTGCTGCTGAGAATTTACAGCCTGCCACTTGCAGTATGTAACTGCTGTATAATTTGTCAGGCCTTATCTATCCATGTAACACATGCTGATCTGGGATAATGGCATTGTTTGATGAGGCTGCCCTGGGAGCGCGCTGCAGAGTCATGAGATAATGTACATCCCTCACACGGGCCCCGTGAGGAGGGCGTTAAAGTTCACACACAAACATGTGAAATAAGAAATGTGCTTCATGTTTATGCTGCTATGCAAAGACAAAAGCCAACAGTGACTAATTGGTGCTATAATGGTTTTAACTGATTAAAAAATGAATAAATCCAACATTTCTGGAGATCTTTGTTCCCTGAAATCCTGGTGTCTGCCCTTTACAGCTGATCTTAGTAAATATGAAGTTTCACAAAAGCCTGTTATCCAAGGTTTGTTGACAATGGGAGTGGGGTCATCTGGACCCCACAAGACATTGCCCTGAACTTTTTTCCAAGGATTTTTGATTTACACTGGTGTCCATGGCAGACATGAAATCCTGTCCACCTTTATCCACATTTGTCATGGTAGGGATAACACTTCAAAGTAAGGCTGGGGTCATCTGGACCCCATAAGACAGCACAAGGGTTGAAGACACACTGATCATCTTTTGGTCCATTTTAAGTGTTCCCAGTTAAACCAGGAATGTTACAAAGGCTCCGCCCGCTGCTTATGTCATAGGCTGCGAAACTCAGTTTCTTCTTCGTTGGTTCTGCAGTTCGTCTCGTTTAGTTTCAGTTTGCCATGTGCTCAAGGCAGCAGCCGAGAGAGAGAGGCTAAATGTTTAAAACCCTGCCGAACATTTCTGTGCGTTCCTGTTGCTGTTGTGGAAAGTATTAAGTAACTGACCAAACGTGAGTTTCTATTTCCTTTGTTTCCTTTGTTTGTTTTAATTATGAGAGACTGTGTGGTATAAGCTAGCAAAGTTGGCTCCCTGGTGGGTCCTGCTGCACATGAATATTGCTACAAAAATCCTTTGTTAATTATCCTTTGAGTTACATACATACGTAGTAAGTTTCCGTCGGGAGTTACGTGGATTTCTCCCTCGGTGTAGTTATTTTTGTTGACCACTAGAGTTCGCCAATTTGCCTTATTTTACGGAGTGATATTTAGGTTGGTTTAAAGAAGATTTGATTATTTATTTGCCTTTATGAGGAGTTTAAGCTGGTAATGATGCACTCATTACTTTTCTTATTTGTATACTTTATTTAAGTACAGTAACTCTTTATATATCTTGTTATAAGAGAAACTTCTTTCTATTGTTTCCAGACTAATTGTACAAATCCTGCTCAGCAACGAATAAACCTGGAATATATTTCAAGTGGATCCTCATCTCTTCTTTCCCCATACCTGTGTTCTGACCGACACCCCATCTTGTTTCCTGTAAACCCCCCAAACCCGAACCAGTTATACAGTCCACCTAATTTCATTTCCTCCGTAATAAGGAAGGTGGGGCCACTGATCGTATGTCCCCTACTCCATCTCTAGTGGGCCCTCAGTGGTGGTGGCCATGTCCCTGGCTTCCCGGGCCCAGTGGTCCTCTTTCAACTCTAAGTTCTGTGGCTAAAGGCCATGAGCTGGAGATTACATCACAGTCTGAGTCTGGGGGTGTCCGTGTCCCTGTGGTGCTGCTTCTGGCCCTTGCCACCAAGCACTTGGCCTCTTCAAAATTCCCAACAGCCTGGTCAGCCCATGTTTACCACGCTTATTGGGCCCCCCCCACTTCTCTTGGGCGTCTTCTTCTTGGGCTTCTTGATCTCTACTGGACTATACTCTACTCTACTGCACCCTACCCATGGATTGGGTGAGTAGTTTCTGGGAGTCCTAGATGAAGCTGGGCTCTCAGCTGGATGGGGCCTTATGCTGGGCCCACTGGCACGGCAGGAGGGCTGTTCTCTGGTCGTACAGTTTTGAGCCAGACATTAGCTTAAAAGAGGAAAATTAAAGGCATACATAAATCTATTTGTCAGCAACCCGTCACGCTGAGGCTATACAGCATAGAGGTGAGTCCCCCAGGTAGTGGACGGGGGAACTTTCTCATGGAGGGTTGTATCTGAATAATTACAATAAGGTGCTATGGACTAACAGCCTTGGAAAAGGAAATCTCTGATCTTAAAACCAGGTGGATGGAGCTCCCAACTCGTCACATATTGATGTTTGGTTAAGGATCCCTCACAAATTTTGGGTGTTCCCAAGTCGTCGTTTTTCAAGATACTGGCTTTTTCATTAAATCATGGGTCCCCAACCACCTGGTGTACCGGTACCCAAACCCGGTACCCTAATCCATGATGAGAATGTGTTGGACAGGCAGTCCTATCTAACAGAAGAAAAACTCAGAACAACAAACCTTCAGAGAAGGTTGGGTGTGATGCCATTACCCTCACCCCGTAAAAACTACCCTAGCTATGAAAAAAATAAAAAATAACAGATTATTCAGAATGGAGCTGATACGGGAGCTTGTGGCTTGTGCATTTTAGTTTCTACGTTACAAATACAGTTTTTCCAATGCCTTTTCACTCATGCTTCATAACAATTTGAAGGAAGAAATATTATGGAATTCTATTTTAGACATGTTCTCCATCATCAGAAAAATGCCACAAGAACATATTAAAAAAACACCAAATACACAATTTTCATTGAAATTGGCATTTAACTTTTACAGATGTATTACTAAATCCTTATCTACGTTGACCATCAACAGTTGTAGTCATCCCAAATTCATGGCTTTCTCACTACATTCTGGCCCACCCATGATTAAATCCTGCAATAACTTCAGTCTAACCTCCCCCAGATGAATAAGGCATGCAAATATTTTCCTTGCGAACTACTGAAAGACTTATAATGCCACTCAGAGTGTAATTTAATGCGTCTCAATCACTATTTAAGGTCTTTATTCTTTTGCAAAACCAATGTAATGACTTTAAATGCCTTTAATGGCCTGCCGAAAACCTGAAAAATGAAATTAGACAGACGAGAGACGTGACTGACGAGGCCAAAACATGCGAGGATCTGGAAAATATTAACCCAAACTGCAGTGTGACACTCACAGTGTGGAAGTAATCAAATCAACAAGCTACAGCTGCCATAATTAGAACGGAAACCAGGAAAGAACAGCAGCGTCAAACGGAACCAAGAGCATTACAAATCATGTTCACTTAAAACAAATGTAAAATTAGAGGAAGTGACACAGACACTACAGTGACAGATCGTGTCAGGAACAATTTTTGAAAGCCAAAGCAAAGAAGATGCCTCTTAGATTCAGTAAGCTTTATTTCAAGCCTGTTCCATCTGTATCAAACAGAGAAATCAAAAATGTCCCAGAAGCTTTTCATGTTCACAGAGTTGTAATTTTCATAAAATGTTATCCTGAATTGAGCTGCGATCTGAGCAAAACGGGAATAATTTAGTCTTAATGGAGACAGTTAGGAATTTGTTGATTAGTTTGGAGAAAAGACGGATGTTTACCTGACGATTTTTGTTTTTTAAGCAGTGCGTATGTAGTTTGCTTATGTGTCTTAATGGTTTCCTTTAGGATCTGTCTGTTGTGCTGCTTGCCTGAAACCGTCGCTGCCTCCTGGCAAAACTCTACTGACAAAAATAGACCCTAATGAGGTTCATACTTTTTAATGAATAATACAGTTTCCAGAAAAAAACCTAATCTTTTAAAATGGAAATAAAATGCTGGCAAGGATTTACAATGCTATAAAGTACTCGAACAGATCATAATTCAGGAACATAAACTGGACTACAAGATACGAGCGTAAGGTCTTAGTCACAGCTGCCATTATGGGTGGATACAGGTTGTCTTCGGGCAAAAAAAAAAAAAAAGAAAAAACCTGCATGTGGTAAGAAGGTGGCCAACACCAAATATCAAGTTTGAAAATGCTCATTCACAATTTTTCTATAGGTAAACTGCGCACAAGAGATGGTACCAAACGATGCAACACGCAAGGTTAGCGGATAACTTCTAATAATAGCCCTGGTGTTTATTCCAAAAATTACAGTTGAGCACTTTTTTTTCATCTCAGACAGAATGGTGATGGAACCAGAGGAACATTTACGGATTTCTTAAAATGATGAGAACATTGTACTGTGTTCTGATAGGCACTGGCTGTGAATGTTTCTGTTCTCTTTGAAGCACGATCAATCTCTGTATCAAAAATCCTCTTTGCTTTCACGTCAATCATTTTCCTGGAGACACACACACCTTTCCGTCTTTGCTCAATGTTCAAAATAGTTCTTCTAATTCGGCGCTCGCTTTCTTTGCACCTCCACCAGAAAACCCTTCGCTTCTTTCTACAGCCGTCTTCTCAATATCGGCCTTCTGCTTGCGCCTTTATCAGATATGTATCGTACAAATGTGGTGCAGATTCCTCACCAGACGTGTTCTTTGGCGTATGCCACTGCATGAAATTTAAATACAAAATTGAATGAGCATTTCTTGGGCATCGCAATGCAACACAAGCACCACACAAGGAATCTTGCTTGCACTGTTCGAGTGATAAGTACAAGCACCTTGCAAATCCTGTTATAAATGGGCACCCTAGAGGCACTTGTGTCAATTGCACATTCGTGCGTGGGGCATTTGGGTGTTGTCAGTATGGGGCAAGTTCTCGCACCTTACTAATGGTTATGAGTGTGGCGAAGGGCACCATACAACTGCCTCACCCATAAGTCATGAGTGCGACCAGTTTATTAAGACTTCACGATACACTTGCCAGCCCCACAACAATGGTACATTCCATTTTCATGAAATCTCTTGAAGTGGCCATACGAACCTCAACTGCTTCCCCTCTTAATACCATGCTGTTCTTTTCTACAACCCTTCATGGGCCCAGACAACCCAAAAAGCCCAAGAGGACCGAGGGGCAGACAACAAGATGGTGACCAGATATTGTTAGTCGGAACCGGACGTTCATGTCCATCCCTCCCCCTCGCCATCTCTTTTCCTCAAAAAAAGACTAAATTAACTGGCGACCGAAGCTGTTATGCTTTTTTCCGTTTAATCTTAAAACCTTCAACACTAGAGATGTTTCTGTCAAAACTCTGATCCAAATCATGCTCTTTGACATACTGTAACTATTTCTGCATTCAAGAATCAGCTGATCTGCAGAGTATGGCTTTGTGCCATAAGAAACATTTTCAAGTGGCTTTTCACAGGTATGTAACCCTTTGCAAATACAAAATTTTGCATACCGACAGGAAAAGTTACAGTGGTCAAAGGAATGCTAATGCTAATACTGGAGCTAAACCTCCGGAGTAAAACGGTTAACAGTTTTACAAATCTGAACTCTTGTTAACATCCTTTCTGAAAGGAACAAACTAATAGGCATTTTTGCCCCAATTTAAGCTAATCTTGCACACTAAACTTTTATCATTAAAACGTTTTAATAGAAAGTGATACAATTTTGAAATTCTGCTTCGGACTAATGATGTATGGACGCCATCTTGTCATAGGATTAACCCCCCTCCCTTCATGTGCATGCTATTAAACAAGACAATAGCTGTAAAGCACGGTGGTGGTAGAGTGCTGATTCAGGCTTCCATTTCCCCTATAAACATATAAAACATGACTAAACCATAAACACAAATAAATACAATTTACATTTTTATTTTAACTTGATTCTTTTAATTTGGAAGGTTTACTTGTTCTGTTTTTACCCAGAAAAAAAGTCTTTGTCATGCTCTGTCGGTAATCGGTCTCAGTGTGTAACTTTAAAAAAGTAGGCTAAAGTAAAACTAAAAGTACAGTAACCCACAAAAAAATTAGAGCAAGCAGAGTACTGCTCTGCACACTGCATGTTTATGAACATCTCACTGAAAGCCAACTACAAACTTGAAAGTTTATGTAGTCCACAGCAATATGGCTGGACATTCAATAAACTGTTTTTTATGCTGCAAGGGTAGTTAAACGTGATTAAAATGTGTAGCTGTAAAAGCTTCTGATGAAAGTTTACTATCTAATCATTAAAAAAAAAAAAATCCTGTTTGGAACCTATAAAGCTGCGCAGGGCGTCCTTGTTTTCTGTCTTCTAGGAGTCAAATCTTGGGAAAGAGAAAATGATTAAGATACAAGAAAATAATCTTTTAAAAAAGCAAGAACAAACTGAATGATCTTTTCCCCAAACAGTAAAAAAAAAAAAAATTTGCTGAACTCATGGGACAATGAAGCAGACTAGTCTGTGCAAAATAACGCCGTGTGAGACGGCGAGGTGCAGACAGTCGTGTCATTTGGATACCAGGAAGCAGAAATGACAAAAATACAAGACTACAAGGGAACTGGGGCTCCTTTCTACTGTTTCAGAGCAGCAGCGAGAACTGAGACTATCACACTGACAGCAGCGTGGGTAATGATGTGATATGAAAGGAGTTTTTTAAACTGTGTACAACATTTCCAATTCCAGTCCGTCGCTGTTATCACAAGTTTGTCATATTTGTGCATCATGTCCCAGTGCTCTGTAATCCCTTGTGACAAGGTCTGCGAATGCACTTTCTTCCCCATTCCCTTTTATTTCTTCAAACAAAGTCAGAGAAGGAGCCCAAACTCTGACTCTCGCTGATATTAGACTTAATTTAGAGCAACAAAATCCCTCTTCTTTGCTGCCAAAAGGAGTAAAGAATAAATGTTTGATTTTCTCTAAATTTTTTTATTTTTCAGCTTCAGAAAAGTTCAGGTGTTTTTTTTTATCCTATGACTGGACTGCACTGAGCAGATTTATGGAATCTCTTTGCAGTACGGGCCCATGGCAGAGCTGTGCAGCCGGCAGCAAAAAAAAAAAAAAAGCTTGCGAACCGATGATGGAGGAGTGCAAGGAGAAATTTGATCGAGCGCTCTGAGAGGCTGATTCGACACACAGTTGATGGTTTAACTTGCCCCGGGCATGTTAGCTATTGCTCCACTATTCAGCGAAAAGATCCTCCTTAGATACCTCTTTGGACCAAGACATTTGTGTCAATGAATGTGCAAAAGCGATGAGTGTGATACCTGGACATCTTCTGCTTTGGTTCCTGAGGTTTTGAGAATTTCATGTTTCAGTTTTTTATATCAAAACCATTTTGTGGCTGCTGAGAAATCAACATGCTCCAATTTAAGAAATGCGCTGTAACTACACAACACCTACACATTAAATTGAAGACTGAAGAAAAGGAGTTGTACACTTTTTTTTTTAGAAATTGTTTTGTGTGCGATTAATTAATCATGACCTGCAATTAATTAATTTGTCTTTATTAGAACCAACTATTTGCTGAGAAAACCCTCACTTATATGTATTTTCATTTACATTTGTAATATTGTGGCACAGAAAAAGATCAAAATACAGCCAAAAAATGGTTTGATGAGGTTCTCATTAGAACACACTTCTAACTTTTGTTTTTAATAACAAATTTAAAAAAAAAAAAATGCAAAATTTTGAAAAGTTATAGGGAAAATTAGAAAAAAATAAAGCAAAAATCTGAAAAAGTTATAGTAAAATTTAGGGAAGAAAAAGGTAGAGAAAAAAAGATACAATTACAGAAAAAATGAAAAGAAAAAAACTGAAAAAATTATTGCAAAAAATAATAACAAAAATCAGAAAGAAATAGCAAAAATCAGGAAAAATGACAGTGTCAAATAAACCTCTCACAAGTCAGAAACTGTGTTTGATTTGTGAAAGTTAGAAATAGGATGACTTCATGTAGTTGGTATGTAAATTTATTTGATATATTTTGAATTAATAAGAGTCATTCCATTGTTTTTGGGTGAGCTGAATTGTAGGCCGAGGACCAAAATGCACAAATTGTGAGGCAACGAACAACAAATGTGTATTTTTTAAAAATGCAAAGCACTGAAGCGCAGGAATGACAGAAAACCATTATGCCAGTAAATGTGATCAATATTAGGACACATATCTTTACAGTGTTGACAGGCATAGAACAGATCTAAAGGATCAAGGGTAGTAGGGACAAGGGAAGTAAAAGTCAAAACAAAACACAAAAAACAAGTACTTTAAAATAAAATCAGTAAAAAAGAAAAACTGATCTAAAAACCAAAACCTAAACCATAATAGCTCATATCCATTTTTATCTCTATACAGTAATCTTACCTCTGAATTCCTTTTAAAAATCCTCCTGTTTCACATTTTCACAAATCAGATACTATGTTTCGTGTATTCTTTACTTTCCAAAGCATGATTGAATCCAGGTTTGTGTCTGGGTACAGCACATTTTGAACAGGACCTGTTTTTATTATGTTCCAAGTGTGAAAAATACAGGAACGTTCGCAAATCGGAAGCCAACATTAGCGTCGTCCCCCACGTCCAAATTTAATTTTACATTCAATTCACATTGGTTTTCTGGGGTATTAATTGTTTTATTGAAGACCTTAAATGTGGGAACATTTATTTGTTTGTTTGTTTGTTTGTTTGTTTGTTTGCATACATACATACATACATACCATACATACATACATACATATTCAAAATATTTAAACTAATAATTTTTATCCATGATCCACATTAACCCAACCCTAACTTTTGCTTTAGCAAGACATTAATTCTGTTAATCACGATTATGTAGAAAGTCAGAAAAGTGAAGATTTACCTACTTTGAAACCCAAAAAACAAAGAAACAAAACACCAAGGTAACTTAATGCTACAGATACATGCGCTCTCTATCACACACACAGGCCAAACCTTTACTTGTAAATGAAGTCCACTCGCCTCTCCTTCTCTGGACGAAAACCTCTGCGACTTCAGCCTCAAAGTCCTTTTTATCTTCTCTCATCTCAATAAATTAGTGTTGGTCCAGCATTGGTCCTCCTTTAGTTCAAGTTTTAGATTAAAGTCCAACTTTGAATGATTTTTTAATGAGATTACATCCACCATTTTTGCGTTCTGGCGGGCTTTTATTGAATAAACTTTATTAGTACCAAATCACGAACAAACGTCAGCTCACGAGCGCCCTCTCTGGTAAGTTACCGGTACTGCATGCACCACCTTCGGTTTTTTCAGTGCGGTATTATGCTACATTTTAACAAAAAATAAAAGATACATTGACAGAACTCATATTCAAGTTGTTGTTTTTGATTACTGAGATTTTGCTGTGGCAACCCCTGAAGAGAAAAGCCCAACGGAAAAGAGGAAGACAGATCAAAAATTTCCCCCAGTAGTTTGTAAATGTCATGTTTTATTAATAAAATAATATAAAATAAAATGGAAACACGACAACAAAAAAATAAGAAAATCAATTTAATACGGTTTATTTTGTTTAGCCCTCTCAAAAGTTTATTTAAATGTAATTAATTTTAACTTCTAAGTCACATGAAACAGAAAATAAAGTATAAAGCATGTGTTGTAGTGAAATGTAAAACCATGAGGAACCTGAACAAAATCCAGCCTGAAAGCAGCTTCTCAACAACAAAGTCAGTGAATATTTGTCAAACATTTGGCTCTTGACCGCTATCAAATTTAGAGAGAAAAGCATCATTTTCCACAATAACATGTATCAAAATTGGGTTTGTCAGGTGCAAAAATGTTTGCACAGAAAAGGAGTATAAAGAGAACTGAAAGTCGAATCACTTTTTATCCAGCAACAACAAACCCACTCCGCACACAAAGCCCCGCTGTGTTGTGAGTTCTACTTTCATAACTTCAAACACATCCTCAGCTCACTGCCAATATGCTGCCTCATCCATGAACTGTTTGACCGCCGCTGCTGCTTTCAACCTGCGAGCCAGTGATTTACTATCTGGCTGTATTTGGTCTCAGTTGGGTGCACACCGCTAGCCACACAGCTCTGCTGTCAGAAGTTGCTTCACCGTGTTTGTAATTCAGTGTGAGGCGGCGCACGCCCGAGAGGTGGTATCTCCACCACATTCATCAGAGGACCCTCTAATCTTGTTGTGTCTCACGTCAGCCTCTGCGACAAAGAGCAAGAGGAGCGTGATGAGGCAGAACCGGCAGAAAATACATCCTGCGTCTGGCTAATCAGATAAAGTTTTGCAATTATCCTCTGAGGAGGTTTGCTGTGATTTAAGGTGTTTAAGGCCTTTCACAAACTCAACCGAGCCACTCATGGGTGAAAACTGGATTTTTTGTTTACTTTACATTCTTTTTCTTGTACTGCTGACAAATGGAAATGAAGGATTATGTTACTTTTACACCCCCAATTCAGAATTTTCTCACTTTAAAGGCACTTCAATAAAAAAACTGTGGACTTTTGGTGTTTTTAACATGTTTTTGTGGCTTTTCTTTTTTTTTTTTTTCGAAAATGGAAGGCATATATTACAATAAATTCTCACTCCAAAGTCGTCACACATCTACATTTTGTTGAGGACCCCTCTACGTCACTTTTTGACGTTTTGGATGTTGCCAACTCGTTGTATTTTTGACTGTTCTCATTAAATCGGGGTCCAGTACTGGATGCAACCAGTACCAGTACCCTAATGCTGTATTTACACCGGACGTGGCAGGCGTGCCAGATTCGTGTCTACCGCCTCTCTTGTGATGCGTATCCAATTGATTACTTGACGCCCTGGTCGCGGAGCAACTGCCAAAGTTATTCGGGAATTGATTCTTGCCATATCATGGAAAACATGCATGATGTTGAGAGAGTACCTTGTTTATTTGTTTCAGGGAACTCTACAGAGACGCTGGCAATCATTTTGCCACATCTGGGTTTACCAGATCATTCAGTTTTTCGCGGTGCGGGCTTTCCTGGATGACGGATGTTTTAATCGTTACTTCCATCAGTCTGTGGCCCAGTTTGAGCATTAACCCGAGAAGGAATAAATACAAATATTTTCTTTTATAGTCTTAACTAACAATTGCACTCTTTTTAATATTGTCTTGATTGGAAATTGCCGCTGCAATCACCGCTCTTGTAATATTGCTGCTACAATTGCTGCCAGTTGCTCCAGGGCAGAAGTAGCAGAAGTGTATGCTAGCTCAGTTGGACCCTTGGTGGGGACTCTCGCTTGCTCTCCCAGACTCCAGGTACCGGAGCTTGCTACGCTGTCCACCTGGCGGCTAGCTAGCATAGTGGGCTAATCGCTCCAGCTCCGTGGGCTCTGATAGGCTGGCATGTATCTTGCCTTAACCTGACAGTCTCTGGCAGCCTTGCGTCTTTACATTGACTTAACATTGAAACTCGACACCTCCGCTTCCCAGATTACGTCCAGTGTGAATGCACCTTAACCCAGTAACAGTCGGCATCCGGTATATTGTGGGCAACGGTCGGGTCTGCATCTGGTACCAGTTTGTGGCTCAGAGGTTGGGGACCCCTGATGTAAGAGCCAGCACGTCCAAAAACAACAAGTTGGGGAAACCCAAAATGGTAATTTTGGACACAGAGGGGTGCTTAACCATACATCATAGGTGTTGCATAGTGAGAAAATTAAGTTAAAAATTACATTTCTGAGTATTTCCACATTCAAATCAATGTGAATCAGGAGCAGACAAAAAAAATGCTGTTTGAAAAATAACCTATCGACACAGAATATGGGCCACTAGCTTCCTGCTCCATTCCATTCTGATGCATTCCACTTGCAGACAAATAAATCCATGTTCGACTTCATTTTCCTCATCTGAGCTGGGATCAAAACTGTGCGACTGCTCGCAATTTTTATTTAATCAGTAATGTTAGGTTGGGGCAGTGAGATAGTGGGAGAGCATGTAAACAGATGGATGATTGGAAGTTCTGGTGGGGTTACACTACACCAACAGGCCTCGCACAATTCACAGGTAAATTCCTAGAGGAATTATGTTGCCCTGCAGAACGAAAAGACACTTTTTTTTTTTTTTTTAATTTTGTCAGTTTATTTTCAGCATAATCCCTTTAATTCTGAGTCAAAATCTCCAACTTTTCCAACTCAAACTTGCAACAGCTAATGCTTTGTGAAAACAGAAGTAATCCGGGTCTCTGTTATCCAGAGAGCTTAAAGCCAACTGGACTCTTTTATTTTGGTCAGAGTTGAATGTGTGTCTCCAAAAATCCTGCTAGCAAACTGACTGCAGTCTGTCCATGTTTACGAGACCGACTGGCCTCTGAACACGTCGTTTCAAAAGAGACCAAACTGACAGAAGGAAACGCTGACACCACAAAATCTGGAGTAATCACTTCAGACATTTGGAGTCATCATAAAGTTTTGATTCATTTTTTTTTTAACAAGAAAAGTTTACACCACACATCTAAAATTTCACAGACAGACCTCTGAATCATGAGAGTGTGAGAGCTTAGTCCTGGTTTGTGGGTTTTGATTCTGTAAAAATGTGGGCACAGCTTTGACTGATTTTCTGCAGTACTTTTGATTTAAACTTTTCTGTTAGTATAGAGGTAATCTGTTAAATTTTAGAACGGTTTTAAAAAAGATGACCATGAACAACCAGCCAAACCGCAAGACACCTTAAGAAAAAAAGGCACTTTAATTTACTGTTAAAGTTCAACTTCTTTAGTTTTATATTTGACATCAGATTACTTCCTGTTCTGCACGTTAGGTGTGATCTAGTTAAATCTAAGGTCAATGTATTTGCTTGGAGACCGATTACCATTCTCACTTTTCTGGTTCTTGTTTGTAGTTCATCCTGCCAAGCAGTTAGACTACAGTCACATATCCCAGAATCTCATCACGCAGCCCCTTAAATGCAAGTTTTTCAGCAAATTTGGCAAGTGACCGTGCAGTGCCGTTTGTAATCAGGAGGTCGCAGTCGCACTTTGATTTTCAAATTAAAAAAAACCCGAAGACAACGTCTTAAACTCATTTATTCTGCCACCTCAGTCCTATACACAGAAATTTGACTTATTTTGGGCTTTGCAGTGCAAGTTCATTTTTTCAAAACAATTTGATTGCAGGATGAATGCCTAAAGTGGCAGAAACATCAACCTTCCCCCTTAGGAGACCCTAACCTTAACCTCATGGGCCCTGGCTAACAACCCTTACCTTAATACATTAACATAACCTAGGGGAGTTACCTAACCAGTCTCTTCCTGTATCTAACCAATCATTAACCCTTTAAGGCAGGGCTGCTCATTCCTGGTCCTCGAGATCTACCACCCTGACTGTTTTCCAGATCTCCAAGCCCTGCCAGCTGTTGATTGGCTCAGTCAGATGTCTCCACAATCTGATTGAAAGAACACACCTGGTCCAGGTAATCAGCAGCAAGCAGTACATGGAGAGCTGGAAAACAGGCAGGTTGGTAGATCTTGAGGACCAGGAATGAGCAGCCCTGCTTTAAGGCCTAAGCCTAAAAATGTCCGCCTGGACTTTTCTGCTAACTATGACTATGAAAGGATCAGAGAATGTCCAACAAATGTGTTCTTTTGTCCCTTTTTCCAAAATACATTGAATTTTCAATATCTATCATCATTTTACAATTTATTTTATTTCATAATAGTGTTAGACCAATTTAAATTGTAAAAAAACACATTTTTAGAGTTTTTAGTGAGAAAAACAGTGCAAATGTACATGAACAACAGATTTTGTTTATTAAAAAGTTAAATTTATCCAATATAAAACAATTTACAACCACATTACTGTATGTTTCTCTCTGAAAGTGCAAAAAACAGTGCATAAAATCTTAAATATCTACAGGCGTTTTTGGTCACACAGGGCAATTCTATCCTCCTTGGCTCCTCAAAGACCTTGGTGATGCTGTCAGTGACAATCTAAAGTCCCAAGCTTCCAGGAAGTGCCCTTAGTGCACAGTTTGCAGCATCAGTAGGAAAAGATTTCACCTGCTAATGGTGGTTGGACATCTGGGATGTGTTTGGAGTTGAATCTCAGTGGATGAGGGTCTCCATCATCAAGTTCTGCATCTGTCTTCCACTGTTGTTGATGTGGTGAGCAGGTTAGGTCTCTGACCAAATCACCAGAATCTCTAGAATCCTCTTATCTTCTCATCTTTGGTCCTCCAGCATCATCAGCTCCAGCTTACAGGACACTGAAAGAAAAAATGTTTTCATTTATTGGGATATTTATTTCCTAAACAAACGCAACTATATGCTTATTTTATAAGATTACCTATAATTTATGATTAAAAAATAGGCTAACTCACATCTGAATGACATTCCTCTCACACAGTTTGTGTTTCTGAGTAAAAACTAGCTAGTAAGTGTTTGATTCCTTCAGAAATGCAGCTCCAAAAAACGTTACCTTTTCTCATCAAAAATGATTCCTTCCATTGCTCCTTCGGCCTCAAAGTCTTCTCTGGACCTTCATGAAGGTTATATTTCCCAGGATGGTCGTTTATCAGACATTTTTCTTATTTTTTTCGCCGTTATAAAAACTATTTTCGACCGCGCTGCACTCTGCATCTCTCCTCCGCTCCGCCTGTCTCACCGGTAAACAGAAGAGCTCCCCGCAGGCTTCCGAGTGAGATTACCATAATGAACCAATATTGACAAGAAAGCGCAATGTCTCAGTTTTCAGAAACTGTTGGAATTTTAAAATAGAGCGAATCGTTCAGGAATTACGGTAATTCAAAGAGTGTGTGTAAAAAAGTGTCACCGGCGACACTTTCGCCCTTAAAGGGTTAATCAGAACCTCACCCTCTGAAGCTCTAAACCTAACCTCCATGACCATCTAACAGCTCCCACATGCTCTGATGGAGGGTCTGAACGCCTTATTATGGTACGCAGCAGCAGTCTACTGAGTGCAAGGATGATATTGTTTTTGCTTAGAGTGAAAAAACATTACACCCCCGCCACATGAACGAAAAGTACCTGAAAATCGGACCAGACCTAGGGAAAATTGAAAATGAATTTTTGGCATAGTGCGCGTCACCCCGGCCAAAACGGTGACATCACGGCGAGCGTTCCCGCGAAAAAAATGAATGGGCCGATTTTCGCTTATGGGACGACAAAAACAATATTTAGTAAAACGCAAAAAACGGCCAATGACCCACGTCGGGGATAACCCCGGGAACATTTGAAATTATTATGGGATGGCCACACGACCCACATCTTGGCGCCAATCTGGCGGCGAAAACAGAGAAATGGCGATTTTCACGTTTTTCATCAATATGGGAAAACAGTACTTTTGTTTGTCTGATTTTCACGAAAATTCACAAGCATGTCCACAGCCGGAGTCTACAAATTTCAATTTCAAATTTAAGGACATTTGACACTTATTTTTATTTATTTATTTATTTTATTTGTGTGATCCCAAAACAGATCAATTTAGGTATAGAACACATGAAATTGTTATTACAAGCACAATAAATGAAAGACTTGCTGCATGGGGGCTGTTTCAATGAGTTTTATATAATGAAACATGCAGGAATAATTACTGAACTGTTTACAATCAATATGGGATTGATTTTCTTTACTTGATCTGAAATATGCATCAATGTGTTCTAATGATAATCAGTGGTTTTTACATATTAAGTAAATCATTAATAAAAATAAGAATTCTTTCAGAGAATGATCAATGAGCACTCTATTGTTACGTTAACACTGGATTTCAATGTCTAATGATTATTTTTCTGCATTAATATGAAATTGTATTTTGATGATAATGAGTTTTATAAATCTGTTGCATGATGTATGATGGATGTATCATGAGATAATGGTTTATGAGATTAATCAATAATCAACAAGCACTTTACTTTGCTGTTGGGAACTCAAAAAAAAAAAAGAAGAAATTTTGCGTTTGATCTGATCAGAACCGGATTAAATTAACAAAGTAGGGGTGGGATTATATAAATTCACTTCTTCCTACTTCTTTTCAAGCAATAAATCAAATTCTATTGACTTTAGTTAATAATTACAAAAATTAATGTGACATAAGTGTGTTTTGTTTTTGTTTGTTTTCTATTTTCTAATCAATGCATTTCATATTTCTGTAATGAGTTTGACATTATTGTGTGTTTTGTCCTTTATTTCTTTTTTATCTATGCTTGAAATAAACCAATCAATCGATCAGTTTTCTAACCCGGTAGCAGTTCTGCGTACTTCAGTCGTCATCAGAACAGTCAGCACGTTAAAAATTGACACTAGGTGTTCCCATTAAATCACGGGTCCCCAACTTTCGGGTCACAAACCAAACCGGTACCCTGACCCGACACTGGTCCAGATGTGGTGCCGGACCCAAATCGGTACCAGACGTTGTACTGGGCACAAACAGTACTGGTTTAAGGTTAGGGCAGGGGTGTCCAAAGTCAGTTCTCCATGACCGGGCCTCCTGCTGGTTTTCCGGAAGTTCTGCCTTCTCTGCTGCGGATTACCTGGATCAGGTGTGTTCGGTCAATAAGGAGCTTCAATGGTAGGTTGGTTGGAAAACATGTAGGACACCGGCCCTCGAGGACTGATTTTGGACCCCCTCTGGGTTAGGGTACCACAAGTCTTGTGGACAAGTGCCCATCTGTTACTGGGTCCCGAGGGTTGGGGACCCTTGATTTTACAAACACCCAGCAGGTCAATGTACAATGAGTTGGGGAAACCGAAGAGGTCAAAACCTGATGCGAAGGGGTCCTTAACCAAACGTCAGTATGTGAAGACTTGAGGATGAGAATGTGTTGGGATTTTTGACCGTAGCCTTAAAACAGAGAAGTTACATTCAGTGAAAAGTTAACTTCTGTAAATAAGCTGCAAGACTTAAAAAGGGCATAAACTCCTAAAGTCACATACAAAGAGCTGCTCTGAAAAGTAAATACCCTTGGACACTCACACAGAGGACAATCGTGGTAATAACAATAATAGCTGGAAGTGTCACTATATAATAAACCGGAGCATAAAAACACTTTGTCCCTGTTGGTAACAGACCTTTCTGCCTTGTGTTTAGTATTCTTAGGTCTTAAAATAACTGCACTTTGAGCCGCTGCCCGCACTCAAACGCCTTCAACATCAAAATGAATACACTGACACTGAAATCTCCTTTTATTCCAGGGAGAGAAAAAAAAATTACAAGATGACAGGTTGTGGTCTGGTGGATCAGTGTGATTCTAAACACGGGTGGCCTTCATGTGGATAAGCAGCATTCAGTGAAAGCAAAGCAAAACAGCACTCACCCTGGCAAGCTCCAACTCGCTGTGAAACACAGAGAACAAATTATATATCTCTGTTCTACAGAAAGCAATGTTTTCTCCTCAGAACGCTCCAAATGCAAAGCTTTGTCTTCTAGGTTTTAATTATCACCTTTTCCTGAACTGTACATCAAAAATATGCACTTCAAAGACTCTGCTTAGCCTACATTTCCTATCATTTGTGCTGACACGTTAAGCTTCGGCATCAAAGGCAACAGAACGAGAAGACAGGTACAAATTATTCACACACTGAATTGGCACAAAATGTATTTTTACAACTCAGCTAAACACATAAGCGATTAAATAGAGTTATACTCTTTTCAAAAGTATTTTGCAGCAGCGACATGATGTCCGCACTTGTAATTAAGTTTCGCGTCTGCAAACAATAATGCAATAATTCACTGCGGCTTGACTTCCTCCGTCAGCGCGTTAAAGCGCCATCACAGTGGGGGCTGACAGAAGCGGAAAACTGTCAAAAAGGGTATTTATATCTCTGCATCTCGCCAGCTCAAACTCATGTCCATCACACACTCAGGCTGTGTTCATCACACCTTGTTGCTATTTACTGAGACGATAACAAGGGGATTACTCATTTCATTACACAGTTATGGTAATTTTGCCGTCTGGCAAATATTTGAATTTAATAATAAGTGCTATATTCAGGTGTTAATCTTGTTTACCGTTTTCTTTTTTTTTTTTTTAATTGAACCATCTGCTGGTTGAATGCAGTCGACACAAATATACGTTCCCTCCAAAGATTCCTGGGTTAACTGTCGCCAGGTAAGCAAAGGTTTACAGTTTTAGGAGAAGTTTTGAGTTCAAATTCTGGCGGACAGCGATAATTCTTTCAAACGCTGATGAGTAGTCCTTAGTTTTATGGTTACAAATGGCCCGGGACATTAAAGTCAACACATTCATCCTAAAAAGCTATTTACTGTACGCTGATGTGGGAGAATCTGGAGAGTAAAATTAATGCTTTCCCCATCTCTCATGATAACAGCACAGCAGGATTAATAAACAAAGCATCTGCTGCTTCTCTTCTGCACTGCCAGGTGAGAAAGAGAGCAGATCCTGTCAAAGAGTAAAGAGGTTTTATTACCTTTCGCACTGTGGGCATCTTTTATGGTTAAAAAGACGTCTTGGAGTTTGTTTAACTCACTGATTCACTCTAAACTGTTTGCTTTCCTGCAGTAACAAGCTTCCATTTCATAAATGTACTTCAGTTTGTGTCAAAAAGACTCAAGAAGAGCTTTTACCCAGCAGCAATAAATGCATTAACCCCTTCATGACGTTATTTATGTCAAGTTATATAGATCTGGGTGAATACTCGATTCTGATTGGCCACAGGGTCTCCTTTAAAAAGTTATAATGGACACAAAAAAAAGAAGACGGATACATTTTAGATTTTAATAAATGAATAAGGCACTGACCAAAGAGCAATTTGGAAATATGGTACTATATTGGCACATGTACTGTACACATCACATAACAAAATTAACTAAATGACCTGTGCACACATTTAGTTAATTCTGTTCTGATTGTTTGATTAGTTCTATTCTTTTGAGTCCTCTGAGGCCTGATGCTGTGGAAGGGGGAGGAGCTGGAAAAGTTCCTGATGATGTGGCAGAGGCAGAGCTGGACCACTTCCTGGACACTCCCATTTGAGGATGGAGGGGAAAGACAAAGTTTACTTTTTAGTTGGACTTTTGTTTTCCTTTGTTAAAATATGTTGAACTTGTTATGACGTACAAGCTTTGTTTTGTTTTATTTAAAACTCTAAATTACCAGTAATTTATTTATTTAGGCAATATTTAGGTTTTGAATGTTTGTATTTGTGGTTCCCTCCCTATTGTGTCATTGGTCTGATCAGCCAGTATAAAACCTCCCTAATGTTTCCTGTCAGGGGGTCAGTTTTGGTTCAGTTGGTTTGAGCTTTTGCTCTGATTTTCTAAGTTACATTTTGTTAAGTTGACCTCATTTTAATTTAGGGCTGTGCCTTTTTTTGTGTTGAATGAAATAAAACATCCTTTTTTGAAGATCTTTTTGTCCTGTGGCTCAGTCCCCACCCAGCGGCCCATGACAATCCTCCTGGTGCATATCACAGGAATAAACTATGGCTGTAATTGTTTGCATAAGAAGGATTAAAGAGTTTAAGAATAAGTTTTCTTGGAGCGTCAATAGATCTTTCTTGTTGTCAGCTTTCTTAAAAAGAGAATGCGATAAACAGTCCCTTCCAGCTGTGGCACACTGATATGACCTGCTAAGTAAACAAACAACAGTAAACTTTTTAAACTACGTACTGGAAGTATTTATGTACCTATCTATTGTTGTATGTGACTCTGGAAAGTGCTGTTTCTAAATCTATAGTGCAGCATTCAGATGGTCATCAATGGGATTCCTATTAATCTCTACAGATTAGTAATGAGGATTTGTCCTTTCATCATCTTTGGTAGTTTTTTTCGTGTATGTTTGTACTTCCTGTAGGATCAGATTTTTTTTTTTCTTCTTACATTTGAGTCAATTGAAAATTGCTCCCTTCCAAGACCAGAAGCTCCTTTCAGGAACTGCAACAGTGGGGACTTTGTGGTTCCAGATGTAATTCTATTCATTTGGTCTTCCCATCTGACTACAATGTCCTCAAATATTTTTTCTAAATTCTTATAAGGTGTGAATGAATGATGGATATTCATTGTAAGTGCTTTGAACGTCCGGAAAACGCAGATAAATCTAATCCGTTATTATTATGGCAAAAATTAGTTAAAATATTCTCCAAGTAAGAGTCATCTGTTAATTGTTGTGGTTTCACTGCAATCTGTGACAATTATTCAAAATTTGGTTCCAATTATCTCCAAGCAAAACTAACAGACGTCACAAAAACGTCTCGCTGAAGATGGATATGAAACTGCAAGTGGGACTGAGAAATAACAGAATCTTATCCCAGACACTGAATATTTGGCAATGATTAAAACAAAGTTAATAGGTTTCAATGAAAACTTGCAACACAGCTAGCAGATGGTCTACAATCAACAAATGGAACCAAATGGAAGCTCACACTCTTTACTTTGCTGTTGGAAAATCTATTACTGCTAATGTAGGTTGAAAATATATTGAGCGCACATTTCTTGATACAAAATTCAGTAAAACAACAGGTGTTGACAGCTTATATTTTAAACAAGAGTTGCGTTAAATAATATTTTTTTCTTTTGCATACAATTCACATGCAGTTATTTCAGCTGCATGTGGCTCTGCAGCTTAATTTAACTCCCTGGACAAGCAGATGTGTACAGCTTTGTTTAATGCTCCTCAGTAGGCAGTTTAAGGATGGTGGGAATTTAGACCCAGAATATAAATACAAAAAAACAGTTTAAAGAGGTTATAAACTTCCCTTCTCCTCTATTTTCTTTAAAGCTATTAGCAGGGCTGGACTACTATATTTTCCGCTGTGCAGGGATTATAAATCGCACCGTCAATAAGAGGTTTTATTTTAAAAATCATTGACACACTGAACTAGAAATTGCTTTGAGATAGAGAATTCAGAGATAAGAGCATTGGTCAGACCAAGTGCATTCCTACAGAACTTGTTTGTAGCATGTTACATGCTAGCAAAACACACATTAGCATAATTCACTGTAGGCCCATCTGTAACTCCCAATATTGTTTGTGTTACGGCCCTGTGCCGTATTGTCTGTCTCCTGTCCTTTGTCTTCTTTTCCCTTTGTTCAGGTGCAGCAGATAACCTCATCCCAGATAAGAATAAAAGCCCTGCCTTGGGTTCTAAAAGGGGCGGCTCCTTTCTGACGTGGTTGGCGCTTCCGTCCACGTAGTGTTTCCGCCGCGGATCAGCTGTTGTCCTGGAGTCTTCGGGGCGTTTTGGACCGATTACAAAAAGAATAAACATTCCTAAACATTTACACCGGTTTCGTCTCCCCGCTTCTTTGTTGCGACCTAGAGCCAGGCGTAACAGTTTGCAACATGTAAAAAAACCCCAACTGATACTACTAAAACAAATGTTTCTGTAACTCCCAGCCTTGTAAGTACCATGAAAAGAAAACAAAAACTCCACCACCTGCAAATGATAGCCATGTTAGCATATTCACCACAACACCACCACCTGCAAACTTAAAGAAAAAACACCTGTGGGCTATACCTCACAATTACTTCAACGTCAGTAAGTGCAACCAAAATGTATCCATATATAAAGTGCTCCAGATTATAAAATGCACTGAAAAAAAATCAAAACTTTAAAGTGGGCCTTACAAGGCAGAAACTACTGTAAATTGTTTTCACTAAGGTCATTTCTGAATCCCCACCCTAATCCCTGACCACTGAAATATTGTATAGTACAGGACCATGTAGTACCTTGGATTTTTAAAGCAATTCGGACACAGTGCTAACTGTTGTTCCTTAGTTTTTTTAATGCTGGCCAGATATGATGTCACGAATCAATACAAAGATTTCACGATGCCTATTAATGACTCCACTTTGTTCTGATGATTAAATGTGGATAGTTTATTATAAAAAATACATTTAAACCATTTTTTTTTCGCAAAAATTGTTAGACCGCAGTGCATTGTGGTCTATATTGGTTAATGTAGTGAACATTGATGCTCGGTCGTTTTTTGCAAAGATTCCTAGTAAATCTCTAGCGCACTCTATTTTGGAATTATAGATTTGGACAGCATCAGAAAATGGCAAACGCATTATATAGTGAGTATGGAAGGAATTCGAACATAACTTTTACTTAAAAGCTTAATAGAGTGTGAGAGAGACGAAGTTTCCAACTCCAGCCACGATTACCGTAATCAAATAGAAAAAAAGTATAACATGCTTTGTAGTCCCTACTAATATAACCAGGACAAGTTAGTTAAATTACTGTTGTTTTCTTTAGAGATCCCAAATAGACCTGAAAACTCAACTAATATAACATTAAAAGGTATTTAGTGACATTAGGATTATTTAGTGACAACAGGAAGAAAGACAGTGGACCCAAATCAAAACTGTATCAGATATGGGAGCCAAAACACAGAGGTGTTTGAAAACGTGAAACAGAGGAAACATAAAACCTCGCACACTGTCAGACTCCATGTATGAAAGACAAAAAAAACCATGAAACAAAGAGGGGAACTTAAAAAGAACAACAAAGCAGATGATTTGAACACCAGACACTTAAATAATTAACCTGAGTGAAGACAGCTGAGAATAATTAGCAACTCAAACCTGGTGTGAATGTGACAGGAGGAAAACACAAAACCTAAACCAGATTGTGACAAGAACCAAGAACAGACACCTGAAGAGTAGTTTCATCACATGAATCAAAGGAAAATTTCAGTAGCCTGAAGCAACAGATAAATACAGCTTTCGGAGAGATCTTTGACATTTTCTTATACACACTGTTTCATTAGCTGTAAGTTAGGAGCATCAAACCCAAAAGGAATAAACACTTGACACACAGTTCCAGTTTTATAACTGAATGACTGAAAATAATTTTTTCTTGCCCCAGAATCTTCATTTTAAAGCAACCTTTCCTTGAAATGTTTGTTACTTTAAAGTGATTATTATTGTCTGGAAAACTGCCAAGGACCTCTTGAAACAACTCTCGTCTTCTTTTGCTGTTGAGGCCAGGAGAGATTCAACACTTAACACTTAATGCCTTTTTCCCCCGTGAACCAATAACGCATGGCAGACAATGGATATAATTAAAATGAAAGCAAACACAACGTGATATTTGTTAGGAAATCAATGTATAGCGTTTCTCTTTTGAATAAATAAAGAAAAATTATTCTATTTTTGAGAGAAGACTGAGAAATCACAATCAAATCATTTGGAATATGTTGTATCCCTATTCAGGTCACAAAAAATATTTTATTCTTCATATTTTGCACAAGAAACTAGATCTGTTTTGCATATGAAAAGAGATTTTGCATTGTTTAAATATATGACATGGTAGAGATTGATATAGACACAATAGCCATACATACACCAACACATTCTCGTTCCCAAGACATCCCACATTTGACATTTGGTTAGGGACCCTTCCGTGTGACTTTTTGATGCTAAGGGCGTCCCCAACTCGTCGTTTTTCTGATGTGCTGGCTGTCCCATTAAATCATGAGTCCCCAACTTCCGGGTCGCGAACCAAAACTGGTACTATATCCAGTACTGGTACCCTTAAGCGAGTCTAGTACCGGTTCAGGTCTGGTACAGCCTCTGGAACCGGTTCAGGTTCTTTAACCTGCATCCCGACGGGTTGTTTTTGACGTGCTGGCTGTTCGTAGAATCAACGCTTCGCAACCCTCGGGACGCTGACTGGTCCTCGGGATATGTCCAGTTTTCAGGACCCAAGCATGGTACTTGATTTGGGTTACGGTACCGATCACGTCCGAGGACCAGTCCGCCTCCGGTACCATGTACCAAGGGTTGCAGACCCTTGATTTTATGAACACCCAGTATGTCAAAAAAAACGACACGTCTGATGCCAAGTTAGGGTATCAGGTTTGGGGACCCTAACCATTACCGACTTACGTCACCGGTACTGGGTTAGGGTACTAATGCACTCTGCCTCTGGTTTGCAGCCCAGAGGTTGGGGACCTGTAATTTAATGCCAGCAAGTCAAAAAATGACAAGCTGGGGACACTCAAAATGTCAGTTTTGACGCAGACGGGTCCCTTACCAAATATCAATATGTGAAGAGTTGTGAGTAAGAATGTGTTGAATATTCATGGAAATAAAACAAAACAAAAGAATGTTTGCAAAAGTTGCGTTTTTTTCTAACATATTAGAATTCTGTATTTCCAACTGTTTATCCTGTTTATCCTTGTGAAGAATTTTGGTTTAGCTGCCTGGTCACCTGACTAATGTAGTTGTCTGTGCGGCCTTGGAAAGTATGATCTTTCAGAGCGCTTTTCACTGTCATTCAGTTGCAAAGCCGTTGTGCTTCAACAAAACACCCAATGAAGTCTGAAGTCTTTGAAAGACTCTATGCTGTTTCTTCTTTGTTTCACAGAGAGTGGGCAGCTCTGCTCCAGTTCAACCTAAGAGGCCACTGTATATAATTGCCTTAGTACAGCCAAGTGCTCAGGATTACTTTGTGGGATGCACATGGTCGTGTGTTTAACACTAGAAAATTGCTAAAGTCTGTAAGTAGATGTCTGGAAGGATCTCTGGTGTCAGTGACATTAAAAAAAAGGGCCAGAGATTTATGCGACTTGATGGCCATTTAAATTCAGAGGCATATTCAGAGAGCAAACCAACTCCTACGAGTTTTAATGTGTCTTTTGTAGTGTTGTACACACTGGTTGTCTCATCATGTTCACAGAGATAATAGTCTCTTTCGGTATTTCTCTATTAAGTTACTAACAACTTTAGGAATATGAATATCTATGTTGACATTTTTAATCATAAGTCACAAAAAACAGTAAATAAAAATATATTTGTAGTATACGACTAATTTAATAGCAGACACATAGAAAAACCTAGTAACTGATGGGAAGCACATCCCACACATGATTTCCTAGAAGGTTTAAGGTTCTCTGCTGTCAACTGTAAATAATCAAAGATACAAGTTTAAAATCTACCAAATATCAAAGGAAGTTTGATGAACAAACAAAACTGTCACAGCAGCACCCTTTAACTGGAAAAATAAACTGCATCCACTGCTGCTTAGTTTGCAGAACACATCTCCAAACTCTGCCAGCCTTCACACCGGCACATGAAGCCATTTGCTTTCATTGTGGCTTGTTAAGCTCTGCTGCAATCTCTCTAAACTTTGCAAGGTTTAGTCTCCACAGTCTCCATAGTCGCACCTGCCCTTACAACCACATATGGGCCGTTTGGGTGTCAAAAAATGGACAAACCCATTTAGGGCTTGCCAAAAGTACAGTATGCACAAAATATCAAGGTTGTAGGCCACTCCATGAGCCCAGGGAGCAAAAGTGTTCATAAGAGTGTGAGGGTATGCTGTAAGTGACAGGTTGTACTGAACACTGATATACTTATAGATTTTTTTATGTTAATTTTGAATCTACCAAATCCTGGAGACTGCACAAGGGGGCTGTGAATGTTATTCATGTTGCTATGAGCTTTCTACGTGCACTGATGTGTCACATGCATACCCTGTATGTGTGGCACTCCCACCAGGTCAGTAAGGGACAAGGACTTGCAACTTATTAGCGTAGCTCAGGGGTCACCGATGTGGTCCCGTGGGCCCTCAAGGACCACACAAGGCTCCCTCAGGTCTCTTCCAAAAATGGCACAACTCACATGTGAGCTGCATCTAAAATTAAATTTTATTCTGTTGCTATTTTTTTTTTAAATTACACTTACATTTACACATATTTAAAAATTAAAACATCTTAAATATATATTTATGATACATGAACTGTAGATAAGTTTAGGTGACCTCTGATCTACTCCAGTTCAAAGATCATTCATTGGTCATTAGTCAAAAATGCGACTAGATTTGTTTAAAAAAGTGGAGTTGATTTTTCTGTAACATTATATAGTTGATAAACTTGGTACAACATTGTGAAAATTGGACATTTTCCCCATGAATTGTTGTGATGTAAGAAAGTTTTAACAATTACTGAGATTAATAAAGCGCTGAATATTGATATCTGTTTCCTAGCTTGTTGTCATTGATCATAATTATGATGAGAAATCAGTGTCTTTACACAGAGGAATATCTTTATTTATTATTAATAATGTAAAATTAACTATAACTGCTCAAAATTTGTTAACAAATGTTATCAAAAAGGTTGGTGACCCCTGGTGTAGCTTATGGGCACCGTAGGACACCATCACTCGTAAGTGTATGCAACTTACATTGGCCATACGAGTCACAAAGTATGTTCTTGTGGTTAACATGAACAATAATCTTCATTACATTTACTTGATTGTATGAGCCTCAGGGGTGCTGCCGGACACCTGCACTCCCCTTGAGATGCAAGGTTGTCTGGGTTGGGTTGTCTGGTGGTCTACCACCCACCAGACAACCCAAACACCTGCATCAGCCATATAGGACAACCCCCGGGCGATGTGGGTAAAGCTGCATTCACAAGCGATTCAGGCAGCAGGGGTGTTGAGTTTCAATGTTAAGGTCATGTACAGACGCGATCTGAGGTCTTGCGCCGCAACTTGAGCAATGGGTGTGGCGCATCAGTCCGGCAGCAGTGCAGTTTTGGAATCAGACACGGTGCGTTAAGAGTTTAAAAATCAGAAGTTTCACGAATCAGGGACTCCCCTTTGGTACATGACGTTTTGAGTGACTCAGTCAGCGGGTAAACAAATCCAATATGGCTGATCAATGTGAGGATTTTCGTCCTGAACTTTCTTGCTGCTGGGGCAGCAGGGTTGCCGGAGACTGTCCTAGCTACTGTTGAGCAAAGGTGAGATACACGTCGCTTACCTGCTTTTCCAGATCCTTTCAGTGGAGTTTGCTGCACTAGGTGGCAGAGGAGCCTGCTCGCTGTGTGGTCTGGCCAAGTCTGGCAGACAAGTGCCAGACAATGGGGAAGCAGCCTTCTCAGGCCGATGACCAGCTGTCCGGGCGACCCGCGTAGCAAGCACCGCCACCTGGGACAGAAAGAACCTTCAATAAGACCCAGCCCTGACTGCAGGAGTGAAGCTCGCTGTACTAAGAGAATCTCTAAATGATTTCATGAACCCAGACAGGATTACTGATGTCCTGGTAGAGCTTTTTTAAATAAATAAATCTGATCCATAAACATACTCTGTGTGTTTTATGCATTTTAATGAGATATGAATCGACACCGCTCCATGTAGCAATCAGGACCAAAACTTTACCTGGTTGCTCCTCCCACATATGCCGGGGGCATTAAATCTTTAAGGACATTTTTGGACAAGTGTCGAGTTGCAAATTTGCCACACATCAAAAAAGAGGCAGCATACGCAAATTTGATGCTTGAATTGTGTCCGATTTAAATAGAACTTAAGGCAACCCTTGATCTCCTTGTTAAAAATAGATACTTCTCCAATCCTCAACACCAGCTATAGGCAACTCCAGGTCGAGGGCCGTTGTGTCTGCATGTTTTCCAAATATCCTGACATACCTGGTTCAGATGTGTCTAGAAAAAAATATATATATATATCAGAGCAGGGTATGTTGGAAAGCAGGGGATGGGACCCTTGACACCTGGACTTACCTGTCCCTGGTCTACACCATATCCTCTTTCTGGCATTATGTTCAATGCCCAAATTACAGAATCCTGTGAAGAAATCATCAATGTGGATTTAAAACCATTTAAGGACCAACAAAAATATGCCAGATGGTTTTATGCAGGAATTGTCCATTTAAGACCATGGTTGTTTCGAGTATTTTTACAGGGAGATATTCCTTCAGAAATATCATGATGCATCACTTTGACTCCAAGTTTTGCAGTGACATTGAGGGGACTGACCTACACAGATGACATGTGTCTTTCTTCTCTCTCTATGACTCACTCAACAAGCATTTTTTTTTTCTATTTACCTCACCAAGGCGTTTTATTTTTTCCAAAACAATACTGCTCGAGGACAAAAAAAAAAAAGCTTGACAAAAAGCTTGTAGAGGACACAAGGTGTGACATACTCATTAACCTCTTCGTCTATTTGCTGATGTCAAATATACAAAAACAACATGTCGAGGGACAAAAACAGAAAAAACAGATTAAGTTGGACATGTAAATCCCTTCAGAAGGTAATAGGAATCACAGTGAGTGGTCAGATGCGCACCGAGGGAGGAACTTGACAGATCTCTGTGGGAGCGAGAGTGCTTTTGCTGTTGCTTTAATCAGAGAAATGGGAACCAACACAAGATTAGCACCTCAGAAACATGAAAGCTAAAGCCAGAGACTCCCACCTGAAGCAATCCATCACAAAACTCAATTAGCAAAACACATCAGCTCTTGCAAAGCAACTGTTATTTAATCTAAAGATGAAAGTAGGAGCCTACTTCTGCAGATCCAGCAAAAGTGCGTTTTTTTTTTTTTTTTTTTTTGTCATGACTGCGTCCAGTCATTACATTTCGGCAAGCTTACACAATCTTTTTAAAAACAGAAACTGACAGAACTTGTGATGAAAAAGCATCCGAGTATGCGCCCTAATGATAGAAGCTCTGCTTTTATGTCGAGAAGGAAAACGTTGATGCTGTTTTTTTTTTTTTTTGACATTATTTAAAAGTGAGATTTCAAATATAGAAGAAAAAAAGATAAAACGGCACACATCAAACGGAGAGAAATGACAACATGTTTGACATATCATCCAGGTAAAAGCATGCCTCTGCAGTCACTTTTCCAGAGCAGGTGATTTGCATACAAAGCAGACTCTTTCAGACTCGGGTCACAACCACTTGAAGAGTACATTCTGCTCGTGCGCTGACTGACTTCACTGGTTCCTTTTTGTGGCAGCTGACAACATCACACTAAAATCTTTTGATTGTTGTAATCTCATGATTCATTTCCGGAGCTACAGTTGAAACAAATGGGCTGACAGAAGGCTGCAGCTGTAGGTGACAGTCTCTTGCATCAAAGGGAAAGCGAAGCAGGAGCTGCGATTTTAATGGCACGAATAGATCACTCCGATGATAAAAATCTTGATTTAGCTTTCTGTTGGAAATATTAATTAACAAAATTATGTTTATGTGTGGGTCTTGAAGCCAGCGTGGCCTCACCTTGCTCAAAATGTTCCACTCAGATCTCATGGAGGGTTTTTAGAATGTCTTATCTGATGTCTGGTGATACAACTTGTTGTTACTCCTTCCCCTGGGGCTGTCTTCCAGTCTTTGGAAAAGTTTCAGAGATGTCACTCCTTCCCCTGGGGCTGTCTTCCAGTCTTTGGAAAAGTTTCAGTTATGACCTCTGACACAGGACCCCTGGAGGATAAGACCATGCCTGTATTTTGAGTTCCTGTACTGTCTATAAAAGTGCTTGTCTCCATGTGTGGCTCAGAGCTCCCACGAAGGTAACTGCGAGCGGTTGTGTTCGTTGGATCTCTCCTCGTTGCAAGGAGTAAATAAAAGTAACTGAGATCAATAAGGCCTGGTTCTTGGATTTTTTTTAGGAACATTTATAGAAATCTTTTTAGGAAAAAAGTCATTCTTGACAGTTGGTGCCGAAACTCGGGAGACAACAGCCGTCCAAGGAGGACCGCGTGGGAAGAGGGCCGACACCCTGCAGGGCGGATTCCGGTACCGGGATCTGTGAACAGAAGTCCTCGGACACGACGTTTGACTCCGAGGCCGGCCGATAGGGTCTTCCCTCTGCAGCCCTCCAAGGCGGTGACGTCTTCTGGGGCCAACGAACCAGGTCAGTTATTGATTCAGTCAATTATAAGGTTTTGAAGAGAAAAAAAAAGGGTTTTGAAGTGAATAAGAATAACGGTAAAAGTGAATATGAGAGTAAAGAGAAATTCCAAGTAGGTTGTAAGAGTTGAATCGAACGGATCGCCGCCACACGCGAAACAGGTGTTCTTTGATCAGTAATATTTTCAGCGGTCGCCAATGTAAACGTTGTACGTGACCGTCGATTAGATATTGATCAAGACCGTTTTAACACACGTGGGAAAAAGTGTTAATTGGCAGAAGTAATTTTAAATCAACTCTATCGCCAGGAGTCACCAATGAAAATTGTACGTGACTGTCGACGATAGATTGATTAGACGGAATAAAAGGTTTTTGTCGGGAAAAAAAAGTGTTTTAATAGTGAAATAGAGTAAAGCGCTGGGGAAAGGTTTTCTATTAAGGGGGGGCTGCTGTAACGACGACGGTGGGTCACTTACAAACTTATTGATTACAGCTGAGAAATACAAGGCCTGTTGACAACTGAGCTCATAAAAATAAATAAAATAAAATAAACTTGAATAAATAAAATAGAATAACATAAACTTAAAATAAATGAAATAAGGTTGTAAAAGAGTGGGTGTGGTTGTCCATGGACAGTGTGAGTGCGTGAAAAAGTTGTCTCAGTGAGTTTTATGTGTGTTAATGTTTGTGTGTATTCCCTAAATAGCTATTCATAGCATTTAAAACTCCCTTTTTTAATTAAAACTCCTTCTTTACGTTTTCTCTTAAATATTCCTTTAAATTTCCTTTAATTATTCTTTTATTTTCCCCTTAATTTCATTTAAATATTTTAATTTTGTTCCCTTAAGGCTTTTAACATTTAGATCAAAATAGCATAGAGATTTGAAAAAATAAATAAATAAGAAAAAATAGAAACCCAGAGATATACACCACATAGACGAATATTGTCATAAAATAGAAAATAAAAATAACGCAACATGGGTAAAAATCAGAGTAAATTAGAGTTGAAAGGTGATTCAAAATTTATGGATCAGAGAGTTCCCGGAAGCGCAAATTATATTGCTACATGGATCACGAAGCCCTACTACTTTAAAGGCAACCTCTCTGTCCCGGCCTGCACAACCCTGCGCGATAAGATCCTGGCAGACATTAAAAAGGACAAGAGGAGAGAAAAGAAGGGTGACCCAGAACTGCAAGCTGCTCTCGCATGGTTGACTCAAGCAGAAAAGAGGAGGGAGGACAAAGCTAAGATGAGGCGGAGTGTAACCGTTGCTGCTGCAGTGATCCACCCACAAGATGAAACATCAAGTGGAAGACGCCCACGTGTAGTGAACCAACCACCTCAACAGCACCACCCACAGGCTGGTGTTGGTGCTACAGCCAACATTCCACAGGAGGAAGGAGACAGCACGGCGTCCACTTCAGCTATGCTTCGTGATTCACCTCCCCCTTACCCACATGGCCGCCTTACTGACACTGTGGCGGGCCGATTAAAATTTCGCAAACAACAAGACACCAAACATGCAAATAAAGCGGACCAAGAGGACAAACATCAATCAACTTCTAAACCGGAAAACTCGGATCCTGATAAAGGCCTTTATCCTTCGGTCCATGAAGTTGACCGACTTCACACTGATTTCCTCAGACTCACGACCCAAGATTTACCCCCACTACCTGATGAATCAGAACTAGCCCACACATTTCCCATGGTTCAGGTTGCGAACCCTCACCATGACCCCAATGTACAGGGCTCCACTCCCATCATGACGGTCTACCGCCCATGGACTGAGCAGGAATGCACCGATGCGTGCTCCGGGTTGGGGGATCCTACTGTGGACCCTCGACAGTGGGTGGAGAATCATAAACTCCTTATGGCATCCTACGTCCTAAATGGATGGGAAGCCGAAAAAACCCTGAAGAAAAGTCTGAAACATAACCTCACGAGAGTCAGAGGAGACTTCACTGGAAAGGATGGACACGATGCCTGGCTGCCTGGAGGTGATCCTACATTAGCTACGCAGCTGGATCACTTTTATGCCAGGGTCGAACGAACTTGGAGGAGAACCACCAACTTTATCAAGATTGGACAAACCAAACAGAAGGAAGAGGAACCAGTGGACGAGTATTTCGGGCGCCTGGAAGAAGTCTTCAAAGCCTACAGTGGACTGGAGGAGGACCCAAACCCGAACTCGGCATACCAGCAACAACTTAAAACTGCCCTCCTGAATGGCTTCATCCCACTAATCTCCGAGTTTATCAAAAAATATAACGTCAATCATACCACCGATGGCCCCATCGAAATTATGAACTATGCCAGACACGCTGAAACCATACAGAAAAAGAAGAAACACACTAAGGCTCAACCTGCTACGGCCGTCTTTCTAGCTGCCATGGAAGCCGGTTCACTCACCGGTGATGTGAAAGCAGAGGAGAACACCATCTATTACCAACAACACGGGCCCCCTCGTTACCCCAACTCGGGACGTGGACGTTGGCACAACAACAACTATAGAGGGAACTTCAGAGGAAGAGGAAATTACCAGAGGTCTAAGCCCAATACCGGACCAGGGAACTGTTACACCTGTAATCGGCCTGGACATCTGTCCAGAGAGTGCCCGTATAACAGGGGCCCACATCAGCAATTCCAAGGTGGTTTCAACCAAGGGCGAAACTACGACTACGGTAACCTACAACAACAGAGTCACCAGAACCAGCATTACCAGCCTTACCCTCAAGGTGGACAATACCCAAATCCACCCCCTGGACCAAGACCTCCTCAACATTGACTAAGCATGACGCAAGTGGAGGACCAGATGCAAGTTCCTGACCTCCAAGTTGAACCCGAAGAGTGGGCGAAACACTCTGAAGCCTTCCTGGACCTCACAATCGTGGCCGCCCTACAGTACCCATGTGGTTTACCCATTAAGAAACCTGAATGTACGATCCTCCTGAATGGCTTTAAAGTCACCTTTTTGTGTGATTCTGGAGCAGACAGAACGGTCTTGAAAAGACACTTTACCGGTATTGGGCCATCTCACGCCAAAATCGTCGTCAAATCTGCTAATGGAGTACTTTCATCATGTCCCATATCAGAGCCCTTGGAAGCTAAAGACCCTGTCAGTGGTTTAGCTACGGCTACGTCAGTAGTATTATGCCCTAATTGCCCAGTCAATTTGTTAGGTAGAGACCTCATGACCATTCTCCGAATTACCCTTTGTCCTACAGATGATGGCATGGTTGCTGTCCCTTACGGAGCTGACGTTCCTGTGTTCATGTCTGTCATGGGCCCACAGAATTTGTACTTCTCTTTGGACTCTTCGGATCCCAGTCTGAAAGACTCCCTTCAACACCTGGCTCAGCAGTATTCCCTCGAACCCTCTGCTGTAGTCCTCCCACTGGTACTACATGTCACCCTCCGTTACGAGCACCACCGCCTAGACCCAAGAGATGAAGACTACTACCAGTACTTTGCAGAGGCTGGACCCCAGACCGTCTGTCTAACTCATTTCTACACAGATTGTAAGGCAGATCCGCTTGCTCTGTCACTTTGCCCTGGTACTCGCAAAGACTGTTCACCAAAGATGGGACGGAGCCCCACATGTCCGTCAGTAAAGGCCCACAAGACCGATGGTATGATCTTGCCATCTGGATCACTGATCTACAAAGAGACCCTGCCTGGCAGCCCTCAGACAGGCCTGGGTGGGAAATAAACATCGCCACCGGCTGTCTAAGAGTCCCACTGAACTGGCAAACTGTCCTGACACCCACCATCCATCGAACTGCCCCCCTGTCCATGCTGTGACCTCCGGAGATAATGCTGTCTGCAGATGACCCCAGACTGAGCTCGGTGCCTCAGTCATTTTGGGCCGTTTCCAAGACCGACGTTGGCCTTATGCATGCTGTTCCTCCCGTCCAAATAAAACCCAAAACTGACTATAGACGAGAATCCGCCAGTACCCTCTCAAGCAAGACGCCGAAGAAGGCATCAGGCCAGTTGTTCACGACATGTTGACTCTTCTGGGTAATCATCGAAGCCCCTTGGGCCCAGTGTAATACCCCAATTTTCCCAGTGAAAAAAGCTGACACTGGCCAGTGGAGAATGGTTCAAGATCTTAGAGCAGTCAACCAAGCCGTCGAGAGCAGGGCTCCCTGTGTCCCTGATCCACACACTTTGTTAAACCAACTCCAACCTAATATGGCCTGGTTCACTGTGGTGGACCTTAGCAATGCCTTTTTCTCCGTGCCCATCCATCCGGACTCACAAGGATGGTTTGGTTTCACCTACCGTGGCAAGAAATACACTTATACCCGCCTACCACAAGGTTTCTGTGACAGCCCCACAATTTTCAGTGCAGCTATACAAGCCTGTGTAGCTGACTTCCCAGTACCCAGTCACTCCCAAGTCCTTGTCTACGTCGACGACATCCTCATAGCGTCAGATACCCAGCAACACAACGAAACCACTGCTACCAGTCTTTTCCGACATCTCGCCCGTAACGGATGCAAAGCCTCGCTTCACAAGCTGCAGTTTGTTCAGGAAAAGGTCACCTTCCTCGGACACAACCTCACGTCCCAAGGGATATCTTTGACGCCAAAGAGACAAAAAGCCATGCTTGATGCCCCGAGACCAAAGACCAAAAAGCAAATGATGCAGTTTCTCGGCCTAGTGAATTATTGCCGATCTTGGATTTCCAACTACGCAGCAATGACTCAACCACTTCTGTCCCTCATCTATGACCAACCAATGGAAATGACGGCTGTCATCACTTGGAACTCAGACGCAGAAATTGCGTTCCATGATCTCAAGCAGCGGTTGGCCGGCAGCACTGTCTTAGCATTACCTGACTACTCTAAATCCTTCATTCAAACTGTGGACTGCAAAGACTCCTTCATGACCTCGCTTTTAGGACAAATGTATGGAGGGAAACTCCGACCCATCGCGTACTATTCGAAAAGACTGGACCCCGTGGCAAAAGCTTTGCCACCATGTGTCCAGGCAGTTTGTGCTGCAGCAATGGCGGTACAACAGTCGGCTGACGTTGTGTTGTTTCACCCCCTCATCCTCAAGGTGCCACACTCCGTGGACCTGCTTCTGACCCAGACCAAGATGTCTTTTCTTTCCCGGCCAGACATCTCTCTCTGTTGTCTACGTTACTGGCACAACCTCACTTGACTATACAGCGTTGTTCAACTCTCAACCCTTCTACTCTCATGCCAACACCTGAAGATGGGACTGAACATAGCTGTGAAGCGGAGACAAAAACTCTGTAAACCCCGTGAAGACCTCAAAGACGTTCCCCTCACACATGGACATACATGGTTTGTGGATGGTTCCTGCACTAAGGGCCCCATTGGAACGAATATGTCCGGTTATGCGGTTGTGTCCAATGACTCCATCATTGACGCCCCAGCTTCCCCGGCGTGCTCCGCCCAAGCAGCTGAACTCATTGCGCTCACACAAGCCTGCAAGGCCGCTGCGGGACAGTCTGTTACGATATATACAGACAGCCAATATGCCTTCTCCACCTTGCACCTTTTCGCAGCCCAATGGGCAAGACGAGGCATGGTGACGTCCTCTGGCAGTCCTGTGCGACATGCCCAGCTCCTGACCGATCTTCTCAAGGCTATTCTCCTACCTAAAGATGTCGCTGTGTGCAAGTGTGCAGCGCATACTGCCAGTCAAGATCCTGTCTCATTGGGAAATGCCAAAGCTGACCTCGTGGCCAAGGAAGCTGCGCAGGGATTCCATGGTCAACATCATATTGACGCCCTCATGACATCGACCACTGACACCCTGTCTACTGATGTCCTCATTGATATGCAAAGTAACTCCCCTGACAAAGAGAAACTTGGCTGGATCAAAGCTGGAGCTTCCGACACCAATGGCCTCTACACCATCGACAACAAGCCTGTCCTACCAAGGAACCTCTTCAAAATGGCAGCAGTGATGAGCCATGGGCCTTGCCATGTCTCTACAGGAGGGATGATGGACATTTTGAAGAGACACTTCCACATTGAAAACATAGGTTTGAACACCTATCTCCAAAATTTTTGCAGATCATGTCTGATCTGTTGCAAAAATACCCCACAAGGAAACCTCAGACCCCAAAGAGGACGGTTCCCTGAAGCAAAGCACCCTTTCCAATTCCTTCACATGGATTTTATCGAACTAACTCCATGCCAGAGATACAAATACTGTCTAGTGATAATAGACCCATTCTCTAAATGGGTAGAAATAATCCCTAGTGCAGCAGCCGATGCCTTAACAGTCGCCAAAGCTATTTGTAAAAACATAATTCCCCAACACGGCATTCCTGAAATCATTTATAGCGATAATGGCACACATTTTGTAAACACTGTCATAACTCAAATGGCCGCACATTTAGGCATAAACCTGAAGAACCATTGCTCGTACCATCCTCAGAGTGCAGGGCTCGTAGAAAGAACTAATGGTACAGTGAAAAGTAGGCTAAGGAAAACTATGGCAGAAACAGGGAGGTCATGGGTTGAATGTTTAGACCTAGTAAAAATGTACATGAGACTAACTCCTACAGGAGGCACTGGGGTTACACCTTTTGAGATAGTTTATGGAAGACCTTTTGTCATTCCGATTCTTCCAGGGCAGAAAGAGAAAAACAACAGACCCTCCCACTCTGGCAGAGTGGATGAGGGATCTGTTGCAGACTAAAGAGTTGTTGAGACCAAATAATCTGCCAGATCTCCCTTCTTCCCAACAGGTGGAGCTACTACAGCCAGGAGACCAGATCCTGGTCAAGGTGATCAAAAGGAAGAACTGGGCCGCACCACGTTGGGAAGGGCCTTACACAGTCCAGCTGACCACTGCCACTGCTGTGAAGATTGCCGAACGTGCCACGTGGATACATCAGAGTCACTGCAAAAGGCTGCACCCACTAGAGAACTAGGACACTGGTCTAGGGGGAGGTGGCAGTGACAAGACGCCCGGTATCAAAACCTTTGGGTGCTGAAGAAACCAACGTAGCTGACACTTCCGTAAACCCTTTCCAGTGCAAAATGTGGGTCCTTATCATCTCTCTCTTTTGGATCCTCCCTGCCGTACAACCAAAACCCAAGCCCTACCGACCATATGGACGGCCCCCCTGTGGGCTGCGCACGTCTCAATTCCCTTGGATGAAAGAGAAACTGTGGTTCGACGAAATTGCATGGTTTTGCAGTAACGGCACCAGAGTTTCAGCCACAGTCGTAATTCCCCACACCGCATGGGAACGCAGAGAGCGAAGCACCGCGAGGTTCCAGTATACTAACTGGCCCTACACCCCAGCCTCTTGGACCGGATATACGTGGTACCTACAAGATGGACGGAAATCGGTTTCGGACAACAGTTGGTGGGGACATGTAATCCTATCCTCGGACACTTCACCAGCATGGACCTACCCCAATGTTGGATGGCGAAGCCCACTCGTAGCCGGAATCTTCACGAACCTTACCTGGACGGCTCAACACATATCTTTCCATATAAACACCACCAAGAAACCCCTTCTTCCCCATTTCGGGCCATGCCATCTACTGGATGTGATGGCCTGGTCCGCCGAAAAGGACCCATCGTGGACAATAGGAATATGTCTTACGCCACGACCCACTAAAGTCCAAGAGAACACCAATATGACTGTGTTGGTAGCGTCCTCCACTAACACTGTTGCCACCGACTCCATGGTTATAAATAAAAAAAAAGAACTGACTATGGATGATTGGTTCCAGGTCACCACTGGGATATCTGCACAGATCAACAACTGGCTGTTACTGGCTGAGCAGGCCGCCAACGTCACCAACTCAGACTGTATTGTTTGTATGGGACCCCGACCGCTGCTCCAGGTGATTCCAGCAACTGTGCGCCAGACTGTGTAATTCCCCTCATGAACTCCATAGTCCCCTCTGCTGACTGCATCTATTGGGACTCCATCTTCCCCATGTCCAGGCCTGACAAACAAAAGCCTCTCTTCTCCAGCAAAGCAGCAGCTGCGAACTATACCTGCGTCAACTTCACCAAAGGGACTGACCGCACTGGTATGGATACTGGACCCTTCAAGTGTCACACCACCCTCACCTACTTCAGGACACCTGGGTCCATACTCTCCAGGTCGGACATCTGGTGGTGGTGTGGAGGGACCAGTCTGTATGACCGTCTGCCCCGTAACATGACCGCTGTCTGCGCTCTGGTCACACTCCTGTTGCCCGTAAACATTTATCCAATCAGTGCCTCCGACCTGCTGGACCGCCTCCTTGAGTTCCACACCACCCATGTGAAGAAAAGAGCTGTACTCCCTGGATGGGACCCCACATACATCGACGCTATTGGAATACCCCGAGGAGTACCTGATGAATATAAACTGGCCAACCAAGTTGCGGCCGGATGGGAGAGCACCATCTGTTGGTGGTGCACCATTAACAAGAACGTGGATCGTATTAATTATGTTCATTACAATGTCCAGCGCCTCAGCAACTGGACCCAGGCTGGATTTGAAGCCGTCCATGAACAACTGGCGGCCACGTCCCTTATGGCCTTCCAGAACCGTGTTGCCTTGGACATGCTGTTGGCCGAAAATGGCGGGGTGTGTGCCATGTTTGGAACCCAATGTTGTGCTTTCATCCCTAATAACACTGCCGATGATGGAAGCCTGACCCGTACCGTAGAAGGACTGCGTAGTCTGAGCAATAAAATGAAGGAACATTCAGGTGTTGATACATCCATGTGGGACGGTTGGTTAGATATGTTTGGGGCATACAAGACCCTTATTTCTTCTATTTTGATTTCACTTGCTGTGTTTGCTTCAATTCTTACTGTTTGTGGTTGCTGTTTGATTCCTTGCCTACGCAACCTTATCCAACGTCTTATTATAAAAACCATTGAAGACCCCAGCAGTCAAGTTATGGTACATCTTTTGCAGGCTGGTGACAATGATGATTCTGATGATGACGGTGATGAATGTGTTGCTTAAGGTACATTTATATTATATAGTCCCTGCTTTTCTTAGCTACCTGTGGCTTTTGAAGTGTTCGCACCATAAGTGGGACGAGGGGAATTTCCCACTGGGTTTTCGCCCCTCCACGGGCTCAGAACAGGAAACTCTGTTTATGATGTTTTAGGTTAAAACTGTGCACGCAGGAGACTTAAGACTGATGTTTTCGAGATTGCTGTTGCGAGTTCGAGTGCTTCAAGACCCACAACAGGGCGGAAATGTTGGAAATATTAATTAACAAAATTATGTTTATGTGTGGGTCTTGAAGCCAGCGTGGCCTCACCTTGCTCAAAATGTTCCACTCAGATCTCATGGAGGGTTTTTAGAATGTCTTATCTGATGTCTGGTGATACAACTTGTTGTTACTCCTTCCCCTGGGGCTGTCTTCCAGTCTTTGGAAAAGTTTCAGAGATGTCACTCCTTCCCCTGGGGCTGTCTTCCAGTCTTTGGAAAAGTTTCAGTTATGACCTCTGACACAGGACCCCTGGAGGATAAGACCATGCCTGTATTTTGAGTTCCTGTACTGTCTATAAAAGTGCTTGTCTCCATGTGTGGCTCAGAGCTCCCACGAAGGTAACTGCGAGCGGTTGTGTTCGTTGGATCTCTCCTCGTTGCAAGGAGTAAATAAAAGTAACTGAGATCAATAAGGCCTGGTTCTTGGATTTTTTTTAGGAACATTTATAGAAATCTTTTTAGGAAAAAAGTCATTCTTGACACTTTCATGCTAGCAACTTTACTTCCCAAATCAATCTCATCTCTATATTTGACACTCTTTTTAAAACAAAGTGGACATTCAGATGGGTCTTGTTGATTTGTACTTGATGCATGAGCTTTGCAGGAAGTGATAAAGCAAGAATATAGTCAGTGATTATAAACAGGGCTCCTAACAAATCTTTTCCTTTCAGCTTCTTCCTTCAGAAAATCAGCTTCCTCCACCTTCCTCTTCACTCCCTTTCTGAGAGTCAGCCTTTCTCTTCTCTTTCTTAGTCCAATAGTTGTCCAATTCCCACCGGCACCCAAACGGTGAACAGCACCAATGCTGGTCGTTAATGTTAACTCAGGCCTCGACTAATCCAGTGTGACCTTGTGGGAGAGTGTCCACCCTAAAACTTCTCTGTTTGGTTTGGCAAAGATTTTACGCTGGAAACCCTTCCTGACACAACCCTATGTTTTTATCCAGGCTTGGGACCATCACAATGAGCCCTGGCTCCATTGTGGATACATTTCCTAACACTTAAAAAGGCAGGATAAAATTATTTGTCAGATAAGGCCATTTTCAAGGCAAAAATAGAATTTTTATTGTTTTTTTTTTTTTATTATGTAACAAGGTCAATACATTTCCCACAATAACTTCAGTTTGACATTTAATCTATTCATTCACTTACTGCCAAAATCTTAAGAAAGAAAAAAAGACCCCTGTTACAAGAAAAAATTGTCCTATTTTCTGTCTTGCAAAAAAAATTATCAAAAAAAATTTTTCAACAGCAAAATATTCTTGGTTGGAGAAAGCATGTCTTAGTGACTACAATGATTTTCTTAAAATAAGAATTCTTGGTAAGACTATTTTCTTGCCCATTTGGCAGCTTTTTTCCTTATTTGAAGAAATGTTAAATTTTAACAATTTTTGACATTTCTTGGGAGCCTGTTTTTGCCGTGCAAGTATTGCTTCAACCTCTTAACAGAGTTGAGGTCAATGTCTCATGACCTGCTCTGCAGGCGGTATCAGCAGAAAACTGCTTCCTGCTCCAAGAGGGCTGGACAGTTTGGCAGAATTTCTTTAAGTCCTTCTCCAAAGACGTCCCTGACCTGAGTTTTTGCCTCTACAATAACCCGCACTGTACGCTGCTTGGACTCATAAGGTGCCACGGGAGACCCACAAACTTGGTAAGGCTTTTTCAGTTTGACGGCATCCGTTACATTTGCAACCATTGATGGGTTGGCATTTAAAGTGCCCTTCCAATGAAAATCATGTTTTTTTAGCTTCTAACATGTATGTGTGGCGCTTTTCCTATGAAAAAGAACACATGCAGTGAGAAATTATTTCATTTTTGCGTTTCGGAGTATTTCTTCTTTTAAATCTGTCAATCAAACTGTCTTGGACAGACTCTGTTTTTCATGAATGATCTTCTTTCTGCTGCACTAAATCCTCATCTGGTCCGGCTAGCGTGTCTAGTTCAGATTCTGGAGAAGAGAAGATGGTATCTTCACATTGACTGCAGTCAAATGAGCCGTCGTTCACATTTCTGTGGTCAAATCAGCTGTCACTGGATTTTTGGTGTGAGTGTTTCATACAATATTTATGGTAGCAGGGCTGAGAACGCTGGAAAATCTCCACCAGACCTTCTTGATAAGACCAAGGAAATGTGAACGGCAGCTCATTTGACCGCAGTTGGAAAGGATTGTAAATCAATGAAAGAGCATTTTGATGTCAACTTTCATTACTTTCTGCTCTGAGAAACCAATGGATTGAATGTATTGATCACAGAAACATCAATAAACATTGGAGAATGA
The DNA here is from genome assembly GCA_003999625.1 of Oryzias javanicus. NCBI lineage: Eukaryota > Metazoa > Chordata > Actinopteri > Beloniformes > Adrianichthyidae > Oryzias > Oryzias javanicus. The sequence continues at coordinate 30,550,943 of CM012449.1, read as the reverse complement.
GCTCAAAGAGTCTTTGGTGAACTGGAAGGAGAAAGAATCCGGATTTTGGAGGAAGTTCGGTTCATGAAGATCTTCACTTCCTCGTGCGAGCGGACATCCAGATCAGAACCGTACGGCTGGACATTACCGACACAATTTTATGTAGCAGTGATGAAGATCTACGCTAGCGAGACACGGCGCTATCATAATCATAATCGCTTAGCTCCAAAAGGAGATTTTGGAAACATAGGCTTCAGATCAGCATGAACAATTGCTTTTAAAGACATTTAGGTTGTGGGATTTTGGTTATAAATGTCCTAATCATGTTAAAACACTACTGGAAATGTTTTTCTTATATAAAAAAAGTTGTCATGGGTGACTTTAAAGACTGAACACGTGTCTGTCCACAATGGAAGGGAAAAACATGGTCCAGCAGGACTGTGTCTCTCCTGCCGTACTCTTAACTTGGTGAAAGCTCTCCCAGATATCGAACATTCCAAACCAACTCCCACTTTGGTTTATCAAATCTGTCCAGATCAGTCAGTTTTTTTTTTTTTTTTCAAATACTGTCATTATTTGCCAGATTAAAATCCATGCTTTTTTTTAAGTAATATTGTATAATAAAAATAATCAAAAGTTGAAAATGTCACAGTTTTATTGCATTGTAACACAAGTTGCTTTTACAGGATAAAGCTAAATGAGATTTAAGACATTTTGTTGTTTGATATTTTAATTATAACAGGATGAATAATATAAACATATCTCAATTCTGTTTTGAAATATGAAACTATGACACAATTTTTTCTCGAAAAAAATTGGCAGCTAAAACGTTTCTATTGACTGGTAGCTTTATAAAAAAGACTTGGCTCCATTGGCTACTGATCAAAAAAGTTAATTTAGAGCGTTGATTTTAAATGAGGACATGCTATTGTTGAATTTTGCAAATTAATAATTCGAGTGCTCTGATAAGCTGCGTGACGCCACGGTACTAGTGTCAGACTTCTTGGATTATAAAGAATGAAAGGGAAAACTGTATTTCAAATAACCTTTATCTTTCCCTGTCAAAACTGAGACAGAATCCTTTGAAGTGTAAAATTTCCCTTAGAGTGTAAACAACTCCCTCCCATCCGTGACGTTTACCTCTTCTCTTTGTGCTTGCAATTTTCTACATGAATAAAGAAGCAGCTCCTTTTTCCCACTGGCTAAACCCCAAGTTGAGTGCAATTTGTTATAATATCAACTCAAGACCCCACTGGCAAGCATCATTAGTTTCCCTCTTCTGTGTCTAGCGTTAGGACAGTCTGTGCGGTGGGAGGTGGCGTCATTGGGGATGATTGGAATATTGTAAGATTTCCTCTGGTATTTAAAGTCTCGCTCCGATCATCGTTTCATCTATTTTAAAAACTTTCCCAGAGTTCTTTTCATTGGGATTATACCGTTTTTAGCCAAAAAGCTAAAAACAGTTTCTGCAGAGTATCAGGAGTTCATGAGAATTTTTTTGTTGTTGTGGGCGGGACTGTTAGTGTTAAGTAAGCCCGCCCCTTTTCCCATCATCCATCTATCTACACGCTCTGCTAGCTTATAGCCTCTCACACTCCCAGCCTAATGTTAGCTTTCCAGCTGTACAGTTTTGAGCCAGACGCTAATTCAGGCAAGGAAAACAAAGATGTACATGGATCCATCTGTTTGTAAGTTGAGGAATAAGAATGGAGCAGAGCAAGGAGCTTTGGGGGTATTTTCTACATCGCAAAAAAGATCTTTCATTCACAAAAACGAAAGAATAAGTATCTTGAATATCTTTCGATAAAACACACCTACCCAATTCTCCGAACTATGAGTTGCATTTTATATTTGTAGATATGTCAGGGGTGCGACTTATACTCAGGAGCAACTTATTTGTGATTTTTGTTTTTTTTTATTTTTTGTAATTTACTTTTTATTTCACAAATTGTTATACAGTTTACACAAATGAAAATCTAACACAACTTCCCAAAAGAATAAAAATAGTGAAATAATATTATTAGTAGTAATGATAATAAATAAAAATCAAATCATACTTTTAAAGTAGACTAAGGTGAGAGACGACACCCAAGGGGGGAGAAAAAGAAAAAAATATATATATATACATATAATAAATTAAAAAAAAAAAAAACACACAAGACACATAGCTTTTGGGCCAGGGCCCAAAAAAAAGTTTTTAAACAGGCTTATTTATTTGTTATTTTCTACTAACAACCACTTGCCTTTTAGCGGTTGTTTCCCACCAACAACCACTAGAGGGCACTGTAGGTTTGTGTGTCAGTATTTCTGCTGACAGAAACGCAAAAGAACAAGTGCTGTTTCAAACAAACATGGCTGAGAATGGACGTAATGGTACAGAATAATTTAATATTGACTTATATCTGTTTTTCTAATGTATCCTCCTGGCGTTTTTTGGAAAAAACGTTATACAGTCTTCTGTTCTTGCTCTGTACTGTATTTCATAAATACTTTGAATAGAGTTTGTGTAAAAAAAATAAAAAAAAATCATGGAAGTTATGTTTTTCTTATTTGCATCAAGACATTATTCATATTGTTTTTATTTCTCTTTCGTTGGACTAATAGCCATCAAACTGGGTTACAAACAGGGAGAAGATCAGCTAAAATCACAGACGCAGCTCTTGCAGGCTAGAAGGTAAAAATCACTGGAAGAAAAAGAAAAAGACAGCTCTCCTGAACCCAGACAAGAAGATGCGATTATTAATGCTTTTGGAGAGCTCTTCAAAATAAACAAACTCAGTATCATCCACATATTTTAAACGAGATATACAGTCAAAGCCTCCAAACGTCAGACAGCTTCTTCACATGCAATGGGAGTGTCTACTTTATGAACACATTTTTGGACAAGCATTTAATGTACGTCAAAAGAGGCAGCGGACTCGAATTTGACACATGATTTGTGTTCAGTGTCAAATGCAACGTTATGTGTAGTTTGCTGAATTTGTTTTTAAATGTTGGACTTTTCTCATAAAAGCGCGACTTATACTCCGGAGAGACTTGTAGTCCGGAAAACACGGAAATTGAACTTCAGTTTAATTTAATTGTTAAACTTCTAAAACTGACAGCACACTCACCGGTAGGAAGATTTCGAACTAAGTTCAAAGTTTCTTGCGGGAAACCCTGCTCTTAATATGGTCAAGCTATGTGTGTTGCTAATTTACAATTTACCATCAAATCCAGGACTCGGCCTAATTTAGCCCCACCAAATGAAAAAAACAAACAAACACGGAAGAATTGTATTTTTGTCATAAATGCAAACAAATTCAGGCGATATTTGGTTAAAAATGATAAATGGCATATACTTGTATAGTGCTTTTCTACCTTCCTCGAAGGCCCAAACCACTTTACAGTCACAGAACACTGGTGCCAACCTTCCACCAGAGGCAAGGCAGTGTCTTGCCCAAGGACACTTCGACACATGTGTGGGCTAGTTGGGAATTGAACCCACAATCTTCAGATCAGTTGGCGAGTAACATTGGAACTATCCAGCTGTACAGTTTTGAGCAGATGGTAGCTCAAGACCTCATAGTACCAATCCATGCCCGTTTGCATATATATACAGAGGAGAATTGCTCATATGTGAATACAAGGAAAAAGTGAGAAAAGTTGTATTCATTACATGAAATTTTCACAGATGTATCGTGAATGAACCACACAAAAACAATGGAAGAGAACTACAAATTGAATGTTTCTACTTTGACATTCAGATCCCTTGGCACAAATCCCGTCAGGACCCGCTGTGGGCCCTTTCACACAATCATGCATGGACCATACATGATTATTGCACTGTTTATGTGCAATTCATTACAGATTAGTGTGTTAATTATGTAATTTTAACGTGATACGTGTGCCGTGTATGCAATATAAGAGTTATACATCTGTAGTTCATGAATGAAAAGTCTATCGAACGTGTGGACATTCATAAAATGGTTGTGGAAAGCCAAAAATTGCAAAAATAAAAAACACAACTAGGTAAGACTCATGAAATAGAAAAATATGCATATGCATGAACTGCTCAATTCTTAACAGATGGAAAATTTGTACGGCTCAAAATAGAATTCACCTGAAGACCGTCGGCTAAAACCCTTGATGGACATCTGCACACATGGACTAACGCAACATGTATCAAAAAAAAGCTAGTTTTATTTATGAAAAATGCACAAATTGTAGGTATCGGCAGTGTGACACGGCCTTCAGATGAGGAAGAGGATTATGAATCTATTTGTCTGCAAGTGAATGCATCAGAATGGAGCTGGGAGCTAGTGCCCCGCCCAGCGGACTCTCTTTGCATCAATACTTTTGAAACATCATTTTTTCATCTGCTCCTGATTCTCACCAATTTAAAAGAAGAAATACCCAGAAATGTTCTATATAAATTACCTCCATCATCAGAAAATTGCAGCAACAACTTGCTAAAAACCCAATTTTCCTCTGAGTGCGTCTTAAACGATTTCAACCTTCCTCAAAGTTCAGCCACCATGAAAAAGAATCCCAAACTTTGATCTTTGTTTTGTCCTCTTCTTGTTTTTGACAGTTTCTCATGAAAGTAATCTCGTAGGAAGGGAATGAAATAAAAAGAGAGAGAAAGCTGTGACAGCGTGTAAAAATGAAAATCCTCTCCCTCTGACAGTCAGCTTTCTAACCTGATACCGCTGCTAGCTGTACACCTCTCCCTGCACTGTAGGTAGAGAGGCTGGCTTAACATTTCACACACATCGCTGTCATGAAAGATTGAGCATGTGGGAGTCGCTGAAATGTATTCATGCTCACAATGTAGAGGAAGCACGGGGCCACAGTAATGGTTGTCAGGCGCTGGTATGCCTCAGTGAACTGAAGACGACATTTTCTGTCTCACTGGCTGCAGGGCTGCTGGAGTTATATAACCCTGCAGGAGGGCACAGATGAGAGCGTCACGTGTGACTCCTAATAAAATGCAATATTTAGTGTGCGTTTGCCACGAAGAGCACCGCAAAAACCGAGTGCTTTCAAGAGCTTCTTTTGTGGTAGAATTTGTTTATCCAGAATTCTACTGTAACGTTGACTTTGTGTGCCTGAGCGCGCATGCCGTTATGAAACCGAGTCAGTGTGACGGCTTTGGGTAAAAACAGCAACATCAAGGAATATTTGGAAGCTGTTGTAGTCTCTGCTGGAAGCTCAGCCGTGAGTGGACTCTCAGTGTTTCAGCACAGAATCTGGAAAGAAAAAAAAATGCCAAACTCACTTCAAAGAGAGGCAAAAATAATAAAACTGAGACACCTCTGTTTGTTTATAAATATTACAAATGTCATTTCTAAAATGCAAAATTTGAAATTATGGACGCTCCAGTTTTACAAACCCTCAGGTTTGTTAAACTAATAGTTTTGTTCTTGTTAAAAATAAATACTGTGTTAAAATTGCTGGTACATACATAGTCATGAGTCAAAACTTTGTTTTTTAGGACAAATATAAACTCTGAACCATGGTTTTATTTTTGTTGAAGCAGACTATGAATCATAACTTTGGGAAGATGTTTGCAGATTTTTTTTGGAACCATCAGAATCAGCAATTTTTCACTAAAGTGACAGCCCACCATGTTCAGGCACTGAAAGAGAAACATCAAACATCAACTCCAGTGTGTGGAGATGTATCTTCAAATATATCTTAATTCAGTAAAACCTGGATATGTTTGTGATTGTCAATTGAATCTCTAAGTATCTCATATTTAGAGTTAGAAAAAAAAGGTGTTTGTCATAAAATTATATAAAGAAAAATATTTGATGGACATTGAGTTTCACTTTAAAGGGTTACCAAACAGGGAAGTTGGAGGCTGACTCCACCCACAGCCGAAATTTGAAAATCCAGTGGGGTGGGTCTGGGAAAAAAAAAACTGTTATCATTACTGGAGCTAACGATCATGACGTGGGACGTCTGAAATGACTTTAATGGTTTGACCAATCACAAAATTCAAATATAATACTTTGATTCAACCTGTAGGGGGCAGCACACAGACAGGTTTTGACCGTTATTTTGAGAATTTAAAAAGTTAATTTTAATTTGGCAAAGACCAACAGACAGCATGTTTAAAGCCCCATTTATAGAAGGGAACAGACAAAACAAGTTAATTTAGGCTTTGGTCATCCTCTAAAGTGCAGCTCAGACATTAAAGACCTATTCTGATTATCTTTTAATGTATTTTAAAAGCGTTCCCATTGGTCTTTTAATTATGATTACACAATTCATAGCTAAAATTAAAAAAAAAAAACACGTGGGAGGAGCTATGGTGTAGAGCAACTCATCCCCTCCCCCGTTGCTGAGAGCTCTCTGTTTACATGCTCTCTTGCTAGCTTACAACCCCTCACATCGCCAACATAACATCACTTAACCTGGGTGGGCGGCTGCTGATCGATGGTTGTAGGTAGGTGCCCAATGAGGCAAATTTCTTTGTGATTTTGGGCTATATAAATAAAATTTAATTGAATTGAATTTTGATTCCCACCTTGCCTGCTCTTGTGTCGAAGTGTCCTTGGGCGAAACACTGAACCCTACCGAGCTTTAAGTTATAAGTTGCCGCCAGTTTTCCACAGCGGAAGTGCCACTGTGACTGCAACGTGCTTTGGGCCTTCAAGAAAGGTAGAAAAGTGCTATATAAGTATACACTATTTATCAATACAGGTCCAACAAAAATGGCAATCAATATCAGAGCCATACAATATTGAGCCAGAGGCCAGATCAGACAAATAAAACTAAGAAGTACATCGATCTAGTCGTATCGGAATGGAGCAGAGCAGAAAGCTTGTGCTCTACTCCTGATTCACAGCAATTTTAAACAAACTGATATAATTTGAAGCTTAATTTTCTTTATACATGTCCCCCATCATCAGAAAAATGCTACAAGACCATGATAAAAACAAATTTTTCATTAGAGTGAGTCTTTAAAGTACAGCAGAAACATAAAGGAAGATATTTTTGGTGTTTCTGTTTGTTGACTTCTTGATCATGTAGAAAAAAGAAAGAAAATCTGAGCAGAATGAAGTAAATAAAAATGTGGTTTTTTTTGGGGTTTTTTTTTTATCAAGGTGTGTATTCTAGTTATTATTGGGACAGTATACACTTTGAACAAGTCCTCAGTCAACTACTTCTCGACAGATCACCAAACTGCATGTCGAAGGGTATTTTAAAATATATTGAAAACTTTTTTTTCTTAGATTACTTTGTACTTTTAGAGATATTTTAACAAAGAAAAATTGGAAACTGCAAAATGATTGTGCAGCTCTATAATGCATGATGTCCGATTTGAGTGGTGGAAGACCCAAACTAGACCAGGATCTGCAGCTTTTTAAAATTTGAGAAAACTACAAAAAGGAAAGAAAAATAAAAGGGGGTGATGAAGAAGATCCCCTGACAAAGCAGACACTTAAATGTACTGAGGAAGATTAACTGAAGACAGCTGAGGATTATCGTCAAATGAAACCAGGTGTGATGGGGACAGAACCTGAAAACAAATCTCAGGCCATAACCCTCACACATCATATAATCTAGGAAACCTTTAAGCTATGCTTCTTCTCAAACTTCTTGACCTTAAACAAAGATAACAGAGAAATAAAGATCCTCCTGCTGCACAAATGTAATTCCCGATCGCTGGAATTTGGCTGATGCAACAAGAGACTAATGTCTCTGACAAGGACGTCACCAGAAAAAAGTCAAGGACTGCTGCGCTTGCACTCTCGATAAGCCTGATCAGCTTTGATCGTCTCTCATAAAACCCTAAAACGGCCCCGTGTCCCATGGAAGAGTGATGTTCAAGCAAGGGCAGCGCACTGAAACCTTATCCCTCAAATTCCCAGATAAAGCTCGAGTTCCTTCATTCTGTCGTCGCTTCACGTCTCTTTATCCAACATGTTTGCACTCTAACTTTTTTGATAAATAAAGCAGCGGCAACCGCCGGGCTACTAGTTATCTCAGGGTGAGCTACAGTGATAAGATGTGATGTATGATGCAATTTATTATGAATAACGATTTCATTGCCGGCATGAAAAACCTTTAAAGGGTAAGTCCAATGGAGATCAATCCAGTCTTGTGGTCTCAAAAGTAGTTAGGTAGTGACACATTCCAAGACTCCTCTTTTTTTTTTTTTTGCTTAGATCCTTTCTCTTCAGATTCCAGCTCCTAAAGTGAAGCAGATGTTTCAAAGGAGTTCGGACATCAGTTTTAATATTTTACAACGGTTCTGAACACTAAAGCGGCTAAAAGATGTGCTACTTGTTATTCAGAATGCGCTTTCATTCCAAACCATCACACAGAAAAATCTGTTACTTTCCCTCTGTTATCTCAATCTACTAAAAGGTATTTGCATAAATAGGGAAAAAAATAGAACTCAGCTTTTTTCTTTTTTCAAAAAGTCATCAAAAACACATAAATTCTAAAAAACTGTGCAAGATTTCCAGCAAACAACTTATAAAATAAGATGGTTTGATTGTCCGTGGCTGTAGAAGGTCATAGAGAAGAGTCGTAGGTGTGTTCCCTGGAGGTTGGTGCCACCACCTTAAGGGATTTCATGAAAACGTAACGTAGGATTGAGATGCATGCTGAAGTGTATCGTAAAATATTTATTAAGCTAATGTAAGTTTGCAGTTACGGATGAGACTTGGGTAAGGCACCTTTGCACAACACTCTAGTCCAGGGGTGGCCAACCCTGATCCTCAAGAGCTTCAACCCTGCCTGTTTTCCGGTTGTCCCAGACTGATTAGTCGACTCAAGTGATTCCACATCCTGATTGATCTAACTCACCTGATTTAGGTTGTCAGTGTCAAACAGTCAAAGGTGAGCTACAAAACACACCTGTGCTCCCCGTAAGATGCAATCCCTCCAGTGTACGACTCTCTTCGGGCCTAGACAACCAGTGCAAATGCAGCACATACAAGGTGTGCAGGTGATATGTGAGTCCTCAATTGCGCTTGTGGGACATCTGAACCAACCATTCTCTGAATCTCTAATTTCCTCATTTCTAACAGCTAGCCTGCGCGCTTATCTCTTTAACAGTATCATCAGGCTTCTCGTGAAGTGTACCGAGTTCAGGGAAGGGGTGTTGAACTCAATCGTGCAGGTGGCCAGGATTCAAAACACTCTAGGTCATGAGCCAAACAAGATAAACGTTTATTGAACACATAAATATTATTGTTTAAACTTTCAAGTTGTAACTTTTTTTAACATGAGTAAAAACAGACAGAAATACTACTCCAGAATCAATTAACTTATACCTTAATTAACTTTCAACATTTCACTCTCCATAAAAATATAATCTGCCAAAATAACACAAGTCGGAAATGAAGTAAATGTTATAAGAAAAAATACCCTTAAATTTCTTTACTTTTATGTCATTTTAAATAAACTTGATATATAGGCAATTGTATGATGAGATTTGTACTTAATTTTGTAGTGATGGTCACAGACACATTGGGCCTGCTGTCAGATCAAGCAATTGGAAGGAATTGTGGGATACCATTCTCTTTGCCTACCTGGGCGGATTGGGGTCCAGGTGTAGGTTTTGTCAATGTGTTCATTTTAACTCTGTTTTTGTTATTTAATCCTGTTATGCTAGAAATCATTCTAACTGATCTCTCAGCTTCCATATTTGAAGTGTTGCGTCAATATGCTAGCAAGATAACATCGTGCCAATAATAATAATAATAATATAAAATGATCTGGAGGGCCGGATATAATTATCCTGGGGATCTGGCCCCCGGCCCCTGACTTTGACACATGTGGTTTAGGATGTTAAAAAAAGGAAAAATTTGGATGTCGAGGCCGTATCTCCCCTACCTCACCCTTCCATACCATTCTGTGTAGTCTGTCGAATGCCGAAAGCAAAAAGGACCATCTTCTCTGTATAGGCTCACCAAGTGGTATACAACCTTGATATTTCGTGCCAAGCACCCGTGCGTCCCATTTGACTGCTGTTTTCGGTCATTTCCACCAATTAGGGCAGCTGTGACGAAGGCATTACACAGCACATCTGCTTTTTTTTTTACTGACAAAACCGTTTAGATTAAATGATTTTTTTTTGCTCTGAAGTTGAAAGTCTTGTCTGCAAGCTTTCAAGCATAAATGAATCATCAGCAATTAGCCTGTTTTTTTTTAATGTCTAGAACCGTTCCACATGGCGAACATCTGAAGCAAGTTGACCCTTCGAAATGAAAAATAATCTCTCCATCTGCAGAGCAAACAGAGCAGCATCTTCAGAACTGCTAATGTAACACTCACTTTGCTTTCACAAGCTTTTTTTCAAATAGCTGGAGAATTTTTCTCCCGTGTTGGCTATTTCAACTCACATTCCGGACTTACAAGTTGCAATTATTTTCTGTAGGGAAAGCGGTGGTAAAAAATTGATCTCGTAACTCTGAGTAAGCTTGGTGCAAAGGGCAATGTTGTACAAAGAGCGACTATAACTCGATTGGAGTCGATGCGGTCGGTGCTGAGGTTGTACCGATCCCACCGCCCCTGACATTGTTGCGGTGCAGAGACCGAATAAGAAAAGGCAAGCCTGGGGTGGGAATGCAGAAACTAAGACTATGTGTGAGAGCAGAGATGAAGTGAGACCATTCCCAGGTGAGAGTAATAATATGAAATCCATTAACTCTCAGAGTAACTGCTGGACCAGTACTTGACACCAACTGACCAGGAAACAAATAGCTGCTCTTCAGACAAACTGCACCATAAAGTATCACGAAAGGACTTTCTTTGTACTTTTAAAAATCAATAACTGTTGGATCAAAATTATATATATAAATAAACACACGTTTATAGCTTTCCCTGTCTGCCGTTTATCTATTGCCAACAATTAAAAGGTAATTTTATTTAAAAATTAAAAAAAAAAGAGGCCAAACAAATGACTGTACTTGAATTTATTGCCGCAATTTGTGCAGTTTTGCAGCTGACATTTCATTCAGTAGAAATTAGAGCAGGAAAAAAAATAAAAGGAGTGTAAATAAATTACCCCTCTAATAGTTTCTGGGCAGAGTGGGGGAGTAACGGCGGCTTCAGCGAGACCAGTGAAGCAATTTTCAAATGGATCTTTCCGAGCTCGCTGTGGGTTTCAGGCGTGGAGCTGCTGAACTTCCCAAACGGCGACTCCAACAAAGTGTCTGAGGAGAAGAGTTATTGATCCGCGTTAACCATCCAAAACAAATTTGAATCCTTAATTAGTCCCGTGGCACGAGGCCAAATGTAAATCAGACAAATGACTCGCGATTGTGTCAAGTTGTGGATAAAAAGCTCCGGCAGTGGTGTCACGCCGGAACACCGATGTTGATGGTGTGAGAAAAGAGAAATCTGATTACCTCAATAGACTTGTTAGCCTGTAGGACGAGAGAAAGAGACTGAAGATTCAATCTAAGGCATTAATGCAAATATAACGCCACTTAGAGCTAAGCCAGTGCTTGTCTAGAATGTAATTTCTAAATTGGAGAAAAAAATATTTGATCCAGGCTGGGACTTAGGAACCCAGAATTAACAATCCCCAATCTACTCGCCCATGGTCGGCGTGCATACACCCCTCCAGTCAGAGACGGTTTCACAATCAGGGCGGTCGCCTGAGGACGATCTCTACGAAATATTGCCAGCTTTTTCATTATGACTTTGCACAAAGCAAAAACTGCTGCTTACAAATATAAATAAATAAATTAAATTAAATTCAATAGGTAAATATAAATACATTGAAGAAAGTAAGTGAATGAATAAGTAAATACACAAACAGATGAACAACGTTTAAAAATGACGGTTAATTAAGTAAAAAAAAAAAAAAACATAAAAAACATATGAAAGAAAGTAAGTAGGTAAGTAAACAAACAAACAAAAAAGCAAAATTAATGAAAGTAGAAAAACTAAAGAAACAAAAAAGTAAATTTAAAACAAATTAAGTAGTTAAGTAAATAAATGAGAGAAAAAAAAGTTAACCATCAAATTAAACATAAACAAAAAAGAACCATAAATAAATTAAAAATAAATATATATGAATTGAAAAAAGTAAGTTGGTGAATAGACCAACAAATGATAAATACATAAATAATATAATATAAAATAAAGAAAAAAAAAACCAAGATAAACCAATGTAAAACAATTAAAAGAAAATAAGTAACTAATTATATAAATAAATAAATGAAATTAAATGAAGTAAAAAATAATAATAAGCAGACATCAATGTAAAGGTGAATTAAAAAACAAATAACAGACAGTAATGAGGTAAATAAACAAACAAATGAAAAATAAATAAATGAAATAAATAAAGTAACAAAAAATATTAACAAACATGAAATAAAAACAAATACAAAACAAACAAAATAAAGCAACTAACTAATTAAGTAAATAAACAAATGAAACATAAACAAATGAAATAAAATAAAAAACAAACAAACATTAAAAAAATAAAAATGAATAAATAAGTAAAAGAAAGTAAGGTGGCAAGTCAGTTACTAACTAACTAACTAACCAATATAAATAAACAATATAAAAATAAATAAATAAATAATAACCCCAATCTGCTTACAGGATTGGTCTGACTCTTCCAGGGGGAGTTTTGAGGCATAGACACATTTTTCTAAACTTCATCTTAATCTCAATCTGTAACTATCTGACAGCATCTGCTTCCTGATTCTCCCGCTCATTGAAGCAGCTGACTGTCCAAAATGTCACCAGTGTGGGAACGACTGACTCTGAAACAAAAACTACGAAAACACAGAAATAGCGATTAAAAAAAAAAAAAAAAAGTACCTTCAGGCTGTGTTGTCAGGACGACGACATGGTGCCCACCTACCTGCAGTCCAAACCCGCTGAAGTGAAATGTGTGACAAGCATTCAAACAATTAAGCACCGCTTCTGATTTAGCATTTGAGCGCATCGGGATCAGACCTCGGATTTTGACAAATGCCAGGACTGCGTTAAATCTTGCGTGGAGATGCTACCTGTCCACAAACTGACAAGACACAACTTGCAAATTGATGCTCCCTGACATGCTATTAAAGCACTTTACAGCCAGGGGTTGCTTTGACGTAAAAACAACCAGAGCCAGCCAGTCGGCCCATTTAATCAAACCCTCAGAGGTTTAATAAATGTTCCTGCCAACTTTCATAAATGGGGGATCAATTATAATTGATTTCACAGTCTGATACATTTATTAAAGTGACATCCATTTATTCACATGCTTACCTGCCATCAGCTCTGTTTGCTGAGACAGACCCAGCTAGCTCACATTTATTGTATCACTTTCACACTTTCTTCTTCTGCGCTCAAAAAAAGCGACTTAATTTTCTTAACTTCAGCCGCTGAGATGATTTTGTCATTTTCTGTCTACATGAAATGAAGCAGTGCACGAGTAACAAAGGCAATTTCCCCCCCAAAAAAAAGAGAAATAAATTAGTTTAAACCTTGTCACATTAACTCAAAAAGCGTGAGATAAGAGCCTTTCTGAAAGAAAAGAGATCTGTGGAAAATACAATTATAGCACGTAGGAAGACACCTGAACACGCCTCATATCTGTTGTTTTTTTCTAATGTCTTTTTTCTGTCTTCCTGCAAAGTGAAACTCCTATTCAGCAGAAGAATCAATAACCTTACCATGAAATAAAGAAGAGCAATTTTCTGTTTCTTCCCATTATGTTTTCATTGAGCAAGGCATTCACATTTTATTTATTATTCATTTCAAAATTTTAACCTAATGTGATCTAATTTCGTACATTGAATAATAATGAGTTTCTTAACAGTATTTGTGTGAATGATTATTTTTTTTTTTTTTTTTTTTTGCTAAGACTATTAACGGTCTATTCCTCCCTTGAATTTCTGTTTTTAACAACCACAAACTCTGTCACAACATTTAATAAACCGAATCACTTTACTAAAGGAGATTTTTCTTCCTTTTTACCTCAGCAGTGAACCAGGAAGTACTACACAGTGCAGTTCCACCAAAGACCACTAGAGGTAGGTTTCCAACAGAAGTAATCCTCCTTTCACTCCAAAAGATAAATCTCCTAAAATAAGACAAATATATATAAGTCTGGATTTTTTTCCTATACGGCTTTACGTCCAATTTGCAACTACTGACTTCATAGGGTATACATATTTTTCTTTAAATATGCTCTCCAGTTATTATATTTTGGCTTATTTAAAAGTATTCCCATTGGTCTTTGATGTTTTTAGCCCAAATAAAAAAAACAAACAAACCCTGTGTCGTTTTTAGGTCATAGTTTCTGCAGAGCGGCAGAAATTCCTTCCCATCATGCATCTGTTTATGTGCTAACAATACTGGTGCAACAAAATCTAATGTGTCCAGTTGTACAGTTTTTGAGCCAGATGTCAGCTTGGTCGAGGAAAACCAAGATGAACTGTGCGTGGATCTAGTTGTTAACAAGTGGAGAATGGAGTGGATCGTGGAACTATATATATTTTTAACAAGTTTGATCTTTTCCAAACAGCATTTTTCTTCTGCTCCTGATTCACAGAAATACTCAGAAAAATACCACAAGAATGTGTTACAAGCACCAAAACACCATTTTCCACTGAGCATATCTGTCATTGAGGCTTATTATGGGTGAGTTTATATAAATTTGTTCCTCCCACTCCTTTTTCAGAAAATAATTAAACTTGTTTGAACAAACTTCATTAGATGAACTTTAGTGTGACATGTACAAATGTGACTATTTATGATTAAGAGTAATTATATTAACATCATTTACATGTATAAATATCGAAGTGTACTATTTATCCATATCCATGTTTATTTTTCTTTTGTTTGACAACTTTACTTTTTTTTTTTATTGCTTTTGATCAATTAAAAAAAACAATTCCAATAAAAATGGACTAAGGGGTTAACATTCATTTTTGTATTTGTATGTTTAAGAAAGAAATACTGGGCAGGTGGGTGGACATAAATTGGAGCCGATGAGTGAGTCAGCTGCCAAAATAAAAATATACCCGGATCACTGCTGGCATAGCCACTGAGTTAATAGATTCATAGAGGCCTCAGTCACTGTGGGTAGATCAAGTTCATCCGCAGTGGCTTGCAAATAGTAATTTATTTATGCTTGTCCCTGAAACAGAATTCTTTCAACTCAATCACACCATAATGAAGTAATTAGAGATCTGGCCTGCAAAAATAACATTTATAGAACATTCTTTACTGTGGTTATTACCTTGGTTTTAATCTCATAGGGGTATTTAGCTGTAATATTCTTCTATTGTTTCCAGTGTTCATTACTTTTACTTTGCCGCTGTTTGTTCAGTCAAATATTTTCCCGATAGTATGTGGTATATCTTAGACAGTCCTCTATCAGGAACTACAATTCCAAAACATGTGCGTTCAATGTTGACTGATTAAATGCCTTAAAATCTGAATTTTTATCACCTCGTTGTGATTTTATTTTTGATTAACCTGTAAACGGTGGCCACTAGATTTTATGTGTTCCTCTAGAAAGCCAGAGAAGACGGAGAGAGTTAAAAGATGGATTTTCAATTTTGGAAGCTTAATTTGAATCAGGTCTGCTGCACAAGCATTGACTTTAATTATGGAGAAAAAAATAAAACAACAAGAAGTTAATGAAGAAAAAGAGTCTGCTGGATATAAAGCATCACTACATCCTCTTTCTCCAGTAAATCAAATCCAGAGGATAGTTTTGATAAAAAAGTACACCTTGTTCTTGATATTTTTAACATTCTGCAGCATATTTGAACTAATTCTGGTTGTACACGATTTTGAAGGGTTATGTGAATATGCTACTTATTGTCACTGTATTATTTGTTTTAGCTGTAGTTTTCTACGTGTTGGAATGAATGTAAAATGTTTTTCAAATGCATTAACGCAGCTAGCATGTGGTGTTGGCCTGTTTTTATTGTTTGTTTGTTTTGTTTTGTTTACCCCATTCACAAGGTTTGGAGTTAGCGTATTAACAGCATATTTTGTTTTTAGCTGTTTCTACGGACTGTTAACAAGGTAAGCTGTTTTGTATATATGCTAACGTGGCTAACATGTAGCGGTGTCAAACTGTGTTTTTTTATGTGTCACTAATAAGGTTGGGAGTTAGTGTAGACACCATACAGTATTGTGAATATGCTAACATGGCTAGCATATACCTTTTTTTTCACATTACAAATAAGGTTGGGAGTTTGTGTTGTCTACGTAATGTTTTTTTTAGCAGTAATTGTTTTCTACCGGGTTAAGTGTTTTGTAAATAGGAAAACGTAGCTAACATGCAGAGGTATCTAAATGTTTTTTATCTGTTACTAGTAAGGTTTGGAGTTATTGTAGTCACAGTAACGTTTGTTTCAGTGGAATTGATCTGCAAATATGTTAACGTAGCTGACATGTAGCGATATCAAACTGAGTGTTTTTTTCAAAAAGGTTGAGAGTTAGTGTAGTCACAGTACTGTTTGTTTTAGCAGTCGTACTGTTTTTTTTACATGTTGCAAACAAGGTTGGTAGTCAGAAGTACTGTGAATATGCTAACGTGGCTAGCATGTAGTGTGTTTTCCAATTATGCTAACATGTAGCGGTGTCAGACTGTGTTTTTTTTTAATTTTTTTTATTTGTTACTCCTAAGTTAGCTTAATCCCAGTAAGGTTTTTTTTAGCTGTTATAATGTGTTTTTGACGTGTTGCAATTAAAGCTGGGAGTTACAGATATTGGGAATATGTTAATGTTGGTATGTGTGGGTCGTCAAACTGTCTCTCCTTTTTTTTTTTCACGTTACTACTAGGTTTGGGGGTTAGCATACTCCCAGTAACATTTGTTTTTAGCACTATTAATCTGTTTTTTTTTACATGTTGCAATCAAAGTTGGGATTTACAGATACTGTGAATATGTTAATGTGGCTAACGTGTAGTGTGTTGCAAACAAGTTCCAGAGTTACTGGGAACACAATTAAAAACTAAGTCTGACTTTTTTTTTGCTTTATATGCCTTTTAGTTCGGTGGGCTTATACATGTATGACATAAGTTCAAAAATAGACCATTCATCGATATGCATCTTATAATCCATTGTGCCTTATTGCACAGAAATTACAATAATTTTCTTACACGTTATGAGCCATGTTATATGGGCTCATAATTTCTTAATATGAAATAACAACTCTAGGTATATTTTTATTAAGGAGAAACTGATAAAAAAAAGTGACCTGACGTAAATCTTTTTTGCGTCACTAACTTTCTGAAGAGTCATTGAATCTATTTAAATCAGCTGATGATTTATACTGTGTAATTAATGAATCTACAGTGGATAATCGTGAGTTTTTGATGAACATGATTTTTTTAAAAATATCCTGTTTTGATTTATGCCTCTAATCATAACGAGTCACGATTCTGCAAAGGAATGGACAGGTGTGTGATTTATGGACTTATCATAAAGTCTTACCAGACCAACCAATAACTGCTTAATATTCTGTCTGAGACACACTAAAATTTGATTATAGTTAATAAAAAAAAGACATTTCCTAACCCATTCTTCCCTTTGTTTTTTGTTAAGTTTACATGAGCAAAAATACTAGTAAATATGGTGATGTTTCACTTTCTTTCTTCCCTTTTTTGCTTTATATATATATATATATATATTCTACACTTGACAGTGTACCTTTCTCCACTCTGCACATTGCACATTTTATTTTCTTTTTCTCACTTTCCTGAAGCAAAGTAAATCAGACAACTGTGAAACAGATGGTTATTTCTCCCAGAGATTCTCTGACCTTTGAAAAGCAGACTTATGACTGGAAGGACTCTGGTTTGAATGCAGAGAAGAAGAAGAAGAAGAAAAAAAAAGACAGAAACTGTCTCTTTTTTCTCTTTTAAGTAACATGCAGATGCTCATGGGAAAGTCAATGAACACCCTCCTCTGCTGCGGCGGCTGATTGGTGGCTCAAAGGTTTGAACGTGTGCATCTAATTACAAAGAAGCTAAATCATCCCCGACGCCGTCTTTCCCTTTGGCTCCCTGAAAAGGTGCTGCTCGGAGTCACTCATGTGAGAATTTAGCAGATGTGGCATCCGAAGGCTCATCAAAATACTTGATGAATCTCGAGAAAAGATTGTGGTCGAATTAAAAGAAAAAAAAAACATTAACAGATGCTCAGCCTGACTTAGTTGCAAAATGTGCGCAGGCCTTCTCAAAAGACGGAATCACAGCAGTGCATCTTGTTTATGATCTTAGCAGTGCTGTAAGGTTAATGGTGTGGGATGTTGTGCATCTTCCGTCAATTAATTAGAGCTGGACCAAAGTCTGAGCTTGCATTTCGCTGCTGCGCTTATTAATATCTCACAAATACAAACGGCCTTAGACCTCACAATTACCACAATGAAAAATGCGGATCTTCTTATGAGTAGCCCCAATGTTCCACGCTTGAGTAGAAAGAAGGAATCAAACGCTGCATCTGTCTCACAACAGTGAAACGAGGTCTCCATGTTGATCTGTGGCTGTAGGCAGGAGAAAAGCATCATGTTCTATTCAGTCTGCATGCATGAACCTCACACAGAGACAATGACCAAAGGAGGGAAAACTGTCTTTGAGCTCCATCCATTGGTCAATGCGGATAACTGCATCAACAAATAGATTAGTGGTTACAAACCTGCAGCTCTGTCTATTTTGACTTTGCAGCTGTTTTGTTTAAAGACCAAACGAGGAATATTTTTTCCTGGAATTAAAGTTTCTTTGTCCAGATTTTGTACTTATTCCTTCAGGCAATCTGGCTTGACATATCAAAGAACCATTTTTACACTTGATGAACTGACGGATAAGAAGTAATCTACATGCCGTACCGGACTGCAGCCGATTAGATCCCACACATCACTCCGAGGGACTTTTCATTTTCCAAATGAGTTATCCCGCCTGCACAAATGATCCAGCCGCATGACATCAAGTGTTAAATAAGCTTTGGACCAAGGCTATCCATTCTATTTTGCAGCTGCGCTGTAATGTGTACTCCACCATAAAAATCATATTTTCTCTGCAATTCAGGTAAACGATCTCTGGGGATATTCATGTGCCTATTTGACTTTCTAATAGAGGACTTTTAAGACATGCAGATGGCTCCTCAAAAAGGACTAGGGCGGCCCACTCGAGCGCATCCTGCCATGACAACATTTGTCTCTAAAAAATGCATTAGAAATGTGATGGCGGCAGGATGCTTTCCGAAAGAAAAACTCAAGCAAAACACCTCCTTTATATCGTTTTCTTTCTCCGATGGTCCAAGTATGATGCAACGGGCTGGAGATAAACATTGGTATCAAACTGTGCATGTTTCATTATTTTTTCTGATGATTCCAGACTGCTGATTTGTCATGCAGAAGAGACACAATTATGTGCGTCTGGATAGTTACAGAATTCAAATAAAAACACTGTTTAATGGGAGGACTTGATTGCAACATATCTATTTAGAACGTTCTCTTTTGCATTTTGCACAAACAGATGTTTCTGTGTCTATTGCAAAAGATTTTAAAGACCTAAGAGAAAAAGTTATAGATTTAATAGATAGATAGATAGATAGATAGATAGATAGATAGATAGATAGATAGATAGATAGATAGATAGATAGATAGATAGATAGATAGATAGATAGATAGATAGATAGATAGATAGATAGATAGATAGATAGATAGATAGATAGATAGTCTTAAACTAATCTTTATGTATTGTTTATTAAGTTTTAATATATAGTATCATCAGTTTCTGATTTTATTGTGTGCATTTAATGTTATTTTTCTTTTATGTTTTTTACATACATATTATGTATAACATTTTGTCATCTTACTTTTAAAGTTTTATGCCCTAGTGTCTCCCTTTGGGGATCCTTTGTGCCAGGGACGTTGCCGCAGTTGTTGCCCTTTTGGGGGCGGTCGGGGTGAGACTTGTGGAGTGGACCCCATCGCTGTGTACTGTGGTGAAGTTCCTGTGGTCGATCTGGCTCCTGGTATGAATAGATCCCCAAAATACTGTTTATACACAGCAGAGCCAAGGCCGGGCTTTTTTTTTTTTAACTTCTATAAGTAGGGGGGGTGTTCTCTCTTTTTATTGATTTATTTCCTTGTTTCTGTTTTTCATTGTAAAGCACTTTAAGCTACACAAGTATGAGTAGCGCTGTTTCATAAATAGTCTGACTTTTTTTTAATTCAAATTTTTTACATATATTTTTTAATATATATATATATATAATAATACAAATTAATAAAAAATAAAATAAATTAATTCATAAATAAAGTCTGATTAGATTTGAATAATTGGTCAAACATAAAATATGTCATGGAGACTGCTGACTCAGCCATATCAACCGTCTGAGTCAGCAGCTCTCTAGCAGCCCTAACTAAAACTACCTAAAGAAAACAAATAAATAAAGCCCACAAACTAAGACTACCAAGGTCCAACCCTAAACTAAAATAACAAAACCCAGCAGTGGAAGACTACTGAGGACAAACATGGTTAAAAATAAAAAAAAATAAAATAAAATAGCAATTATTTAAAGTAATGATGATTTAATCAGCATCTATTCCATTTAGATTAGTTACATTTATAAATTCATGACTGAGATGATAAACTATGTAGGTTTTACATCCCTGTTGACCTGAAGACGTAGTATTTGCTCAACACAACCTCCAGAATCAACATATTTTATAAGCAAAGCAAAATTTTGGTAAAAAGTTTGACCTTTTATGAGTTAAAAGCACGTTATCTTATGCTGCAAAACACTGGTTACTAGCTGTCCAGAATTGCACTGAGATGATCCTGTTTGGTACACAGCATCTTTTATTTTGAAAATAAGTTAAGAAAAAAGTCACATTTTGAGAGATGCTAGATTCTCTTTATATTTTAGCTTTTGTTCATGCTAATTTGGTTGGATCGTAGGAATACAAATTGATTAATTGATTAATAAATCAATCATTACCCCCTAGTGGACACCCATTGGGCGCCTGCACGACGGCCACACAAACTGAGCTCTGATTGTCTAATTTCTTACTTTCAGACAGTTAGGCTGCACTTATCATGTGAATAGCACTAATCACTTGCTCAGTCTTCAAGATTTAAGAGTGGATAAAAAAGTTAAAAATCTGTACGAAATTTCTGAATCTCACCTATTTCCCCCTTTCTCAACCTATCCATGTTATATACAGGCTCACTACAAACATGATACTTTCATCATGCCTGTAGAAAACACCTGTGTAAAAACATTTTTTCATGCATATACATACAACTCTAGGGGTGTAATGATTAAAAAAATGTGCATGATCATTTTTTTTCCTTATGGGCTCGTCACCATTCTACGGTGGCCGAGACGGCTCACATGATTGCAAAAGCCACAACACAACGGCAAAAGCCGAAACACGAAGACAAACGCCGAAACACGACGGCAAAAGCCGAAACACGAAGACAAACGCCGAAACACGACGGCAAAAGCCGAAGCACAACGGCGAAAGCCGAAACACGACGGCAAAAGCCGAAACACGACGGCAAAAGCCGAAGCACGACGGCAAAAGCCGAAGCACGACGGCAAAAGCCGAAGCACGACGGCAAAAGCCGAAACACGACGGCAAAAGCCGAAACACGACGGCAAAAGCCAAAACACAACGGCAAAAGCCAAAGCACTCCAGCAAAAGCCAACACAGAACGGAAACGAATCAGAACGGAAGTGAATAATGGACTTTTTTTCTTAACCTTTCATTCAGTTTCAAGCTATTGGTGATTCTTGAGAGATACGTGATTTTGGTAAGGGATAGGTGAGGGTGGACATTCGCCGGTGTTGCCGCTTTTATTTCTTTTCAAAGCCTTCACGGAGAGCTTTCGGGGGAGAAAAAGAGAGGGGGAGGAGGGAAAACGGGATCTGGTTGTCTGCCATTCTTTCTTTTTACCTATTTTTTATTACTTTTAAATACCTTCCACGTTATCGTCAGTGTAAACCCTAATACTGGGGATCTATATATTGAGTTTAAACGCTCGGATATGCAAGCTGTGTGGTGGCCTAATGGGTAGCACACTTGGTTACAGTCCCAAAGGTTTGGGGTTCGAGGCTTGAGGGAGTCATTTAGTGTTATATGTTTTTTTTTCTGTAAAAAAAAAAAAAAAGTATCATACTGGTTCTTACGTACATTTTAAGAATCAAAATAAATAAATACTTCTTGCAACATAATTCCAGGTAGTTTAGTCATTTTTGTTGCATGGGGTCCATGGCGAAAAGGGAATTTTGGCGCTGCGTGCCACAACCCCACCATCCTCAACTGAAACGACGTAACTGCCTGGAATTATGTTGCAAGAAGTATTTATTTATTTTGATTCTCAAAATGTACGTAAGACCACGTATGATACTTTTTTTTTTTTTTTTTACAGAAAAAAATGTAGACGTACTAAATGTCACCCGCAAGCCTCGAACCCCAACCCTTTGGGACTAAAACCAAGTGTGCTACCCATTAGGCCACCACACAGCTTGCGTATCCGAGCGTTTAAACTCAATATATAGATCCCAGTATTAGGGTTTACACTGACGATAACGTGGAGGTATTTAAAAGTAATAAAAAATAGGTAAAAAAGAAAGAATGGCAGACAAAAAACAGATCCCGTTTTCCCTCCTCCGCCCTCTTTTTTTCTCCCCCGAAAGCTCTCCGTGAAGGCTTTGAAAGAAGAAATAAAAGCGGCAACACCGGCGAATGTCCACCCTCACCTATCCCTTACCAAAATCACGTATCTCTCAAGAATCACCAATAGCTTGAAACTGAATGAAAGGTTAAGAAAAAAAGTCCATTATTCACTTCCGTTCTGATTCGTTCCGTTCTGTGTTGGCTTTTGCTGGAGTGCTTTGGCTTTTGCCGTTGTGTTTTGGCTTTTGCCGTCGTGCTTCGGCTTTTGCCGTCGTGCTTCGGCTTTTGCCGTCGTGCTTCGGCTTTTGCCGTCGTGCTTCGGCTTTTGCCGTCGTGCTTCGGCTTTTGCCGTCGTGTTTGCGGCTTTCCGCCGTTGTGCGTTTGTCGGCTTTTGCCGTCGTGTTTCGGCGTTTGTCTTCGTGTTCGGCTTTTGCAGTTGTGTTGTGGCTTTTGCAATCATGTGAGCCGTCTCGGCCACCGTACCATTCAGTCTACGACCTTATTATTTCACCTGCATACAGATTTGCTCATTATTCACCTGCAGGCAGCCTGTATGGGTAGTTGTGACTAAGGCTTAAGAAGAGTGGACCACGACTGAGCAAGTTTGACCCTCAAACACAGATTATTTCATTTTTTTGTTGGGTTTCAGGTTGTTGTTACATGTACCCTTGTGTAGTTCTTTATATAAGGGGTGTCCATACTCTTGCGTGGTTTGATGAACCGCGCACTTAGATTTCGTCGCAAGGATCACACAATCGTGCAGGAATTGGGATGGATGCTCACATCCTCTGCAGGTTAAGTGTTGCTAAAGAACGTGCAGCAGCACAGCTCCATGCACTCTCGAACTCCTATTCCCAGAACAAGCACCGGCATAGCGCTGCGGTTGCTTCAGTCCCTGGTTTAAGCAAAGAAACAGGCGGTGAAACAAAGGGAGGCAAATCTCTGGTCCCTCGCGGAACAATCCAGAGTGCTCAATCGGCTGCCTTGGTTTATTTATTTATTATTATTTTAATCAGAAAGTGGTAACATTCCTTTGAATCTCATCAATGCTGGTCTTTTCGTGCTGCAGTAGGTGCTGCACGCTGCAGTGCACCACAAGGTAAGTACTCATTATTATCATTACAGTGCAGCTGTTAGAAGCTGGCCTTGTTCTCAGATGAGTGGAGTGGCTCCATGACTCAGACAGGCTTTTTTTTCTTGACTAAAATGGAGGCCAAATACTTTTCCAACAACAATAGAAAAACAAGAGGCTAAATTCCAGTGATAGTGAGGTTTATTTGAATTTCCTGCACACTTTTCCCTGTTTTTACTGATTTCATTTTAAAAAGTACGATTTTCTCTTATTTTTAAGCTCATAGATGAACCGCAGATTTATTTTTTTTTTAAGTCAACCCTATATTGATTGCTGGAAGCAGCAGAGCTGCATCACCTCCCTATAACCCCATACACCTAAATGGAATCAATCCAGAGCACCTAAACGCATCACTCAACATCTACCAAACATTCCCAGCAGACCTGAAATGTACATTAGCCTGGGGAAATATATATGTCTGGATATCCTCACTCAATTTAGTTTTGTTCCAAAGTTTTACGACTATATTGCTTTCTCTCAGCTGGTCAAACGTGCACAAACTCTAACAAACCTGCTTTTCTCCGGTCCCTGTTTTTTTTTTTTTTTTTTTTTAGCCAAGTAAAACCATAAATCATTCTTGGTTTCATATGACAGTTCCAGCCATGCTCTATCACATTACATTGGGAAGACATTATAGTTACATGTCCAAATATCTCCGATCCTAAAATTGCTGTTTGGTTTTCTTTGTTTTGCTTTTCCTGTGGGCCTCGCTGGATGCAATCATGGTTTTAATCGTGGCTAGTTGGCTGGAAGAGGAGTGGAAGTCCGAGCCCAAGGCAGCTCAGACTTTTCCTCTGTGTTTCTTTAATGGTTTTGTGGCATGTTTTTCCAATGGATTCCTGGATAATGTTCTTTTTCATTTTAGTGAGTTTGATATCTGCAAATCTGATGATGAAAATACAAAAGTCATTAAAGCAGATGCTCATTTGAACTCCGGAATGGACCAAAGAAGTTATAGTTTGCTTCCCAAGTAATGGATTTCTTTTCTCTAACTGCAGCAGAACACCTGGATCAGGTGACGGTGAGAAGCTGCAAGGATAGAGAGTAAACAAACAACGCTGCAGCCCTCAAAAACCAGAGTAAACCGTTCTGTAAACCGCAGGAAAAGTAAGCATAATGTTCTTGTACACACCCCCATGACAAAAACCAGAAAAAAGGAGTAAAGTTTGAAGATATTTTTACTGGTAAACATTGAAAAGTAAAAAGTAAGAAGTTCGTATCATATTATATGAGGATTGCTGGTTGTGTGGTTTAGTGAAGCCTGTGGTGGGAGATGGATTTCAGCTGCTTGATGAGCTGCTTTTTGTGCTTTCTTTAGATTTTCTTTCTTTTTTTTGTCTGCGCTCCTGATGGTTTGGTCGATCCTCAAAAGTGAAGCTAAAACCAAACTGCCAAATAGTCCTGGTCTGAATGTGCCCAGAGTAGAAAACATGACTGATCAGCATTATTAAACATTTCTAGTCTTAGATTCAGGTCCATGAAAAGATAGACACATTGAGAAAGTTATGAACAGGTTTGATGTTGATGTGTAATGTGCAAGCCAGAAAAATAGCGTTTTAAAACTATAACATCTTTTTGGCCTTAGGCTAATTATCTAAAATGGAATTTTATGTAAGTAGTGGTAATGGATGTGTGTGTGTAGACAGGCCCCACCCATTCCAGATTGCTACTTAGACCTGGTTGTTTTATGATGTTACTACCCTCTGTTATCATCTTCTTTTTTTCTCTAAACCCCCTTCTTTAAACCCCCCTCTTTGTTTCAGTCCGGTCCAACAAAAAAAGTAAAATGATACAACATTATCAATATGAATAAAGTTTAGTATAAAATACAAAAGGGGTTTATGCCTAATAAACCCCAGTTGGGACATTAAAATCTGTCCAACGCAAGAGGCTCTCAGCCCGTATCTGTTTTCTCAGCTGTTGGACAGGACAAGTTTAAAAAAAAAAAAAAAAAAAAAGTAGTGGTAATGGATGTATATATGGAAAAACCAAGCTCAGAGAAAAAAAATAAACTTCAAAGACCCACTTCGATCATCTTTTCAGCTATTTTCAAAGCTTTTCTAGTGGTCATTTAATTATGATGATGACGTCAGTGGCCAAAATCTAAAACTCTACATACTTTACTTCTGATTCGTGGGTAGGACCAGTGGTGCAAAGCAACTCCACCCCCCCTTCCCATCACCCAAGAATGAGAGCTCCCCCCTCTAGCTTGAAGGATAACCAAACAGGGAAGTGGGGTGGGGCTGGGGGGCAGGACTGTCATCATTACTGGAGCTGCAGATCATGACGTGGAACTTAAATGGTTTCACCAATCACAAAACTCAACTGTAATATCTCACTTCAATCTGCAGGGGGCAGCACACAGACGGTTTTAGACCATTATTTTTGGAATTAAAAAAGGTTACTTTAAATTGTTAAAAATTTGTCAAGGACAAATATTCAGCACTCTTAAAGTCTCATTTATTTATAGGGATAAACTTCCAAAAAATGTTGATTTGGGTTTGGTGACCCTTTAACTTCAGTCTTGTGTTAAGGTCGGCACCGACCCGTTTCAATTTTTACTTGCATAAAAGAATCTCTTCAAATTAATGTATTCCAACAAGGCTTTTTGACTTAGTCAGGAACTTTAATTTCAGCAAAATTCTGTTTTTTTGTTTGTTTTTTTTTTACTTTTTTTATCCTCAAATTCGTTGGTTGAAGTTATGCGCTTTACGGTGTTTCACCTGGCTATATAAAATAACTTTATAAAGCAATAATTAGAGCCAAAATTAAAATCTTGTGGATTTCAGCCAACACGCTTAAAGCCATTAGTTATCCCAATCATGTGAGCTTCAGAGGATTCTCATTTGTCCAGTACAGTTGCAAAAAACAAAATAAACAAACTCAGACATGTCTAGACATGTTTGCTGATTTAGCTTTCTAATGTTTGAAGATGTAAGGGATTTCTATTGGATTTATTCGTTTTTATTGGCTGTTTTTTGCTCCAAAGCGTTTGAAATAAAATTCTACTGCTGATAAAAAAGTATTTGTGCAGTTTGGCATGTTCTTTAAGAAGTTATGCATGGGTCAAAACTGACCCATAACATGAAAAAAGTTACTAGAGTTAATAATTTTTAAATTAAAAAAATGGATAAAATGAATTTCAGTTGTGTTCTAAACCCCTCAGTAAAATTCAAGCAACACAACAACCTTTTTATTATTTATATGGTTCTATTGAGGTTTTCTGTTTTTATTGAAATCTAGAAAGATGTTCTTTTTTTAAAGGCCCGGAGACCCAAAGAGAAAATAATAAAACAGATATTTCCATGGATAAGGAAGCCTAACAAGATAACCAACAGATAAAAAAAATGAATGAGGTTTTTTTTGTGTGTGTATTTTAAAGCTAATCTTAGATAGTGATCCGTTAACACCGTGGATGAAAGCTAACACAAGAGGAACCAACGTTACTGGAGTAACAAAAGTGGCGAGCAAAATTGGAGCCATCCAGCCGTTCAATTTTATTCTATCTTAAAAGAGGAAAACAAAGACGTTCATGGATCTACGAGTATTTTCCTTTATATATGTATTTTCTATAATTCTCATAAAAAAAATATCTTAAGTGCCTTCTTTCTTTTTTCACACAAAACACTACAAACGCCTCATTTTGACTTTATTTTTCTAGAGCATTAGCTTTAAAGGAAACAGCAGCCGTACAACTCGACAATCCCAACCAGAGAACGACTCAGAAGAAAGTGATAGAGGTCTGGAATGGTCAAATCTGTCTTTTAATCCCACTCACGGGTTAGGACATTTACAACGGGCTGTGTGTGAAACCTCTCAAACTTCACAAAGGTGAAATTATTCTTTTATGAGTGGGGAAAACTCTCAGACAGATGATGTTGGAGGCAGCTAGACAGTTATGGAAAATTTATCAGGTTATTATATCAGAGAAAAGGGGCACAGAGGCAAAAGGTTTAGTCTCCATTTGACTCCAAGTTTGGATTAAAACCTGTTTTCTATCTTAACGTATACAACAAAAAAAAAAAACACCACAGAACACAATAAAAAAAATGTGTTCTATGTAGGATTAGGCCTAAAAACAACTTCACATCATTTTTTCAGGTTAGTTTAAAACCGCGTCTTCTTTTCTTTAAAAATAACAAACTGCAAAATGATCATTTCAATCAAATTGGATCTACCATCGTCTGTGGAACTACAACTGTACCAAATGGAATCTATGCTTTTGTCTTAAACATATTATATGTTGTTTTATTTCATATAAAGCCTGTTTATTAAATGCATGTTCTGTCATTATTGTCTGTATAAGATATTATCTTATCTACTTGAACTAGCTTAAAAACGTGTTCTATCTTCACATGTTCTGTCATAATTGCATGTTCTATGTAGTATATAAACTATCTGAAATACACGTTCTATTATAAATGTATGTACTATCCTATATACTTGTACGATCTTAAACACATATATTTTGGCTTAAATACATGCTCTATATTAAATTCATGTTATCATAAATGCATACATATATTTACTTATATATAATGCACTTGTACTATCTTAAATACATGTTGTATTATAAATGTATGTACTATCCGATAAAATTGTACTAACTTAAATACATGTTTTATTATTAATGTATGTTCTGTCTCGTATACTTGTACTAGCTTAAATACATGTTCTACCACAAACGTATATTCTATCTACTATCTAAAATACACATTCTATCTTAAATGCATGTTTTATAAATGAACTATAATCTTAATATACTCACCTTAAGCATAAGTTCTATCAGAAATATGTTAACTATCCTATATATTTGTACTAGCTTAAATATCTTAATTACATGTTTTATCATAAATGCATAACTATATGTTCTATTCTTTTTTCTAGTTCTATCATAAATACAAGACCAATCTTTACATATTCTATCATACATATATGTATTATCTTATGTACTTGTACTAGGTTACATGTTCTATTTGAATTAAATGTTTTATCATAAATGTATTTACTCTCTTATAGTGTGAATGAGTGAATGGGTCTGTTACTGTGAAGCGCTTTTGATCTTTAAGGATGGAAGAAAAGTATTGCACAAGTATACTCCATTTACCATTTACTGTACTATCTTAAATACATGCTTTATCTTAAACGCATGTTCTATCATTGATGTATATACTATATATTATATACTTGAACTAGCTTAAAAACATGTTCTATGTTCACACCTTCCATCATAAATGTCTGTTCAATCTTTTACATAAACTATCTAAAATATACATTATATCCTAAACACACAGTATCTCACAAAAGTGAGTACACCCCTTACATTTCTGCTGATATTTATTTATATCATTTTCATGGGAGAACACTGCAGACAAGAATTTTTGACAAGTAGTCAGTGTCCATCTTTTATGGCAGTGTAAAGTTGTTTTTTTTCTGTAAAATAAAATCATAGTAGAGGCATCAATAGCCAAAACCTGGCAACACAAGTGAGTGGTGTACTAATTTTTGTGAGATGTTGTATATTCTATCATAAATATATCTACAATCTTATATACTTGCATTAGCTTACATGTCCTGTTTTATTTTAAACACGTACTAGCTTAAATGCATGTTTGTTTAGTTATATCTTCTATTATAAATGTATGTTCTGTCTAAAATAAATCCCCCTCCCAGTCCTTGCAGGCTCCTTAGACTCATGCAGACGTTTTTGTACAATCACCCTCACGGTGTAACGGGGGAAAACTGTCTGCTGAGTTTATTTTTGATGCCGGGTACATCTTCTTTTTTCCAGTTTGTTGCTGCAGGTTGATGTCAGGTTTGCACAAGGAGGATTCGGAACTTCTCCTTTTACTCTTTAGATGACCTTTCACGATGCAAAAGCTTTAGGTTTTTTATCCAATAACAACTTTTCCAACCGAGTTTCCTGGAGCATCAAAAGCTAGTAAATATATACACACATTTTTAAAGCTGTGATTCAATGTTTTTCAAAGACACAACTGTTGCATAACAGATGTAACTTGTAAACTTGATAACTCTGGCTGTTAATGTGTTTGTTTCACTTAATGTTCCTGTTGTTTCGGAAACATTTCCAGTTCCAATCTGTTCCACGTTGGTGTTATCTGTGTGGCGCTCTCACGTCTGTTTCTGACTCTAGCCGCAAAGTTGAGAAACCAAAAGATCAACAACAGCAAATGTCATTAATCAAGGTGATTTATGGATACGAAACCCTCCCAAGCAATGCGTGTCTGTGGCTGTAAACACTGTGGTCATGTGACCCAACGGTTTGGATTCGGCCAATTCTACGCCTGTTTTCTAGCTGGGATGTTGTTGCCATTTTGGCAGGATATGATGTAACCAAACCTTTTTTTTTTTTTATTTGAAAGGGGGTAAATAGGCAGAGAAAAACAAGCCTGACAGTTGATGGAACCCGCCTAGTGAGGCAACAAACTGTCAAAAATATAGATAAACACGCCTCTGTCTGTAGAGAGGCTCCATCGGAAATATGAAATATAGAGGAATGTGTGTGCAGGTTTCATGAATATAACTATAGAGGACGAGACAAAACAAATTTTGGATTTTTAAATCACATTTTTACTGGATTATTTCACTTCAGTTTGTGAAAAATCTCCTGGAGATTGTTTAGTAAATTGACCCAAATTTTCGTTACTTTCATTTAAAAATGAGCATCTAACCAGAAGTTTAGAGGTTGTGAACCCACAGTCCTGCTGTTTAACTATGTCCTATAAAAACCTGATAACCTTAAACTTCTGTGACATTATGGGAGTTGATCAAACTTTATTCTGTCATCGTGAAGGGATTTGTTAGAATTGAGAAACCAAACTGTAACATCACTGAAAGTCAGCACTAAAAATAATTTATGGATATGAACTCCACCCCGGGAGTGGATCTCCTGAGGGACAAACCATTAAAACCTGACAGTTTCTGCTAATCAATTTGGCTGAACTTGAAGCAGCAAAAGATCTTTCTACATCCTCACTTTGATTTCTCTCTTTTATGTCTGTCCAAAAAAGCAAAAAGGTCATTGAAGGTACCATGCAAAATCTACTTTTTGAGCTTTTAAGTGTATTATAATGTTTATTTCGTACTATAAACACCCCCAAAGTAGAAGTTTGATCAGTTCACGCATTTCTGATCATTCCTCTTAAATACAGAGATTAATGATTCTTCAAAGAGAAAGGAAATGTTCACACCCAGTGCTAATCAAAACCTAATTCAATGTTTTCATTTCAATAAATCTTGAAATATCTTGGTGTCGTTTACATTCTTGACCAAATTTCTCTGCAAAATGAACCCATTAGCCGTCACCATTCTGTCTGTGCCACATATATAGTTCACTCTGAAAGGCTTAAACAGTAACCAAACACTAAATCAACTTTTTCTTTGTCTGTTGACCTCTATAATAGAACTGTAAAAGGACTGTTTTGACAATTTAAAATACATTTGTTTAATTCTTGGAAATATGGTCAAAAACTGTCTGTGTGCTGCCCCCTACAGGATTTATTATGCTTCCTACAGGTTGAAACGATGTATTATAGTTGAATAATGTGATTGGTCAATTTCCAGAACCCCCACGTTTTCAGATGTTTCACGTCGTAATGCTCCGCGCTCCTATGTAAAAGCCCCGCCCATTTTTAAGGGGTTGAAGCTCCATCCGCAACAGCGGAGCTCACTCCCTAATACTTTTGCCAAAGCAGCGGAGTTTGCCCCATGATGCAGAGAACGGCGGAGCAGCGGAGGTCAGTCCGTGATGTTAACGCCTAAGTTGCTAAACCGACCCTTATTATGCTGGCAAACAGAGAGCCACTGTGGGAATGGGAGGAGCCTGCTTGGGCCTCCTGAACCTTTAGATTTTTTTTTTTTTTTTATCATTCTATCAAGACAATGATAAAACGATCCTTTAGTTACCTCAAGCTAACCTCACTGTCACTGTCAACCACAGTTACAGATCACACCTCCCACACTAATCCCACCTCCCCTAACCCACCATCCTCTTTTGCATTTGTGATTGCTGAGCATGGGGTCAGCCTCCAACTGTCCTGTTTGGTTACACTTTAAGAAAAGCATGGCAAAAGTCCTTCAGAGTACCATTCCAATCAACTTTTATTCTGTTTTCAAAGAGTTTCCAGTGATTTTATTCATAATTCTACAGTTTTTAGCCAAAATAATGATAAAAATCTGTCATTTTCTAGGTTTCTGTAGAGCTGCAGTAGTTCATTAGAAATGCATTACCAGCAGGACTATTGGCATCATTTCCATCATATATCTGTTTGGTGAGTAATTTTGCCTGGACAGTTTTGAGCCAGATGCCAGTTTGGTTGAGGAAAACAAATACTTATGGATTTATTTGTCTGCAAGGGGATGTGTTAGACTGGAGCGGAGCAGGGAGCTTGTGGTTTGCCATAGTAACCTGTACAGCATTTTTGCTTCTGCTCCTGATTCATACCAATTTAAATCCCCAGAAAAATGATTTAAAGTTCAATTCTCTTTAAATATATCAGAAAAACAGCAAAACAACAAGTTAAAAGCACAATTTTCATCAAAGTTGTTGTTGCTCCACTAGAGGGCGCTTTTCAGTGGGATTGCACAAAAAGCACTGCAGTCTCCACGAAGGGACTTCACTGATATTTACATAACCTCTGCAGTTTTTCCATAACCCTCGGTGGAGCAGATTGCTTTAATCAGGCTTGGGGCGCCAGGGTGCAGCACCCTGTACAAACAGACCAGGCATCAAGACCCTGTTTAGAGAAAAAGGGCTAAATATGCTCACTTATTAGGACATACTGTACATCGGTTTACGAGACAACATGAAGCAAGAGGGAACCACTTTAGACTGTATAATAAACCTTTTTTTTGGTGGTTTTATTTTCTTTGGGCGGTCGTCTGGTTGAATACTCAGCTAAAACGCTAAGAAGTAATAATGTTGTTGCCATGCACTGTTAGCACTTAAGCAAATGCTGAATTATTTATCCTCCACCGTTGCTGTCAGATTTAATCTACTCCCTGTAAGCACTCAAACACAACGAGGCCGCACGTTGCTTAAAGTCTGCAGGCTTTGGAGCAGCAATGCTATTGATGGTCAGACATTTTTTATTTTTTTTTTTTTTTTTGTGTGTCGGCCAACTTCCCTCCAGGCAGAAACAAGTCCAGTCCCCGAGGTCCCCCCCTGTAAAGTCTGCCAACGAGTTCCCTTATTGACATAATCAGGTTGAATGGTGCTGATGCAGTGACATTTGCAGTAATAGCGGGGCTGATAATCCTCACACAATTGCTTCTTTTCCTTCACACTACAGGCGAGGCCGTGGGGGGAAACCCCACGCTTTTTGCAGACAATCTGCGGCTCGCCAAGTGACCGTCAACGCGATAGCCTAGCCCTCACTCTTTAACTTCTATTACCCTGTGGAAAACGGCAGTCCTGAGAGATCCCTCCATCTGAGCTGAGCTGCTTGATATGGACGGGAGGCCCGGCGGAAACAAAAGCAAGAGCTCTCTCCAGTGGCGGCAGAGGAAATTTCTCCCGGTTCCTATTTCTCTGATTCATCTGATCCGTGAAAACAACAATTGGGTCTAATGTCTTTTTAAGACCTTGCAGAATTCCCTCCATCGTGGACTTGCTGTGTAACAGCAGTAAACATCACCATCAGATACTCAGAGCTCAAGCTTTTATATGTTAACAGCATAAATGTCTGTGAGATCTTATTATTTCACAGCCTGAGGTAATCAAACCAATCGTTTTGTTCCTCCAGGCTTGATGGTTTTTGGGATTAAAATACAAATAATTATCGTGGCTATTCCTTTTTACGCTTTTTTGAGCATTTTATTAAGTTTTTATATTTGTCTTCCAGCAACCGTATTGAGAAGCTTTATTGTGAAGCCAGATCTCTTCAGTCTATGCACTCTGACAGTAATGGAGGGAAATATTACTGCACAGTAAAGATATGTCAATTACTGCAGTTTTGCCACACAACTATTACAGTTAAAGTAAAGCCTTTTTATCTCTTCTGGGGTAAAACATAATAGCAGTAATTGCAGCATAAAGCAAAAGATTTCCAAGAGTGTAGATGCTGTTATTGTCCATTAACTGGAATTGAAGGAGCAACAAGAAAAGGGGGCAAAAGAGGGAAAAATGGAGGCACTTTAATAAAGGCACTACTCAGAAGTGTCTGGTGAAGTAACCAGCAGACTCAAATGGAAAGACAAATAAACAAATAGCGCACATGTTCCGATATATTTCCATCCATACATACTTGTTTTAAGAAGTGACTCATGAGAAATGCATTTTTATAGGACTAAAAAAGCTCCTCATAGCTACATGTTCAGTATTTTTTAAAAATTATTTCAGGAAATAAATGATGGTAATTTATTTTATTACAAATCTGACAAGAAAAGCGTATAAAAAAAACACAACATATTTCATGTTTTTGTCTCTTAATAGCCACAAATGACTGCATAATTACACTATTTCCATTAAATTATAATTATGTGAAATAAACAAAAACTAATTTACGTGACCAATATGATTTACAGCAGCTACATTCAAAATTCTGCAACGGCACTAGTTTCATCATCTATCAAAGGAGACGTCGGCGTCTTTTTCAGGCCATGGAGCAGCGAGCTTAATGAAAGTGGCTACGGATGAAGAGGTTTTGGGAAATTGTGGGTGGTGACTTTACAGAGAAGCTGAGGATTCAACAATTCTGCATGACACACTCGGCTTTTTATGAGCTGGTTGATGCTGTAGAAGCTCGTGTGGCACTTTCTGTGTAACAGCTAAGTGTGGTATCTGGTTGTTGGTCATGTGTCTCATTTCAGTTTCAGTTTCAGTTTATTCATTCATTGTTTCAAGCATGGTCAGTTACAGCATATTTCCACCGACATAGAAAAATAATATATGTAAATAACCAAAATTAAGTCATCCCCAGATTCAAAGAGTGTACTTCCAGGTACCTCTTTGATATCTTTCTTTTCTTTATATGAACTAAATAGTCAATGCTTGAAACGGGAAGGGAAGAAGCAAAATTTCAAATTTCATTTGAAAAAAATTCTTTCCTAAATCCCCAATGAGGCAAATTGAATTTGTGATATTGGGCTATATAAATAAAATTGAATTGAATTGAATTGAATTAAATATGGCAATTTCAATACTTTTCAAAAACCACCTCCTCCTAGCGCACTTTTGCCACTTTTTTTTTTAATTAATAAAATTTTTTTTTCTAAATGTTCATGTTTTAATTAGGTAAATTTATTAGTCCAAATTTCTCAATTTTATAGTTAATGGAAATGCAGCTTGTGATGGAAATGTCCTTTTCTTGTTCTTACCCTGAAGTAGCTGGGATAGGCTCCAACAACCGCTGGAACTTTCTGAGGACTTTGGGGAAATAGATGATGGATGCTTGGTAAAAGTATAATGAAATCTTTATACATATTGTCTATTTAAAGCCTTTTACGTACATTTAATGCCCTCTAGGTTATTCAAATTTGATGAACCAAGCTGATGAAAAACAATAATAAGATTGAAATATAAGGCGCTGATCCTAATTAAATATCCGATCCTGATCAGGGAGAATGTCCAATTTCGATCAAGTCATCAACCACACGATCGTGCCCGATTTCTGATCACATGATAGGATCAGGACATCCCTAACAAAAAGACATTCAGACTTGACCTGAGCTTTCAAAGCAGGACTTGTGAACATCTCTGGCTTATATGTCCTGCTCTGCTTTTCAAAATAAAACCAAACTAAAGGTTAAAGAGTTAAGGATCTCTTGGACCTTAAAATGTAAGCAAATTGGTTAGTTTTCTCTATTTTGTGTTAGAAATGAGAAAATCTTGGAATTTGACTTCAGCTGCTAAAAGGAAGCAGAAAGTCTTACAATGGAAACCCCTTTTCCTGCCAAACTGTATTAGTTGCCTTGCTTCTGGAGCAGATCTGCTTTGCCCTTTCAACCGTGAGCCTGCACTTCCATGACATCTCTCTTGTTCCAGATCACTGCCGCCAGTAATTGGAAACAACTGGAAAAATCTCTGAGCTGGAACCCTTTTAACTCACTTACAGGCGTTTGCTGGAGAGACTTGCAGTTGTTTTCAAAGCCGGGGAGAACCACGACATGCCAAAGTGTTTCTGCGTTTGATCTCGACGCTTTTGATCACGTTCACCTGTAACTGCGCCTCTTACTTTGGCTGCTATCAGTTCCTCATCGTCTCTTGTTCCCCGCTGTTATCTGCCATTTGATACATGCAACTGCACCTCTTTTTTTCACACTGTTATTATTAGCTTCCTTTCTTGTGTGTTTTGGTTCCTGTATTGACCTTAATGCACCCATAATATGACCCAGATCGTTTAGCACAGACGGTGTTCATATCTGCTTCATGTTTGTGGCATATATGACATAACTTATTTCAAAAACACACTATGCTGTGAATTGAAACAAGAGTGAACTGAAGTTTTATTCTCGTCTGAAGTATTCATTTACATATTGCAATTACCTAAATCGGTGGCTCATTAGATCTGATTGGAACTGAAGTTAAAAATGAGTTGATGCACCTCTGATAGCTGCAGTCTAGACTAATATCCTGTCCACAACACTGTCTTTGATTTTACAGGGACAAAATGACTCTGTATGGAGGAGTTCAGCTACTGGTTAATGTGTGATGAATGTCATAAAAGGTGTTTTGAGTTTTTAAACACATTTTTGTGACTTTTTTGGGTGTTTTTACCATGTTATTCTGGTCTTTTTTTCTCCCGATGGAGGATATAGATGAAGAAAGTTAAGCCTGCAAGTGTGTTACTGAGTATTTCTTTATTCAAATCGCCGTGAATCAGCAACAAACAGTTTGAAAAAGCTTGAAGTTGTGATTTAGATGCTACAATTGGGAGGCAACAAGCTCCCTGCAGCTGATATATTGACTTGCAGACAAGTAGATTCATGAAGGTCTTAATTTTCCTCGTCTGAACTGGTATCTGGCTTAAAACTATACAGCTGGAAAGCTCTGATTTTGCTCTCTATTTTTGTTGCACTTGTGTTTGGGGTATGAGGGACTATAATATTTCTATTTTCCATCTTTTTTTTTTTTTAAATGTAATTTATTCTATTCCCTACCTTTGTTTGGTAACATGTCGACGTGTGTTTGTCTGTGTGTGTGGAGGGGTGGGGGGTTGAGGAGATCGTTTGGGTCCCACAATGTTTCCTGTTCTTTGTTTTTTTTTTTTAATTTTGATTATTTTTATGTCAAGCACTTTCATTGAAATGTATTTTTCTGGAAAGGTGCTATACCAGGGGTCTGCAACCTGCGGCTCTAGAGCCACTTGTGGCTCTTTTGCCTCTCCTTAGTGGCTCTCTGGCTAAAGAAAAATGAAATAAAACTATTTTTTTTAAGTAAGGGTTACTAAATTAACAATTTATTTAATTTAGATTAGTTCAATGTATACATTTCTGCAACAGAAATGTATAAACTGGCACCAGGCATCTTTTATTTTGAAAGGAAATCATACCAGCTTCTGTCAAATAATTGAGAAAATGATCGTTTCTTTTATATTTCTGTTTTTATTCATGCCACAATAGAAGCTAAATTCATATTCTTTATTAAAAATACATTTTATTAAGTATCAAAATAAGAATTTGCAGCTCCAACTAAGTTTTGATCAGTAGAAAACAAGCCCAAATGGCTCTTTTACTGTGAAAGGTTGTAGACCCCTGTGCTATACAAATAAAGTTTGATTTGATATAAGCTAGCGGGAGAGCGTGTAAACAAAGGGATGATGGGAGGTGCAGTGAGGCTTACACCGTGCTGAAGTTCCAACCACAACTTAGAGGCGAATTTTTAATGAACTACAACAGTAAAACATTTATAAACTGACAGAATATCAATGCAATCAGAAACTCCGACGTGATCAACAATATGCAGAAGACATTTGAAGGAGAGATACTTGAAGAATTCACCCTCTCTAGGAGGACAGCTGAGCAGGAAGCTGGCGGTCTAAGAAAGAGATGAGTCTGGTAATTACTATGAAATGTCACATCCTCACCGCGCTGCCAAGTAAGAATGTCAAATGACACAATGTTCCTTAAATGTCATCTGCAGAAGAAAAGCAGAGTGTGATTATTCCAAAAATCTTTAAGCATGAGCTTTAAATTTGAATTCTTTACAGCGATATTTTCATCAGCTTCTACGCACAAGAAAGGCTGCTTTTATTTTGAAGGATAATGTAAAAATGCAGGGGAACTGTTGGTAAATACTCCATCCTGAATGAAGCCAAGTGTCGCTCTGTAAAAACTCAGGTACGGAGCAAGCGAGAATGAAAGATGGAGTGTTAAAAAAAGCTCATGAATAAACCAAAACAGGCCTGACATCAGCTTGGCATTTTCTATAAGTAAAACAGCACTATAGGGATCTGGGCTACAACAAATGTCAGGTTTTTGTCATATTAAAAATCCAACCCTGGAGGTGCAGCGGTAACTTGTCAGTGTGAAGGGGACTGTCAAGCATCCTGAGGGGCATTAGAGCGTTCTATTTCGGGGAGCTTTCTTAACCAGCAGGTCCTGAGATGTTGTTCAGTTCTGAAGCTCACGCTTCCAAACTGGTTTTCAAATAAAAAGAAGAGCAGTTTGATCCGTTTTGTTTGTGGCAAATTTATGTTTTAATTCATTTTTTGTTTTCAGAATTCTTTAACCCTGTAAATTACATCAACCCATTGATTGTATATAGACAACTGGACCGTGAGTGTATGACATCACCCATAGAAAATGACTTATTTCCGGTTCCGATCCAATGAAGTCAATTCAGGTGCCATATTTCCCTGACATGTCCGTCGCCATGTTGGAACCAGACATCCTCAGTAAACCGTGATTGGTCCGTATCGATCTTAGTCAAAGTTTCCATGTCAACCACTTTTTCTAATCAGTTGAAGGCTGAAAGCAGGTTCTGGAGAATTTGTAAATCAAAAGATTTTAAATTAGACCATCTACTTTTATTGAGGCATTCTTTCATAACTTGAATAACTTGTGCTACAGAAAAATATATATATATTTAAACATTGTAGCAGAGCAATAATGGTCATTCTGACAAAAAAATTGAGTAATTGCAGTTTTTTTTCCTCAACAGAAGTCTGTTGGATTTTAGCATTTTGGGAAAAGCGAGTACTTACTTTTTGGAACGTAAAAGGGGAGGGGTCAGTCTGTCCAATTCTCTTATAGAGTCAATCCATTAATCCTTAGCAAAAAGTAGTCTATTTAAGTTTAGGGTTTTACAAGTATGCATACTCACAGTGAAGCTGTGTACTTGAAGGTTATTTTGTATGTACTATGTATTGTAAACTTAAATGTTCACATTTATTCTGAAAAAGTATTCAGTCTGTATATTTATTGTAGTACACATACATGGTCTTTTGTATAGTTACTATACTTGTACTTTTCTTTTTATTAATTGAGCCTTTATTTTGGAGGATCAATTCGGAGGAAGTTTCTCATTCACAATGATGATCTGGTACTTTTACTCAAATATACTTAACCAATACAATTTTTCTTTTTGCTAAGGGAAAGAATTGAAAGGATTTTCATTCATTTATTTATTGAAATTGGGACTTAAAAAAAAAAAAAAAAAACCTTTAATAAAATCCACGCAAAAAAATTAAGTAATTGATCACAAGCCTGGAAAAAAGACATTTTTTTACAGCATTTGACGAGCTCTTATTGTCTGAAATCACACACAAAATTGATTTGAATGTTTATTTTTACAATGTTTTTTAGAATTTTAGAATGTTTAATTAGTGCGGTTGATTAATTAAAAAAAATTAGATTCATCTCACTTTTGAATTGTGATTAATCACAATTAATTGCAATGTTTTACTAGGTATATTTATATGAGAACATTAAACTTTTGAACTTTTTGGAACAAAACAGGCCAGGGAGAAAATGTTTCGCTAGTTGTTATTGTCTGAGTTTTTTTCTTTTTTTTTACATTTATTAAGCATTATCCCAGAAGTGTAAAAAGTAGTGATTAAAAATGTATAAATGAGTAACAATAGATTATTTATTCTCACCATAAGGTTCTAAAAATGAGCCAAACTTTTCCCACCAAAAGTGTTTTTGAGATTTCACAGAGGCAGCCATTTTGAAATGAACTGGAAAAGCCCTCTAGTGGAATGTTGATGAACTACAAGGCAGAAAAAGTGGATGGTTGAATGCAGTGTGTTGGTTCATACTAACAAGAAAAGGGTCTCAGAAATTCATCTATTTAATATGATATGAATGACTACGTGAGGTAAAGACTTTGCATGTCAGACACCGCTGCACGCCACCTCAGGCAGAGGTTTCTGGTTTGCATTTTTTGCTTAATCAAACACAGATGGGTTCAGTGCAGACACATCTCAAAGTCCAGCCCCGCTTCCTCCCCCTCCTCTGATTGGCCGATGCAGGAGGCAGAAGTAGAGGAAAGAAGTTCAGTTTTAAAGACTTTCTTTCTTTTTTTCTTGGCAGAATTTTCATTTGACTTCACACACCAGCAACGATGGCTTCAGCAAATGACAGAGCTGTTCTTCAAGCCATATTCAACCCCACCAGCCCCTTTGGAGACGTCCCCAGTATCAACCAGGAGGAAGATTTAACTGATGATGGTGAGTGTCTGACTTCACATGTGAGCATATGTCATAGTATGATGGATTTTTTAAAAAAATATTTTCTGTTTCTAGGCTAAAATAATCCTCCCAGCTCTGAGTGATGTTTCAGTGTTTCCTTTCGGCATGGACACCTGTCAGCGGAGTTTCAGCATGTTTCTCCTCCTGTTTATCTGCTCCTGCCAGACAGCGGTTTTGACGCAGGGCTGGCTGACAAGCAATGAAAGGCAGCCTGAGATGCGGGGCGAAAATCCATTTCTCTGCGCAGCAGAGCATTGGGGAACCTGGAGTTCTCTGCAAGGACCAGTATTTAATCTGGGTTTAATATACGCCTAATGCATTAGCATAGGAAATAAATTTACATTCATCTGTAAATCGACGACCTTCAGAAGCTAAGCTTTTTGGCTTTTGGTTCCACACACTTTTCTTTTTTTTCTTTTTGGCGGCCTGCCAAGTCTGACGACAGCGCGATGCGCAGCAGGAGCCCAGTCTATCTGGGGCACATTTCTACCAGTTTTTACCCCATGAGGCCTGTGTTTGCTGCTGATCTCTGATACACACGGGTCAAGTTATATGGGTAATACCTCAAAAGAAAATGTTTTAGCTTTATATAAACGCCTAATAGTTTTTTTTTTAATGTTCTGTATTTTTATTGGGCATTAGAACATAAATATAATCTTTTTTTTAATTTTAATTTAATATCATTTAAGATTCCTGTCTACCTTCAGAAGGCATTCTAAGCTTTTTTTTGGTCTTTTTTTTCTTTTGGTATTTACCAATAAATCATT
This sequence comes from Oryzias javanicus, assembly GCA_003999625.1. NCBI lineage: Eukaryota > Metazoa > Chordata > Actinopteri > Beloniformes > Adrianichthyidae > Oryzias > Oryzias javanicus. Next base: position 30,509,807 of record CM012449.1, on the reverse strand, counting down.
GTGAATAATATAAACTTTTTTCTTTTTTTTTTTTTTTTGATAAAAGCTTTTTAAACCAAAATGAGTCATTATTTAGTTCGTTCAGGTGCCACATGTCACTCTTTCTTTGTGACGTTCGGGTTGAAGAAAAAAATTTTTTTAATTTAGTAAATTATCATAATCTTTGGACAACAGATCCAGTAAAACAAAGCAGTCAGACAGGCTAAACTTTAATAATCACTGTGCCAAACTCTTGACTACAGTACCCATAATGCTCCAACAATCCATCAAGCAATGTGGCTTTGCTGTATTTTTTTTTTTTTTTTTTTTTTTTTTTTTTTTTTTTTTTTTATTGTTTTTTTTCAAACACAAACACAAAATGAAAATAAAATAAGAATTTGAAAATTACAAATATAAGAATTTAAAAGTACAAAAATACTAAATAAACGTAAGAATCTAAAAATACAAATATAAGAAAATTGGAAAAAAAAATACAAATATACAAATATACAATTGAAGCAAACATTGTACTTGAAACGGAGTGGGTAGAAGAAAATTCTTTTTTGGTCCCACCCCTTTCTACGACATTTTTTGTTACCTGGTCTATTTACAGATTTTTTTTTTTTTTCTTTTTTCAAAACATTTCAAAAACACTTTGGTTAAAATGTATGTACAATGATATTTGTACATGTCAATCCTTGTAGAGATTCAGCAGTGACAGCTTGTATGTTTTTTTAAATATACATAAACTTTTGCTTTGTTTTAAACCTTCATTTAACCCATTCCATAAATCCACACCACAAAATGATAGACACATTTTTTTTTTGTTGTATGAGTACACTTTTTTGAAATTCAGCTGTTTTCTTAAATCATAACCTCCATCTCTGTCCTTGAACATCTGTTGTATGTTTAATGGAAGTAAATTGTTTCTGGCTTTGAACATAAAGAGTGCAGTTTTAAGTTTCACTAGTTCCCATAGTTTTAATAAACCAGACTTTAAAAACAGTGGGTTCGTATGTGTCCCATAATCCACACCATGAACTATTCGAATAGCTTTTTTTTGTAATATGTACAGAGATTGTAAATTTGTTTTGTAAGTATTACCCCAAACTTCAGCACTGTACTTTTAGGTCAATAAGAATTATTTTCAAATGTCTGTTTGAGATTCATCACCAACAACAAAAAATTAAAAGTTTATAGTTTTTGTTTGTTTATTTTTAGCCACAACTGACATCATGATACCAAATCCTAAAATTGCTGCATTGATGATCAAGTGTGGTAAAGGGTGTCTTTTATTTTGAAAGGAAGTGATGTATGGCAGCTTCTGTCAAAAGTCAAATTATTTCACATTTTAAAAATATCTATATTTAATTGTTAAAAAACAATAATAAAAGACTATTTATACTTATCTTAACAGCATAAATACACATTAATCTCTTATTTTCCTAAAGAATGAAGTCAACGTTTGTGGCTCCTACTGGATTGTAGTTAGTAAGAAAATGAGTCAAATGTTGAGTGATGAAGGTGGCAGACCCCTGAGCTATAGTCTATCACAAGACTCTGCAATCTTCAACACTTGAAGAGCCACTCAGGGGATTTCTCGCCAACTAAAACCCAGTATGAGCCACAAAGTCTTCACTCATCATTTAGAGAAAAAATACTGATGTATATTTATGTTTTTGTCAATGACATAATACATTTAAATAAACTATTGGGTGTTTTGACATAAATAAAACATAAAGGTGAAATAGCTTTTTTTTTTAAAAGTATGAAATCGTTTATAACTTTTGATAGAACTTTGTGTGATTCCCTTTCAAAATAAAATACATCCTACATTATAGGATTATTGAATTGAATTGGACTCTATTCATATCCCAAGGGATAAATTTATGTCATGGCATCCATAAACACACATATTCCTATGAATATAAATATGAATATAAGTAATATACACACCTACCTACAATAACTATATACTATACAATACTATACAGTGATTATGTCAGTGCAGCAAATGCAGTAGGAGGTGTGAATTCATGACCTAATAATAAAATGTTTATTTTACTGTTTCTGGTGCATTTCAGCCAAAAAAACAGAGCTAATAAAGTCACCCCTACCATGGATCAAAACCATGAGACAGATTTTAAATAATTGAATTTGATCAATAACAGAAAATTTGCTTAATAATCCAGTGGATTATAATTTAACATAGCTTTAATGCTGGTTGTTTTTGATAATAAGTTGATTTTCTGTGATAGATGAAGCTAAAAATGAAGTCCAAATCTGTCAGAATGACGTTGATAAGCTATAAAGGATTGATGGAGAATTACAGCTACTTTTGTTAGGATCCCTGTTGAATGATTCATACCGTCCTCCAACTGTTTGTGAACGAGTTGAATGAAATTAATTTTTTTTTTTTTTTTAACTCGTCCTGTCCAACCACTGAACAAACAGATACGGACTGAGAGCATCTTGTGTTGGGCAGATTTTACTGTCACATATGTGTATTTTGTGCTAAACCTTATTTATATTGATTAGATTGTATCTTTTATTGATCAGTTTGTATCCTTTTTTTTCTCCTTTTTATTGTTGGACCGGATGGAAAAGAAGAAAAAGAGGGAGGAGGGATGGGTGTGTTTTAGTTCTGACCTTTTTAAATAGAGTCTTTGGCCTTCATTTAGGGACTTTAAGAAAACTACTGTGGCCCATTCTTATTGATTTGCATTGTTCAAAACGGTTTTTAGCGTCAGATAATTAGCATAAAACATAACCTCCTCAGTTTTCGTTAAATTAATAAAAACATGCTTTAAATACTTTCTGACTTCAAGATCTTCAAAAAACAAGCTCTTACTTTGGAATAAAATGTGTTTTTATTAACTTTACATTTTCATGCATCCTCTGGATCTCGTAGCAAAATATGTGACACTTTTACTGATGATTTAACACATAAAGTTTAAAGAATGCTTTCTTATCAGTGAGCTTGTTATCTTAGAGGAGAACTGTGTTAGAACTGACTGTCAGCTGAAAGGACGAGACACAAAGACAAAGAGAAAGAAAATGATTCTTTTAATGACACAGCTGTTTCTGCATGCTTGTTTCTGAAAGATTAATGAGAAAAGTGAAATTATCATCCTTTTTAGATTACATAAAACAGCTGTTGCATTTAAACAACAGCGCTTGAACATCTTTTTCTTCAAAGACGATCACAGCCTGGCTTCTAACCGTAAAGTCAAAGCTTGTGCAGAGTGGAAGAAAAACAACAAATCTGACTCCCAAAAATTGTGCTTCATGCTTTGTTTCGTCTCCTGCCAGGAGCCTTGCAGGATCTGGACAGAGCCATTGTCCTGAGCGGCGGCGGCGGGCGGACCGGCTGCCAGGCGCTGGTGCAAAGAGGCCTCCTGCGGAGATTAGGGTGCCAGACGGATGAAGCCCGGGCAGATTTTGAGAAAGCAGCTTCACTCGGAAGCGAATTTGCCCGACAGCAGGCCGTGCTTCTTAATCCGTACGCCGCCTTGTGCAACAAGATGCTGTCCGAGGTCATCAACAAACTCCGCAACCCCAACATGTCAGAGGCGCAGTAGCTGATGGAGATGACTCAAACGTTTCTCTACTGAATCTGAAATAAAATTTTGATTTTTTTCTTTCTACATTTGATTATTTCTGAAACAACAGAACTATTCTGACTCTTACGCCAATGCATATCAATCAAAAATAGATCATTCCATTTCTCTCAATGAAACAGATTTAACATATCAGTTGACAAATGTAAATGTGTTATATTAAATGTCACACATGTAATGCAATCTTCCACAAAATGACATCACATGGGAACGTTATGATAGGAAATATGTGCAATTCACCTTTTCTCCACCAGATGTCAGTATTTTACTTCAGTAAAATGTTTGTAATTCATGCTTTTCACTTTAAAAGTACGGTGGCTCTGAGGCATAAAACACCCCAACAAATCAGCCACAACCTAATGAGAATTTTATGAAAAATTTACATTTTAGAAATCAAAACAGCATTCCAGAAACAAGTTAAAAATTAAGCGTTTTGTAAAGTTCCAAAGTATCTACGTTTCTAGTTTCCATAAAAATTAAGAAATCAGAAAACAAAAATGCAGTAGTTTCCAGAAATCAAAATGAAATGTGAAAAAATGAGACCAAAGTCGAAACTGGAGAAGGCTGTTCCTGATTGGATGTTGACGTTTGTCCATCATTTTGACCGGATGTTAAAATGATCATTGAGAGAGGTGATGCTTAATCTCCTCCTTACTGATCAAATACCTTTTATAAGTTATTATGAATCCTCAACAATAAATCACATGACTATTTCAGACTTTGTCATTGCGTATGCAGATCTATTATCAAAATATAGACAAAATATGCAGATTATTTTTTTACAGGGAAATAAATAAAACTATGCAAACATTAAAGACGCATTTGAAAAAAATCCTAAACATAATCATCCAGCCAGTGATGTTTTCTGCAATCGTATTATGTTTTGTTTAGTAACATAAACATACATACTTCAACATCTCTGGAAATTATTAATTTTTTCTAAAACATTTAAATTCTTGGAAATTTGTTTGGATTTCTAAGATGTAAGGATTTTTTAAAATGCTTATTTAATTTTTTTCTTTTCGGCTTTTCCCATTGTTGTGATCTTTAAAGTCTCCATCCAACTATAACTTTTTTTCTATTATTAAAGTGGTCTTTTAATTATAAGTAAGCTGTTTTTAGCAAAAATCATGAACCTGTTTTGTTTTTTAAGGCATATTTCTGCAGCTCATTAGTAATATGATTTTGGGTTGTGGGCGGGTCTGTTGGCACTGAAGTTCCCCTGCTGATATCCCATTAAGCCTTTGATTACACTCGTCTCAACACCATCAGACTTTCTTTATTTTTCCAGTCCGGCCAAGATCTGGACTTTTTACTTCACACGTCTGCAGTCTTTGCTCCTATGTGGTCATGTGCGACTTTTTGGAAAACTTTAAATGTTTGAGTTAAAATGCATCCTGGGACCCCAACGCCACATCAGAGAAAACAAACGCTAAGTGGGGACCCCTGGTTTACAAGCTAACGTTAGCGTAGCAAAACAACAGCGCAGAATATTGCAGCTATCCAGCCGTACAGTTTTGAGCCAGATACCAGCTCAGATAGTTAGTTGGCAAGTGGATGCTTAAGAAAAAGGTAGACTTTGTCCAGTTCATTGGCTGACTCACTCGTCTGAGCATTTTCAAGCATCCAATTTTCATCCTGATTTAAATTGAAAAATACTTAGAAATGTAGTTTTAATGGTAAATTATGTATATAGGTCCTCTACTTGTTACATGCTAAAAAGACCATTTTCTGTGGAGTGGGTCTTTAAAAAGTTTTTGCATTGAGTGATTTGTCTGTGTTTACTGTGCAAAAGAGGACAAGCAAAGGCCTATACAGACTACTCAAACCATCAAGATTCATTTTGTTCTCAGATAACAAAAAAAAAGGATTTGTTACAATAAAAAAGTAGTATTACATGGTAGCGATCAGAGGCCTTTCTTAGGTTTTCATGATAAATGAAAGCACATGTCAAAAGCTTGTTCTTGTTGTGAAACAGCCACTATCTTTTACGCTTGGCCTCCCCACGCCCGTCTGCAGCCTCTCCGAGGCAGGGCACGGCCACCGGCTCCCTGCGCTCATCTCTCTGGTAGAAGGAGCAGCTTTTCAGGTGATCGGACATGGAAGGAACATCTGTGAAGCTCCAGCGGTCCACCGGGGAAAACACAGCGCTGAACCTCCAAACCTGCAGGAGCAGAGAAGCAGAGCGGAGCCTGCTGTCATGCACGGATGAGCTGCGTTCAGGCGATCCTCACAACAAGTCCCATCAACCCAGAGAACTCCGGATCAAAAGCTACTTTTAAAACACGTCAGGGTGTTATTTCTGTTCTATCAGGCGCTAATTATGGCATTCATTCTGGAGCAAATGCTCAGCTGCTGCACATTCCGACCAAAACGCAGAGTTTCTGTCAACCATCACAGAGCCGACATGCCACGGGGGTGCAGCCTTCCATCGCAGCAGAGCCAGCGGCCATTCCGCATGGATGATATCACCGGCACGCTCTTTGTCCTGTGATCGCTGCAGCTCAGACAGGGTAAAAATAAACAGGTGCATTCATGAAGTCACTCCTTCATCTGCTGCAGCTGAGAGTTTGCCATTAGGAGGAGTGAAAACATATACAAAATGACCATTTAGCTTCATTTTATTTTTGATTTTTTAAACATTCTTACACTTAACTTTAAACGGGAGGTCTCTTTACATAATTGCTCTAAGAGTCTTGACCTACTTTTTACTTCAGGTGGTTTTCAGTGTTTTTGTGTCCCACAAAATGCTTTTGCCTGAGATTTTTATTATGCCAACAGTCAATAGGTGAATTTTATTTTAAAAAAAACAGGAAACTGATGCAGACATTAGACCATTGCTTAACTCAGAAAACCAAGAGACATGTCTTCCAACCATTCACCCATTTTTAGCTCCAATCTCTTTTTAGGGGGTCACTGGATTCCTGGAGTCGACCCAGCGACTGTTGGGTGAAGGTGAGCTTCACCCTGAACAGGTTGCCAGACTATCTCAGAGTCGCACACTCACATGTACACCTAGGGGAAAATTTAGGGCCACCAATAAATCTATGAAGCATGTTTTTCAACTGTGTGGAAAGAACGCGCAAACTTAACACATCTGGGATGCAAAACAGGGCGTTCTAGAAGAATCTGTACGACATGCACCTACCTCCCCCTTAGTTTTACCTGTACGCTTAGTACAAGTGTTTACAACAATCTGTCGACTCTAGTATGCCTGTAAAAAAAAAAAAATGTACATGAACATGAATTGGGGACCTACCATTAGCCAAAGGTAGGCGACTGACTGGGGTCCAAAGCTGAACACTTAATTTAAGTTTCTAGAATAAATTTTGCAATTATTATTAAAGTTAAGCCCCATTAGTTGTCACACACACCTATCTGTGCATTTGACCCATCCCCTGGGGAAGTGGTGAGGTGCAGACACAGCCGCGCTCGGGAACTATTTGGTGGTTTGACCCCCCAATCCAACCCCTTCATGCTTAATGTCAAGCAGGGAGGCACTGGGTACCATTTTTTAGAGTCTTTAGAAGGACTCGGCCTGGATTTGAACCCGCGACCTTCCAATCTCAGGGCGGACACTCAACCACAAGGCCTCTGAACTGGTAGCTCTGTCATTAATTAAAAAAAAAAAAAAAAGTTTGGCAGCTTTTGGTAACTTATTGAAAAATGTTTAAGTCAGGGCAACACATTCCCCCTCCGATGTCGTCACATATTGGCGTTTGGTTGAGGGACGTTTTGGGTGTCCCCTACTAGTTTTTTGAAGTGAAGACGCGATTACTGATGTTTTTGTAGAATTCTTCACAATAAATAAACCTGATCTCCCAACATCATCCGTGTCTTCCATGCACACGGTGAGATACAGGCCTACACAGACACCGCTCCATGTAGCATGGGGGTAAAAACATTAGCTAGTAGCTCCTCCCACTTGCACCCGGGGCGTCAACACATCAGGTGTGTTTGAGATGACTCGTGCCTCGCCTGCATCATCAGCGAGACCAGGCGGGGACGGGGTCCCAGAGAAAAAAAATGTAATTCAAGTTAACTTTTAAAGGCAACAATAACACATAAAACCACCAATTAGCTATATTGTTCTTTTTTACATCAGTGATTCATTATTTTCCAGAAAGAGTTACAAAATGTGCAGATTTCCTTAATTCAGCACCAGTTATTTCTGATCAGCATCACGTCGAAGTGCAAGAACACCGTTTCCCACAATGCATTTCTTTGTAGTCATATAGACAGCTTGAAGCCAGATTTCCAGCAGCACCCGCCTCTTTCCCGCAATGTTTTCATGATGATTGACAAGTGACGTGAGAGTCCAAACTACCCAACATGCACTGCAATCCAGGCGATCTGCGCAGGTCCGCTCTGCCCCCGTGATCTCAAACACACCTACTGTATTCTTTGACAGATTGCGAGCATAGAATATGCCGTGCAGCGAAAGAGGGTTGAATTTACACGTAAATTGTATTTAAAAAGGACTAAAGCTTTACAGTCATAAAAACATTTACCCACTTAAACCACATTCACTCACTGATGGCGCTCTGATGCCAATACATAGCCACTAGGAACAATGTCTGGTTTAATTAGTGTCTTGCCCAACAACACTTCAACACATGGGTGGGCAGGCCAGGAACCGAACCTACGATCTTCCAATCAGGGGTCCACTGTTCTACCTCTACACCACCACCATCCAAATGGTAACCTTAGCAGAGTATAAAACAGGAATGGTGTTTAACTGAGTGGTTACTGCCGAATCATCAAGCTAACCTTAATGGTTGTTTATGCTTCAGTAAATGTGCAATATATTCGCCAAATGTGGAGAAAGTCATATGTATGGCTAGTTTGTAAAACAACATAAAATATTTGATCCTCTCCTTTGAATTGGGCCAGTCAATCCAGCTGTTACATGAGACCTCTCTGATGCCAAGGTTCTAAAAACAAGATAAAAAATAATGACTTTACCAAAACAATATAGGATTTTTTAAATCTATGGGATTAAAAAACTCACTTGTATGGAGCTAAATCGAGGCCAATATTATTTGAAACCGAAATAAAATATTTTGAAAAAAATATTAATGTTTGGCCGAAAACATAGGTTTCAAAACTCAGAATTTCGATTTCAAAACTATTTTTTCAGTTTCAATCCTTTTTTTTGTTTACGAACCTCCAAGTTTCAGTTTCAAAACGTTTGGCCCCGTTGTGGCGCGTTGGGGCGGGGCTAACACGAGGACCAATCAAAATCATGAGGGTGGTATCCTCAGTTCTGATGCGTTCACTGGCTCTGAGAACTGTAATAATTACGATCAGAAAATGGCTGTTCAGTCTGTACTCTCATAGTCTGAAGTTGTCCGAAGATGGGTGTAAAAAGCAGAGTTTTATCGCTATAAACCGCATGACCAAAACACTGTTCTAGCCCGTTCAAAGCGCCATTTTTTGAGTTAAATACAGCCGAAAAGTTCAGTTTCAAAACTTTTGTTTTGAAACTGAAACTTGTAGGTTCGTAAACAAAAAAAAAAGTTTGAAACTGAAAAAAAAGTTTTGAAATTGAAATTTTGAGTTTTGAAACCTATTTTTTTTGGCCAAACATAAATATATTTTTTTAAATATTTTATTTTGGTTTCAAATACTATTGGCCCTGATTTAGCTCCATACACTTGCTGTTGGATTTTGAGTCAAACATTAAAGGATTAAATGCAGTGTTTCTTCACCATTAGGCTCTTTGCACTAAAATTTCCCATGATCCTTCAGGTATTTTTTATTTAAAAAAGAGAAAGACCTGGGACAACCCAGTTGTTGCTAAAGTTAAGAGCAATAAATTATTCCAAATGACATTTTCAGAGAGGGCTTACAGGTCAGTGCAGCAGCTGACTCGCTGCAGGAGTGATGGGAATTTTCCATGACCAATAACATACTGATGACAGGTAATGAAGTCGGGCTAATAAAGAGGTTTGACCTTGTTTTTACACCCTGTTTGCACAGAATAAAAATGGTGAAAAAATAGTAACAAACCTCTAGGTTGCTTACTTTTTTATGGCATTTCCAGGAAGTCCCTCCATGGGAATATGTCTTTTTTGTCCAGTGAAGGGAGACCATGCCTCTGTGCTGCAGTAAACTGGCGCACACTTCCCTCATCAGACGGGACACCAGGGATAACTGGGACAGCGTAAAGCTGTCCAGGTGAGCGGCGATGTTCTGAAGGATCTCCAGGGGTAGGCTGCTCAATACATCAGGATTTCGGGTGGCGTTTCTTCCAGTATCACTTTCGCATAGTGATGAAGGGACGAGTGGCTGGAGCGCCATGGCGCTGATGTCTTTGTCAAATTTGATGGTGGCTCGTTGCCCCGCGGGGTGAAACCTGGTCTGGGTGAAAGTGCAGCCGAGGTATGCCAAAGGGCAGCGCTGCTGGAACCAGCCGTTCAGCTGGGCCTGTATGTCGCAGTGAGCGTTCCTGGAGTGAGACGGGAACTCATCGCGGCGGAAGAACTGGCCGCATCCGTAGCTAAAGACGGAACTTGTTCTGTTGTGTCTCCTGGTGACGGACTCGGCTTCGACGTTCACGTGAAGGCCGAGATGTTTGTTTGCGACCACATCTGCCAAAGATGCGTCCGCTCTGAAGGGAGCGGAGGGGAAGTTATGCGTTTGCGTTCCAACGTCTTCGTAGAGACCGTCTGCTGAACCACTTGCCGAGATGGCGTGGCCCTTCAGTTCTTTTTCCAGGGAGCACAGAAGCGTTGAACCGACCTCGTCAGATTTTGGAAGATCTTCAACTGAGAAGCCCAGATCTGCGGTGTCCACACATTGGTGTGTGGTCTTGGCCTTGCACGCAGGATCCTTCAGGTGAATGCGTTTGGCTCTGTAGCTGGTGGGAACCTTATACGTGCGGACTGTCTTGACCTCAATCGGCTCCAGATTGCCGTAAACAAAATCCTTCTCCCTTGGCGTGCATGCGGCCAGCTGGCCAAAGTTAATCAGCATTGAGCCGTTGTGCACAAGGTACATGTTGTATTCTGCGATGTTGGCTTCTCTGCATAATCTATCAAGGACTCCGTCTTGCCACGGAGCGAGGCCGGTTACGCCATGCATACCTGTGGAAGCAACTGCGTTCCCGTCATCTCTCATCTCCTCCCGATCCTTTGACGTTTCTTGCTCCTTCTTTCCTGTTGCCGGCTTGTTGAGGTTTTTGACAGTTTGGTTGCATCCCTCCATCTCCTTCCTGAAAACTTTCTCCCAGGAGTTGTAATTTTGAAGACTTGCCACTTCTCCGCTCTCTGCCAAATCACGTCTCTCCTCTCCTCTCTCCTCCGCACAGCCATTTTCTGTAAATTCACTGAAGTCTGAAGAGCGGGCCGGCTCTCCCGCAGCTGACATCTGAAGCTCCTCCGCCATCATTTCAGGGAAAACGTGTTTCATTTTGATGGACTGAAAGAGCAGGGCTTGATCCCTGAGAGCCAGAGCGACGTCCAGGCCCGCCTCAGAGTCTAACTGAAGCTTCTCTGACACGCGCCGGTAAAAGGTCACGTTGGTGTCAGAGACGGGCCAGCGGTTCCACTCCTGAGAGCAGCAAACCACGCTGGCGGGACAGACCTCCAAGTGTTTGGCCAGCTTCTGCCGCGGCATCGTTATCGGGCAGCCGGAGAATGCGTTGAGACAAGGGACCGTCTCGTTTGGACAAAGAAGGGCGTGCTCCTCCCGTTTGCACGCGTGCAGGACGGCTCCGCAGCTTCTGGGGCATCTGGTGACCGCGCAGGACCTGGAGGTCTGGACTAGGACTTGACAGCGAGCGCTGAAGCACTTGTCACAATGCTCATGATGGCTTTTTGGCATGTTTCCCTTCAGAAAAGCAACACAGAAAGTAACAAAAAGAGCCAGTTCCAAAACAACCAGACAGAATTGACTATAAAGTTACTACAAGTTAGTAGAATTCTAGTATTATAATTACTTATCTATACAAGCAATTATTAAAGTTTTAGTGGACAGCTGGAACAACGGAAGCAAATATTCTCACCCTTTGTCCCTCTGTCGCCCTGCGCTCACTGACACCTCACAGTAACCTCTGCACCGTATCTGGACATTATAAATAGACACAACAGAGGGGCAGACAGGCCAGTGGGATGGAGCGCTATTGTCACACAGCCATTAAGAGCCAAGGTCAAGTTACAGCCTCCTCCGCGCTTCACTCTGAGAGGGTGGCGATAATAGCAGTTAATCCAAGTTCTCAACAGATTGACTACCGACTTCACAGACGAGACGGCGTTGTCGATTGGAGTCCACGTCACGCCGTCAATGCCTTCTGTCTCATCCACCGCTGAGAGGATCATTCATGTCTTTTCCAAACGGCTTTTGATTAAAATGGAAAATAGTTTGGGTACATTTCTTATCTTTTTTATGTTGTTAGAGGTTGAAAATTGTTGTTTTTTTTTGTTTTTTTTTAATCTTTTTCTCTGATATATAAATTTGTTTATACAATATTTTTGTCTTGGCTTTGTTCTCCACTAGATGGCAGTCAAACACTGTCACTGACTTTCAACCAAATTACTTATCAACAGCTTCTGCTACTTAGTCAAAGGAAGTTCAATTAGGTACAGTATGTATTTTTAAATAAGTTTTTTTTTTTTTTTAACACATTTGCAGCACTTGATTTCTTTAAACACCATATAGAAGCATAATGCAAACCAATGGAGATTAAGTTAAAGATATATTTGAATTTGCACTGGAAAAAAAATGATCATTTTTCAGTGCAGGTATGTTTTATCTTTTATTAAATAACAAATTATCATTGATAATCACATACTTCATTTGTTTGAATATAAATGTTGATTAAATTATGATTTCACTTTTTTTACTGTGAAAGCTGCTTAGTTCTACTTGAGAGATACAATCTAAATATTCCAAAAGCAAAGACATTAAAGAAATGGCACTTAAATACATTATTGTTGATTTAAAACAAAACTGTGTATGGTAAAGCAGAATAATAAGACAAAAAAAAAATAAAGAGAGTATTATCCAATGACTCAAAGGCTTTAAAGATAAAGACTTATAGTGATTTCATACTACAAAATTTTGCAGACGCATTTTAAACTTTCAAGAAAATCTTTGAAAATATACATTATATTTGGTTGCTTTGCTTTCACTATTTTAGACACTAAACTCTCTGGAAATGCAGTAACATCGGTTTCCTGCTAGGGGGCAGTATTGCTCCAAATAAATAGGATGAAGAAAACAAGCAAAAAGGAAAAACTGCTTGTTCTCTAACTATCAAACTCTTCTCTTCTTTGCTACATCTGGTTTACTAACATATTTTATTACTTTTTTTGTTTAGGTTTTTTTTATTTTTTATTTTTATGTTGTGATATTTCTTATTTTACCATGATAGTCTGCTTGCAGTGATACTGCAGTAAACCACACTAGAATTTCCTTGCAAGTGAATTGAAACCCACGTTTTCACACAGAATTCTCTGGACCAGAGTTCATGTCAGGTGTCACATTGGCTTGGCGGAGAAAATTATTTAAGCACTAATAATGAAATGCAGAAAACAATATATTTAAAGATTTAAGTGGGAAAACTGGTGAGGAAACCAGGCAGCTGGGGAGATCGAAAAATATATCAGGTGATCCATTTACATAACTAGAACCTAAAGGAAACATTTAATTACATTTATTGCAAAATTAAAGATGAGAAACATACAATTAATTAAAATCTAGATTGATAAATTAAAGAACAGAATGAATTGTGATGAAAATGTTCTTGTGGCATTTTTCTGATGATAGAGGAACAACTAAGCTTAAAATTGAGTTTGAGCATTTCCTTATTCAAATCGTTGAGAATTACAATCAGACGAAAAAATCCTATTTGAAAAAAAAGGCATAATGGTGACATAGATAATGGGCCACAATCCCCCTGATCAGAAAACTAAGTCCTAGAAAATGACAAGTTTTTGATTTTGGTTAAAAACAGCATAATCCTAATTTAAGAAAAAAACAATAGGAACACACTGAAAATAAATGAAAGGATGATCAGAGTGAGTTTTTAAAGGCTTTATTATCATCTGTTTGACTAACTTTAACAACATTTATTAATATTAAGTTGGACTGAATTACCCACCCTTTTTACTAGAAATTTGAAAAACAAAGCCTTTTTTCTTTTTTGACATAGATTGGATCAATACCCAGCTTTTCAAAACCTTTTTTTTTTTTTTAACCTGTACAGATTAGAGGCAGCTGCTTTCTGCTTTTATGAACCAAGAACCAAGAGACAGACAGCAAGAAATGGATTCAAAATGTTAGTCCAGAGAAACATTGCGATAGCAGCACAGAAAAAGAAAACAGAGTTTTTGCTGAAGTTTTTAAAACAGTTGTAAAAAACATTGATTAATTCATTTTTTTTTATTTAAACTGAAAATAAATCTTAAGAATAAAACAAACTCTTAAAGAAGTGTTTAATTTAATTTTCTGAACTTGAATGACTGCAGAGTGCTTCTTGCTGAAAATGACTCATCAGTGGCGGATTCAGCAGTTAGGGGTCACCAATAGTAATATTAGGCCCCCCTTCAGCAGCTGTATTAATTTTTTTTTGTCCTTACCTAGGTTAAAATGCAGAAAAACGTCATTATTGGTCCACTAGACAGTGTGTAGTTTATGAGAAAACCTCCCGGGCTGAAACATATTTCAATAAGAAACTAAAAACCACTGAAGCAATCCCGAACCGCCCAAATGAGGTCTATGTGCCAAAAGTCAACTTTTCCCACCAAATCGGAATCAAATCTGTCCAATCTGGCTTCACTATTTTCTCTGCTCACTAATTTGATGTTAACTGGAACAGGGGTGGCCCAGGGCTAACCTCGCCCAGGGCGCTATCTGCCGGAGGGGGCACCAAAGCACAATGACTTGGCTAAATATTTATGTTCTTTTTTTTTGTATTTTTTAACACTTTGAGGAACAACTCATTTTGTGTAAAACCATTAAAGTTGGAAATTAAAAACAAATAAGAAAAAAAAAAAAGTTAGACGAAATTTTGCCTGGTTTGGCCGCTGTCTAAGCAAGATGGGGGAAGAGGGTGAGGATGGGTGTGAGGTGTTGTCGCCATTAGTACTTTTAAAAAAAAAATTTAGGATGAAAAAGCACCAAAACAAGGTCTCAGGGACAGCTTTAAGGCCAAAAAAGTAAAAAAAGACAAGGAAAAACTGACACAAAGCAGAGGTTTGTCTTTTTATTTACACTCCAATTACTTAGAAATTCAGCGCCTCCTTCATTTCTGTGGAAAAAACGCTCTTATTTTTGATTGAAACAAATTAATGTAACTAGCAATCTAGTATTGTTTTGCCCACCATCTTAAAACCTTTAACACTGGAATTGCATCTTTCAAAACCTACCATGCTAATAGACAGACAGAAGGGTGGTTCAGTTGTTAGCCGTCCTGCCGCAAGATCAGAAAATCTCTGGTTTGCGTCCCGCCTGGGGAAGGGACATTTTAAGCAATAATCATTAAAAAATCAAAATATATATATATATATATTTCGTCCAAAAACATGCTTCATGGGTAAATTGGTCACTCTAAATTGTCCCTAGGTATGAATGTGAGAGTGACATAAATATATATTACATATTACAACATATTTCAAGAAGCTGCATTGTTTCTGTTCCGGTGGTGGTGGGGGTGGGGCGCCTTGGGTGTCATGCAGCCCAGAGCTGGGCCTGGACTGGAATATTTCATTGCTGCAGGGGGGCAGAAGAGGACAAAACATTTTTTGTATGATCTGTCTTGTTCCATTTCAGTGATTTGAGGTGTTTTATTGCAACAGAATCAGCATCAAATGTATTTTTCTAGTAAATGTTCAGATTGGGGCCCGAGAGCATTTGAGGGCCCCGCTTTTTGTCATTAGTGATACAAACGTTTCGTAAAACTTTTTCCCGTTTTTTAAAATTGAAGAAAAAGAATATTTGCAACTAAAAATCTTTGAAATTAGTTCCACAAACTCTCTGGTCTAAATCTCAGTAAATCACCTGGATTTATTCCTTTTATAACCAACTTTTTTTTTTTTTTTTTTTTAACTTTATCCAGCTTTTATTGTTGAAAAAAATGCAAGTTCTGTTGCCACAAACAGCCTCCTATTTCTCCAACATTTTTTTTTAAATTGTGCTCCTGAGTGTTCCGGTGTCCTGTCGTTAAGCTCCAGTCTATGCACCAAAGTGTAAACATGCTAATGCAATCCATTTTCACCACCATCCAAGCAGATTAGGCTCATTCAGCCCTTGATGTTCCCTTTTGGCAATTCGTATGGATCAGAAAGAAACAGCTCAGGCCCGCATGAGTGTGTACATTCACTCAGACATTATGGATACAGCTGATTGTTGTGTTCACCAGCTCACATAATGCATTTCTGTCACATGTGTTTACCTCTCACCTGCGTTCATTTCGGAAAGCATGATAAAGGTGCTCGATTGGCTAAGATCCTTAAAAAGGAAATTGCACGTTAGATAAGTAGAATTTTCAGGTAAGAGTAAATGTGAAAGGGATTTTACATAGACTCCAAATGAAATCAATGCAGTGGATAAAAGACAAAGAGTGCGAGAAACAGAGTGGCGCTGGAACAAATGGAAAAGTCTGCAGCAACTGAACGTGGTCTGACATCTATTTCCCACAAGGTGCACGCTGTTTTCGGAGACACGAGCGCTGAGGTGGCACGCTCAGGCAATTGCAGCGCGCGCTCGGCAGCTGGCCACCCTTTATCTGTGCTGATAATGGACAATAACGCCTTCACAGAAGGGATCAAAGATGGGATACAGGCGGAGGTAAAGGGTGGGATGACCCACAGCAGCAGCAGCAGCAGCAGCAGCAGCAGCAAGCTCGACTGAAACCAGAGCACAGTGGAGATGAAGAAGAGGAAAAAAATGTTAAAATGTGACGCTGGGGAAAGAGGTAAAAATAGAACGATATAACTATTGTCAGCTCTAATTATAGTTGGCTGCACATCTGCCCTTTACTCATTCAGAAGCCCTAACACGCAACCCTGGACACGTGACATCCCATGTTACAAGAATCATTGCCTCTGGCATTAGGTGATACCACGATTTAAGGACTTGATACGACATCAATCATTTTACATACAATATTCCAAACAATATTGATTACTTTTAATTTTCTATTATAATTTTTTATTTCTGAAGCAGATTATTTACTATCATAAAAACAAATTGCATCAAAAACTGACCAAATAACAACTTTAATGTACAAAGTTAGGAATAAAAAATGGCTCTTTCTGAAATCACCGACTCGTGCTCTGCCATGTTGTAGCTCATAAAGATGACTGGCACAAACCGCGGCTTCTGTGGTCACATGACCAATGGAGAGTTCTATTAACGTAAATATTTCTGCCGTTATGGTGAGAGCATTTGTATAGTGTAACATTTTATTCATGTTTTTACTTTCTCTCTTGATTTACTTTGGGACTCGTCCTTGCACTGTTAATTTGTTAATTACTGGAAAACTTTTGATCTCCCTAATTCATCTAGTTATTATTCTCTCCAGCTCTTTTTGTTTATGCATGTGTCTCATTCTCAATACTGTTTTGTTGTTCATGTGTGTTTATAGATAAAAATGGAAAAATATAAAGTATAAAAAGAAAATATTTTAAAACTCAGTACACATTACTTCTCAGCTCACCGTCATTACCAGTAACCGTCTTGCAGCACATCTCCGCCGGAACAAAGTAGCAGCAAAAAGTGTTGTACCCGTCGTTGATTCAGATGCTTAAAATTGAACGGCAGAAGAAAGTTTGAACCTGCAAACTATCTCGACAAAGATCCCAAAGAGCAGGACTTCCATATATTCTATCTCTTGTTGCTTTGCTCCACCCTCGTAATTCCTGGTTAATGACTAAAGAGAGCTTCAGTCACATGGTTTAGTTTACAAGCTTTAGTTTGAAACAAGAAAGTCTGCTTGAATAAAGACCAAAGGCAAGGTTTAAGACCCAATCTGGGCCAAAGGATTTTGCTAGTCCAGACTACATATGCTTCTTTTCTTACTTAATACACACAATCAAAGGGAACTCATTGTTGAGTTTGGAAACGTCTAGAAAACTCCTCTCCAACTTAGCTAGATTGCAGAAAAGTTTAGTTTTCTTTGTGTTGGAGCCACCGCTCTCTATCCAGAAAAAGTCACAATTAAAAACTAGTTTAGAGCAACACTATTTATAAAGGTAAAAGTGAAACACAGAACAGAAACAAGGATTGATAATGAGCTCCTGAGGTACAAATTACTTGATTCAAATCCCAGAGCAGACGTTGGGTTCAAGACATTCCAGCATCCTCCCCAAGTCCAAAAAAATCTGGGGATTCTACTTTGGAGGGAGTATAACTGTGAGTGACAAAAGTTTTGGATGGTGCCCTGTGTTTGCTCTGTGGCTGTTGGGATTAGCCCTATAGGGTTAGGGTAGTGCCAAGGATAGACTCTATAGACTAAAGGCCAGCATCTCTAAGCACCATTTCAACAAGTGAAGTGGGCTTAAAACATGGTAAACTCAAGTTTTAAGTAAATCTTAATAATGTTAAAATATTCCTGACTAATCCGCTAAATCATTTACTTTACCAAAACAAGGAGGGAATCTTTCTGTGTCGAGTTTACATATTCTTCCTTTTGCATGTGCAGGTTTTCCTCCCAAAATGCCTTGTGGGTAAGTGGTTAGCTTTAAATTCTCCCTAGGTAGAAATGCGAGTGTGTGTGTTGGACGTACCCCCCCTTTCGTCCAACATTAGCTGGGATAGGCTCCAGCAACCTTGTGACCCTAAAAAGGATTCAGCAGGATGAATGTTTGGATTTTTCCCAACACTTCATGTAAGTTCTGACTTTTAAACCAAACATTTTTCAAATTCTTTACTACGTCAACGGTTTCACATTTTCCCCTCCTCTGGTTTTTATCATTTGTAGTAACAAAGCACCTCTCACTTGTCTTTATCCTTCCTTTTATTGCATAAAAAGAGCCAGATCAAAGGGGCTTTTACTGGTTAACT
Source organism: Oryzias javanicus (assembly GCA_003999625.1). Lineage (NCBI taxonomy): Eukaryota > Metazoa > Chordata > Actinopteri > Beloniformes > Adrianichthyidae > Oryzias > Oryzias javanicus. The sequence goes on along the minus strand of CM012449.1, from coordinate 30,491,199 downwards.
CATAGAGACTTTATCTTTTGTTGCTACCTTTTAAAAGTTTGTTTTTTTTTCCCCTAAAGTGAAATAAATGTCATGTAAATGCACCCTGCGGTGCAGACTATATTCCATTTACTTCAGAAATGTATCAACGGTCCAGTCAAACGTTCAGCAATTAAGCTAACTAGCTGTATACGCCTACCTAAGAGACATTTTTTCACATTAGAACTGCAAAGTCGCAGCTTTTACTGTGATAAATTTGCTATAAACACAATAATGTGCCAGAATGCTCCATTTTATAAATAATATAAACAATAGTGAGGATTTATAATGGTAAACAACAAATCAACGACAAGATACTGTGTTGTTGGAAAACTGCAGTGATTATAGATACACATAAAGGAGAAGACCCTCTTCTGTTCTGTTCTGTCATTAGTAAATAAAATGATAAGTTGGAACCACAAATAAATCCAATTCAATCCAGAGGAACACTTTTTTTTTTTTTTTAAATAAATTTAACAGTCCAGTCTGTGTTGCAACTTCAATGTGTGATTTTTCCAAAGGGATAATTTAACTTAACAAGCAGGAGAGAGTGAACACACCAAGAGGAGAGGATGCTCCGAATCTATAATCACTCAACCCATATCAATACCAAAGCAGTCTAACAAGTTGCCCTATAACCAAAACTAACGTCACTGTTGTGTTCGTCAAACGCTAAATCAATTCCAACCAGTGACTGCAACCCGAGGGGCAGAAAAAAATAAAACAGAGCTGGTGTGGGTGTGCTGTGTTGGCGCCACCGAGCCTCCCTGTCCCGTGGGGAGGCATCCAGCTTGGCCGTTTTCCAAACAGCCAAGGGCGCCGAGGAGGGTTCTGGATCACAGAGCTGCAGGTAAGCGGAGTATCGGGACGATGAGGGCACACGGGGTTTGGACCAGGGGAGGAGGGAGAGGGCTGCCTCGGGCCCCCACAACCTGTAGTAAAGCCCCAGAGGAGGGCAAGAGACACTGGGGGTTGTGACGTGGGTCAGGAAAAGTCCAGGTGAGGTTCAGTAAGGGAGACAATGAAGACATCAAGAATTCTAACAGGCTTTAGCTGGTACTAGAGAAAGATTGAAGGGATTTTGATTTAGATTTTTGAGTCAATATTTGAGACAAAAATTAAGAAATTGTCAATACAAACTTCTTTAGGCATTATAAAACAACAAAAAAACATTAAGTCTTGAGTCCCTCAAATTATTTGCTTTGTCTCTGTATTGTTTAAAGAGGTTTTTTTTTCCATCTGTGCAAAATATTTCTCAGACTGCAAAAACAGACCCTGAAAAAACAAGTCAAACATTTATATTTAGTCATATTGTCCTTAAATAGATAAAATATTTACTGATGTGCTGAGAAAAAATGTTTTCATTAATAAAAAAATTTCAGTCACTAAGTTCCACTGTTGGGAATCTTACATTAAAATGTAATTAGTTATAGATAATAATTATTTATTATAAGTTATTAAGTCATATGTAATAAGTAACTATTTAATTTTTTCCATTCAAACCCTTTTTTTTTTTTTAAACAGAGAACGCCATCAGCAGGTTCTGCTCAGACCGTCAGCAGGATTGTTAGAGTTCAGGCTCTTTAATATGCAGAGCACAGACCACTGTCAGGAACTTTTGACATTTATTGAACTTTTTGTTGTCTTACTTACGAACTTCTGCGCTGGTTCAACTCTGACAACCTGAAAGTTGTCAACATCTGACAGTTAAAAGTGTATTGTATATATCACTGAGTCAGAAACAACTGAGATGGGATTCTTCTCAGCAAAAACTTCTTCTTAGAGTCTTTGGGAATCTTTAAATTTTATAAAGTTAAGTGACAAAATGAGTTGATGTGAAATTAAACTTTGATTTCTGGTATTTGCAGAGATGAGTCAATTTTCCCACAATTTAGGTTATAGTTTTGCTTCGGTTTAAAGTGGGTTTATGTGCAACAAAACAGCAACTAAAAGCAGAAAAAGATAAAAATGTAAAAATATATTGTTTAATTTGGTAGTAAAGAGAAATAATGAAGAAAAACTTTTCAGTTAATAATGTAAAAAGGGCCTAGATCATGCAAAATAAACTTTTTTGAGCTCTTAAGTTTATAATAATGGTAATTTGTCACAAAAAACACACTCAAAGTGGTTTTTTGCTCCATGTTCATACATATGAATGTAGCGGAACAGCCTCTTCCAGGGAGAGCTGCGCCCCAAGCACCGCCTCCAGACTAACGTACACGCCCACTTTATCGATAGGTAAAATGCTTTTATTTAAGCAGTCACTCTGAGAATAGATGGTTCCTGTTGCACCTAATCTGCAGAGACAACAAAGCAGACATGCTGCCGTCATGACACCCACAAGGAACGAAAGGCGGAGCCTCAGAGATCAAGGTGCTTTACTTCCAGGTGAGGAAGGAGCTCATATTTAATGATGCATTATCACATTTATGGATGTAGTTTACTCTGAAAGGCTAGGAATAGCATGATATAGGCCCTTAAATCAAATTTAACGCAACTCGAGTGTGACAATTTGAATGTAAACAGATGCAAATCTCTGCTGTAGGGATGGAATGATTTATTTTTCCCACAATTTGGTTCAATTATATAATCAAACAAAAACTCCAATCCTGCACGCTTTCTTCAATTTTTTACTTTTTTTTTGAGACAAGACACATAGATGAATTAGTAGTTTTAATCTAAAGCCTTATTATTATTTTTTTTTTTTGTATTTTTGCTTTTCTGATGGAAAAACAAGACAACCTTCTCAACATAAAACCTTACTCTGTCAAAAGGATGTATGTCATCTAATGACTCGAACTCATGGAAAATGAGAACATTTAGAAAAACATCAAATTGTAGCTGGCATAATATTTTAGTTCCGTAAACATGACTTTCAAAGATTTATTAAAAATAGCACAAAACGTTCCGTAAAAACCTCCTCACATTTCATCCGTGTGCATTAGTAACCATGTAAGTCTGATTGACTTCCAGCTTTGCTTTCCGTGGCAGCTCTTATTACACAAAACACCAATAAAGTGTAAACACTTCCACGGAAAGCTGTAATTATTGTCCATTCGCAAAGAAAATCTGCTAATAGCTATTGATATATGTGTGATACATGGAATGTGAAGTTTGTGTGCACATTTTTTTATGTCACTGATTTTAAAGCGTGTGATGTTTTCGTTCCAAAACATCAAAAGATGAAGCATCTAGAATGTTTTAGCTAAAATATGCAAGTTTGGTAAAGCTCATTTTAGGACTTCATCAGTACTTTCCACATTTCTAAACCTTGTTTTTTTTTTTTTTTTTTTATTAAAAGATCCAATTACATTTAAAGTCTGGGTTTGATCTTATGCAACATGGCAGCTCAAAAAGGATGTAATTACAGCTTGTTCGTTTTCTGTTGCATGGATTTGAACACGTCTGAGGCGGTGAGGTTAATGACTCCTGTCACTGAACTCCAATTTACTGTTCTGAAATGTGACTGGACATCTTAAGATGTCAAGGAAAAAACTTGATTAAAATTCAAGCTGTCAGTAAGCAGCAGGACTAATGTAAGCATCGCTGGTTTCAAGATGAAGGCTCGGCGGCTTTCACCGGCGCACACAACAGCCAGTCCTGCTGGTACATGACGTTTTCTTTAAAACTTGACCTCATTTGCCGAGACTTTTCCTTTTTATTCTATAAAAACTGGAATCTGACATTTTTTTTTGTTAATTAGACCCAATGTAAATAAAACTGAAACCAGCAAGAAATTAAGGAAAAATGAGGTTTTTTCTGACCACTTGATGAACCTAAAGGGTAAAAATGTTCATTCTTTCCTTTTTTCTGCAGGCATCCTGCAAGCGACAGGTTGTAGCCAACAGGCATGTTTGATGGATTCTCCATTACACATGAGCGGCATGTGCCGCATGTACAGGGTTTGCCCATTTTTGTTGACAGTATCTAGCCAAAAGGCAGGTTGTGACTAATGTTTTACTAAAAACTAGAGTGTGGCATAAAGTCATAGTCAGACAGCATTATCCGTATGCAACTTACTTCCCTATACCACTGGATACTCACTCCAAACAAGTCCTGTGGACATATGGTTCATGCCCCCTCCAGGTCACTTCTTTACATTTTGGATATTCCCAAAATGTCTCCGGGCCATGACCTGGTACTGGTCCGACAGCCGCTTGGTACCAGGCCACAGATGCTAATCAGGGATCCCCAGCCTTTATACTGTTATTCTAACCCAGTACTGGTTATGCACCTCGCCCCAAGGGTTGGTGACTTGTGGTTTAATGGGAACAGCCTGCCCGTCAAAAGTTGGGGACACCAAAGACATCAAAAAAGTGACGCATACGCTCACGCCTCCATCTAAAACGCGTGTTCATGCATCCAATGATGAGTCCATGAAAACACGTGTAAATGCTCTTTTTGGGGTTCCACATTCAAAACACACACACAGCTTTGCAAGTTTCCCCGACTCCATTAAAAGTTGAACTTTAACCAATCAGGGATTCGGATTTGGTAGAGACTTAAGGATGGTTTTCATTTCAATTCATGGAAGTGTCAACCATGTCAAACATTTTGAAGCAAGCCTTTTCCAACTGTAGGTGACAAAAAAAATGCTCTAATAAACAGTAGAAAACCAAAAAAAGAAGAAGTAGTCCCTCCCTTCTTGTCCAGTGTGAACACCCCGGGCTCCACTGTGTTCCGCTGTGTGGAGACGCACCTCAGCACCTCCTTTGGAAGCAAAAATTTCAAACAAGTATCTTGAGTCGTCGCAGATTTTGTGACGAACTGAAAGAGTCTTGTAAAAAGTAGAACTTTTAGTCCTCTTTCTGAGTGGGTCAGGAGCCAGGAACGCTCTTCAGATGGGGTGGTAAATTCAGTCAAACCGGTACCTTAGCTTTTAACTTTGCAAAGGGAGGAAATCAGGACCACAAGTTCGTCCACAGAGTTCCTTTTCTTCCGGGAGCAACAGGCTAGTTTTATTTGAGAGATGACATAAGCATAACAGACATTTGCATATCCAATAATGTTTCAGACGAAAGTTCCTGTGTCTCTATAAGGTGTAATAAGGCGGGTTCACAGTCATTCGCATAGCCAATCACAGTTCACGGTTCAGGCGGAAGTTCCGGTATCCTTATAAGGTGTAATAAGGTGACTTCACTTGTTTTGGAGCTGGACAGCTCCCACATCCTTTCCTCCTGCCTTCAGCAGGCTAGTAACCTTGGGTCTCATGGGAAAGTGAGCCAGCTTTGAATCTCAGCTGATAAAGTATGAACATCAGGAGAATGCACAATATTTTCTACAATAAGAGAAGCAGCAGAATGCACAATAATTTCTACATAATAAGAGAATAAGGAGAATGCACAATATTTTCTACAGTCACTTGACTGAAAAAAAAAAAATCTGTGAATACGTGAAACCGTGAATGCGCGGGAGAACACGTTACTACGAAATTGCTATCATATTTTCTTTTATTTCTCCACGCCTCTGTTTGGTGCAGTGAGATTCACGTGCTGTCCCTCTCCGGGGGAGCGGGGGAGGTTCCATGTGGCTCGTCTGTGCTCCTGTCCTTGGCCGTGGACCTTGCCTTTGGCTCGTCTCGGGACCCCAAGCTGCCCCCAGTACCATCTGGATGAAGCCCATTTGCTACTCTTTTCAAACATGTAGTTGTAGAGTTAGATAAGTTAATTCTTCTTTAACAGTCCTGGTACTTTGTCTGTTCGGGGAAAGGATCCCTCCTTCATGTGGACATTTCTGAGCCCCCTCCCCTAAAATTATTATTATTATTTTTTTTTAAGGGGTTTATCCTTCCTGAGACGGAGAATCTAAGGACATTAATGCCCAGTTTAGTTTAGTCTGTTTAGTTTCGCAATCAGCAATTGTTTATATTTAATACAATTATTTTATGTTTTTGGAAAATTACCGTTGTGAAGCCCGTTAAGTCAACTGCGGAACAGAAGGGTCCCACCTGGGTTTGGAACCACAGCCTTCTTGCTGTGTGGTGTGAATGCTAACCACAACAATAGCGTGCAGCCTATTTAATGATTAGAAAAGTCCAGTCCACAGGAGTGGCTTTTACCACAATATTTTTGCAAATAATTAAAGCAATTTTTTTATCATTTATGTTTCTATACTGCATTTAAAACCTCATGTTGAATATTAATGACTAAGAACACATTTCTACTATAACCCAGACAAGTGAACTCAGAAATGTTTATTGCCGTTTCATTTTTTCTTCTGGCATTTCTTCACCCAGCATCCCGCCTTTAATTTTCGGGACTAATTAAAAGCACCTTGCAGTGAGTGATGTGTCGATTCCCCCCTAAAGACACTGCACTTTTGTGTCATTTTGCATCATTCACGTGGAGTTGGCTAAATTGACAACATTTGTAAAAGCTGTAAATGAGACATTTCACTTCACTCGCTCCGCTAATGTCAGGAGCTAATAATGTGAAGAGAGGGAGAACAGTGCCAGCCAAGGTTTCAGCACAAAGTCATTTCATGCCCAATATGGAGCCATAATAAATGATCGACCATGTCAAATTCATGAAAGTAAAACAGCTTGTTGTAGACTAGTATAATGATAAAGTTCACCCAAGCTGTAAATCAGTTCACTCCTCCTGTAGATAGAAGTGGATGCATAAAATTAAAACTTATTTTATTGGTGAGATTTTTAGGTTTTTGTCACATATGGGGGTTGATCCATATGGGTGCTGAGGGTTTTTGGGTGAAGGGTCTTATGGTGAGCACAGGTGGCTGAATCCAATTTCTTTCCCTACCCCTCTATGACCCCAAATGCCCCTATAAGGGCATTGGAAGCTCCAAACTTTAATTTTTAAGAAGAAGGAGTAGGAGACTTACGGCTGACCATCTGCCAGAAGGATTCCTTAATGCGGGTGTGGTCTGAACCACAAAATAAATGTAATTAATGACTTTTTGCTTTAGCATGACTTTTTAAAAGTTATAAAACTGATGATGTCATGTATTTTCTGAGCTCCAGTAGCTACACGCTATCGTAGATGACCACGACTATTGATGACACAGAGGAGAATGTCTGATGGTCAGATGAAACCAAAATAGAACTTTTTGGTAAGAACTGAAAGGAAGACAAGAGAAGGATCAGTTCTTGAACCAGATTTTACTTGTACAAGGAGAACAGATAGAGAATGTTCAAACCAGTCTCCACCCCGCTCTCAAGATCTTGGTCCAGGCTTCCCACATTTATAACCTTTTTGGGGCGGTCTTAGTTATATCTACATTTGCTGAGGTGGAAGGAAAAACCAGCTGCAAACTGGTTCTTCTAACATTAAGGTCACAGTCTATTACTATAAATTAATGTTATAGTTCAATGCAACAGGTCGGCATCAGTCTCTTCAAGTATCTGTAATTTGTCAGCCTCCAGACAGCCTTCAGTTTAGGATGACTGCAACCTTCCAGACAAGAGCTGAGCACGACCTCAAAGAAACAGAAAGAGAGAAAAGGTTAAGATCATACAAAGCAAATATGAGAGAAAAGTATGTACATGTAAGGACGACCGTCTGGGTGGACGATCGGGGCAGGAAGCCCGCAGGTGCCCGGGTTGACCGCAGTAAAGGCAGAGGTGCTCACGCATGCGTCGATTTCTTTCTTCAGGAGTGATACGGGTAGAGCCTAACTGCATGGGCTCGGCGAAGGTGTTCTGAGGTGGAGAGAGGAAGGTAGAGGCAGCCGAGGGTAGATCAGTTCTGGTGGCTCTGGTTCTTCTGGCACGGAGGAGATTGTCCAGTCTAATAGTGAGAGCAATCAACCGGTCCAAATCCAGATCTTCATCCCGGCAGGCGATTTCACGTTGCAGCTCAGCAGAGAGGCCTCGGCGGTACACGGTCTTGAGTCCACAGGGAGACCATTTGGTCTGAGCGGCTAAGGTCCGAAACTTTAGGGAATACGCAGCAGCAGTGTCCTTTCCCTGCTTAATGTCCATAAGCTGCTCCCCAGGTTCTTTCCCATCAGTTGGGTGCTGAAAAACGTCACGTAACAGCCGGGTGAATGCATCATAAGAATTAAAACTTAAAGACCCACCCGACCAGATAGCAGCCAGCCACTCCAAAGCATCTCCGGACAATAAGGAGCACAGGAATGACACTTTGGATTCTTCTGTGGGATACTGATGGGCCTGTTGATGGAGGTACAGCTGACACTGCATAAGAAAGCCGTTACACAGTTCAGGTTTGCCATTGAATTTGTCTGGTAAGGACATGCGCGGTCCGGCGCTTGACGATGACGCGGCAATATCTCCAGACCCAGCTGACAACAAAGGAGGAGGCGGCGGAGCGGGCGCGGGATTAGCTACCGGGTTAGCTTGCAGTCGTTCCATGATAGCTTCGGTGGCGGTCGTCAAACGATGCAGCTGTCTGCCATGCTCCAATAACATGACGGCGAATCCGGCAGGATTGGAGGGAGCGGGAACGCCCGTTGCTGGATCCGAGTCTGGCGTAGTCTTCTGTAAGGACGAGGCAGAGGCGGCGTGTGGATCCATTTGCAACTGTTTAATTTGGATACAAAACAGGAGGCGAGAAGCGGAGTCAAGGACGGGCCGGGGTCAAAACGAAGGGACGAGGCGGAGAGCGAAGAGAAACAGGCTAAAGGTCAATACACGGAAAGGCAAATAGAAGAGAATTGCTTAGTCTGAAGTTCGAGGTAACTGTACAAGACTACGCGTAGATGACAGTGGTGGAGATGAATATAAACAGTCCAGGAGATGAACGGATTGGAAACAGCTGATGAACCGCAACTGGAAAGTGACGAAGTAAGGCTTAGTATTCTGGAGAGAGCTCCCTCTGGTGGTCGGCGGAGTAATCGACAGACTGAGTCCTGACAGTACAACTCTATCAGAACTCTACTTGTTATGTTTGGAATAGAAGGAATGTTTAATCAAAAAAACCCACCATACCTACTATAAAGCATGGGGGTGGAATCATCATGCTTTGGGGCTGTTTGTAAGCAAAGGGATCAGGACGACTGATTCATGTAAAAGAATAAATGGGGCCTTGTATTTAGATTTGAAGAGAAAACCTCCTTCCATCAGCAAGGAGATTTATTTATTTATTTATTCTTTTTTCAGTTAGAATGTAAAATATATACAATCTACTAAGGAAGAACAGCAGTAGGATGAAGACAAAGTCTTATAAATCCCTACCCCACTCTTATTATTACATATAATACAAACAGATGACTAAATGAGTGAGTCTAATCAAAACAAACACAAACAAAAAAAATACAAACATGAACACAATATTTACATCATGTGGCATACAAATCAATCATTTTGTTTTTACATTTAAACTTAAAACAAAAAATTTTCAAACACTACTTCAGCTCATTATCCAACACATTCCATTTTTTTAACCCCAGCAAGCAAAGAAAAATGGTGTATAGTTTCTACTCTAGATATCTTAAAGTCATAATTTCTTCTATTAATTCCTTCATTTATAACAAAAATATTTTGTAAACTATATGGCAACATAACATTTTTGACCTTAAACATTACCAGCAGTGTCTGGGCTGGATCTTTCAGCATGACTACCATCTCAAACACACAGCCCGGGTAACTAAGGAGTGGCTTCCTAAGAAGCATTTAAAGACCCTGGAGTGACCTAGCCAGGCTCCAGATCTCAACCCCATAGAACATCTCTGGAGGGAGTTTAAAGTCTGTGTTTCCAGGCAACAACCCCAAAACACCACTGCTCTAGAGGAGATCTGCATGGAGGAATGGACCAAAAATAATTAACAGTACCAGCGAGCCCCTTGCAAATTGCGCAGGAGTTCAAACAAGATAAAAACCTGCACAACATGCAAATGGTTCGACATTCATCTCAACTACATCCCCCCTACTTGCTGTTTCAGTGTCTGCTACTGTTACCCGCAGCATGCCCATAGAAAAGATCTGCATGAACATTTTACCCCTGCCTGTCAGCAGGGGTAAAATGTAAAAGTGTAAAATGTTCAGATCTTTGACCTCTTTCTTGCTTTTTATGTATATAAATGTTGATTTTAGTTGTATTTTCCAAACTTCTCAATACATGATTTTTTTTGGGACAGTAAAAACATTTTGTTGTGTTGGAGTAGCTTCTTGATATGCAGCATCAGTAAGTGAAGTAGTAAAACTCCAAGTGGATTTCACAAATGAAAAGTCACAGTTAAAAGTTTAATATTTGGAGAGCAGATAAGTCCCCTCGCTGCTGTGTGTCCGCGGTCGCACCATCTGCTCCTCAACAAGCTCCTCCTTTATGTGTCCCGCAGAGGAAAAAAGTTTTGGTGGGTATTTTTCAGTTTACAGTCCATTTGACATCACAGTGGAAGTGTAACGCACCAAATTTTCAAATTTAACAGCAGTAAACTTTCACACGAAAAGAGAAACCACAATCCCGATAATGAACTTTTTTTTTTTTCTCCGCTTTTAATTAAAATGTAACAGATGAGGCAAATGCTGTGTTTAACACTCTGCCTTTGCAGTTCAGTGGTCTCACACAGAAATCACCTTCCAATTTGATAATTGCATTCACCAGAATTCATTTGCATTAAGATGGGCTGCGTTGCAGAATTGACTTGTACTTATGTCCACAATACCTTATAGGTATCGACAAAGCATTTGTTTCAGTTCACAGGGTTTGTTGCTTTCTCTGTATGCAATTCAGTCTGCAGTCTTGTTTAACTACTACAAAGGAAAATCCTCATTATCTTTGATAAGACACAAAATATTTGATTGTTGTTCCTCTTTTTCCAAATAAGTCAATATTTTTATGATAATCAAATGAATAAATGGTTTGAACACGGGTTCTCAAGATCAATTTCCCTTGTGGCCACTAAGTCTGTGTCCGAATTCCCTCCCTAATCTCTACTAAAAATCATATAGTGCAGGACTATATAGTGAGCTGGAATTTAAAGGTAATTCGGACACGATGCTCATGCTTACCACTTTACTTTTGTTTTTCTAAATACCGGAGTTGATGTCATCAATTTCAAGAAGTCAAAATCGAATAAAACCGAACATTTCATGACGTTTATTTATGACTCCACAATGTGGAAGGTTTATTCCAATATTGCAATTAAGCACGTACTTTGCTAGAAATTGTTCAACCGCAATGCATTGTGGTCTATATCTTCTAATCACGCTGCAGTGGGATCCCCCGGGTCTGGCTATTTGCTTGGATTTGGGGGATCCTGTAGTGGCGCACTCTGTGTATTTGATTGGGAGGTCACTTGTGTGGAGCGGTCCCTAAAATATTGTTTCTTCACTTCAGTACAAGTCAGATTTTTACTTTCTTTGATTAGTATTTATTTTATTTATCTATTTATTACTATTTTTATTTATTCATTTTTTACCAAACATTAGTGTATGTTGTACAGTGTTTGTGTGTGTGTGGAGAGTGGGTGGGTGTTGGTGGTGGTGGTGGTGGGGGGGGGGGTTCCCTGAATCTTTTGTTCTTTGTTTTTAAAACTTGATTATATTATATTTTAGCACCTTGAGTGGAATTGATTTTTTTTGGAAAGGTGCTTTACAAATAAAGTTTTGATTTGATTTTTTGATTTAATCTAGTGACCATCGATGGATGCTAGTTTTTCGCAAAGTTTCCTGGGATATTTTGAGTGCACTCCATTTGGAATTAGTAGATTCGAATGGCACTAGAAAATGGTGAACACACTATATAGTGATTAGGGGGAATTCGCACACAACCTCCATCTGATTGAGCTGTATGGGGTCCCATTTGTGCCAAAAATATATTTTTGCCTCCACTGTCTATATCTTTGGTCCATTGTCTATGTCTACTGAACAAGTTCGTTGAACATTTTATTCACGTCTATGTACTTCTAAGCGATAGCTTCTGAGTGTCCCGTGAAACGACAGGGGCTAACGATGCTAGCAACTGTTGCTAATGACTTTTCTGACGACAAGCATAAGCAAATGCAAAGTTTTAAGCATATAGCTGAAACATTACAAAGCAAATGCAAATCCGTCATCAAAGAAGCCTGAACGTGCAGAAGATATTGCTTAGTAGAGATTTGGAACTTTAATATTGAGGCCACAAAATATCGGCTTGGGGCCACAAATGGCCTGCAGTTTGAGACCCCTGGTTTAAACAAAGTTGGGCTCTAATATTCTCCTTTTAAAACTCACACTAAAGTTGAACTTTGTTGAGGCTCAATCCCAGTTCTTCTCCCTGATATATTATTAGCATTTACATTTCCCTTTGAAACATGGGGTGAAGAAAAAGAAAAAAGACTTAAGGAGGCCTCTAGGCTAGACAGATCACACCACAAATGAAAGAGTGAGAAATTTCCCATCAAACGCATGTGAGCGGGTTGGAAAAAAAGGAGGAATGGGGGGAAAAATAGATTAATTTTTAATTTTTTCTGTTAACTTCTCAAGAATCAACATACAGAAATATAATCCCCCCGTGTTCCAGTTTCATAAAACTACACAGTAATATAAAGTGATTGACAAATGAGTACACTCAAAGACCTCCTACTGTTCTCACATAACAACATCTGATGTGAAATAAATCAGAGCGGCAGACATAATTAGACATAAACCAGAGGTCCAAGGTTTACCACCCACAGAATGGTCATATATTATTTATTCCACATCCTTTCATTTTCCTTCTTACAATGATGTCGCTTCAGATTGCGTTCTCCATTCACCCAGGACATATAATTAAATCTCAACCAGAGTGACCGTTACTTTACACTTGTTCGTTGCATCGTTAATTTTTCCTTTTGGTTAGCTGCTTTCCTAACCATCTATGAGCAGCTTTATGAGGGGATTTTACTACGAGAAGGATGGAATCATTCATGTTTTAGTTTAGGGAATATAAAAAGAGCATCTGGTTTTATATCAGATTAAACAGGCTGAAACTTTTCTTCATTTACATTTTTAGTATCAAAATGTTTTTATCATTACCAAATTAATTCAAATATTTGATGGTTTTCATAAAAGGATGACCTAAACTTTTAAAAAAAAAAGACTTGGGAAATAAATACATGTCCTAAGAGCAAATTGAATAAATTAAACAACACTGTAAATTGAATTTTGTTATTGAGCCACACAGCAAATTTAATCTGTTATCTATGGTAGGGAAAAAAAAAACAAAACAATAATGACAACAAAAGAAAGATAGGCCCTGTAAGATTCTCTTAGTGGTTGACTATAAAGTTGTATTTTTATCGTAAAAAGTTGATGAAACTTAAACTTTTAGGATGATTCAAACCAAAGAATTTGTGAAATTAAAAACTTTCAAATGGTCAAAGATAAAACAAAAGCATGTTTACCCTATATATATTGATTCGTGTGTATATATTTTACACATTTTCTTTTTTTATTACAGTTATTGCCATACATAAGAACTGAAAGGCTGATAATATATATTTATTTGTAAAAACTGAAGTTGCTGAAGTTTAGGTTTCACCATAAATGTTTTAAATCAATGTTATTTTCCTCTTCCTGATTAAAAAATGCACATATTTAAGTACGTTAGTCAGATTTCTGCAGCCTTTTTGACCAAAGTAATAAAGAAAAGGCAAAGTAGATTTGAAAGGACGGCTTCTGTGATGGATTACCTTTGATTGTGTTAAATGCAGATGACTCAGCGCTGATGTTAAAGTAAAAACGTAAAACAAAAGAAAACGAATCGAAGCGCGGTCTTTAAACACTTGCAGCGACTGACTAATGCTACTGATTTACTCTAATTACAAACACGGCCCTAATGGTTCCTCCGGAACTCTGGTAAATTAGGGAGAGCAACGGACATCAACAGGTTGCTGCATCAGCCGCCAAACAAGCTTGTCACACGTTGATTTGCTGCATTATAGCTCACTCTGAGCCGCTGAGTTTTGTTCTCCTCCAATCGATAAAGTTGTGACCTGCAAAACTCATTACTTGTGGATTGTGTAGAGCGCGTTTGGAATTTGTTTTTTTTTTTTTTTTTTTTTTTTTCAAAAACCAAAAAGGCTTTTCTTTCACCTGAACAAGCAAGGGGGATTCTGGAATGAGCCAGATGGAACCGAAATGTACGAAATTCCCCGCTGTGCTGTTCTCCAATTACTGCCATCGATGTTTACCCCTGAATTGGCCCAGACTCTCACAGCATGCCCTGTTGGTCTCAGACTCATATAGCCGTTGCCTGCAGCTCTTCTCCAAACGGGGGCGTGACTCAGCCGCACAAAATCCGAGGGGAATGGCACTCTCATGCTCCATTAGCCCCTGCGTCCCCAGTGGATGAAGAAAAATGTATTCACTGCTTGGACACTAGTGCCACAGACATCTAAATAGCAGCCATTCATCCTTTTCTGCTGTGTCCTCTGCGCTGAAAATGTCCACACGACAGGAAGCGTGCCTCCGGTCAAATCCGTTTTTCGTTCCTGTTCGCAGTGTGTGAAGACCAGGGGGTTGAGGGGGATCGTCTGAACCTCGAAAACACGAGGAGCTGTTTGCCTCCATGCAAATAAAAGCATTGGTTCTGCAGAAATGGAGGGCGCTCTTCAAGAAGCTGCAGCCCACTGACTTTCAGAGATTTACCACAGGATATGAGATAACGACTTTAGGGATCAGCAATGTTTGCCCGCTGAAGTTGCCATGTACAGAATGGTGTGGATTTTTCCAAGGTCCTATCCAGAGGGAAATCATGGAGTTGTCTGTGTCAGACAGCCAACCCTGCAGCTCCAAATGGGATGGATTACAGAGCAAACGCTCAGGTCACTGTTGCACTATTGATTATCAATGCAAGATGTCTGACTCTCTTTCCCAAGCTCTGGTCCTCCACTCAGTCACACAGATAAATACAACTTTTTCACTCTCTTCGTTTCTTTTGTGTGTTTTTTTTTTTTTACAGGTTGCATGTCGGACAATGGGATCCCTTTTGTCCATAACAGTCTTAGTGCAACGTCTTAAGCTGAGTTCACTCAATCGAAAGTGTAAGCGAATGTGCAACATATGGGTTTTGGACTTCTGCTTTCAAAACTCTTGTGTTCACGCGTTGCTATGCAAGTTTCTACGACCATTTTTAGGCTCTACAGAGAAAACACATCGAGTGCACATTGAACGTTAAACCAAACTGAAGTTTGCCCTATCAAGGACTCAGACTTAGTAGTGACATATGGATGCCGTCCTTTTGCAATTCAAACATGCCAAGAAATTTTGACTTCTTCCTGGCAAATTTATCCCCTACCCTCCAACTACTTCCTACCCCTCCAATCAAAGAGGCATTTGAAGGGGTAGGGGGGTCTGAAATATTTTTTTTTAGGGTTAACGCATTAGCATGGAGGGGTGCAGAGCCCTCCGCCATGAGGGTAAACGGCGTTGCTCTGTGCCGTGGAGGTAAAAAAGCACAGAAGATTACATTTTAATTGAAGTAATGACTTGTTGCAGCATGACCTTTTTTAAGTTATAAAACTGATGTTGTGTCTTTTCCGAAGCAAGCAAGCAAGTTTATTTATAAAGCACAATTTTAACTAAAGGCAATTCAAAGTGCTGTACAAAATTATTTAAAAATGACAAAACGGAAACAAAAATGTATTGATAAAACACAAGTAAAATGATAAAAATCAACAAGATTAGTATTAAAAAATTTAAAATATTAAAAACATACACATAAAATAGATACAATTTTAAAACATATTGCTAAATAAAAAAGTTTTCAACTTAGATTTGAACATTTTAAGACTTGTAGCCTGTCCCACATTTTCAAGGAGATTATTCCACCAGCTGACCTGCGACTGTTGATGTGGGAGTGGGAGAAATGTCCGAACTTGCAGACGCCATTTTACAATAACTCCACCTTTAGAGGGTTAAATATAGGGGAAAAGTTCAGATTCTGCCCAAGTTTTTTACAAATCAGGATATGCTGTGAAAGAAAAAGCCTGGAGTAAGATTTACATCACTTTGACATTTTGCACAAAACCTAAATCACAATGTAGGTGGCGCACATCAACTAGTAAACAGTAAAAGAACAAGCAGAAGAAGCCCCTCCCTGCTTGTCCAGAGTGAACACTAAGGGCTAAACTTTTATTCATATGTCCAGTGTGATGGTAGTATTAGTCACATGCACCCATACGGGGGTTGACCTGTACAGGTGTGGAGGGTTTTTGGCTTGTCTGGGCCCATGGAGGGTTATAGAAAGGAGTGGACAGATCTTAACCCATAAAGACCCAGAGCCATGTTTTCTAAAAAAATGATATGGAAAACACCACAAACCAAATAGACCATGTAATGCATTTCTGATGTTTTTCTGTGACACTGATGTCACCATGGGTTCTCTTGGGTTAAGAGGAGCTCAAATGTGTCTTGGAGTTCCCTTGAGGCTCGTACGGCCACCACGAGGAAGGTCATGAAAATGGCTTGTACCATTGTTGGGCACATGGTTAATGTATCGTGAAGTATTTGTGAGGGGTGATGCCGTCTTATGGTGCCTTACTGGCATTAGTAAGGTGCACGTGATACTCAACCGTATGTTACACTCAGTCGTATTTGCATTCGGGTTTATCTTTACTGTTCCATGCCAATTGTCCTCTAGATCAGTGGTCCCCAACCTTTTTGTGTGGCTGCGGACCGGTCAACCTGTGAAGATTTTACCAGGGCCCGGAAAAATAAAATACATAGGAACAAAATGTAACTCACACATAAATCATTATTGATGCTAAAAAAATCTGAATACTTTGAAGCTCCATGCAGAAGCTTCAAGTGAAACATTTTGAGAGGAAGACAGTTTTTACAAAACAAAACTTTAAACAAGTGACTTTGATCGCCCCTCTACCTGCACGCGCCATGAAGGTCCCCTTTCTCCTCCACTCCCCACCCCCGCCCTGCTCTCTGCACTGCTACTTTTTGCATTAATCAATCGCGTGTTCACAACTTCTCTGAAATGAGGATCTGAATAGATGAGCCTGTTTCAGCATTTCTATGACCGTTCAAAAGATTAGATTCGTTCATGAAGTCACATCTCTCTGCAAACAAGGATGGTGTGCGGGAATCACCGGTTCTTGCGTCTGTTCTTTCCCTCACTTATGCGATCCATTTGCAAACGTGTTACACGCCACCAAACTGCTTTTAGCGCTCAACCTAATCAAGAGTATCCGGTCGATTTTCAAAATAAAATATTTCCGTCTCAAAAAAAAAAAAATTCTCCCGCGGCCCGGTGGCAAGGGGTCCACGGACCGGTACCGGTCTGCGGACCGGAGGTTGGGGACCACTGCTGTAGACTAGAGATGCATCAGACAGTAGAGTGCCCATACAAACCCCGCTCTGATTGTCTAGTTTTCTCATTTCTAACTGTAGGTTGCAAGCAAGAAGCTCCTACTCATCTTACAATCTGCACTAACAGGCTCCTTGCACAGGGTTTGACGATGGTTACAGAAATCTGTGTCTCTTCTCTTTTACTAACCCTTTCTCACAGCTCAAGTGTTCACTACAACCTTTTACCTGTATAATGCCCATAGAAAAAAGAAGCACTTTTTTCTCTACCAAGTGGTCCATGACCTTGATATTTTGCTCAGACCACCTGTGTGTCCAAATCCACCAGGACAGTTGGGACTCTGGCATAAGGCGTGTGCTTCAAAACTCATCTCAGATGTTCTCTAAGAGTGTTTGTAGAAGGTACAGAATCATTCATTGGGCGAACATTACACGTGAAAGCTTGGTGGGGTGTTTATTGAAGGCCTGACCCCGTCCTCCGCTCATTAAATTGATTCATGGATTCAATAAGTGGGGCACAGGCGGCAGGTGTGCATGTCGGCGTGCGCACCGGGCTCACAAGCATCCATCACGCTGATCAGGTATCTTCAGCCTTTTGTAGCTCTCTCACTAGACCACTGCAGATGTTGCTGGCTCACAGCCCAGTCTGACCCGAGGCTATCCTGACTGCAAACTCAGATCCATGCACGCGCACTCACAGCGGCGGGCGGGGGGGTCCAAAGATTTGTGAAAATGCAAGAAAAGAACAAGAATGACTCCTCGGTGTAAGTGTGGTCGAGCTGTCCTTGAGAAAGATCTATTTACCTCTGGTCACTAAAAAACCTTCCTTTAATCTCATGCCTTCTGAATGTGTTGGTGTTGGATGTGAATCACCAACCAACCCCCCCCAGCACTTCTCTGCAATATTACGCAGAATCCTTGATAGTATGGAAAAGTTTCAAAACACTTTTTTCTGCTGTTCAGTGGGGAAACAGCATGAGAATTTAGACACAAGGAAAATATATCTGCCAAGAAAGGCTAAAGCACATACTTCACAATCAATCAAACAATTACATTTGTTGCTATAGTTGAACAAAATGTGCCTGTATTTTAATGCATCTCATCGTTAACCCTTTGAAATCTGAGCTTTAGCTGCAGTGTTGATATTCTATTACTGTGACTTTTCAACTGGAGGCGGAGTAAAGCCATTGCTCTGATATTGTACATTTTATAGTAGTGCAGATTTTACACAGTTTTAGCATGATTGCAACAGATTCCGTTACAGTTGACGAGTTCTCCGCATCTCGAAATGTGGAGAAATTTGGAAATGCAACACTTTACAGTAGCGACGTTTTATCGAAGCGTAATTGCAATGGAAAATAACGTGAAGAAATGCTTCGCGAGCTTAAGGATCCATTGAAATTCTGTTGGTTGCAGAAACGGTCTGTTACAGTAATTCAAAGAGTGTGTGTTATTTGCTGTCGTGGGCGACATATCTGGTGTTAAAGGGTTTACTGAGTATCAAAATCTTGTTTTGGAACATATCTGCCAGCATCTACCAGACAGTGTTCCCTCGTTTATTGCAAAAGTTATGTTCTAAAAATAAACTTTTGCTTTTTTTTTAACGATTTTATGTGTTTTTAGTATTTTATGTACTTTAAAATGCGCTGTATTTTATGTATCTCTTTTACTTATTTTATGTATTTTTTACTAATATCCTGTAAAACACTTTGTGACTGCTGTCTGGGAAAAGTGCTACATAAATAAACCGTACTTACTTACTTACAATACGTGAAATCCACAAAGTAGGATTACAGAGCGGCAAAATAATATTTACTTAGACAGCAATTGTACAAGTCTGCAATTTTCATCAGAGGTATAGCTCAACTATAAGAGAAAAAAATGAGAAAAAATAATCCACAAAATCACATTGTCTAGATAATTTATTTGCAAATTATGGTGGAAAATAAGTATTTACTCAATAACGAAAGTTCAATTCTTTCTTATCTACCCCTTGTTGGCAATGACAGGGGTCAAATGTTTTCTGGAAGTCTTCACAAGGTTTTCATGACTTGTATTTTGGTCCATTCCTCCATGCAGATCTCCTCTAGAGCAGTGATGTCATGGACATTTAACTAGATCCAAAGATTTTCTATGGGGTTGAGATCTGGAGACTGGCCATGTCACTCCAGGACCTTGAAATGCTTCTCATGAAGAGACTTTTCTTTATTACCCTTTGGTGTATTTGGAATGGTTGTCATGCTAACAGATCCAGCCACGTTTCATCTTCAGTGCCGATGGAGAAAGGTTTTCACTCAAAATCTGAACATAAATGGCCCCATTCGTTCTTTCCCTTTACTCAGATCTGTCGTCCTGGTCCCTTTGCTGAAAAACTGCCCCAAAGCATGATGCTTCCACCCCCATGCTTTAGCTATGATGTTCTTTGGAAGCAACTGTCTCCTCCTAAAAGTCGAGTTTTGACCAAAAAGTTCTATTTTGGTTTCATCTGACCATAGGAAATTTTCCCAATCCTCCAAATGCTCTCTAGTAAATTTTAGACGGGCCTCTACATGGACTGGCTTTAGCTTTTTTCCTGGTGTCCTTAGACAGCTCTTTGGTTAGCTGCTTTGAGTTTGGAGTGTGACTGTTTGAGGTTGTGGAAATGTGTCTTTTATATAGATATAGATATATATTCAAACAGGTAATACAGGTAACAAGTGGAGAACAGAGAATTCTCTGTAGGTGACCACATACTTATTTTTCAACATAATTAGCAAATAAATTCTCTAAAAATCAGATTTTTTTTTTTTCTCATTTGGTCTCTCACATTCGAGGTATACCCAGGATGAAAATTACAGGCCTTTCATCTCTTTAAGTGGGAGGACTTGCATAATTATTGACTGTCCAAATACTTTTTTGCCCCACTGTATAAACTGTTTTAAGACTGTAGAACTCCTCCAAAAACAGACAAACATTTTCACACTATTCTCTTGTATTTAAATAGTCAGTTTAAACTTTTATAGAAGTCCAATTTCAGTTATTCTTCAAAGAGAGTTTGTCTGAGATGGCTTCAAAAACACCAAAATATATTTTATATGTGTAGTCCGGCAAAGACTGGAGTGCATAATCTTGGACGAGACTTGTTCTAGTACATGATTGTAGTGACACGCTATGAATCGTTTCAGAGACAGCAGGTCTATCTGCTTCTCTGCTTGTCTCAACATTTCAATTTTTAGAAACAGTAAATAAAGTCTTTCAAATTAGGGGGCAGATCCATTCGATTTTCAAAACACTCCTTTTGTATGCTTTCAGTAAGCGCTTCATATCGGGAGTGTGGTTAAATCGACAATCCAAGGACGGGATTTGCTTCTGCGGGTTTTCTCCCTGTGGGAAACAAAGTTATGCTGCAGATCCTGGAAAAACCTGCTGGTGTCACAGGTTGCTGGTTTCCACTCCTGATTTATTTCCTGTTTCACTCAGGTGTGCAGGATTATGGACAGGTTGTAGGTGCACCAGGAATCTGGTACATTTCATTGCTCAAAACAGTTTTTTTCCAGTCACTGCCCACCAATCCATCCCCAAATTTATCTTGTTTACATTTTTCAAAAGTACAATTTCTTGCCTGATATTTACAGCAATTGAACTCCTTCTACAACATAAACTTTCAGGTAGATTTTCTTAAATGTCGTCTGACATACAGAACATTTCGAGATCGTCATGGTAACGTTCAGCATCCATGTAGCTGAATCTGTGTCTCATGACTGAAACCGTCTTCCTCCATGGTCCACCAATGGCTTCAACATCTGAGAGGCTTCTGTAATCACAGAAGATCCTTTAATAACACACTGGTGTTAACATTCTCACATGCGTTTAATGCCTAAAACTCTCAAACATTTACATTTTTATTTATCTTAAGATCAAAAAAGTATCAGCTGAGTACTACGCGGTACCTGAGAACAGAATTTTAACTACAGATAAGGATTGTGAGACATAATACTTCTTAAACCGCTCCCTGGAAAACAAGGAAATACTGACATTGATAAGCTTTTTGTCAGCTTGATGAAAATGATTCAGTATGTCAATGCACAATTATAATTTTCAAATAAAAGTGGGTAACAAATAAACAGTAAATATTGCTAGACTGCAGTTTTGTATGGAGAGAATGATCTGAGCTGCTGTCAGCTTATTTCACTCATGTGAAGAATTAAAGGAAACTGCCCATCTATAATTCAAGACAGAGGACCAGAGATAATTCCATGACTGCAAGAAAAATCCAACAAATTGACTCGCAGAATGCAACATTTATGAGCAGATTTTAGTAACAGTCATGACAAAAATGTACGACAAACCTATAAAAGTCTCACTTTGATTATTTTTTCCTCTGGTATAAAAGCGTTCCTAGTGGTCTATTCATTATAATAATTATGCTGTTTTTAGTCTAAATAAAAAATTGATTTTAAAAAACGGTGGTGTTTACTGTTTCTGTTGAGCGGCAGAAGTCCAAAAGAATTTTTTTTGAGTTGTAGGTTATGGTGACAACCATAGCTAAGAGATCTCTCGCCAATTTACAGCCCCTCACACACAAACTAACAATACCAATGCAAAAAAAACAAAACAATGGCAAGCAATATTGGAGCTATTGCAAATAAATCTGTTTTCAAACAGCATATTTGGTCCTCATTTGCAACAGAAATACCCAGACATGAAATTTTTAGCCACATTTTCCTAATAAGTGTCCTGCAGCATCAGAAAAATGTAATCTGAGCGTGTTAGAAACACCAAAAACACAATTGTCTTTAAAACGAGACGGAAAACAGTAAATTTGGAAAAAATTGGTTACCTTGAACTTTTTTGTTGATGATGGTCACTTGGGGTAGCAGCAATTAAAAGCAGCAAAAAAATACAAATAGGAATAAGAACCCGTTCCCTCAGACAGGAAGCTGAGGAGAGTTAGAAGCAGAACCACCAGACTCTTCCCTGAAGATGTTGAACTCTGGGTGACTGATGTGTCCTGATTGTGTGATTGTGTGTTTGCATGTGTATAGAATGATTTAATTCAAATTTGAGTTTTTATACATATAGTATATGGTATTTAAAACAATTTATTTAATTATATTTTTGGAAGTATTAGTGGAAAACTGGGTTGCATTTTGTGAAATATTGTACCCGTTTCTTTTCTCACATGTACCTGGAACTGAGTTCATTTATCCACTGGTTTAATAATATAAACCCTTAAAAAAGTAACAAATAAACACAATTTAAAAATAAAAAACAAGGGCTCTCAAGGCATAAAAAAACTTTGAGATGATTCAGTTTATAAGATTTAATTTCCTCTCTGTCAAAAGAAATTCAGAACAAAAAATATAAATCTATAAAACAGTCATGCAGATACACTGCAGAAAGCCCACTATTCAAACCCTGTGAAGTCCAAGGTCATGTGGAGAAATGGCAGCGTCGGCTCAATGCTTTTTTTTTTTTTATGTGCAAACAACCATCCCCTGCTTTTTGCATTCCATTAAAACATTACCATAACAGTGGATAAAACCTCTAAACAAAAGGACGCTGGTCCCAGGTGTATCTGCATGAGCACAGAGTGGTCCGGTGTTCATTTGAGAGGAGATGGTGAGGAATTTCAGGAAAAAAAAAAAAACATTGAGTTGTGAGGCATCAAATGACCTGCAGCATTCCCGCTTTACTGAGCACTTAATGACGACATTCTACTCGAATTTGCTCATTACGGCCTCATTAGTTTCGGAATATTGCAACTTTTTGTGTGCAAGTGTTGGTACCTGGCATTCTAACTGAGGAAATAAATTAAATTCTACAACTGAGACAGGATTTGTCTTATGTAGCGCTGACACAACCGACAGACAGAGTTTTATTAGCAAACTGGAGACTTTTTAAGTAGAAAACAGCAGCAATAAAAATCTATTATAGAAAAATACAGCAAGAAATGAGACAACCTCCAAACATTCAGTCATTTTTGACACTATTTTGGTTTCCAGAAATGACTTCTATTAAACTTTTGCACATTTTGTTTTTTTAAATTATTAAGAAACATTAAGAAAAAAAGAAACTCAAAATCCAACTCCGATCATGTTTTGATCCAATTTCATAGAATACACAGTATTTTAGTATAATTAAGCCGTTTTTTTAGTTAAAAATCTATGGAGAGAGAACAGACTCACTCCGATTTGTGTTTGTGTAATTCTTGATTTGTAACTCATGCAATTAATTTTGTACATAACCTGCAATTGTATGTTCATATGTAAAAAAAATAAAATAAAATACAAAATGCAATTTACACACACACAACTTAAATAACTGCTTGAAACTAACTGCGCAAGCAAATCTTTAAAAAATATGCACAAATTTCTTGTTGCGCAAACACAAAACCACAATTAGGCTTAATTTTGATGCAAGACTCAACATTTTTTTGGGATGATTTGTAAAAGATCTGTTTAAATGCTGCTTTGAACCTGGATTTTGAATAATATCTGGTGAAAACTTGACATTTTCACACTTTCTTAAACACAGATGCCTGATAGTTATTGTAAAAAAAAAGTCTAAATATACATTTTTAAAACACCTAACACTAAAGCTTTTTTTTATTTTTGTAAGGCTGTGCAATATTGAGCATTTTGGTATCGATCCGATATGATCAATATCACAAATATTGTTACCAATAATCGATATTTTCCCTAAATGCGGTCAATGTTCCATGAAGCTCACAATCTCAATTGTTTTTAATCGCTGTGAATGTTTTTTTTTTTCTAAATTGTAATTTTTTTAAATTACTTTATGATCTTAAAAACAGAAATAGGACTGTATTTTTTATTAAATGTAAAACAGTTTGTTAAAATAAAAAAACCCTATTGAAATTAAATTAAAAGTGAAAAACTGAGTGCAAAATAGTCAATAAACCAGAAGAAACAAGTAACTATGATACAAAAATTAATCAAAATGTTTAAAGATAAAAAAAAAAATACTTGTAGAAATAGAAATAATCTGTAACATCTTAGCCTTTAAATAGAATAATAAAAAATGTGAAAAGTAACTTGTCAAAAACAACTCAGCATTAAAAAAATAAATTAAAATAAGCGTGTGGTTTTCTAGGACATAGTTTCTGCAGAGCTACAGGAATTCATTTGAAGTTCACCTGAGTTGAAGGAAAGACTGTTGACACAGAGTAACCCCTTTCTGTTGCTGAGAGCTCTCTGTTTCCATGCTGTCTTACAGCCCCTCTTAACTCCAAGCTAACATGAGTGTCACAACGAAAATATTGGAGTATTGGACCAGATTCCAGCTCAGGTGAAGAAAAGGGAGATGTTCATGGATCTAGTCGTCTTCGAATAATACTCAGCAACTTTCTGCTCAGTTGTCTTTGATCTGTCCTCCATCATCAGAAAAATACCTCAAGCACACATTAAAAACACCAAATTGACATTTTCAACAAAGTAGGTCTTAAAATTAGTTTTGAATTACAAACTATAAGCGGTCTCAATTGGATAGACTAGGAATAAACAGATCCGAAGTGTTTATGGACTCAGTTCTAACCTTCGTATGTTAGTTTACACTTCCTCCTCACTGTCACCTTATGGATTTCTACATTTATTAAAAGAAACGGAGTTTCACATCTTATATTTGTCAATTATGGTAATTTAATTTCTGCGATCTCACCTCATGTACGAATGCTCAGATGCAAGTTTGGGCTTGTTTTTAATTAGCCACGCGTCTGGATCTGTGGAGACGCTCCCTCCGAATGTCTGCTCCTCCCGTTTCTCACTCATCTGTTCCCCCAGCTGCATTTCTGAAATTGAAACCCTCTTTGAGAAGTTTCAGTTGAGATTGATTTCCCAGTCAGGGGCCAGTCGTGGGCCGCGGTGTCTTGGTGATACCTCAACATGTGTTCCTCCTTCATTTTTCTGTTCACGAAGTCCCCGGGTAATGACAGAAAACGGTGCTGGGTTTCACTGTCGTGTCTCTGTTTGGCCTCTGGGACGATTTCTGGAGGTAAAGCCTGATGGCTAAAAGGGAGACAGAATAAAAAAAAAAAAAAAGACATTTTTAGTATTTTAGGCAGAGAAAAATCATTACAAATGTTTTACATACTACAAACGACATGGTTAAGATGGGTTATTTTTAACCCGACTCCAAGGAATTGGAGGTATTCATGTATTTATTGAATTTTGTTTGTGCCTTTTCTTTTTTAAAAGGTGACTGCTTTGATTTTTTGAAAAAAAAAAAATCAGATTTTTTTGTAATGTTTTACATGTTTGAAATAAATCAAATCAAAAAAGATAAGAGGGAATAGTTTTTGTTGGGTATTTGCAACAAATTGAGTTTAAATGAAACTAAAACACCCCCCAAAATTTGTATTGTTCCAAAAAGTTACCCAAATATTTATCCCAAAATGAACAACCGACATGAAATGGGTTGAAGACCCATTTGATGAAATGCCAACAGCACACATTGACAAACAAGAGAAACAGCTGAATCAAGAAAACTGTATTTGTTAATAATAACTCATTTTAATTGTAGTTTCTTTCTTCTTTTTTAATACAATTTTTTCAACCTGTGTCTTATTATTTACTGCACCGTATTTAATGTACAGTCTTTATTAGAATTAGCTATAACATTGTGATCAGCATGCAGTAGTGATGAGAGAATCAGTACCAAGTATCGATTACATCACCAATTTAAGTATGGAGTACTATACTAAAATATAAAATACTTTTAAAAAAAATAAAGAAATAAAAGTGTGTGCCTCATTTTTGAGGATTTTTGACAAATAAGTGAGTTTTGTGTTGAAACTCCCTCTATTGTGAACCTTGTGCAATAAAGTTATCATCTAGCCTTTCTTTAGTGGTATTTGTCTTTTAGAATAACTAAAAATATGCATAAGAAAAAAAAATCCACAGTTAAAAATGATCTTATTAGTCCTGGAGAAAAAAAAAAAAAAAAGTTTAAATGACTGAGACATGTGGTGAAATCCTTTTACTAATATGTACTTGGAAAGGTACACCAACGCTTTCACCAATGCTGCCTGCGCACCACAATCGGCATTCATTGTAGTGACTTCACCACAAATGTCAAAGTCCTTAAACAAGCAGGAAAAACCAGTGTAGACGACCTTCGTCTACCAAAGATCGTCCTATATGGCGAGCACCGAGACAGAGGTGCTCCCAGGAAGCGATTCGATGACTGCCTTAAGAAGGCCTTAAGAGCCTGTAAAATTAGTCTCAACCAGTGGTCCTATCTTGCTGCCGACCGCGATACCTGGCGCACAACTACCTCCAAAGTTTCCGGAGAACCTGACTGGCAGAGAAGAGACAAGGGCGCAAAGTCCGCGCCTCAAATCGAAGCATGGACCCGCCCTACCTTTGTAGTTTCTGCGGCTAGGGACCCAAAGCTCGTATTGGTCTTGTGAGCCATGAGCGCACTTGCAATAGGCGTGGACAAACCTCAACTTAATCTTTGTTTAAATGAAGTTATGCCATCACTTGGAAAGGGCAATAATTCCCTCCCTTAAGGTTTTTATTAAATCCAAAACACGGGGTTAGTCAGGGATCTGCTAGACTTCCAGACTGAATTTCAAGACTATATAATTGTTCTAAACTGGATTTGAGTCAAATAAAGAACTAAGTTACTGATGAGATCAATTATATTATGTTAGCATTTTCCTAAACTAAAATCCAGAAAAGATTATTAATTTCTAATAAGTTTCATTGTTTTCCACCAATAACATTTGATTTTTGCAACATTATTACTTACTTTCTCTTTAATTTGGAGTTAGTTCCAATAGAAAAAGCCTGCATTAAAAGATAGTAAATCAGGGTGTAAAGATAAAAACAGGTTTAGAGAGAGAATGAAGCAACCAAAGTTTTATTTTAGTCCCGTCTCTTCACAATAAAATCCATTAATGCATCCTAAAACGAGGAGGATCAATGTCAGGGTTAATTTAAGACAGTTATTAAGAAGCGACAGGTTCAGTGCAAATGACAGTAACTGTGAAATGTAATTATAGTTTGAAGATTACTCTGGAGCATCGTCTTGGTTGCTAATTATTTCTTGACTTCATCCACGTTTAGTCGGTTTTGTCTGCGGGCTTTTGTTCGGATCGTGGCAGCCATGTTGGTACGGATCATTAGGGAGAGTCAAACCTCTTCAGTGAAGCAGTTTTTACACCACCACCACAACATCAACCAAAAAAAAATGAAATGTTTAGAAATCAAACTGAACATTGGACACTTACTCTTTGGCTCCAAAACCTACCTCTGTTGTCATGGCAACAGAGGTGATCATCAGGATTCGTGAACACTTGGTAAAGATGTGTTACAAAACTTCAGCTTAACATTTCTGAATGTTAAAATATCACCGAATAGATTTTAACCAAAAACTTAGCTTTTAAATTCTGGTCATTTAATTTTACCTTCTCCTAAATCAGAAATAATTAAATCCAATGAACAATCTGCAATTCCTACAATCTTTTAAACGACATCACAACTGTCTTCTCGTCCTTGATTTGGCTGCATCATCTTAATAAAATCTAACAGAATATGCCAAAAACATTAAACTAGACAAGATCAGGAAAATAACGTGAACTTTGCACAATCCCACGTTTCTATCATGCCTCTTTAACATGCATTTTCCCACAAACGTTAAGAGTTTTTTTCTGCTTTTGTGAGTTCAGGCTCCTTTACCAGGTTTACCTTATACATTCTTCATGAAACAACAGAGCGTTTTTGTGCTGACTGAAGCATCAAAGGTGCACACATAGAGGTGTATTTCCTGGGGAGCGGACTGTCCACTATATATATGTCCGTTGATGCATTATTTAGGAGATTCTGCATCATTGGAAAAAAGATTTTCTTAAAGTGAAAATCTTTTCTTTTAGGTTCGAGGTTGGATTTCTTTGAAAGCTCAAGGAAGAACAATTGGAGGAGGATATTTTATTTTTAGGTTCTCAGTGTCTTTGAAATGGCCAAAAATTTCGGCAAATTTCAGTTGAACACTGCAGACATTTATTACTCGCCAGTTCACCTTTGATAGAAGCCAGGCCTCACAGACATGTGGTTTTCATGACACTTTTTGAAAAATGACTCCAAAAGAAAAAATGAGGTCTGTGCAGCACAGATATTTATTGCAAATGAGTTGCTGCACCTCTTTAATAAAGGAGTGAAAATACTCTGATTTCTGCTGGGAGGGCTGCTGCAGGATGACCAAATGCTGCTCCTGATGAGTGTCGGCGTAGAAGAGTTTCTAGCTTCATTGCTACACGGAAGCATTGACTGTATATCTCACATTAATAGTTAGAATATGGAAAACATGGATGATGTTGAGAGATCAGATTTTTTTTTAGCTTGGAGAGCTCTACAAAAGCATTGGTAAACACGTCTCCATGTCTGGGTTCATGAGATCATTCAGAGATTCGTCCAGTACGGTAAACTTCACCATCTCCTGCACGAGTTGTGTCTGAATGACGACCGCTTTCAGCGGTACCTCCATCTCTCAGTTTGATGACTTGTTGTCCTACCTTAGTCTACGGAGGAAAAAGTAAGAATGAAAATACAGATAACCTTTTAATTATCATCTTGATGCAAACATATAAAACATCAAATTTCGGCATGAGTGCAAATGGCAACAACCGTGTCACGCTGCACCATGCACGGCGCTCAAAACAGACAACGTCGAAACTGGACGCTGCTGATGCGCAAATTGTGTTTGGGATTAATATTGCTTTAGATTGGGGTTCCTGTTTACATCTCTGCTGGTAGTGGTTTAGAATGTGGGAGGGGCCTATTGCAGCACCTGCTGCTTCTTTAGAACAACAAAGCATCAAAAACTTTATTTACACTTCCTAAAAACAGCAACGAAGTTTCGAAGTTGGAAATGTGGTTAGGAGTACGGGGTACCTTCTGCAATTACGTTTGTGAGAATTTTGCACAGTATAACCCCGGGCTCACACTACATCCAGTCAGGCTCCGGTACAGAAGTGCGAGAGACATTCACACTGCATCTGGTCCGGTTCGGCCACTCCAGCGCTCCATATCCGTTTTGTTGGCTTCAAATTTTTGCCGGATCACTTTTTTGTGAAGTTGGGGCTATAAACAAACCTAAACAGAAATCATGCCAACAAATGCAAAGTGCATCGGGTACACTTTTCAAAATAAAACGTATTTCTGCTGTACTTGCTGTTCTCACTGGACTGTACACATGATCCCTTATTATGTTTCTTGTACAATACTATTGTTTTTGTTGATGTAAAAATGTAGATTTTAAGATGCGTAAGCTTGCTAACCTTTAACTGTTGCATGAAATAGGTCTGAAAGGTAAATTTAATGCTAAGGTTTGAATGAGATGCTGTCTGTGTGTGTTATGAATGAAATACTGGTCTTATTGATGAGTTTCATTGATGTATTTTTATTCCTGTAGATTAGGGACTGCAGATGGAAACTAGCTATCTAGCTATAATCTGGTGCAGAACATCTCTGTTTTAAACTTAATGAATCTGGACACTGTCCCTTCAAATAAAGACTAAACCTAAGTCATTGTGATAACCAATCCCGGCCTCCCCACACAATATGTATAACACAGTCAAACATTTATGTATATACTAAACAGTGTAATCTGCCTTTATTATTGTTATTTTTGGTTTGTGTTGTTGTCTTATTCTACATCTGCCTGTCAAAGAACAAAAAAAGAAGCTACATTTCACTCCTTTTGAATTTGATTTGCCTCATTTGTGGCCATCATACTTTACATCCTGTGTTTGCAGTTTTTGAAAGCTTAAAGTTCAAGATTTCACCACTCAAAGCCACAATGCTACTTTAAAGCTTCCCACGTATGTCTGATGCAGCGAGGACAAATCAAAGGTAAACACGATTTATCTTCTGCGGTAAGCTTTAGAGAAGAAGCAGGGAATTACTTATCCTGAGCTTCTAAAAGGACATTTGACATCTCATCCACTGTACTGCATGTTGGGCCACCGCTGTCACTGCGGGTCACAATCACATCGTTGCCACAGGCTCTTCATGCTACTTTGCTAAAAAGGGTCGCACACAGAAGGAACCCAGCAGTGAATTCATCAATGCTCAGACACTATTGGGTCTGAAGCTGAGGGCATCAAGCTCGAACATGCAGGCAGCCATTTCTCTTCTGAATGTCTCCCTTTTACTGCTTCTCTTTGATGCTGGTTCAGTTTAGAGCTTTTCTAGCTCCTGTGATGGGCTCTGGACTCTTCATTCAAGGTAAGTGGGATTTATGGTGCTTCTTTCCCAGTTTTTCACGACTGGAAAACTCTAAATCTTACATTATACATTATGTTGCAAATATTAACCCTTTAACACCAGAAATGTCGCTACTGTAAAGTGTAACACAGAAACGCAAAGCTGCGTTCCTCCACTTCACAAAACTGCATTCTATATTTACATCAATCATGGAAGTCAAGGCCCGGGGGCCAGATCCGGCCCTCCGAGTAATTATAAACTTTGACAAAACATATTTTTTATTGATTGATTGATTGATTGATTGGTTTATTTCAAGCATAGATTGAAAAATACAGGACAAAACACACAATTATTTCAAACTCATTACAGAAACAATAAGAGGCATTGATTAGAAAATGGAAAACAAACAAAAATAAAATACACTTATGTCACATTTGGTTCATTCATTCTTTGTGATTATTAACTAAAGTCAGTAGAGTTTGATTGATTGCTTGAAAAGGAGTGGGAAGAAGCGAACTTATATAATCCCACCACTACTTGATTACTTCATTTAACTATTTTGCATAATTATGTCTTCCGGTTGCTTGTTGATTATTGATTAATCTCGTAAAGCATTATTTCAGTAACAATAATTACACATTGAAATCAAGTTTTCAAGTAACATTAGAGTACTTATTGATCCTTCTCTGAAATAATTCTTGTATATTTTCATTAAATTTAATGATTTTCACAATATGTAATAATCATGGATTATCATTAGAAACACATAATTACATGAATCCTGTAATCATTACTACATATTTTGGATCAAGTAAGAAAATTAATGCCATAGTGATTGTAAACTTATCAGTAATCATTACTGCATATTACATAACATAAAACTCTTTGATTGCATTAAAAAATTAAAAAATTAAATAAAATTTAAAAAAATAAAAAAAGCTTTGATTATTTCATCACATTCAAGTTCAGACATTTGGAATTATTCAAACACAAGTTGATATTTAACTCGTCTTATCTTCATATTGTGAAATTAGAGTTTCTTTATACATTTTCTTGAATTGATAAATACTTGAACATAGTTTGAGTTCATTACTTAACTTGTTCCAGAGTTTAGTCCACACACAAAAAACTTTTCTTTCTGGTTCTTATCAATCTGACCTTGAAGTTTCTGCATCCTCTCAGTTTGTATACTACTTCATGTTCTACAAACAGTTTTTGGATATTGGATGGTAATGTTTTCCCACTTACTCTCCTTTATGGAGAGTAAAATTATTTTAGTCTAAGTTGATTTGTTCTGGAACAATATTTCTGTCTTTTTATTATTCATAATTATACTGAAAAGTTTCAGCTTTAAAGTTTTAAAAAAAAATTGGCATTCTGCTAGCTTTTTGGACTATTTTGGAATTTACTAAGAATTTTTAGGCTATTTTGGAGTTTAGCTAATAATTCAGTTACATGCTAGCTGGTTTGGTTAATTTAGGCTTTTACAGTTTTTTAAATAAAAATTATCTTGGAAAAGTGATGGTGTAACTTTTTATAGCAAAAGGGTTGTAGAGTTAATCCAACTTGAGGTGTTTAAGATAAATAACCTATGTGCTAACGTGTGCCATCTGACCTAGTTCTGAAAACTGGTGTGTGTCCAGAATAGGGGCAGGATCAGAGTCACAGTGGCTGCAGCGCGGGGCATTCTGGGACCAACAGGAACTCCTATCTGCGTTCTCACTGGCCTTTTGGTGTTTTACTGGCACCACCACATCTTAAAATCCATCCTCCCAAGCTGATATATGAACTCCCCGCTTTGGAAAAAAAAAAGCCAACCTAAAGAATGTGTCGTAGAAAGCACATAAAGCGATTGCACACACACACACACGAGGTGTTGGCCTAGTATCTGCCACCGCTGAGACCTGAATTCTCGGTGGTGGAGGAAATGATGACAGCCTTTATTGCTGGAAACTATTTCAGGAAATATAACCTCACCCCAATCACTTTCGTGGGGCGGCAATTTATAAATCTAAATTAAAGTATCTCTCTAAAAAGGTGAGGCAGCTGAAAGTCAGAACAGAGAAAGTGTAAGTAAATTTAAAACAGCTGCTCCTGTGGCAACTGCTTTTTACCACTCTGGACGGCAATCACCAAACTCCAAGAGAGAAAGGAGGCAAAAAAATGATAGCGCTACTAATAGATATCACAATGACATTTAACGTCTTATGCAAATGACCGAGCATTTATAGACCTGTCTGGAGTGTCTCGCCTGATAGGTCCCAAGCTTCCTGAGGCCCTGAACTGGAATATTCAACACTGTGAAATACTTTGAAGGATTTATCGTGGAAAAAAGAGCAAATAGAAATAAAAGGAATACGAATTCACTTTTTTTTCTTTTTTTTAAATCGACACACTTTTTACCTTTGAGTAGCAGAAAAAGACATGTTTTTTTGTGTTTTTTTTCCTGACCTATACTTTGTAACCAAGTGAATTAAGACATAGATATTCATATAGAGTCTAGATCTAATGTAATCCTCTTTCTGTATGTTTCCCCCCCCAAATGTCCCTCTGTGCATACTAAACAGATTATTCTCAGAGGTTACGTTTGCAAAGGTCTTAAGCTAACTGAGATTTATGAGAGTAAATACAACAGCATTGTCAACATTTTTTACTAAATATGTCAGAACATACCTATATTGTTGGCATGTTAAGGATCCACTCCAGTCATCTTTTGATCCATTTTCAAAGCATGATTAGCAGTTTGCATTCAAGTTGTGGAAGGGACTGTTTACACAGAGCAACCCTGCTCCTCTTTTCTTTAACTGAGATCTTTCTATTAATAGCCCCTTAAAACCTCATCTCAACCTTGCTGGTGCAACAAAATGGTGAACAATAAATGAACTATAGTTAGAATATAAATAGGGCTGTCAGTGTTAAAGAATTAACGCATCCGATTAAATAAAAATGACATTAACAAGTGTGTCATCATGCATATGTATCTTGATACATATATTGTTACACGTGTACAATGATACAAAAAAAAGGAGAAAAAATAAAAAGATAGAAAAAATAATAATAAATAAAATTAACCCTTTAATATTTATTAAAGCAAATTAATTACACTCCGCGAAGCAACCTTTTTTGCTGGTTCAGGCTTCCATGGCATGCATTAATTTCCAATAATTCACACTTCATCTGGAATTATCTCGCTTATACCATGGTCATTTACACAAAAAATAAATATTCAATCGATTTTTTGTACTTTATTCTTGTTATTTTTTTAGGTGTATATCTCTTTTTCACAAAAAGTAGACTATTTAATAGATAACAAGGCAACTTGACTGCAGTGGCAAAAGGAAAACAATATAAAAATGCTGATCGCCACGATAGGTTAAATAAAGCGAAATAAAGCGAGAAAGTTCACCTCTTATCGCTCGTTTTTGTCCAGATCATGAAAGGAAAGTTTGTTTTGAAGAAGCCTGCTACACATATAGGACATTGTGACCGGAACCTTTTTTTTCTTTTATTTTAGGAGTGCATCTACACCAAGCAGCCAATCAGAGTTGAGCATTCACCTAGACCATTTAAAGTGCAGAAACAAGTTTGTTTCTTATGCATGTCAGCATATTTGTTTTCTATGAGTAATACTGCAGACATAAAAGTCTTTAAAAGGTCTTATTTTACTGTTGATGTGTTCCAAAATTTAAATTACACTTCTGAGTTAAAGATTTATTAATTTAAACATTTCAGACACTAAAAATGAAGGGAAAAATTTTTTTCTGTGGCCTCTTTTGTTCAAAAGCTCCATTTTATCAAATAAAATGTATCCATTGTGATTAATCACAACAAAAAAATATGTTTAATCTGATAATGTTTTTAATTGATTGACATCACCAAATGTAAAGTAAAACAATCACCTTAGAGTCATCACATTTTATTATTTAAAGTCGAGGTTATTTAGTTTCAGACAGAAGGTACAAAAGTAATTTGCAGAACAGGAGTAATAAAGTGTCGGAGATGCAAGGTGCACTAGTTGTCTGAAACAAAATTAAAATGTAATTAAAACATTGGCTTTGACACCAGCTTGGATGGGGAAAACAAAGTTGTAAACTGATCTAGTCGTGTACAGGTGGATGCATCAGAATGGGGTGAAGCAGGGAGCTTATGGCCCCGCCCACCATATTTTCTGTCACCAAATACAATCTTTTTCAAATGGTTTTTTATTCGTCTGATCCACAATTTGAATAAAAAAAATACTCAAAAAGAAACTATAAGGTGTACAGTTGTAAAATTATTTTGTTGTCTGAGTAAAATGCCACAAGAACACCAAAAACATGACTTATCTTTTCTCCTTTTAAATCTGCTGAAATGACGTAGATCATGTTAACGGTTGAAAAATTACAGTAAATCAAAGAACAGAAACACTGGAGCTCCGGTGTTAAAAGGTTAAGAGGTTTTTGATCAGCACTGATCCAAACTAAAAGGGTCTAATAAGATGGTTGGTATTTACCAGGTCTTCCAGTATTGATTTCCATTTAGCTATTAGATTCAAAATATGTAGTAATGGCATCTTTAGTATTGCACGGAGAATGGTAACACATTTTGGATAGACAAGATGTATTCTGATAGGAGAAAATACTTTTGGAGGCTTTGGGAAAATTAAACTAAAAACTGACAAAAAAATACTATTTTTAATTATTATTATTTTATTTAAAATAAAAATAATAAGTAAAATAAAAATACCATTTTAATTTGGGGTTTCATTTATCTTAGATAAATGAAAAATTTAAGTTTCATTTTTCTGCTTGGTGCATGTGGCTGACGCTCATGACATTTAAAGAAAAAATATACATCCAATACATAAATAGCACTTTGAATTTTAAAGTAAAAATATAAACAAATAAAAGCAAATATTGAAGTGTTTTAAATTCAGACTTTTTAAAATCTATATCCTAAATTATTCAAACGCATTTTAAGGCTTTATGCAATGAATACAAAATGCTGTAACATCAAAGTGAATCAATCAAAGATGGATTTATTTTAGTGAGATGCAGCAGAAAGTCAAAGACAGACTCTCAGACTGTTTTAAGATTTCCATCCATTGCACAGGATAAATATATATATTCATATATTTTGCTTCAATATTTGAGATGGAAATCTCAAAGTCAAAAAAGATGTTTGAGACGAGCTGCTGCTTAGAGATGCAGCGTGCATCATTACCGTCAGTGCCATTCGACTTACATATAAATGACTCGTATTACTAATTTAGTAACTGTCCTTTCAGACATGGAAAAACTGTTTTGCTACTACTTGGAAATATTTGATAACAAACTCTGGAAAATTAAATTGGACCTTTCTAAAAACCGTTTTCACAAAGGTTGCCCTCTGACTTAAATGCCTCATTCCTCATCCTAGTAAATGTTACATGAGCGTCTGGGTGAACATTATGGTTATTGATGGCTTTGATGGGGGTCATTATACGTGCTGTGGGCAGCATATGCTCTTCCACTGCTCTTGAACGTCCCCAGGGTTGCAGGTGGAAAAAAAAGCTTAAAGGACAAGCAAGTCTTAATCTAAGCAAGAACTTGTTATCAATTATGCATGATTGTTTTAAGAAAAATGAAGCGTAAGCAATCTACTTGTTTTACCGTTTGTAATAAGGTACGAGGTTACGAAAAAAAACCCATACAAATGAAAATTGCCTTTTTGGCATTCTTAAGATTTTCTTTTGCCATTTTTCTCATGATGAATGACATATATCAATGCATTTAATCTCAAAGTTGCATTTTTGAGTATTTCTTTATTCAAATCGATGAATAAATTGATCATCAGTGTAGTTGTTTTTCTCGCCTGAGCTGACATCTGGTTTAAAACGATACGGCTTGATAGCATCAATATTAGTCACCATTTTTGTTGCACCGGTAATCTTAAATTGGGGGTGTGAAGGGTTGGAAGCCAACAGGAGAGCATGTCAACTGAGAGCTCTCAGAAATGGGGAAGGGGAAAGGGGCGGGAGTTGCTTCATGCCAACAATCTCACCCACAACTCAGAGGTATGTTTAAAACGTACTGCTGCACTATGTTAGTGCAAGTAGGGAAGGAATTCAGATACAATTTGCCATTTTGTATAGAGCTGTCCAAATAACATACGATTCCAAAATATATGACTCAAGAAATGTCCCCTAGCTCTCATTGTGCATAAAAGTGCACTAGAGTTACACAATTTGACCACAATGCATTGCAATTGAATGTGGGGAAAAAAATGTTTTTTTTTTTTTTTTTTTAATAGATCATCCAAGTTTTCATCTTCAGAAAACACTTGTTAAATAATCTTAGGAACATGTTTACAATTTTTAAAATTTTTACTTTGGGAAAATTGTTTAGTAATTTTTGCATGGGGAAAAAAAAAAAAGATAATTTTTTTTTCAAAATAATATAAAACTGTTTAAGATATATTTTCTGCAAAGCGGCAGTAGTTAGTTTGTAATTTGCCTCCGAGTTGTAGGCGGGACTGTTGATGCTACTTCATCCCTTTATTTGCACTCTCTCCCTTTAGCTCACAGCCCCTCACAACTCCAGGCTAACATTAGCAGTCTAACAAAAACAGCAGCCAATATTGCTAAAATAGTTTACAGTTTGGAGCCAGATTCAACCTCATACAAGGAAAAAGAAGACGTTAATGGTGGATTCATCAGAATGGAGCGGAGCACTTCAGCCTGTTCGAGATTTTTCAAACTGAGTTTTACAGCCCGCCTTTAATCCATCACAATTTGAATAAATCAACATTTAAAACACAGTTTTGAAATTTAAATTCTTCTAAATATGTATATAAATACAAGAGAAATATTTTGCACAAACGTGTAAAAACCCCAATAACACAATTTCATTGGAGTTGGTCTTTAAAAAACCTCTGAAAGATTCTCTCAGATTGTCTGATGTGGTGTTTAACACTTCTGAATCAACCAAACAAAGAGAGTCAGTAACTAGAGATGGATATTTGTCTGTTTTTGCACCATCATTAAAGCAGAAAAACAGTTCTTCAAAGAGAAAGGAGGAGGAGCAGAAGTAATCAGAAATGAACCAGTAATGCATCTCGTTATTCTGTGTAGAGATAGTCAATGAGACAACAAATACTGCCACAGAGCCCCCTGGTGGCTTAGAGGTCCTGTATGCATGCTTTTAAAAAAAATACTTTTATATGGTGTCACACTTTTATACTTAATTATTAACACATTAATAAATCAATTTTTACATTAACCCATATGGAGCTCCAGACCAGTTGAACCCAGTTAGAGGAAGTTTTGCGGACCTCATCCATACGTTTCCACTGAAAAACAAAGCCATAAATTATCTTGTAAACAGGAGCACGGACACGGACCACTCAAGACGCAGGTTTGGTGAAAACGACCATTTAGGGTATTTTCGGGGGTTTCTCCTGTCCTGACAAGCATTGGCTTGAAGTGCCTCAAGAACTACATTTGTGGAGTCTATCTTACAGAATTTTGTCTGTCATGGCGACAATCTGGAATCCTCTGTGATCCACATTTTTATTGGAAGAACTAAATTCCAATTGAGTTTTTTTTTTTTTTTTTTTTTTAGGGACGGGTATTGTTTATAATTTCCAGAATCGATTCACAAGAGTCTGAATCGATTCGATTCCAATTTTTTTTCAATTCTTACAATTCTTAAATTCAATTCCACTTTAAATTTACACATTAATACACATTTCTTTAGAAATACATAAATGGCTACTATGTAATTTGAATATATTTATATTAATCTGATATAGTTCACGCTTTTTTTAAATTCTTCAATTAGATTTTTGAGTTTACACATTTATACACATTTGTTTAGAAATACAATAAAGTTCTACTATGTAATGTTAATACGTTTATATTAATCTGGTACATTTCACATATTGTAAAATTTATTAGTGAAATGATGAAATTGTTAATAGCATGCAGTGTTCCATGGATTCCCAAAAGGAAAAGCTCTAACAAAAATGTTCAGATCATTAACATTGTAAAGATTGTTCTGCTTCTCCTGGAGGGTGTTTTAGTTTGGCCACTAGGTGGCGATCACGCTATAAAAGTGCACCTAATTCAAGAAGAAGACACTAGTATGAGGAAAAAACATTTTTTTTAGACCACAAATAGTTACTTCAACAACTAAGTTAATGCCTGTGAGTAAATAAAATGTTCAAAGAATACATTTCTGACTAAATGATTGGCTGAACGTTAGCATTAGCCGTCCTTTTGGAACTTCTATTGAACGTTAGCATCAAGCTAGCGGATTTTAGCTTTCTGTGCTAAAACGATTTATATTTTTTGAGAATCGATTCTTGATCTATTACGTTTAAATCGATTTTGTCAACCCAGCCCTATAGTTTTTTGTCACTTTCTCAAGAGGTTAGCAGGTGTGACGTCACAATATCCCGAGAACAACAACAAGAACAACACTGTTTTGGCCTCTGACGATTGTTGTCTAGCATTTAATTAGAGTTAAAATGCAAACATTTCACATTTATGTATTCTGTTATATGCGATACGGCTACAGTTCCAAATCACCACACAGGAGGATGAAGTTTTATCTTGTCAGGAGAATGCCCTCTATCCTCTTCGCTGTAATGTTGGAAAGGGGAAAACAACAAGTCATGAAGACTGTCAGTCATTAATGCCTAGAATGTGTGTATCTATTTTCATGGCTGGTGATTTCCAAACACTTGTTCCGTTGGGGAGGAGACAAAGCAATTTCAAGCTACATTTGTCGCACGCAACCAAAAAAAAAGCTGTGATCTTGTCAATATGGATGACGGAACACATAAACTCTCTGGTGAGCCTCCAGCGGTTATTTCATCCGTCTTTTGGAAGAATATCCTTAACTTTGATTGAGATGTCTGATGTGAGCAGACCATGGCAGCCAGAGTCACGGCTGTACTACAAGACAGGAAGAGCATGAGTAGTCCAAAACTTTTTCTGTGTGAAAATGCGCTCCCCCATTAGAATAAGCTACATACATCTGATGTTTTCATATACATTTATTCATAGGCTTCTTTACAGAAATGTACCATGGGGAAGGAAAAACATTAAGAAGTTTTTTTATCTGAAACAACAAAACGTTGACTTTTTTTTATTTTTAACTTAAAATCTTAATTGAGTTTTAGCTAAAGACCAGATATATCTGATGCATACAAAATAAAAAGAATTAAGATAATGATGATTAAAATCTGATACGCTTTTGCATCAAAACATGTAATGCATAAAATTGTGTCAAACTTTTGAATCCATTTTCTGTATAAATATGTTTAATTATATTTGTAGGATGTTATTGGATATTTTTGGAACAAATGAACATATATTGGATGAGTTTAGAGAAGTGGTTGCTCATTACGTCGATCGTGAACAATGTGTGGTTCTGAAATGCAGAATGGCGAATCGAACATCCCCTTGATATGTTACCGTGCGTGTGTGTTTAACAGCACTGAGTGCTCGATGGATGATTGAGCGGGACACTTTACCTGCCATTGGAGAGCCAGGACCCGGTGGAGGACCACTCCGGCCAACAGGATTGTTTATTGAAACCCAGGCTGGCCCGCGTACCTCCTCGCCCCATCCGACCCATTCGCCCTGTCACGGGGCTGAGTCTGTTCCCGCCCACCAGATCAAAGCCCACTCAGACAGAAAAATGTATTAATTTATTAAAAGTAATCGTCAGATTCACTTAAAAATCTGGTTTTCATAATAAATATGTGCATTTAATCACATAAATATGAGACTTTTACCTCACAGACACCTTTATACATGAAAGATGTTTTTTTCAGTATGCAGAAGTATAGTAAGTTTTGAAAAGAAAAATATTAAAATCCTAAAACTCCCCTTTTCAATCAGACTTCACTTTTTACGAACATATGTCAAGAAGCAGTGGATGCAGTTTATTTTTCCAGACAGAAATGGAGAAGGGGAGTTGGTCTTAGTTTTCTCTACTTTTAAAGTGAAACTTGAACAAAACCAAACTTAAAAGGTTATTTACAACAAAACTGATTTTATTAGATCCTGGAATAAATACAGCAGAAACAGGAAGTAAACGTCACAATAACAGTCAGGGCAAAGTTTCAGAAGATGCCCCAAAACTAAAGAAACAAAAACTATTGCAAACAGAAAATGAGCACAAGAAATAGTTTTAACAAGGACTCATGACACATACACACAAAACATGTACAGGTTCCGACGTTTTTGGCTACCCTTTTGATGGGCAACATTATAAATCAACTATTAAAGGCCAAATACTGAAAACTTGAGAAATTCAATCACCACCTTTTCCTTCAACGCCGACACACTTCAATCAAAACTGATTATGCCCCCTTGCTTGAATACCAGGACAAGGACAGTGGTGCCATTAAATGTT
This sequence comes from Oryzias javanicus, assembly GCA_003999625.1. Taxonomy (NCBI): domain Eukaryota; kingdom Metazoa; phylum Chordata; class Actinopteri; order Beloniformes; family Adrianichthyidae; genus Oryzias; species Oryzias javanicus. The sequence continues at coordinate 30,450,388 of CM012449.1, read as the reverse complement.
TGACCATATGGGACCCAACAGGACAATATACTGAGTGATATACAGAGACCCCACCACTGAATAATGTTTTCATAAAGATTTTCTTTCAAGAACTGATGTTATCCACAATCGTGTTCATTTTTTGGCCTGTGTGGTGTTCCGGGATAATTGGATCCACGTGTTTGTTGTGACCTCCTCCCAGCTGCTTTTACCTGTAAATTAAGCCGTCCTGTCACTTCTGCTCTCACCTTTTTGCTTGACCCTGAATTTTGCTTGCGCTTTAGTTTTGTTTCCTTCACTGACTGACATGAACAACCTCGAGGTTGAATGAATAGGCTTTTGATTTTGAGATTTTCAGGGACCGATGTGTGGTTATTGCATCTAAAGTTGGTCATCTATGAAAGGTGAATGCGGAATTAAATCATTTAGGACTAAAAGGATCCAGTCAGTTCATGTTTTGATACATTTTAAAAGCATTTACAGTTTTTTTAAATAATAATTAGCCATCTTTGGCCAAAATAAGAAAAAAAAAGATTTTCAAATGACATTTTTAGAGACGTGCTACAAAATGAAATATGGTGACTTTATGGATTAGCAGATTCTGAGATCTAACAAAAACATTCATCTTGAAACATTTCTGAAGTTGTTTGCTGACTAGCGACTTGGATACTCACGGAGTTTGAGTTGGATTTTCCTTCAGTGGTTCATTACGAGTTTCAAGTGTAAAGGGTTATGATTTGGGATTACATTTAGAACCACTTGTAAGTTTATACTTTAGGGGTAGCCCGATCAGAATCCGAGCCACTTGATTTTGAGTAAGTGCCAACAGAGTCTTTATCTCATGTACTATATTTTAAAAATGAACAAATTTAATAAAAATAATAAAATAGAATAAAGAATGTCGATAACATACTCTGATTGCTTTCAGCAATCAGACAATAAATAGATTAAGGTTTTCATCCTATTCCTGTCATTAAAAATTATTTTAGCATTTTAACAGCTAAGCATAGAACTTCTGTGAAGTAACTTTAACAAACGAGTAAAAAAAGTAACTATTAAAAACAAAAAAAATAACTATTAGGGTGATAATTTGTCATATGAGAAAGTTGAGCGACTTTAACTTTATCTGTAGAACTATGCAACACTTTTAACCAACTGTGATTCATATTTAAACTTAACCAGAAGATTGATTAAATTTAAAAAAAAAGTTTAAAATGACTAAATTTCTATCTGATTTTTTGTGGGTTTTTTCTATTAGTTTTGTTGATTCTGATCCATTGTTCTAAATAAAAGTAAAAATGATGATTAAATTCAAATAATTTCAATTTTCATCCAGTAAATAGACATACACATACCAATAAACATATTAAAAAGCCTGATAATATACAGACTTCTAATGGAGTATTTATGCAGAATAATAAGCTTAAAATACAGAGCCCTGATTATGAGAATAAATTGAATATCCAATACTGATCGGGAGACAGCATTCGATGTCGATCGAGTCATCAAGCGGGCGCGATCAGATCTGAACATCTCTACTTTTAATGATAAACTGACACTGTGCTTATTTCTAAATCAATGAAGAAGTTGTTTCACAGTATAACTTTAGCAACAAATTAACCTTGCAGAGGTTTTTTTTAATTATTATTATTCATTTTTTTTTTACCTATTGACAGGGGGAAAGAAAAAATAAACTGTTAACTTAATTTCCTCAAAAACTGAACCCAAGAACTTCACCTGTAGTCTAGGGAGCCTGTGTTCAGAATGTAAACCTTTATGTTTTTTATATTTTTTTGTTATAGTTCTGTTTTTTTTTAATCAAATGCAAAGCGACAGTTGCATTTCGTTTGTGCTCGTCACCGCAGACACTCCTGCTACTTTATCCTTTCATGTTTCATGACACCAAACAAGACGTGCCGCTCTGCAACGACACAGTGGAACATATGAAAGAAAAAAAAAAGAATGATGCATCTATAAAAATAAATAAAAATCTCTTCTGAGGAGGTCGTTTCTGTCATTTTAAAGCCACACCATTACAGGTCAGACACTAACAATCAGTAACTGCAGCAAGAAGCAACATTTTCATTTGGATTCAATCTGAATCGGATATTACATCAATTTTGCTTGGAATGAATCACGACTCCAAGAAGGAGTTCAAGTATGTTTCTGTAGACGAGTGGGGAAAAGATGGAGTGTGAGATTGACTGATGGATTGGTGCAGTTTCCACAGAGATGTGGACTTCGTACCGGGCTGTTCTGCATCAGCCACTTAGACATGTTAGGCTCAGCCATCCTGGAGGACATGTGAGGAGAGCCGCTACTCCTTTACGTTGAGAAGAGCCAGCTGAGGGAGTTTGGACATCTGGCACGATGCGACACAGATGGCTTCTTGGTTAGGATTCATGGAAATGTCAAACTGAAGGAATGGCGGTAAAGCTTGGAAATGCTTTAGATTATATCTCAGATGGCTTGAGTACACCATGGTATCCTTCTGGAAAACTTGGAAAAAGTGGCTGCAAGGGGAGGTCAAGCCCTCTTCCCTGAAACTCTCGTTCGCATAACTAGTGAAACCTAAAAACGTTCCAACTTTTCTTCTTTGCCAAATTCAATTTAATTGCATTTATATATTTGTCCCAACAGGATTCATACTAGTGATTGTCTTAAAACATAAAATCACTAATAGAATATAAACTTTGGAATCCCTGCCCTTAGATCTTCCTTCTCAGCAACAAAAACTCAAAAAAAAAATAAAAATAAGGATGTCCACATGATGACAGATAGGCGACGTACCAGGACTGCTAAAGAAAAATTAGCTTATCAACTAAAGCTACAAGTTTGAATAGATGGGCTCCATCCAGATGGAACAGCTGTGGGTTTGAGATGAGCCAGAGGCGAGGTCCACGGCCAGGAGACCAGATTAGACCACAGATTTTATATTCGTATACATCTCAAGATGGCAGTTGAGGCAGTGCAGAGATATGGACAGAGTTTGACACTCAAATCGCAGCGGCGCTGCACGACTGGCACTGATGTCACCGTTGAAATCTATTCCACAGTACGGAGGCCCACTTCTATGGTGGGAAAAGAATGAACCGGCATTTCCTTTGAGCAAGATAACAAAACATCTGTACCTGCAGAGAGGATTTGATAACCGAAGGAAGTGCAATTAAAGGGAAGAGTGAGAACGAGTTAAAAGTTCTGAAAGAAAAATCTTGAAATCTTTCTTCTGCATGTGGGAACATAGCCAAAAGGCCTCAAGAGTTATTTCCTTTGAAGATTTGGGATCAAAGAGCCAAAGAATAACCCACTTGCAGTTTACCTGATCTGCACTGTTGACTTGATTTTTCACACACATTTGCATGCAATGACAGGATTGTTTGTTGTGTTGCTGTTTGTGTATTTTGCTCAACCGGCTTTGTTAATGTATCAGTACCAAGCCAGACCGTTTCCTTAGAGCTGCAGTTCTTATGTCTTTGTTCACTTTTTCCCAAATATTGTACTGAGGGAGGGAGGGAGGAACTAGGGAAAGGAGGGGTACTCATTCTGTGTAAATGTCCATTTCTCCTTTTGTGTTTTTGCTTTTTAACACAGTGTTTTTAAGGCATTTCATTTGATTTTATGATGAGCACTTTGAGCTTCGTTTGAATAAAAGGCGCTATACAAATAAATGTAGTTTGAGTACGTTTGTGTTTTTTATGTTTTCATTTTTGTTATTTAGCACTAGTTACCATTTTCTTACTATTATTGAATGATGTTCTCAAAATACTGTTAGGCTGAATCCAAATTCCCTTTCGCTCTAATTTTAGGGGCACTGCTGGAAGCTACACGCCAAAGTAGATGACCGGCGACTATTGATGATGTCACCAATAGCTGGCAATATCCAAATTTAAAGTCACTGTTTTTCCTTTTTTTTTTTTTAAACTTTTTTCAATATCCCTCCGCTTGGAAGGCTAAATGCAGATAGAAGCCGTAGGGGTAGAGGAAGGAATTCAGACTCACATTGTTTTATATTTAATGCAGCTTCAGTTCAGATTGTTTTTGTTAGTTATCGTTTGTATTTACAGAAAGTTTTTGTTCTGTTTTTAACAAAAAATATTTCAACTAACAAGTATTGGTATCAATATCGGTGATTCTAGACCTGTAATTACTTTGTATTGGATCGATACTGAGAATTTAGGTATTGCCCGCTCCTGTATCACAGAAATCCAGAGAACCAAATAAATGCCAGTGTTTGTGTTTTGCCCAAGGACACTGAGACACAGGATCGGAGGTCAACCACTGTACCCCTGTGCCTTAGCCGCTCTTCTTATGTTTGGTGTCAGTTTCAGAAATTGAATTTTTTGAGCTTTGATGCAACTTTAAGTGATATAAATATGTTCTGAAACACATACGACAGTGAAATAAATCATTTACTGATCTTTTTACAAACATTTATTTGTTTGCTTGCAGGCAGCTGTCATGCTTTCACTTTTAACTGGATCTGAAAAACAAATGTCAGCCTCAGATTCAACACAACCCTGGATGTGATAAATCACAACCATTCCGACTTTGGTTCCAAATGTATTCCAAACACCTCCTGTTGGCTCATACGTTATTAGGAAAAGGTCAGTGTTAGTTGTGATTTAAATTTGGTCTATAGCAGACATAAATTGCCAGTTTCAGTTCGGAGCTTCTGCTTTCAGAATGAAAAACACAGAAAACTGCCGACACACTAAAGTTATGGATGAAATGGTTTGTTTTATTGAATCTGAGGCTCTAATGTTTCCCGTTATTGGCTTTCACACATGCATTTGTTTTCTAAATTGTACTATTGAAAGCAAAAGGAGCCCTTTGTGATAAATTATTCTCTAAAAAAAGTGAAAAAAAGGACCTGGACCTCAGGAGAGATTGCACTCTTTATATACGCTTCAAACAAGTTAGCAACTTTGAAGCAGTGTTATTAAAGCTAAATGGTGAAGTCAGTTTCATTACAAATTCATTAAGTCACACTTGTTAGCAATTGTATTAACATGGATTCAAGAATTTGCATAACTTACACGCATATTTGCAAATTCTAATTAACTGAGAAGCATTCTTTATTCCTCCCTCACAGTTTTACCTCCGTTTTCTCTTTTTAATGAAAACCTCCAATCAGCAGACACAGGCTGTCTGTGGTGAATATGTTGTTAGACATAAAAGCAGTTTCTAAAATGGGCCATGAATCAAATTTCTTGATTTGTGTAAAGAAGCACTGAAAAAATAAAAGTGAATAAACAATAGAACAGAACAGATTACACAGACCCTCCAGGATTTCACAGCAGATTTTCATGATGTTGCGGCTTAAAACGTTGTTGCAGCATCTTTAGTGAAAGTTGCAAAAAAAGTTGCGTTGTTTTCAATACTTATATTTTTTGAAAAGCGTCTAAAAAGTGTTAATTATGGAAAAACAAAATCAAATTCTCATATTTCAACTCATTATTGTGACACATGCACTAGGACAATACTTAATTGTCACCATATACAGTCTAATGTCTCTGTGCTGTCATTTAATAGAACAATGAAACACAAAATGAACTTTTGGTCGTTCCTGCTCACAATAACCCAAATATTTGTGCAATGATTTAAACATACTTTATTATATTTTGTTTTAACTTTTTATTTAACTTTTTCCAGCAACACAAACATAACATTCCCAAAGACGAGATTGTTAAACAGTGCATCCACGATTAACAGAGTATGTCACATGACTGGGCTATTAAGACAGAGCAAGCAAATAACATTTAAAGAAAATAGACAAATCCTCTGATCTCCACAGATTCTTGCTCTTTATCTATTTCAAACTGGTGTGAGTCGCTGGTAATGGTAGAGGAAGACCAAGTCTTAGTTGTCTACGGGTTTGTCGTGGAGGAGGTTCTATGGAGTTATTTTCTTGCAGACTCTACACTCTTACTTTGTGTTATCAATTTCCAGAGTCTGTCTTTCTCTCATACTCTGTCCGCTCCGCCGCTGCACGCGATCAGCGCACCCCCACCCCGCTGTGAGTGTGCCCGCACACATGGCGAGGTGACTGTTTACGCACATCTTTAAGAGAAAAAAGCATGAGAAGACTAAAGAGAGATGATCAAAAAATAAATAAATAAAAAGTAGTACAGAACCCGGGAAGAAGTATGAAGGGAAAAAGTCACGTCATCCATAACTGATGTCATGGTAGATTGGTCAAAGTTGCAGTGAAAAGAAAAACTCGTTTGCTTGAATTTGCGTTAATAGTTGCGATTGTAAAATCCTGGAGGGTCTGATTACAGCAGGGAAATAGATTTGAGCCATAACTCCATTTAAAAAAAAAAAAAAAAACTGAAAATAATACATAGAACTAAGCAAAAAAAAGTTAAAGATTTATGGGGGGAAAAAAAAGCCTCATCTTTGAAGTTAATTATACTTAACCTTCAGCAACTCATATTTGAGGACCAAGGAAAAGCCTTTGTAAGTGTGTGTTATGGTCAGCCTCAAGGTACAAAACATACACCCATGAACAATTTTTAAAAGTGATCGTAGAGGAGAGATTCGTGTTTGTAGTTTACCACCAAGTCTTTCATATATCGAAACAGACTTAAGAAAGAAAAAGCATGGATCAAGATTAGCAACGTTTGCATCTCTTCAACATTTACCAAAAAACCTGTAGGTGGCGGACATGCATTACTGAACAGTAGAAAAATCTAATCGTTTCGCCTTTAAGATTGTTTGTTACATGTCCCATGTAAACACTCCTTAAAAAAAGCTGTGTTCTCAAACACGATTCACGCAGCAGTGGTTCTCAGTTTTAATATTAAGTCGACGGTACAGAAAACCTGTGGCGCAATCCAAGCGGTGGGGGCAGCACGGTTTTGGCAGTCAAAGTACAAAAATCGTGACTGGCGAGGTCGACGCAATAGTAGGTACTCAAACCATTCCATGAAAAAAAACAGCTTTTTGACCTTTTAAGTGTATCATGCTGGATTCAGACAACGAGTAGTTAAGAAATCCTAAATAGATTGTATAGTCGTGAGTGCTCATCCTGAGTTATACAACATTCCTCTTATTCATAGAAACCGAAATAAAAAAAAAAGATCTTGCTTTGAAGAATTTAAGCAAGAACATTGGACTACATGGTAAGTTTTAAAAGCCTCTAATTATAGCTTTTCATCCAACACCATCTAACTTAAGAGCTAATGTGAGCTGTCCAGCATGAACCACTTTTCCACCACATAAAGTGATTATTTTTATTCAGAGGAGGTCTGCAGGAAGCAATGGAAGAATTTGAAGGAGAGGAGAAAGGAGGCCGAGAGGAGAAGTGGTTCTGTGGCAGTCAAGCCACAGGTGGAAGTATTCTACTATCCTCTCCCTTTTGGATCCGTTCGTGTCTCCCTGGGAGACTAGCGGGAATCTGAATCTGAGAAATATGGGGGAAGGAGACTGCAGGATACAAACCGGAGTCAGTAGAGGCAGCAGGTGTGTTGTGTCCACACATAGGAAAACCATATATCCCTATTATTTCTCAAGCAATGAAATGCAGGTCTCTTGACCAGGACAACATTTAAATATGCATTCTTAGCAGGATGAGCTGATTTATTTGGTCCCAGCGACCCTGGTTTCCCAGCAGAGGAGACCCAGATGCCGGCGCCTTCTGCTGAAGCCACAGGTGTGTGACGTGCTTCCAACACAGACCTTTTTTACTCAAAGTTCGGAGACCATCATCATGTGAGCTACCAGACATTGAGATTTTAATGAAACTGCTAACTTCGATTTTCATGAGGAACATATTTGAGTATCTCATTTCTTTTTCTAGCACCACCATCAAGGACAAGAAGGAGTCTTCAGACCCTGTGGTGACACAGCTGCTGGAAGAGCTCCAGTCCAGGCATCAACCTCCTCCCTGGATGAGCGTACCCCTCTAAGAAAAGAAGGTCAAATTTAAAATGTACACATTTTGTTCAGAAAACAGCACATTTAGGCTTAATTTGGAACCGTTGGATGATTTCTGTTCAGCAGGAGAGGAACCAGACTCTGACTTCTTACTGAACTCATCTGTCTCACTCAGATCTCCATCATCCTACAACCAAGCAAAGTCTTTTATTCTTGTTTCCCTTTTTGTCCAGTCTTCTTTATATATTGTAATTAAACAGATTAGTTATTGTATTTAATAAAGCAATTATGTTAATACATTTTTGTGAAGACCTTTTAAATCTGAAGTACATCATTGTATCACAGGACACATTTTTAAGATTTAGTCAGATTTAAAAGAATAATCATTTTCTTTACTGCATAATATTCAAGTTATTTGAAGCATTTACTTCATGTGTAAAAATAAAAAAAAAAAGCAGAGTAGAATTTTTGACAGAGCAGTACACATCAATCAATTACACATTTAAGATTTTAAAGGTAATACTTCATTCATCCCACAAGGACACATTTTTTGAAAACTATCAGATTAATGTCATACTTTAACGTTTATGTCTGAAATGTGGTTTGGAGATGAAAACACAAAATGGCTCTTTGTATTGAGTCCTTGATGACTGGAGGCGACTACGACAGCTGCCATGGCACAGCTCCCTCTGCAGAAAAGTAGGTTGTTCGGGGGTCTCTCCCTCACAGGGCCTCTCTAGACGGGTTGTTGGCACCAGCCTGTCCCATCCCAGTGGCCATATCACCTCTTACTGCAGGTGGCTGTTGTGTCGAGGACCTGATGGAATTGTGAGGGAGAGGCATTGCCTTCACACACTGCTCAGTAAGTTGTGAGTGGACCCCAATACAGCTGCCAGTGTGCAGAGAGCACGCCAAAGACATCCTGCACAACCAACTGTACTCAAGAGGCGTGGTCAAGTAGAATTGATTATTGTAATGCCCTGCTTGCTGGTCTTTCAAAAACGAGCATTAAGAACCTTCAGCTTCTCCAGAATTCTGTTGCAAGAGTTCTAACCAGGACCAGGAGGCGGGCCCACATCACCCCGATTTTAAAATCCCTGCATTGGCTCCCCATAAGCTTCAGGATTGATTTTAAGATACTTTTAATGGTTTTACGCCTTCTTATTTGTCTGATCTTTTAGTCATTTATGAACCCTCGCGGACTCTGAGATCCTCTGGCTCTGGTCTCCTAGTCATCCCTACAGTGAAAACCAAAACTCATGGAGAGGCGTCTTCAGTATGATGGACCTCGTTTATGGAATGATCTGCCAGAGGACCTGAGAGCCGCAGAGAGCATATATGCTTTTAAGAAAAGGCTCAAGACGCATCTTTTTAACCATGCTTTTAGCCAATTTTGCTACTTTTATCTGTTTATCTATTTTATCATGTTTTATGAATTTACATTAATGTATTAATAATTGATCTTAATATTCCTTATTTTATTGTTAATTCCTTTATTACCTTTACTTTTTATTCTCATTTTACAATTGTATTCATTTGTAAATTTTATATCCAGTGCTTCCTCGATTGGGACCTCTCTCTCTCTCTCTGGGTCAGCTGCGGTTCAGCCGTTGCGGCTCTGGATGGGGACCTGCATCACCGCCTAGCTGTGGTGAGGCGGGACCCCGCCTGTGAAGCTGCATTTGGCTGGCTTTGCGACTGTTCATTGAGAGGGAGGTCCCAACTATTAGTTTTGCAGAATCATTTTACGTGCTCAGCCATTTTTTTCTATTTTCCTGTTGCATCATTTCTATCTGTTAGGGAGTGGGTGGTGAGGAAGGCATGAGGGTTTTGTGGGCTGGTTTGGAGCAGGGGGCTTTATTTTAATTTTAATTTTTACCTGTTTTTATATTATGTATATTGTTTGCTTTTGATGTAAAGCACTTTGTGTTATTTTTATAGGAAAAGTGCTATACAAATAAAGATTGATTTGATTTGATTTAGTTAAAGACGTGCATGTCTTGTGGAAGGTCACGTCCAGGGAAAGGCTGCATCATGTTATTCTGCAGGAGGCAGGAAGGCCTCGGCCACGAAAACATGGGGCAGGGGTCTTCGATGCTTCGCTCCAGGGACTGCACCGGCAGCTGGCAAATGGAGAGTGCTGCCACAAAACGACTGACTTAAAATAGAGTTGGCCAGGATTCCAGCATCGCTTGTCCTGCCGTATCCCCCGACATCAATCACCTGAAACTGACTGGGGGCGCTATGATGACAACATACTCCACAGAAGTTGGGAAAAATTCTACCTCCTCTGCGGGATTCTACCTCCTCTGCAGAGGGTACCACCATGAACTCCATCACGTCCAAATGTTTTAATAAAGCTAAAAAAATTGTATTACGAACAAAAGACGAAAAAAAAAAATCTCTCTAAAACATAAGCACAAGGTACTTGCTCAACATCATACATACTTTCCATGATATTGTAATCAAAGTCCTGAGAATTATTAGCAATAGCTCCTCTCACACGCGGCGGCGGTATCAAGCAGTAACACATTTTAGACAGGCGGCGAGCAGCGAATTTGCCGTGCGGCATAAGAGGGGCGGTCAAAGTAAATTTATCACGTGAATCGGGCTCCACCCACTCAGAGGACATTTGGATACGCCATTTTGACAATTTCCACTCTCAAAATAACCTTTGTTTCAAAGCGTAACATTCCTTTTCTTCATGTTTCAACATGTTTCTTCAGGGGTTCGCCATCACCACAGCCAACTGCATCCATCATGAGCTACAAACACACCAGGTTTTTGACGGGCGTTCCAGAGCACACATTCCTGATTGCATGTTTAGCCCATATAGTGTTCACACTGCAAGCAGGGAGGGTCTTTTTCCAGTTTGCTAGCAAACGCCCATCAAAGACAGTTGGAGGCTTGGCGTGAATTGCTGAATCAGTACAAATTTGGTGACTCATTCTATAGGCTTTTTTCCCCTCCCTCTCAGCTGTATTTCAGTATGTGAAAAAAAACATGTACAATTCTGGCTGGGCATAAACCGCAATAATTAATTTCTAAACAGTCGGCACTTCTATAAATTGAGGGGGATGCCCATTCGTCGCTACTAAATCCGAGTTCCTAATGATGTCGTCTTTTCTGTAGTAAGAGCTCATTAAGCAAACACCGAGCTAAATGAGAACTTTTAAAACTGCAGTTTTATTAATAATATGCTTTATGTGGACAAATTTGCTGAAATTAGGTTTTAAAGTGTCAGATTCCTCCTTCTGTCTCTATCAAAGGCCCCATTTTCTTGTTCAATGAAATGAAAGTGGATGGTTCAGCACTGTTTGCTGATATGACACCAAGCACTTCCCACACAAACACAATTAGACCAATGTTTGGTTCTATTGTGGATATAATTGATTGACAATTTGGAGACAACCAGATGGATTCTGCAATCCCATAAGCTTGTGCTGCCATGAAGAGCAGAAAAAAGGGTTTGTATTAGAAGAAAGGAAACTTTATTCATGTTTATATACAAACTCTTAACCAGAAGTATCAGCTAACTGTTCAAAACCACCCAAATATTCACCAGATCTAAATATAACAGATTAAAAACTGATCTAAAGTAAACCTCATAAGGAGAAGTTATGTTTTTTTCTGTTGCTAACCCACCTCTCTCTTGCTTTGTGGAGTTTACAAAAGGTGACAAGAAGGCCCCTACAGTTCTACTTGATCCTGTTCAACAGCTTAGACTGGTGACCTTTGCAAACTGAGTGCACCTTCTGCCAATCTGCCTTTCCTCTTTTTTGTCAATTTTAAAAAACACAATAATTAATGGAGGACCACAGACAGCATGAGGGTTATTAGATACTCTTGGGTATTTGTCCAGAAAACAGTGTCCTGCCAACAGACGCAATGGTATGCTGCTTCTCTGTTGTGTTTTTGTAATTCACATACATGCACAAACACAATGAAACAACACTTGAAAGAGAAAGACGTCAACTTATAGGGAGAAAGCAAAATCAGCAAAGTGCAGACAGCTGTGCACTCCTCCACAGAGATCAGGTGAGGGTGTGAATCAATTAGGAGGAGCCACAGTCACCCTGCACAGACAAAAAAGGTGAAACACTAACAAAAATCAAACAAACATATGCAGAACACAACAAGTTTTCTACAGAGCTTGGTACTGTTAAGCAATCCGGTCCAACCGTTAAGAGGTTCGACACTCAGGTGATTGTAAAAATCATATAATTCAAATTGGAGGTGATAAGGGTGACATCCAAAATAATTTCTATTTAATAAAATTCCATTGGAAAAGTTACCAAGGAGACAGATCGTCATGACAAGGCTGACATGTTACAAACTGTTTCACACATGTTGATGCAGTCATAAACCAAGTGTCCAAACTTTTTGCAAAGATTTTGGATCAGATTTGGGGAAAATATCAGCGGGCGAATCAATCAGCCTGCATTCTCTAAACACTTATAACAACATTAAATTCAAATGAACTATTTATGGGATACTTTTAATTTCTTAATTATATCTAAATATATTTTACGAAGATTATTGTAAATTTTACATTTGAAGGACAGAAAAAAATTAAAAGTCTGCCCACATTAAAACTGGGTTTACAAGAAATATTACATATTATTCAATATTAAAATCTCACCGCAAATCTCTAAATTTATATCATGTGAAAAGGAACATAACAAAAAGTTACAGTACGAAGCAGAGTGGTTTAAATCATAGAAACAAAAAAAACTTTTCTTCCTGTTAGGTTCTTAAGGCTCAAATTGTTTTGTTGCCACAGGTTCAAAACAGCTTATGATGTAATTTAGTCAAGCTCAAAAAATAATTTTTAGTTCTAAAAAGTGCTGCTGGTTAAAATTGTATATCCTTACATACGTAAATAAACACACACGTGTATGTGTATATCTATATATGTGTCTGCGTGTATATATATATTATATATATATATATATATTATATATATATATATATATATATATTATATATCCATTGGAAAGTATATATATATATATATATATATATATACTTTTCCAATGGAATATATATATATATATATATATACTGCTAACAAGATTAAAGTAACACTTTTTTATTGGGCCTGGCGCATAAACCTGTCTGATAATTTTCTTGTTGGTTAATCAGCTGAGGGCCTCATTAATCAATTTCAGCTGTGTTGGTGTTCATGAATTAACAACAGGTGCACTTCAGTGGCAACAATTAGAAAACCCTCCAAACAGGACTGGTGTTACATGTGGAGGTCATTTCAAGTTTCTCCCTCTTGATCTTTTTTCGTTTTCCACTCGTGCTGATTTTGTCTTGCGGAATTAATAATTAGCAGACATTAAGTTTTGGAGAAAATGGACTAGCCTGCCACATCTTCATTTCACTCTGATTTTATGGTGTCTACACAACTGAGCCCTCTGTAGGCTGAAAACTATTGTTTCCATTAAAAGACTTGGCATCCTTTTGTTCCTAAGACACTGCCCTGTTGTTATTTGTATAGATATCCAACTTCATATTGAGATCTGATGGATCAAATGTGTTTCTTTAAAGTGCTCCTTTAATTTTTGTGAGCAGTGTATTTACATATTTGCATACATGTACACTTATATATATTTAGTGTGCCCCCAAATATTCCAGTTTCTTTATTTGGGGCTTTAAGTATTCACAGATTTCTTTTTTTTTTGTCACATGATTCTTCCAGTTCATCACAAAAACTCTGACAATTCAAGACCCTTGTATGAAATTGTTTGGATCCAAAGGAGGTGCTGAGCTTCTGAAGCGCAGCAGAGTCCACTCTGAAGCGTGGAAGGTGCTTTGTTGCAATCCTTTGTGGTCACCCTCGACGAAAGGAGCGCACCCTCCTTGACCCTGCATGGAGAAATGGCATCAATTGCCTCATAAATAGGGGTGTAACGGATCACAAAACTCACGGTTCGGATCGTGTCACGGTTTTAGGGTCATGGTTCGGATCATTTTTTTGGATCAGAAAAAAAAAAAAAAAAAAAACAGCAAAAAACCAACAAGATAAAAGCTAATTTAATTTTTGGAAACGCTTCAAAATATATCTCAATAAGCACACACAGTACTTCACCAGGGCTGGGAATCTCAGGGTTACTCACGATATGATGCGATTCACGATACGTGGCTCACGATACCGATGTATCTCAATATGGCAGATATTCCAAAAACCATTATATGACCTTGGTAATCTATGACATTTAACTATTTTTAACACAAATATATATTTTAATCTTCTGCAAAAACTTTTTTTGAACAATTTAAAACACAATAGAATAATGTAATGCCCTTTACAACATTAGAATAAAATTAACAATTACATAAATAGTTTACAATAACAAATATTTTAAGGAAAAAAAATAAACAAAGCTCCAGTTAAGAGCTAAAATCCAGAGCATATCAAATAACCTTCTCATGTCAAAGAACAAAAACTGTGAAAATAAAAATTCATAATGAATTCTGCATTTTAATTCATTTTACACATGATGTCAGACAATTTATCATTATTATTAAGGCATAACATTAATGTCAAGCTTGTTAATCGTTGTTTATTGTTCCTTATTTTACAGTGCCTGTATCCATATTCATTTCACCTCCTTTATATTATATTTTCCTGCACTTTTCTGTCATAATCAACACTTCAGTCACGTGCTCCGTGTGTACCGCTAGCATACTCACCTCGATAACACCGCTAGACGTCTCACTTGGACAGTCAGATGTTGCACAATTTTCCGCTAGAATTTCATGTATTTTAGCACGGTGTTTGGACAGGTTACAGCCGTCACCGCCCTTACAATCCATGTGTTTGTTACATTAGAAACCGCATGCGCTGTCTGCATCCACTTTAGAAAAATACAGACACAGCTCGCACTTTTTTGCTCCCGGCCGCTCTGCCGCCTGGGTGAGAAGCTCCGCCCCTTCCCTCTGCCTGCGGAGAAGCAGCGTTGACCCGTGTCCTTCATTATGAAGTCGAGAAAGGTATTTGACCGAAGCTCCTCCCACACGCAGCGGGAGCTTCAGGTGAACAGACTTTAAGATAACCGTGAAGCAGCTACTTCAGAACTTGCCAAAACAAAGAGGACTTTCATGAATTTGACACAAATTCCATTGATGTGAACGGATAATAGATTTAAATTATGCCAGCGCCAGGTGTGTGTGCGTGGGGGGTGGGGTTGGATTGGTCCGCAGTACACACGTGTCCCGGTATGGGGGGGTTCTCCGTATTCGCGGATCCTGGATATTTGCGATGCCTCCGCGGAACACAGTATATATATATATATATATATATATACATACATTGTATTTTCATATACATCATATTACATAAAAATACATACATCTCGCAACACATTGCTTGCAAATGTCTTAATGAAGTAAATGAAGTAGGAATTCATTTGAGTATGGAAAACAATTTAAAAAAAATGAATAAAAAAAGTTTTTAATTAGAGCACAAATGGATTCTAATACTGTGGCAAAAAAAAAAAAAAAAACAATTCTTCAGCTCAAGTACAACTCCAAATTCAGGAAGGTGACTGTCCCATTTCTGCCAACGTCTTTTGATCTCCCTTTAATGTGAAACTTATCCCAAGTCAAATATTTGCCTGTCGAGAGGGAGCAGGGAGCCGGAAGATGATGAGAGACAGCTTTCTGCAGGCCACTCTGTTTGCTCGATACTCATGGGAAGTCCTGATACACACAAGTCAATAATGGAGGAGGCACCACGGCGAATGGCTGCTAAGTGGATGAAGCCTGAGAGGCAGTACTTTCAAATTTATCTGAAAAAGATTTGTCTTCCAAGAAAAGTAGTTTATTCTCCCACGTTTCATTTCAAGGCAGGTGTATCTCTGATTGAGGCGCATTTCTTGTGTGAAAAGTATTCTCAACTGTGAAAAATAGTCAAACACTTGCTGCTTTGACATCAAGAAACAAACAATTTTCCACTTTGGGAAGTTTTGGTGGGTTAAAGTTTGGAATGTTTCTTTAAAGTGCACCCGAGGTTGGAAAAATCTAGGATGGTGG
Source organism: Oryzias javanicus (assembly GCA_003999625.1). Taxonomy (NCBI): domain Eukaryota; kingdom Metazoa; phylum Chordata; class Actinopteri; order Beloniformes; family Adrianichthyidae; genus Oryzias; species Oryzias javanicus. The sequence continues at coordinate 30,434,488 of CM012449.1, read as the reverse complement.
GGGCTGTGTGAACTGATATTGATATAGCACAGAATTCTTTATAATGTGCAATTGTAGTTAAAAATAACATTTTCAATGTCAAAACAAAGTCCATGATGCCAAAATAAAAAAATGTAAAAAATATTAAAGACACCCCAATATTGTTATGACCTATTTTCTTTTACTCTTTTTTTAAAATCTATTTATGCTGTTTTTTTATTTAGGGAAAAAAAAAAAAAAGCTTATGTCGTGAGATATTTTTAGAGCAGCAAGACTTCACTAAAACTTCACCTCAAAGTTGTGGACGGAACCAATGACACGGAGAAATACCCCCCCACCCCTGTCACGTGACGTTTTCAGTGATTCAATCAGTGGTTTTTGTCCTGAACTTCCATCCATTTGGGTTCATCCAGCTCCTTAAAAAAAGAAAAAATAAAGTAAAAAGTCACAAAGACACAGAAACATAGTGGAAGTGGCTGTCATACAGCAGAAGCCCCCCTGTACCTTAATTTTTTTTCTTTTATTAACCACATAGACCCAAATATGGAGACATTATTACAGATGTTTTAGTAGAACTTTCAACAAATTAACCTGATTTTTCAACATCATCTGCGTTTTCCATATATTCTAAGTGACATATCCACAGACACTGCTCCATCTTGCTCCTCCTTGGGAGCTCCTCCTTGCTCCTCCTGTGATTGATGCCGCAGCATCAAACGCAGGAAGTGCCAAACAGCCAATTCACCGCGTGGCAAAAGTGGGAATTTCTCACGTGTATTGTGCTCAGTGCAAATGCACCTTAAGGAGGAGATGCAAACTGATTAATGTCCAGATAACCTCTGTTTTCTGATCCCTGATCTGGAGTTGAGAATATATGACTGCTGCCACTTGCCAATATTGATTTAAGTGAGATGATCATCCCATGATGCACAGCTTTATCTGAAATAGGAGAAATGAAATGTAAATGTTCCTTATAAAGTTGCCAACTTTGTCAAAACAAACTAGAAAAAGAGTTCAAGTGAACTTTACAAAAGTTAAAATAAATTTTCTATGACTCTCAGCCAGAAAAACCTGGAATCTAATATCCAAGTTGGGGATAACTCATTTCAACAAGTGCAGGAGTTGAGAGTTGATGTGTGTGATTGATAGATGAGTACCGGGCCTGCAGTATTGTAGATTTTGTACTGCTCCGTTGTGGTTACAAGAGAACTGAGAGGAAAAAGCAAAGCTCTCAGTATTCAGGTAACAAAAATGAAGTTTCCTTCCAGGGTGGCTGAAGTTTCTCTCAAAGAGTGTGAAGTAAAGCCATCTGGGAGAAGTTCTGAGTAGAGTCGTGACTCTTCCAAATTGAGAGTGATAAGCTCAAGCGGTTAGGACATATGGTGGGATACACACCCCTATGACGAGATGTAACGTTCAAGCGCAAATAAGAGTCCCCGAGGCAGACCCTGGACACACTGGAGAGATTATTCCTTAACACCTTTAAAATCTAGATGAGCTAGACGAGATGTCCAAGGAGATGGAGATCTGGGCATCTTTGTTGTGACCCAAACCCAAATAAATTGAGGGGATATTTCACTTTCTTTCTAAAGTTGTTAAGAAATGCATTTATAATCAGGGAATTATGTGTGTCGTTTTTATGGGCGAATCAAAATTCTTCTTCTCCCCACCCTTCCAATTGTTGGGGGAGTTGGAGGAGTAGTCGTGTCCAAATGTTTTTTCTTTTTTAAAGGGTGGTGGTAGGGGCTTAGAGTCTTAATTTCTCTCCGGTGCAAGGATGATCCCTGTCACTCTGTGCCTCAAAGAAAAAACACATTTCTTCACGTGGGTGCACACTAAAGCTGTAAAGTTTACACTTAAATGTAAATAATGACTTTGTGTTATAGCATGACTTTTTAAACCAATGTTATGTGTTTTTTTTTCCATGACTTTGTTTGTGTCAGGAGTCAACGCTGTTTCCCACTTGGGTCATTAGCGGGAGCCCATCGTCTGAGTACTGACTGCACTCAATCTGTGTTTGGATTGCTCCACACCTGACTCTCAATTACATTTAAGCCAAGGACATTCTAGGACAAGCCTCAGACCACACTCAGTGCAAAGTATTGTCTGTGTCTTTCTGCCAGCATACCGAGCGTTTAACCTTTAATCTGATCACCTGTTACCTGGCCCTGCTTTGGTTCTGAGTCTGCCTCTTTGCCGTCTGCTCCGACCTCTAGCCTGGACATTACTCTGATTTAGCTCTGTGGACTCCTATTTTAGACTGGCTGCTGTTTGCCTGTCTCTTTTCAATAAACCAGCTGCAATTGGCTAAATTTATGGGTAGGGAGAAGCCAAAGTAGGGGGAGGAGTTTAGATTCAGCCTATACCTCTAAGTCTATTTTGTGAAGTTTGGGACAGGTGCACAAATTAACTTTCTCTTGTCAATGTGTGATCAATTACCACTTTAAAATGAAAAGTCTACGTAAACGCAGGTATGCTTGCGATTTGGGCTTCTGCATTGAAGACTCTCACATTCATGGATACCCGTGCACAATTTTAAGGCTGTTTTTGGGATCTAAGTAAAACATGATAGAAAGTCTCTGTAAATGTGTGTTTATGGCTTCTGTGTTCAAAACTCCAAACTCTCATGTTCAAATGTAGTTATGCAAGCTTCTAGGACTGGTTTTAAGCTTTACATACTAAACATGTGGCCACCGTTTGAAAATTGATCATTGGGGAGAAATTAATATTTGCGGGTTGTGGCCGGCTGAAATTATATTATCAAGTCTTTCACATATCAGAATAGATCAGTCAAAGACAACACCTGAAGCAATATTTACAAGATTTCAATTCAATTTTATTTGTATAGCCCAAAATCACAAAGAGAATTTGCCTCATTGGGCTTCATGCCAGTAATTTTACAGATGCAGACATTATAAAATATGAACAATAGCTAAAGACTGAACAGACTAAATAAACTGGATATCCCCGCCCTTAGACCCTCCCTCTCGGTAAGGAAAAAAAAAATAAACTGAGCCCTGGGGGACGCCGTAGCTAACCCGAGTACAGTGAGAAGACTGTCCATTTACATGAACAAACTGGTATCTATCAGATATCTGATCCAAGCCTCTTCCAACTGTAGTTGGTGGACTTGCACAAGTAATCAATAGAAAAAAAAAAGAAGTAGCCCCTCCCTGCTTGTCCAGTGTGAACACCATATGCTAAACAGTCATTCAAAAATGGGCTTTTAGCTTTTCTTGAATCTGTGTCATGCCAGTAAAAATGGAATAAATTGATCAAATTGAAAAACTTTAAGAATAAATGCAAATCTGAAGATGATGCTAAAACTGAATATTTCATCTGTTTTGTTAAAAATGTTCCTGATTGGAAAACACATTTACAACTACGCTTAAGGCTGAATCGATGATATCCTCCCTCTTTATACATCTTTGATGTTTTGGGATAATAGCAGCCTCTAAAAGGTGTTGTTTTATTTATTCAGCAGTGAACTACAGTGAAGAGGAATGAGGATGGGATTCAAGTTTTCTGCTGTTGGCTCAGGAGACACTGGGACAGTGCAAGGCATAAATCTCTACTGGGATGCAGGCCTCTTATTACTCACATCACATATTTTTATCATTAAGACTCACATGTGTATGCAACAAGCATTATAACAGTGCAATATGTTATAGGAGCGTCCCCTGGTAGACCTGCTTTCTCTGCTAGCCTGCAGCTGTTGCTAAAACTAAAAATGGCAAAGGAGAAAAAAATGTGGGGAAGTTGCACTCTATAGGTCTCAAAGTTCAGCTTCATTCTTTTCTTTTGTGTTAAGGCAGCAAAACTTTATACCTGAAAATGATCTTGTGTGACAAATCTTTTACACTGTAAGATCATGCTTGGATATTTCCTGAACTACTTCAGTGAAAATGACGTTTAGGATGTTTTTCTTGATGTGTCATTTTTCTGATGGTGATAAAAAAGAGAATCAGACTTAAAATAGCTTTTTTAAGTAATTCTTTGCTTAATTGTTCATTAGCAACGGATGTGGGGAAAAAAATGGAAAAGAATCTCATTTGAGACATAAAAAATGTGCTGGGCGGGTCACAAGCTTCCTACTCTGTTTTATTTGTCAGGTTGAGAAGAACGGATCCCAGAAAGAACACGGATTAGAGTTCACAAGAAAAATTTTTATGAATAAGTCTGAGTCTAATAGAACCAGTATAATCCAGAAGGGGAAGTTATGGACACCAGGTAGGAACTTCCAAGTGGAACATCTGTTAGGGTAAACTATGAAAGAATCTTTTAAATGAACGAGACAAAGCACAAGAATGTAATCTCTCCGGGGAGAGCTTAATGACAGACAACGTTCAGTGTGCCTGCCAGAGTAGCTCTAAGCTCTCCTGTAAAGGACCTCCTCTTTTATTGAGTTTTCCAGGAAGGCCTGATTTACAATTTGGGGAGTCTAAGTTTTGCACAATAAAAATGTTTTTTGTTGCTGTTTTTTCTAAGCAAAACAACAATAGGTTACTGATAAGTTCTTTTCTGCACAGTTGTCACTTTGAGTAATCATAACACTCCAGATACCTGCCCGCCTTGCATTCACGAGCTTGTGAACTTCCAACATTCAATTTCCATGGAAAGTTTTTGTTCTGCTTGAAGGGGTAGCTTCTTCAGATATGTTCCAAACATAAAGAAAAGTAAAGCAGCTGATAGAATTATAATAAAGTATTCAATTTCCTCAGCAACATCTAAGCAGATGGCATTGTACGAAAGGCTCTTAATTCAGCAAGAGATATCGTAGAGAATCTGCAGAATACGTCAGCGGCACCAGCAGGCAAACTCCTTTGTTCAGAATTTTTATTGCACACATAATGTTAGGTTGAGATGTGAGGGGCTGTAAGCTAGAGAGTGTAAATAGATGGGTGACAGGGAGTGGGGGCGGTGTTATTCTGCACCACCTACGACTCAGAGGGGAAGATTTAATGAGCTTTGCCGCTCTGCAGAAACTATGTCTTTAAAAACAACAGGTTCATGGATTTTGAATGAAATTATAAATAAGACTTCTGGAAATGCTCTTAAAATCGATTTAAAGATAATTGAAGTGGAACTTTAACATCTTCAACGAATATAAAACGAATTTCTAGAAAAACACGAGTTATTTTGGAGTTCAGCTTGCTGAAAGAGCAAATAAGCAATTCAAAAAAAAAAATCATCTCTGGAGTTGTCTGAAAAAGGGACAGGAAAAACTTCACTGAACACAAAGCTTCAGGAACTATTGATCCAGACCACATTAAAAGATTACAAGACTGTCTGACTCCCTGGAAGCATATATAAGAAATGAGACTTTTGCACAATTCTGAATAAATCAGGAAAATGTCCCGTGTTTCTGTGGCAACCGCCTCTTTGGTTTCATCCTTGGGATGCGGTTTCGTCTTGTCTGCCACCTGTCTCAGGTTCTGTCTTTATGATTCCTGACAGTTCGCCCATCCTTCCCCACTCTGACTCTTTCCCCCCCATACGGTTCTTGTGCAACAGAGAAAAACAGAATCCAATCTGTCTCTTCATCCTTTTCTCTCTTGTGTGCTAGCATCCTGGAGGTTTAAAATAATCCCCTAAAAGCTTTAAAATAATTTCAATTTCTAAGTTAATCTGTCATGCCAATGCAAATAAAGTATCATTCTTGCATCCGTTTTGGAAAATATTTGCATATTTATATAGAAACAAATGTAAACTTCTTCACTGTGTGTTCCAATCGGTTTTTCACCTCTGTTAACACGGGGTCTTCTGCGGCCTCTATTAAGTGTATCTGTTTGCTGTATTAATTTACGTTTTTTTTCTCTTTCTATTTGCATTAGGGAGCTTGTTTTTCCATTAAGTTTTTTTTTTTTTTTTTTTGAGATACAAAGAAATTGTAGGTTTACAACTATTAACGAGGGTCTTTCTAAACAGAACTATGAACTTCTATGTTACGATAATTGATTTATTTGAATGAAATGAGGATCAGTTTAAAGTGAAGGAAAAACCAGATAAAAAATTTGAAAAACAGGCATCGTAAATAAAAAAAAATTGAAAATTTGCAGTTTTAAACTTAAAAATACATAATGAAAACTAGAAGAAATTATTGACAATTTGTAAAAAGACAATTGAAAATTTGAAAAAACAATACAGACAACTTGGAAAAAATATTGAAAATGTGAAAATAAACGTTTAGTTGTTCTTTCAACTTTACTTTTTTGTTTTCTCCCTCTTTGCTTTAAGTTCTCTGTTTTCTGTTTTCAATTTAGAGTTTTCGCTGCTGAGCTGATCCTAATTTTACTTGGGGGCGGGGCTTTGAGTTCATTGGCTACCTGGTAAGGAGTGAGAGAGGGGACTTCTCGCTTTACATTTTCTACAGCTTTCTCAGACAGATGTAAATATTTTAACACTTATATTTCCTTTTTATTGTCACTGTTCAAACTTTCATAGAAAAATAAGTGTAGCATTAGAAGAAAAACAAGGATCTAATCACGATAAGGATTTTTGAAACTCTGCCAATTTGCATCCCAGCCAGCAAAGCCAAGTGGGCCCCAAATGGGTTTGTCTGCAGTTTCGGTGGTGACCCCACCTGTGTTTGTCCACATTGGCTTATAAGTGGAAACTCAGTGGGTTTGCTCACAATGCCTGGGGAAAACTCAAACTCAGAATTGAAACTGAAAAACAAAAAATTAAGAGCAAAGGATGAGAAACAAAAAAATGAGCGTTGTAAGGTACAAATGAACTTTTTTTTTCCATTTGCAACCGTTTTTTTTTTTAAATTAATACTTTCAAATTAATTTTTTCCACAAACATTTTTTCCATATTTCTTTCAAATATTATTGTTATTTTTTCAAATGTTCAATGTCACTTTTTCAAAGTTTTAATATATATTTTCGAGTTTACGACTCCTTTCAATTTTTTTTTCTTTTTTGAAAATTTGCAATGCCTGATTATTTAAGTTTTTTAATCTGGGTTTCCATTCATTTTAATATGATCCTGATTTGACCTCTCACAGTATTATCTTACAATAGAACTTTATTTGCACTGATAAATGCAGGCATGACTAAGAATCTTCTTATTATTTTGTTTTCCAGGCTTATGGTGAGTTAAAAGCTTCAATATTACATATTCATTTTTTATTAAATTAGTTTTTTAAAATTTAAATTTCTAAATTTAAAAATTATTTTCTTGCAAAACAAATTTTCATCAAAAAATATTATAAGTCTGGAAAAATGAAGTTTATCCAATACTGCCACAGAAACAGTTTATTCAAAAACCACAAGTTTATTATATAAAAACATTTTTGAAGCTGCAGGAATACTCCCAAAAACCAAAAGAACAATGAGTAAAACATGCTTATTTATTACATTTCCAGCATTATTTTGCAATACTTTCAATATTTTTTTAAAATAGAGAAATTTATATGAAACCAATATTATTTGAATTGAGCTTCAAATAATGAGCTATTACAGTAATAATTAAAGTTTTATGTGAAATTACAAATGCATATTTAAAAGATCAACTACATTAATATGTTTGGATTTTGTGCATTTATAAGAATGTTGCAAAATAAATGTGTACGTTTTAAAGTAGTTTACCCCCGAGAGTGCAGTAATTTCTTTATAGAAGAGAGAAACATAATTTGATAATCTCATTTTCATGTCTGAATCATGCAGAACAAGACATAATGTAAAGGAAGATGATCTAATTTTAGAATAAGTATTTTAAATTGGATAAAGATCCTAAATTAAAAAATGAACTTCATACAGTATCTTTTGAAAGTGAAAAACAATTGCGATCCCTCTAAGCCATCTATTTAGATCAGGGTTGCTCATTACGTCAATCACAATTGTGGGTGTGTACATAACTCGAAAAAATTAATAAACAAAAAAATATTTTTAAAAAAAGCTCTCAACAAATCACCATCCTCGCTATGAGTACGTCACTTAAATGAAATGCAGAATAGCTAATTGAACATTCTCTGCAGTGTCTTCCATCGAAGAGCCTTTGCGCCGGGTCCCCGCGGAGGCCGCGGAGGGCTGCTTCTGCCTGCGGCTGCTACTGCAGCTGTTATTAACAGAGAAACTGACCTGCCACAGCAGCTGCTGAACGAGGGATTGGAGCCTACTCCGGCAGCAGTGTTGTCCAGAAGCATGCGTTTCTCCAGCCCTGCCCGCGGACCAGGGCCCGCTTCCGCACCGCCCACTAGAAAGCCTTAGTGGCCGGCGGGGAACCCACCACCTTATAGCTTTTTGGCCTGCTGCTAATAGTTAATGCTTTTCTCAAAAAGATTAAGAAAAAAATAAAACCTCAGCGCAAGATGTGGAGTTTTCCTTGCTCCTCACCTTCAGAGCGTGAACATTCAGTGTCACTCTCCTAACCGTGACTGGCCCAAGGTCAGTCAGTCAACCTTTTTTTCCTCCTTCCTTTTAGTGGTGGTGGTGGGGTCTTTCCATTGCCCTGGTGAACCAGACACTCAGGATTGTGAGTTAAATACTCCTAAAGCGTGTTTCTCCGTGCACTGCGCTGCTTCTCCACATCAACGGCGTGCACGCTGCGGGGCAAAATGCACAAGGCTTAACAGACCCAGTCAGCTTAGTGCTCATTTCAGCTCACTCGCTGAGTGAGACCAATGCATTTAGTGGTAAAGTGCTAGAACACTCAGCCCTGCAAGATCCCCTGATGATGACTTGTTAAGTTCACCAGCCAGCTGCAATATTCTGTACAAAAGAGCTATTTAAAGGAGCAGAATGCAAAGCAGTTCACGGCTGCCCGCTGGTCAGGTTCAGGGATATTAGTGTGTTTGTTCGGGGTGTTCCACCATCACCTTTAAAATAAGACAGGACAAGGAGACATGTGAGGTAGCATCCTCCCTAAAAGAGAGAAGAAAAGAGGGGATATTGATTTATGGCCTCCTGCAGCTCTGCTCCCTCATTCATCATGCTGTCCGTGTGCAAGCCGCCATCACTCCCCTGTAGGGAACTTGTCTCCATCTCCATGCAGCGGGTCACTCATCCTCATGTCTGGGTAACAAGCTGTGTGCTCTGCTCAGACCCCCCAGTATCTCCTTCAAACCCTCTTTTCTCTGCAGACACTCCTAGAGGCCCTCCATGACGGAATTACTTACTAGGCTCTTATATGTGCCAAAAACAGACAAGAAACCTCCTGCCAGATCAACAAATACACATCCAATTACTAATGTATCAACAGAGTATAATAAGAGTTTGCCAGTTTGATTTGGGATCTTGAAAAAAATTGGTTTTACGTCAGAAAAACGAAAATGTTTCCTCACCTCCTGTTACACAATGATGATGTGATTACAAGCACAGGGGAGAAACCAGGATAACAGCTGGACATCTATCTGTTTCTAATTCTTATAACAAAACTCTTTCACACTTGTGAGATTCTGTCAAAATTATCTGCTTACAGGCAAGCGGAGTTACCCATGTTCCCCACAGAGCTGATTGAGAAATTCCATATTTTTGTGAGAAGGGGTCAGTAACCTGTCGCTCCAGAGCCCGCAAACAAAGACCGCCAAGGCCGACTTGAAAATAAAATAACAAAACCCAGCAGTGTAAGACTGCTGAAGACAAAGATGGTTATGGTGGTTATGTCAACAGAATGCTGTAATTGTTCTTTTAATCACCTTTCTATTATTTTAATCCATCACATTTTATGACTACACATATTTTAGGTTTCTATGTATTGCTAACATGTAACAGCATTTTAAATGTTTTACTGTCTTAATGTTTTAATGTCTTTATGTTTTGATGTATTTTTAACTGTGGCTGCCTCTAGGCCAGGACTCCCTTGCAAAAGAGGTTTTAAATCTCAATGGGACTATCTTGGTTAAATAAAAGGTCAATAAATAAATTATAAAGAACAAAAAATAAATAAATAAAAGAAAAATGATAGCATTTTTTTAATGTATGGAGTACTTAATTGGCATTTATTTAATTTAGAATAGCTACATTTATAAATTGATGGTTGACTGCACATGGATGATAAACTATGTAGGTTTTTACATTCCTGTTTACCTGAAGATGTTTGCTCAACGCTACCTCCAGAATGCACAGATTTTTTATGAAAATCAAAAATTTGGTAAAAAGTTTGATCTTTTGTGAGTTAAAATCACTTTATTCTGTGCTGCACAACACTGGGTACTAGTTGGCCAGAGTTGCACTGATATTTGACATAGAGCATATTTTATTTTGAAAATAAGTCATTGAGCTACTTTCAAAAAAAAAAAAAACTTGTGAGAGATGCTGGATTATTTTTTATATTTTAACTTTTGTTTGTGCCAAAATTTTGGCATAACTCATATTCATTATTTAAAAAAGAGAAGATCATGAATGTAAATCCAAACTTCTTAAAGGCTAAAGTAAGACTGCATCTCCTTCTTGGTTTTGATCAGTAGAAATCGAGCCCGAATGGCTCTTTTACTATTAGAGGTTGGCGAGTCCTGGTCTAGACTGTTGTGTTCTTCTTTTTGCTTTCTTGACCTTCCATATATGCTTGTGTCATTGCAGCTGCTAACTTGTTTACACTCTGTATTTTGGGAAAATGTTTCAGTCCTTTGTAAGCCTTGTATCTGCCAACCATAAGGCGTATGAACAAAAAACTTAAATGTGTTCTCTCGCGATAATGGGACAGTGGATCGCATTATCACGACAAAACAGTCAAAAAAAATATAAAAGTAGGGCAGGCCGCTTATGGCTTATGTAGAATTTGGTAGGATGTTGCCCTTGGAAAGGATCACCCAAGTCTGGTTCGTGACCTGAGTTACCTGTGTGAGTTGGCTTAAGCCTTTTGGAATACCTCTTCTACAAGCTCACTGCTAACTTTCCAGACCTATCAGGCAATAAAACTGTTGAAACCATCGCCTCCCTTTGGAGATTTAAAACATGAATCTTTTAACAGGAATTCGTGCTGAGGCGCATATCAAAGTCTGACTTGTCTTTGAAGGACATTAGTAAAAACAGACTCCATCTGTGTACCGAGCAAATCTCCCGAGATGAGAGCGCCAACCACTGCACCACTATTCTCCAAGTAACTCTAGTGTTGTTAGAAGTTTCATTCAGTTCAAAGGAAGTAGCTCCTTTCCACGGCTGTCAAGTGCATTTAACGTTTAATAAACATATCTGTACAGTCTGTTCTGAAAATACAGTTGTTTTAGCCAGAATCTGAGTCATTCAATTGCATATTTGTCTAATATATACATATATGTAAGACAGATTAAAATCTGTATCTCTGCTGATTTTTTTTTCACTTGTATTGTTACTTTGACAGCATCAGGGTTGTAAATAGTGTTTTTTTTTTTAAAAAAAGGAAACTGCTGGGAGTTCATGTCATAGAGAAGCACTGATACACACAGTTTGAGTAAAACTTTTCATGTCCGAACAGCATAGACAGGATATTTTTTTCTGCACTTCGCATCGTAGACATGTGTGCTCAGGTTGCTCGCCTTCTGACTTCTCCACATTGAGTCTTAACAGCCTAAAAGCCAAAGCTGTCATGTGTGATCGCTCCATCACCTGCTAAATAGTACATGCACACAAATCATCTCGCAGCTCTGACAGGTCATCCTGTTGCACTCGTCTTCTCCCCGGTGTGTGGGTGAAGTGGCTGGTCACAAATATCATAAGTGACGTTGGCAGCTTGATCTATTGTGTTGTTGTGACTTTGGCATTTCCCACTGGTTTGCAGCCTTTCTGTAAATCACACAAGGAACTTTGCATTAATGTGGAAACATGTCAAAACTCTCGTAAACAAAGTTAGCTTCTTGGTGATGTTCAACTGTTGCCGTGCTAACACAAGAGAGGCGGATGCAGTCCGAGGTATCCAACCACGGAAATGTTAAACAGGAATTCTGAGACCAGACTGCAGAAGAACCCTATAAAAACCAAGAGTTCTAAAAGATTATTGCAATTATTTCTAAGACTTCTTTTTCTGTATTCAGTGCTCTAGAAAGGAATGCTTTTCCATTAACTGAAATTGTGCAGATTGAATTCGCAATAACAAATTTGCTTTATAACCACAGTTTGGAAAAATCTCGCATTTATCAAAAAAGTTGTTGAGCTTGGAAGATGTGGTTTTTGGGGCATTTCAAAATTGTCACATTTTGCAATACTGCAATGAAAACACTTTTTTTTTCAAAATAAATGTGGTACTTGGTAGGAACTTGTTGCCCTGAGCCCCAAAAGTAGGTGTCACAAGAGGTCCCACAGATCGTCAAAAGTACAGAGTATCACTCCAGCCAACAAATGGGCCCCATATAGTTTAAAAGTGGGCAGATAATGTAGGCCCAGTTGGGTTTGTCCGCAGTTTTCGTGGTGGTGTTTGCCCACATTGGCTTAGGTGGCTACGCTAGCCAGATGCCTAATGGACAGCGTAGCGAGGTCCGCCGCCCAGGAGTCATCAGAGCTAGCAGGGTCGCTGACCAGGCGGAGCCAATGTGGGAAAACACAGCTGGGGCCACCATGGAAACTGCAGGGGCTAATGATGATGAATGTTTTGTGGCAGAAATTTGAATCCATCTTGTAGTGTTATCAAATAGAAAAAATGATCCAACTGATTACTTGTTAGAAGGTTTATTTTTTTAATAAAGCTGAATAGGTTTCTCACATGTGTCTCTGTCTCGTTGACAAATATAGAGACTGTAAATGGTTGGAGTGCTGTGACGTCATCCAAACACTCCCTTGTTTGTTGTTCTTCACCAGAATCAACTTAAAACAACATGTGTTCTCATCCGTTAGTGTGTTTTTGAATGACTTATTGTATGAGTTGGTTTGTGTTTATTTGCATAAACAGGATTTAATGGAAATTTTTAGGCGCATATACCAATTTCACAAACTGTAATTCCAATACCAGCATTTTATGAAGACTGTGTGAATCCAGTGTGTTTTGATCTTGAAAACGTATAGTTTATCAAAAACAATATCAAATCAAATCTTTTTTTTTTTTTTAAATAGTTTAAAAGCAATGTATTGTGGTCTATATTTACCAATCTAGTGAGTGTCTATGCACGACTGTTTACTGCAGAGATTTCTGTGAGATCTGGATTTTGGAATTGTAGATTTGGACAACTTTACAAAAGGGTGAACGCCTTACTGAAGAAATTTGGACACAACCATGTATGTGGCATCTCACCTGCATATATATCACCATACAACAGAAAAGTGAGTCAGTCTAAAGTGTTTTTACACCAAATGTGTGCGCAACGTACCTGTACGGTGAACATTTCAAGAGAACAGATCAACTGTTATTCTGCTTTCACACCAAATGTGGTTTGTGCATCAAGTTCACATCCACAACCTCTTGATGTGTGTCAAATTCCCCGAGTATACACCTTTCCAAAAAAGTCTTCGTAAACCAGATGCATGTGAGAGGATATTCTTTACAAGAAGCTGCGACTGATTGACGGCCGCTTTAAGCACTTCTTCCATCTCTCTCTGACCCGGTTTGACGACAATAGTCAGAGAAGAGAACGATTAAAATGACTTGATTTTTTTTAAATTATTCTAGTATATATACTATATATATTTTCATTTAGGGGATGTAATTTTTTTTTTTTCAAAATACTGTCTGCACCTTAAAAAGAAATACCCCTCTGGGATAAAGAAGAGTTGTTTGAATTTAATTTATTCAAACTGGAAGCTCCTGACATGCAAATCCCAATGATTGTAGCTTCATCCTAATCCTCTGTAATTACCATTAATGTTCTTGTTACATTTTTGTTCAGTTTTTCTTTTTTTTTTTTTGTCCCCGTTTTGCTCTATTTTTTAAAAGAGTTTGATATGTGTGATTTTTTTGTTGTTGTATAATTTACAATTATTGCTTAAAAAAACACTTAAATCAAAAATCACATTAACATCAATAAATATGTGTTTGTTTGGATCAAAAAAATAAAAGAAGGAAATGTATTTCTGCCAGTTAAAATGTAATTTAAGTGTAAAGTTGGAGCTGCATTCCTGTGAACAGGCCAAGCTTTTTTTATGCTTTTTTTTTAATCAGGCGGTCCAAACACAAGGCGAAATATCAATTTTAAACACTTATCCAAAAAAAAAAAAATCAATTAATGGTACACTTCAGTTTTGTATGTGGGTGCTTGACCCCTGAAAATAATTGCAGAGACCCTGTTATGGACCTAAAAGCTGTCCTTTGAGGACATAAAAGGGAAGTGCGTCACTGTGTAGAACAGGGATTTGATTTGCTCCTAATGAACATGTTTACATCTAACAGCTAATGCTATAAATAACTTTTTTACCTTATGGAAATAAAACTCAAACGCTGTTTCAAAATGATAAAGGTTGAGTGTTTCCTCACTTATTCTGTTTGGTTTCACTTCAGACTGGTTTGTGTTTTTTTATATATATATCCTTAGTGAGAGGTGGTCACAAAAAATGCCAAAAGGAGCTATAATTGCTACAAACAAATATTGATTTCAATTATAGATACAGTTAGCATTTTTGCAATGCTGGGGAAGTGTAGTAATAAAAGTTCAACCGGTGTCATTCATCAAATAGTTCTGGAGAGAAAAGCCATTGGGATGGCGGAGGTTAAGCGACCGAGTCTTTATGAATGCAAAACACAAAGGTGTTCTTAAAAAAAAAAGTTGGATGTTTCTCCCTGTAATTGCTTTGTTTTGGGGCTCGCTGTTGTTTGTGGTTGGTCACCAGAGAGCTGCCCCACGTCCTGCAGCAGGAATTTACGCCGATATTTGCATGCGTGGCCTTTCCAAGAGCAAGTTTGGCTCTCTTGCATACATTTTAACAAGCCCTTGGAACAAGCAAGTGTCAGCTCCTTCATTATTCAACAAAACACAGTGACAATTGCACCTGTGTGATACTGGCTCATCTCATCATGCTGAAGCAGTCTGATGCTAATTAGCACCATTTGTCACGGTGGGAGGTCTAAATAATTTAATTACTTAACTTCATCTTTGCGCTCAGAGCTCTCACACTCTAAAAGGATTTTTTTTTTAATTTGATGAACCCCCTACACCCCACTACTGAGAAAGTTCTTGCTTTCTGTTGTTAATGTTGCATTCGTTTAAAAACATTTTGTGTTTTATTAATGCATTCAACCACAGAGGTCGACAGCAAGTGCCGTTTATGAATATTCAAATTAGGCTTTGCCCTTTTAAGGGAGAAAAAAAAAAGATGTTGTTTTTAAAGATGTGCTGTCAAAAAAGGGGGAAATTTGTCTTAAAATCTCCCAAAGCAAAGCGGGGTTGCTTGATGTGTTTTTCTCTGTCAAGATCCTGTTTTGCATCTCAAACATAAGAGAATGAAGACGTTTTTGTGGGTTTGTGTTATGCCGTTTGGTTTTTTGCCATCAATCGGATAAGAACTTTTCTCTTTAATAGAAACACCACCGACTGGGGTCATCTGCCTTTCACCTGTACAAGGGATTCATGGAGCTTTGCAGCCTCATTCGCTTACCGCTGCCTTTCATCTTCCATGAATATAATCCAGCAGCGTAGCGGCGGCACATTCTCATTCTATTCCTTTTCCCTTCCTTCAAGGCCCTCACAAAGTCAACCCCAATTTATTCGCCAGAGATGGACTCATCATCACTCTGGCCTGCCTCTCTCCGAGCTACGTTCTGCATAGGGATTACCCGCCCTGCTGCTCATTCACATGCTGCTGTTCCTTCTGGATTTCATATATCTTGACTCTGAATCACTGATTCTTAGTCAGCCAGACAAAATTCAGGAAGAGCTGCTGCATTCAAATGTCCGATTAAGCCATCTTTCAGATCTTACAGCTGTTTTAAATGCCTGCAGTTTGGCAGAGTAATCCCCCACTCAAGTGTTTTTCAGTAATAATTTAAAGTAAAGATCATTGACTTTAATACTGATTTATTATTTAATATTTTAAATTTGTTGGTTCTCTTTGAGTTTGACATCTGGATGATATTTCTGTTTTTTTGTGTATTTTTTGTGTATTATATATATATATATATTATATATATATTATATATATATATATATTATAATTAGGGATGTAACGGATCACAAAACTCACCTTTTGGATGGGTGTCATGGTTTTGGGGTCACGGTTAGGATCATTTTTCGGATCAGTAAAAAGTAAAAAAATAAACAATAATAAAAATTTTAAAAAACAATATAAAAGCTAAATTAATTTTTGGAAACTCTTCAAATCGTATATTCAAAGAGCATATAAAGTACTTCACACATTTATAAATGCAACATCAAAACATTTGGTCATTGAAGCCTATTTATTAAAACAAAACATCTTTAAACTTTGAACACAAATGAAATGTTACAAGATGTAGTTTCTGATTACATTTACATGTTTTTAGACCAAATCTACAAAAAATTAGAGAAAAGAATGTTTAAAAATAGTGTTGAAAATACCGAATCTGGAATTCCCCTTAAAATACAAATGTTCTCGTCCCACCCAATGTTTTAATTAAATCATATATAAAACAGTTAAAATAATCTTTTGGTATTAATTGTTTTATTAAAACTAACTGTGGGAACATTTAAATATTTAAAATAATAGTGCTCGTTTTTCCTGATCATTTTTGGTCTCTTTGGCTTGCCATATAATCGGCCCCTGACGACACCGGCAGGTCCGTTACGGAACGGTTCTCTCCTGTGCGGGACAGTTGCTCCTCTTAACTGGGAGATTATTTTAACCCAGTAATGGAAACGTGTACGGATGCCTTTAGTCAGCTCTTAAAATTAAATAAACCTGATATCTATTGATCTGCGTCCTTCATAGTGAAGTTGAGAAAAGTTTTTGACAGAAGCTCCTCCCACACGCATCGGTAGCTTCAGGTGAACAGACTTCAAGATAAACATGAAGCAGCCACTTTAATTCTTGTTAAAAGAAAAAGGATTTACGTGAATTTGATGCAAATTTAATTCGATGTGAACGGACAATTGGTTTAAATTCTGCTAGCGCGAGGTATGTGCACGCGAGGTATGTGCGCGCGAGGTATGTGCATGCGAGGGGGGCAGTCCGCGGTACACACGTGTCCCAAGCCTTGGCTCAGGACATACATATTATATATATATATATATATATATATATATATTATATATATGTTATATTATATATAATATGTTTATATATGTTATATATATATATTATATATGTATATATATATGTATATATATGTGTATATATGTTTATATATATATATATATATATATATATATATATATATATATATATATATATATTGTAGCGACCAGCGTTGCTGGTCCTGTTAATGTTTCTGTGTTAATTGGTGCTCCAGTTAGTGAATGAATGTGATTGGATGAGTGTGGATGTGGGCGGAGGAGCAAGACAATAAAAAGGGCTGTAGGAGCGCGAAGGGGTGGGATGAGAGACGAACGGGTGTGAAAGAGCATTTATCTTAGGTTTAGTCCTGTATTCGGCGTGGTTGCGGCCAACAGTAACCGTCTGACTTTATTAAAAGCTTCTCGGTTGGAACCGGTCGCCTCTGCGTCATCATTACGTCCAGCAGGACGTTACACTGGTGTCAGAAGTCAAACACCGGCGCTTTCGGCTAACCGGATCAAGCTAGCTCGGCGGGCGACATGGCCGTACAGCGGGACTGGACTGGAGCTCGACCGAAAATTAAGGAGGAGAGGGAGTTGGGTGATTATGCGACGTCTCCGGGACGTGGAACGGATTTTCCCCGCGAGCACGAGCACGTACTTCGCCTGAAACAAGCGGCCAGGAAGCTGGCTGCGGACGCAGGATTCGGCGCGCGCGCGGCTCATGTTGGCGCCGGCGCGAAAACCGCCGTCGGAAGTGACGACAGCAAACCGGATGTAAACAAATATGGCGGCGCCCAGTGCATCCAGCTACCAATGAAAACGCCTAAATACTCCGGTAAGGCTGACTGGGAAGCTTTCTATGCGCAATTCGAACTGTTAGCTCGGGCCGCGGGATGGTCAGAAGACACTAAAGCACTCCAGCTGGCTCTGTGCTCACGGACGAAGTCTCAGTGTCTGTTGCTGCTTAGTCCAGAAGAACGGGGGTGACTTCAAGGCTTTGGTTGGAGCACTGCAGAGACGTTTGGACAATTTAGTCAGCCTGCTATTCTGCGCTCAGAACTGGCAAACAGACAGAGGCGAACGGATGAGCCGCTGCGGGTTTTGGCTCTGACATTGAAGCTCTAACCAGAAGGGCCTATCCCCACATGCCCGCTGCAGTCCAAAGTGAGCTGGCGAGGGACCAGTTCATTCGAGCCCTGTCCCCAAGAGAACTGCGGGTGCAGACGCAACTGCCCACCCCTGCACCTTCAAGAAGCTTTGGAGACAGCTTTAGAAAGAGAGCTGGTTGGAGCTGCCACTGAGAACACTGACATTGGCTCCAACCCAATCGTGAGGGTTGTGGAAAAAGCAGCTCCCGATCCAGAGAGGCCAGGATGGGTCCAAGAGCTCTCAGAACTGATCCGAGCTGTGGCTGTGCAGCCCCACAGAAGAGCAGCCACCTTCGCCGCAACACCCCTGTCTGTTGGGTGTGTGGCCAGGCTGGACACATCAGTGTGCGGTGCCCCAAGCGTGCTGACCGTCAGGAAACGGCCTGGGGTCTGTTGAGGTGGGACGACACAGACCCGTTTTCCCACGTCCCACCCTGATGATCTGCTGGCAGAGGGAGCCCTACATGACAGCCGGGGGAGGGAGGCTCAACTCCCCCCAGAAGCAGACGACAGCGCGGAGTGGACCAGAGTTGTGGGTGGACTCATGTTGGGGACTTTTGCCACGTCCCATCACCATGAAGGAGGTGTCCTGTGGTGGCACTTGTGGACACGGGTCCACCGCCACCCTGCTCCGACTGACATGGTTTCCAGCTGATATGCTACTGGAACCACAGTGTCAGCTGCGAAACTGTTTGCCGGGGATTTGACTCCCATGAGTCGAGGAACAGTGAGCATTCGATGGGCAGCCTGACGGTGGATTCTAAGGTGTGGGTCGCAGCTGTGCAGGATCAGTGCATATTGGGCTTGGACTTTTGAGAGCGGCCGATGTGTGCTGGACCTAGGGCGGAACACGCTGGAGTTCCCTGGGGGCCCTATGGTGCACCTGGTCCGACCCATTCGGGCCCAAAGCTCACCCCAGGAGGCATCAAGGGCGGTGGAGATGCATCAAGATTTGGAGGCCCCACCCTACTCTTCCCCGCTTCCCCCTGCTCTTCAATCTGGGATCGAGACGCAGCCACTGCCTTCAACTGAGAAGCAAACAGCATCTGAGGCTGACAGAATGGAAGCTGTGAAGGAGATCTGGAGGCGCAGTTGTGACGGGTTGCAGCCGGGACAGAAAGAAGAGCTGTGGAAGTGCTGTTGGGTATAGAGACATCTTTGCACTTTCTGAGGATGAGGTGGGGCTGACGCACCTGGTTCAACATGAGATTGATACTGGGATGCACGTCCCATCAAAACACGCCCCCGCCGCCTCCCCCTGGCTCACCAGGTGGCTGCTGACAGTGCAATTGAGGAAATGCTGCGTGGTGGCATCATCGAACCTTCGGACAGCCCCTGGGCTTCAGGTTGTAATGGTCAAGAAAAAGAAGGGTCCGAAAATGCGGTTCTGTGTGGACTACAGGCCCCTGAACGGTGTGACCAAGAAGGATTCGTACCCGCTGCCTCGCATAGACGAGTCTCTGGACTTGGTGTCTGGCTCGTCCTGGTTCTCTTCATTGGACCTGCGCAGTGGATACTGGCAGGTGCCACTCAGCCCCGAAGCTAGACCAAAGACCGCCTTCTGCACCGGGAGGGGGTTGTGGCAGTTCCGTGTACTCAGTTTTGGCCTGTGCAACGCTCCAGCTACGTTCGAGCGCCTGATGGAGAGGTGCTGGCCTCCATCCCCCGACAGGAATGTTTAATCTACTTGGATGACATTCTGGTGCATGGGGACTCTTTCGAGGGTGCACTAGAATCGCTGAGAAAAAGTTTTGCAGAGGATTGCTGCAGCAGGTCTGAAGCTTCACCCCGACAAGTGCTGCTTCATGAAAAGAGAACTGGATTTCTGGGCCACAAGATTGGAGGTGAGGGCATTAGCACTTTGGAGGAGAAGGTGCAGGCTGTGAGAGACTGGCCAACGCCCACCACTCTGAGAGATTTGAAGAGCTTCCTGGGTTAGCCTCCTATTACAGGCGGTTTGTCCGCGGTTCTCCTGCATTGCTGCCCCTCTGTTTCACCTACAGAGGAAGGACTCTGACTTTGTTTGGACGCTAGAGTGTGAGCAGGCTTTCAGCTCTTTGAAGAAAGCTCTGAAAAACTCTCCCATCCTCACCCCCCGGACACCAAATTGCCCTTCATTCTGGATACGACGCCAGCGATGTTGGAATGGGCGGTGCTGAGCCAGATGGTCAGCAGGAGAAAACAGTGGTGGCTTACTTCAGCAAGACCTTCAATAAAGCGAAGCGACGTTACTGTGTGACTCGCAGGGAGCTCCTGGCTGTCGTCAAAGCCATAGGCCACTTCAGATACTATCTGTGCGGCCTCCCCTTCACGGTCCGGACAGACCACTCTGCTCTACAGTGGCTAATGACCTTCAAGGAACCTGAAGGTCAAATAGCCCGCTGGCTGGAGGAGCTGGCTTCATTCTCCTTCACAGTGAGCACAGACCGGGCGCTCGCCACGCCAATGCTGACGCCATGTCACGGCGCCCCTGTGCCCTGACAGGCTGCCGGTACTGCGAGAAAAGAGAGGCTCGAGAGGCAGAAATAGGCAGAGAGGAGCAGAGCCACACCTGTGAGAGCAGCGGGCCAGTTTGCAGACTGGTAGAGGGCGTCGACCCACCGAATGGAGAGCACAACAGGAGCAGGATGTTATCTGCTGCCAGTGTTGCGGTGGGTGGAGGCTGGCCGCAAACCCAAGTGGGAGGAGGTGGCAGGTGCTCTCCTTGCTCCAAAGGACTCTTTGAAAGTTTGATGCTCTAAGACTGAAGGATGGAGTGCTTCAGAGGCCTGGAAAGAGCCGGCTACCGGAGAGGAGCGGTGGCAGGTGGTCGTCCCTCGGACGCTGAGAGACTCAGTTCTACAAGGTTGCCATGGAGCTGGGGTCCGGACACTTTGGCGTATCAAAAACTCTCCGTCGGCTCCGCCACAGGGTTCTACTGGGGCCAGCTTAGGAGGGACGTGGAAGACTTCTGCCGCCGCTGTGACACCTGTACAGCACATAAAGGTCCCCCTGATCAGTCCCGAGCTGAACTCCAGCAGCTGACAGCAGGAGCACCAATGAGAGAGTAGCCGTGGACATCATGGGCCCGTTTCCACGCACAGACAGAGGGAGCCGCTATGTCCTTGTGGCCATGGACTATTTTACAAATGCCGGAAGCATATGCCATCCCAGACCAGGAAGCAGAGACTGTCGCAGATGCCCTGGTGAGGCATGTTTTCCAGGTTTGGTGCTGCTGAGGTCATTCACAGTGACCAAGGGAGGAACTTTGAGTCTGCTGTGTTCTCCGCCATGTGCGAGCGTCTGGGCATGCGGAAGACACGGACCACTCCCTTACACCCCCAAAGTGATGGCTTGGTTGAGCGTTTCAACCGAACCCTGGTGAAGCAACTAGCCATCCTCACCTCAGAACATCAGCGCGACTGGGACGAGCACCTTCCCCTCGTTTTGATGGCATATAGGTCTGCATGTGCAGGACTCCACTTCATGCACACCTGCTTTGCTCATGTTGACGAGAACTACGCACGCCAGCAGAGATGTCCTTTGGGAAACCCCCTGATACACCGGGGCCCCACCCGGACCTGAATATGCCAAGAAGCTGCAGGACAGAATGGACACAGCTCATGCCTTTGCCGCAATCAGCTACAGAAAGCTGGCATGAGCAGAAGAGGAACTACAACCTGAAGGCCAAGGGCAAAGACTTCAAGGCAGGTGACCTGGTGTGGGTGTATAGCCCGAAGAGAAAAAGGGCAGATGCCCCAAGTTGACTGTCACTGGTTGGGCCCTGTGAGGTGCTGGAAAAGCTGAAAGTGTCTATAGGGTTGAGCTCCCACCCGGAGGTAGGCGTGTGGCCCTCCACAGGACAGACTGGCCGTACAGGGTGACGCACGCCCACAGCAGCACTTTAGGGCCTTTACCCCCTCAGCTACACCCACCTGTTCTGGACTGATCCCCCCACCAGCCCCCCACCTTCACCTCCTCAGCAGCAGCAGGTGGTCTCAGGCCAGCACATCTCGCCACCTGTAATGGCTCCACGGAGGCCCCAGAGACTGAGAAAGCCTCCCTCCCACCTGCATGACTTTGTGTGTGCCCCACGGGACGTGGAACTTTTAGGGGGAGGCAGTGTAGCGACCAGCGTTGCTGGTCCTGTTAATGTTTCTGTGTTAAATTGGTGCTCCAGTTAGTGAATGAATGTGATTGGATGAGTGTGGATGTGGGCGGAGGAGCAAGACAATAAAAAGGGCTGTAGGAGCGCGAAGGGGTGGGATGAGAGACGAACGGGTGTGAAAGAGCATTTATCTTAGGTTTAGTCCTGTATTCGGCGTGGTTGCGGCCAACAGTAACCGTCTGACTTTATTAAAAGCTTCTCGGTTGGAACCGGTCGCCTCTGCGTCATCATTACGTCCAGCAGGACGTTACAATATATATATATATATATATATATATATGTATACACATACATATATGTGTATATATATATATATATATATATATGTATATATGTATTATTTGGAATATATATGTGTATACTCCATATACATATATATATATACACAAAAAAAATTTTTTTTCAAACCACTGTGGCTTTTCTTATGATTTTACCATCCAAGACTGTGAGTTATGACTTCATGTGAAAGGCAAAATAATGTTAAAGAAGTAAAACAGTAGTATCCCCAATCGCTTCCGCCACCAACACACTACTGCATGTTTAGAATTGCACCGCTGTCCATCTTAGAAACATCCAGCTGAAAGGGCTTCTTTTGAAAATGAATGAGAAAATCCTGCGCACAAGTATTCAAGAGAAGAGAAGCATGAAATGCACCTTTTAAAAAATTAAATCCCAAATCACTGGAGGGGTGACAAACTAGAAAAATAATAAGCGAACAAGCTTTAGTGGATGTCTAAACTTAATTATTATTGACGTGGAGCAGAGGGCTGCTTAAACTCTATAGTGTGGCACACTTGTCAACGTCAGGTGTTTCAAATGTGTGCGAAACACAGGAACATCTACATGTGTGCTTGCTGCTGGGAATAAGTGAGAAAATGTGTTTTTTTTTTCCCAGGCAGAAACAATCAATCTTCCATCTGCTTTCAATTTGCAATTTGCAGCTATAGGGTTCCTTCCTCACAGAAATGAAACAACAGGTATGAAAAAAAAAAATATGAATAGCCGGTTTATGCCCAACAATGCTTGTGGCGCACTGCCGATTCTCTTCTGAATGTAATGTAACACCACCAGAGGGCTGATCATTCATTGGCTTTTCTGGGGTTTTTCTGCTTTTTTATATCAACAGCCTGTGTAGGGAAGAAATGGAACCCAGGACTTAATGTTTTTCATTTTTATACAGTCTTATAAAGAAAACCATCATAGAATCTCTATTCTGTCTTCATAATCTCTCCAGGAACAAAAATCAGAGACTAGAAATGTCCAATCTTGTCAGAATGAAAAGATTTGTTTCTGGATGTTTCTATTTTGGGCTTCTTCACACTATGCATTGTCATAAAGGTACCAACCTGGACCAACAGCTGCTGCCTTTAGGATTCCTCTGTTATCTCACTGACTTCCTGCAAAGAAAAAAAACAATACTACAAAGAGGAAGTCTCCTAGACACTATAAACTGTAAAAAATAAATCTTAGGGTGTTTTCAAACCAGAAAAGGTCCAGATTGAGTCCTGTTTCAAACCAAAGCTTGTAGATCTCTTCATTCATCTCTTCATAGCCAGGAATTATGAGGGTGGAGCAAAGACGAGAGGAGAAATAATGGCAGTCTTATACTTTCCAATCCTTGTTGGGATGGTTTACATAGTCAAACTTTATAGTGTGTTGACCAGTTTTGAACGTTTATATCACCATCGAGTACAACACCTTTTACTGCTGCTTTGGTGCAGCGAAGGCCGTTTCTGAGAAGGGAATCAGCTAAGAAGATACGCTGGAAAGTGTTTATGATATAGTTTGTGGGGGAAAAAAGTGTGAGAAACAATGTT
The DNA here is from genome assembly GCA_003999625.1 of Oryzias javanicus. NCBI lineage: Eukaryota > Metazoa > Chordata > Actinopteri > Beloniformes > Adrianichthyidae > Oryzias > Oryzias javanicus. The sequence goes on along the minus strand of CM012449.1, from coordinate 30,410,365 downwards.
AAAAGTTGTTTTAATGAGTCTGCATTCTTCTTACCACATTTCAATCAATTGCTGTGTCTTTTCATTGCTGCATTACTCTGTTTACGTCCCAAAAAAGTAGTCATTTTAATTTAGTTGTTCATCTCTGAGCATGGAGCCTATTCAGGTAAAGGAACTCAGACAAACCAAAGCTCAGTCTGACTGGAATCAAACGGAGACCACCTTTAAAGATAGGTTTGAAAGTAGTTCCAGGGTCCACTTGGGTCTATTCTGATGAACTTTAGTTTACTTTTATTGAACCAAATGTGTCAAGTCTAAATACAACCGTAATAAAAGTTAAAAAGAGAGACTCGTTTCAAGAAAAAAATACATATTTTCTGTCTTGTAGAAAAATATTCTTAAGGAAGTTTTTCAACTGCGAAATAATCTTGGTTTTTAGAACGGTTTAGTATTTTTTTTTTTACTTTAAGTACAAATTAAAGGAATTCTACCAGTTTTTTTTTTTTTTTGTAAAATTACGACTTTAAATCTCGTAAATTAAAATTTTTTTCTCATAAACGTATGTAAGTGCTGGACTGCAGTCCAGCGAATGAACAGCATGAGCAGAAGCAGACCAACTTAACTGTTGGTAACTGAAGGTAACTGAATGTTTAAAAGGTTTCAGATGTTTGGAAGTTTCTTTGTTTGATTTACAGTTTATTAATGTTTTATTCATTGATGGCAGCTTGCAGGATCTCTGCAGATCCCGTTGATGAAGCCGTCGATATCCGCGCAGCCGTCCACTTCCAGTCATCTCTCCCTCCGTGAAAGACAAAATTTCCTCCCACTCTGTGATGCTTCTGTCTGAAGAGGCCTAGTATACATAATTTTCAATGTTTTTGTGCTAACGTAACGGTTTATTGTCATTCCTTGTTTTTGTTTTGTGTCAAAACCAGACATTTCATTTGGAGAAGCGGTCGTCCGGAGGTCTGGAGAACTTTTCACATTCTCCTTTGGTTTCTGCGCGTGACAGAGACATGACGTAAGGTGGTGAAAGGGCTTCTGGGTATGTGGATCAATGGCAAAATAAAGTGGCGGTCCTGTGAATGTCTACCTCTGATCTCTTTATTTTACATATAAAACTCTGCACTACCGACACAGAATCCAGAAAATCAGCTTAATTGATCATTTGATTTTGAATCAACAAAAGGTTCAGAATTTCTTTGTTTTTAACAAAAATCTGGAAATAAATCTTCACAAGATGCTCCACGTCTATTATCTTCGAGCACGGCTCTGATGAAAAGATAACTTTGGGTCTTCTCATTAATTTACGACTTTAAATTACTTTAATTTACAAGTTTTTTTCTCGTAAATTTACAAGATTAAAAATTTAGCCTATAATTTTTACAGCAATAAATATATGACTTTATTCTCAATTTAGCAGTTACGACTTTTCTCTTGTAAATTTATGGGATTTAAAGTTGTAATTTTAAAAATAAAATTTACTTTATAAAGTGGCCCTGATACTCTGTCGTACTTTAGAAACGGCAAATTTATTTTATTTTTTTTTTCAAATTCAAGTTTTTTTGACAAAGCATATTGACAACAAACACTTTAAGATACAGAAGTTGTTGCTTTGCTTCATCTTTTTTTTTCCCCTTCCTTCCCCTTTCTCCCTCCCTTCTTCTTTCTCCCTCTCTTTTAAATAAGAACACAAAAAAAGAAACAAACAGAAAGAAAAAAATATTTTATTTTATTTATTTTATCTGTGCTTATTTAAAGAAAATCTTCCAATGGGGAAATAATTTGTGACAGTTTTCTAAGAGGCCTTTTTCTTATATTGTCCCATCTATTCTCATTGCATTAGTTTGGTGAGGTATCATGCCTTACAAGACCCCCTCCGATCATCTTTTGATCCATTCTAAAGGTTTTTATTTGGCGTTTTATTAATGATGATGGTTTTTTTATTTTAGCCAATTACAAAAAATCTGTTTTATTTTCTTAGACATAGTTTCTGCAGAGCAGCAGTAGATTATTATTACTGTATATTGGCGTGTAGCAACCCTATCCAATCTCTTCCTCTCCCTGTTGCTGACAACTCTGTTTACATGATCTTCCACTAGCTTACACCCTCAACCTAACATTACCAGTGCAGCAACAGTTGAGAGATTCTGCTGTACGGGTTTAAACCAGATGCCAGCTTGGACAAGGAAAACAAAGCCAGATCTAGAAAAGGAGTGACCAAACTTTTGGACGTGTGGGTCACAAAGGATTCTAGAGTTTGACAGAGGGCTGGACCAGGAGCAGTTGTATGGTCTGTTTTGGTAATTTATATTGGAAATAAAGATATATAAAATAAAAAAAGAACATCATGGAGTTTTTGTTACAAAATTGCAGCTTTTGTTCTCAATTTAGAGCCAATTTCACCAAAGGGTCTTTCAGGGAGAAACGCAAGCGTAAAGAAATGCTGCGTTCAGGGGGTGTTGGAAAATGACTGACACAGAAAACACACAACAAAACTTCCACCACATGAGTTAGAAAGCTAGACAACGTCTGGCCAATTTATTTATAGTGCTGCATCTATGACACACCAGAATCACAGAGAAAATAAAACATTATTAAGGATTATCAATATAATTCATTCCAGATTAAATATCTTAATGGGCCACATATGACCCCCAGGCTGTAGTTTTCCCACCCCTGATCTAAACATCTATGTGTAGATAAATTAGATTGGAGCAGACGAGAGGGCTTTCTACATTACATCACAAATCAAATGGGATTTTCATCTATTCCTGATTCCCAACAATTTTAAAAAAGAAATATTTAGAAATGCAATTGTATGCTTCATTTTCTTTAAATGTGTCCTCCATCATCAGAAAATGTCATTAGAACATGTTAAAAACACCACTTTGTATTGGAGTGGGCTTTCGAGAACAATTCCAGTTCGATTAATGAAGCCGCACTGTATCACAGCCATCCAAGCTGCACAAATTCAGCTCGGCATTCTTTGCAGGCCGTCTCACGAAGTTCTCGCTGAGAACTGGTGAACCCGTGACTCCAAAAGCCAAAACGTGCGACTGTTTTATCAAAAGCGAAAACAAATCGGGTCCCGCTTTGCTCCCGATGCGACTTGGAGCCGCTAAAACTCTGAACATCTGCTGGCAGAGGCTAAATGTGAACACAGACATTTCAAATGTGCAGTTCATGCTGTCCACGCCGCAGTTGTCTCCGGGTGATGGAAAGCATGAGTCTGTGGCCATGCGTGCCGCTGAGCGCTCCAGATCACCCACTGCAGGCTTGACCTTCCCTCTCTGGCTGCTTAACCTAATCAATTATGGTTCAGAACAGAAGCCAAGAGAGTGGGGAGACAGAATGCCCACGACCTTGTCAGAGCCCCGAGGAGACTGTGAATAATTTCCTTTGAGTCCCATAAAGAAGGTTTCCATTACAGAAGCAAGGGAGTGAAGGTATCTCCTTTTAACAAAAAAAAAAACAGGAAAAAACAGGTGAAGAAATAAATGTCAAGTACACAGATAAGATCAGGCACAGCTTGATAATCTGAAGGAAACCCTCTTATGTCTGGTATTGTCAGGCTGAGGGAAACAAATTACTCGAAGAATGCCACTTTTACAGCAACAGCCTCAAACCTGTCTGGAAAAATAAAAGATGGAGCAAGAAAAGCTGAAATCGCTGAAGATTTTAGCTCGTCTGATCTGCTTAGGACCTTGAAAACAGGCTGAAACAAAAATGCAACCTCAATAATGACACATGTTCTAGAACAAAGATTATTTTAGGAAGATTTTAAGACATTCTGATTATGTATTTGAGGTTTTCTTTATACCAGCACAGCCATTTTTTTAAAGATGATCCTGTGTTTGTCACCTTGTGAGAAAATTCAATTTCTGTTCTCCTTTCAGAAGTTAGAGGTTGTTGTTTAATAAATGGTGGATATTTAAGGACATTCAAACCTATACTTACAATTAAATATCAATAAAGCCATTGATTATTGCACCATATTCTATAATGATTACTCCATGTATCTTCTTTAGGTTTCTAATCAACATCAATGCCCTCAAGACTCCTTCCTATGGGGCCCAAATGTACAAAAATTAATATTTTTCTGACAACTGGATGTTTTGTTTTTTTTAATCTGAAAAAAAACAGAAAATATGTATTTCTCAAAAAAAAATGTGTACATTTGATTGATTGATGTATTGATTGGTTGGTTTATTTTAAGCATAGATTACAGAAAATACAGACAAAAATACACATTTTTCAAACTCAGTACAGAAATAATGAAATTCATTGATTAAAAAAATAGAAAACAAACAAACAATAACAAAACACACTTATGTGACATTTGGTTCATTTAACTTCTAAACTGTATTTTAGATATAAAGTCATGGATGGCAGAGAACTTCTTACAGCTCAACCAGGACAAAACAGAACGGCCCAGTTTTTGTCTTTGTTTTTTTACTTCTATAACTTTTCATTGTTAGTGGGGTTATGTCTGTGTGTGTTTATGGAGGGAGGGGCTGGGTAGAGGGTGGACTGGGTTTCTCTCTTTTTATTGATTTATTTATTTCCTTGTTTCTGTTTTTAATTGAACAGCGCTTCCAGCTGCACAAACATTTATTTTATTTATTTATTTTACAAATAAAGTTTGATTTGATTTGATTGCTCCACATGGAATGGGAAGAAGCAAACTTATATAGTCCCACCCCTACTTAGTTACTTCATTTTACATAGTGATGTGCAATTTTGCATGGTTAAGTAATCCAGTTTTGATCAGATCCAATGCAAGTTTTGTTTTTCAAGTAACAAAGTGAAGTGCTTGTTGATTATTGATTAATCTCATGAAGCATTATTTCATGATTTCAGTAAAAAGTTACATTATTCACACAATGGAATTTAAAGGAGGGAATATATTCTTTGCTGAAGCATTATTTATCTTTTATGGTTTTAAATTCATCTTTAAATTCCTTTTCAGAGATTTTAAAGTTTAATGACATTTTAAAGACCCACTCTAATGAAAATAGTGGGTTTTTTGTTTTGCTTTTCTTAGCATGTTCTTGCCACCTTTTTCTGATGATGGAGGACACGTGAAAAAAAATTTTTGCTTGTCTTAATATTTATTCAAATCACGGTAATCCGTTACAGATGATAAAAAATGCAGTCTAAAAAACTTGTAGTTGTCACGAAAAAACTCAAATTACCAGGCCACAAGTCTCCCTTAGGGCATTTACTTGCAGACAAATACATCCATTAATGTCTTCGTTTTCCTTGGCCCCAATCTGTATAACCACATTATCCTAATATTGCACCTGTAATATTAAGTTGGGGGAGTGAGGACATGGAAATCAGAAAGAGAGCAGGAAAATGGAGGGATAATGGAAAAGGTATGGAGAGAAAATAGACTCATCACGATTTGTGTCTGCGTTACTTGATTTGTGCGAAACTCTGGATTTGTGCGTTAAAAATTCTTGATATGTGTGGGGAAGGACCTGGAGTGATGATTTGATCAGCTCTACGACCGGCTCTCTCTAGGGCAAACAGACAGTGCCAGGTTCTTCTCCACATTCAGGAAATGGAGCAGGAAGTATGGCCGACCGCCTCTGTCCGCTCTCTTCGTGTCGATAAGGGCTCGGAGGTGCAATCTTGCAGAAGAGCTCCATGGCAATGGCGCTGCAGGGAAAGCTCAGCCCAGAGGGAGCAATGAGAAAAGATAAACTTAAGTGTTGAGTGTTTTAACAATCACTTTAATCAAGCTTATTTATATTAATTATTGGGGCATATCTGTTTAAGAAAGTGGAAAACTGTCAAGTTTTCACCAGATATTACGGGTGAATCTTGGAGACGTGAAGAGTCTCACATAAGTTTTGTGTGTGTGTAACAAGCAATTCAAACTAATTTTAAGTTATGTATGTGTAAATTGTATTTAGTATTTTGGATTTCTTTTTCATTTCATAATTTTTGCACATGTGAATTCACAATTTCTAAAACACAAAGTTATGCACAAAATGTATTGTTTTAGTTACAAATCCAAAGTTATGCAGAAATGAAGAAGTCGGATGAGACTATTTTCTCTCCATAGGAGAGAACAATCCGGCCCAAAACTTACAGACAAATTTCTAATGAACTACTGCCACTCTGCAGAAACACCCACTGGGAACGCTTAGAATAGATTAAAAATATGATCAGTGTGTCTTTAAAAACTTTTGGAAAAACTTGTGTCAAGAAACTGCTGACTGTTTTTGAATCCTTGTAAGCTTGTAGATGGAATAAACTGGTACAAGGCGCCAACTAATAACTTATCAACTCCAGATGATATGTGGAGATACAAGCATTAATGTGAGCCTGTTTGTTCTCTGGAATACTGTCGAATAATGAAGAGTAAAGACAGAATTCAGATTAAGCTACAAACTTTCTTTGCATCTTAATAAAATGTACAGCTAATATTTTGTTGTTAGCTGGGTTTTTGGTTACACATCAACAAATGTCTCAAAAATATGATACATGTGTGTTCTATAGTCAACGTTTACACCTTTAACTAAACTGGATTGTCTGATTAATAGTGAAATAACTCAAATGTGTTAAAAAAAAAAAAAAAACTTCTTGGATGATCAATTTTTGATCTCTGCAATAAATGGGCAGCACCCACAATGAACCAGATGTTCATTGTGGGTGCTGTAAGACTTTAAGCATTTTGTGTAGCTAAATTGGGAGAAGTGTTTTATAAATAAAGCTTTGATTTGATTTATTATTTGTTTTAAAAATACTCTAAGAAAAAAAATCTCAGTTTTAATCATTTTTATTATTACCTTTGAAACATTTTTTTTAAATTTAAGTATCATGTATTGTTTTGTTTTGATTAAGTTTCAATTTACAAAGACAATAGATTTTGATTTTAGATATTTTTAGATGCTTCAAATAAGAGGTTGAGGATTTTAGGTTTTGATATAAAGAAATGCAAATTATCCTCAATTCAGGTCTTTTCAAATGTCAATTAATTCAGTATATTATTGACCAGAAACTCTTCTTATAATCAGTTTTGTGTAAACTTTGCTGCTTTTTTTGACGCTCGCTCAGCTCCACACAGTTACATCTGTGCAGTACAACCAGAATCAGTGCTCAAGTTAGCACAGAGAGCTCAGGGCTGTCATTACGACAGTTATGCATGCTCCCTCAAATTTGCACCATTGTCTCAGTATTTCAACCAACAACCCGTAAAATCATTGCACTTTTGTTTCTTTTTAGGTTGAGCATCATTATTTGACATGAGATGCAGTTCACTCCACCAGCTTTAGACTTTTGGAGAAACCTGAGCAAATGAACGAGTTTATTTTTTCACGCAGCAGTTATTTATTCAAAACTGTTCTGCTCAAGGGCTGGGCAGCAAGGCAGTTTGGAGCGGTTGCAACAGCTTGTTCTCTGCATGAATTCACATCTTTAGAGAAGCCTTATTACCTTTCACTGCTGTGTTATAGCCTGAAGAGGGTAAAGTGTTGAGTTTGCATTACTGCAAAGCACACGTCTTGAAGGTTTCTCTTCCCCCATCGTCTAGTGGGTATCTGAAACCACTTAAGTCATTTGAATAGACAAATGCAACAGCAAGTCACAATTTAAACATCCACTATGAAGAAAATCACATTTTTCACATGCTTTTATCATGTTTTTGAGACATTTTTCTGGACTTAAAATGGCATTTCGGAGTATTTTTTTTTTTTATTTCAATTGTTGTGGATCAGACAAAAAAAATGCAGTTTAAAAAAGATTGCATTCATGATGTAAAAAAAAAAAAAAAAACGTTGGGCATGCCACAAGCTCCCTGCTCTGCTCCATTCTGATGCATCCACTCGTAGACGTCTATACTCACATATGTTTTCGTTTTCCTCATCTGACCTGACATCTGACTTCAAACTGTATGGATGGATAGCTATGGTATTTCTCCCCATTTTTGTTGCACAGGTAATGTTATGTTGCGAGTGTGAGGGCCTGTAAGCTAATGCGAGGAAGTGTAAACAGAGAGCTCTCCTTGTGAGGAGCCCCTGCTAACCTTTGTGTGTTTGTTGAGAAAAGAAAGTCACAAAAAAGAACTCAATTGGAATTGAATCCTTTTAATAAAAAGTTGGATCAAGACAATGCCCTGAAAAATGGTTTCCTGAGACAAGCACTGCGGGGCTTTAGGCTAACGCGTGGCGAAGAGACACCCCCACCCCCCACCCCCCAACTCGTCACATATTGATGTTTGGTTAAGGACTTCTCCTTTTTGATACTGCTATAGTGAATATGCTAATGTTGCTAATGCTTCTAGTGTGACAAGTTCTAGAGTTATTTTGAATGTAGTTAATAAAGTCTGATAGAATTATCTCACTTAAAATGCCTTATATTTTGGTGTGCCCTGTGAATGACATAAATTCAAATATAATTCACTGACATAATCTGAAAGAGCACGTTCACTCAAAATATAATGGAGTGAATCTTTAAGACAATGATTGTGAATAATGGTTTCAGACATGCACAGATACAGTCCAGGCTCTCCCTTTCTGCCCAGTTTCCTGAACTAAACTTGAATGTTTCCCTCAACACGGTGATGTGAAGCGCTTCAACACATGAAAGATTGAAGCTTGTCATGTTCTAAATACTTTTCCTGCACACGTTCTTTGCTGTCAGAAAGTGAAATCCTCTAGGACAAATCAAAGTTTGTGAAAAATCAAATCTGAAGACCAAGTAAGTGCTTGTTTCACAGGGAAGTCTTGTAATTTGACATGCGTGCTCTAGATTTTGTTCTCCTACTTACATTTGTTGTCCTCTGTGCCCAGACAGAGCTCGGAGCTTTTTTGCTGGCTGATGCTGTTACTGGGGAAGGATCCCTGCTGCATGTCCTTTATCCAGCCGAGTGAGCAGGGTAGCCTGCTGCCTTCTCCTTCGGAGACTGGAGAATGGAAATAAATTCTGTGGAGCTTTTTCTTTTCACGGACATCCACTGCAACGTCTGTCAGACCGCAATCCTTCCATTTCCATACAGGGAAACATTAACTCAATGAAAGGATGCTAAATGTTACTGCAGTGAAATCCCTCAAGTGAGAACAAAAGGCTTGTTTGAACAGCAAAACCAAATATGGATGGTCTGTCGCGCAGGCAGACAATGCACATATGGTGAAATCAATGCACCGCCTGCAGTGGCTTCACCTGCAGTTTGCAGTCTGGCCTCTCCGCTGATTCCAACAGCAGCTGATGGTAGCTTGTTTGTTGCTAACACATCAATCATTGTCACCTTCTAATGACTTATTCATTAGCTTCGCCAAAACACACATCTTGATGATGAGACTGGAAGGAGCATGTTTCAAGACCCGCAGTTGCAGAGTCTGCAATCAGCATTCTGTGGAATTAAAGCCACTATTAATCAATTTTAGGCGAGCTGGAACCGATCCCAGATGCATGATCCTGCGAGGAAAGATGGGAGGAAGCTCGCGCGACAGTTGGATGTCAGCGTGTGAAAGAGACTGAGTGTAAGGGGCTAATACTGTTACACAGAAACCATGACATCAGCAGAGGAGCTGCATATTTAAAACAATAACAAAGAGATGCAGCTTGACTTGTAGGTAATAAAATCTCTGGAGTTTTCTTTTTCTTCTCAGTCAGTGCAGGTCAGAGTGATCAGTTACCACTGGTTTTGATTAAAGTAATTGGAATATGTTTAAAAAAAAACAATAAAAACAAATGCAAATTAACCAATTTGGTGAGGTCTCAAAATCTCTGAAGAAACAGCTCAAGGTTACTGAACAATAACGGGAAGAAAGACCTTCAGAAGATGAAATAATAATTAAAAAAAAAACTGAAAACAAATGAGTGAAGCTATTTTAGGCATGCAGTTTCTAAAGACCCACTCCTATAGAGTTTTTAAATGTTCTTGTGGCATTTTTCTGATGGAGAAAATATAAAAGGACCTTTACCAGATTTTTTTTAAGCCTTTTAGAGTAAACTATCTAAATATATAATCTTATAATACCTTTGGGACACAAAAAAACCAAATGATTTATGAAATATGACTTATTTATGTTAACCGTTTCCCTAATTAAGACGACTCGATCTCTGAGGCTCCGCCTTTCCTTGTGGGCGTACTCCTAGATCCGTCCTCGGCGGCATGTCTTTGTAGTAACCCCAGCATTCACAGACAGAATGGTGATGGCTAATGGGTTCATTTTGTGGTGAAATTCAGTCAAGAAATGCAGACAACAACATCAGATGAACATTTCAGGATTTATTGAAATGATGAGAACATTGAATTATGTTATGATTAGCACTGGCTGTGAACCGTTTTCTCTGTGAAGCATCACAATTTTTTTTGAGGTGCCGTACCTTTCTGTCCTTCAAACCAGAATTCTACTATTTCTTCTTCTTTTTTTTTCAATTCTTTATTAGTTTTTACTTTTAAAATGGAACATTACAGTTATGATTAAACAAACATTAGGGATGTGTGCCTTCTTTACATTGGAAATGAAATCAAAAGCTGAAGTGCAATCTCTAAAATCAAAACAAAATGCATATACGCATCTCCTCTGACAAGTATTATAAACTCAATCCAGCTTTTCCATCTTTCATGAAAGACCTCTTGTTGCATTCTTATGCAGAAAATGATCTCCTCCATTTTATGAACGTCATAAACAATATTTATCCAGTCATTCAGCACAAACCTCTGAGGATTCAACCACTTTCTTGTGATGGCTTTCCTTGCTGTTGCACTCAATATTTGAAACAAATGGTTTTTTTTTCATGTGACTTGTTCTTCTTCCAAACATCCTAGATATAAAATCTCTAGTGTGAACGGGATGTGAATGCAACTACTTCATCGCTTGCTTTTTCCACCAGGAAATAGTCTGCTCCCTTCCTGCATGCATCTTACCTCCTTGCGCCATTCTTGGATACATTTAGGATCAAATCTTGTGCAGACTCCTCACCAGAATGTCCTTTAGCCTATATCACCGCACAAAGTTTTAATGCCAAATGCAATGAGCGTTTCTTGGTCGGCATCTGCACGAGCTGGTGGAGCTTGCAAAGCTAGATGATCACTTCTAGCTTCACAGAGAAAAGTGTGTGTGTTAGCCTAGGGTAGGGTAGGCTGGTAGCGCTTCCTGGTGAGGGGTGTTCTCACTGGTCTACGTCACACACTGACCTGCTCGTTTGCTTGGGTTGGGAGGGGTTGCTGCTAAGAGCGGTGGTTTTTGGAGGAATGCTCAGAAATATGTGACCAGATCAAAATACCACTTTGGGGTTTTTTCTAATATGGAATGAAGAGTATAAAACACCTGAAAGCTCAAAGAGTTGATTTTTCACTTTTAGGCCCGTTAAGCTAGCTTGTAAACAGAGAGCTCTCTGCAACGGGGAGTGGAAAGGGGGCGGGGTTGCTCCACACTAACCAGTACCACCAACAACTCGAAGGAAAATTTCTATTGAACTCCTGCCGCTCGACTGAAACTATCTCCTAAAAAAAAGACAGATTTAAAAACAAAATTTTTTAGCTAAAAACGTCATAATCACAATTAAAAACAACTGGGAACGCTTTTAAAAATGAATAAAAAGAAGGTCAAAGTGAGGTTTTAAAGAGTAACAACACTAAAAGTAAAGAATTAAAAAAAAAATGATTTTATGTAAAATTTGTAAACAGATATGCACTAATTTTAGTGTTGTCAGCTTAGGAGTTTTTATGTAAAAGATGAGATCATAAAGCAGATTTAGAAAGCAAACTCTGTAAAAAATAAGGTTAAAAATTCCTTTTATTTTGATATGAAGGCAAATATGGTGTGAAGGATAATTATGGAACAGTGTAAGAGTCCTGGTGAGAAACAAATGCTGCCAACTGGGCAGATTTTCTTGATTTATTATTATATTAAAAAATATATACTCAAATATTTATTGAAATTTTTACCCAAGACTGATGCACCAGCTGCATTACATCAGGTCTTTTTTTAAGTTTTTATATATGCTTCATTCCCTGTGTGGAGATCAAAATCAGGGAGTTCTGTTTGATTTTTTGTTGGACAGGTGTTGGTGTGGGTGTTGATTCTGCAGCAGGAAAACGTGGATGGTGGTGAACATGAGCTGCAGGGTAGATATGACATGCCTGCACAGAAAAATAAAACGTGCAATGGGAAAGAAGGAAAAAAAAAAGTCTGCTTTGATATCTGACTGTACATGATTTGAGCTTCAATATTCCAGTCAGAGTTCCATCCTGAATCCAAAAGCACCACACATGACACATGAAGCAGAAAAATTATTCCAAGGATCAAAATCCAGTCGTCTTATTGGGGTTAGGAATAAATGGGGGATATTTGCACAAACACAAATAATCACAGCAGAGAAATGGACACAAATGACATGAAAGTTATACAAATCTAGTCATTTCCTCTACTGCTAACTACAGGGTGGAGAAAATTGGACAAAGGGGCATCGTACTGAAGAAAAGCTGGAGGAAGCATAATTGCACTCACAAATCAATGTGCATTCAAGCGTTTCAGTCTGAAAATCCTAAATTCAAACTTTATATAACAAACAGATATTTGGTTATCTTGACTGCATGTTTACACCACAACTGTAAAGATAATTTATTAAGCTTGTTGGTTTCATTTCCTCCAAATCCTTGCAAAACCTACTTATATTAGAAGAATTCTGGGTTATTTCGAAAAATGTTAAAGATCCTTCAGTTCTTGTTTAATGTTTTCTAATATTAAATGCAAAACTTCAGGTTAAAGTTTCTCCTGGAGTCAAAATGAAAGTTCAGGAGTGGAAGAGACGCCCTTCAGATGAAAACCGATGACCAAACAAAATCCATCAACAATGAAAGAAGACGTCATTGAGTGGTAAATCTTCATTCCTGCGTCTGAAACTGAAGCGCTGAATGGTTTCAAAGAAAAATGGAAATCAGGAAAATAACCAGAAATGTTGATCAGCAGAAGAAATTGGGAAACCTTTGGGTTTATAAGCATCATAAAACATCTGACAGCACAAACAAACAATTAATGAGGAAAGGATGTTCTATAAACAAGTGTCAGGAAGTCCCACTCTGATCTGAATTTCTATGATGGCTAAATCAATAAACCTGAGTTGTTTTCCAGGATATAGTTTCTGCAGAGCGGCAGGAGTTCATGGGCTGGACCATTGCCGTGGGGTAATCCCACCTCCACCTTCCCTCCCCATTACTGACAGTGAAATAAAATGGAGAGCAACACTGGAGCTATCCAGCCGTACAGTTTTGAGCAGGATTCCAGCTCAGATGAAGAAAATGATGACTTCAGACGGCATCAGAGGGGGCGGAGCGTTTATGTTACATCACAAATGCACTCCTTTTCAAATGGCTTTTTTTTTTTCGTCTGCTTCTGATTCAGAATACAGAAATACACAGAATTTTACGCTTACTGTTCTTAATATATGTCCCCGATTATCAGCAGTTAAATGTCAAAATACCATTTTCATTGGAGGGAATTTTAAAACTAAACTTTATTCAAAGTCTTGGAGAGCATTGACAGTAGATTTTAGACATTTGTCTTTAAAAGCTCTTCTTGCTTTTAATGGCAGTATTTAGTTCTAGGTATACACACATATTTATTTATTTATTGGTGTAATTTTTCTTTTTCCTCCTGGTCCTCTTTTCCAAATCCATCAGGTAAATGTGACTCCCCTTCTTAGAAATGCTTGTTTTCCATTACAAACATTCTTGTCTTTTTCCCACCTCTTTTTTGCTCCTTCCTTCTTGAATGTTTCCTGTTTCTTCATTTCATCATTTGTTGTTACATCAGTTAGAACCAGAATTTTTTATGCTAAGCTTGAATAAAATCTTTGTTTTTTTAGAAACATTGGTGTGTGTTTTACGAAAAAAAATTGTTGCAGCTGAAATACAGTGACATGAGTGATCAGCGGCTCCTTCCTGGAAATCACACGACAAACAGGCAGAAAACATTTGTGTGATTGGCACTGCAGGAGAGCTTCACGCTCCGCCTCTCATGCTTTTCCAAATCTGGCAAGTAAACACATGTGTAATCAAGGATGGATCCAGAGCCCAGGCCCAGAGCTGTGCTGCTCACCTCCCGAGCCGTGCCGCACGGAAGGGGCGACGGCACGCGTCCAGGTGCTGGGAACAGCTGCGCGCCTCTGAAGCGAGACCCTGGATGCGTGCGGCGGGTGGCCGCAGCACAACTCCAAAGGTGGCCCCGTCAGCTGGGTTGTGACAGCCCTGCCGTCCTGTTAAATATCAAAACCCTCTCAAATTGACCGCCGCTGTTAGCCCTCTCACTCTGACAAACAAGAATTGCATTTAGCTCCTGCAGAAGCGACTGAATACATTAGAGCGAGTGGCTTCTTTAAGAAATGTGTGGAAGGAAAAGCTAATTCAAAGAAGCAATTATTATAAATGCCTTTTTAGAGCCGCAGGAAAAATTGGTCCGTTTTTCCTTTTCGGTGGCCAATTTTCCTTGTAGACTTGTGCAGGAAAAATCGATTCTGCTGCGCGCTCAACTCTCAAAAACAGACCTCTGGCAGGTTGACTGATACACTCGGGTTGTGAAACCCTGGCAGTGGCTGTCACACACTCCTGCACTTGGTTCATCATCTGTGATTTGGAATGGAGGCACAGGTGGACGGAGCGCTGCCTCCCTCATTTAAGAAGCTCTTGGCTGTTCGGTGACACATGGATAATCCAACAAGGTATCAATCATTACTCCGTTATTGAGGTAATAGGAGAGACTCTATGTTTCCTGGTCACTGTCCTTATTATTCTTGGGGTAGTGGGCCCCCGTGAGACCGCAGAGCCAGATGGAAGTGAGGTGTTGTCACCACCGAGTGAGCAGGTAATGGATTACTCCAGCACAAATGGGCTCCCACATGGGAGATGAGGAATCCACTGACAAAGAGGCGGAGGGTGAGTGGCAGCATCTTCCAAGATCCCTTTCTTCAACTTTCTCCTGAGTGTGCGAGGCGGCTCGCTTTCAAAGTGACACAGAGTCCGCCAACAGTGGGATTAATGAATTTTGGAAGGCCTTTGAGAGGAAAACAAAGGCGGAAAACAAATATCTTCCAACCAATTTGTCATACATTTCAGTGAGTGGAAGTGAGACACCGCTCTTTCTGAATTGCATAGAATTACACGATGCATAATAGGGCATCTTTCCAATTAAAAAGTCCATCCCCGCCTCTTTTTTTTCCCCCCAACTCCTGTTCTTGAAAGAAGCTGATTTGTCCTGACATGAGGGAAATATGGCTCCTCTGACAGTCGTTGCTCAGGGATATGATTACGCTGTGGTAATTATGATTGTTTTCTTTTTTCAATCACAGCTGAATGGAGTGGAAGTGGGTTATTCCGGCAGCATCAGAATGACTGCGCTGGATTATTCTGATGGGGCCCATTTCAGATACAAGCATTCTGCTGGCACAAGCACAGACAAATGCACGCAGCAACTCTACGGGGAGACCAGCGACAGTCCTGCAGCCTCTGCAGGCAGATCTGCTCACATCCACTGACTTCAGTATCTCCTCACAACACAGATAAATCCAGGTTGAGCTCAAAAATTGAAGATTTTTTTTGCATTTTGTGAATAAAACAAACAAGCTAAAACATCATGTTATGCTTAAAGCACAAAAGCACCAAATTAAATATTTAACTCCATCAGTCGGTTAATTCAAATCCTCAATGTTGGCTATTTTGATTTTCTTTTTCTTTTTTTTTTTTTACCTACCAAAATTCTGTCTCTTTTCATGCCAGATGCAGCAGCCTGTAAATACAAAGAGTTCTCTTTTAAGGCTTGAAAGCACATATTTGTCTGAAGTCTCAGTCAGCGCCAAACACTTTTTATCATCACACAATTTCAGTTTCAAATCACGCTGCACTCACTGTGTACTCCAGATAGGAACTTTCTTGGTTGTTTTTCTTTTGTTATCAGTTGAAAATTCTAATGAGCAGACTTGCAATTAGGAAATATTTGTAAATGTAATCCTTACTTCAAACAATGCTTTTGTGAATCAAAAATTTGCTTCACATCTTCCTTAAGTTCAGAACATTCGTGTCACTGGATGCAAAATTGTAATTAAAATGATTTGCATGAGGATAATAATTCATAAAAATAATAAGGAACTTGGAAACATTAATGGATAAAAACCCAAAATAAGTTAAAAGTAAGCTCTTTGAACAGCAAACAACCTTTGGAAAATGGACATTGAAGCTCACTTAGCTTTGTGTTTGTGGTTATTTTATTCTGATTTTGGTCAATAAAATTTTTGATTTCAGCTTTAAAACAGAGTCTAAACTGATGGATGAAAGGATAGATGTAAGAAACAGGCTGACAGGTCATAGTGAACACACAAGGGGTTAGAAAGAGTTACAGGTGAGGCGCAAGCATGTCATACAGGTTTTCCATTTTTCCGAAACCTCAAAATCCTGCAGACTGCTAAAGTAGCCCATTATTTCACTGATAAGTGTCGACTTCTTGAGTCCAGCATGACTGTTAGGTCGAATTCTTCCCATATGGAGAGAAAATAGACTCACTCCAATTTGTGGGTGTCTTATTCTTGATTTGTGTGTAATTTAGGATTTGTGCGGAGCTTGAATGGAGCTCGGCCTTCAGACAGACAGCCTTGTTTTATAAAGCCATCAAAAGACAGAACAAACTCCCACAAAGTCTAGAACTTTCCTCAGAACTGAACCAGTTCTCATGTAATCTTAAAGAATTACTATTAGAAAAGCAGCAGTGTCAACATTAAGGATTGTAAATAACACAATGTGATCTGTAGAAATTTTATTGTGTATTTTTTATTGTGTAACAAGTTGTGATAGTAATGTTTAAAGTAAGAGTGTGAACTTGAGTGACTGCTTATCTTTGGTCTGCAAGCATTGACGTGGTTTTAGTTAGATTTTATTGTAAAATTTTATTTTTTTAGTCAGTTGGTTGTAGAAAAGTTCAATGTGTGAATGATTGTTTACATTTACATTTAAGTTTGTATTGTGTTAATTTTTACTTGTTTGGGGACTACAGATGGAAACTAGCTTCAGCTATAATCTGGTGTGCAGCATCTTTTACATATTATCCCTGTAAGACAAATAAAACAGGCACCCATTTGCTTTAAGTCACTGGAAAACACTATCTCCGATTATTTATATAAAACTTTTTTCTATTAATCTATATTGTGTTTAAAAAAGGAAGTGTCAAAGAAAGTACTGATGTTTTTCTAAGTCTTTGGAGCATTTAGCAGCATTAGCTAGAAGCACTAAGCGCCTGTTTGATTCGATCAGTCTGTCACATTGCTGTGGAGAAAACTCTGGCCTGTTTTCTTTGCGAAATCGCTTCAGTCCATTCAATTGGAGGACATTTTTCCAACGAATTGCATTTCATTTTTCTTATTACGGTCTCACAAACATGGACGGATCGAGCCGTATGGCCTACTTTGGATCAAGCTTTAGTTGTCAGAAAGATGGCTTCACATGTGACAAGAATATTCTGTTATTCCAAAAGTTTGTGGTCGACTGCAAGACAGTCAAGTCCTGTGGGGTTGGTTAGAGGCTGAACCCATCCATCACCCCTCTGGCACCAGACTTCTCTGCAGTCTTGAAATATTTCTGACCTGCTGAGTTAGGTTTTCACTTTGGTTTCACCTGTCTGTAGGACATTGTTCCAGAGGTTTTTCAGGTATGTTCAGATGGGAACATCAGTCATGTTTGTGTGTTCCTTTTCTACATAAGGCTTTCTCCTGGCAATCCTTTCCATGCAAACTGTATTCCTTCATTTTTCTTTCTATAATCCTGTCATTGAGTTTAGCATTTAACATGCTCAGTGAGTCGTAGAATGTTGCTCTCAGGCTTACTGTTTTGTGCATTGCATGGTCTGACATTGAGGTAAATTTGACTCAAGGTCTGTTTCGGGGTTTGAGACAACTTCCTTAGATGCAGTCCATTCACAAATGACATTTCTTGCTATGAAACGATGGCCTACAAAATGTCAGAGAAGGTTTTTTTTACCTTTCTAGTTCAACGTGTAGCAACTTGTCCTACCCTAACATGATATCTCAGGACTGTGATGACAAACAGATCACTGAAGTAAAGCTACATTTATACTACCCCCGACAATGCACGTTCAAGAGGTCACTTCCATTGAAAAGTCTATGTAAATGTGCATTTTAGGCTTCAGCGTTCAAAACTAAAGAGGTCACGTTTACGGTTTATAACAGTTTTTGGGTTCCGAGTACAAAGCACAGGGACAATGAATACATGTCAAACTTTGACAAACTAGGGACTCGGATTTGGAAGGAATGTATGGACGGCGTCCATTTTAATTCACGGAAGTACCAACCTTTTGAAAATTCATCATGGAGGAGAAATTACTAATTGCAGTTTATGTCTGTCCAGAATTATATGACCTTTATTGAGACTGAGTGGTGAAATAAAAAAGCCTCGATGGAGTTTCACAGGATTTTCACCGTACAACTGTAGCTGGTGGACACACTGACCGTGGTGCAGCGGTAGGGCGGTCGTCTCCTAATCAGAAGATTGTGGGTTTGATTCCCGCCTTGCCTGTCAAAGTGTTCTTGGGCAAGACACTGAACCCCACATTGCCTCTGGTGGAAGGTTTACGCCTTCAAGGAAGGTAGAAAAGCACTGTACAAGTATATGCCATTTACTTTAAACGCATTCTTAAATGCGTTAAATGGCTGGTTTGTATGTAGCTTCACACTGTTTTTGAAATACTGATTATAAAGACACACTCCAACAAAAATCGTCATGTTCTTAACATGTTCTTGTAGCATTTTTCTCATAGTAGAGGGCTTATATAAAATAATAAATGATCCAAACTGAATTTCTGAGTATTTATTAATTCAAATCAGAAGCAAAGGAAAACTGGATGCTTGAAAATACTCGGACTGATGACACAGTCCCAGGTTCTGGTTGGAGCGCATAAGAGAGACCACATCACCCGCATCCTGGCTACCCTTCACTGGCTGCCTGTGAATTTCAGAATTCATTTTAAGATTATTTTATTTGTTTTTAAATCTTTAAACAGTTGCACACTGCCGTACCTCTCTGAGCTTCTCTGTGCCTCAGATCAGCTGATCAGCTTCTCCTGGAGGTACCGCGGTCCAAGAGGAAACTCAGAAGGGAACGAGCGTTTTCAATCATGTTCACCGAAGCTGTGGAACGCTTTGCCACTCAGCATTCAGCAGGCATATTCACTGTCCATTTATAAAAACTTCTTAAAACCCATTTTTATCGCCAGGCATTTGACACACCATGAGACTCTGCTCTGCTGGTGTGTTTTACTGTTTTATTGTTTTATCTTTGTTTTTATTTGGTGTTTTTATATAATGTAATTTGTCTATATTTTTTTCTGTTTTTACCTTTTAAGCTGTGTTTTAATTGTTCTTTGAAGTTTAATGTGCGGCGCCTTGTTCGACCGAGGTCATTTTGCGATATGTGGTTAACCAGCAACAAACCGGATGCTAACGTGGATCTGCCCGGCTTTACCTTCGTGAGAGTGGGCCACGACCCAAACACCAGCGGGAAACGCAAAGGTGGTGGCCTCATCCCGTACGCCAGGGTTCCCCAGCTGGCGGACCACGGTCCAGGTCCAGACCCCGAGATCCTTTTATCCGAATCGCCAAGCATTTTTTTAAAAAAAGTACAATTTTACATTCATCTTTACACTGCGATTTTTGAACAGGCTACGTTTAGACCGGGGTCCTTCAACCAGCAAAAGCTCAAAGTGGTGGGCTAATGTTTACATAGTTGGGACATAAAGTTATCTGGAATTATCATGAACAATGGCTCGATCTACAATTAGAAAAGTGGACTGAAAATCATGTCTTTCGAGATGATGAACTGAAGCTTTCGCTTTTATTTAGCCAGCAGTGAGGCCGGTGTGTTTTATAAGCATGAAGTCTGTAGCTTTTGTTAAAAACGACGACAATGAGCAGCACAAAACACAAAACTTCTGACACAAATTACCCGACAGAATGAGTGACGTGGTTAGGAAAAATATACAAACTGAGAGTACAGTGCAAGCGTACAACACACAGACTGTAACAGCACAACAATGGGCTTACGAGTGCTCACTACGAGTGGAATGGATTTTGGGCAAGCACAAAAAAGTGACCCCGAGATGATTAAAGAGTGTATGGAGGTGATGACAGAAACAATATTAGAGGAAAAAGAGGGACGGCAGCTTCGAGAAAAGGTCCGACAGATTCCCCTGTCGTCAACAAGAGCTGAGCTGCTTTTCAGAGATGTGCAATTCTACGGAGCTAAATTGGTGCCAATATCATTTGAAACCCAAATAAAACAAATTGAAAAAAATATTTATGTTTGGCTAAAAAAAAAAAATACCAGAAAATGTTTTCCATTCTGAAAGGAACTTAATTTCAGCTTCAAATGTTCTTTTTTTTCTTTCAAAACTAAAAATATCAGTTTAAAAAAGAAAAAAACTTTTTTTTTTTAATATGAAAATTTCTGTTTCAAAACTTTTTGCCCTTTTGTGGCGGGGCAAACACGAAGGACCAATCAACATGGATGAAGGTGGTAACTTCAGTCCTGGTGCATTCACTGACTCTGCTAGAACAGAGTTTTGGACACAGTTTTCAGAAGATAAAACTGCTCTTTTAACTCGTCTTGAGACAAATTCAGACTGTGATAGTACAAACATTACAGACATTTTCTGATCATAATTATCAAAGCTCCAGGGGCTTTCAGACTGCTCTTTTTTTTTACTTTAATTGTCATGAATTACAGATTATCTGACAAACAGGCCACAGTTTTTCAGAATGGGGAGCAGCAGTCCAGCCAGACCAGTAGCACACCATAAAACCCAGGTGGGTTTTTCTGCGGGCTTCATGGTGGTCCCACCTGTGTTTGCCCACAAACAAGTAAATTCTCAACTTAAAGACGAAAAGAAGCAGCTTCAGGATCAGGTTTCATACCTGAAACAACAACAAGAAGACATTTGTAAACCGGCTCTTCAGCAACAACGTACTGAATAAACTGAGACTGAGAGTCTTATCATTCTTCTGCGTTCCTGGGATATGTTATATATATATGTATGTGGTGTGTGTGTGTGGGGGGGGGGGGGGGGGGATGCCTATTCCCCGAGGTCTCCTCCCTATCAAGCAATGTCACTTTTTAGAGAGGAGATCAGTTGGTGGAGTAGGCTATGTTAATCCCCCCTACACACACACACGCAACACTTAACAAATGCTCACACCAACACACAACACATGAGTTAATGTGTCAGAGTTTAGTCTGATGTGAAAGAAAAAAAAAAAAAAAAGAAAAAGGGCGACACACTAAAAAGTGTGTTGGGTTTTCTCTGAGTACTTCAGTTCCCCCCACCCAACCGAAATACATTTTTTTTTAGGATTAAGATTGTTTTTTAAAATTAGTGAACTGGGAAATACTGTGTTGCAATTCTTTTAATTCTTTAAAATCTGGCTGGACTTAAAAAAAAAAAAGGGCAGCACACTAAAAAGTGTTTTTGTGTGGGTTTTCTCTGAGCGCTTCAGTTTCCCCCCACCCAACCAGAATACATTGTTTTAAGGATTAGGATTGTTTGCTTAAATTAGTGAATTGGGAAAACAAATGATCGCAATTCTTCTAATTATAAAAAAAAAAAAAAAAAAACGAGCAAACAAAAATAATTCATTCCCAGTTCCCCATACAAAAATACTTTATTCTGGGGCTTTTGTGAGTTTACTGTTATGTTTGATTTTTTTAACGACATATTCTCCGTAAAACGAGTGGGGACATGGATTCTGTCAGGCCGCTACTGATCTCCCAATGATTTGCAGTAGAAAGAACAAATATTTAATAATTGTGTGTTATTAAATGCTTCCATAATTAAGTCACTTTCATAAATCACATTTTCAACCATAGTCAAACACAGGTTGTTCTTTTTCATCTTCTTTTTACCTTTATGGAACAAAATCTTAATGTCACAAAACAAATCAAAGATGTTTGAGACCACAGATACAAATTCTGGCAGGAGAATCTACCTTGGCACCACACTTGTAAATGAACACAAATACAAACTCAGTTTGTAACTAAAATTACACGAGAAAAAAAGCGTCATTTATCTGCGAAGAACAAAACAGCTCAAAGAAAAACTCACAGAAACCAAAACTTATCGTTCATCAACGCACACTGAGCATCCAATGGAAAACTTTCTCTCCTCAGCTGACAAACGCAGCCGCGCATTCTTACGCAACAGCAGAATACCGCAGAGCACAACAATGATGTCATCACTCCTGTAAAGAGAATGCATTTTAACAGAATCAACCTAAAGAAAACTTATTTCTAGCACCATCCGTGTTTATATTTATAAATATCACAAACACACATAATTCTGTGATCAGCTTCTGGTCCGGGAGGGGTTCTTCACCAATTTATTATAAAATTAAACGGAATGTTATGAATAACCCCCGACATTCTGTTCTCGTTCAGTCCAGCTCTTCACCCCCTCACTTCTGCAGCGCCTCTTTCCCCACTCCCAACTTCAGTCTCCGCCTGCCAGGTGAGGCGCAAGTGATCTCAAACACACCTCATGTCTCCGCCTGCGTCACCCCACTTCAATCAAACTTAGGGAAAGCATTATCACGACTTTGCAGTTTTACCTCTCTAACATTGCGGTTTACCTTTCGCGGTCTAGCTGTTTGGTGGATTTTGCTGTTGATCTTGTCAATCGATCTCCTTACCTTTTTCATGTGCAGCTTGGCAACGTTACATAAATCTTCATCTTGAAAAGATCCTTGTTTTAAATAATGCTAGACTTATTTTTTTTTTAATACATTTTGAACAGTGAGAGTAAAAAATGAGAGAAAAGTGTAAAAAATATTCTGAAAAAAGTGTAGAAAACGTGTAGTGAAAAGTCATCTGTCCCCCCCATGGGAAACATGTCCCAGTGACCAATTATGACATCACCGTTACCTATTGGGGAATCATGGGATGCATTTTTGGGTAGCCAATGAACTCAAAGCCCTGCCCCCATGTAAAATTAGTCTTACCTCTGTAGAGAAAACTCAAAAATCAGAATTGAAGCTGTAAAACTGCAGATGGAAGTTGAAGATTAAAAAAAAAAAAAATCAAACAGCAGCTGTGACTAATATGTTTATAGTATTTATAGTTTAATTTCAATTTTCAACATTTTTTTTCTAATTTTCAAAATTTACTTCAAGTTTTTTGTTTTATTTTCAATTTTATTTTCACATTTTCAGGATTCTTTTTACTACAAAACTTTTTTTCCCCCTAATTTACTTTTTTTAAATTTACAATTTCTTGTTCTCAAATTCTCAATTTTTTTTCAGTTTTCAATTTTTATTTTATTTTTTCAGTTAAAATGTCTATTTTTCAAGTTTTCAATCTGTTTTTTTGTTCACTTAAAGCTGATCTTGATTTGACCCGATATGGTTACACGTATTGCATAAATTCATTAGCCAAAATCTGTTTTAAAAAAAATAAATAAATACTACACCAGTTTAAGTTAACTTAAATATCATTTTAGAAAAAACGTAAATAACATGCATTTTCCAATGATATTATGTTCCATTACAAAAAGGTGCCAAATTACTATGATTAAACAAAAGAAAAAGGGAAAAGGAGGGTTATTGGTCAACTTTCAAAAAAGGCCATTTAAATATAAGACATAATTTCTTTGAGTTCCTGTCTCAAATATGTTTCCGTCTTGTAGAATTGTTTAAATTCCAAGAGATTTTAATCTACTTATCTTATTTACCCATTCAGTTTAAATAAAGTTTTCATGTTTTGTACGTAAGCTCCGCCCCCCTGAGCTGTAGGAGAGGAAATTGCCGTCAGCCATTTTCGCAGTTCGTCTTTTTTCCTCGTCTTTCTTCTCAGATAGAAGGTATTTTTTTTTTTTTTTTTACTCTTTATGTGTTTGGTTGCCATTGTAGATAAAAGTTAGTTACTTTGGATGGGATATAGTAATTTACTTGAGATGCAAACACTTTTTTTGAAAGGGTAGCTTGTGACGAGATGAAAAGGCCGCGCTAATGCTAATGCTAGCGCTAGCTGTTGTTGGCTAAAATGGGCAATCGGAAGCTGCTGCTGTAATATGCAGCTATGCTGCATGCTTTTTTCTTTTTCGTTCTGAATTCTACATTTTATCATACTGACCCTGTGTTTTTCCATTTTTTTTTTAAAAAACATGCTGCTTGAAATGTGTCTAAACATGGTAGTTTTTATTAAACCATGGTCAAGTTACCAGGCTTTGTTCCCTTCAGTACTCCACAGTTTAAAAAAAATTGTCTAAGAAATTAGTTAAAATTCAAATGCATTTGTGTTTCTCTAGTCAGTGAGCAGCCAAGTCTTATGTGGCTAAACTAGAGGTAATCAGACAATAAATGTTAGATTAAAAGTACAAAAAAAAAAAAAAAGATATTTTTATTGTGTGTGCCGCCCTTAATGTAACCAGGGTTATTTCTGAAAATAATTAAAGGCTCAACAGAGGGATGGTAAGGACAAAAAGGGAAAAGACATTCTCAAATTATTTTGTAATTAAATGTATTGCAGGAGCAGCTTGTGAAATTAAAATTTGACTCAAAATCATCTTGATTTAAAATGAAGTTACAATAAACAGGGACTATAATTAGAAAAAACAAAACAACCAAATAGTATAAACAATTTGTGAAACATGCATTTAAGCTGAAATTAAACCCACTGGTCATCATCATTGAATATGATCAATTATTTGACTTGATTCACACTAATATTTATGTACTTATATATCTGCAATAATTGTTTCTTTTTTTCCTTTGTATTTTCTATAGTTAAATGTGGAATTTAGGCACATTACTACAATTCTCCGCTTAATCCAGATTGCTTTGACAGTTTGATCTACTTTAATAACTTATTAAACTTTTTTAAACGAGAGGAGGACAAAAGGGCAAGAATTTTTGACAAATTGTGGCATCCATATCACAAGTAAGACTGAAAAGAGCCTGGTACTGCTTGGACACAAGTATGACTACAAGAATAAAACTAAACCCTTTCTATACTTATCTATTTACAGGTCGGCTGGGGCTAAACATGACATTATTGTTTCACGAGAAAGCATCATTAAAGGGGGTTTGCAACTACCTGGACGAGGACCCTGAAAACATCTGTGGTAAGTACAACTATAAAGCAAGTCATTTTTGGTCACTTAAAATGTTTGTGTTTTTAAAAATGTATGTAATCTTAATAGAAAGATGTAAGTTGTTCTTAACTGTTTTGTTGTAAGTCATGTAAAAAGATAAAGTGAAAGAGCTTGTAAGTTAGTAATTTGTTTGTTAGCATGTTTATATTGTTTTATTTATATATATATATATATATATATATATATATATATATATATATATGTATATGTATGTGTGTGTGTGTGTGTGGGGGGGTGTGGGTGTGTGTGTGTGTGTGTGTGTGGAGGGGGGGGTTGGTTATATTAAAGGAGCCCCACATCTAAAAAATCGAACATCTGTTTGAGCTGGAATTCACTGAAGACAGGACACAACTGGAAGATATACGGTGTTCTGCATCTAAAATTAAAGTTTTTTTTTTTTGCTGATCACCACTGTGAACATCAATTTCTCTTTGGAGAAACGGATCAAAATACAGCTTTGGGGTATTTTACACTGAGGAATGAACAGCACAATGCATTTAAAACCTCAAAAAGTTGAATTTTCATGGTAGGACCCCTTTAAATAGAACTCTTGTATACTTGTAAACATTACAACTCATATGAACTGCAACAATTTAAGCAGTTCTCTTAAGTTTTGACAGCTGAATGTCCTACGCAATCGAAACTGAACAAATTTAAAATATGTAGAACAGACGTACTTTGAAGTCCAAAAAAAATAACAGCAACACAGGTAAAGTGCAGTATTCCTTTGCTGTCAGCTCTTTATTCATGTACCTTTAAATTATTTTACAAACAAAAATAAGTATATCTGTTGTTTTTAGCTAAAACTTTTATTATCTTACTACTGTAGGAGGGGCAAGGTAGTTCCTGGCAACAGACACCCTTAAGGCACCTCAGACTTGTACTGAATGAATAAAATGCGTTTGTGAAAATGTTCTGAATTGTCGAACGCGTATTGAACGATTCGGTTTTATATTCAATATGTTTGCATCCCTACTTTTCACTAACATTTTATCTCCAAGGTCAGAAGTAAAATATGACCTTTATAAATTGATGTGGCTGAAAATATGGTTCAGTTTGGTGTTTTTAACGACATGACTGGTCGGGCATTGAAACATCTAGTTGGTGATCACCAGTCCAAAACAACTGCACCTCATCCCAGAGGGGACGACAGTCTTAGATCAATGGAAGCAATTAGAAGGTAATTAGTACTATCCTAGCGCTACATTTCTCTTTTAGATGACAGTGTCCATGTTTTATTTAGAGGATATTACATAATCACTTTTATATTATAAAGCGAAAAAACTCATTTGGATAATTACAATGTTGCTGTTTGCAGATTTAAAGGCTAAAGAAGGAATTTGAAGTGACAATGATGTTTTTAGGTTGACTGGAGGGATTTCTAATCTTTATGTGACCATAGGATTAATCTGTGGTCTGATTTAGTTCATTCAAAATTCATTAGTCTTATTTTAAAATGCTGTTTGAAAATGTGGGATTCCAGTTTGTTTGCCAACTATATATTTTACATCTCACTGTCTTTCTTTTTGGTGCTCAGATTTGGTTAATGCTGAACTTAGATCCCTCCATTATGTGTCAAAGACTTGGGTTACTTAACCTAATCTAACTTGAGACTGTTTTGTTGATCTTGTAGACTATTTTGATTCTGTCATAGCTCTGTGTTATAATATTTATTCTTTATCTGCATGAGCAACACAACAATATGCCCCAGTTTGGAAGACAACTTAGCTTCTTTGAAGAAATGATAGCTGGATTCAAGGCCTTTTTCTTTTTTGTAGCTTTTTCTTAATATTTTTAGATGATGTTTTGGGGGTGCTTTAGAATAACAGACGCCAGAATTATGCTGTCTGACACCATTGACGGGTTGTGGATCTGATCACTTTTTGTCAGCGTCTACGGTTCATGTTTTATCCTCAAAAGTCAAGAAGCACTTAAGCCCTGACGTCATGTGCAAAAAACTTTCAGTAACACAACTCAATTATTAAATAACAGCAGTATTTCTAAGGATTTTTGTCATGCAGGTCAAGTTGTAACAGAATTCTTCCTTCTGGGCAACTGGACTTAAAAGGCGAATGTGGACGTTTTGCGGCTCATCTCAAGAGCTTTTCTAGTTTCGTCCTGTCTGATGTTATCTTTGAAGTTAGATGGTCACTTCAACAGAAGTTTACTCCAAACTCAAGTTCAGAAAGCTGTAAATAGACGGACGGGAGAGAGCAAACTTTGAAGTTCTTTTGGAAAGTGAATGAAAATTCAATGCCCCAACCAGTCGACAAGAAATAAAGAAAAATTCAGAAATGCCCCAACAAGCAAAATATGAAATATCTTGTTTTTTTTTTTTTTTGTTTTTTTTTTAAGCCTGTCAATTATTTTTGTATCAACTTTAGGAACAGATAATGATTGGGTTGATGTTAGTGATCTTTTTATTATATCAACCTTTCCACTAGCAATCAGATTTGGGATTGATTCATCTAATACAAAGTGAATTTTAATATTTTCCTTTTTTTATAGTTTAGCTGGATTTTTTTCAATTTGAAATATGTTTAAAGATACAGAATCCCTGTAATTGTGTTCAATATTCCCCCCCTTATATTTTACTTTCTAAATTTTCCATCAGGTCATCTTCATTCTTCTCCAGGCACTTAACTGCGAGGACCCCCCCCCCCCCCCCCCCCCAAAAAAAAAAAAAAAAAAAAAAGTTAAAATGAATCTTGAAAATTAGACTCTTTTATCAAACCAATTTTTTGAACATTTATTGATTTCAGTTACAAAGCTTATTTGCAATTTTCTCTGAATTTTGATTGAGAGAAACTCAATTGTTGGTGGGTCACATAGACCAAAATATGGGAAGAACAAAAAATGTAACTAATTTAAAGAGACATTACTTTTTTAGTCATATTTTGGTGCACAGAGATCGTGAGTGGTTTTAGACTCTACCTCCTGATCACATTGTCAACAAATCACTGTTCAAGCTGACTTCCTGATTGGTTGATGCAACACAAAGTTTTCCCAAAGCTCAAAAAAAAAAAAAACCTAGGAACACAGAATTTTTGCTGCCGCGTGTCAGTTTGGCCAAAAACACATCACTGCAAGAGACTTGTGTCGTGCGTCAAGTTAAAAACATGCTGCAGGAACATTCATGGTGTCTGTATTGACTTAAAACATGAAACGGGATGCCACAAATTGTGTTTGATGTGAATGCAGCTTGATGCTTTGTTTATACTTCCCTCGGCAACTTGCGTTTAATTACCCACTTTCAACAAGTCTATATGAACACGCCTGGGTTTCAGGCCACTATACAAGTGTTCAAGCCCGTTTTGGGGCTCTATGTACAAAACGTATGGCCATTGAACATGTGTTTGAAAGCATTGTTAATGAAAGGTCTATGTAAACGTCAATATATATATATATATATATATAATATATGCACATTTTGGGCCTTTGTATTAAAAACTCTTGTATTCACAAAAGTATGTGAAAGAAAAAGCCTGCAGTAAGATTCACAACATTTCACACAAAGTTTTTTATAACTATGGTACATGTGCTAGTATCGGGTAGCAACAGTCCAGTGCGAACATGTGTTCGTTGAATAAGACTTTAATGCAATGTAAGTACTAATCTCAAATTCAAGTCCTCGTTTCTGATTAGTTATTAATTACTTTTATTTACCTTTTGCCCCATATTGTTATCAATGTCTAAAAATGTTCTTTAAAATTTTGACTTTAAAACTTCAAACACTTAAAAATACATTTTCGGTTTGGACTTTCTTTCTCCAGGTTTCCTCAAAAATGTTCTCATCCATCAGCATGACTTTACTCCACTTGGATGCATTAACGCTCTGCCCAGCAGATGTTGGTTATACCAATAATGAAAGAAAAAAAAAATCAGTCTTGCAACAAAATTATAATTTGCCACTTCTATCTAGTCAGCATCTGCTGAGGAATAAATACAAATTGCCTAAATTTGCCGTGCATGTTAATGTAAGTCACCATCTGCAGGCGTTTACCTTTATGGTCTTTCAAAAGCAGATAAAAGACGAGGCTTCTCGTGTGTTCACCATTCAAATCACTTTATTTACTACAAATACAGTATAAGCAAAACTGCAGATGTTTGTTTTGGTTTACGGCTCCTCAGGATTAAAGCACAGGAATAAAGATTTCTCTAATTCAACTCTAATTCAAATAAAAAAAAGTACCAGTAAATTTGCCAAATAAAAAAAGGAAACAGCTTCAACAAAAACACATTGGATTAGAGTCCATTACAGAATATGGGCCATCTTACATGTCATTGCACAAATTGTTGCGGCAATCAGAGCTTCGTTGAAGCAGAACGCTGCCCGACACAACGCAGCTCTCGGAGTGTTTAATGAAGACAAATTAAGACGTTTGGATGGGGGGGTTACTGCTGTGTTGGCTCAAATGGCGAGGATAGCCATCTCTTTAGCTCTTTCTTGGGAAATTAGGATTCAGTCATCTGCGACATCGCGTACCAGCCTGCAAACCACAGATGTGGCACACTCGGTTGTTAGTATTTTACGGTGTTCTCTCCCTAACTGGCACAAAAAGAAGGCGTTGATTGATGGTAGATAATGTAAACAAGGAGCTCTGAAATGCTGATTTGAATTAAGCACCTCTGCCGCAAGCACACCGTGTGATTTTACTTGCATTGTGAAGAACAACAATTTAAAGCCTTTTACTCACCATCCGCTCAGGCTCTCTGCTTTTTATTAAGCATGTTTGAGAATTGACTG
The DNA here is from genome assembly GCA_003999625.1 of Oryzias javanicus. Lineage (NCBI taxonomy): Eukaryota > Metazoa > Chordata > Actinopteri > Beloniformes > Adrianichthyidae > Oryzias > Oryzias javanicus. The sequence goes on along the minus strand of CM012449.1, from coordinate 30,380,482 downwards.
GAGGATGGAAGTTATTTCCTCATGGTTTCCACATCTTCAGCCACTCACACGCCGTACCTGCCACTAATGCTTTGTCAGAGTATTCCTTGTCACTACTTTACATCGTCTGTCAGGTTGTAATTTCCGTCACTTTCCCATCTCTCTAATTACAGGGGGACAGTTGTCTGGTTACCAACAAACGTGTTGTCATGTTGTCCATCAAGGATTATGGGTGCAGACTCTTTTTCATAGGACAAAGAGAAAAATAAGAATAAAGCTTGAATTACAGGAAAGTAAAAACTTAATATTAATCCTGGAATTGTGTTAAGTCAAGCAAATACATCTTGTAGTTGCATGATCTACACAGAATAGTTGTGATTATTCTTAAAGACCCTCTCCAATAAAAATCGTTTTTTTTTTTTTTTTTAACATGTTCTTGTGACAATTTTTTTGATGGTGGAGGAAATAGATAAAGAAAATTAAGCTTGAGATTGCATTTTAGAGCATTTCTTTATTCGATTTGTCGTAAATAATGAGCAGATGAAAAAAACTGTTTGAAAAAGACTGAAAAATCATCACATTCTCACTCCCAACTCGTGACATTTTAACGTCTGGCTAACGACCCCTCCACATCAAAAATTGACAATGTGGTGTCCCCAACTTGTTTTTTTATTTTATTTTTTTTTAAATGTAATGGCTGTTCTTATTAAATCATGCATGCCCAACCTTCAGACCGCGAACCGGAACTGGTCCTGTACTGGGATGCGGAGCACACCAGTCCCCTGACCCACTATTGGTTCGTGCCCTGTACCAGTTGTAAGGTAAGGGTTAGTACCGGATGAAGTGCTAGGCCAGGGAAACCTGACAGCGTACTCTATTGCTGGGCCATACGGAAAAAAAAGTATATCACGATATAAAATATTTTATATCTCAATACCATATATATCACAATATACGACAGTATATAGTACAATATACGACTGCTGCAGCAGCTTTTTTGAAAAGTAGCAATGTTTTAGCATAATCTTGGTTTGAAAAGCGCCTAAAAAATATCTTAACATTTTCATATTCTAACACTTCTTATTGTGACACATGCACTAGAAAAATACTTCACCATCACTATATACAAGGTTGTTGTGCTGTTGTTTAACTTGAACAGAACTCTGAAACACAAAATGAACTTTTGGTCTTCGCTGTTCATAAAAACACAAATATTTGTGTATTGATTTAAACATACTTTAGAACAAAATGAGGATTTTCCAGTGAAAAAATGTAAACTTAATCAGATTAATCCTCAGATTTCCATGTTCTCCACAGAAAGTGGAAAAGTTCAAAATTTTCAAAGTCTCTCTGTACCTTTCTCTCATGTTGTGCAGCAGCTGTGCCTATGTACCTGCACCCCACTGCGCCGCATGCATGCGCTCAGGGCTCCTCCATGCCGCCGCGTGCACGTTTGCGCCCAGCGCACTTTCAATCCGGCATGGCGCACAGCCACCACCCTGCGGGATGACAGTTCGAGTGTGTCTTGAAAAAAAAAAAAAAACTCTGAGAGGACTGGAGAGATAACAAAAGAGAGCACGACTCTGTAAGGAGTCAGAAGTGAAACGGTCACGAAGCTGCGTCGTCATCCATGAATGTTGTTAGGGATGTCCCGATCAGGTTTTTTAGGGCCCGATCCGATTCTGAATCATTGGATTTTGTGGATTTGCCGATACCCAGTCCCGATCCGATAATTGTGTAACATATTTAAAACATGAACAAATTTAATAAACAGATTTGTGTTGTCCCTTATTTATATTTCATTAACCTTCTTTTATCATTAAAAACTTAAATAGAACACTTCTGTGAAATAGCTTTACAAAAAAAAAATCAAAAAACTTTTTTTTTTCCTTTTCCTGCTGCTTATTCCCTGTAAAGGGACATCAAAGTTTAAAAACAAAAAAAGTTGGTAGTGTTTTTTTTTATTATTATTATTTTACCATCTGGTGCGCACAAGTTACTATCCAGACTTTATTTTTTTTAACTTCAATTTTTTAAAATAAAAATGCTCTGGTTATGAACTGGTGTGCACCAGATAGTAACAATTTCTTTTTTTCTAAAATTTAAATTAAATTAATTACATTAAATCACACCAGTTACAAGCAAAAATATATATATATTCTAACTTAAATTTTCAGGAAAAAAAGGTCCCTTTCAGGGCCTTCGTTCCTTGCGGAGTAATACACAATAGTTGTTTCCAAATTCTCCCCCCTAATCACTGTATAGTGCACTATATAGTGATTAGGGGGTAAACCATTCACATTTTCACCTTTAAAACATAGTGGAGTCATAAATAAATGTAGTGAAATGTTCGTTTTTATTTGATTTTCACTTCGTGAAATCGATGACGTCATATCCGGTTTTTAGAAAAACAAAGTATTGAGCTTCGTGTCCGAATTACCTTTAAAATCCAGCGCACTAAACAGTTTTTTTCAGTAGTTTGGGATTAAGGAGGGAGTTTTACACAAACACAATGTTTAAAAACATCTTTTTTAAATCTGCCCCCACATTTGGTTAACCAGGGTTTTAACGGCCACAGAGGCTTTTAGAATAGATTAAAAGAAAATCTGAGTGAGTATTTACAGTGTAGATGGGTCGAGAAGCAAAAATCTACAGAAAACTATGAAGTGCAGATTTAAAAAGACTGAAAGAAAACGATGAAACACAAAGCAGCTGTGATGATTACAAACTGAAACCAGGTGTGATCTGCAGACAGATGGAGGAGCAGAAACTCAAACACATAGTCACTTTTTTCACAAATATTTGATAATGTTTCATTGTTTTTTCTTTTAAATAGTGAATATCTTAATTAACACTATATTTTCACCCAAAAGGACTTTCAGTGATTCCCATAATGACGCCGCTGCCAATGATGGCTAAACGATTATGTGAGTTTCAAAAAATGTCTGTTTTCATAGAATTCACTTGAAGATCATTTTGAGGGATCTGAGTGTGATATTGCTGGATTTGACTGTTTAAAGGTAAAGTGTAGTGTCGCCTGAATACATCTAAAGAATTTTATAGATGGAAAGTTAAGTCATTTTTACATTACAAAACAATTGAAGTTATGGTGACATTTTTCCTGTACAGTTTATTAGTTGTATGTTAGGAATGTAAACTTAGTGAGAGACTTCTGCATTACTGATAAAAATGAATGCTTTTTGTATTGGGGGTTCTGTATTTTTGGGAACATGAGATGTATACTTGTATAAACTCCTTCTGTTTCTAAGGCTAAACTAAACGTTTAGTATTAGTTTTGTCAGTAAGTGTATATTACCTTGAAATTTGGGTCTAGAGGGATAAGTAATTTAGGGCAGGGAAGTAAAGAGATTGCAGGATAATTTTAAGGAAAATGTATATTGAAAAAAAATTAGGGTGTTCAGATTTATCCTGGTAATTGATTACAAACATTTTAGATTTTTTTTTTTTTTTTTTTGCGAGTCGAGTCAATCTCTCGTATATGAGATAAATGAATATTAAATAGAACTTCAGTTCTGTTATATTTTTAAGTTTAAATAGTTTTACGCAAAAAGCGGACTATTTAAAACGCAGTGTGTTGCTTTGGCAAGTCAACAGCTCCAGCATGCGCACCAAATGAACTCCGCTCTTGTGATCGTCACAAGCTCAGTGGCCTTGTGGTTGAGTGTCCGCCCTGAGATTGGAAGGTCATGGGTTCAAGTCCACGCCGAGTCATACCAAAGACTGTAAAAATGGGTCCCAGTGCCTCCCTGCTTGGCACTCAGCATTAAGGGGTTGGATTGGGGGTGTTAAACGACCAAATGGTTCCCGAGCGCGGCTGTATCTGCATCTCACTGCTCCCTTGGGGGTCAAATGCGGAGAACAAATTTCGCACACCTAGGTGTGTGACAACTAATGGGACTTTAACTTTAAAATAAACAAAGCATCATCTCAGAAGGAAAATTCACCTCTTCTACATGTTTTTGTCCAGATGATGAGGCAAAAGTTTGTTTTAAATTAAAAAAGTCCAAATAGTTCAATTCTTCCAATGTGATGTTTTCGTGTTTCATTTCCTCCTTATCTTCTCTTCTCCTTCATCCCAGTTTTCAAAATGATCAAATTTACCATACAGGTTAAAGGAAACTGTAGAATAACTCATGTCTTTTCTGCCATCTTGCTATAATGATTAACTGTGGAATTAAGTTTGTCAAACTAGACGATGTTTTATGATATGAAGAAGTTTGTTGTCAATATTTTTTGGATAGTTGAGAAAAGTGTTCCTACTGTTCTTTTTAATGTTGTTAAACTAGAACATACTGGACATTGTTATTTTTTTAAATGTTTGAGACTGAAAAAGAAAATCCTCTTTGGTGGTGTAAAAGTAAAGTTGGAAATCTGTTATAATGAAAAACTTCATAAAACCTCTTTTTTAAGTTATATTTTGATCTTTTATTGTGGCACAATTTCAATTAAATGAAACACCTCAAAAATTAGACTTTTTGCAGTAATTATTAGATTAAAAATACATGCAATTAAAATTAATTAAATTAATTAATTACAGGTCACGAATCATACCAAAAAATGTTTTGCAATTATTTTTTGGGAGGCCAGATCTTTAACCCAAAAATTCAAGAACACTTTAAGTAAAATAATTGATACTTTTTCAAAGTAATGTGCTTTCTTCCCAAGATTTAATTTTTCCAGCTACTTGCTGAAACCCTCTAAAAATGTTAATTCTAAGATAATTTTAGTCCTTCTCTTACCGGAAATCCTATGAACAAGTCAACAGTCTAATCTGCACTTTGCAGCTCACATTCTATAAAATTATGGTGGATGATGGATGCAGCTCTGAACAGCTGATACCGATCTCTGTTATCTACTTCTTGTCCGTCTTATTTAATGTTCTTTTTTTTTTTTCGTTGTCCCCTGATTTTCCTTGAGAATCTTTTCCTCTCGATGGATTCTGCTCAGTGTTGTGTGGCTGATTGACAGAAAACAAAAAGGCAAAGTGCTGTGTTTCTGGCCCCCTGCATGAACCGAGTCGGCGGTGCTGAATTCCTCCTTCACAGGCCAAAGCGGACAGATCCATCTTGCTCTGACTTTGACCACAAAATTGATACCTTGAACGTTCTTTCTCAGGAAAAGTGAACTTTAGACCTCTGATGGTCCTTGGAAAAATAAACTCTGAACATATACTGGAGGATAACATCAAACTGATGCAGGATTATTTGACCTTGGGCACCACTGGATTTCTTTAAATTAGGCTGCTTTTTGAATTATGCAACCAAAGAGGCGGAAAAAATGATTGACTGAGAACTTTATTAACCTTTGGAGGAGAACCTGTCAGAGTGTAGATCTGATTTCCATCATGAATCTGTTTGGGGAACAAAATATCAGAAATACAAATGCATGTGTGCACAAAATAATCTAAAACGACAAAAGGGTGATTTTAAAAACAAATGACACAAAATTATACGATTGCTCATTAATGATAATATTCATTCTTATCTTATTCCAAGGAACATAAACCCTGAAGAAGATGCTGTCGTTCAAACATGTTTGATCATCTTGTCAAGGTACATACTGTGCACACCGGGGGCGTCAACTCACATTTAAGGAGCCACCTCCAATGAAGAATAAGTGCTAAAACAGGTGCGTAAACCTTCATTTCGGGCTTCCACGTACAGAACTTTCACAAGTTTTTAATTCTGGTCTTGGGCTCTACATACAAATAGAAGTTCATTGATCGCACTTAAAGTTGAACCCGTTGAACTTTTGACTGCTAAATTGTGAAAACACTGAACTTTGGCCAATCCGAGAGTCAGATTTGGTAGTGATGAAGGGGTAGCATTTTTTTCAAAACATGGAAGTGCCAACCATTGCAAGCATGATCATGAAGGTAAAATTATTGGGGTTTGTGCTCGGCCTGAATTGGAGCAAGATTTGGACCGCTTTGACCATAGACTTATATTATCACTGGACAAAGCGAGGTGTAGACATAGAAAATGCCTTACATCCGGGTCTTGCAAAATCAGGCCAAAGCCGTCTACTATTTTGAAACCCGACAACGGTGGATGATCCGAGTCGGTCTGAGTCACATTTTTAGAGGAACTACTGCCACCAATCAGATGTTAAGATGTTAAGAACAATGTATCGGAGCAAGAATGGTTATTCTGACAGATAAAATGACAGGAATAACTGTCTAGTTCTCGATGGGAGTCTATGGCATTTTGACCTTCTTGAACCAGCAAAAACTTCCTATTTGGAACACATGGGGGGAGGGAAGGAGCAGTATATTGTTTCTACAGTCAATGGCTTTTTTTTTTTTTTTTTGGCGCAGAGACTATCAATTATAGGTCGCGGACATGTGCTATAGTAAACTGTAGAAGGAAGAAAAAAAAAAAAATCCCCTCCCCTTTGTTGCCTGCTTGTCAATACAAAATTCTTTCAGTTTTATCCTGAATTTTGCACTGCTAATACATATACTGTACAAACAATTCACAGGAAAGGTCAGTCACATTTCTATTGGTCTTTTTCACTACAGAAATGATGAAACTTTGCATCTAAAATAACGTAAATATGCAGATGATACTTCACTATTCCTTCAATTCCTTCCAGGAATATCAATCCTACAAGTTTAATTGAAACTATCCTCATGTGAATAAACATTTCTGGTGTTATGGTATCTTCCGAAGAGCAGAGACAGATTAAATGTATCTCCCTCATTTATTTTTTTTATCTTTCTTTTTACCTTTACCTGGGTCAGTATAGGATTTATTTTCTTCTTAATGCAATACCCAAACTGGCAACAACCGGCTGTATTTCTCTAGTTACTTTTTCTGTTTGAGTCATATATTAGTACCTTTTATTTGAGGGAGAAGATCGGCTCAGTATCAGTGTAAAATTACTGGCATTAGAAAGATTGCCAATAATTCTAGCTGAATATCTCGGTTTTGGCCACAATGGATTCATGAGTCTGCAATGAACTGCACCGTGTCTTGAGACTGCATTTTAAGTCTAACTCACAGTTTGTAATGTTTGAGGCAGCACAGATAAAGGTAAAGCAACATTTAGTTTTTAAAAAATAATTTACTTCAAAAAAGTGAGAGTTTATGTTATATTTGCAAAGATTTAGTGAATGTTGGAACAAGTATATTCTAATTTTCAAATCAAACTGGTCACTCATCTTTGCAGTCAGTGCACGTGTGTGACTTTTGAATGTATTTATTTACATCATTGTTTTGCAAAAGTTGTCATGAACCTGTGCTTTTGGAAAGATTATTGAATGTAACAAATATGGTCGACAGGTTAAGGAGCAATTTGCAAGAGGGCTTAAGGGCTCGTTTTATTCCATTTGTCCCAAGTTTTGTCAGTTTGCATTGGAATAATTTGAATCTAAACCTGATTTTTGCTACAAAATATTTCCTTTGTTCCTAGAAGAAAATAAATGATTTTTCTGAAAAACAACTCCAGTGTCCATTAATATCTTTATTGATATAATAAAGAAAATACAGAAGGGTAATGTGAAAGGCATTAAAAAATGCCCCGTATCTTTTCAGCAACATGTTTTGTTGTAGCAACGCTCTCAACATGATGTCAGTGCCAATAAGGAAAGCTGTAAACAGGTCCCTCAAAATACAGCTCTTAAAAGATGAGATCTAAGAGCTGATAAGAGCTACGAGCGCTGAGATGGATCAATCGTGCAATAGGAAGAGCACTCAGTCTTGGGTACTGTTTAATTAATGACAGAGGATAGAGATAGGCTGTTAGCTCCATATTGTCAGTCAAAGGCTCACAGCAGAGGGTGGCAATATGAGCTATGTAACTGATAGCAGAAACACGGGCAACTAATCTATACTCTCTCGTCTGAGGCCATTAGCGTTCTGTTGGGAGGGCAGGGCTGCATGACACACATCTCCACACTTTTCTGAACACACAATAACAAACCCTGAAACTTGCATGATAAAAGACGTCATTACGGTTTTCTATCAAAGTTTAATGAAATACAGTGAGACCAGGACAGCCCATTTGTTTTTGTTTCATTTTAATGACAGATAAGTCTGTCTTTTGAAGCCTAATGTGGATTATTGCAAAAAACAAATGCATCATTATGCGTATAAGTTATTCTTGCATTTGCTATCAATAGTTGTTAATTAGTGAAATTCAATTTTTCTAATTTCTCCTGTGACCATTAGGTTATCTTCCTGAAGGCATGATTTGCTGAATTAATGAGATTTTTATTTTTTTTAAGTATATTGATAAGAATGTGAAATTAAACTGCAGAACATGTCACTTTAGGTTATAAACTGATTTTAGAGTAAAGCAGTTGATTGATTTAAGACAGTCTGCAACCAGTTGTAATCGTCAATAGATGCTGCAGTTGTTCTGTCAAACAGTCCTTAGACGTGGAATTAAAAGCCCTCCCTACCAACTTCAGGAAGATAAAATTGACAGGAAAAATGTTAGACTGTTTGTATGAATAATGAATAAAGATATAACTGTCTGAGAGGCTTCCGTCTAAACAACACCACCGCATCAGCCAATGAAGCAGTGCAAGTACTAAAACACCAGGAAGGAAGAACAGTAAACACTGTGCCCTTAAGACCAATTAGGTCATTTATTTAGAGGCAGTTGTTGGCAGAAGTTTACAGACTAAATTAGACCTACCGTGACTTTTGTATATTTTTGAGAAATTTTAAGGATTTTTTTTTTCCATTGAAGGGTCTGGTATTTTGAGAGTTTCCATTGTTAAACAGATCCATTAAACCAGGGGTGTTGAACTCAATCACAGAGCGGGCCAAAATCCAAAACACACTTTAGGTCAAGGGCCGAGCAAGATAAACATTTATTGAACACAATAAAATTTGATTTCTAAAACTTTAAAAACGTAACTTTTTAACATTACTACAAATGAAAACAAGCGGGGATATTATTATTACCAGTCGGTCTGGGTCAACATTTTTATGGCAACCACTCTGGCCTATCAGGAGACGGTTTCTTGGAAGTCCACACCTCTACCACTTGAAAGAGGGAAAATGCAATGAATAAAAGTAGTTGTTTATTTCTCAATAGAAAAATATGGGATTTTGGCTTCTTGGAGCATGCAGGATCTACCTGTTTGAGACGCCAGGGGGGAGGGGTCACTCAGTTCAGTTCTCATATACCGTCAAACGGAGCAACTGTGGTGAGAGAATAGTTCTTAAGAACTAGGGTTGAAAACCTTTTGTCTAAAGAAGAAAAACTTGAGTTGAATATATTTTGAGTGTGGTTTCGCAGTAGTTACTCCCCATATCCAAATGACCTTGGTTTGACTTGACGCGTTTCTTTTATAAGCGCTCTCAGTTCCCCTGACGTCAGGATATTTCGGACCGTGACGGCTCAAGCAGGCCAGATGTGCAGTTCACCAGCACACAGCAGGGTTTGTTGTCTCAGCTATGCACATGTCTGCTGCGACACCCAAGGAAGGTTGAAGAGGGAAACATAAGAAAATATAAAAATATTCTTATATTATTTGGATTGTCAATGAAAATCCCTATTTTTATATATGAAGGCACATTAAGCAAACAAACAGTTGCAATGGTTGCTTGTTTTTTGCGAGGAATCAATTTAACCCATAGGTGCAAAGTAAGATTATTGATGCTTTAAGGCGTTAACACCCCCCACCCCTCATACACTTTTCTCAGACAGACATGAGCATTTTCACACTCTCAAAGTTCAAACCTTCATAGAAAAATAAGTTCAGTATTATAGAATGAAAACAAAGATTTGATCACTATCGGAGACTTATGTAGATTTAACAAACTGAACACATTCTGACACGACACTGAGGAGATTGATTAACGAGGCCAACAGCCAATCAGAACATGGTACACTGGGGGTAAAAAAAAAACAAAAAACAGATGAAGACTTTCAATGAAAAAAAGAAACTGTGGAACAGCAAGACTGTAAAAGGTGAACCGCGACATTACGTGGGAACACAAACATTTTCAAAACTTTATCTTGTTCAGTTGTAACATAGATTACAAAACAATAAACTCTCATTTTCTGTTCGTTTATCTTCAAAAACTCCATCAGACTCGAGATCTTTTCATTTCTGAAGTTAACAGGTGAACATCAGAGGGACAGTGTTATTCCTCATTGCTTCTGGCTGTGGTAGCCATAATAATTTATAAATCCAAAAAACGTATCGACCTTTGGTTACCCAAGACGTACAAAACAATGTTTTTGACAGATATTTGAGAGCTTGGTGCCACATAAAATCAGTTTGAGGTTAGAAAGTACAACCAGAGCTTACACTTCAGGTACTCTAGATTAAAAGGAATGCTGTCAATATTTGAGAAACTTAAAGGATCTTACTGTCTGGTTCAAAAATACAGTGTTTTTTGGTTTGTAAGAAACAGTCATTCCACTGTGTGTTAAACATGTGCATTACAGGTGCATTGTGGGTTTCTTAATAGGAAAGACTCCATCAACTTTTATCTCCACTTGAGTTCTCACGGTATCATGGGAGGCTCTGTGAAAGTCCATGAGGGTTTTATGATCATCAGAGAAGACATTTAACCTAGTTTTTGTTGTTTTGTCTATAACTTTTGTACAAATTACAGCAGCACCTCTCCGTTAAGGAAAGGTCTAGTGCCTGTTCTACAGTATCAGTTTTTCAAAAGTTGAGTGTTTAATGTGAAATTGTTGGATCCACAGCTCCTCTATAAAATCAAGATTTCTCGCTCCATGACCTGAATAAGATGCCGACGTCTCCTTTGATAGATGTTGAGCGCCAGTGACAGAAATTTGAATGTATTTGCTGTAAATCAAAGTATTGTTCAAGTGTTTTTAAATGATTTATTTCATGAGTTGGTTTGGGTTTATTTGCATAATTGTGATTTAATAAAAACAGTGTAATTAAAAAGATTGTGTTTTTAAGTCATTTCTAGAATTTCAATGAAGTTCTGCGCACATGTGTAATGGAGATGCAGTTAGACGTAAATTCATCAGTCAATTAAAGTTACTCTATATGTTTGTGGCATGCTTGGCGGCGTTCCTGAAACTCCTACCCTTGTTGGCAACACGTAAAAAAAAAAAAGACTGATGCTGGGAAAACATTGTTTCCGTCATTAACTCCTAACCTTGACAGTGACACGAAAAAAAAAAAAGCACAGTTCAATATTGCTAAACATCAACCGCGTTAACATATTTTCAACAATATACAACCTTATTTGCAACTTGGGAAAAAAAAAAAACTGACAGTTTAACTATATATCTCTTGCAAGTGCTTTAACACCAGTAAGAACAACCAGAATAGATCCTTGATTCATCCTGGATTATAAAACACTAATGACACAAGGTGCAGTGTCATTAGAAAAAAAAAAAATTTAGGCTTTTGTGTGCGCCTTACAGTACAGTAAATCCAGTTACCTTTTTTTAAGCTACTATACTTTACATGCCTAAAACTCTCTAAAAGTGATCTGTCTGCAATGATAGATCAGTTGATTGATTAAAAATTATAGGTCACTGCTGATTTTGATCCATCCTCTATTTTGATTTTCTTCAGCAGAAGTAGAAGTGTCGTTCTACTCAGGAACAGAAACAAACTGCTTCTTTGTCAATTTAGAAACATTGTTTTCTTTTGTGTCTGCAGTGTTTTGAAATTGCAGACGTTTAAAATGCACATAATAAAGCACTACAGGAAGAGTAAGACATTTAAAGGGCTGTAAAACGGACCTTTAGTGCCACTCTTACATCCCACTAATGTAGACTTGTTCATTTGTTCATCAAGAACTTTCAGTCATGTCGTTAAGAATCGCACCACAACATTAATGCCAGCAAATGAAAAATATTTGACGCTACAGACATATTTTAAAAAGCCTGTCTGCCGGAGTGATAGATTTGGACATAAATTACTTTTAAGATGAGATTTTAGTCATAATTATCACAATGAGGACAAGAACAGGGAATTAGATGTTTGATGCAGACTGCAGAGGTGGGACCAAGTCATTGTTTTGCAAGTCCGAGTCAAGTCCCAAGTCAAAAACACTCAAATCGAGTGACAAGTCAAGACCACTAAGTCTCAAGTCGAGTAACAAGTCCTACTATTAATGTTTCAAGTTATTTCAAAAACAGAGTAATATTAATTCCACTGATCATGTGTGCTTTTATTAACTGTATTTTGCAAGCATATTAGCTAAATTGCCACTGAGCTCATTGAGCCCCACTTCAAAAATCCAAAGCGATTTCACAATAACAAAAACCCAGTTTACTACATTTGAAATGTGGTAAGATGGAGATGGCAGGACACCAGGGTAGTCTGGGTATTTCAGGGGTTATATCATGATTTTTTTAAACCTTTCAGAGTGAAATATATCCACATATATGATCATATATTACCTTTAAAACACTAAAAAACAAATTATTTATAACATTTAACCGGTAGTCAACTCCACCTGTGTGTGGGTGCCGCCCATTTCATGACGTCATCCCAGAGCCAGCAACGTGTTTTTGTATTTTCCACAAAAAATAAACATCAAATATTTTTCAAGGCAAGGCAAGGCAAGTTTATTTGTATAGCACATTTCATGTACAGAGACAATTCAAAGTGCTTTACATAAAACATTAAAAGGATGTACAAGGATGTATTTACATTCTGTATATCTGCCCTAAGTGGGCCCGGGCACTGGTCCACAACACAAATGCCAGATCAGAGGTGGGGGATGGGGGGTCTTAAAGGAGACCCGCCTACACCTAAAGTAACAAACATCTGTTTGAGCTGGAATTTATTCAAGACACAGGTGGAAGATGTACAGTATTCTGCATCCAAAATGAAAAGTTTTTTCCTGATCAGCACTAGCTCTGTGGAGAAATTGGGTGTTAGTGTTAGACTGGGGGCGGAGCTATGAGAGCAGACTCTTCCCAAAGGGGGCGGCCTCACTCTGTGACGTCACATGACCCAGAGCTCGTTTTCGTGGGTATGGGAGGTGCTGCTCCTGAGAGCGCAGTTTTTAGAGGATTACTCTTAAATGCATGAATCGATCAAAATACCGTTTTGAGATTCTTTATAGTGATGAATAAACATTATAATACACTTAAAAGCGCAAAAAGTCGTTTTTTCATGGTATGGCCCCTTTAAATCCTCTCACAAAAACCTAGTCACAAAAAAATCTAACTAGAAGAAAAGAGAAATAAGTAAACATTTTTAGAAAAAAGACAACCAGAATTCTGGTATTAGCATCCTAAATGGTGTAAAGTTGTTTTAGGTCTGGATGCCATTAGACATTTTTAATATTCTAAAGCTTATTTTATTTGTTTATTTATATTGGTCTGAAGAAACCACATATTTCAGGATTGTTTTTTGTGTTTCTTGTATAAAACTAAAATGGTAAAACAGGCAAATTCTGCTAAATTACTTTTATAAGATGAACCCAAAACAGTAATCCACAGTGTAAATCCCTGTACAAACATGACAGAACTATCATTTGTAAACTAATTTACAAATTTTACCATTTGGTGAAGTCTCCACTAAGCTCCATAATTTCATTCACATTTTTCTGTTGCATATGAGTTGAAGAGTTGCGACAAAGTTATTTTTAAAAAAAAGTAGATCTTTAAAAAAATAAAAATTCAGTTCATTAAATAACCACTAGGTGACCTGACTTTAAAGCAAAACAGCAACTAATTATTCTACAATTAAAGTAAACATGCTCAACCATCAAGTTTCAAAATAGTCTTAGTTTGAAATCCTACTTATACATTAACATAACAGTTATTAGATTAATCAATCCTCATTTTGCAAAACTGTCAGGCTTGTGTGTTCTTTCTGATCTTTAGAGGACAGAGGAAGGCTTTGATTCTGTACAGATAATGTAGCAATGATTACATGACTAAAAACTTAAAATCAGTTCAATAAATAACCATTTCCTTTGCATTGGAAGCCATCAGTCTTGCTGTAAGAATATCAAAAGGTGGACAAATAATCCACTTTATACTGGTTTGTATTTGGGTCATTTTCAGTCAGATTTACTACTTTGTCTTCACTAATTGGTTGCTGGTTATTAATTAAACTATCAAATATTTGATTTTCAGTTGTATGTGCCCATAAGGTTTAAAAACATCATGCCTCATACACTCTCCTACAACATTCTCAATAAACTGAATGCAAAAAATATGGGTGTAATTAATTGGAAACAACATTTCATGGTAACATTATCACAATTTAGCTTCCAAACCAAAATATCAAATGGTTCAAATGAAAAGACTGGTAACCAGAACTTGAGCTAGATTTAATCCATTTGCTCACTAAACTTATCTCACACCATTTTAAAACACACACAGGAGGAAATAAAGTTAAATTTAAATTTTAAAAAATGAATTTTTTTGGATGAACAAATAAAAGGTATATGCATGTTCTATTGCTTCGGACTGAGTCACAGTGACCCCTTGGGGGCGTAAATGTCCCACTCTTGCCAGCCCATTCATACTGTTTTGCGCTTCTGTGCTTGGCTGCCAGAGGCAGAAAATAAATGACAAACCAGGAGGCTGCATGTCTATTTATGGATCATTTTTCCCACAATAGTGCAGACAGACGGCTCTTTTGTCTGCTCCGAGTTGATTGAACACTTTTAATGCCTGTGATCAGACCGGATTATTTGAAGAAGAGGGTAAAGATGATGGGCTAAGCTGCATCTGAGCAGAACTCAAGGTGGAGGCATGAACTTCAGCTTGTTTTGGAAAAGAAAAAAAGACAAAAACAAAAAACCTGACGTCTAAAACTTGATCAGAGTGACTTAATCTCTGTGATTTTCACTTGTTTTAGCTTTTTTTTGTTCTTAACTATTGTCTTTGATGGGTTTGATCTCTCAATATGCACATAGACACAAGAAGTAAAAATATAGATTTTTGTGAAGGTGTTTCTGAAACTTGCTAAGTTTCAATATAAATGATTTTTGATTCTTGCAAACATTTGTAAAAAAGCTCTGCTGAAGTTATTTTGAGTGGAAAGATAATACAAAATATTTTCAGTGACAAGTTGCTTGTGTTAAAAACTGACTTAGATGAAAACAGTGATTATTAACATATTCATGTGCCATTTTTCTGATGATGGAAGACATGTATAGAGAGAAACCTAAGCTTATTATTGCATTTATGAGTATTTCTTTATTCAAATAGTTGTGAATCTGGAGTGGACAAAGAAGTTAATTTTTACCACAAGCTCCTTGCTCAACTCCACTTTGATGCATCCACTTGTAGGCTAATAGATCCATGTATCATTCAGATAATTCTTAAGTCGTAATTTAAAGAAAAGTAAAATCTTTTGAACTTTATTAAGTTATATCGGGATACATATCGTATAACCACACATATATCACTAGATTCTTGCCAACACACACCCCTACTGTCAACAGAGAGTTCTCCCCAACAGGAAGGAGGACTCGCCAACTCCACGCCAACAGTCCCACCCACCACTCAGAGGCACTATAAATTATACGTCAACACTTTAAACAAAGATCAGAAGATGATCGGAGAGAGATGTCAGTGCAGTTAAAACAATACCTCAAATATAAACACAACTAAACTAGTGATGCTCCTTCTTAAATTGGAATAAGAAGCAATTTAACAAGCCACCTAGTGGTAGTTTTTGAAAGTGACCAGCTAAAATCAATTTCTTTTCCGAACATGCTTCAAACTGGAAGTCAATTCTGTAGATGATCACCAATAAGTAACCAATCTGTGAAGTACTGCCCTCTAGTGGTCAACGTATGGAAAAATAGGTAAAAAGTCTTGAGGATGGAGTCATGGATTCATGTAAAACTACAGTTTTTGATCATTTTGGGTTAAAAAAATTGTGTCAAAAATATGATGAAAAAAAATCAAAGATATTAGATTGAAAATAAATCAGAAGTTGTTTTGGTTTTCTCTTGACTATAGAGTGCGCACAGTATCGGCGCGCGCGGGGACACCAACCCGCGCGCTGCCACTCCTCTCAAGTATGTAAGGGCCACCTTCTCCTCCGAGCAGCAGAGAGATGGGATGCTGCGCTGCAGAGACAGTCTCAGCCGGCCGCAGCGGTGGAGGCAGACAGTGAGGAGACTCAAGCAAACGACGCACGGCGCACACGGAGCTCCCCGCAGAGGAGGAGGTGGAGGAGGAGGACGCGGACGGAGGCTCCCGGAGGAAGACGCATCCAGCTCTCCGGTGTTTTTACGCGAGGATGCGCCGCAGGTGAAGCGGCGGACGGAGAGGAGGACTTGAGTGGATTGTATCGCAGCCATCTGGAGCCAGAAAAGAAGCAAGAAACTGGACTTTGTTTTTCATTTGCGTGAGTAGTTTGCTTCGCTTTTTACCCTCCGGTTGCGGTGCGTGCGTGCGTGAGTGTTCGGTGGCTGCTTAAACAGTTGCTGATGATGCTGATCCGCTAAATGTGGACTTTTATTTTGACATCTAACAATCTATCCAATCATCTCCCGCATAGTTCCAGTCACTTCCCTCTTAGGAATGAATTGAGGATGAAACGCGGGAGCTGAGTGTCCACATCACGCACCGTGGCTATATTTATCACGCCTTGAGCGGGTTTGGATTCTTTTTTTTTTCTTTTTGAGTTGAAATAAAAGCAGCAAAACGCCCGAAACAGTGGAAACAAAACAGCTTTGAATTGGACTTGAAAGGAAAGTGGATCCGAGGTCTAGCTGCGTTTGAAAGGAGCTTTTAGTCATCAGTACAAAAACAGTTTTTTTTGTAAGGAAAAGGGAGAAAAGCTGCGCTCTTTTTTATGCTTTGAGGAGCGCATCTTTGGGTTTGCAGAGCTGCAGGCTTCCTACACCACTTACCACACAAGTGGACCCACAGGAATTATCTAATCATAGATATGCAAATTCACCAAAGTCTAATTTTGCAGCTTTGCTGCAGCTGAATGTTTAGTGTATCATGCTGGTGACGGATCTGCACTGTGGCTCGAGGGCGAAGACTCCTGTTTGATCTGATCGATTTGGATCACAAGATTATTGCAGATCTTTTAGAAAGTTTCTCTAAGTTAGTTTGATGATCCAAATCTATGGTGGCCCTGAGGGACAATCAACAAATCAAACATGTAAATATCACGACAATCAAAAAAGCAAAACAAATTATTAAAAAAAACATAAATCAACATGAAATGAGAGAATCAAGCTGAACCCAGAGAAGGTGATTCAGATGATGATGTTTGATTTTTTTTATTTAAGCTTGAGTTTTTCAAATATGCGCAAACTTATAAAAGTCAGGATGTCCAGTATCGCTTCATGCCAAATCACATTCATTTGAAATGATAAACAAATGTCATCATCCAGCCATTGATGTCCCATAGTACCGACCTTTTCCAGTATCATCTTTTGTTTAATATTATAACTTTGTAAAACATAGTTAAACATTTTTAAAACAATATTCTACTTTTTTTTGTTTATACCCCGCATGATAATTGTACTGTAGGTATTTGCACATGATTTACAGACTATGATGTGATAATGACAATTAAAAGATGTTTAGACAAATAATTATATTGATAATATCAATAAAATGTGTGCTGTCTCTCTTTCAAACATGTTCAATGAAGTTGAGAGTCTTTTGAATGACTGACTATATCAGCAGGTGCATGCATTTGTCTAATGCTGTTTTATGTTTGTAATAAATTAACTCAAACTAAACTGAAAATGATTACAATAAAACAAATAGGAAACATCTCAGAAAACAAAAGTAATTTCTAAAAAAATCATAATGACATGATTAAAATAAATAAAAAAAGAAGAAAACAGTAATTTCTATAGATCAAAATGAAATGTTAAAAAAAATAAACAAACCAGAAAAGGTAGGTACTATTGAACTTTTTTGTCTGGATGACGACGTTCGTCTATCATTTTAGGCAAGGCAAGTTAATTTGTGTAGCAGATTTCCTGTACAAAGACAATTTAAAGTGCTTTACATGAAACATGAAAAGAAATAATCAAGAGAAATAGTGAAGGTATGATCATTTAAATAAGATTAAAAGAAAGTAAAATGAACTGAAATTAAAGCAAGCATAGGTAAAAAGTGCGAATGTAAACTTTTGAACACATTTTAAATTGTCAAATTTAACTGAGAACAGGTGAGTCTTTAACCTGAATTTGAATCCACTGAATGTTTCAGCTGATCTAAGGTTTTCTGGAAGTCTGTTCCAGATCTGTGATGCATAGAAGCTGAATGGAGCTTCTCCATGTTTAGTTCTGACTCCAAGAACTGATAAAAAACCAGATTCAGATGAGCGGAGACGTCAGGCTTTATTTAGGCGAAGGTTATTAGCCATTAGGGGATACTGGAGATGCTCTGTACTGATCAGAGTTTTTGGGGCATTAAAGACATATTTGAAAAACTCAGATGTCTACAATCATATGTCATCATCCAATCAGTTATGTCCCATTCTGTCGACTTTTCCGGTTTCTTTTTTATCTTTTTATTTTTACCATTTAATTTTGATTTCTGGAAATAACTTGTTTTTTGAAACATTTCATTTTGATTTATGTCACTTTTTGGAAAAAAGTTTTGATTTAACAAATGTAATAACATTTCATTATTATTCATTAATGCTTTTTTTATTTTTGTGATTTTTAATAAGTTTTTGTATTGAGTTTATTGCACTTTGTCTCTGAAGTACAAACTACCAAAACATACTAAAGTAATCACAATGACAATCAAAAAAATCATTTAAAAAACATTTAGAAATAAAGACACATTTCCAAAAAAATGAAGAAAAAAAGAAACCGGAAAAGGTGGGTATGGGACATCACTGATTCGACAATGTCATTTGTTTACCTTGTTATCCTGTACATTAATTTTAATTTCATTAACTTTCTGAAAGATTATGTTTTTGGCCACGCCCACTGCAAAAATTTGGGGGTAGCTAAATCAGTTCTTTACCACAGTTTGGGCAAAACGCCCTTCTTCTTTCTTTAAAACTCAAACGTCCTCATCCACCTGTACAGTTTCTTATTTGATTTCACTTTATATTTTGATTTAAAGAAATAAATTCTGCTTTCCAAATTTTTTTTCACATTTTTTATTTCGGAAATCTAACTTTTTTAAATTAGTAGCTTCAATTATTTTGACCGTTAATATGTTTTTGCTTTGAGTGATTTGCTCTTCAGGGCCACCGTAGAAATCTCCCCGATGCTCTTCGTTCTTTATTTTTAATGCAAGTCCATTTAGAGGCATTAAAAAACAATGGCACACTATTTTTAAAACAATGTTAGTAGAATATTAAAATGAAAAACATTGCTGATTTCATTTTTTTTTTTTTTGGTCTGTGTTGTTGGTCTTCACGTTTGACATGAGATTATCTGCAGATCAAGTGAGGAAACTCTGCTGGTAGCAACATTGCAGATGCAGCATGTGTCAGAGAACGTAGCAGGAGCGCCGTGGTACAGTTGGAGGCAGGAGATTTCGAAGGATAAAAAAATTCCAGAAGCGAGCAGCAAGAGTGATAGTAACTTCAGCGCGCAAGAATAAAGGTGTTTCTCTGGTGTTGCTCCGATAATTTTAGCACTCCAAGTTCTCCTCTGACACATGCTGACCTGCGGGTTCGGTTGGCTCCTATATGGAGTGTGCAGTTTGTGTGTGAGCGTGGGATATCTAAAGATGAAAGAAGCCTACTTGGCACTCTTTGAAGGTTTGGGAGTTTATCACATCTATCTCAGTGTTATGTCAGTGCACTTTGCTGTTCTGGATTGACTTTGATGAATTGTTTGGAGAATGGACACAGACGATTTTCAGTTTTTGCCACTTTAACACAAATTCGGGTCAATTCAGCAGACTTATTTGAACCTGATTGTTCACTTATGCTTTGATACGGAGGTTTTGTCACCCAGCAGCATTTATAAATCACAGATGAAGCCAAAGTTGTGTGCAGAACTTCTAAAAAAAAACCATCTAAATCACAAAGGAGTGGGACTTTTGAGACTTGGAGTTAGATGAAGAGGTGTGTACCGTCTTAAAGGTGTGCAAAGAGACCTAGGAAGACGGATGGATGGATCAATCGATAGATAAATTAACAGATCAATTAATGGATGAATGAATGAATCAATGGATAGATGGATCAATCAATTAGTGGATGGATGCATAAATAAATGATGGATAGATGAATGGATCAATCAATTGGTGGATGGATGGATCAACTGATGGATGATTAATTGATGGGTGGGTGGGTGGATCAATCAATCAATCAATTGATAGATGAATTGATTAATGATGGATAGATGGATGAATGGATCAATGATGAATGGATGGATGGATGAATCAATGAATAGTTTAATGGAAAGATTGATCCATTAAACAATGGATGGATAGATGCTTGATGAATCGATGAGAGGATGGATGGATTGATGATCAATTGATGGATGGATGCATCAATAGATAGATGGATCAATGATCAACATATAGGTGGACGGATCAATCAATTAATAGATGAATCAATGATAAATAAATGGAAAGAAGGATGGATGGATAGATCAGTAGAGGATGTATTGGTGAATTGATAAATAGATTTTGGCCTTGAAGTCCAATCAATTAAAAAAAATGCAAGAGTACACAAGATAAACTCATAATAACATTTTTAAAAAGGCAGAAAAGAAAATAAGACAAATGACAAATAAATAAATTAGAAGTGAAAATAATAAAATCCCAACTTAAAAGTTAGCTAAAAGGACAGATAGGAAGTCATCTATTCCACATATCAAACTGAAAACACACAGCACTAGACACAGTATCACTGACAGACAAGAAAAGAGTATTCACTGTTGTATTTAACCTTCAGGTATGTGACTATGAGGGTGCATTGTGAAGCTTGCAAAGTTTTCATTCTGGAAAAAACAAACAACTCTCTACCAGTCCTCCACCTCTTTAAAAAACACTATTAGTGATTCGTGTGGCACCTGCAGAGGAGTGAGAGCAAGGACTCTGCAAGAAGAGCCTTTTTTCTTTATGAAACCTGAAGACATCAGAAAGTCCAAAATGAGCATTTGGTACAAGAACAGTCTGCAGGAGATCATATGTGAATGACCATGTCTCTCATGTCAGCCGAAAACGCCTTTTTTTCCCTTCCTTCCGATGCTCAGTTTAAATTTCTGCAACTCATCTTAATCATGTCTCCTTGTCTCTTTGCACTTAGCTGCTAATCAGGGAATTAGCACTGGGAACCCCTTCAGCAGATCCAGTATATGAAACCAAGTCTTCAGACTTGAGAGTCGGACCAGAGCGATTATGAAGCTCCGTCTATATAAAGACTGCTGACTAAATTAAAGCCCTTTTTCATATGAATTCTGGCGGAGTAATCTCTTCCGTTGTTAGCTGTTTGTTAGATTACTGGAACATTTTATACGTGGGGGTTAGTGGGTCCCCTGATGGTCGTGTCCAGATGGTGAAAATTGCAGGTGCAAGTCTTATACCTGGCCCACGAAAGAGAGCAGGCCTCCCCTCTTTTGGCTTCGTATACTGTCCTCCTGCTTGTTTGGGGATGCATTTTTGGACCGTAAAATCTCTGTGGTGATCCGTCCTCTCAGGTGCCGTTTCTTTCCTCAACCAGTTTAAAAGCTTTCATGAGTGAAGAAGCCTTGTAGCATTCTGTTTGTGAGACATTCTTGAAAAGAGACAATATCGTTAAGCACAGACATTGATTTTTTTTAAATGTACATTTTATCAGAGCATTATTCAACATACATGTTTCGGGCTGCTCCACTTTATTTTTATTCATTTATTTATCTTTTAGGAATACATTTTCTACAAAAGTCAACTGGAAGGCAGTTATTAAGTTATAATGGTCCAACTCCATATTGCTGTAGTTGGTGCTTGTTTCTTTAACCCTGTAACACTTGAGATGCTGTTGACAGCATCTAAATTACATACACTCTTTGATATACGGTAAATCTTTGTGAATCAGCTAATTCTCGTTGATAATAAAAGAACTTCACTGATGTAAAGTGTTGCATATCAGTGAAAGTCTGATTTTCTCTGCCTGGGAAACGGACAGTGAGGAGACTGCCTGGGGTTAGGGACCAGAGACATGGGGAGAACGGAGAAACGCTGTGATCGCACCGTCTTGATGGTCCAAAGCTCAATGAAAACGCTCACTTGAATTGCCCGGACCATTCTAAACTGGTCAGGAGCAGACTGGACCTGTCCGGACGGCTCAGTAGAAATGAGGCTTTTGTAAACCAAATCTACTTTTGGAAGGAGTACAAGATGAAACCCTGATGAGCTGCATCCACACATTGATATAGATATACATGGGTTAATACCAATGCTCAAGAAGTGGAAGAGGAATTCACTTGCATCATCAATGCAGTGGACAGATGGATCAGATTGATGTGAAGGAAAGTGCCAAAAATATTGGTTTACCTTTCTGCTTTGTACAAATCAATGAAGGTAGGAATCTGGACATTAAGATGCATGACCGACATCTCAAGCTTGGCTCCCTCAACCCACTTAAACAGACCAAGCAGAAACACTACATCTATAAACTCAGAAGGAACTATCAAAGAAAGGAGCCACATTACATTATGTCCCCAGGAACTGCTGTCATCCCTGCTTGACTGAAGGAACAAAAGGTTCATCCCTCTTGTGTCGGGTTTGTTTGAGAACCTCAGAAGATTCTGCCACACACGCAGTAACCCTTGTGGTATGTTGGGAGTGGGGTCATCTGGTCCCCACAAGAGAGCGCGCTGAACTTTTTGATTTTCACTGGTGTCCGTGACAGACATAAAATCCTGTCCACCTTCATCCACATTTGTCATGGAAGGGAGAACACGTTAATGTAAGGTTTGGGTCATTTGGATCCTATAAGGTAACACATGAGACATAAAGTGGTCTAGCCAAAGGATAAAACACAGGGGATGAAGCAAAACTACCTAGTATAGTCTCCAAACAATCCCTCCACAAAAATATGGCAAAGAAGAGCCAAAGTATCAGACCAGGACTCAGTAGTTCACCTGCACTAGAAGGGCAGTGTACCTTCCATTGACAAGAACCAAGTGCACATTCAACTCAATCGCACAGGGGGCCAAAATCCAAAACACACCATAGGTTGTGGGCCGAACAGGAGAAACATTTATTGAACACATTAAAACAAATTTTTTAAAACTTTAAAAACCTAACTTTTTAATGCAGACTAAATCTCAGGACGCGGTCGGTACCAGTATTGAAACCGGATACCCTAACCTTAGCCTGGTCTGCATGCAATACTGCATCTGGGACCGGTACTGACCCGCATCCAGAACCAACCCACATCTGGTACTGTGTTAAGGTTAGGATACCAGTCTATGTCCCGGTACCAGATTTGCCTATTTGCACCCCTGAGGTTTAGTTGGAACAGCCAGCACATCAAAAAACGAAGAGTTGGGGACACGCAAAATGTTTTTTTTTTTTACGTTGAGGAGGTCCTTAACCAAACGTCAATATGTCATGAGTTAGGTATGAAAATGTGAGGCATTATGTTACAGCGTAAGAAAACATCAAGTTGTTGGATAACAAAAATATAAAATGACCTGGCGGGCGAGATATAATCACCCAGCGGGCCACATCCGGTCCCCGGGCCTTGACTTTGACATGTTTTCTAGATCGCTTGAAAAGGTGAGTCCTGGTAGCCATCAATGTCATAGGGAGAACTCCGCCTTCCCTCAACAGCGATGGGGGGGGTCTGACACATTTCCTGTTTTCCATTTTTAATCAGAAAGGGGAACCTGGGCGAGGTACACAGCTGTACAGATTCCATTTCCATCAAATTGGAGTCTAGCTTTGCCCTCATTGGGAGTAAATCAGTTATTCACTTGCAGCTCTGATTTTAAAAATGTCTGCAAATCCACTCGGGGACAGGTGTGAGATGAAATGCTAATTAGCATATCAGCTAATCTCAATCTAAATGAAATCAATCTTCAAGTTACAGCTGCCTCAACCTCTTAAATGGAAATTTTTATTGACCTGGGCCAACAGTCAGCCTTTTAAGAGCACGGCTAATTGAAAATGACAACTCTGATGAAGGCAAGCCTTTGGGAAAGTTGAAAAACATGTATCTACTCTGACAACACGGACGAGAGATGGAAATTGTCCAACAGACAACCCGAGGGAGCTCCTTTTTTTAACCGATAAAAATTGCGGCTGCTGTCATGAGGTGGAAACAATGTAAAATGTCTGGCAGAGATGTTAGTTTTCTCCATGTTTCTGAATATTCATTTAGGAATAAAATGTGATTCTTGTTTCTATAATGTGACTAAACCAAAGCAAGGCAAAAAAAAGCGGGCCGGGAACCCTTGATTGTGTAAATAGCACGTCGTCTGGATTCAGATCATGCAAGGGTGTTATTCTGCTCTCAAAACAAAGCAGCAGATAAGAATTTGCGCCCTGGGAATCTCTCCCTGTTAAGATTTGAGATGACATACATTTGTTAGATTAAAGATAGCTCTTTTAAGCTTGGTTGGTAATCGTGACAGAGGCATACCCTTCCCCGGCTTCCTCCCTATCAGGCACTTTGTCTGGAAGGGAGGCCCCGTTGGTATGGCACAGCCTGGAAGACAAACGTCCCTCATGACCCATCTGACAGCTTAATTTATGTAATTGCCTCGCAACATCTGCCAATGAAAGACTTTCAGCACCCTCCTCCACTCGTCACTGTTATGGATGGCTTAGATTTGATGTCCAATGAGTCAAACAGGCAATCTGATGTCACACTCTTGTCATCCTAAAGCATGTGTGAGGAAAATCATGCATTTTTAATTGGGCTGCAGCTTTTGCAGTCCTCTTAGAGAGAACGCGTCAGGTATCACGACTTGTCTTTGGTGTTTCTGTTGTGATTTGCGCCACATCAGGTGGCTGTAGATTGAGTCCGTGCAGCGTGCCAAGCACGCGCATCTGTTAAGAGGTAATCTAATTAACACGAGCAGCATGGCACCAGGAGTGTTTGGCCTTTCTCTCTAGTTTTCTCACCTTTCAGCATCCAATCTGAACGGCTGAAATGAGTTGTTGTGGTTATCTGACGTGCCCCGCTGCCTCGGTTTGGCTAATTATGCAACCCATTTAACTACTTGTCTTTGTGCTGTCCTGGTCTGGAACTTTGCAAGTCATCTGCAGACGTCTGCTGGCATCCTTTGAGGCAAGTTATATAGCTAGAAAAATAGTTTTTATAAGTATTTAAAAAAAACATTCAATGGTTATAATTTTAGTGGTTCAGATATTTAACACAGGGAGTAAAGTAAGAAGGGGTCTTTATTTTGTGTACCCTATTTTAACCTTAAAGGTTTATTTATTTCAAAAACAAGATTAGGACTGCTTAATATATAGAATAATTCTGGTTGTGTCCACTGACCCTTGCGAAACATTAATATATTTCTCAATATAATGAGTTACAATGCATTCCATAAATGGGAGTAATATATTTTTCATTATATTTTAATGAATATGTGCAGTTTTCATGAATGGTAATACACTTTGCTGTATTCTGTCATTTATACAGAAATCTCCAACGATATAGATTATGTAATATTTTATTTCCCACAATACCATGTAACATAAGTCATATTCTGACAGTAATAAGTATACAAATATTTTTCATTTTTTGGAGTGATATAAATAATAATTTACTATTATAGTCAATAATCTTTTAAGTTAAATATTACATAGCCAAAAGTGGCCCATTAGTATTTTTGCAAAAAGATATGTAGAATGCAAAATCTGATTTGAAGTTCCTGCCGAACAAACACAAAAAATATATTTTTACAAAGATACGAGCAATTAGGTTTTAAATTAAATTTCTTTGCACATCAATCCATTTTAATTATATATAAATAAATAAAAAGAAATGGGTTGCTTATTTATTGATATAGACTTTAAAATATCTGAGTAAGTTGCGGATATATTAAAATACCTTTCTCATGATGTATTTTCCGGTGCATTTGAGTGTATTTTTTTGTCGTAAAGGGATCTCAAAGTGATTTTGAGAGCTACACGGCGCTCTGTCAACATGTCAGTCTTTACAACTTGCTAACAAGGTTGGGTGTTATTGTGAACATGCCAACATGGATAATCGGTAGTGTTGCTTCTAAGGCTGGGAGTTATACGTGCAAAGGTGGCTCGTGTGTAGCTGTGTCAGGTTGTTTATTCTTTTTTTACATGTTACTCACAAGGCTGGGAGTTTTGCACTGTATCATTCTGCAAACAAGGTTGACAGTTACAGGTATTACGAACACAGTGATGTGCAGTCAGGGCAATACGTAGCTTAAAAAATACAGAAATTAAATAAGATGACTATACTTTTTCATTACTAAAAATAAAAATACAATATTATTTTTTAGACATGTCTATTATAAGATTAATTTTTTCTTTGTGGGTATACAATTTTTTCTTGGTAAAATGTAGTGAATGTAAAAAATTTCCTATTCAGATCCACAAGAAATCGGAGGGTGAGGCAACAGTGGTGCGCCACACGCACTGACTGGAGTAACTGTTTCAATCATTCTATCATCTTGAAAGACACTTTATTTTTAATTGCTTCATTTTTCTATTTCTCACCGACTGTTTGATTGCATTGTTTGTGGCTCATTTAGTCTTTTTATCAGCTAAAAATGTGCGTTAGAAAAACACTAGGTGGAGCACGCAGTACACTTGCCTCAAGGCAGAGGGCGCTGGTGAGCCGAGAGAATGTGACACGGTGCCTAAAAAATAACAGAGTTGGCACTAGTAAGTCAAAGGTAGCTGTCCAGACACTCTTTAACCTTGTTTAGCATAAATTTCTTAAAGGAGGATTACGTTTCTAAACTTAAGAATTTGTGGAGAGACGTCACTTGCAGTGACTCACTGAGATAAAATGAGAACAAGAAAAGGAAGACAGGTTATTAATGTGTTTTTTCAGAAGGAGCGATGCACTTCATTTATAAGTAAGTCAATAATAAAAATTTTGGTGATATTTTTTTTCTATTCTACAGTTTGTAAATGGAAGAAAAATGTTGAAATTAAATTTCAAACAACACAGTTTAACTGTCAATTAAATGGGGAATAAGCTAATATGTAGGGTTCATATGTTTGTAAATCTGACTGATAACGTCAGTGGCTCACTAACCGTGAGCCTCACTACACGTCACTATGAATACGCTAATGCAGTTAACATGTAACAATGTTGGACGGTTATTTTTTTATGACTTGCTAAAAGGTTAGTAGTTTTGTAGTCACAGGTATGTTTGTTTAGTTAGCATCAACCAGATTTTTATTTCATGTCACAACTAAAATTAGGAATTTCAGGTATTATGAATATGCTAATGCATCGAACACAGCTATTGTGTAGCAGTGTCAGACTGTATGTTTTTTTTTTTCATTTTTATGCATTGCTAACAAGATCAGAAATTAGCATATTCAAAGTAACGTTAGCTGTATCCATCTGTTTTTCAAGTGTTGCAAACAAGGAGTTACAGGTATTGTAAATACGCTAACGTGGCTAACGTGTAGCATGTCGCAAACAAGTTCTAGAGCTGCTGCAAACGCAGTTATTGAAGTCTGATTGACTGTCAGACTTCTCTTTGACTCTTTTGTCATTCTTAATGTGCCTTATAGTTCAGTTTCAGTTTATATATATATATATATATGACATAACTTAAAGAATACACCATTCACCTTATAATCCAGTGCGCCGTATAGTGCTGCAAACGTGGTGGTTGAGGCTTCATCATAGTGCCCTCTGTTTAATTGCATTGGTGCTGACGTGTGTGGTTGTATTTCCTGCGCAGATAGTTTGTCAGTATTTTTAGAGATGGTAAAGATGATGGTGGGGATTAGCCTCAGGATGGAGGGTTTTTCAGCAGGAAGCTCCTAATTTCTTGTGACAGTTAAGGGCCTTATCTTCCACTGCCATGATGAAGCATAAAACTCTTTGATTTTTTTTTCTTTTTTATCTTTCCAAAGTCTAACTAAATCTTATGTTCTGCAAAGATTAGCCAGATGAAGATGTGAAAATCAGGCCTGTGCAGTTTCAGGGGAGTTAAATTTGGAGTTTAGGGCAACATCTGCATCAGACTGATAGCTCAAACTCCAAGATTAGCTTCAATTAGTGACATACACTTGACCTTCTGATTTAAGAGAGTCAGAGCACAGGATTCATCTTAAAGCAGGATGAAACCATTTTTGTATTCATGGAGTTTTGGGTAGCAGAGGGCAGCTTAGGTGGCCATTTACATCTCTGGGACAGAAAACTCAGTAAGTTAAAATTGGATTTATTAAGAGGAGCTGTTCCCCATTGAACTTAATTGCATATCTCTGCATTACATACCAACTTTTTTTTTTTAGCAACTTTACTAATAAATCTGCATATATTCAATCAATTTGGGAATCTGTGGATTTTAGGGATAAAAAAAAAAAAACCCCATCTGAGTTTTAACATGGACTTCAGTGTTGCGGAGGATTCAATTTGCTCTGCACCAAGATTTAAAATCGGACTCAGCTCACTGACTCTGGATGAAGTTGTTAAACTTTAAAAAAAAAATCTTTTTGGCAGTTTGTTAACCCAAAAAGAAATAAATGTGGAGGCAGGAGGCAACATTTTCTTGTATTTTAGGTGTTCCAGAGAATGCAAAATCATTCCAGGAGATCTGAAATCTTTGCTTTAGGTCATTATAAAACCTTGTTTTTAAGAAAAAAAATAGATGTTTGTGTTGTAATTTAGGTTTCCTGCAGAAAATCTGGTTGGTACAAAAATAATTTATTGGACTCTCGCAGAGAAAGTTGAAATCTCCATAAAAGTTATTTATTTTATCTCTAGTTTTGTGAAAGCTGATTCATTTTAACTTTATAACTTTCGTTTTGCATAATATCAGTCTTTGTTTGAAATTTACATCTCCTTTAAAAAATAATAGGTGATTAGACAAAAGAAACATTTTAATAAAAGGAGCTTTAATTACTTCTCTTATCGTATCCTTTTACAGGAGTTTCATTGAGCTGGATATTCTAATACTGTTTAAATTAAAACATGATTTCATTATCAAAGCTTTTATTTCACACAAGGAGAAATGAAATGAAAAGCCCAAAGAAGAAGAAGAACCCTCTTCTCTGCTCACCTCTGCTGCTCTCCCTCGCTGTCTGTCCTGCAGGGCCGTACGCTGACACGTATGTCACTGCGCTACAAGAAAATTGATCTTTTCTACAAATCCTTTTAATCTCATTGTTGCACTGACAGGCAGAGAGGCCTTCTCTTTGTGGGGAAACTGTCTGTTTGCGTGACGTTGCTTAAAGGCAACAGTGATTCCCACAATTCCACAGCTTTTCAGTTCCATTTCCAAAATTAGTTTGCATTCGGCTGCCGTTGGCTAACTTTATCACACACGAGAGGCGGTGGCGGCTTGACAGGTGGAGCGGGAAAAAGTGCTTACAAGTTGGACACCATTTTCTGGAAATGAAATATTATACTAGAGGAACGTTGATAGAAGGGATGGGAATCAAACTGAACCCAGATTATTACTTTTTTAATTTATGTTTGTTGCAATATGCATGTATTTTTAAGGAATGTATGGAAATTATATTAATATTTATTTATTTTATTTATGTATATATACATTTTAATTATACATATTAAATCACCATCATTTATTTAGAATAGGAGATCAGTATAAAAAAAAGTTGATAAGATTCAAACAGAAATCTCTTTAAACATTTTTTTTCATTTCTTCGTCAACTTTCTGGTTAAGTAAAGCAGTAACATAAACAACATATATAAACAATCTTCTTGTCTCTCCAAATCAAGTGGCCAAACGGCTGAAATATTTTTACTCATGTTTTGAAAGATTGTTACCTGTATAATTTGTACATCAAAGTATAGGGGCCAGTTTAATGGTAAAAAGATTAAATACAACTTTAAAAGCGTAATTTTTTTTTTTTTTTTTAAAGTCGTAACTATTAAATTATGAGAATTAAATATAATTGTGACTTTAAAAGTGATTGGCTGAATTTATGGCTTTAGTTGTTGTAAATGTATATGTCTTAAAGTTATGTATTTATAACTTTAAAAGTCGTGAATATATGATTTTAAATCATGTAATTTTATGACACAAAGTCATTAATTTATGAGGAAAAAATTATTTTATCAACAAAAACTAACCCCACCAAAGTTGTCTCTTTATCAGAGCCATGTTTGAAGATGAAAGACAAGTGGAATTTCTTGAAGTTTAATTTCCAGATAGGCTTCAAAAACAAAGTAATTCTGAACTTATTATTAGTGTTTCTGACTCTCTGGGGTTGGGTGTCGGTAATTTGGATTTTCACATGTAAAAGTTGGAGCTCAGAGATGCGTGTTTGCAGGAATGTGACTGCTCTTATCATTCAATTACCCAGACGTCTGGTTGTCACCTTATGTCATATATCAGTCATCAGTCGTGTTATACTTAAATCACACCGGATTATTAGAATGGGTCACTTAGTTCTGATTTATGAATTTTTTTGGCTGAGATGCAAATGTAGGTTTTTTTGGGTTTTCTTTTTTTTGCTGTTGACATGACACTACCGAGTGCATTGAGATAATCAAATATGGTACAGGATGTCTGTTTTTTTTTAGGGGATGTCCCGCAAACATCAGTCAAATGTTATAAACTTTTTATTGCTGTTTTTTCTGTATGCGTATGTCTAAGTCAGGAATCTGCAACCTGTGGCTCTTTAGCTTTAGTGAAAAATGGTAACGACTGAATGAATAAGAGATTAATTGTTTAAGTTTTGTCATTTCGGTTTAGATTTGTAACATGTCAAACATCTAAGCAAAAATAATAATTTACTGTCAGAATTTCTGCAAAGATATTCTTTAAATTTGTATCTTTAATTTATAGTTAGTCAAATAAAAGTCTATAAAGGCTTTTTTTTGGTAAATTACACTAAAGTGGTTAAAGTTTCAAAAAAATGTGGTTTAAAATGATTGAAAATGATTTAGAAAAAAGCTCAGGTAATTATAAATGTTATTTTTCTTAATAAATAGATTCTACAAACATTTTTTTTTTAAGATTAAAGGGGAAAAAGGACACTAAAATCCTAATGAGAAAAAACATCATTTTTGACTTTCTTGCATTTTTAATATAAGAAAAGCTGCTGCAGCAGGAGGGCCTCTTTGACAAAGGGGGTGGGTTTTATTTTGAAAGGAACTAGTATGCGCTGCTGTAAATAAGTTACAACTGTTTTTATAAAAACATATAAACTCTGTTGTAATTCAATTATTGTAATATTTAAAAATTAAATTATAAATAAATGCTTAATTGCCAAAAAATCATGAATATTGTGCATTTTTAAACAATAAAATGGGACTTTGTGGCACTTGTTTGGTTCTGGTCCATAAGAAGTAGCTCTTTTAGCGTTAAAGGTTGCAGACCCCTGGTCTAAGTTATGTTAAAAGAAGAAAAGTACAGTATATTTATCAAAATGGCAATAGCGTGAAAATAAATCAGCATCTTATATAGGATAAGGTCAGACTTTGTGGCTCCTTCTGGATTGTAGTTTATAAGAAATGGACCTGAATGGCTCTTTAAGTGTTGAAGGTTGCAGACCCCTGCATCAGCATGAGAACATTGAAAATGTTGAAAACTGGACCTACTCAGACAGAAGCATCCCACAGAGTCAAAGATTACATTGAAAGATTGGATTGGAAGTGAACATCTGCAGGGATATCGATGGCTTCATCGAAGACAACTCCTGCAATTCTGCAAGTCTAACATCAAAGAATAAAATGTGAATAAAATGAAAATTGAACAAAGAAGCTTCCAAAAAATGTGTAACGTCATCAATAAACATTCAGATTACCTGTTGAAATCCAAGGTAGTTGAGATAGTCGATAATGTTCACTAGCTGGACAGTTATGAATTAATCTCTTAAATTTATTGATTTATTTGTGTCCCTAATACTCCAATATAAATTTGAAACCTACATGCTGATTTTTTTAATTTCTTATTTTTTGGGGGAAAATGCAAACTTTCTCTAGCAGCCACAGAAACGAACGTTGTAGCAAACCTTTAAGAGTTTGTTGACTTCTCAATGCAATTCATCCAAGCATAGTGCTATTCTGACACGTAAATATGTATGCAAATGGAATGCACATTCATTTTAACCAGATTTATATGCCTGTTGGGGGGTGGGGGGGTGGAGGGGTTGTTACACGTGACCAACTGACAACCCTTTTAGCTTGTTCAGTGTTATAGAGCTCAGAAACTGTCTGCACTATTAACATTTGCATGGGCGCTCACGGAATGTGGCTTTTCTTTTCTTTTTTCTGTTAGCAATCGCTTCTTTCAAACAACAAAAAAATGTCAGATTTATCATATTTGAGTGTGCATTTGCTGCCATCAGGGTTTTGTTTTCTGAAGCACCTGAAATAAAACAGTCTTTTCCTTGCAATCAGGCTTGAATCTGCACAAAAGCTGCTAATTAAAGAACTCAGGAACACTGAGTCTATGAATAATAAACATATAATTAGATATGCACATAAATAAAACCTGTGCCGTTGTTTATCTTCACACGCTGGCTTCCTGGTTGATGAATGAGTGTTTCGCCACGGCGGTTGGCCCGCTCAGCTCAGTGCTGCCTGTTGTTCTGGCTGTGGCGTTCACGTGCTCTGCTGTATCAGTATGTACTCTCATGCGCTGAGCCATAACACTTCAGCATAACAGTATCTGTGCTGCAGAACTCTGGACCAGTGCCTCTGCACAATACTTCCACATGCTGTACATTCTTTCATTTCTTTTTGTTCCGGCTGCCTAGCAACCAGTGTTCCCTCATCGTTTAATTGCTTCTGTACTCCAATTTACTATTAAAGATCCACTCGGATAAAAATAGTGATTTTAACGTGTTCTTGTGCAATGTTTCTGATTTTTAGAGGATATATTTTAGGAAAATTGAGTTTAAAATGACCTTTTTGGGGTATATATTTATTCAAATTGTTGCAGATGAAAAATGCTGATTATAAAAAGCGTATTTGTGATGTAGAAAATCCGTGGGAGGAGCCACAAGCTCCCTGCTCTGTTATATTCAGATACATGCACTTTAAGATGACTAGATCCGTGTACCATATTGTTTGGACGGTAAGACTGTCTCGAATATTGGGCAAAATCCGAATTCTTCCTTTATCCTTATGGCTTCTCCCTAATGAAAGCGTTTGTGACTCATAATTAAAATGAGAGAGAAAATGGAATTTAATATATCGTTTTCAAAAAGTTATGTAGTGAATTTGTACCAAAATTCAATTAGAAATATCAAATTTTAAAATTAAAATGGATTAACAAATCAAATCAAACTTTATTTATATAGCACCTTTCCAAAAATCTATTTTACTCTAAGTGCTTTACATAAAAACATAATCAAATTTGAAAAACAAAGAACAACAGATCACTCGAAGAAAAATTTAAAACCCAAACAACACTGGTCTGTTCTGTTCAAAACTTTACATAATGTGAAATTGAGAGCTTGAGGGGCTGTCAGCTAGCTGGAGAGAATGTAAACATAAAGCTCTCAGCAAGATATAAGATAAGGGGGACAGGAGACACTACGTCCCAGAAAGCATCACGGGTTATTTTTTCATTTAGGCTAAAAATGGCAAAATCTTATAAAAAAAATCACCTGGAACGCTTTTACAATAGTTTAAAGATGACTGAATTGGGATGTAAACAATTTCTCCCCACCTAAAAAATTATAAATTATATTTTAGATTCATTTAGAAGCATCACTGAATAGGACTTTTATATCATATTTAATAAAAAATTGATGGGCAATGCGATGTAAGTAATTAATTAACTGTCCAAAGAGTTTATTTTTATCTAAAACTGCATAATTAAGTATTGTTTTTGGGTAACTGGTCATAAATTGAATGATTGTCCTTGTTCATAATGGTTTTCTGTATCCTGTTGTCTTTTGCTTTTACCCAAGAGATGAAAAACAGCTGACTCCTGCTTATTAGTCACAGCAATTTGAAAAGAAAATTAATCAACAGCGGGAGGAGGTTTTGGCAGAAGAAAATATATATATATAATTTTTAAAGATTAAGAACGCATGTTAAAGAAATATATAATTTACTTATCAGACAAATATTTTCCAGATAGTTTGTTTAGTTAAAATTCAGATAAATGTAAAAAATAATAATTTTACCATCTGGTTTGCTTTGCATCTCCAGTATTTCAATACACATTTTATTTACTCAGATGGATCACATTTTCATTTTTCAAGTCAAACTTCTGCTTTCTTGGAAACGTCTCTTTGAGTTATCAGCTCTTAATTACATTATACTGAGCTGTCATTTCGCTGAGTTCCAGTAGATCAATTTATTCAATATTAATGCGACATAAATGGAAGATGTGATTTCAAGCGTTGGCAGCTCAAATCAGTTTGGAGATATTCATATTTTAATTTAGAGAAATGGCTTCCAAACAGCAGGAGTTTGGAATCACATTTTTGTTTTTCAAACTTTATAAGTTTTAAAAGTTGTCCGTTTGAAATCAAAGCATTTTGAGATTCACCTGTAAAGCGCAGCACAGGGCTGCGTGGCATCATCTGTTCTGCATGCATGCATACATACACGCAGAATGTAAATAATTTACCTCGTTGTGCTTCAAAGGGAGTTCGTTTGTGGATTGGTCCCGATGGGTTCAAAGGATTCCTTTTTTTTTATGTCTTTAATTTACTATTAAACATCCATTCTTTATCAAAGAACCATTTCTCTGAAGGTTTATGTCTCAACTTCCACCCATAATCATTCAGATTTATTAAGGTCCACAGAAATGATGTCCATGTAAAGAAAGTCTTTTATTTATTGGCTTCGTGTTATGATTTATTATATAATGGCAAACCGCCAAGCCCACATTGATGGATGTGAATCTGCAGTGATGACTTCCATTTTTCCTAATTTGCGACTTCATTTATTTTATCTGAATGTTACTGTTTTTCATTTTATGGTTTGTCTCCTTCATTGCACACTATTTCCCTACTTTTCCGAACAGTAGAATTTTTTGAGTAAGTTCCTCCTCATATCCTCTCTGTGGTTTCAAAGGCAGCTCCCTTATTAGAGCCGTGTTTGTCATCAATCAGCCAGGTTCAAGGTTGGATCGGGTCTTCCAGTTCTCTCTTTTATTAGCAGGCTGATTTGCATATTAAAGTTGTTCAAATACACGTGTTAGAAGTGCAAATTACCATCTGATCCCACATATTTCACGACTGAGCAATCTGGGAAAAAGGTATAGAGAAGGAAAGTAAACTCCATGAAGACGCTTTTTCTGGGTCGGTGTCAGAATCGGATTGGGTAAAGACTGATTTAATGAAACAATAGGTGAGTTAATGAGTGTTTACTTTCATGAAAATAGCAAATTAGGCATTATTTATATTAAATCAGGTCACTTTTAGTGTATCTATATGGCTGTCGATTTTTTTTTGTTTGTTTTAAAGACCCAACTGCAATGAAATGGTGTTTTTACCATTTAATTGTGTCATTTTTCTAATGATAGAGTATCAGGTTTATTAAGATTTCTGTGAACCAGGAGCTGACTTGCTTACAAAAGGGGCTCATTTGTGATGTAGAAAATATACTGGGTGGGCCACAAGCTCCCGGCTCCTAGCTTTCAAAAACCGAGACGAGAACTGGGGGCGGGGTTGCTCCATGCCACCCACAACTCAGAGACAAATTTTTGCGACTCCTGTCTCTCTGTAGGAACAATGTCGTAGAACTGGGGTGGGAAAACGTTTGCGCTCATTTGCTACAAAAGGTTTAAAAACTTGATAGATGGGCTGGTGTTAAAGTAATCAACCTCATATGAGAACATGAACAAAAACATGCTTTTTTTATTTCAAAGCTTTGGACTGTGTTCCTATTTTAGTGTCAATTGCACCAATTGGTTGATGTATTTAAGGGAAAAGAACAACGCTTTATTTGATGTGGTGGAATGATTTAAAAATTACTGACTCGAAAAACACTCACGGATATGAGAAAAACAACAAATCTTACAACACGACACGAATGTAAGAAAAACCACAACAACTTGTGGTGCACCGTCTAAGGTCTAAGTGGAGACACCACAATTACAGGGAAATATAAAACATTGAAATAGTTTATTAATATAATTCATTCCAGTTTGTAAGGCGAGATTAAATGGTTTAGCGGGCCGCATATGGCCCCGGACTGTACACAGTTGAAACAACAGTTTTTTTCTTGTTTTTGTTGTTTTTTTTTTAAATGGCATCATTATAATTAACAGACCACTGGGAATGCATTTAAAATAGATTTAAAAAAATGTTTGGACTTGGACTTGAAGAGGAATATCCTCAGAGTGCTTTTTGAAGTTTGATCAGACAAATCCCAAAACACAATGTAGTTCAGTTTATGTTAGCAATGCAGTTTTTGTATGAGGATATATCTGGAAAACTGCAAAACAAAATGAACAAATCTATGAGAATAAAGAAAATGATGAGAAAAAAGTAAAATTATGAGAAAAATACAGTTGATTCAGCCAAAAATGCTTTATGCTTTACTTCTTTTTCGTAAATGTATTGATCTTTTCAGTATATTAATCTTATATTATTAATTTATTTGAAAGAAATTACAACTTCATTTTTTAAAAACGCATTGATAGGTAATTCCAAATTGCTTCTACATGGTGTGTTGGTGTATGATTGTGTGGCCCTGCAACAGGCTGGCAGCGTGTACCCCGCCCCTGCCCAGCAGCACTGATAGGCTCCAGCAGCCTGTGACCCACAAAGGGATATAGCGGAAAAATGAATGAATGCATGGTTAGATAAATTATTCCTTGGAAATGTATAACTTTTTAAATCATAAATTTATTTAGGACTTTTAGGCTCTCTACCTCGATATATTACCCTCCAAATGAAGAGTTAAGGAAAAAATGTGTCTCTGAATTCGAACGTCACTTCCACACAATAACATCACCGGTCAGCGCCGTTAGCACAAAGCTTCCATTGCTGGATCAGAATTTAGATTCTTGTAAAATGTTGACTTTTCTCTAATATTTATACAATTTTATTATATTTATACTTTATTCTCATAGTTTTATGGATTTTTTTTAAATGTTGCAACCTTATTTTCGAAAAAACAAACATCCATGTGCATTATTTCTGTCCACAACAGTGACTAAATACAGCTTTCCTTTTAAATTTTGCTCTGAGCTTCCATTCATTTAATTGTTTATTCTGACGTGCTCCGAGCTGCTGACTTCATTTATTGTCTTCGCTTTACTGGGCTATCTTTTCTTTTTCATACTGTTAGTAAACTTCATCATCTTTTTCAAAGTAAATCCTTTTGTTTTAAGGTGGATCTGTCTTTTATATTTATGTGTGCCAGACTGCAGATGAGCTTTTACATTTGCCAAAAGCAGCAGACAAAAACGCACAAACTCTGGCCCTGGAGTGGACTCTGTTGTGTTTCAACAAGTTACATTTGATTTATACAATTGATTTTAGTCACCCAACCCTGTGTAGTGTAAGAGAAAAAAATATAAATTGTTGATAGGTTTTTCTGTATTTTTAAAATCTGAGAAACTTATTTGTCCTTTTAAAAGTTATACTGCAAAATATAGAATTAATAATTTAACCACTAACTGAATTAGTTTTTTTATTTGTAGGTTATTTTCCATCAATCCACCAATAAAAAGGGAACATTGTATATGAGTCTTATATCAACAAAATCAGGAAAAAGTATTAAAAAAAACGCACATTGAGTTCTCTGTGCATTTTATTTATTTCAATTATCTTTAAAATACCACCCCACACAATTAGAAAATAAGCACAAATAAAAAGAGTATTGGAAACAGAGTGAAATAAAATTAATTTTTGGGAAAATTAGACTTCTAAATTAGATTAATCATATTGTTTTTGTTTGAAACCAGCCCCTGGTTGTCTTTTAAGGTACTGCAAGAATAGGTTTGTATCAAATTAATGAATAGAAGACCCTATAGATCTACACGAGGACATTAAATCCTTCACAACATCAAAATTACCTAAATTATTCACATGATTTTCCCTTTGTTTCATTAACACAATATTTTAAATTAAATGTCCAAGTTTAATTCCAGATAACTTCCGATCAGCTTTGTAGAAAACAGGACATTGTACATCACCTGGCTGTGGCCGTCGCATCAGGTAAAGTGAGGATTAATTAGACTCATGTATCATTGCCACAGATGTTCCTCTGGATGGTGTGTAATCGTGTTACTGCCGCACACGTGACACCCAAGAAGCGAGGACTACATGTTCGGAAGCCTCACTTTGAACCTTTGAGGTTTTCATACATGACAACTTATAAAACGCATTAGTCACCGCTGCAGCACTAACGCATAAAAAGCAAGCAACACCTTTTACTACCAACTTCTATTCAGCTCACTGTGTGGTTACCATAGAAACTTCTGCCCCATGGTTTAAATACGGGGATCAGGTCAGATTTTTTTCCTCGTGCTGGATGTGACCTTTACCTCACTTATCAGATCTAACAGTAGTTTTCCTGTTTCCAGCCCTCTGTTAGAGGTGCGTCTGTGCTCTTAACTTCGTCTCTCTCTGTTAAAATGGATCTGAAAATAACTGCAGGACATGTACAAACAGAGAAGTTCTGCCGCCTTCAGAGTCAATCCCGGAGGTTGTTTTTTTATTCTTCTTTTGGCAGTTTACTTCTGTCAGGCTTTCTACCACTTTAGCCTCACTCACTGTAATCAAAAATATCAAGAAAAAACACAACATTTCTATAAAAAAGTCACAACTTCCCTTACTGGTAGATACTGGAGAGACATGGGCAAACCTGAACAAGAAAATCAGGTAGCCTGCAGGATTGTATCAAAGTCATCGACTGCTTGGTGAACCTGAGGAGTAAAAATGTTCATGCATCTATTTATTTATTTTTTTTTATATCTACCTACTTTTCTAGGAAAGATTTCCATTTAGCAATCGTCTTCAAAAAGACACTAACTCCATCTGTCTTCTGTTTGGGGAACAGAAAGAGGGATTGTAACATATTATGTGTACATGGGGTTAATACATAAGCACTTGTAAAACTTTCAATGCATTATTATTCATCTTGACTAGCAGAAATGGCAAATGTTCTAATCAACTGTCTTTTCGATTTCTTCACACCCTATGCATAGTGACATTTGTTGATAAAAAAATGAGTTTTTTGCTGCAGAATAAGCCCAAATCATTAGCATTCCACCACCATGCCTTTTTATTGTGTGTAAAACAAGCTTTGCATGGTCCCTGTTCGCTTCTCGTCTGTTCAAATTACTTTTTTACAAGGTTTTTTCGAATCTTCCATATCTGTACAGCCTTGAATATTCTCTTGCTGTGATGAACTTGTCTTGTTTTACGATAAGTCATAAGAAAATGCTTCAAACTGCCAACTTTCCGCCAAAACAGACACTTACTTTTGTTGATCATCGGTTTATCAAGTGCATTTTATTGGTGGTTCTTGGCAGCTACTCTCCTCATTAACTCCTATAGAGGCTGTAGGGTTGGCCTTTGTTTTTCACACACTAAAATCAGCACATAAATGCTGTGATTACCTCAGACCTCATCAAGCTGTGAGTTGTAAATGTATGTTTATCATTATCTTGTCTGTTTGCATTCTGTTTGTAGCAATAAATAATTCAAGAATTCCCTGCTTGCTTTTGCAAACTAAGTACTGGGGTTATTTGCTTATTTGACCCCCACGTATCTTTGGTCTAATGGGTTTTATGTATGGATAATTATTTATACATCTTGATGTTTACACTGAAAAACTGATTTTTGGTCATTTATTTTTTGGCTGCAATTCAAAGGCTTTGAAGTTGATGAATATTCCAGCAGGCGTTTTTTTTTTTTTTTTTTTTTAACTACATAAAATCATTTAGCTTTTGGGAAAATGGCGTCCGCTTACCTTATATTATAAAAAGTTGCTGTGATTTATAATTCCTAACTCGGTCACTTTGAGAAGTGTGGGTTAACTGTGCTGACCGATGCTGCAAAGAGTCGGACAATTAGAGTAGTGACAATCCCCGGGTGGACCGGATCACACTCTCATTAAATCTCAGTTTTCAGAAGAGCTCATTTGAAGCATAATTCAGTGACACACAGATACAGAGTTCTGGGGGAAAAAAAAAAAAAAAATCCAATGTTCAGACTGCAGATTTGAGGGCCAGCTGGAGTTCAGAACACTGAGTGCGCACAAGTATGCCAGATGAACTTTCTGGCTCTTAGTACAGTGAAGTTTGAGTACATTGATCCTCACAAAGAGAGACCGAGGCAGTGAAAACAATGAAAGAGCTAGAAGAACAAAGTTCATTTCCATATTTAAAACCTGTTTCAAGCTCGCCGGCTGTTGCCTCTTCCCTGTTTAAATGAGGGTAAAGGGCTAAAGTACAATTTTCTACCAAGGATTCACATCACTGCCTCTTTAAATTAAAAAGGTGAGCAAAGCATGAAAACAGCCACCTTACTGACTGATGCCCTCACTAGTCCCTAACCACTTAAATTCTAAGTGTCCAGTGAGTCCTCGAGGGCCGGCCTCCTGCTGGTTTTCCAGAAACTCTCTTATCTGCAGCAGATTACCTGGATCAGGTGTGTTTGGCCAATAGTTGGCTTAAAAACATGTAAGACATCGCCCCTTGAGGACTGAGTTTGGACACCCCTGCTCTATATAATGCAGGAATATCTAGTGCCCTGGATTTTAATTCTATTCCAACACATGCTCACTAGTTTTTTTAAACGCCAAATATAAAATCACCCATTTGCAAAAGTAAAAACCTAATAAATATGAATGTTTTACAATGACTAATTATGAATACACTGTGCTTTAATTATGAAAACTTAAATGATTTATATAAAAAAAAGTATATATATGTATATATACAAAGATCATCATCCATTAAACTAAAACGATAGGTGGTCCTGCCAGAAAACGTGGAGACAGTGCAAAGTATTAAGCTGCCATTGACTTTGAATAGACCACAACTTAACCAAAACTTTCACTGTTGAAACTCACTCAGAGCTTCCTAAAATGTTTTCTAGAAGTTCTCCTTTATTAGTTGACTGTAATTATTTAATTGTGGAAAGTCACATCCTTGTTTTTCCAGCTCTGTTTGTGCAATTGTAGCACAGCAGTAAAGAGGCATCTCGCCCTATCCAATATGGCGTCCAGCTTTGCATATGCAACAAGTTAGCATAGCAACTCTAGCCTATAAAGCTCCAACTCCCAATGTGGTTTTACAACGTGTAAAAAAAGACTGATTTCACTAAAACAAACATTACTGTGACCGCACTAACTCTTAATTTTGTTAGTAAAATAAAGATTGACACAGCTACAAGTTAATCGCATTCACTATAACACCCAATCTTTTGACAGAACATTGACTTTCTTTCAAAATTGCTTAAACGTCAGTAAGAGCAGCAAGAATTCATCCAAATATAAGGAGCTTTTGGTTATAAGGTGCATTACCACTTCTGGGAAAATACAGTCCTTTTAGTGTTGGCAGAATCTGCATGCAGTTGATCGAGAATGAGCAGACTTCCATTTCTAACCAGAAATCGCAAAATTCATTTTCAAAAAAGGAAGAACTTCTTGGGAGAG
Source organism: Oryzias javanicus (assembly GCA_003999625.1). Taxonomy (NCBI): domain Eukaryota; kingdom Metazoa; phylum Chordata; class Actinopteri; order Beloniformes; family Adrianichthyidae; genus Oryzias; species Oryzias javanicus. The sequence continues at coordinate 30,338,943 of CM012449.1, read as the reverse complement.
GAAATCCCAAGTGATTTCACTCCTTCAACATTTAGGCGTTTGCCTTATTTTCTTATTCTGCAGTTCTGTCTGCAGGGAGAACAAAAAAGTCTTAAACTGGTGTGAAATATTTCTCAACGATGACTTGGCTGCCTGTGGCAAAGCTATGTTTTGTAACCGTGTTGAGGTTATACTAAATGGATTCATTCATTTGTATTCTCTACAGAAAAGAAGACATTCAGATTCCTTAACCGCATGCTTTTAGGGATTGTGCCCTTTGGCACACTTGGATGTCACACAGAAAATGTGTTTCATTTTTGGTGAGAGAAGAGTTTAATTACCGCATTTAAGCACAAGCTAAATATAATTTCTTACTTTATTAAAATATTAATTTTTGGGGAAAGAGTTTTTCTTCCCCCATTGGCAGTATTTTAACTTATTTTGGTAATTTTGTTTTACTTATTTCCAGAGGGCCTGTTTTTGCAGCGTAAAATGGATTTTAAAACAGAATCCTTTTTGGTTTGTTTCAAGCTTTTTCTTAGTTTAAAGGTCGAGGCTTCTGTAAATGAACTTTGTGGTAGTTTAAGTTTCTACACAAGAACTTAGAGTCAATTATATACAACCTACCAAACGCCACACTTGAGTACAATTAGATGTAAACTGCTAATCAATGGAAACCAAGGAAATAAGAGGCAGTAATTCTGCTGTGATTCAGTTTTTCTATAAATACCCTCCGACTGCAAAGATTGTTTTAAATGAGCTATAACAAGTGTTAGATTAGCGATCGGCCTTTCTCTTGCTGTACTTGAAACAAGTGAATTGTGGGTTCTCGTGTGGGTGGAAAACAGGTTTAAAAGAAAAGCCAGAAACAGCCTCTCAAAGCACTTCCAGATGAAACGTTGAGTGCAACAGGGTAGAAACCAGTTAGGCATGGCGCGGTGACGTGTTCAGGCACCGGCGTAGGGAAGTCTGCTCCGTCACACTTCGGCTGGCTGAGGTTCTCGCATCAACATCTGCAGGAATTTTATCCTGGCAGGATGGAGTGAGTATTCGGAGAAAAGAGCCAGCACATACGGATATATATAAATGTATCTGTGGGAGTCTTTTGTTTATATATTTATGTTTTGTGCTGCCATCCTTTCCTTTGTTTCTCATGTTTGGTTGAACTTTCATTAGTGAGGTTCTCCATGTTTTTATGACTGGATTTTTTCATTCTTGTCAATAAACACAAGGAGGCTTTCAAAAATTACAGTGCTTCACTGGTGTAAAACTTTTAAAACATGCAAGTGAATCATTCTATTCGTATCATAAGTAATGCATACATTTTTGAGACCCCAGTCTCATCATGATCCAAACTTTTCTTAAAAGCCCATTGTTGTATGACTTGATCCACATCTTTTTCTTTTTTTTTACCTTGTAGTTTATCATCATTCCACTAGGGGCAGTAGAAGGGCTTGATCATTTCAAAATGGCCACCTCCTTAAAATCTCAAAAACACTTTTGGCGGGAAAGGTTTGGCTAATTTTCACAATTTTATGGGAGAATAACTCATCTATTGGTATTCTATTTTCAATGACAACTTGTTGTAGTGAAATAATGCAAAACTTGTAAATAATTAATTCTTTATAAAACAACTATACCGTGTTAAAAATGTGTGGATCAAATATGAGATGGTGGATGAATAAGCCAATTTTCCTTTTTCCTTAACAATCATGTAAATATTTTTGCAAACTTACAGAATCTGCAAATGTATCATAATTAATACAATATATCTAAATAAAAATGACATAGCAAAATAATTTTGTGGAAATCTAATATATCTCAATTCTAATTTTTTTTTAATTGAAAAACAAAAGAAAAAAAACAACTTTAAATCATAATATATTTTTTCATAGCATTTTTTATATATACTACTGCATTTCAAAATGTTTCTGAAGTAATACAACCCCACCTAAAAAAAAAAAAAAAAAAATGTTTTACACACAGACTATTGATATAAAAATCGCTCTAAAAATTTACATGGACACAAAAAATAAATGCCTTATAGACATAATAAAAGCTTTCTTAGACTAACGTTTAAATCAAAGTGAACAAAATCAAAAAAGTCAAAAATTAGAAGTATAATACTTGAATACAGTTGTCACACAACTTGTTCTAAAAATTGAGCAAAAAACATTGATATTGACTGCTTTATTTTCAGAAAAAAACCTTGATTATCACTAAAGCCTAAGTTTCAAATATATTTTTTGCTGTTGCTGAAACATTTTCTCGAAAAGAAAAATCACCACAGTGACCAAAGTTTCCAGAATTGATTTAAAATCATTTTTTGTGGTTGTCATGATTATTAATAAGGGTCTGTATTGGCAAGAGTCTGGTAGGGCTGCCACAAAAGATTATTTCAATAGTCGACTAATCTTCGATTATTTTTTTCGATTAGTCGACTAATCGGTCCGTGCAGCGGCTGAATGTAAAACACACATCTTAACCAACATTAGCTTTAAATTTGAAGTGTAAGCTATATGCTAAAAAAAAACAAAGACAATAGGTTATTAAGCCTTTAATGTATCATGCAGCTTTTCTCTTTCATTTGTTTCTGGCATTAAAACAAGACTTCAATCAAATGAGGCAATCTGAATCAACTCCAGAAACATTAACAAAAGCCTGCAATTATTTTTAAAGATTTAAAACATATATTTTATGAAACATGTACAAAGTATTTCAAAAGCTATTTTTAGATATAAACACAATCAAAGAAATATTCTTCCACATAAAAGAGGTTCGTTTACAATGTAAACTCAACCGAACTTGTAAACTCATAATCTGCGCTGCCTCCACGGCCTTTGGTTCACAGAGCGGTTTATGAAATGTTCACTATGCAGACAGAGAGGAACTGTAGCCAGCCGCACACGATCCATTTAAACCCGTGAAACTTCCGCTGCAGAGCTAGCTGTGTTAGCGTCGATGTTAGTTTAGCTAGACAAAGCTCTCCGTTCAGCGTGATTCAAACTTCGTCACATCATGCTTCGTCTTCAGGTGTTCATGTATCGCCATAGTGATCCCATGAAACACAAGTTCTGCCTTGCAGAAATTACATTGGACACTTTTTCCTCTTTTATTTTTCTTTTGTTTCCCACACTTTCCAGCTCTGTTAGCGTGTTGTTATAAGCCTACCCAGAACTTCCTGTGACATCACTGCTGACCGGCTTAGCACTACTGGGAATGTGTGAAAAGGAGAATGGCAGACCTGGCATTAGAAAGCGCGCACCATAGTTTTGAGATCAAAACAAGGAAAAACAAAACAAAAGATGACACTTCGACAACCAAAATAGTTGTCGATTATTTAAATAGTCGATTAGTCGTCGATTAGTCGACTAATTGTTGTATCCCTAATGCAAACCAAAAAAACATCTTCCATGACAGGCTGAAAAGGCACCTGCCTTCCAATGCTGCCCAAACCACAATGCATCAGCTCCTCAACAGCTCACCTGGAGGTGCAGGGCCCAGAGAGGAATGATCAATTTCTTTTAGTCGGGTCAGACTCGACTACCCCCCATCCTGGCGAAAATTTCAATGAGGACCCCATATGGTTTACCTTTGGGCTGAATTGGTGGGCCCAGGTGGGTTTTTCCGCAGGTTCCATGGTGGCCCCACCTGTGTTTGCCCACATTGGCTTGAGTGGCCTCTCAGTTGTCTGGCTCGCTGTGCAGCGGAGATTGCTAACTCGCTATGCTGTCCATTGGGTCATAATGGAAGCTGTGGAAAAACCCACCTGGGGGCCACCAATTTAGCCCAAAGGCAAACCATATGAGGCGCTCATTGAAATGTTTGCTGACATGGGAAGAGCCACCAGACCCTCATCTGTGAGCCCCAGCTCCAGGCCTGTCCTGACTGCAGTCTGTATGATGCACTTGGGACCTTATTCTTTCGGACTGATTTTAAACCGCTCTTAGTCTGGCTCGTCACCTAAAACCCATCTGTCATAAGACACCATACCATGGGTATCACCCCTGGACAGATTAGCTTCTAGGATCACTCGAGCACACAAACCCCTCCACCACGTTAAGGTGGCGGCTCGAAGGAGGGGAAAAATTTGGTGTGTTGCAATTCTTTTTGTATGGGGAACTGGGAATGGATTATTTATTTATTTATTTTTAAATAATTAGAAGAATTGCGATCATTTTTTTCCCCCAATTCACTAATTTAAGCAAACAATCCTAATCCTTAAAACAATATATTCTGGTTGGGTTGGGGAAAACTGAAGCGCTCAGACAAAACCCACACAACACACTTTTTAGTGTGTCGCCCTTTTATTTATTTATTTTCTTGTCTTTTTTTTTTTGTCTTTTTTTTTTTTTTGTCTTTTACACCGCACTAAACTTTGACACATTAACCCATGTGTCGTGTGCTGGTGTGAGCATTTGTTAAGTGTTGTGTGTGTGTATGTGGGGAGGAAATTAACATAGCGTTCTCCACCAACTGATCTCCTCTCTACAAAGTGATATTGCTTGATAGGAAGGAGACCTCAGGTAATATGCATTTCTCGACCAACCCACCCACACAGACACATAGATACACACACCCACATACATATATATATATATATATAACATATCCCAGGAATGCAGAAGAATGATAAGACTCTCAGTCTCAGTTTATTCAGTACGTTGTTGCTGAAGAGCCGGTTTACAAACGTCTTTTTGTTGTTGTTTCAGGTGTGAAACCTGATCCTGAAGCTGCTTCTTTTCGTCTTTAAGTTGAGAATTTACTTTAAAAATTTTGTGATATTTAGCCCTGACCTTTTCCAGTTTTTTATCATTCGTCTGGAGATCTTTGAATTATTATTCTAGAGCAGCGGCTGCCTGTTTTGCAGCCTGGAACTGAACCTGCAGGTCTCTGATTTGGTCCTGGAGAAGGTCGTGTTCTTCCTTTGTCTTCGCATTTTTCTCCTTCGCTTTTAAAACTTTGTCCTCCACATCATCCAAATTTGAAACCTTCTTTTGCAGATCATCAACTAAACGTCATCTGTGACGTCATTGTTTGATGACGTCACTGTTTGTTGGTGTCATTATGATGATGTCACTATGAGACTTTTTTTTTTTTTTAACGCTAGTCTAAACTCTGAAGCACTAACCCACATGCTGTGAGTTATATGAACATATGTTTAGTGCGTGGGTATGTGGTGGTGGTGGGGGGAAGATGGGCACTTTAAGGAATGCGTATTCCTGAGGTCTCCTCCCTATCAAGCAACATCACTTTCTAGGGAGGAGAACAGTTTTGTGTCTTACGTCTTGTTACCCCCCCACACACACACATACATACATTTTTATACATATATTTTTTATTTATTTACTTATTTTTTGCCTCTATTGCCTGTTAGTTTTTGCAAATCTTGGGCTTTTTTTTTTTTTTTTTGTAGTCTCTCATTATTAGAGTTGGAGAGAAACGCTTTAGTTTCTCCTTTTTCTTTATTACATGCCGGCTCCAGAATTTGAATTTGTCAGCTCAACCTGCAGGTCTTGCTTGGATTTGCTCCTGGAGAAGGTCGTGTTTTTTCTTTGCCTTCAAGTTTTCCTCCTTCGCTTTCAAAACTCTGTCCTCCACGTCATTTAAACCTGAAAGCTTCTTCAGCAGATTGTCAAGTTGAACATAAAGGTGGAAGTTTTCAGCTCTCACACCGTCAGTCTCTGCACATTGTTGTGCTGAAGAGCCAGTTTAAAAAACGTCTTCTTGTTGTTGTTTCAGGTGTGAAACCTGATCCTGAAGCTGCTTCTTTTCGTCTTTAAGTTGAGAATTTACTTTAAAGATTTTGTGATATTTATCCCTGATCTTTTCCAGTTTTTTATCATTCTTCTGGAGATCTTTGAATTCTTTTTCTAGAGCAGAGGCTGCCTGTTTTGTAGCCTGGAACTGAACCAGCAGGTCTTTGATTTGGTCCTGGAGAAGGTCGTGTTCTTCCTTTGTCTTTGCATTTTTCTCCTTCGCTTTCAAAACTTTGTCCTCCACATCGTTCAAATTTGAAACCTTCTTTTGCAGATCATCAACTCGAACGTATAGGTGGAAGTTTTCAGCCACCACACGGTCAGTTTCTGATTTTAAGTCCTTATATTTGGTCTCCAATGTCTCACGGTGTTTCAGAAGGTCAGTCAGCGTATCTCTTTGGTCTTGGAGGGTCTTTGTTTCCGCTTGAAGCGGTCTCAGTTTATTCTGTACCTTGTTGTGTTGAAAAGCCAGTTCACTTAAATCTTCGTGCTGCAGTTTCAGATGTGAAATTTCATCCTGAAGCTGCAGCTTCTTTTCTTCAAGTTGGGACTTTTCTTCAGAGATTTTGTGGAATTCAGCCTTAGCCTCTTTTAGTTCCTCATCTTTAGTCTGGAGATCCTGGATTTCTTTCTCTAAAGCAGCAATTGCCTGCTTCGGAGCCTGGATCTGAACCTGAAGGTCTTGAATTTGGTTCTGGAGAAGGTCGTGTTCGTTCTTTGTCTTCAGATGTTTCTCCTTTGCAATGTTAAGTTTTTCTTTCACCTGATCCAACTCTGAAAGATGTGCATCGCCAGCAGTCTTTTTCTGGAGTTTCTTCAGTTGAGACTGCAGAGCTCTGTTCTCTTGTTTCAAACTTTTTCTCTCAGACTTGAATCCAGAAATTTCTTGTTTCATTTCTCTTGTGTAATTCAGTTTGGACTGAAGTGTGGCCATTACTGCTTTCAGGTCTTTGTTACTTTCTAAGACCTGAGTTGTTCTTTTCCTCTCTTCTTCACACATTTTTTCCACGTGTATCTGCTTCTCGATGTCGACTCTTAGACTCTCCACCTGCTTCACCAGTCTTTTGTTTTCATCAATAGCAGCTTTCCGGGATTTTTTCAGTTCTTTGTATGAAGCATCTAGATCTTTCCGTTTCTGCAATTTCTTGCAAAGGTTTTCAGCATGTTTGCTCAAGGTGTCATTTTGCTGAAGAATTTTCTCAGTGATGTTGTTCAGTTCTTCGATGGAAAAATCCATCTCCTGAAATTCGTTGTCGTAGGACATTTCTAAAAGGTAATGTATGCTCAGTTTCTCAGACAAATGCGAAACGTGCTCGTTCCTCAGTGTGTCGTAGTAGATCAACTGACCAACTGACGAGGGTCTGCCTCTGACGTGCCTTATATAGGGGCCAAGGACTTCAAAGGCTAATGAATGACGTCACATGTCCCACTTTGATGACGTCACCGTGATGACGTCATCAAAGTGGGACAGATGACTTTTTTTTTTTTTCGTCTTCAGCCTACAAACAGACCTTAAGTGAGAATATCTTTTTTCAAACTAGCTTTATTTAAACCTAACATATGGATAACTAATGATATTCAGCTCTGTGAAGATCACAATAATCAATAATCATTACTGGGGCGTCTTGCAGTGCAGCCGTGCGATCAACGTGACAAAACTCTGTCTAAAATGATCTTGAACTCTTTTTTTTTTAATCCTCTGTAACTGATATTTTAATGAATTAAAGGAATAATATGTCCCTTTTTAGTAGTTTTTGGACAAAATCAATCTTTTATTTGAATAAATCAGGCGGAATACGAAATTTGATCTGACAACTGCATGGCATAGAATCTCGTCTGTGGTGAAGAGGCGGCGCGAATCGGAGCTTCATTAGAAGTCCCACAAGGGGGAAACATTATTATTTTTTTATTATTTTGGGATGGGGTCCGACACGAGTTTACTCCAACCACCACCGGCGTTGTCAAAATCACGGAAACTGCGTTTCTACGCCGGGAAGACGGAGCTGCGGTGAGGGCGGAGCGAAGCGGGGCTGTCCGCTGTTAGAAATCCCACAAGGAGGAATTCAATCATAATTTTATTTTGGTATCAGGTCCGACATAAGTTAACTACAACAACGACCACTGACATTGTCAAAGAATCGCGGAAACTCTGCGTTTCTCCGCTAAACTCTCTTCCTCCGCTGTTATGAGAGGAGACCGGCAGAGCAGAAAGACACGCCCCCTGCACCTGACAGCAGACTTGAAATCCAGCTGGATCAAACTTCTCCCTGAAACCTTTTTATTGTTCCTCATAGGCACAAAAAGGAAAAAGTATGAGGAAAAAGATTAAAAATAAAAAGAAAATTCAAGAAATTAAAATTCCAGGAAAAATGTCAAATTGTCAGCAGTGTTTGTTGGAGAGAAATTTTTAATTTTTGGGCTGCCTGGAATCTGAGGCCAAACAGACAGACTGATCATTGTCTGTATGGCAGTATAAGAAAGGTCACAGGAATTTTGCCTGGAATTCTCTTTTTGTATTTTCATTCAAAAATGTGTTTATTAGTTTGTTGACGAAATGCAGTCTTGTTTTTTCATGAAATCACACTTTAAACCTTCAATCTATGTTTTAGGGGTTTCCACAGCAAAATGAATCAAATTTTCAGATGGAATTTTATGTTTTTACATAATTTTATATCTAGTGTGTGAATACAAAAATGACTACATAAAGGTAGTGTCACATAGGACAAGTTGTACTGAGTAAAATGACACCAAATAAGCATACATGTAGTCTTTCAAATTGAAAATACCGAGGTAAATTCAAAAGGAGACAAAAACTGAGTTTTGGGCTCTAGGTTAAAGGGTTAAGAACATAATGAAGCTGATAACTAAGCGTTATTGAAGTACTTCTGTTTCACCTTAGTATTTTAGATAAGTTTATATATTTTTATTTTCTAACTGTAACTTTTTTTTTTTTCGCCCCTTGGCCAAGACTCCCTTGTAAAAAGATTATGTAATCTCAATGGGACTTCCTGATAAATGAAAGGGTTAATAAATAAATAAATATATTTGCTTTGATGCAACAGCTTGTTCAATTTTCAACTCTTTGAGGTGAGGTTTGCTAATCTTACAGTTCTACAGCAAATTATATTTATATATATGAGAGTATAAAACCACAGAGAGTTTTATATTCTCTGTATTTCTATCCTTTTTTACTTTCTTCAGTTTGAATTCCTGTTCTGTTCTCAGTCACCTCCTCACACCGTGTCTGTGTGTATATTTGTATTAGTTCTCTACCAGATTCTCGTGTCATTGGTTTTGTCACCTGAATTGTCAGTGTTGAGTCCCGCTCTGGTTTATTTCTGCTTTTCCGTCTGTGTAGTGCCGCTCATTCGGAGATTTTATTTTGACCTGGCTTGTTTTAGTCACCTGAATTTTGTTCCTCCAGCTTGATGGAACCGCTGGAAAAACAAGACAAAAAGAAAATCGTGCTAGTTTGTTTGAAAATTAAAGCTGGTGGTCGGGACAGGAAATTACTTTATTAATAAGACAGTGGGGTAACTTCTACTTTTTTTTTTCCTCCAGAAACTTCTGTTAGATAGAATTACTGTGATATATAAATAAATGATGGTTACTGAATCCTCAATAAATCTTTGCTAAAATAAAAAATATATTTAGTTTTTATCAAAAAAGAAAAGACTAGAGTAGATTTCTGCTTTAGTCCTTCTGGATCACCAGCACATTCCTGGCAGGCTGCACCTCGGTGCTGTTTTGTTGACTTCTTTTTCTGCATGCGATCAATCAGTTTACTCACAGATGAAATAATTTTGGGATTTTTATTTACGCATTCCTTAGAAAACAAATACGACAACATTCTCCTAAAAATTCGATGGTGTTTGATGAGAGAAACACTGGAGTTGGTGGTTTGATGTTGATTTTAATCCTACTGACGCAGACGTCTCACCAAAACCCACTCCTGTAAACCAGAGAAACAGATGTGAGCAGAAGACGCGTTCTGGTCTCGTTAGGTCTGGTAAACGTGAAGTTCAAGGATCCCGGGGGATTCCACAACATCCAGACAAGCAAGAGAAACAATGTTCATAAATAACAAACAAGTGAGTCTCCTCTCAGAGGAACACTATTTTACCCAACTAATTGGTGGGTGAAAGTACAAACTGACAAAGTGCGTTTTTGGAAAACGTCAAAGGAGCATCTTTTATTAAAAAAAAAAAAAAAAAACTTTATCCTGTTGCTGCAGCAACAGGATCGTGTGTGTTGAGGCTAAAGAGCATGTGGCAATAATGATGGAGTTCAAAGATCAAAGTCATGCATGTGTGACGGTTCATGCCACTGACTTAGGAAACATTTTACACATTAAAAAAAAAACTCTATCACAGTAGATATCTTAAACATTTTATTTTTCTGTTTCCTTTTTCTACTTCATTGCAATTGATTGTTTATGCCCTACAGTATATGACAGCTTTAAAACAATCTTTTTTCCTTTTTTTTTTCAACAAGTGTTTTTGAAACTTCTTGTTTTACCAACATATCATTTGTACATTTGGGTGAAACCACTACAATTTTGGTTATTTATCCCAATAATTTTGCGTTATTTCACTACATGACTATACAAATGTAGGATGTGGTGGTGTCTCCTGTTGCCACGGAGAGTCTTGAAGCCCCGCCCTCACGAGTTCATAACATCCATCTGACTGACTAATTCAACCGCAAATTAAAGCAGCGCAAATTGAGATTCCTTTCTATAAAGTGGAATATTAATTAAATTAATTTTGTTTTTAGAAAATTAAATAACTGTCTCTTCACGTTTTTGTGGTGATGTAGTCTCTTGTTGCACCAGGCCCTCTCTCGGTCTCTCTCTTATATTCAGGTTATGTGGTGCAGCGCGTAAAAAAAAAAAAAAACCTTGTTATGTATGGACCATTCATGTGCAGCTTAAAGAGAAGAAAAGAGAGAGAAAGTTAAAAAAAAAGCTCCCAGAAAGGAGCCAGCTCTCTAGAATGATCAACAAGAACGTAAGGTTAAGAAATTAACCCCGGTTCTCTGAAACATGAGTGAGGTATCTCACTATGACTATGGGACACGCCCCCTATGCGCTGTCCCCAGAAGCTTTTTTTCATTACGCCAGTCCTGACTGGCCGACAGGAAGTGACGTCCACTCTAGGAGGAGGGACTTCCTTCTACTATAAGAGTGGGGCGTCACCTTTCTCTCCTCAGTCTAAGAAAGCTCACCTCTTCTCGCTCCAGGCAAGAAGGGTTGTCTGGTGAGATACCTCACTCATGTTTCAGAGAACCGGGGTTAATTTCTTAACCTTACGTTCTCTTTCAACATTCATTCGGTATCTCACTATGGGATATTGAGACTCCCGGATTGCCAGACAGGCTTCCTTGAAGACTAAGAAGCACCCAGTCATTCAAACTGGCGCAGAAGCCACACCTAACACTGCATGAGACAGAGTTGGTGCGGTCACATCCAGTTTATAGAATCTGGTGAAGGTGTGGGGTGAGGCCCAGCTGGCAGCCTCACATATGTCACCCACCGAAATCCCTTGAAACAGTGCCCAAGAGGAGGCCATTCCACGCGTGGAGTGAGCCCGCAGACCAGCAGGGGGTTCCAATCCCCTGACATTATAAGCCATGATAATAGCCTCCACAATCCAACGTGACAGACGTTGCTTAGTGAGAGGTCTACCTTTGTGCGGTGGGGCACACGACACAAACAGCTGTTCTGACTTCCTGAAGTCAGCTGTCACTTCTGTATAAATGCGCAGAGCTCGGACCGGGCAGAGCGCATGAAGCCGCTCTTGCTCAACGGAGGCAAAGGGCGGTGGGTAGAAGGCTGATAGGTCGAGAGGGCGGCTCGACACAGCCGAATCAAAAACCTTGGGTAAAAAGGCAGGGTTGGGTTTCAACAGAACCCTCGAATCCCCCCTGGAGAATTGCATGCATGACGGGTTAACTGACAACGCATGGATATCGCTCACACGTTTTGCAGAAACCAGTGCGATCAGCAAAGCCGTTTTTAAGGAGAGCACCCGCAGCTCGACCTGCTGCAGAGGTTCAAAGGGTGAACGTGTCAACACATCGAGCACCAAAGGTAAATCCCAAGGAGCGACCAGGCTCCTGGACACCGGCCGTAGCCGGCGCGCTCCCCTCATGAACTGTACCACGAGCGGATGCTGACCCGCCGTTCTGTTCCCAAAACCCAGGTGGCAAGCTGATATAGCAGCTGAGTACACCTTGATGGTGGAGAAAGCTAGACCCTTGTCTAACAGGTTCTGCAGAAATGACAGGATGTCAGCCACAGAACTCTGATAAGCCACCACAGCGGTTTTAGCGCACCAGTCCTCAAACGCACGCCATTTTCCATCATACGCTAAACGTGTAGAGGAAGCTCTGGCGTTTTGAATCGTTTCCACAACGTTTTGTGGGAGGCCAGTGGCAGTCAGGTTTAGCCTCTCACAGGCCAGGCCCATAGTGCCATATGACCTGGATGAGGATGGAAGATTTCTCCGCGCGCCTGCGACAGCAGGTCCCTGCGGAGGGGAAGTGGCCATGGCTCTCTGTTCAGCAGCTGAAAAATCTCCGCTAGCCAGGGTTTTCCTGGCCAGCGTGGAGCTATCAAGATGAGAGAATGCTTCCCGCCGCGCACCCTGGCCAGGGTGGGGGGTATCAACTCCAGTGGAGGAAACGCATAGAGCAGGACCTTCGGCCATTCGTGTGCTAATGCATCCAGTCCCAGTGAGGAGCCCTGATCGGTCAGGGAATAAAACTTGGGACACTGCGCATTCTCCACCGACGCAAAAAGGTCGATTTCTGCTCGACCGTAGATGGTCCAAATCTGAGCCACCACATCGCTGTGGAGCTTCCACTCCCTGTAGCGAGGGTTGCCCCTGGACAGTAGATCCGCCCCGCGGTTCATTATGCCCGGAACATGGATGGCTCTTAGTGACAGCAGGCGAGAGCTGCTCCAAACTATCAGTCTGTGTGCCAACATGTGCAGACGACGTGAGCGAAGCCCCCCTCTTTGTTGATATATGCCACCACAGTGGTATTGTCGGTTCTGACCAGAACATGCTCCTCCCTTAAGAGGGGCAGAAAATGGTTCAGCGCCAGAGACACGGCCAGAAGCTCCAGGCAGTTTATGTGGACTGACTGCATGTGTGAGCTCCATGAACCATTCACTGTCATGCCTTCGTGAGTGGCCCCCAGCCTGTCAACGAAGCATCTGTGGTCACAATCTTCCTTGTTTGGATGGTACCCATGGTAACGCCCCTGGTTAGGAAGTGAGCGCTCCTCCATGGACGGAGGGCGAGGGCACACCTTACCGTTACATGAACTCTGCGGTGAGCGTGGTGGGCGGGGCTCAGGTTGAGCGACGCCACCCACCGCTGAAACGGCCGCATATATAGGCGACCTAATGGGACCACAATTAATGCAGACGCCATCAGACCCAGCAGTCTGAGACACTGCCTGAACCGGAGACACGCCCCCTTCGGAACAGTGCCAGACAAGCCTGGAAGGCTCTCACTCTGTCCGCGGAGAGTCGCGCTCTGAATTCTGTTGAGTTCAGAGAAAGCCCGATGAACGTGATCGTTTGGGCTGGGATCAAGAGGCTCTTGTCCCAGTTTATAGTGAAACCCAATGCGATCAAGTGTGACGTAAGCAGCTCTGCGTGCGCAGAAAGTTCTCCGGGAGATTGCGCTGCGAGAAGCCAGTCGTCTATGTACGTTGCTAATCGCATCCCCCTCTCTCTCAGAGGCGCGATTGCCGCTTCCGTACATTTCACAAACACCCGGGGGCTTAAGGACAGGCCAAACGGGAGAACCACATATTCGTATGTCTTCCCTTGAAAGGCAAATCGTAGATACTTTCTGTGCGGGGGATAAATAGGGATGTGAAAGTACGCGTCTTTCAGATCTATGGAGATGAACCAGTCCCCTTGACGCACGAATCGCATTAGAGCCGCGTGCGTCAGCATTCTGAACGTATACTGTCTTAAGTATTTGTTCAGAGCGCGCAGATCTAAAATCGGGCGGAGACCTCCGTCCCGTTTCGGAACCAGAAAGTATCGGGAATAAAATCCGTCCGCGCTCTGTGCTGGCGGGACGAGCTGGATTGCATTTTTTCTCATGAGCGCCGTGATCTCGGTTTGTAAGGCGCGCGCTCTCTCCCCGTGAACCTGCGAGTGCAGGATGCCGTTGAAACGGGGGGGTGTTAATGCAAACTGAAGCCTGTAACCTCTGGTTACAGTTTTCATCACCCAACCGGAAGCCCCACAATCTCGCCATGCTTGTGTACTTGCTGACAGCGGCCCGAGATGTGGTGGCCTCGGAAATGGAGCGAGTGGTACGGAGTGCGCGTGCACGGGTCGTGCTCTGCTCGCCTCCAGCAACCTGGGCTGCAGTGCCGCGGGGGGAGGGCTGCCCCTCCCCAGCGGCCTCATGTGCAGCTGCGCAGGCTTGTACCGTTCTGTTCCCCTTTTTGTGTTTTCTTCCCTGCGTGTGCGCGTCATAAGCATTGAACTGAGACGTGCGCACGGGAAAACTTTTATTGAACACATTTTGTTTAACAACAGAACGTCTTTGCACTGGTGTGTGCCTGAACACAGCTGTGGCTCCACTGAGCTCTCTGCTGGTCCAGTCTTCCTCCTTTTCAACTGGCTGTGTGCTGGGAGCGCCAGCGCATCCTCTGCACGCCTTTTGGAGGGCTTGGAACATGTCACTGAACGGGACAGAACGTTGTCTGGGAGGGTGAGGGCAGGTGTCTGGCCGAGCCCGCTCCCCTTCCCGGTAGAGAGTGCCTCAGGTGGCACGTCTCTTTTTCTTGGAGCTCCCGGTGCTCGACGGGGCGGCTGGTTTCCCGGTGACACCTTGGGAGCAAACGGCTTCTTGGTCCACGCGCCTTTCAGCTCCGTGGGTTTGCCGTGACCGCGGTCGTCCAACTGTGGTTGGGGCTGACGCCTGGGAATACGAAAAGCCGGTCGAGCCACAGTCTGAGCGAAGGTCTGACGCGGTGCAGCTGAGGGAGGGGTGCCTTCCTGGGCAGGCAGAGCTGGAGAGCCTCGCCCTCTCTCTTCTTTTCCTCGCACCGTTTCTGCATCGTGGCCACCGCTGGTCCGAATAAACCTTTTGGGTCCACGGGAACGTCGAGGAGATGAGCCTTCTCCTTCTGAGACAGGCTCGAGAGGTTCAGCCATCTCGCCCTCTCCTGAGTCACCATGAGGGCCATGGCCCGCCCGGCGGCTTGGACAGCAGACCTGTGTAAGCGCAGGCAGAGGTCTGTCACCACGCACAGTTCATCCCACAGGTCTGAGGTTGGAGAGGCTGACATCTGCTCTTGAATTTCCGCCTGATAAGCGAGGAGCAGAGATGATGCGTTCAGGGCCTTCACTGACGAGGCTACCGATTTGTAGCCTCGGTCAGTCAGCGTAGACTGGAACCCATCGGACTTGGAGGGCAAGGCGGGGCTCGCGGAGGTCATGCTGGGCTTCTGCGTCGGGTGCAGGTGGGACGCCAGCAGAGGTTCCACCGGAGGAATGTGGGCGAAACCATTCTCCTCCATGCCAGCCCAGTCAAGCGCCGAGCTCCCAAGGGTGGGGTTCTTGGCGGTAAGTGGATTGCTCCACGACCGGGTCGCCTCCTCCAGGCACTCTGGGAAGACCGGCAACAGCTGTCGACCAGGAGACTTGGCTTTCGGGAGCCGTTTTCCCTCGTAGCGAGACGTGGGGGTCTCGGCGGGGGCTTCAGGCCACTCTACGCCCAGCTTTGCAGCTGCTCTCCTGCAGACATCGTGCAGGTCCACCGTGGCAGTCGGGTTTGGAGATCCGCTGCGTGTGCCGCTCAGTCCCGTCGGCTTCGCAGCCGAGGGAAAGAGAAAAGGTCCGCAGTCCTCCTCGTCCTCATCGGATCCGAGGCTGATGGACTCATCTCCGGAGTCAGACTCGGCGCCAGCGGCGTCATGCTGTTCCGGAGGTGCGGCCTCGTAAGGCTCCTCTGGGTCGCTCAGCGGGGCGGCAGCGTCTAGCTGGTCACCCCAGCTGGCGTCCATGGGAGAGAATTTCCGCGGGCAGTCGGTTAACTCCGGCGGCGGGGGGATGGCTACCCCCATCATCGGGTCAGCCGCTGACAGGCTCACTTGGCGCGAGAGCCGCCGTTTGCGGGTTTTGGCGGAGAGCCGTGCGCAGTGTTCACACGTGACCGGAGATGCTAATGCATCTTGGGCGTGTTGCAGCCCCAGACACGAAGCACAAGCAGAGTGGGTGTCTGCTCCTGCTATTTTGTTCCCACACGTGCACGCTCTCGATGGCGGCCTGACTGTGTCCATGGTGAGGACAGGTTTAGGCTCCATTCTATTGAGCTCCGATAAAAACGGAAGCTTCAGGTAGCTAGTATGGTGGCTAGCTCCAGCAGCTGCTGTTTGGTGACAAGCCAGCTACTTGGCTCAAAAAGCTAATGCAGCTTCGGCTAGCGTTCGGCGACCGAGTGGTTAGCCCGCTCTGTGAACAGTTAAGCTAGTCCGCTGCTACAAGAGCCCTCTGAGACCGTGCTTCTGGGAGCGAGAAGAGGTGTTAGACTGAGGAGAGAAAGGTGACGCCCCACTCTTATAGTAGAAGGAAGTCCCTCCTCCTAGAGTGGACGTCACTTCCTGTCGGCCAGTCAGGACTGGCGTAATGAAAAAAAGCTTCTGGGGACAGCGCATAGGGGGCGTGTCCCATAGTCATAGTGAGATACCGAATGAATGTTGAAAGAGAACCGGCTCTGGGAGCCATTTCATTCAAGAGCAATCCTATTGGTTGGTTTTGGCTCCCGTAAGAATTTGATCCCGTCCTGGTCCAGTGATTAATGGCAGAGACGACTCCCATCTCACAGGAATCCAGTGACCCATGAGACTCCCAAAAGTTTATTATCCTCTGCTCTGAATAACAACAGGAAGAAATTCTGGTTTACATGTTAGTTTACGTGTTCTTTCCAAGATTTATTTGTACTTCTTTCATGGCTTTAACCGCCATAATAATATGAATCTAGCAAGATATTTTCCAGGAATATATTTTTCTTTTTTTCGCAGGACAAAACATTTTTTGACAGGAAAAAATGTGCTGGGTTATATCAGCAGCTGATGGTGAATAATGTAAAAACCATTATTCAGAGTATAACTTTTCCAGAAAAGGTTCCTGGTTTGGAATAGGACGCATCACGGAGCCCTGTAGCACCAACTATGTGAACACTGTTGCAAACGCGGACCATTTTCCCCCCCATCAGCGGTGCTCTTTACTGCAACAGCTGCTCAGAAACCACTTAAAGAACACAAATGTCTCTGAGGTGTTGGTCTCCAAACTCCCCAGATCCTGATCCGATCCTGCATCTGCAGGGCGTGTCAGAGGATGTCAGATCCGTGGAGGCAGCGCTGACCTTTCTTGATGCATACGCAGCACCTCTGAGGGTGTCCTGCAGTTTTTGCAACCTGAACAGCAATATTGGAAATTGAATTATTTGTGTCAAGCCTGCTGAAGGGTAGGGCACGTCAGCCGCCATAAAACAAGGACAAGATGTTGCCAGTTATCTGTTTGTGAAACTCATTTGAGAAATCCAAAACCAGCACCGTCGGAGGATGGGATGTGGCACGGAGAACAACGCTCCCACCAGCAGCCGTGACAGCTGCATCCGCTGAGCTGGAGATGAAAATTGAGGCCTGAGTAAACAGAAGCAACCCTCGGCTGTAACTCCCCTCGCTGTTGTGGTTCCAGCTGAAGAGACGCTCGCACTGACACGGCTCTGCTGTCTATCCCCCGTGTCCCCGTCAAAAAGGCCTATCAGCTTGCATTTTTCACTGCCGGGGAGATCAAAAGAATCAAAAAAACACAGAGAGAGAGCCCAGCCGAAAGCTTATAAAGGAGCAGAGGTGAGTTATTAAAGGCAAGATTGTTCAAATATTAGTCAGACTTAGAAAAGAAATTACAGCACCCTCACTTGATCTGAGAAAGCAGACTCCCTCAACAGGCTCAGGTGTGTGTTTTCAGGCCGTGCTGCAGGTTAGCGCGTGTCCTTTCTGAAAACGACAGAGCAGGAACACAGAAAAGGGAGCAGAAACATATATATGCAAAAAAGAAAAAACGGCACACACACAAAAACTCTGGATAAATTAGGCCATTTTGGATTAAATTAATCCTAACCTCCCACCAATTTTAGAGCAACATATTTGGAGCACTCTGGCTAAAAAACAAGGTTCAAAATTTTGGACTTCACCAAACATCCTTAATGTACAGTGTTTTTCAAAGACGCACCTAAAATTCATAACTATTTTTAATATATGTGATTTGGTGTTACTGTGAGTCGTGTTATGTTTTTTTCTGAGTTGTAAAGAGCGCCTTAAAAGGATACTTGAGTAAAAGTACAGATACCTTACTGTAGAAATTACTCCATTACAAGTTACAAGTCTCTAATTCCAATAATTTAATACTATAAAATTTTATGAGAACTTAAGTACTTTACTCATACTGAATGTAGGCTTAAAGAAGACCAATAAATTGAGAACAATAAATGTTTACTTATGAGGTTTTATGTCCCACCTTTTAACGTGGTACACATTGCTTCTTAGCTATTGTCTCCTGTCGTAACTGTCTTGCAGGATGCCAAACTAACGGTTAAAAGTGTTACACTCGACATTGATAAATCTAAATTGATTGGCACCACAATCATGTTTTACCCTTCTACAGTACATAACATTTTACTGTTCTTGTGTATTAATTAAGTGACTTATTTACCTTACATTTTCTTTTCTCTGGAAAAGTAATTCCTTCCTGTACAATAAATATAAATTATTCTATTAAAGTTGTTCTATTGAAGTAAAGGTAACTCCTCACTGAACACTTCTGCTATTTCAGTTTAATGCATGGAAGGTCACGTCATTGTTTCCCTTAAATATTTGCGCAACTAGTCAAGGTTTTTGAATAAAAGAAAGTATTTTGCAGTAATTATAAAGTTCAAATGTAAATGACGCACACACAAAAAAAGAAAAAGTCTAATTATTTGATCAATGTTACCAAACCAAGATTTGCTTTTGAAATAAATTAATAATCAAACCAGTCCTTTATATTTAAAATAACAATAAAAAAAGCCGTTGGTTGGTGACTGAGTTGAATCCAGTATTAAAAGTTTGCTTCTTTGGAAAAAAAGATGCAGGAAATTAAAATATTCACAAGTATAAGTTCAGATAAAAATTGAATGGAAGTTGATAGATGTATCACGAATGAACCATGTTAAAACCACGAAAGAAGTGCGGAAAAAAAAACAACGCAAAGAACACATGAAGCCACACCTCATTGAGTTTCTTCACATTGACATTTAGAGCACTGGGCAGAAATCACATCACGTCAGTGGCCGCGCGCCCGTACAATGCTCTGTTTTAATGAAAAAGTCAGATTACACTGGTCCAAACCACTTCTACGTCAGCTGCTAAGCAGACCACCGGGTCATCCGGATTTCTTGCCTTGGCAAGGTGGACGGGAACAGCGAGAGACCCCCACTAGGTATAGATAATAAAATAAACATCAGTGGTTCATGCATGAAAAGTCTGTTAGACTTGCGTGGAAGGGTCGTAGAAAGTTAAAGATTTACATATGCATCCCACAAAAACAACCAACAATTGTGTAAGATTCAATAAATAATTGCGACTAAACTAAAAAGACCGTAATTCTCAACATTTTGAACTGCTCAATATTCACACAAAGACCCATCGGCCAAAACCCTTGATGGACGTCTGCGCACATCGACGGAAGATGACAGCAAGAAACACTTATGAAGTACGTGTATTATGAAAAAACAAGATTACATATGTGGATAATGCACACATTGCACATAGCGGTTTTGTGAAATAGCCTTTAGGATAGGACACGGGTCTACAACCTTAAACACTTACAAAGCCATTTGGGTCAAATTTTCATGGACCAGAACCCAGCAGCAGCCACAAGGCCTCACTTCATCTTTTAGAAAAAATAAGATACGGATTTGTATTTATGTCAACGCCACCATTATGATAAATAAAAATTAACTTATTTTGTATGAGTAAAACATAAATATAAAGAGGAAATGCATTTCTTTTAAAATATGAAACAGTTTATAACTTTTGACAGAGGTTCATGTGATTTCCTTTCAAAGTAAAAGACACCTTCTGTCACGTACAGTAGAACCACCTCAATACTGCCAATAAAGTACCAGGTAGAGTAATGTCAGCAGAGATTTAAAAAAAAAAAACAAGTTTATTTTACCAGTTATGGTAGATCTCTGCCAAAAAAACACGAATCTAAGTAAAAAATAAATAAATCTGAGCAAAATGTGGCTCTCACTGTATTTCTCAACCCGTAACTTGTGCTTAAATATTGTTAATGCCAATAAATAGAAAATTCATCTTATAACTCAGTTCACCTTAATTCTGGCTGTGCTTTCTGACTTATAATTGATTTTCTGTGGCACACAGTTCACAAACATCTGATGTCTAAAATATTTTATTTCAGTACCGTTAGTTTTTAAAAACTTTATTTTTCTTTAACCAGAGAGCCACAATGGAAGAGTAAAAGTGACTCTGGAGCTGCAGGTTGCAAACCCCTGGGATAGGGGAATCTTTTCTCTGAAAATTTTATCAGGAGAAGGAAGAAATATGATTTATTTAAATATAAAACTACCAAATTTTAACACTTTTTTTTCATCAAACTGATCCTTCTTTTTCCAACATGTTTATTTAGTCAGCAACGTATGTTTAGATCGACCGAGCGTTAGCAGTAGCCGTCCTATGGGAAATTCTATTATACGTTAGCGTCGAGTTAGTAAACTGATCTCTACTTTTATGGATTGATAATTGATCTATTAACTTAGATCGATTAATCGCTTTTATCAACCTAGCCCTAGTGTTAATACTCACTAGAATCTGTGAAAATCAAACCAAAAACGTTGTTAATTTGTGTACATTGTCCTTAAAACGGCAACAGACCAATGTGTAATAATTTGCAATAAAATAACAAGTTTGGATGCTTTTTTTTTTTTGTGAAATCCAGGAATATAATAGTATTTTGTAAATAAAAACAGGGATACAATAGAATTTTGAAAATAAATAAAAAAACTAAATAAATAGAAATTGGAAGAGAACCAAATGGTTTCTGGTTTAATGTAGTTTCGATTCTTGAATTTAATGATATCCTGAAAGGATTGATGATCTTTCATTGTTTATTAGACTATCTGACTCTGCTTGGAAGCATCATAATTATAAAGTTTCATTGCATGAAGTTCCCAAACCTTCATTTTCTCAGTTCATTTGTATTAAAAATCGATTGTCCGTATCCTCATAAATACACAAACTAAAACATTGGCCTTCTTATGATCTCCAACAGCTGCAGAGATGATAAACACAGTTGTGGCTCAGTCCCAGAAATGACTGCCATTTCACCCGCCTCGGCGTCGCATCGATTCTGAGAGCAGTGATGGATTTTCGTGTTGTCAGACCAAACATCTCATCATGATCGGGGTTCATGGAATGCCTCATTTTTACTGCAATGACAATGCAGCCAATCAATAATCATCAGGCTGAGAAATCCTGACAAATTTGTTTCATTTACTTAACAGAGGGGCAGTGCTGATGTAAAAAAAAAAAAAAATCCTGGAAGCTTTCAGCCCCTCTTAACCTATTTTTCTAAGTCATCGCCCTGAATTCCACCATAAGGCTTGGTACCGGGGAGGCACCGTCCGTCCGTCCTGGCGCTGGCTTTGAAGTGTCACTATCCTCTCAGTCTTCAGCGAGGACGCATAAGCATTTCAGCTGCGCACTTAATGCACACTTTGTCATCACAACAGCCGGGCAGCACATGTCATTTTATCACTGTGAGGGGAGGTAGCTCCATTCAGGTGTACTCTATCTCATAGTGAGGACAATAATTGCCTGTGCTGCTCTTCCCTTTGGTAATTGTCTTTTGATTGAGGTCATCAGGACAATTAAAACCATTGAGGGGTGAAAAGTGGCAGCAAGAGACTTTAGTCAGCTATGTTAGCCGGTGGAGGGGCTGAACAAAGCGCGCCGAGTAGATAATTGTGAGCGGAGAGAGCCGGTGGAGGCAGGAGAAGACATGCAGACATGAGTGTAGTGCTTGGTGATAGCGTATTAAATTTAAGCCTTTTAAAAAAAAAAAAGGAAAAAAAAAAAGCAGTTGAAGGTAGCAGGGGGTGTCATTAGTGGCTCCGGGTGTTTGATTTTCTGTAAGGGATGTTCTCTGGGTTGTGCGTGAATGCACCATGAGCCCATTATTCACTCTATTTGAAATGGTGGTTCTGTGTTCAGGTCTAAGTGAGGAGATGTTCCTCAGTTCTTCCACCTGGAGTTTCACTGATAAGACAAGTCTGAGCTGAACGCACACGCTTGAAATGCTTCAATGCAAAACATTCAATTACCCTTAAAAAGTTTACATTTTGAAACGTTATGTTGAAAGCTTATCTGAACAGAACAGTGAAGAAAAGGGAAGAGCTGAAGAAAAATAAACTTTGAGTAATGGGGAAAAAAGGAAAAAAAAAATCTCATATTTTTAAAATGTTCCTTAATTGAATTATTAATAAACTTATTTTGGGCCAAAATAAAAACAACTTCTGTCGTTTTCTAGGACAAAGTCTCTACAAAGCGGCAGTAGTTAGTAAAGCAGCAGTAAATTAGAAATTTGCCTCTAAGTTGTGGGCGGGACCACTAACATGGAATATCCCTGCCCTCTTTCCCCTCCCCCTTTGCAGAGCCTAGCAGGGAGATTGTGGTCCTCCCGGTGTATTTTCTACTTTACAAATACTCTCTTTTACATAAGGCTTTTTTTTTTTATTTTTTTTCGTTGTCTGATTAATTATCTATATATACAAATATATATATCTATATATACGAATACATATATATCTTCAGACGCATAGTTTTCATCAGAGTGGGTCCTTAAGAGTGATTTCAGACTGTACACATTTACTTCGCTTCATAATGAACTATTGTTTTCTGAGTAGTCTAACTATGCTCCAGCGTACTCCGGTACAGGACCAGG
This sequence comes from Oryzias javanicus, assembly GCA_003999625.1. Taxonomy (NCBI): domain Eukaryota; kingdom Metazoa; phylum Chordata; class Actinopteri; order Beloniformes; family Adrianichthyidae; genus Oryzias; species Oryzias javanicus. The sequence continues at coordinate 30,316,158 of CM012449.1, read as the reverse complement.
AACCGCTCTTAGACCATTTTTTGAGGCGGTCTCGGTTCGTTCAGAGATTTCTCAGTTTGAATATGATCCGCTTGTGGCACGTTAAATAACTGAACCATAACACCCACCGTAGCCGGTTATTACCGGATAGACGTAGAGTGGCGATGCAACAGCAAGTTATTAAAATGTGGTTGGATTGATGCAGGTTCATGAAAACAACTTGTAACGTGATACACATCGCTTCTCACACTGTTTTTTTTGACAATTTACACTGTACCAAAACAGAGGTAAAAAGGGTTGAACCTGGCCTTCATTCGGATGTTCAAAATTGATCAGTGAGTTAAAAAGTTTGTCTCCACCGGTGTGTGAATGTCCTGGTTTTGGTCGGGTGGTAGGTGCGTACTGGAAGCCACGCCTCTGTTAGACTGCTCCAGGGCAGGTTTGGCTAACTCATTATCACCAAGTATGAATGAGGAGTGAATAAATAATGGATAATCATTGTAAGCGCTTTGAGTATCTGGAAAAGCGGCAAAAATATTTTTATAATGTTTATTCTGTCAGCATTGAGGACCAGTGAAAGAGCTGGTGAGAGTTCTCAAATATTCAGGCAGTGTGTCTCAAAACAGAGAGCGTACTTTTGAAGATTTTTCCTGTAACAAAGGACAATTGGAAGGATGAAGTGCACAAACAGGTCCTGGCTGTCTGAGCTGTAGCAGTCACCTTAATGTCATGTTAGTGAGACAGCTCCTCTTCTGTTACCAGATTTCCTCTGTGGAAGTGTATCGGTGACACAAGTCCACGGTCTCTTCTGTCCCCATGTGGGAGATCGCGCTCATGTAAAAATAGACGTGTCCTGTGGAGGAAAAGTGCCACACGTCAGTGATGGTGCTCAGCTTACAACCACCCAGTGTCTGTAATAATAACCAACAACTTTACAAAAGAAAAGTCTCTTTATGACACATAGAAAATTTCAATTTTTTTAACCCTTTAACACCGGAGCTCCAGTGTTTTTGTTCTTTGATTTACTGTAATTTTCCAAGCGTTAACACTATCGTTATTCTATTAGATTCAGAATCTGCTGGAATTACGTTGATCGTGTTAACACTTGAAAAATTACCGTGTGTTAAAGATTTTGTGTTTAATCATAATAATAAATTTAATTAAAAGCGCCTTTTAAGGATCTTAAGGTCGTTTTTACAACAAAACAGATAAAAACACAGATATACCCACACACACCCACATATATATAATTTTGAGCCAAATGACAACAAAGATGTTCTTGGATTTATTTGTCTACAAGTGGATGCATGAGAATGGAGCTTGTGACATGCCCACTGTACGTTTTAAATCACAGAAACAATGTTTTTAAAATAAAATTTCAATTTCAATAAGAATAATACTCAGAAATTGCAGTTTAAAACTTAATTTCCTCCATCGTGATAAAAATGCCACAAGAATATATTAAAACACCAAAAATACCAACATTCATTTATAGTGGGTCTTTAATTACAAAGAGGAATTGGAAAGTCATCTCTTTTGGGCTTTTGACTTTCCTTTCCAAAGAAAGTTTTGAATTCATTAAAAAAAAATCTCTCGTCCAACGTTGTTTTTATGCATCAGAATGACACAGGTGCCAAATTAGAAGCCAAAACTAATTAAATGAAAAGCCTTGCGTAGAAATACTAAACTAGGAGGAACTGGTGTTTGCAGAAAAGGCAGAAGAGTCTAAACACAGTCATAGATAGTTAGTGGTGGCAAATTAACAAGCAGTAAGCGGAATTTTCTCTCATTTATTTATATATATATATATAAATGCATACAGACACACACACACACACACACACACCACACACACACCCACACACCACACACACACACACATATATATATATATATATATATATATATATATATATATATATATATATATATATATATATATATATATATATTTGAAAAGGATTAGGTTGACCAAAGCCCAGAGAGGTGCAATGAAAAAGCAAGTGCCTTACAGATACAGCCAGATGTCCATACCTGAAGCACTGGAAACTGCCAAACAAAGGCTCCTGGCCTTGAGCAGCCGTCTAAAGAGGTACACTAGAGACAATGAAGCCAGACTGATAAACGGGCTGTTTGGAAATCAACCTGCAAAAGTGTACCTCAGTGGCAGGGTCAAAGCAGCAGAGCCGCTGGAAACTGAACGGTACTGGAAAAGTATATGGGAGAAAGAGACAGCACATAAGAGCAATGCTCAATGACTGGCCTCTCTGAGGAAGGAACATAGCAACCTCCCTGAACAAAACCCAGTAACCATCACAGTGGCATACATCCAAGAAAGAGTCTCAGGTATGAAGAATTGGACAGCACCGGGCCCTGACATAACACACTCCTACTGGCTTAAGAAACTCACGGGACTCCACAAGCTCCTGGCAGCACAAATGAACCAGATGCTAAGAGATGGGACTTACCCTGAATGGCTAACTATCCTGATCCGGAAGGATTCCTCAAAGGGTGCAGTCCCATCAAACTCCCGGCCCATAACCTGTCTCTCCACACCGTGGAAGCTCATGTCAGGCATCATTGCAATCAAAATACATAGGCACATGGATCAATTCATGAGCAACACACAGAAGGGCATTGGTAGAGACTCCAGAGGAGCCAAACACCAACTCCTAGTTGACAGAACAGTTGCACAAGACTGCAGGTCACGACGCACCAACCTGTGCACAGCCTGGATTGATTACAAGAAAACCTATGACTCAATGCCACACACCTGGATCACCATATGCTTGGAGATGAAGAACATCAACAGGACTATAAGACCCTTCACAGGAAACTTAATGAAGCTGTGTAAAACTTCTCTTGAAACCAATGGCAAACCAATTGGACAAGTGTCCATCAAATGTGGCATATACCAAGGTGACGCTCTGTCCCCACTGCTGTTCTGCATGGGTCTGAACCCCCTCAGCCAAATAATCAATAAGACTGGTTATGGATACCAACTCAGAAATGGGGCCACCATCATTCACTTCCTCTACATGGATGACCTCAAGCTATATGCTAAGAGCGAGTGCAACATTGACTCCCTGATCCATATCAACAGGATCTACAGTGCTGACATTGGGATGTCATTTGGGCTAGAGGCAAGGTAGTCCACACAGAAGGGGTCTCACTCCCAGAAGAAACAATACCAGACATGGAGGACATATACAACCTTGGAATTCCACAGGCAAATGGCAACCTGGAACAGGCAACAAGGAAAGCTGCAACAGCCAAATAAATCCAACGAGTAAGGCAAGTCCTGAGAAGCCAGCTCAATGGCAAGAACATGACAGGGCAATAAACAGTTACGTACTGCCAGCCGTCAGATACCCTGCAGGAATAATAAGATGGCCAAAGGAAGAGATACAGACCACAGATGTTAAGACTCGAAAGCTCCTCACCATACATGGGAGGTTCCATCCCAAATCCAGCACCCTGTTACTGTATGCTAGCCGCAAGGAAGGAGGCAGAGGACTAGTGAGCATAGAAGCCACTATCCAGGATGAAACATCCAAGATGCATGAATACGTCATGCTCAAGACCCCAACTGACAGCGCGCTCAGTGAATGTCTCAGGCAATGGAAAGCAGAGGACGCGATGCTGGAGGAGGGGAGGACAAGCCCCTACGTGGGATGTCTCACCAGATAATAACTGAAGTGGCTGATATCAAGAAGTCCTACCAATGGCTAGAGAGGGCTGGCCTGCAGGACAGCACAGAAGTGCTGATCCTGGCAGCACAGGAACAAGCTCTGAGCACCAGAGCAATAGAGGCACAGATCTTCCACATCAGACAAGACCCAAGGTGTACGCTGTGCAGAGAGACGCCAGAAGCAATCCAGCACATAACTGCAGGGTGTAAGATGTTGGCTGGGAAAGCATACATGAAACGCCACAACCAAGTGGCTGGAATAATATACAGAAACATGTGTACAGAATATGGACTGGAAAGTCAAAATGGGAAACACCTCCAAAAGTGGTAGAGAATGAGAGAGCAAAGATCCTGTGGGACTTCCAGATACAGACGAACAGGATGGTAGTGGTGAACCAACCAGACATTGTAGTGGTGGGTAAAGAACAGAGGAAAGCCGTTGTGGTGGATGTGGCAGTACCAAGCGATGGTAACATCAAGAAGAAGGAACATGAGAAACTGGAGAAATACCAGGGACTCAGAGAGGAACTGGTGAAAGCTTGGAAGGTGAAAGTGACAGTGGCGCTTGTGGTAATTGGAGCACTCGGGGCTGTAACCTCCAAAGTGACGACAGTAGATCCCTGGAAATACCTCAGATGGGTCTGCTAGGAACAGCTAAGATATTGCGCAGGAATCTCAAGCTCCCAGGCCTCTGGTAGAGGATCCGAGCTTGGAGGAGATAAACCACCCGCGGAGTGTGAGAGGGACGTTTTTTACACACACACACACACGCATACATATACATTATATATATATATATATATATATATATATATATATATATATATATATATATATATATAAAAGCCTAGTTCTACTAGACTATATTTCTCTATTGCCATTTTTGTTACCATTTATTCAAAAGATTAATTCTTGAACACAGTTTAATTTGCTTTTACCTTTTATTTAAGTATTTGGTAATTATGAACATATTTTTTTATATATATTTGGCTCATTGGAAAAGTTTTAAACATTAAATCAAATTTAAATCATGACTTTTTCATTCTTATTGAGTCATTATTTAGGGAACAACTATATCTACTTTTTAATGCATGGAGAGTTCTAACCTGGTTACTCAATTGAGTTCAAATAAATCTTTGCAGTGTGATTGTGGTTAGACAAATAGACTACGAAAAAGCATGCAGAGGTCTCAGGATACTGTACTGTCTTGTCAGGATTGAGACTTTAAAGTGTTTACTTTTTCTGTGTGAAGCACTCTCGTTTCCATCTTTTAAATTAATGGATTGTCTGTCCAATTTTGCCCAGGAGTTACAGTCAGTATTGTCAGAGAGAACTGCTGTAAGAGCCTCAGAATGTTAAGCTGTCACGTCTTGGGATGACTAATAAAGTGCCTGCTCGCTTGAAAGCTTGTTTTCCAAATCAAAAAATAACAACTCACTGATTAGAAAAATCCATGTCTTATTTTTTTTTTCCCGTGTTTTAAGAAACCCTAATGCATCTCACTCTGTCAGTCTTAAAAACAGACGCATTAAGATATTTATTTACACAAAAAAAAAAGGAATCGGAAATTCTTTCGTTAAGGAAGAGTGTAAACACAATTATTCTTGACTGAAACCGGCGGCGCCACAACCACAAACCGTCTCTGAGGCGCGCATCATTTTGTCTGGTGACCTTTTTTGAGCTGATCCAGAGAGACTGACATAATGAGATGCGCTGTGGCTCAGAGGATTTTAGTATCAAACGCTGCACCCAAACGAGCTGTATTTAAATATATGGCTTTCTGACTCAGAAAGATGTCCCACATGTCTTTGTGAAACTACCTCCAGTGTTTTCTAAGAAGCTGCAGCATTTATGTTCAAGTCCTTAAAGAAAATTGGCTTGAAAAGAAGAATTTTTGTGTTCTTTTTACTTTGAGGGACAGCAATTGATTTTAAAAGAATAAAAATGTTTAAATAGGCAGAAAACTTGATGAAAAGGCAGAGTTTGGAACAGTTCTGAGTGTTAAAAATCCTCAGGGGTGAAAGTAGATTTTTGTTTATCCCCGTACTGCATAAATCCTTTAATAGGAATAAAAGCAGATTAGGAGTTTAATAATTAATCAATGAACTGATTAATCCAGCCAGATTGATCTGTCTGAAGCAGTTGTTAATTGAATCAAATTGAATAAATCATTAATAAATTGTTTCAGAATAACATAAATTTGTAACAGTCGATCTTGGAAAATATAATTGGAATTGAGGAACAGTTGGGTTTTGTGTAAAATGTGAATAGATTTATCAATAGTTCTTGTTTACCTGTTGGTTAGTGCTCATATTTAATTTACTCTTGGATATCTGGCTAGAAACACAAGGAATCTGGAAAACTTTGCTTGCACTGTTTAGTATTTATCTCTGAGTCAAACTAGTTGACTTTTCGACTGAAGATGTCCTGAATCGATTTAAGATCAATGAATCAGATATCAGATCGTTCAAAATGAACCAATATTAGCTATGAATCATATCAACAACCACAAATTATAATATGAATCGAATCGTGGATTATTTTTCACTTTTCATTTTCATCAAAGTAAATCTGACTAAACATGGTTTTGATGTACTTCAAGCATTCAAATCAGGTTTATTCTCTTGCTTCTCACAAAGAAAATATAACGTATATGTGCTTTTGTTCTCAAAATATACGGTTCTACTGGTCGGATCACCAGGGTTGAAAGCAAGCCTGTACTGTCTGGTACTGCACACCTATAAGATCTGGTGGAGGTACACAGTACTGGCTGGAAGTTCAGCTATGTTTGTGTTCGACACATTCTCCTCCGCAAGTCCTCACATATTGACATTTGGTTAAGGCCCCTACTGCGTCACTTCTTGACGTTTTAGGTGTCCCCAACTTGTCATTTTTTTGACATGCTGGCTGTTTGTAAAATCAAGGGTTCGCAACCTTTGGGGCACAGGATGCACACTGGTCCTCGGGATGCCCTAACCCGAACCCTCACCAAATACTGGCACCCTAACCTTAATCTAGTACTGGTTGCAGCTGGTACCGCGTCTGGCACCGCGTCCTGTTCGTACCCGGGACTGCATCTGGTCCGGTGTTGGGTTAGGGTACCAGTTATGGTACCAGTACCGGGTTTGGGTACCAGTGCACTACGCGCTGCAGTACTGGACCGGTTCTGGTTTGCGGCCCAGAGGTTGGGGACCCATGTATTAACTGGAACAGCCAGTACGTAAAAATAACACAAGTTGGCAACACCCGAAACGTTAAAAAGTCAACTGCAGTTATTTGAGTTAGGGTTGTAACAATTCATTTTAACAACAATTCCCTTCATACCATCATTTGTGGTTGCTGATACAATTCATTTTCAATACTGGTTCATTTTGAACAATCAATCCAGGACATATAGCCAAAAATTCAATTGGTGTGACTTAGTAGTTTTTCTGGTTCCTTGTATTTATTGCAAGAAAATAAAGTGTAGGAGAAAATGTGTACAAGCAAACAACCAAACTTACATTATGGTAAGTGAACTTTACTAAGTCGCAATTTAAACAGTATTTTCTAATATTGATATAACTAATTTATATAATTTTAAAATTATTTTATGATGATATAGGTCAGTTTTATTAGCAATTTGCCTCAGACAGATTGATTGGGTTCAATTGTAGAAATATAAATCAATTTACCAATGAAGACGATTAATCATTACATTTCTATCTGCAAATGAAAAAAAAACTGTGAAGTTGTCATCTTTTATGTATTACAATTAATATAGGTGTCTTAAGGCTGTAAAAGCCTTCACTAAACCCTTTATACTCTTTATACGCTTTATACACATCTTCCTCATGTTTAAAATCCCTCAAAGTTCAAACTGTTGTAGAAAATGAGTCTAACACTTCATAGTCACATTTCTAGCCATCAAATATTCAAATATATCTGGCAAACTGAAAGTATATTGTACAGAGACACGGCACAAATGAGATTGATTGACAATTGTTTACAGCCAATCAGAACAAAGGACACAAAAAAAACACAAAACAGTGAGACGGTGAAAGATGAGTAGCAATATAGCAAAGAACCACCTTATTTCATACAGCTTTTAAACAATAAATTGATTTCAAAAGAGTTACGAACTTCAGAAGCCACAATGTAAAAGTTTCATCTCACTTAGTTTTGTCTTTTGGCGACATGCAGCAAATAGTGTTTTTAAAAGTTTGCACATTCCTCTTTAATTTCTGTTGGAACTTTGGACAAGTTAAAATTGCTTTCCAAAACAATTAGCTCTCACTTTTTTTTCCCCTCGGTTGTGCTACAACTCACCCAATTTGGTGATTGAAAAACTCCTAGAAGTGTGAGTCTCATCAGGTTCAGGAGCCAACAACCCGCACAATGTCGGTAAAATATATCCCTCTTAACTTTCACACAAAACACACACAAAATTTATGCAAAGCATGAACAACAAACAAACATTCCCTCAGAGTCCAGGCAGCAATGGTGCAATACTAATTCTGTGTAATTCTGCATTGAACTCGTCACTTTCTATTTGCTATTTTGTCTCAAACTGTCAAACAGACAGACTCTGTTTTCACAGAGCTTTTCATTTTAGGTTTGGTGCATGTGTCTTTCCTAGCTCACATCAAAGCGCCTTGCTCAGGGGTCACTGCTAATAACACAAGCTAAACATCAACACTTTTACTTTAGCTTTGTTTTTACATCATGGAAATAAAGAACTGACTCCTCTAAAATCCCCCATAATCCCTGCCTGCACCTGCCTTCTTGGCGAGAATTTGCAACACGACATGAAGAGAGGCAAAAAAAAGATGTCCCACTAAAAAAGGAAAAAAAAAAGTGCTCATCTTCTTCAAAGGATAGAAACTACAGTGAGATTAATCCTGGGATTATCAAGTTTTAACTCAAGTCCTGGCACACAGATTAAAACCTCTAGTGTGTGTGTAAATTCTTATTATAAAGAGCTTAGTGGCTTCATGGACGGAAGTACAAACACCTCAGAGGTGTGTTGTCTACTCACAATATTTTGTCATTTATCACAATAAAATATTCTGAAACCAGACTGATAAAGTATTTATAGTTTTCAGGTGTTAGAATTATCTATGTACAATAATGGGACCGCTAGCCATTGATTAAAAGGAAAGCTTTTGGGTTGTCTGGGCCCGTGGAGGGTCATAGAGAGGAGTGGCTGCATCTTAAGGGGAGCACAGGTGTGTCTTACAGTTCCCTTGTGGTTTATAAGACCATTTCAAAGGACGTCATGAAAATGGAACATACGATTGTCACGCTTGTGATAAGTTTATCGTGAAGTATTTGTAAAGCTAATGTGTGATTCATGCACTTTCGTGCCCTTACGCCACATTCTAATCATTAGTAAGGTGCAAGTACTGGCTCTTTACTGACCAGGGGAGGAGTGGCCGTAGGAGGCCCACACAAACTACACTCTAATCGTCTAATTTCCTCATTTCTAACAGTCAGGGGGATGTAAGGAGTTTTCAAGGAGCACACACTAAGTATTTGAGCAGCAGCCTCCTTGCAGAATGTGCAATGAGGGACTGTAAGCTAGAGGGAGAGCGTGTGTCACCATTTGGAAATCTGTTGACAGTGATTGGTCCGTGTGTGTCTGAGGTTTCAGAGGAACTACCAATAAGGAGTTAGCTTGTTCGATGTCTGTACCCCTCCTGAAAGCGCGTTCTATAGAATCTGTCAATCAGAAGTTCGAGGTGGAGGCCAGCTGGCACCGCATGTTTTAACTGAGGCATCTAACTTAAATAACTTGCAATAAAGAAAAAACTGATAAAATTGGATTAGAGAGAAGATGGTAAGAAGGTATCACAGCATTATTGATCATTCTGATAAATAGAATACCAGTCTATTTCTCAATAGAAGTCTATGGGATTTTGACCATTTTGGAACTCGTACTTGCTATTTGAACACAAGAGGGGAGGGGTTGGGCTTATAATTTCAATGTTTCCCACCTACAACTCAGATATGAATTACTAATAAACTACTGCCACTCTGCAGAAAGAATTTTTTAAATTATTATTTTGACTAAAAACAGCATAATCATAATCAAATGACCACTTGGAATGCCTTTAAAATACGTCAAAACTTGATCAGGGTGGAACTTTTAAGATTTTCTAACACAATACATTTTTTGATTTCTATTTCTTCTCTATTTGTGAAACTGCAGATAAACATGGAGTGACTTAGCTTCTAGGCAGTGGATACACCCCTCCTGGCAGGAAATGAAGTTAAAAAAACATGGACGCATTAATGTTGAATGTTTATTGACTCCAACAGGAAGCTCAAGTATTTATCACCCTACAGAGCTATGAGCCAAACGGTGTAAAGAGAAACTGTCTGTCATAAGAGAGAGAGAAAAAAAAAAAAAAAAAAAACGGAGGAAATGCTTCTTTTAAGTGGTCACATTTTGAGGTGGTAATAAATGGTAATGTGAAGTAGAAGGAGGTCAGCAGTGTTTAACCAAATGGAAGTAAAGTGGCTATGGCTTAACATCTAAACTAAAACTGAATTAAAATGTTTCTTTTTAATTAAAAAAAAAAAAGAAAAGAAGATGTTTGTCCTGAAAGTGCAGTGGAGAAAGTTTGGACAAGGGAAAGCAGCTATAGATATTTGGACAAAGCGCCTGTTGATCCCCATCTGTCAGGAGGGGAATGAAGTGAATCACTGAGCAGGAGCCTCGCTGTGAAAGCTTAGGAGACACACTGATGCAAGTGTTTGTGTTCAGTCCCAAAACTTGTGTTTGCTTTCTGATCTCTGTGGGATCTGAGAGAAAAATGGATTATTTGTGAAGGACGACTCATTGTCCCAGAAAACGATCACCTCATACCAGATCAACTAGAAATCAGACATTCAGCAATCAAATGAGTCAATGCCCGATCCTTTTGTTACATACATAGTCATGGTTTTTATAAAGAATAGAAAAAATCCTGATGCATACCGTATGTGATAGAAGAGGGAGGGGCTGTAGCTCATTACGTCGACCAGCTTTCTACAAATTTGTTGGTTTGGGTTTCAAATTCCAGGCCGTTCAGTTATTGTGTCTTAGACAAACTCGTATTCATACATTCTAAATAGATAATCTCTGATGTCCCTCGCAGTTTTGACCATTATTTGTATAAGAAGTGCACTGAGTGACCCCTCACCCCTAGAGTGCCAAACAGGAAGTACCTGCTGCTACTTACTGACATTGTTTGGTCCCAACATCGCAAAAAAAAAAGGCGACTGAATTGACTTCATTTTGTTGGGGCTGGAAATAAACCATTTTGGAGGATGTCACCCAGTCTGTATTTTTTGCCCCTCCCACATTATAGCAATGTTCCAAAAATGGCTTATTGGGCAAGACAGATTAAAGTGAGAAGATTGCTATGTTTAATTAACTTTAAAATATTTTAATAATGCAAACATTGCAGCTACAAACAAACAAAAAATTCAAATTGATAAAAGAAAAATCTGCTCTCTCTCAATTGTCAGAAAAATATTATAAAGCAATAAAAAGCGAAAGAATTCTCAAAATTTTTGATAATAAATGTAACTTCTTTGAATCATTTGGAAATTGCTCTCTTACTACACTGACCTCCAGAGCACCATTTAAACAAACACATCATTTGATGTTTCCTGGTTTGGATCAAATATGAATGAACTTTATTTTCTATAGCACTTTACATCTGCTTAAAGCATGCCAAAGGGCTTCACAATAAAAGAAGGAAGAGAGTTTAAAAAATTAGAAAAATTAAGAACAAAAATAAATAAAAACAGCATAAAATTACAAAAGCAGTCTGCAGTAAAACACATAAAAGATCAATAAGAATGCAATAAAACAAATAAAAATAAAATAAAATAAAATAAAATGCCACCAACTACTGAGCATTAAAAACCATTCTAAAAATGTGTGTTTTTAAATAACATTTAAAACTGTTAAGATCTGTCATCATGCGGAGTTCTGCTGAAATGGCAAAAGCACGGTCACCCCAGCGTTTCTGTCGTGACCTGGGCACCTCAAGCAGAAACTGATTAGCAGACCTTAAAGCTCTGGAATGGCTACGGACGTTTCAAAGCTCAGTTAAATAAACTGGGGCGAGACCATGAAGAGCCTTAAAAACAAACATTAAAAGTTTAAACTGAATTCTAAAATGAACAGGGAGCCAGTGAAGAGCCTTGAGAACTGGAGTGATGTGTTCTCTTCTGGATGTTCCAGTTAACAGTCGTGCTGCTGCATTCTGGACTAACTGGAGACGGTTGAGTGATCGCTGAGTGATATGAAATATGAAATATGACATGACACGGTGGGGCTTCATTAACTACATGGTCTTTTTGACTGCACAAAACAACCAAAAAAAAAAAAAACAAAAAGAAACTAAGTCCCCTCAGATAGTTGGGTCAACAAAAAATCTGATAATGTAAAGTTTGCAAAAAGAAGAAAAATTAAATAGGTTGAAAAAAAATTAGGAATACAAGCTAAGAACTCCATAGTTTAAAAATAACCCAAGTTGGGATCTATTTAACCCAGCATTGAGGTTAAAAATTAATTAACTTTTTTGGGTTATTTTCACTCGAGGAAAGAAAAAAAAATTACTTACAAGAAGTAATAAATAAAATATGTAAAAAAGAAATTGAGTTAAATGAGTTAAACCACTACAACCCAGAACATTTGTAAAAAACAAAATATATCCCAAAATGAAAACCCAAGAATTGGATCGAAGAAATAAGTCCAGTGTTTTAAGACAGTAAAAGAAACAATAAAACTCACAATAAGCATTAGAGGGTTAAGACAGGTGACTTCAAAATATTAACATATAAAGTATGTATGTAACACAATTAAATAAATCAGATGAAAATACAGACATACATATTAAAAAAATTAATCCATAGATTTAAGGTAAAATATTGTCATTCAATGTTGTTTGTGGAGGTGTGGTCAGAGAATCCTGCACAGCCTCACATGGAGGTAAAAAGGCTTCAATTTTCCTGTGAAACGTCACGTTCAGTTAAACAAAAGCTCAAATGATTGAATTATCAAGTTCCGTTGAAATGCATTTACTCAGTGTGTTTTTGAATGCGCAGCTGCAGCAGATCATTACATGTCTGCTCACACATGAATATTATATTTCAATCCTTTCGTTAGGAGTTCAAGCACCAGATTTCCTGAAGAAGAATGTTTGATTTTGACTAAAAATACGATCTGGAAGTGGGGAATAAAATTATAAAGCGTGAGCACAGAATCCATGAAGAGGTAGTGGAGTGTAGCTCATTGTATAATTTTCAAGAAAGCTGTGAAGTGGGAGTAGTTTTGTTACGTGTGACTCTCCTGTGGGTTGGATCTTGATGTGTGAACATGTCTGCGATCAGACAGTGGATGAAGAGCTCGCCCGCCCGCCCGCCTGCCTGCATGCACGCAGGAACTTGCAGAGCGGTTTGGATTAACAGCTTCCACAGTGAGTTTTTTTGCAGATGAACGTCGGTCCATCCTCACCTCGGCTTATTCTTTTTCTCTCAATCTTTGTTTACAGGAGCAGCTTTAATGAAGGAGGTGACCTGCTAAGAATTCTGCAAAAGGGACCCTTTTCAACAAGTATGGGGTCACCATGGAAACCATTTCTCATCCTGTCTGTCATCAGTGGCCTTTCAGGTAAGGAAATCAAACGATGAGTGTAGGAAATGAATGCTGCGAGCAATCTTCAGCGTTGGCATTGCAGTCCACCTAAAATTAATAAATAACTGGAAATATTCAACAACATGTTTTGGAGTGAGATTTTGTATTAAATGAATGCTATTATGATGGCTGCAATTATTTTAATCTCATATTTTTTAATTGATAATATTAGCTTAATAGAGATAAGTAATTTACCTCTTTCAATTAAAATTTAATTGAAAAAACATTTATAAAACACATTTCAAACAGTGTCCACATTTTATAAAGGTATTTGACTAATAATTTCTCTACTTCTACATCACTCAAAAAAAAAAGCAACTTAATTTTCAGGTTTTCCTCATTAGTTGGTACAAGGAGCAACGTTTCTTAATAAATCCACATTTTTTTTACAGCCGCCTCACTACCAGATCACTGCAAATGATTTTACATCATGTTTAAACTAGTTTGAATTTCAGTAGATCTATCAGGTCGGCTTTAGGGGTTGAAATGTCAATAATAATATTAAATTAATACACTTAAGGCTCCCAAGTCTTAAAATAGAAATCGATTCACTTATAATGTGAAAAATGTTTACAGCACTTTGTTTACAAAAGGTGGAATGAGCCCAGCAGGAAAACGATCTGTCGTGGATGTTGAATGTTCATGCTAGTCATTAACTCATCTCAAGCTCTAAAAAGCTTTTAAAAGCATTTAAAAACCTCTTAAATTAAAGCTTCAAGCACTACTTGTTGCCGCCCAATAGTGCCCTCACCTGCCCTCACCCGTCGCCCACATTTGACCCAGGCTTGTAGGAGCTGTACGTAAATTAATATAAAACCTTTCTTATGTTGGTTTTATCTCCATAGCGACCATTTTATGTTTTGGTCGCCTGGAGATACCAAACAGATCTTTGTGAGTTTCACAAGAATCTGCAAGAGTAAACTTCTGAATATCCTTAGCAACAGATCGTATTTCCTAGCCACGCCCACATTAATAATATATCCATATCTTGTGTTATATCATTTTGTTTAGCTCTAGCCAGGGATCCATGCATACAATTTTCACAATATTCCATAAAAAAATGTTCCAGTAATGGGAGAGTGGCACTTTTGCGAGCTCGCCAAGTGCATGCCGTTCCAAATTTTTTACTTCTAATTGCAACATTTTTTTCCCGATTGCTTCCCAATGACGCCCTAGAAGTTATGAAACAATCAATGAGAATCCCTCAGATGAGCTTTCATTTGTAGCTAGTAGAAACTTTTTTTTTTTTTCCCTTCAAAAATTCAAGATGGAAGCTTCTTCTCAAGGTCAAAGGTCTATAAAACTCCAAGGGTGGTTGTAGACTTATACTGGTGGCATTTGTGTGAAGTTTTGTGAAAATTGCGCAAACAAAAGTGTTATTTTCCCATATTGTGGAAAAACGTTAAAAAAGAAAAAAACAAGTCACCAAATCTCAGAATTTACCACAAAAAGGCCACTAACCCGTAGGTCGTGTGGCCATCCCATATTATTTCAAAATTTCCTTTGGATATTTCCAATTTGTATGTTTTGGTTTTGTCTGTGTATTTTGAAATTTTTTTTTTTTTTTTTCGGTTTTGCCCGCCATGATGTCATGGTCTTATGGGGGGTCGGGGGATGTGAGCTTTGTTGTTCATTATTCCCAAAATTCATTTTCGCCAGGTACTAAGTGTGTGCCAAATTTTTGTTCGTTTTTGGCCATGTCACATGCAAATCAGACCCTTATACACAACATTCTTACAGTGGCTGTTGGGGACGATGACATTTTCGGCTGTAGGATAAACTAAGTCAAAATGTTTCAATCTCTTAAGTGTTTGGAGGAATTGACACATCTGATGTAACTCTGTTTCCAACTTGTTTGGCTGCCATTTAGTACTTTTCACTGACAAAAATAGATTTTTTTTCCAATAATCAGAGAAAAACCCACATTGGAAAAGGAGAGATGGGCCGATTTAAGTGAACGCAATTTTTGTGGAAGAGAAACTGCTATACCCGATTTCCACTCGTCAGTCTTTGGTGCATCTCTATTGTGTTGACACAAAAAAGTAGAATGTTCCTTAAATGAATCAATCAGGATTTCTACATCGCCTCCGTCATGTCTGCATCTGACATCCGTCCCTCCACAACCAAAGCTTTTGTTCTATCTCCAGTCCGTTGATGCATTGATTTTGTGGCAAAAAAGCCAGAGAAACAGGAAACAAAATAAAAACTTTCACTGTACTTTAAAAATAAAACTTTGAGATTTTTTTATTTATTGAAGGCGACAAGCAAGCGCACACTGTAATTCACATTAACAGCGGATAACACTATTTTCATTCATTTCATTTTGGAAGTACAAAAGAATAACGTGATTTATGGCACAAAACATGCAATTTACAAGAACTCAGTGAGGAAGGAGAGGGAATAGACAGAGTTTTGGATGACACAGGAGTGGCAGGACAACCTAAACTAAGTGACAAACGTGAGACAGACTCATGCATTGCAGACAGACAGGTGTAAATATGGTGTTTAAACTCCAAGACTGCAGAAGTCTATTTAAAGCTTGGTTTTTCTGGTGCGTAGCTGCTTGTATGATTATTAATGAGAGGCTCATTTCAGACTCAAGTGTCTCTCTTGGTCAGTCTTGAGTTTGTTCTTCGCCAGTCTAATGTATTCAACCCTTTTAATGGTTCTTTCCGGCCACAAGAGGAGGGTTCACGCACTCTGCGGCTCATTCTGAGCTTTGATTCTTGGAACCAGACACCTCTGACCTCACTATTCAACCAAACTGGTAAAGGGAAACAACTATTTTGTGCCCCTTTACTATTATTACAGAGAAGGAAGCCACTTTTTTTTTTCTGATGCTTGAAATAAAGATTCCTTCTTCAAGAAAAATGTAGTGAAAATATATATGAAGGTTATTATTCATTTTATTTTTTTGTTGCCCCACTAAAATAAACTGGAAGAATCATTTCTGCTCATGGAATATCTCCTTTAGGTGACACAGATTCCCTTCCTCACACTGGGTTGTAATAGATGACGGTGCACTGCAAAACAAGGGCAGATGCATCACAGAAGCAAAAACAAATAAGGAAAAGGAGTAAAATAAAGAGAGTTAACAAATTGTTTGATGCTAAATCAGGAAGCTATACCTTACAACGTTCTACTGGGGGGGATTATGAGCAGTCTTTGTGGTGTTTATCACAAAAACGGTCTCAAAAAAAAAAAAGAAATGAGTAATTTCTGATAAAAGTCTATTTGGGTCAGGCCTTCTTCCTTGTAGTCAGGCTGTTAGGCTGCATCAACATGAAGGGATGCTGACACACGTAGGGACAAAAACAGAGGGAGAAGGAAAATGAGCAGTACACGGAGCGGAAAGGAAAATCAAAGCCAGGTTTCTTAACACTCCAAATTGGCAATCTTAATAAGCTGGGTAAGAACAATGTTTTGCAGTCCATGGCAAAAAAAGAAAAAATCTTTTTTTTTTAGGAAAATAAAACTTTTCCGCCTTTAGAAAACTCCTATTTTTGCAACAAAAGTGATTACTACAGTTGAAAGTACTGGGTTTAACAAGCTCCTTGTTATTGTAGGTTCAGAACCGAGCAGCAGATCTATTCTTTTGTTTTTGGAAGCTCGTGGAGGATTGTTACGATTTAATCATGAACAATTGAAACTGTCTGCAAAGTGTAATGAGTTCCTCTCTGGAGATCTTCTAAGTGATTCATGGGATGCATGGAAGTGTGAGAGGAAAAACTCTAAAGTTCATTTAACCCGCTGATCACGACTTGGGTTTGTGGATGTTCATAATCAAACCTTTTCTTCATTAGAGACGCATCGGCAAAACTTTTAAGTGTTTTTAGAGATTGTTACTGTCAAACAATATGGAAACAAAAGTAAGATAATATCTGCACACACCTGATACTGTACAAGAAAGACAACTTTAACCCATTAACACGAGAGCTTTAGCTCCATTGTTGACATTCTTTCAACTAACTCTTCAACCGCAACGCAATTCCAGGAGATTCTGAATTGGAGATAAGCAACCTATGCAACACTTTACATTAGTGAATTCTTTATGCAATCAACTTAAATCAGTTGACTCAATCAGCTAATTGATGCCGACAAACCATAGAATAGTTACGGTACGCCAAAGAGCGTGTATGTAGGTGTCGCTAGCATTATTCTGGTGTTAAAAGATTAATTGGTTGTACACTCATGTGATATGTGTTGCAAGTTTCGTTAGACGTCCCATGACACTGCTACTCCTGGTCATGTGGTTGTACCCATGTCTGTAGGACACATCCCCATCCAACTAGATACCCGACGATACCCGACGCAAACAAGGCCCAGACGTTGCACCGGATGCGAACCGGTGCTGGGTTAAGGTACTGGGCCAATTCCAGTTTAAGGCCCCCAGGTTGGGACCCATAATTTAATGAGAACAGCCAGCACATCAAAAAATGACGAGTTAGGGATACCTAAATCATATTTTTTTTTTACGCTGAGGGGTCCTTAACCAAACAGCAATATGTGACGAATTGGGAGTGAGAATGTGTTGTAAATGATAATGGGATTTCTGTGTGTGCAACATTTTGCTCACAAGTTGTAAATTCCTGATCTTACAGGAATACTATACTGTACAGTAAACACTATTGATGCTGACGTCATCTAGTCCAGAATTTCAGATCACTGCTCATCTGAAACAGATGAAGAGAATGTAGAGTAAGAAACTTGAGAAACTGGAACGTGAACGCTACAAATACTTGTGAAAGTTCTTCAAAACTCAAGATTTTAGGTCATAAACCAATAAACTGTATATGAGAACTGAACCCATAGAAAAATGGTTTACTTTAGGCTACAACAAAATGAAGTTGATTTAGTCACCATTTTTTGGGATATGAACGATGGCATGTTGGATACAAACGTTGCCAGGAAGGAGTCTGTCGGAGTCATGGTTTCTTTGGCAACCACTTTCACCAATCAGAAGTGAGCTTGTTGGAAGTCCACACCCCTAGCACTTTAAAACAGGCAACAGTTCTCTGATATAGTCAATAGATAAGCCACATTCAATCTGTTGATCAGACTTAAAGGGCTTATACCATGCTTTTCTTAAAACTTTTCAGAGTAAACTATTCATGTATATGATCATATATTACCTCTGGGTCACTAAAGAACAAATTATTTTTGAAATATTAATTATTTCTGTGAGTTTTTTTTCCTACCCAGAAGTAAGATGTCTGAGGCTTCGCCTGCTGCTCCATCCATTTCTGACGTCATCCTAGACCCAGCCTCACCCTCGTGTCTGCGTTTCTCCCACGAAAACAAACATCGTACCAAACACCTGTTTGACCTGGAATTTATTTGAGACAGGACACAATTGAAAGATATACGGTTTTCTACATCTAAGTTTTCCAGTTTTTTAGCTTCCCATAAGGGCTGTTCTCACTCTGTGACATCAGCTCGTGAGAACCCACCCATTTTCATAGGCTTGGGAGGGGCTGGTGCTCAGAGTCCAGAGTTTTAGAGGATTGCTCTGAAATGACCGGCTGGATCAAAACACCATTTTGTGTGAGGAATGAACATTATAATACAGTTAAAAACACCAAAAAGTTTATTTTTATGGTATAAGCCCTTTAAGTCAGTTGTCTCCGACCTTTTTGTGGCTGTGGACAAGTCAACCCATGAGGATTTTACCACAGCCAGAGTGGTTGAAAGGTAGTTTATTTTACTATTATAAGATCATCTGTAACCAACAAATCAATTATTGATAGGAAACAAATCTGACTACTTTGAAGCTAAATCCAAAACCTTCAAGTAAAACATTTTAACGCAAAAGCATTTTTTACAAAACAGAAGAACTCAACTCGTGACTACAACTGATCACCCCTCCCCCTGCACGCGCCATGCAGCTCTCCTTTTTTTCTATGGAAGTATTTGCATGAATCCCATTCATAACTTCTCTGAAATGAGCATCTGAATAGATGAGCTTGTTTGAAGATTTCTGTGACCGTTCAAAAGATTGAGTTTGTTCATGAAAGTCACATCTCTATGCAGACAGGCATGGTGTGTGGAAATCACCCGTTCTCCCGTCTGTTCTTCTCCATTTGCAAAGAAAGGTCCAGCATGCAACTTCTCTTGTGTTACACGCTGCCAGACTGCTTTTAGCGCCAAGGTAATGGAGAAAATCCGGTCAATTTTCAAAATAAAAGATTTCCCTCTAAAAAAAAAAAAAAAAAAAAGAGTGTTATTTATTAGTTCTTCCGCGGCCCGGTGGTTGGGGACCACTGCTTTAAGTGACTGTAGTACATGACTTTGATTGTAATAGATTTGCTCCAGTGTTCAGGAGTGAAACCCCCATGAGTGTTTGTGTGTTTGAATGGAACTGTGACTGAAAGGTAGACAAATATAAAAGTATAAACCATTTTACCATCACCGAGTGAGATGGCAGAGATGCAACTCTCACACACCCAGCTCACCTTCATGAAGCCATTTTCAAAAACACACAGGAAAACTCCAAAATAACAAGAAACTCTACAAATCACAAATTAGTTATTCTTAAATAATAACTACTTTGATAATTAATAAAATCGATTATTTTAACTTAATCATAACTCAAACCAGGAAAAAAAGGGATCTCCCCCCCAAGCACCTTGACCATTAGACATGGTTTCTAATTGTTTTAGCTCCAATACATAAAATAATATACATGAAATGGGTCAGTAGTTGAAATCTGTTGGGACTGCTGAGTTAAAGCATCTGCAGTGGAGACATGAAGGGCACCAATGACTAGTGGAGGTTTGACTCCATGCTGATTATAACGATCAGTTTCTGCAGCCTTATTACTGTTTATTCCAGTAAACCAGAGGAGGTCCAACACCAACAACTAAAATAACACAATATCATGAACTTCAAGTTCATATAATCCATGAAAAGTCAATGTTTCTGTTTAAAATGTGTGTTTACAGTAATTGATTTGATTAAAGATAATTACCTTAAATGTCCAAAAAAAGATTCTTTGTCCTAACCTTGTTAGGAAGAAAATAGTTCAAAATCATTTCACAAATGATCTGTAAATTAAAGAAGGAGATAATTATATTTTCTCTTCATTTAACCATTTTATTTTTAAACTCTTACAGTGAAAACAAAAGATGATGTTTTTATCTGTCTGTTAACCTCTTTCTAATAAGCGTCCCCACAACTGTGGGGAGGAGATAATTAAAAACTTTATGTCATCCGTAGCACACAAAGCAGGATGGGATACGGACATGAATTACATGAAAAGAAAAGCTCCGCTGCATTCTTTTAAAGACCGCGACACGAAGAAATCCAAGATAACTTGTCATATTAGCTCTCATTAGTTGAAATCATTCAGTCTGATGTGTTCTCAAAGGAGAATGCACAATCAAAGGGAGAAAAAAGGAACATTTAAACTTGTAAAGTAGCTACAGTGACTGCTGGTAAAAGCTTTTCAGAACAAAACTCTGCCTTAAAAAAAAAAAATCTCTCAGGAGTGCTTTATCTTTAATGAGTTTTTCTACTTTTTTAGTGATTGATGTAGCGGCTTGTCTTGTTGCGAACATGAATAAAATGTAAAAAGTGATTTTGGTTCACAGAGGTCCTCTGTGGGAAAGCATATTGTGTTTCTCCCCGAGCGTTGCTGAGCTTTCAAGCTTTCTAACTGAACTTCTGTGTCAGTGTTTCTAAAATTCATTTATTAATCAGCTGAAAAGACGGCAAAGGTTCTGGACCCTGTATTACCTTTGTTTTTTTTTTTATCAGAAAAAAGCTTTTAGAAAAAAAAAAATAAAAAACACAATTATCCTGAAAACCAAGAGACGACAAGAAAAGGTCGTCTTTAAAAAATACCACAGATATTACCGTGTATTCACTAAATTAAAGTGGCATTTCAAGTTTTTGTTTTCGGTTTTATAGTACCGTGACCTAAGCCATCAGAATAAAGAGGAAACAATCTGTGCTTCAGCTTTCCCTGAATGTGAAAGAGTTTGAGATTGAGGTTTTTTTTTTATTATTTCACCTTTAAATCTCATAAATTTACAAGAAAAAAGTCGTAACTGTTAAATTACGAGAATAAAGTCATATATGTCATGTTGTGGTGGTGAATGACCCAAATGAAACCATGAAAATTTTTACTTTTTGAGGTTTTAAATGCATTTTACTGTTCATTCCTCACTATAAAGAACCCCAAAACGGCACTTTGATCTGTTCATGAATTTAAGAGTAATCCTTTAAAAACCTGCATAGTCTGCAGCAGCCCCTCCCATACCCATGAAAACGAGCGGTTGGAAACGTGCTGACGTAAGATCGTTGCCAGCAGCTCCCTCCAGGAAGAGTCTGTGCTGCAAGCTCCGCCCCCAGACTGCAACAAACACACACCCATCTTCTCTGCAGAGCAGTGGTGCTAATGTAGTTCTCCTCTGCTGACAGAATGTGTCTCCTGGCAGGAGATGACTACCATCCTGTACCAGGAACCGCTCCCTGACCCATTTTTTAAATGCGGTCTCGCTTCTTTTCCAATCGGACCGAACTTTGGTTCACCCTAAGATTCCTCTAGTTCTGAATTATTAAAACGAACCATGAGACGGGAAACAACTGAACCACAACGGCCACCATACCCGACAGTCACGTCATGTAAACACGGTAGAAATTAGGTTATCGATGACAAATGCAGAGCATTAATTGTCCTGTTATCCAAAAGGAAATAATTGTTCCAACTGTTTACTTGTTTAACACCACTGAAAAATGTCTAACTTGCTTCTATGTGTCTTCTACGCGACGCATGCGTTTCTATTGAAAGCTAGTTTCAATAGAATTATCTTAAAAACAACCACAAAGATGAGACACGGAAACTCATTAAAATGTGGTCGGATGAATTCATGCTCAATAAAACAGCTGCGGATGATTTAACCAGACCATGGTGAGACTGAGAGGAAAAATGGAGCCCGACAAAATCTATGCACAAAATCCTGGTGGTGTATCGATTACTTAAATTTAAATTCATGACTTTTTCTTGCCAATTTACAAGATTCAAAGTTGTATATTTACAAGATTAAAAGTTGAAAATGTACGAGAAAAAAAGTCATGAATTAACACGAAAAGAACCAAAATTGTCTGTTTATCAGAGCTGTCCTCAAAGACTGAAGATGCGGAGCATTTTGTGAGGCTTTATTTCCAGATTAATGTGAAAACATAGAAATTCTGAACCTTTCTACAACTCAAAGTCAAATTATTTCAGTGAGGATGACCTTCTGGGGTTTGGAGTAATGCAGAGTTTCATATGTAAAAGAAAAACTTCAAGGACACACGTGTATCCATTCGGTTTCCATACCCAGAATCCCGTTCGTCACACGTCATGTCTCTGTCATGCGCAGGAGCAAAAGGAGAATGTAAACAGTGTTGCATACACCCCCCTTCTTTAAATGAAACGTCCAGTTTTCACACAAAACAACAAATAATCTGAACATGAAACATTCTTAAAACTAAGCTTCTTTAGATGGAAACGCAACACGGAGTTCGAGGATATCTGGTCTTTTTTGGAGCAAGAAATGACTGACAGTAGAAAGGAATGCTGGGAAATTGGAACTGCCACAAACCAGAATAGAGCTTCTAATGAGCTCCTTCTGCTCTGCAGAAAATATGTCCTAGAAAATGACACAATTTTTTTTTTATTTAATCAAAAAATGACATAACCATAATTAAAAAAAATTATAAAAGATAAAAAAAACAATTATTGGAGTGGGACTTTTTTTGCATTTAAGAGTAAACCAGAGCTTTTCAATAAGAAAACTGTGCTCTTAAAAGTCAACATGCTTATTTTACAAAATGAAGGATCAAAATTGTCTTCCTAAACTGTTTTTATACTTGTTTTTTTTAACAGAAATTTTTCACTCATCCAGTAATTGATTTGATTTTAAAATTCCATAAGGAGAAAAAAAAGCTTGAAAAACTAAACTACACTGGGGATAAAAATGCATTTACAAAGACTTATCTCCTGATTTTTTTTTTTTAACAAGTGGGTAAACACAGACACTGAAGGCAGCAGGGCAGAACAGAACAGGAATTTAAAATCAATAAAGCAAGACTATCAACGTGGGTTTTACATTCCAAATTACTGCAAACAAAATTTCATATAATCCACAAGACCTGTACGCAATAAAACTAAACACAGATTCCAAGGTGTCGTTCATACTTTTGATTGAATCGTGATGGGAAAGCAGGTGTTGACCAGCCTGGTGGGCTTTGGCTGGCTCTGTCTGCAGGTAATGTGTGCCAGTTGGCTTCATCCAATTGAGAAGTCCTTCTTGTTCTGCGGCGGCCCGCAGCTTAGTGTGAAATCGTGGTTCCTGGCTAGAAAAAGAAAAAAAAAAAAGCAGATTGCCCACTCCAGTTGGGGTTAAGTTATTACCTGAAATAGAGGAGTTCAGATATCTCTGGAGTCTTGTTTGCTTTTTGGCTTCTCGTGGCGACTGGGAAAAATAGAGCGGAACGTACGACTCCTGCGGTGACCTCAACAATAAGATTTCAAATAAAGTGAGTTTGCTCTCAGAGGGGAGTCTGAGCATATCGGCTCTGTTTGAGTTGAGGTGGCTGCTGGGAAAACTCGGTTTGTTTAATGGCCATAGATGAGCATGCATGGGCAGGTTTGGGTTTTTGGGAAGGGGGGCGTTCATTTCGCACAAATAGACCCCCACTTTGGGATGGAGCGCTGCTTTTCATTTCCCCCCGAACAAAGCGTGGAAGTAAATGTGCTTTTATCACTTACAGCTTTCAGTAGCATGTCATATTTCACTGCAAGAGACAGTCTTCAGACAGATTTTCAATATTATCAGCAGCAGGAGGCTGGAGCAGCAATTCTCACTGATATGACACTGTCTTTGTCTATTTCACTACATTTGACATGATAGTAGTTTGTAATGGATTACAGGGTTTTTTTCTGTCGTTCTCAAAAACTTTGAAGACAGTTCACCCCGTCTTCCCTTTGCAGCTGCCTCCTCTTATTGAACCCTTATCATTCCATAGATATTTAAATCACATATAGGCAGAGAAGGCCAACACTATTAGAGTTCTCTCATGTTCAAAAGTGGATTGGCTGTAACCACTTTCCCTCTCCCTCCCTCACTGAGCCACTGATTGAAATAAAATGTTGGAGTGTCAAGTCTAGAAGGGTAATTCAGCCGTTCTTTGCCTAAATCTAAGGAATCTAAATCTTAAAAGTGGCTTGCGGGGGAATATGGAAGTGTGGCGCTGTATAACTAATGCATGAAGTCATTTTCATCAAGGGCAAAAGAGTCACACTCCAGAAATATGGCTGCAAGTATTTGTATGCACTACACAGAGCGGGGCCCATGCAATGAATATTTTGCTGCAACTGTACACATGGAAAAGTAAAATGTTAAAATATTGAGTAGGGCGGTGATTAAAAAGTCACCTGAAAACCCATCAAGGGTTTGCGTTTCCCCGTCTGCCCCTCTGAAGAAATGTCGGCGATGAGCAATGGAAGGTTCTCGCAGATGAACTGAATATGGAAAATCAATTTTTTAGTGGAACCAATCAGAAATGAACTAAATCTGGCAGGAAACATAAATACAAGAAAAAGAAAAGTAAAAATGCGGCTGCTGTTTTGAAAAATGTATCTTTTAATTTTTGGATTGCATGTTTTCCCCTAAAATCTCTAAAAAGATTCTCCCTGTTTATGATTAATTATTCAAGTGTTAGTTAAATGTTACTTAAGTGATGCTTAAGTGTTAAAGGTTGTTTTTAATAAGATTCTGTCATGTTTCTTTTTTTTTTATAACTTTACCAGTCATTTGTTTGTTATGTATGTATTTTAGGATTTTGTGTATCAATTAATTTATTCTTTTAATGAAGCCCAATAACATAATTGTTTTATGATATTGAGCTATATAAATAAAACAAAATTGTATATATTAGAATGAATGTGAATAGTAGTCCTACCTTTGGTAAAGACTAATGTGGATACTTAAATAAATGATAACTAACGCCTGGCTCCTACTGGACGCGGAAGTATCGCGGAATGGAGGCCGCTTGTTAACCTATGGTGTGGTTCCCTCCAGACGTAAAACGCCGCAGTCTCCGCGGCCGACTCGCGCTGTGCAGTGATATTTTTGCTGTATGGTCTATTTTTTCCACGAGCTGCGAAAGTTCCATGTCAATTCTGACAGGAAGTTACACCAA
The DNA here is from genome assembly GCA_003999625.1 of Oryzias javanicus. Taxonomy (NCBI): domain Eukaryota; kingdom Metazoa; phylum Chordata; class Actinopteri; order Beloniformes; family Adrianichthyidae; genus Oryzias; species Oryzias javanicus. The sequence goes on along the minus strand of CM012449.1, from coordinate 30,290,626 downwards.
GACGCACAATAAAACCCGGTCAACTTTCAAAATATAACAAATTTTTCACAATAAAATACTGCATATTTTTGTACCTGAACAGACTGAAGCGACGAAAATAAACACAAAAAACAGACACACATAAAGACATTGAGACACTACTCCTTCCCTTAGCCTTCCCCCTTGATTTGAAGTGGCAGTTGAAGTCGAAGTCCTGGATTATTATTTTTTAAGTTTCACTCCAAACAGAGGAGTCCAAAGTCCGCTATCGCGAGAGTAAACTGCATCGCGTTAAGAAGTCCTTTTCTTCTCGTGGGTGCGCTCTGATTTTTTGTTGTAGCATGACCTTGTTGAAGTTATAAAACCTCGTTTGTAATGTATATTCAAGCGCTGGAAGCTCCGCGCTAAAGCTAGCGGACCAGCGATATTGATGACATCATCGAACGAAAGTCACGTCAGAAATATTAGACACTATTTTTTTTTTTTATCACCCTCCGTTTGGAGCAAGTACAGAGAAGGGGAGAATTTGGTTGGGGCCTTTCACACAGATTAATTTAGTAGGCTGACTACAGAGCAGGGAGGTGTGGTTTTGGACGTCTAAAACTACAATTAAGGAGAGAGAGGCAGAGAGCGGTTAGTCGAGATTGAACATGTCTGATCAATTGTAGTAGGTCTAAATAACTACATCCGAGCAGAAGCACCTGTCGCAGAAAATTACGCATCTGCTGTAAACTAGAGGTGAAGCGGATTCAACACGCACACAGCTTTGCAGCGCTTCTGCGTCAAGTGCGTAATCTAGCCTAACTGTTACTCAAGTGGTATTTTTGTGCCGTTTAAGAGCTAAAAATAAAAAAAGTCAAACCTTTTTTCATTAAATCTGAAACCAATTTTTTTTTAAATTTAGGCTACAATTACTCATAGAACTGCCATCGCGCTATGGAGACGCATCAGCAGAACCTATAAGATTTCACGCCTCCGCCCAATTTGTTATAAACTATGGATGTGGCCATGAATGCACGTTAGGCGTCAGTCAGCCAGGGACGACGCCATTATGAAACTGGGCGACAGCTGGGCAATCACAAGGGGGTGGCAGCTGGATCGCCACCCAGTTGCAGCTCTGATCGGACGATGTGGAAATGTTTGCAGACGGTGCCCATCCATTTAAAGTCACACTGGCCTTTCTCGTACAAATGTTTCTAGGTGGCCACTGACCGATGTCCACATTTAGAGAAAAATCTTCCATTCACCTAAAATTTGAGCATTTTCTTAAAACCTCCCCAGCTGTCGCATGTAAAATTACGACTCCTGACTACAAATGCCATGCCGGCACCTGCAGAATTTCATGAAAAACTTGCGTTTAGATTGCTGCGGGGTGGCATTTTGGGATATGTGACCGTAGTGTAAGCCTCTTCCCCGAGGCCAAAGCTCCAATGAACTTTTGACTTTACACAGAATGTGAAACCACAACATGAGAATTTATAAATCGGCTTAAATAATGTTATAAATCTCAATGTTTTTTTTTTCTATATTGAATCATTTATGCTTCGTCTTTGTTTGCGTTGTCTGTGTACATGAGAGCATGTCTGCAAAGTCCAGCATGTGCACTCACACACTCTGACCAATAAAGCTGACTAATTCTGATGATCTGATTTCTGAGAGCCAGAGCTCTGGCTGGCCTAAAAACGTAGAGCTGAAGGGGAATTTTTTGTTGCCACTTTTGTATAAACGGTTCATTTTTTAACACTAAACTTGAAATCCTTTAATCTATTTTTTTGTTGAGTCTTTTTTTCTCTCCCTTTTTTTTAAATGAATGAGAAGTATTTCTGATTTCCATAGAAGGCGATGTGACTGTGGTGCCGTGTGCAAAGAAAGGTCAAAAGAAATATGTTCACAAATAACAGCAGCAACATACCGCAAAAAGTCAAACAGGACTGAATCAGCAAGATAAGTAAATGTAAGAATAAATGTGAAAACGCATGACCATAAAAAATCAACTTTTTAGTTTTTAATATTAAAAGTTTTCAAGAAAATTAAGTGTCACGCATCCTAACTACATTGTTTTGAACTAAAACAGGAAACTTTATTCACTTTTTTTTTTTTCAACAATGTCCAGGTGTTAATTTTTAGTCAGTTTATAATAAATCGATGATTCATTCATTCTTTATTAGCTTCAGATAAAGGTCACCAGGGCAGCAGTCTATCCAAGAATGCCCAGACTCCCCACAATTCCAATTTTTCCGGCTCCTTTGGGAGAATAACAAAATATTCCCAGGCCAACCAACAGATAGAGTCTCTCCAGCGTGTCCCGGATCGTGTCTGGGCGTCCTCTCAGATGGATTTGCCCATAACTCCTCAGCAGGAGGAGGCATTCTTGCCAAAAGTCCAAACCACCTGGTCCAGCTCCTCTTGATTCAATGGCGTAGCGGCTCTAATCCCAGCCCCCTTCCAGATGACTGAGTTTTGGAGCCTTTCTGAAGGAGACCACAGCTGTCTTTCCAAAGAAAATTGTTTTTGCACTAAAATATTTTATTACAAACATTCATAGATTGTGTTTTATTCCAAGAAGGTCGATAATAGAAACACATTTTTAGGAGAAGTTTAATGAAAAATAGTTTTGAAAAATCCTTTATAGAATGCAGCCTGCTGATGATTCATCAGAATTCTACTAGAGGCCTAATTCACGTAATTTTCAATGTTATTTTTCTAACGTAACGGACCATTGTCATTTCTCATTTTTGTTTTGTGTTGAAACGGGACGTTTCATTTGGAGAAGCGAGCGTACAGAACACTGTTTACATTCTCTTTTGGTTTCTACGCATGACAGAGATGGTGAAAGGGCTTCTGGGTATCTATGAATGAGAGGGCAAAATAAAGTGACGGTCCTGTGACCATGTATCTCTGAGCTCTTTATTTCACATATGAAACTCTGCACTACCGACACCGAACCCAGAAAGTCAGCTTCATTAATGATTTGATTTTGAATAGCCAAAAGGTTAATAATTTGTTGTTTTTAACACGTATCTGGAAATAAATCTTTACAAGATGCTCCACGTCTTTCATCTTCGTGCACGACTCTGATAAACACACAACTTTGGTTCTTTTCTTATTAATTTACGACTTTAAAACTAGTTCATTTAAAAGTCATAAATTTAGCCTATGATTTTTAAAGTCATGAATATAGGACTTTATTCTCGTAATTTAGCAGTTACGACTTTTCTCTCTTAAATTTACGAGACTTAAAGTCATAATTTTATAAATAAAATTTTCTCTATAAAGTGGCCCTAATACTCTGTCGTATCAAAGAATTGACGAAAAAATTGAATTAATATGGTTTTTAGACCCTTTAAAGAAATCAACAATGAAAATTTTGTTACATTTTCTTTACACAATATAGATACAATAATCAATTGGGATCCATTTGGCAATCAGGTACAGTTTTTCTTATAACAATGTTAAATATTGACAAGAGAGTTCAGGTAGAGAACGTCTTATTTACCCGCTGTCTCAAATTTGATCCAACATGGCGTACCTGTATTATAAAGAATAAGGTATCAACAAATTTTGCATGCTTTTGATACAGCAAGCAGTTATTTTAAAAAATGACAAAAATAGATCATATTTATTTTTAATTATAAATAATACATAATATTTATTAATAATTATTTTTCCCGCCTAAAGTGTCTTTGAGATTTTATGGAGGCGGCCATTTTGAAAAGTGCAGGAAAAGCCCTTCATCTGCCTCGTGTGTCTACTAGAGCAGTGGTCTTCAATCGTTTTCAGGCCCAGCCTGGTTTTAATGATAACACTCTGGACTAGGGCTGGGTATCGATTGTAATTTCCAGAAACGATTCGATTCACAAGACCCTGGATCAATTTGATTCCAATTTTTTTCGATTCTTTTGATTCCTCAATTTCATTCAATTCAATTTTGAGTTTACACATTTATACACATTTGTTTAGGAATACATTTATAATCTACTATATAATTTGAATATATGTATATTAATCTAATACAGTTCACATATTGTAAAATGTATTAGTGGAACACTGAGATTGTTAATAACATACAGTGTTACATGGATTCTCAAAAGGAAAAGTTCTAATAAAAAGGTTTATATCATTAACATTGTAAACATTTTTCTGCTTCTTCTGGAGGGCATTTCAGTTTGGCCACTAGGTGGCGATCAGGCTATAGCATTACACCTTATTCAAGAGGAAGATGACAGTGTAAGGTAAAAAAAATGATGTTTTGGACCACAAGTTATCTCTTTTAAAAAAATCTCATGCCTGTGAGTTTATAAAGATGCCAACCAAGTGTTAGTATTAGCCGTCCTATGGGGAATTACACATTAGCATCAAGCTAACGGACTTTACTTGTGCGTGCTAAATCGATTTATTTCTTTTGTGAATCGATTCTTGATCTGTTAAGCTTAAATCAATTCAAATCGATTAATTGATTTTTTAAACCCAGCCCAACACTGGACCTAATGATATTTTAAAAATGGTTTGAGATTTTAAAAAAAATCCCCCATGGTGGAGTAAAAATAAAGTTGGAAATCTGTTAAAATAAAAAACTTCACAGAGCCAGTTTTTTTTAAAAGTTATTTTCGTATTTTATTGTGTCACAGAGTTAAGTGAAAATGCCTAAAAATTAGGCTTATCATAGCAATTATTATGTTAAAAATATTTTAGATTAAAATTGATTAAATAATTACAGGTCACGATCAATTAATAGCACAAAAGATCAGTAATTACTTTTATGCGCGGGAAAGACAGTTACGTTAAATTCATATTTGAAGTAGATAAAATGCAGCTGTCTTTTTTTTTTAAGTTGAAGGCTCTTCTTGTTTCCTAACTGACTCTTCTGCATAAAGAAACTTTCCAAATACATTTGTTTTTTTGCTATTTTGGGGGCTTTAAGTTAGCGGCCAGCAAAGCCGCTTTAAGAAAGTAACCAATATATTTTTGACACGTCCATGGTGGGTAGAATCCAGTATATTTGCAAAACAAAAGAAAGTTCCATCAAAATCAGGTTATAGAGAAAATGGATAAAAGTAGGTCATATGTTTTTCTCTGTGGTTGAATACCAACTGTTCTACAGACTTATACCAGTCTGTGGCTCAGGGGTCGAAGAATACTGCAATACAAGACCAAAAACATGTATTTTTAAGGAAAGTTTTGATGCCAATGAGATAGAAGTCTTAGAAAGGCATGTATCAAACGTGACACAGATAGTTCAATAATCGGGGCTCTGGGATCTCGGTTTATTTGTATATGAGTGTATACATCCAAGTCTGTTATTTTTCGTGCGACATCAATGCTTTAAAAATATTTTAATGACATTTTTAGTAACACATAAAAGATTGTTATCTCCTCTTTTCAATAGAGAATAGAAAAGCAGAGCATGCTGGAGACTCCCACACTTCCCATTAGGAGGCATGACACATTAACACAATACATTTTACAACACCTCTGCTTTTTCACTGTCACTCGTACTATTCCCTTCAGTACACCAAGAATCAGGAAAATTGGGCTTTATTGAGTGGTGTGCCGTGATAGTGGGTGAGGTGAGGTTGCATATGATGTATGGATTGTTCTATCCGTAATGATATTCGGCTGAATAAATGGTCTCAAGCATAATCAGCTTCAGTCAATATAATCTCCCTGCGAAGGTCTTCATTAATCTTACAGGCTATGGCTAATCATGTCTGTCTACTTGAGCTCTCATGAGCGTTTCACCTACTTACTGTATGCTTTTCTAATTAATTTTTTATGTGACAGACCAGGTGAAGCCTCAGGAAGCGAGCGCGCCGTCCTTCGTGTAAACAGGACAAGTTTTCAATGTTGTCTCGCCCTTTGTCGCTGAGAAAAATGTCGCCGCCGTTTGGCCTTACCTTCACTGGAGTTGTTGATTCGTTTGCATTTTAAGTGTTTTCTTCTGCCCGTACAGCATATCAATGTAACCTCCACTAAAGCACATCGCATCTGTGCCCTCGTGGGGCAACAGGAGCCCGCCGTTGTTCTCTCCTCAAGCTGCCATTTCTGCTTTAGTTGATGTCACGGAGGTGATGTTGAGACCTGAGATGATGACTGCTAGCGAGCTCTAGAAATAAAGCAGGTTCGGCAATTTCTACAATAATAGGAGCTTCTGATTTTACACCTTCTAAAAGATGGGGATCAGTGAGATCCAGAAGGGTAATTGATTTTATCAGATGAAGGCGACAGCTGACAAGACCAAGTGCCTGTTAGCAACAGCAGTCAAACAAATAGAATGAAGTTCTCTATTTATTCGAGATTCAAGGTTAAAAATTTGTATAGTTTGTATAAGTATAAATGCTTCACCTGGACAGAACACCTTATTTTTCCCACTATGGGTCACACTGGACTAAAAGAAACATTAAGACAGACAAATGAGACAAAGATAAGTCCATCAGTCAGCCAAACTTTATTAATTGAGTTCACATAACAGTATTCCCACATTTATTGCAGGGAATATGTTCCATAAATAACTTGCAATAGGTGAAATCAACAATCAACAATGTGTGATTAGAGTCACTTTTAAGCTTAAAATAGAATATCTTTATTTCTATAGCACTTTTCTCAGAAAGAATCACAAAGTGCTTTACAAAAAGGGCATCAAATCAAAAGTCAAAGGTAACAAGATACAATAATGACAGTAAAAATAATTGAAAAGAGTAAAATACAGTAGAAACATAGTAAAACAAGGACTAAAGTCAACTAAAAGCAAATAAAAATATCTTGACGAGTCAATCTGACGCAGTGACAACGGGGGGGAGTTCCAAAGACGAGGAGCAATGACTTGAAAGGAGAGATCTCCTCTAGTCTTGAAGAGGGTTTTTGGAATGCTTAAAAGATTTTGGTTGGAAGACCTCAAGCATCAGACCGAAGAGTATGGGGTTAAAAGGTCAGAGATATATGTCGATGCAAGGCTCTACAAACTAAAAGTAAAACTTTAAAATCAAGTTGAAGTTTGACAGTGAACCAATGTGAAGCAGACAACAGAGGAGTGACATGTTTCTGTTTACTATACCTGTTAAAAGCCTTGCTGCAGAGTTTTGAGAAAGATGAAAACGGCTAACGGAACGTACTAAAATCCCTCCTAGGACATTTTATAAGGCAACACATATCTTAGACAGATACCGACATTTTTACACTTTTCGCTCTTGTTTAAACTCTCAAAGTTTAAACCAGTGTAGAGGGTTATTTGTAGCAGCAGTGAAGAGTTATGCTAGTGAGACACAGCTATAATCAAACATGAGGGATCAGGGGCGTGGCTATTCAGCTCAGCTCCAAAAGCCACGCCCAGAGGAGATTATGAAAACGGAGGCTTCAGATCAGCATGAAAAATGACTTTTTAAGGCATTTAGGTTGTGGGATTTTGGTTAAAAACTTCATAATCATAATTAAAACACTACTGAGAAGGTTTTTTCATTTAAAAAATGCTCATATGGGGGCTTTTTCACCTCATGGTATGGCTAATATGGTTACCCCTGTACATCCATTATTACTTACAAAAGCTCAGCAGTAGTTCGGGAGGCTTAAACCTACATGTATTGCTGTTTTTTTAAATAATTAACTATAAACAATTGAGTGTCTAAACAAACTGCATTATTTATTTAGGACTGCTTTCAAATATTGTTAAAAACAACATGCAGTCTTGTATTTTATACTTCTTTTGGCCATAAAAAAAAGAAATGAGATTCCATCCGCATATCCTCAGTGACCCATTTCTTCCCTAAGTCAACCTTGCAGTGAGAAATTATTACTTGCATGCCAGTTTATCACTGTAGGGACTCTTAATCCACTTTCAAATGTGCACCACAGCAGTGAAATGGTTTGGGCCATGGGTGGCCAGCCAGTCCAGCATAAAGAACTAAAAATACATGACACATTTGCAAGGAGTCTCACAATAAATGCCTTTTTTTTTCCCCACAACTCATATATACACTGGCGTGGATAATGTCACTAAGGAAATGTTGAGCATCTTTAGAGCTTGTTTACTCAGCTGGATACCTGGATGTCTTTTCTTTGCTATTCAAGGCGGGTTTTTTTACATTTACGTCAGAAAAAATGAGATATGCCTCAGAGAAATCAGTTGATCATTGAGTTAAACTTGAATGGAGTTTGTGTGACATTCAGAGATCTGTGTTTGAGAAAAGTTTTCACAAAATTCATGGATTCTTTTTGTCTCCAAACACATTGAAGTTTGACAGAAAGAGTTTGTTTCCTGGTGGGATGATACTTCATCTGCAACCAAAAGAGGTTTCAAACACTCAGCAGTGAAACAGCTGATGAGAGCTGTGATTGTATTTGCTTTTTCTGATGTCGCCCCCTGCAAAAAACTTCCGAACAACGCTTTCTAGCACAGTGTTCTCTCTTTCAAGGTCTCGTTTCATTCTTGTTGATATTTTGCAAGTGGAGGAAAATTGTTCTTTTCCTTTTTAAAATGACTCTAAAAGGGTGAAGTTTTAAATTGTCTACAAGTTTCTTTTTTTCTTCCATAAAAAGCCATTTGAAAACATGGTACTTTCAGGGCACGACACAAAAAGTGCTCTAGTTATTCAAATAATTATCCCTAACATTCTTTCATAAATGGCCTACAAGGGTCAAATAACAACAGTTAACACCCCTGTATTAAACATAAAAATAAGTGAATGTGGAGTGAAAAATTGCAAGAATTGTCAACCTTTATATGTGAAGCCAGAATTTAATGACACACAAGCTTCAAAGAATTTCTTGTTGGATCTTTTATTTCCCTTGTTTGGCAGTTCTAAAGAAAAAAAACTAAATTAACAAGCAAGTTTAAAAAGTGAACAAGAAGAATACGGCAGTGGCACCTAAATGGACACATTAAAACAAAAATGTAATTTCACTGTCTCATTTCTTCACAATCATTCGTCCATTGTGCAGTTTTAAATAAAGAAATCCTACCAAGTGGACACAAGTCCCTGAAGCCTACAGAATCAACGTTCTCAAATTTCACCATTCAAGGCACCTATCAAAACAGAACACAATATACGTCTTTCTTGGAGTCTGTAAAACACACTTTTAACCACTGTTGAAAACTTATAAAACATCATCTGGCTAAGATAATTCCAGATACAGAACACATGAAATTGTGCAGTCTACCCTCTTTTCTCCTGTCTTCCGGGATTTTCCCATAATTCTCTACGCACAGGATGCGAAATTGGCGCTATCTGATCAGTAAGATTATGCCCTCTGCTGTCCAAAAGTGGAAAAAAACTTAACTGCTCAGATACCCACATACTAATGTTGTTTCTTTCTCCCCATAAAGTCTGGTAACTAAAATACACCTGTTACCACCCGCTTACATAAAGTAAAATTGTAAAAAAAAAAAAAAGTCCAGTTAAACATAGTAGACATTGGACATAGGCGAGCTCCTAAGATTCTTTAACACTGCAGATGTCACCGGTGACATCTAAATATCACACACTCCTTGATGTACCGTCACTCTCTGCCTATTTACGTGATCTATGTGAATCAGTTTAATCTGGTGTGGAAAAAAAACAGCTTTTCTTATCGGCTGTGGATCGATATAAAACACATTATCAACGTAAAGTGTTACGCAAGTGTAAAACCTGTTCTCTGCTGATCTGAACTGTAAAGAACTGCATATCAGTTCAAGGCCGTTTCACAATCCATTGGAATTACACTAATTGTGTTAATAGTAGGGGATGTAGGGAAAAATCGATTTGGTAAGATGATACTTAATTTCTTATTTATAAGCAAATGCAATTTCTTACTTTTGTTTACCACTTGTATTTAGCTTGTATTTGTATAAGCACTATGAATTTGCAGGTAAAAGAACTTGTATATGAGATACAGTTGCAGTGTTTATAGCAGCATGATAATTAAAAAAAATAAATGTTATAATTGAATCAATATTAAAGGTTTTATTACAGTTTTTTTTCATAAGTCATACTCTTTAAAAAATGTTGAATATTTGTTCTAGTGCAGTCGTGGGATATATCACAATACATATTGTATCATGAACTGTATATCGCGATACGTATCATATCATCAGACTCTTGCCAATACATACCCCTTGTCAACAGTTTATGACCATAAATTAACATTTGGTAAACAACAGATGGTTTTTTTTAGCAAATGTTACTGAAACAGTTAGGAAAATGAGTTTCTATGGACCTACTCAGATCAGGTAAGACCGGACAGATTTAGCGGTCCAGCACAATCTGAAAGCAGCTTGATGCCTTATAGGGCTGCAGCGGCTACTGAAAACAGATATCAGGGGTGCCACTGAGGAAGCTGTGAACCACAGCAGTAACAGCTCCTGCTGGGAGGTGAAGTCATTGTGGCCCCATGCTTGCCCACATTGGCTCCGCTGCCCAGGGACCGGCAGCCTGGGCGGCGACCTTGCTAGCTCTGCTGGCCCCTGGACAGTGGAGCTTGCTATGCCGTCCGCTGGCTCACGTAGCCCATTTAAGCCAGCGTGGTCCACATTTTTGGCTCTTTTTTTAAACCATATGGGGCCCACTTGGCTTTGCTGGCTGGGTGCTGTGAGTCTAAAACAGGCAAACTTGTATGGGGCACACAGGTGGTCTGCATGAAATATCAAGGTCATAAACCACTCAGTGAGACCATAGGGCGTAAATGTTCATATACATTTTTTTTCACGGGCATCTTAGAGGCGATAGGTTGTTACTTACCCCTGTACAACACACAGGGGTAAGTAAGGGATAAGTAAGTAGGTGAGTTGCAGGTATACAGATTTTTCTTTTTTTTCTTTAACTTCAGACTGAACAAAGAACCTGTTGGGACTCTTCAAGTGATCGATGGGCGCTCTGTGAATACAGCCGGACAGTTAGAATTTAGGAAATCAGACAGAATGTAGCTCATGTGGTCATTACATGAGACATCGCCTGCACACCTCATTTGTGAAACATTTGTGTGCATTTAGTAAAGAGTCAGTATTTAAACCTTAGAAATGACTAGATAGGCAACTACGATATCCAGAGATCCAAGACCCACTCAAGACTGGTTACCTGGTTCAGGTGTATCCAGCCAATTTAAACGTGCCAGAGTGGGATATGTTGTAAAACATAAAAGCCTCGAGTTTCCTATCCCTAGTGCAAAATACTTCACAGTACACTTATCACACACATGACAATTGTATGTTCTGTATGTCCCCTGAGGGAAGTGTAAGCCACTCCACTCATGACCCTCCATGAGCCCAAACAAGTTTATCCGTACAGCTTAATTAATATACAGCTCTGGTGTCCAAATCCCGGCCTCGAGGGCCGACACGTTTTCCAACCTACCTGTAATTGAAGCTCATTATTGGCTAAACACACCTGATCCAGGTATTCAGCGGCAGGTGAGACAGGATTTCTGGAAAACCCTTCAGCAGGAGGATATACCCTGATATACAGGGTTGTTCCAAAAAAAAAAAAAACAGAAACATAAATAAGTATTAAGGAGGAACAGATGCATTGCTGCCATAAATAATCCATAAAACCAGAATGACTTCAAACCACGACTGCTTTGAAACACGCCGAGATGCAGAAAACATGGCGAGGATTTCAAAACCTGAAATTTCATACTGTTATGGTAATCAACAACATGCAAACAGCTGTGGTGATCAGAACCAGGTGTGAACACGACTGAAAACAGAATCTAAAAAACAAATGACAAGAAGAAAGAAAGAAAAGGAAAAAATAACTTGCATGGATACCCAGTTTATTGTCTGAACAATTTAAAATCCAGGTGACTGAAAGTGTTTAAAAATCATGAAACCATCAACATTAAAGCGTATTAGTGAAGAATTTTGAATTCTACTCTACTTTTCTGTAAAAAAAAAAAAAAAAAACATCCTTTGTTATCAGCTCTCATTAAAAACTGGTTGCAGAATTTCGGAAGGCTTTTCAGCTTTACAGCTCGGCAAAGAATTGCAGTAATTCAGTCCAAATTAATTATTCACCAGGGTTGGAAACATTCGTAGTTTTCTTTGCTGATCCAGATTCAGCTTGTTCATATGATTAAGAGTGTTCGACAAAGTGGGGAATCCACACGGGTCCTCCAGCTCAGAAGAGTCCCTCCTTTTATTTCGGAAGCCGCTGCACTGGGTTCAAAAGTTAGACGGCATAAAAGGAAAGCTTGTTCCCTCTTAATAGACATCTCATGGTGGAGCAAAGCATCAAATCACTGGGGGTCATCATCAAGAGCAGGTTTTTTTTTTTTTTTTAATTATCTGTGACGATAAGATGAGAGCAAATTCAATTCAAGACTCGAAATTTAAGATAAATAAAATCTCACATTTTTTGTTTATTTACACAGATTAGTGCTCAGGAAAGTCTGGCCTTAATTCTGTTTGACTTTCACAAACGTTGTGATTTGGAAACAACAATCCTTATAGATGCAATCCTTAGGATTAAATCTCACTTGGCTGCAACTACTAGTGACAAATTAGCAACAGAATTAGCTTTATAGATTTATTGTAAAGCGTTCCCAGTGGTCTTTTTAATTAAGATTATGGCATTTTTAGCCAAAATGAAAACAAAAACAAAACCTGTGTCGCTTTCTATGACATATTTTCAGAAATATTTTTCTCTTGATCAAGAGGACTGTATTAGAAATTTGCCTGAGTTGTGGGCGGGACTGTTGCTGCAAAGTAAGCCCGCCCCCACTTCCCAACATCCATCTGTTCACGCACTAGCTTACAGCTCCTTCAAACCCCCAACCTGCATGGTGCCATTCTCAGGCAAAAAGGGACGAGCATAAAAATGGGCAGGAATATTGTTCCAGAATAAATTAACTTAAACCTTACATAACTTTCAATATTTTACTCTCCATAAAAATATATTTTGTCAGAATTATACAAGTTACAAATAGTGCCATTAGTAACTATAAACTAAAATGATCTGGAGGGCCGGATATAATTACCCGGTGTGCCAGATCCGGCCCCCGTGCCTCGACTTTGAGACATGTTCTAAAGAAATAACAGATCAGTCTTGATTTTTGGCCGCATAAACACTCCTGCACAATACTGACAGAATACTCTGCAGATCAGAGAAGTTCTGGTATATTGTTGGTCTCTCTGGTGAAGAAATTTGGCCGCAGTTTGCTGCACTGATGACTTTATTCTTTTACTCTTTGTCCATAAAGTCACCATCAAACTAATACACAAACATCTTATATACAAATTTTGTTTAACAAACTATATGAACAAGAATTAAAACACATACATCGGCTTCATTCACCAAAAAAAACAAAAAGAAAGCAACATAACTTCCTCATACAGCTTCATAAATGTTAAAACTTCTTTACTTATTTTTGTCATATTTTTCATAACTTTTTTCAGCTTAATCTCTTTTTCCTTATGGAACTCGACAAGTGGCATTACAATGAAAGTTTTCTCTGCGCAACACAGTTTAAAAACAAAAGTTCCACCCCTCAGAAATGTACAAAAATAAAGTACATGCGAATGTAAAATAAGAATTAAACAAATTAATTATAAAGACTGTTTCTTTAGAGCCAGACTGTTTCTTAAGTCTTTTTTTTTTTTTTGCCAGTGTTGGGTTGAGGGAGGGAGGAACTGGGGAGGGGTTCCTTTCTCCTTTTCTGTATTTGTTTTTTAACACACTGTGTTTTTAATGTATTTTATTTGATGTTATGTTACGCGCTTTGAGCTTCTTTGGAATGAAAGGCTCTATACAAATAAATAAAGTTTGAGTTTGAGTTTAAATGCTGACACTTTTATTGTAACAGTTAAATATAAGGCATAGTTTTGTTAAAACAAAACAATGTTTTGTTAAAACTTTGCCTCTCTGTTGTTAAAAGTTTAAAGATTAAAATAAAAAAGAAACCACTGTCAAACTGCTAGCAGACAAGATTTAAGCAGGATCTTCTTTCTAGCAGCATTGAAGAAAAAGATGACATTTTTTAATAGCAATACCAGAGAACTCTGGTTCTGCATGTGAGTGATCATGTGACCCTGATATAGGCTTGTTCAGGGTGTACCTGGCCTTCGCCCAACAGTAGCGGGGTTGACTCATTCAGTAGATTCAGCAAATCAGATGGATGGTTTGGAAAGTCTGGGCACACCCAAATGTAAAGGATTCTCAGATCTAAAGCGGTTCATTCTGAGTCTCTATGTAAACACAGAAACATTGTGTATAAATTTGCCACAGCTCTGAAATTTGCTCATAATATAAGAAAATGACCAAAAGTTTTGTTTAGCAAAAAGAAAAATTAAGTGATGCCAAAATTAAGCATAAACAGAAGAATTATTGATGAAGGAAACTATTTGTAGTTAGTTAGCATGTGTGTTAATATATATACATGTAATGTAATGTATCCCTAAGATATTTATTAAGCTTTTTTCTGTTGCAGCTAAATGAGCTGTTAGTATTGACAGTATTTTGAATCTTGTTTAAGTAAAAAAAAAACAGCGCAGCTTTAAAAAAGCAAACAGTACCAACCTGCTGTATAATAAGCTGCTTCCTTGTCATCACTCCGCTCCTCTCTCAAACAGACTCCAACTGTCACATCCCAGCTGTCAGTGGATGAATTTACATATGTGACAGGATCATAGAGGAGCCATTCTCTGCTTGGTTCATGCATTCACAATGGACCATGTAAAAACACTAGGTTTTTGCTTTCTTTTCTTAGGTCCTGTTTTTCTCTTGTTTTGTATTTGTGCCGGTGGATTGGCGGTTTAGTTCAATTAAAAGAGTGAAAACAGAGCAGCCCAACTCCAGCTGCCTCGTGTCTTTCTTATTATTAGCTGCTAATGATGTTGTGAGCTCCAGTCTGCGGTGCATTCACACCACCAGGAGGCCATCGGAAAAGTCAGTGTTCATAGTTAGTGTTTAGTTAATGTATGTTAAACAGGAGGATCTCTGATCTTTTGGCCTCTTTCTCAAATGAATGTGGTATTCCGTCGTACTGCAGGAAATTGATGGTTCAGTTTGTTTTGCTTCTGAAGCTACTATTTTTACTTTTCATCTGAAAGAATGTTAAAGACTCACTCAGATCATATTTTGATCAATTTTCAAAAGTGTTCTCAGCGGTCCTTTAATTATGATTGTAATATTTATTGCAAAATCTTAATAACATGTCGTTTTCTAGGACATAGTTTCTACAGTAGTTGACTAGAAATGTTCCTATTGACGTGGTTTTGTTTTTTTCAGCTCCAGATTCTCAACAATTTGAATAAAGAGATACTCTGTTTTTCTGAGTCTCAACTTTTGCATAGTTTGGCCGAGTGAGAGACTTTTACGTCATTTTAAAGAAAACTAGCCACTATATGGCACTGTATGCATGTTCACCAGTACTTGCTACTGACAACAATGTAGAGGAAGAAGTGCCGCTCAATGTCAAGCCCTGTTCACACCGAGCATATGAGCCAGATGTAATGTAAATGCAGATGTAGATGTAATTGCAAATTCTCCAAACACGCATTTAGCATATATTGTTCTCACTAAGCTGTCACTACCAGATACTAGGAGCACATATCCACCAGGCTTGGTGCAAACTGTCAAAGTGATTCAAATTTCATGAATCTTTGAAAGACATGATGTCATATTTTCGGCAAGGTTCGTGCATTTACACACAGAGCTTTATAAGCTGGGCTTATAAAGTTGTTCCAAAGACACATCGAGGATAAAAAATTAAAAAATTTAAACAAATTTTGTGATTTAAAGTCATATAAAGGGTTTAGTTGACCTATTAGCATGTTCTTAATTTTATGGTTATCTGAATAATTGTTTATATGTTTCGTGAAGCTAAAGAAGCATAAGTATCTTTTGGTAGTGAAGTGCATACATTCAGTCTATTATTTCTTTCTATTATATCTTCACGATTTGTCTTTTAAGATGAAATGTCCGTTCTTAGTCTCCTATTTTTTTTGATACATTTCTCCCAAAAGTGAAACTCATCCTTTATTACGACCCATACATGATTTTTTTTCTTCTTTATTATGCCTTTTTTTCTTTATTGTGGAACTTATACTCCAGAACGACTTATAGTCCAAAAAAATTGACAATCGGAAATTCAATTTTAAGCTTAATTTGTATTTATATATGTCCTACATTATCAGAAAAATGCCACAAGAACATATTAGAAAAACCTCAACAGACAGGAAATGGTTTACTCGCCTGTCAACCACATTTCCATGCTTTATGAATCGCTATTATTTTCCTTAAAAACTCTCAAAAATGTTAATTTCAGTCGTACTTTTATACCCTGCTGTCCCTCAAAACATGTTATATCATAATTACCCTCTCTCTGTTTTTAGACAGCAGTATTTTTGCAGCTGACAAGTCCCCTGGGATACATAATTATTTCTCAGTTTTCTTCAGTTCACTTTATCAACACTCCCACCCCCTATTTTTTTTTTTTTTTTTCCTCTTCTCAGAGCTCTGATTAGACTCTTGCTGTGCTGACGCTTCAAGTCTTATGCGGTTGAGTTTGAGTTTTTCAATGCAAAATGTTGCTCCACACACATTTTATACTTGCTTGACTTTCTAATCAGATGTCATAAAAAATAGTGACTTTTCATACTTTGGGGATAATAAAATCCCCAAACGGTGTCACTTAAAACTGTGTGGATTTCTAGAAAAGTAAGTGGTGGGAAAACGTATTGACCGTAATGCCGAGTGACAGCATGAAATGTGCTTCAGAGAGGATGATCTGATGATATGAGCGTTTCCTCTGGTTTCCTGTTACTCTTGTCTTTTCACTCAATTTGGAACTTTGATGATCTACCCTGCAGTGTACCTTTTACTTCGCTGAACCACATATTTTAACATAAAAGCAAAGATAAGTGGCTTTTATGAACCATACATTTAAAAGCTCGTATGCAGCAAACACTGCTGTCAGACTGTAAAGAGAAAAAAAAAGAAAACTCAATGCAAAATTGTGGGTTTTTTTGACAGAGCAAACAAGGTTTCTACTTGTAGGTTTGGCTTCCTGTTCAAATCCCAGCTGGGTCCTTTCAGAGTGGAACTGTTCCCACTGCGACTGTTTGTGTTTTGGCTAATTGGGTTTCCTCCCTCGGTCCAGAAACATGCCCGTTAGGTTAACTGGTGATGCTGAATTGAGCAGGATGGTTATTCTGCACGGTTGTTTGTCTGGACCTTTCTGAGCATAGCCTTGTACACGTTTGATGTCAGTAAGAATGGGATCCAGAATTTTTGAGTGGGATTTAAAAAAAAAAAAAAAGTCTAGTTTTTGCTCTTTAAAGAGAACTTTAATCCTTTCTGACACTTGCTTTGGGGTTCAGCTAAGGATTGTGAAGTTGATCCTAATTTAAAGGTTTTTATACAAACTTTCTATCAAAATTGTGTTTTTTATTACAACCCTTTTTACATTTTATGTGTTTGAGCTTTGATTTGCTTGTTATCTTGTCTGAATTTTGGCATTTCTTTATCGAACGTGATGCAGTTTCTTTTGTTTCCTGTTTTTGGCTTTAAAATCCCAGATTGATGCCGATTTATCTAGTTTGACTAAACGAAAGAAGCGGCTGAAAAATTGTTCCCACACTAAGAGGAATGGTTCACTTTCCCAGACTTACTTCCTGCTGATCACTTGGATCAGGAAATCCCAGACTGATCAGATGAGCTCACCTGATCCAGGTATCCATTTGGAAAACAAATGAAATAGATCAGGAGGGATCTAAGTTGGGCAGATCATCCTGTAAGATCATATTTGTACTTTTTTTTTAAAAAATACCTCAAATTGTATCCTATAGAGCAGGGTTGGGACTTTTTGACTCGTGAACCACAAATGGTTCTTAAATTTGACAGAAGGGCCAGACCGGGAGCAGATGCGGCCGGGGAATGTTTTAGTGAATTACCTCATAAGAGAAAGAAATTCCATGGAATCTGGACAAAAAAAAAAAGCTTTAATTTTGATTGAAAATTAATATACTTTTGAGTGCCAAGTCCACCAAAAGGTTGATGCCCATCAAGGAAAAACAGCAAATTTAGAGAAATGCTGTGTTCATTTGCTGTCGGAAAAATGACTGTTAGACTTGAAAAACACGGAATGTTAGGAAAACAAAAAATCTTCCAACTCCACATAAATACAAATTAACTCGCTACATCCAAATGTCAATTTATTTGTAGTTTAAGTAGCAAAATTATATGGGAAACAAAACATTGTTTAGGGATTTTTTGTCAGTTTAGAGGGCCAGTTTAAATAGTTTAACGGACCACATTTAGCCGCCGTGTTATAGTTTTCCCCCACCTGCTGTAGAAATTTGTGGATTTAGTTTCTTAAAGACCCACAAATTGTGTTTTTAACATGTTTTTATGGCATTTTTCTGATGATGGAGGAAGCATGTAAAGAAAATTCATTTTTAATTTGAATTTCTGAATATTATTTAATTCAAATTGTTGTGAATCAGGAGTAGAAGAAAATAATTTGAAAATAGATTGTATAGTTTCGTAAAAAAAAAAAAAATACACCACACGCTCCTTGCTCCACTGCATAATGAGTAAGGCTGGGTCTCGGAAGGTTATATTTTCCAGAAACGATTCAATACGATTCACAAGAGCCTGAATTGATTCGATTCTGATTATTTTCTATTCTTTCGATTCTTCAATTAAATTCAATTTTTACATATTTATACACATTTTTTTAGAAATACATTAAAAATCTACTATGTAATTTGATTATATTTATATTAATCTGATACAGTTCACATATTGTAAAATGTATTAGTGAAATAATGAGATTGTTAATAACATACAGAGTTACATGGATTCTCAATAGGATAAATTCTAACAAAAATGTGCAGAACATTGTAAACATTGTTCTACGTCTCCTGGAGGGTGTTTCAGTTTGGCCACTAGGTGGCGATCGTGCTATAGAAGTACACCTTATTCAAGAAGAAGACAACAGTATGAGATAAAAGCAAAGTTTTAGGCCACAAATAATTACTTTAAAAATAATTTCCTTAAAAGAGTTTGGAAAATTGATGCATGTAAGTAAATAAAAATTATCATTTAGTCAGTAATGTATTTTTTTTTGGTAAACCGATCATTAGCATTAGCCTTCCTATGGGAAATTCCATTGAAGATTAGCATCAAGCTAGTGGACATTAGCTTAATGTGCTGAGTCGATTTCTATCTGTTGTGAATTGATTATTGATCTCTTAAGCTTAAATCGACTCAAATCGATTAATCGATTTTTTTCAACCAAGCCCTAATAATGAGGCATCAACCTATAGACAATTAAAGCCTATGTCTGAATTTGTTTCTTGGAATGCCTTAGATTTTAAAAGCAATTCAGACGCCATACTTTTCTCTCATTTTTCTAAACACTGAATATGACCTCATCGTTTTCATTAAGTGAAAATCAAAGCAACACGAACATTTCGTGACATCTTTTTGTGTGTTCTGATGAAGAAAATATGAATACCTCATTCAAAAATTACATTTAAACATGTTTTTTTCACAAAAAGTATTTGACTGCAATGCATCGTGGTTTTTATTCGCTAATGAATGAGCATCACTGCATGCTAGTTTTTCGCAAAAATTTCTGGGAAATTTCTAGTGCATTCAATTTTGTAATTAGTAGATTTGGACGGCACTAGAAAATGGCAAATGCACTACAAAATGCACTATATAGTGAGTTCGGACATAGCGAAATAGATCCATGTACCTCTTCGTTTTCCTCGTCTGATAACTGGCTCAAAACTGTCCGCCTGGATAACCCAATATTGGTTGCCATTTTTGTTGCACTGGTAATGTTAGAGTGGAGTTGTGATGGACTGTAAGCTTGCGGGAGAAAACGTAAACAGAGAGCTCTCAGCGTCCAACAGATTCCCATTACCAAATCGTCATGTATGGACGGATGGTTTGCGCCCCTTCCAGGTCACTTTTTAACGCTTTGGGTGTCCACAACTTGACGTTATTTGACATTCTGGCTGTTCCCTTAAAATCAAGGGTCCACAACCTTCAGACTGTGAACCACTGCAGTCTTGGAACCAGGCCACAGACGTCCATCAGGGATCTCCAACCTTTGGAATGTGGACCTGTAGCCTAACCCAAACCTGGTACTTTAATCCAGTTCCACGTCTCTTTCCATGTCCAGTACTGTGTCCTGAGGTTTGGGGACCCCTGATGTAATGGAAACCGGCAGCAGGCTAAAAAACAATGAGCTGGGGACACCCAAAACGTAAATAAGTGAAACAGAGGGGTCCGAACCATACGTCCATATAGGAGTTGGAAATGAGAAACTGTAGAGAACAAGAAAAAGGGGAAAAGAGGATGGGGTTGTGCTGTACCTCCCCAAGCAATCCTCCCCCCACAACTCAGAAGTACTAACTCTAATAAACTCTTAACGCTGTGAAGAAACTGAGTTCTATAAAATGACACAGGCTTTTTTTATTATGACTAAAAAACAGCATAATCATGGTTAAAAACACACTGAAAAAGTCTAAAAAAATGATTGGAGTGGGACTTAAATCCTGTTAGTATACTTGAAATTTTAATAAATACACATTTCCTTAAAAAAATGTCTAGATTATCAAACAGGCTTTTGCACAAATTTCACAAAATTCAGGCAGCGCCAGCCAATTTGAAATCTTTTTTACATTTGTGTGACAAAATGACAGTGAATATAATACGGGTCATTTTGTCATTTATTTTCCAGACTTTGCCAGAGCTGTTGCGGCACGGCCCATTTCTTATGCAGCCGTGCTACGGATGAAGCAGGACAGCTCTTTGTCGGTGCTCACGCCGCGCAGCAGACTTCCACACCGCCACAGCGGTGGTCTGGGGAATCCTGGCTGGCCTGCTTTTTCCATTCTACCTCCGTCTGCTCTGACTTTGCTCAGCTCTCAGGAGGACCACAGGAGTGAAGGTGAAATCAATGCTTCACCTAAGCCCATGCTTTGATTGTACAACAATGCCAAAACGTAAAAAAAAAAGGGCCATCAGCCAAACTGCTTTTTAATGGAATGATTTTTGCCGCAGGTTTTGCTGAAAATGATGAATGAATTATTTACGCACCATAATATTTATGAGATAGTTTATTAATTTAATTGGAAGAGACAAACTGTGCCAAAAAATGGTCCTATCATCCTCCATCTCAATGTCCACCTCATCCTTTTCTTAGAAAACTTTGTATTCTTCTCAATGGACACGTATCCTGCTGCTCCGTGCAGCACTGAAACCGGAATTTTAGCACAGAGTTTTGTGCAAATGCATCAGTCGAGCTGAGATGGAGTCAGCCTCACCTGCTGAATTGGACCAAACCAAACGGGCGAAGACTCCAGAGCTTGCCCGAGCTCCTTCAGACATGATTGGTGTGACTGACTGCACTCTTTATTTCTCAGCACTCTGCCAACACGCCTCCACTTCTGTTCTCACGTTTTTTTTTCCTGCAGGCTTCCTGTCTGTTTAGATCTGCTCTAGAAATGAATCTTACCCACCTATTATCACTCTGCAAGGTCTGCAGTGACTGGGGTCGAGCCCTTTGTGAAATTGAAGTGGGATCACGGCAATATCCAGCTCTCTTTGGGTTCCTGTCAGTATGGAGGTTATAAATATAATAAAAATCATTTTAAGAAGGAAAGGTTTGATACCTGACGTGTAACGTGGAAACAACAACTTCTGTTGTGGTTCAAGAAATCAATGTTTGTAATTATAGGGACCAAACTGCAATATTTGATCAATCACATCACATTCCTTACATCTGAAGAACTTGATTAATATACATTGATAGGCATGGCCTAATTTATTGATCATAATATATTTATCCACATTAAGTTACCTTTTTTAAAGTCAATTTATTTAGTTATTTTTTAATTCACGTAGTCTCATTTTAGCTTCTTTTTGAATTTTTTTCCGCTTTTTGATGTCATTATCCCAGTGTAGCTTTAATACGACACACATCTCTGTAACCCAGGCAAAGGTGACGCTTCTGCATTGTCAGAATGACAAGCCCATTACACCACTGCACATGACTGATGTTCAGAGGATGACAAAGAAAAAAAAATAAGTGTTTGGCTGCTTTGGTGCTGTGACTGACTGACTGGCCGTGTACACACACTAGTACTACCGCATTATAATCTTGTGTGTGATTGTGGTTGCTGCTCAAGAGACGCACACACATATCGGACCTGTAACTTTTAATTTTTTTCTATCCGATTCTATTTTTAAATGATCACAGAATGGGATAAAATTGACTTCAGAGTTGAGATCAGCATGTCAAATGCAATATTAGATGCTTTTAAGTCCATCTGACTCAATTATGTTTTGCCAAAGGCCTCAAACTGAACTTTCTTCTTTAAATCACTGGAAAATATTTATTAAAATTGGACTAGATCAAGGTGCTTCTGTGTTGTTTATTTGAGCTTTCATGCCCAGACTATATTCAAGTAGCAGAAAGATACAAACCCTTCACTGAGAATTTGACAGCTAAAAGAGGCATTCAGAACTCCCGCCACTGACCAAATTACAAGTTTAAAAATCATTCACACCGTGGGCTATTAGCGCAGCAGAGGCGGCAAGTTTGAATATTAAGTCAGTGGAACAGTGGCAACACGAGGCGATTTTAGCGACGGGCGCAGCGCGAAAGTCTGGCAGCAACTCAATTTGAGCGACGAGGTGCAAATTGAGTGGCGCGGCCAAAATTTAAATATCTGAAGCTTGACAGGTCGCTGCGTCACATCTGCCTATCAGGAACTCAGCTCTGGGATTGTGAGGTTTTCAGTGACTCAACCAGCGGGTAGAATACTAATTCAAAGAGAGCATTTTTGTCCTGAACGTCCATCTTTTTCCTTAATCCGTTGGAGCCTCAGGTTGCAGAGCTCATCTGGCTACTTTGTGGGCAGACACAATCACTGCGGGTGTGGAGACTGCCGGCTCATCCAGACAATAACAGTAAACAGAAAGGTCTCGTAATTTTATTTTTTTCCCCCTCGGGTTAATACGAGACAGTGAGCCTTGAAGCTCAGCCACAGAGACACAGAAACACAGTGGAAGGGGCTGTCATACAGACACAGAAAATCTTTTGAAAATAATCATATAAATCCAAATGAGGAAACATGATCACTGAATTTTTTTGTAAAACTCTTTACAATAAATAAATCTTATTTCTCAACATCCTCTGTGTCTTCATACATTCTAAATCTAAATAAGCTATCCTCACACATGCCACATGCGGTCACGGCGTCAAGCTCAGGAACACATATTTTGACAGACGACGATTAGCAAATTTGTCGCATGAATCGCATCTTTAATTTGGGGTGTATTTAGACTGAGCATACTTACAGTGAACCAGAGTTTGTTTCCCCTGATAATCAACAAAGAACAAAGTTTCAGTCTGAATACAGCCAACCGAACTCTGGTCCGGGACCAGGAACCGTTCTCTGACCCATCTTTCTAGGCGGTCTCGGTTTGTTTCCAATCGAACTGAACTTCAGTTTCCTCTGAGTTCAGTCAATCTGAATATGGTCCCTGCTGAGACAGGAACAAGTGGATGAAAACGGGGGACAAATGTGGGGACAAATGTGGAGCAGTGGTGCAACAACAACTCATTAAAATGTGGTCGGATGAACGCAGGCTCATTAAAACAACTTTTGATGTGATATACTCTGTTAATGTGTGTGTTACTGTAAATACTCATCACCACCAACTTCCTTGCAGCATGCCTCCGCCGCACAAAAGTAGAGGTGAAAGGCATTACTTTTATACAGACGTTAAAAATTGAGTAAGTTAACTATCCTGGCGCAGATTTGTGAAGTGCAGTACCTCCATCTTTCTCTTTTTGTTTGACCCGTCCCTGTAACTGCTGGCCAATGTCCAAAGAGAACTTTAGTCACGTGGTTTTGTTTATAAGCATTGGTCTGGAAAACGATAGTCTTGACTGCTGTCTTAATATAGATACATATGCAAGGTTCAGGGCTCGATCATGAACAAATAATTTTCCCAGTCTGAATGCACCCTTGAACTAACTGTTAAGGTGTCGGTCAAAATCCCCTTTTATCCCGGTGACGCCTCGAAGTTGATTTATTTTCACTTGAAACATTACAGTCACTCACTCTGATGATGCCACTTGGAGGAATGGTGAAACATTTCAATAAAGAACATTTTAAATCTAGATTTCATGACGCAATATCAAGACTACTAATCTTAATTTACACAGATAATATACAAAACAATCAACAACTTATTTCTTGAAAATATACAACAAAGGAGGGTTGAGGGTTGGGGAGGGGGTCAGGAGATCCTGGCGAAAACCCACACATACATGAGGAGAACATGAAAACTCCACTCAGAGAGGGCCCAGCTGGGATTTAAGCCAGCACCATTTCATTGTGAAGCCACCATACACCCCTGTTCTTTGAAATCTTAGCTGAAAATTAAGACTAAGTCACAAAACTACTATATCATTGTAGAAGAAAACTGTAGTGTTATGGATGTAAATTCTATCCTCTTGATTAATATATGTTCATATGTCATAAAAGAATTAGAAAGAAGTCACTGATTCTAAATAAGGATTTTGATATATATGGATCAAATCAACACCTAAGCATCTTTGTGGTTTCAGTAAATTGATTGTAATTCTACATACTTATAGCTCCGGGTGAGTAATGACATGATATAGAAAGTACATAGATGTAAATAAGAAAGGTACATTTGTCTCATCAGTCAGAGCTGCAACCTAACACTGATCATTTTCCAATTGGATTTTACTTGGAAAGCCTCTTAATTTCCCTGCAGAAGTCTAGTTGATGAAATTACACGCACCCTGAAAAGCCACAACAGTCACAGAGACACGTTAGATCCTCTCTAAGCAGGTAGAAGAGAACGGATGGCGTTGTTTCAATTGTTGTCGCTTGTTGAGCTGATCAAATGAAAGTCCAAATTGTCCGTGTGGAATTATTCTTTGTGCAAAAGCCCAGTTACATATATCAAATTACGTTTCACTTAAATTCATTTTTTTAAAAGAGAAGCTGCTTGTTATGCATTAGTCAAATGCATCTGTAAAGGGGGTTGAGCCATGAAGGGGCTGCAAGTTTTTTGGTTGTCTGGGCACGACAAGGGTCGTAAGCCGGTGTGGTTGCATCTTAAAGGGTGCGCAGGTTTGTCTTGTAGTTTTTTTATGCAGCCACTTTAAGGGATGTCATAAAAGTAGAAGATACCAATGTCAGGCCATACCATCGTGGTTAGTGTATTCTAAAGCAGGGGGTCCCCAAACTTCTTCATGTGAGGCCACGTAACTGTTTTCGTCTCTGATGTGGGGCCGGGCTCGGTTGGTAAGCTAACAGAAGAAAAGTGTAGCAATCACAGCCTAAACGTAAACATTTTTTTAGAAAGTCACACATAGCCAAATCTTAAATAATTCATTTCTGCAATCTTGACAGAAAAATAATACTAAAGCATTTTAAAAGCAAGAAATATAGCATTAGCTGCAATAGATTAAAGGAAGATGCTTAAATTGATAGCTAAAACACTGAACATTGATAGCTGAAAACGCTGAAGTAGATAGATGAAAACACTGAAGCTGATTGCTAGCTAAAATTTTAGCGAAGTGCCAAGTTAGCTGAAAAAACACACAAAAAAATAAATTAGCCAAAACAGTTTACATAAAGCTAAAAACTGCAGAAGAGTCTGAAAAACTGAAAAAAAGCCTAAATTAGACAAAACAGCTAACATGTAGATGAAATATGAGCTAAATGCCAAATTAGTCTAAAAGCTAGAAAAATGTCTAATTTAGTCAAAACATTTTGAGGGCCAGCCCAAATGTGGAGGAGGGCTGGCTCCGGGGGGTAGTTTGGGGACCCCTGTTCTAAAGTATTTGTGAGAATAACAGAAGCTGCATTTACTTAGCCCCTCCCTACTTGTCCAGTATAAACAGCATGGGTTAAATGTGCATTCACATGCCTGGTGGGTCAGTAGCTTTAGGCATTTATTGAACACACTGTTTTTCTACCGTTTTAGATATTTACTAAATATTTAGAGTGAGTAAGCAGGTGGCTGAGATTCTATGAATTTCTTGTCTTTCATTTTATGATAATTTAAACACATATAGAACCATTATTTGTCTGTTTTCTAATCCTAACCCAACCTTTTAACGCCTTCATTTCTTCCCATGCATGCCCTGGCTGCGGCTGAGCTTTCTGGATTGTCTGGGTGTTTAACATTAAAGTCTATTTTACAACAGAGCAATAATTCCATCGTGCACACATACTTCCCATTTCATGCTGCCACCTCATGATAATGAGCCCTATTTCTGCACGGCGGAGGGTCGTCGTTTGTGCTCAGAGATGACACATCTGCCTTTACAGTGATGCAGGTTCATAATGCCAGGATTTCTCATGCATGAGAGCACAGGATGTGGCAGTAAAACACAGGGGTTGATTCGCTTGTTTGTTTGGTGCAGACAAAGCCTAAATCCATATGATGTGTTTCACTGAAAGCACATTTAAAATTGTAAATATATTCATGATACGTTACGATAGAAGCTAAAAGCATTAGTTACAGTTAGCTTAGTTAACTTCACAATTTGTGATAAAATACATTTGTTAATGCTTTTTTTTCCCTTCAACCTTAATATCATTATATTAATCTTTCGTTCAGCTTTCGGGGTATCTCATTTGGGGTCGCTACAGCATCCACTGTTTCGCATTAGTGATTTCGCAGACATTTACGCTGGATGGATGCCTTTCCTGACACAACCCAGTACTTGTAGGGCACAGGGACCCAGACAGGCAACAGCGTCTGGAAGTCCTACACTTAGTCCACTGAGCCATTTTTTTTGTGTGTGTTTTTAACATATTTTTGTGGCAGTTTTCTGACATATAGAAAAAAATTAGGCTCAAATGTATATTTCTAAGTATTCATTTATTCAAAGGAATCAGAAAGAGACAAAAAATTACTTTTGAAAAAATGTTTATTCTTGTTGATGGGTGGTCTTCAACCTCTTGGCATGAGGGAGAAGAAGGGGGGCGGGGTTGCTCCGCACCAATGGCCTCACAACTTAGAGGCAAAAACAACGTCCTAGTTTTGTCTGAAAATGCCAAATTATAATTAAAAGATGACGAGAGTGGGAATTTAAAACTGTGTTTTCAAATAAATTTCTATGCAGGAGCAAGCTATACTTAAAAATTTAGACCAGTAAAATGAAAGAATGGACACCAGCACCACACTGATATCAACACTGTACGATGAGATGGGAAACTGAGCCAAAGTGGGAAAGTAGCCAAACAGATAGTGGATTTGCAGTCTGTGCACCGCACCCCCAGACCGGGCCGGTTTATTCATCCATATTCCATTCAGCTTCATTCTGTTCAGGGTCGCATGGAGGCTGGAGACTATCCCGGGGTAAGAGGTGAGGCAGTTCTGCCAGACAGGTTGCCAGTTCATCAACAGGCTGCACAGAGACACGCTCACATTCATTCCTGCGGTTGGCCAATTTAGAGCCACCAGAGCATGGATGTTTTTAGACTGTGGAGGAAGCTGGAGCGCCTGGAGGCGACTTGAGGGATCATGCAAACTCCACACAAACTGATGCTTGAATTTGCAGCAGGAGGTTTTTTTTTTTTTCTCTTTTTTTTGCTTTGAGGCAGCAGGGACGCCATTGTGCAGCTGCAGCCAAGACCTATTACTGAAAGTTGGAACTCTCTCTTATGCGGGAAACCAGCTGCAGGTCCAAAAGTGTAAAGTAAGAGTAGGATCCATTTAGGGTTATGCTCTAAAATGATATTTGTAATCATATAAAACAAATTAGATTGGTTAAACTATAAATTCTATAAAGATTAAATCACTTGTCGGCTTTACAAATGGAGTCTGACAACTAAACATAATGTGTGTATGTGCAAAATGTATCGAATCGATCGGTGACAGATCCCTGCACTCTCAGGTAGTTGGACTTTTTTTAAGCTTCTTCTTCTGCTTTTGTCTTTACAGAAAGCCTGGAGTTTGGGCCGGTTTTCATCCAGGAGCCAGATGATATTATTTTTTCTTTGGGTTCTGGTGAAAGGAAAGTGATGCTGCACTGCGAGGCGCGGGGAAACCCACCACCCACATACAGGTGTGTGACATCCTTTTTTCTCTCTGCACTTCCGCTTTTCCCCACTCATTAGAACGTCGCTCATCACAAGTGTATTAAAATCTCTCTCTTTTTTTTGAAGCTGGTACATCAATGGGACCAGAGTGCACTCAGACACAGACTACAGATACAGCTTCATTGATGGAGACCTAATCATAACCAACGCCAGCGAGATCACCGACTTTGGGAAATACCAGTGTAAATCGGAGAACAGTTTTGGAAGCATTTTGAGTCGAGATGCTCTGCTACAGTTCGCCTGTGAGTATTTGAACGATTTAACCAGTTTGTTAAACATTTTCTAATGATGATTATGCAATTGTGATTATGCCAAAAAAATCTTGTGCCGTTTTCTAGGGCGTACTTTCTGAAAAGTGGTAGTAGTTTATCAGAAATTCACCTCTGAGCATTGGGCGGGACCACTGATGCGCCCTTTGCACTTCCCGTTGCTGAGAGAGCTCTCTTGTAAAGGGGCCCTACCATGATTTTATTAAACCTTTCAGAGTGAACTATATCCATATATATGACCATATATTACAATTATTTATGATATATTAGTTATATTTTGTGAGTCTGATCATACCCAGAAGTAAAATGGCTCGATTCCTGAGGCTCGGCCTGCTGCTGTGTGCTGCTGATTATCACTGGTGAGGGGATAAATTGAGTGTTGTGTAAACAGCATTTCTCACCTGCTCTTGATTCACAACGGTTTAAATTAAAAAATACTCAAATTCAATTTTGAGCTTAAATGTATTTATATATGTCCTCCAATATCAGAAAAATGCCACAAGTACATGTTAAAAACACCAAAAATACCATTTGCATGGGAGCATACATTATCAGAAATTAAAACACGATGCAGAAGCCTGATCCGGTTGCTTCTGTAAAGTCCATTCATTTTTGATAATGCAAATCTCATAGGGCATTATCCTGTTGACAAAAGAACTATGTGTTCAATCAGTTTTTACTACTTGTTATTTTTTCAGCTTTTTCACAAAAAGCGGACTATTTGATACATAATGAAACCCATTGTCACAAAACAATGTCTACAAAGCCTGCACCATCCGTAACTGCAGCAACAACAAGAGGGGATATATTATCAGGTTGTCATGATAGGCATCAGTTGAGAGAGAAAGTTCTCTTACCTCTGGTTTTTGTCCAGACGATGAAGCCCTTCTTGTGTATACAGGTTTTCAAATTGATCAAATTAACCATAGAGGTCAAAGGAAACTATAGAACTAAATGTCCCGGCTGGAAACCTTTTTTCCCCCCTCATTTGTTTATAACATGTTCATAACTGGACATACATTTAGTTTACGTGACTGGAACTTCTTTTTTAGGTGTGGTATACGTAAACGATAATGCCCTGTGGAGTGTGCATTATCAGACATTAAAGCACGCTGTGAAAGCCTGAACCTCAAAGTGTATTCATTTCTAATAATGCACTTTGATGACCATTATCTCCCTCATACAATGGTTTCTTAAAAAATAAATAAATAGTAAATACATTTTTTAGCACTCTATTTTTTTTGTTTAGATTGCTTCTTTACAAAAAGCGGGCTATTTGATACATGGTGTGGCACGTTGTCATGGTAACATGGTAACGTTGACTGCAGCAGCAAAGGACAGCAAAATATGAGCTGATCGTCACAAAACTTTAAATAAAGCTTCAGTTCAGAGAGAAAGTTCAACTCTTACTGTTTGTTTTTACCCAGTTGATGAAGCAAAAATTTGTTTGGAAGACATTTGTTTTTTAAGCTTGGATTATCACTTTTTAAAGCACTCCCACCAGCTAATCAATATCGAGTATTCTTCCGGAGCATGGCATAAACACCAGTAATAGTCTCTATCTCATCACTCATTCTGCTCCAACATAAAAGAAATGGACTCTGAGCTATCCGTACCTCTATGTTAAAACACACCTGTATGGTTTCAGGGATAAATAAACACAACAGTGCCCGCTGTAAGGTTGTGTTGCAGAATATAGTTCCCAGCGGCAAAGTTGTATGTACTATTACTACACTACTAACAGGCCAAGTCCCCTTAAATGCGTCTCAATGGTAAATGAGAGCAGAAAGCACATTTTTTTTGCTGCAGTAATCCCCTGGCATGCCTCCAAAGCATCATTTTCAGGTCCAGGCAACAAATGCACGGTGAAAAGCGGGCATCTGTGCTCGAGAAAAAAAATGCATTGTTGCCGTACTACTGTTTCCTCAGAACTAACGACATCTGTACTTTCATTTCTTCTGGGAACTTTGTGCTCTCGGTTACTGAGCTGGGGGAGGAAAGTGCACCACCTTCTCTGTTGTTATGGCGACCCATAATTGTGAGCATCATGTTAAAAGCAAATGGCTCGGTTAGCCTAAAACTCTTAGAACACAAGACATTTTCTGGTATTTTGTTTTAATAAAAGAACCATGAGCAGCTTCTTGTTTTTATTATTTTTGCTTCTCAAAGTGATCAGAGAAACCCGACCAAATTCATTTTAAGTTTGAGCCAGACTGCACTGGCAGCCTGATACACCCAGATGGTTAAGCACAGGCTGGAGCTTCAGAAAAGCTTCATCTGTCCAGATCCTTGCCTCCTCCTCTTCTTCTTCTCTCCAAGGGTCATGTATAAAAAATACACCCACAACACGAAAAATGCAAGTGGCCTGAAAATGAGCAATGTAACATTTAGAGGCTCATTTATTAGCTTCAGCCCAGAGACTTCAGCGGCAGCGCCACACATTTTCATGCAAAAACATTATGCATTATTCGGATATGCATCAAAGACATTATGATGATGTGCAGGATGATGTATCAGTGTTTTGCTGACATTCTGTTATGCAGAGTCCCTTCTCTCCTGTTTAATTTCATGACAAAACTCTTGTTCAGCATTTATTCGTTGTCATTTTATTTTAAGTATTAAAGTTTCTATAAAGACTAAAATTAACAGCAAGCAAAAAGACTAGACCAACAATTTCTACTTTTTTTTCTTGACTCTCTAAAAGTAGTAAAGGGAATTCTATTTTTTTTTCACCTGCTGGAGCTTTTCCAAATACATTTCATTACAATCTGCTGGCAGATAAAACTTCAGCCTTTGCTTGATAGGAATTTTTTTTAAGTGACAAATTGAAATGATTTAAAGCGACAAGTAGTTAAAGGCTTAAGTTCTTGATCGTGCTTTTAGCATTCAATGTCACTTACTTGTTGCTGTCTGATACTAGTGCATATTCTCAAAGTTGGAAGAGGTTTGGTGTGAATTGTCAAAGCTGTGCAAATCTGGTCTTGATTCAGGCTTTTTCTTTAACAGCTTTGTTCAAATATATGAAAGACTTGGTGTCATGTAATTCCAGCCAAGCACAAACCGCAATTATTGATTGGCAATTATTAGTTTGCACGTGTGAATTAAAAAATATGCTACTTAAAGTTCACAACCAAATCTGAGTCCCTGAATGGTCAAAGTTCAACTAGTTTAGCTTTAAACCTGCCTTCAATGGCTACACATTTTGTACACAGAGCCTGAAAGAAGACTTGCATAGCCAATTTGCATTGCCACTCATGAGCGCTAAGGCCCAGAACACACAATTTCTTTGCGTTTACATAGACTTTTCATTGAAAGTGAATGCTTGAATGCATTTTTCCAAAACCACTGTGATTCTAGCACAGGGGGTCTGCAACCTGCGGCTCCATGTGGCTTATTTATCTCTCCATAGCGGCTCTCTGGCTGAAGATTAGCTATTATTTTAGCAACATACTAACATTTTTGGCTAATTTGTTTTATAGTGGGGTTTCTAGAATAATTTAAAGTTTAGCTAATATTTTAGTAAAATGTTAATGTTTTCAGCTATTTTTTAATCTACTGATTTTTTTTGGGATAATTTAGAATTTCAGCTTCTATTTTAGCAATATGCTATTTTTTTTTCACTACATTTTCTGAGAAATGTTATGCTAATTTGAAGTTTAGATAATATTTTAGTAAAATGCTAATGTTTTCAGCTAATTTATTATCTACTGAATTTTTTTGGATAATTTAGAATTTAGCTTCTATTTTAGCAACATGCTAACGTTTTTGACTAAGTTAGTTTTCTGAGGAATTTAGGTTCATGTGGAGTTTAGCTAGTAATAAAGCAACAAACTAGCTTTTTTTTTTGGCAGATTTGGCCTCTAATTAGTTTTTTATGCTTTGGAGATTAGCTAATATTTTAGCAATATGCTAGCATTTTTAGCTAATTTGTTATCTACTGGAAGTTTTAGGCTAATTTAGAGTTTAGCTTTTATTTCAGCAACATGCTAAAATTTTTAGCTGATTCCATTTACAGAGATATGTTATGCTCATTTGAAGTTCGGCTATTAAGCAACAAGCTAGCTTTTTTGCTACTAAAGTTAAAAACGTTAAAAAATCTCTTTTTAAGAGATGCTAGTTTATTTTTATATATTTTTTTGCTTTTGTGCGTGACAAAATCAGACATTCATATTTATAAAAAAAACAAAAAGAAAGTTATAGATGAAAATCAAAATTTCCTAAAGGCTAACCTAAGTCAATGCGGCTCCTTCTAGGTTTTGATCAGTGGAAAACAAGCCCAAATGGCTCTTTTACTGTTAAAGGTTGCCGACCTCTGTTCTAGCATAATGCTAGGTTCACACTGGATGCGAAAGCGCAGCGGAACAAAGTCAGTGCCCTTGTTAACATATGGTGTGGTTCACACCAAGCGAGGAGTGCCGTGGTCCTCCGCGGAGGGCTTGTGGTGCCTGGCTTCTATTTTGTGCCCAAATGGTAATGTACTATGCTTTATTCAGTAATTTATACAAAAATGTCCTACAAAATATATCGATGGATATACTATGTAATATATTGTGTTCCACAATATCATATAACATAAGTTCTAAGTTGAAAGAGCATTATAAATATTTTTATCTATATTATTCAACATACCTCGATGTAAAATAAAATTACTCAGACTTGCATGATGTTAAAGACATAGCTTAAGCTATTACTCTTTTTTTTTTCTTTTTGGTGATGTAACTAATCTTTTGGTGCTAAAGTTTATCACATTTTAAGATAATTATTATATTAACTTATTTTCATATATATATATGAGGCATCCATCTCTTCTAAAATGAAATGTAGGTTGTACAATCTGATTTGAAGTTCAAAATAAATCCATTTCAACAAAGATATTAACATTTGTTTGCACTCAAATAGATTTTAAATGTATATAAATCCATAAAAAGAAATAGATTGTCTATCCAAAAATGACAATACATTTTATAATATATGAGTAAGTTGTGGATATATTGAAATACATTTTCTAATATATATGATGTATTTTTAAGTACATTTGAATGTTTTTTGTTTGTAAGGGATCACAAACCATGCACCTTCATCCAACCTACTTCACCCTTGTGTGTTGGATAAGTGTTCGTTAGGACTTGTCGCCTGCAGCATGCCTGTAGAAAAAAAAGGTGCATGAACATTGATGAACCTTGATATTTCGAGCACGCCACCGCAGGTGGGCCCTTTTTTGTCTGCAGACGGGCTGTAACCGGCAGTTTTGATTCAAGCTTTAGACAGTATAAGGGCAGTTTCTTAGAAAAACATTGTAATGCTGGTAATCATGTATGTGTGGTACCAATGTGCTCACTATAGTTCAATTCATTGTTGAAAACAGTCACGTTAATAATATGGTTGTTTGTAATAATACAATATGTATTCTTATTATTGATGCCTAAAAATATCAAAGACATTCACAATGAGCTATTTAAAATATATTAAACAGTAATTTTCTCCCTTTTAGGTTAGCATTTTGTTTTGTCATTATTAGGTGAGAGTTGATGATTTGAGTTTAATCTACACTTGTGGGACTCAAGCACCTGTCAGTTTGATAAATTATGAACTCACCTGTGTACCCAGAAAAATGTCAGCCCATCTGTCTGCTAAAGCTGGATCAAGAATAGTTGAAGCAGTACAACAATGAAGCAAAGCACAGCAGCAAACCCACATCAGAGCAGGGGGAAAAAAAATCTATTTAAATTCAAATCATATTCAAAAACGGATTTGCTTTCTGGAAGGGGTGAGTACAGGTTTGGGGTACAGCGTGACCCACAGAAGAGGAGGTTTGACTGGACTTGACTGCAAAGAGCAGAATTGAAGACCGTCTGCACATATCTAACGGTGTCTCAGGCAATGTTAGAACTGCAGTTTTTCAGGAAAGATGGTCTTTCCTAAATGAAGCTGACATCAAACATCCAACTTTTGATGAGTGATTAAATACAAGTTAGTTTACTGTCTGGGAAAGGAAATAGAATTAAACTGTGTTAAATGAAAGTAATCAAAGGTAAAGTGAGTGTCATTGAGTTGTATTGAATTTGCATGTCCTTCGGTTAATTAACCGCAGAAAATGTGATATGCTAAACTGTGATGAACTGATTTAAATAAAATTGATTGCATTGAAAAAAATTAGTTCAAACTGAATTGAATATCAAACTTACCAGAGTTGAACTAAATTGATTAGAATGAAATTTAAATTGAGTTATATTTAATTAAATGTTTCTGAAATTAATTTACAAATTCTTCTGATCCTGACTGGAATTGATTCAGCTAAACTGAATAGATGAGACGTATTTAAATGATTTGGAGTAAATTTAATCATTTTTATTGAACTAAACTGAATAAAAGTTGCCCTGCGACAGGATGGTCTGTCCATAGTGTACCCTGCTTTTGACTTAAGGAGCAACGAGAAAAATGATGGATGGATGGATGGATGGCAGTTACTTAATGAATTTTAGTAACCTTTAAAATTGAAAAAAAATATTTAACTTAGATAAATAATTGAATTTTATTGAATTAAACTACAATCAATCAATTTATTATTTATATAGCACCTCTAAAAGCAGGAGCAACCAAAACCTTTATTTGAAGTGAATAAAAGCCCAATCTCAGACTTACCAAATCTCATCTGATCCTGGAAAATGAATAGGGTCAGTCCTTGGACGGAAGACAACTTGAAGCCACCAGGTGCAGTGAAATACTGTTACTACATGGAGGCAGTCTACAGTTTTTCATGGACTGATCCCCGATTCCAACACACGTTCACTACCAACTTGTCATTTATGGACGTATGGTTTGGGCCTGTTCCGCGTCACTTTTTGACGTTTGGTTGTCCCCAACTCGTTGTTTTTTGATGATTAGATCAGGGGTCCCCAACCTCCAGGCCACGAACCGGTACCAGTCTTGGGGCCACATGGTACTGGGTCACAGACAGGGTAAAAATGCATTTGCTAATCAGGAATACCCAACGCTTGGGACATGAACCAGTACATGTACCCTAACCTAAACCTGGTTAGGGTACCCTAACCCGGCATTTATTATGTGTCTGGTACTGCTTCCCGAGTGTTGGGGACCCCTAATTTAACGGGTACAGTGAGCAAGTAAAAAAGAACAACTAATTAGGGACACCTAATATGTAAAAAAGTGACACGAAGGAGCCCCGAACCATACATCCCAAATTATGGCAAGTTGGGAGTGAGAATGTGTAGCCAGTTCATTTAAGTTTTTCTGCTCAAAAAACTAAAACTAAATCCAAAATCCGAATTCTTCCCCTACCCCTACGACATCTCCCTACCCCTACATATATAGCTCTCCAAAGGGAGAGTAACGGAAAAAATAGTGTCTTCAAATTCGGATGATACTACCACTAGATGATGTCATCATTATATGCCGGTCAGCTATGTTTGCTGTAGCTGAACATCACTCCTGCCGGAGGGAAAAGCAGCACAAAGTCCCTACCCCTTTCCCTTAAAAAAACAATTTTAAACATACTTGGAGGGGTAGGGAGAAGCCGTAGCGGTGGGGGAAGACTTTGGATTCGACCATCCCTCTGTCCATTTTCTATGGGGATACTGGAGCCTGTCTCAGCTACTTTTGGGAGAAACCGGGGTAAACCCTGGACAGGTCACTAGTCTGCAAGCTCTATTTGTGGTTTATAGTGTAGCTGGCCTTAAAAGGAGGAGCCAATCTAAAGCAAGCAAACAAAAGCAGCAAAAGAAACCTGGTCAAAATAACAAACATGTACCCATTAACTTGAGCTGATTTGAACTGAGTAAAAGTGAATTCCATTTATTTAAATAGAATCCAGGTATAATAAACCTATGCGAACTGGCCCTTTCTATTTAAACCATTAAAAAAAAAAACATGATTAATTAGCTTCATTTGTTGCATTTATGTGAGAATATTTTGACGCAACACTTAATTATTTTAAATATTCCAGGCAGAATGTAATGGAATTAAGTTTTAGTGAACTAAACTGGACAAAATGGAACTGAATCAAATGGGAATGAACTGTCAATCTTATTAAAAATGTCACCTTTTTAAAATGTGTGTTGTTGACACTCCATAGCCTCATTAGAAAATGATGTCATTATTTATATTTTTGCAGCTTTTTAAATGTCAGCTTGTAATCTGATGTTTTTTCACAGTATCCCTCTTTTTTGTGCTTATCTTGATTTCCAAAGTATTTTTCAGATTTGAAAGTGAGATAGAGTAACTGTGTGGTGGAAAGCCCAAGGCGTTCAGCGATTAAAAAAAACTTTAAAAACTTGTGACTTAAGATGCAGAAGTGTGTGCACGCAGACATGAATTTACCTTTTCTGATCTCCATCTGCGCCTTGGGAGAACCTTTGAAATTAATTATAAAAGCAGCCTGTGGGGCGAGCAGAGGATATGTTTGTGGTCATGCTCGGTTGAGTGGCAGATGTGTCAGCTGATATGAGGTCCACTTGTCACACATCGCCTTCACTCATCTTTACACAAAATTGGATTTTTGAGCAGACGGGTCATTTTCTGGCAGCGTGGTGAGTCAGTATCCCGCTGATGGATGTGTCAGAAAGATGCTGCACACCTTCGGTGGCAAAGTTCAGCGTCTCCCTGTGGGAACTGCTTCAATTATTTTAGAACAAAATAATTAAATACTTTAGCTGCACAAATGTTAGTAGCAATAGTTTTGTTGATGTTATCGTTCAATTGAATTGGTATTATAGCGCTCAAAGAAGCTTCTGTTGATGTTTTACTAATTTTTATGCTTTTTATTGTAGCTCCGCCCCTGCTGTCTGGTGATTCTTTAGTTGGAGCAGTCAAATATCCCCCACTGGTTGATCATGTGGCTTAATCGTTGCGCTGAGTCAGCAGCAAGTCTTTCTTCTCCCAACTTGTCCAACCAGAAAACAATCCAGGATTGTCCATGTTGGAAAATTGATTATAGTTTGTGTTGTGTTTCCAGTCAGAGTGATTGAACAATTAAAAAAACACTGACTTTAAAGAATTGGATTTAAATAAGTGAACTAAAAAACTCTGAGTCTCACTTTCCTGATTCTTGCAGTCTTGCAGTTACTGTTCTACGTGTGGGATAAGTTTGGATTAGACAACAAATAGCTGTCCCTCTGAAGCTCATTCATATGTATGTGTGAGACATGATTGTGTGAGACATGATGGTTTCTGAAGGAGCGCCGACTTTCCTGCAGGTCCGGGTGTTCGCCGGCTGGCTGATAAATTGCCGGAGCTGTCTGTCTCCCCGTCAGGTTTTGTTGGACGGAGGAATAACGAGCGCTGCCTTTTTGGGCTCCAGTGATACACACTTGAAATGGAGTGTGAAGTCTTGCACTGTCACAGATGTGTGTCATTGCTCTCTGCCGTGTTTGAGAGGAGCAACTCTTCCACAAACGGGTTCCCGAATCGTGGTAGAGACAAGACGGAGAAATTCCTTTTCTGTGTTGGAATTTTCCTACCCATTTATTAAGTTACTTTATTGGAAATTACTAAAAAAAAAAAAGTGCTGTCTTTCTATTATTTAGAAAACCCCAATAAATGTTTCAAAAATGTGTCTTAGTGTTGTTGAGTTCCCCCAGATGTGGAGATGTTATCCAGTTTGTTTATTTTATTTACAACTTTAGACAAAAACATACGACTGGACTAAACAACAGGCCTAAATGACAGCCCTTATGAGTGGCTACAGATTGTTTTTGGGGCAAAAAATGAACCAGCTAAAGGGGCGACAGACAGTGGCTCAGGTGGTTGAGCAGGTTGGCCAATGATTGAAGTATTGGCGGTTCAAACGTCCAGTAGTCTAAATCTGGACCCACTGGATGCAATTTGCGTGGCATTGACGTCTAGTTTCAATGTGAAGTCAATGTACAGATGCGATCTGAGGCAGGATTTTGGTATCGGGCATCAGTCTGGCTGCAGCGCGATTTGAGTTGCACACCGTGATTCAGGGAGCACACACGGCACATCAAGACTTAAAAAATCAGAAGTTTGACAAAGTTGACTCACATCAACCTGTCAGGGACTCAGCTTTGGGCATGTGACATTTTTAGTGACACAGTCAGCCGGGAGAGGGAAAAAAAGAATCCAATATGGCTGCTCGATGTAAGGGTTTTTGACCTGAACTTCTATCCATTTTTCTGACCCACTCGGGCCATGGATCGTCAGAGACTGTCCCAGCCTGTCACAGAACCCGTGGAGTTGGAGCGATCTGGCCCGCTACACTAGCCAGCTGCTGAGTGGACAGTGTAGTGAGCTAGCGACTTCCGCCACTCAGGGTCCGGCAGAGCCACTGAGCGCCACCGCCAGCGGAGCTTGCTATCCTGACCCATGGGTGGTTGGCTGCCAGGTGGACAGAGAGCCTCCATGAGTGCTATCATAGTGGGCAGCTCCATTAACTTATGATGTTTTCATTATTTTTATCAAGCCAATACTAATTTATTTATTTCAATGTCCCCCCCATTTGATTTAACATTAAAACTGGGCCACAGACAAAAATAATATTTAAGACGTCCGTCATCAAAGCGCAGCTACTGGATTAAAAGGTGAAACTCACCTCACTGCGAACGTCTCTGAGTGATCTGGTGAACCCAGACACAATGACATGGCTGCCGGCGCCTCTGTCGAGCTCTCCAAAAATATAAACCCAAGCTACTTGCTCAACATCCATATTTTGTGTGGCGACAAATGAAAATATTTGTCAGTTGTCAAGAACATCTAGCAGTAAATTTGATGCGCTGCGAAAAAGGGCTGGCTGATGCAAATTGTGTCTGGTCTGAATCCAGCTTTAGGAGTGGTACATTGCATTTTCATGATGTCCTTTTAAGTGGCCTCAAGACAACTACAAGTCACACCTGCACTCCTCTTGAAGATCCATTCTAGAGAGAATTGTGATTTTGCTTTTTTTTTAACTTGTTCCTTTAGTCTTTTTTGACAATGTTGAACAAATATAAAGAAAATTTAGTTCAAATTTGCATTTCTGAGTATTTCTGTATTCAAGTCGGTGGATCTAAATATGTGCAACTTAAGCTTTAGGGTTGTTACTCACGAACATGGGACTTAACAAAATTCCCAACAGATAATCAATTTCAGCTTGGTCCCGAATGCATCTGTAGTAAGTTTAGTATAATCAAGCGTTTTGGGGTTTGTTTTTTTAAATAAGCATAGCTCGGCCTGTGTGCTGCTTGTAGTTCCTAGAATCTCTAAAAGTACAGTTGGAGGTACCAAGCCCCTGTTCTCTGGAATAAGCTCCCAGTTCATGTCAGAGAGGCCAGCACAGTCTCTATCTTCAAAGCTAGCCTTTAAACATTCCTCTTTGGACAGGTGTTCTGCCAGGTTAGCTAGTAATCCACTCTGAGGTGTTGTTCTCTAGGACTTCATCACCACTCGTCCCTCAGCTCTATCTGAATGAACTCTATTCAAATACGTAGTTGTAGAAGCTCATTTTTCTTTACCAGTTCTGGTATCGCCTGTTCGTCCTGGGATGGGATCTCTCCCTCATGTGGGAATCCCTAAGGTTCCTTTGTTTTTCCTGACTCAGGTTTTTGAGGAGTTTTTCCTTACTGAGAGGGAGGATCTGAGGGCAGGATAACCAGTTTATTAAGTCTGTTTTAGTCTTTAGATTTTTTTTTCCTTCATGTTTCATGACTGTTTTCTGCATCTGTAAAATTACCTGCATGAAGCCCAATGAGGCAAAATTCTTTATGATTTTGGGCTATATAAATAGAATGGAATTGAATTGTGCTTTTAAATTGTCTATGAATCTAAATTAAAAAAAAAAAAAATATACTTCTTCTGTGGCGTTTTTGTACTACAACAGTGCGCTCTAGTCCAGTCTTCCTTAACACCCCCTTCCAGAGAAACAACGAAGACCCCCTGCAAGCACGCATTTGAATGCACAACCTTCCCTCCGCATTCCCACGTTTCAAATGGTGGACATTTATCACTCAGCGTGGAGCCCAACTTTTTCCTTCCTTTTTATGTCGGCGCTGCACATTTTCATGCAGCGGCGCAGTTGTTGATTGCTTTACCTGCCTCAGATACATAACATTACGTTGCGGCTGAATATTTTAGAGCTGTAATTGCGTGGCCTTTTGGCTTAAAACAAATTGGGCAACCTATTTGACTTGTGTGGTGCCATATATCTAAATGAAGAGATGGCAGGGGTATAATTGCCCCAGTTACAAATGCAGACTGCTATAAATTCCAGCGGAACATGCTAAATAGTTTACACTGAGGAAACCCAACTTTATGTTGGAGAAATACACAATTTGTTGGTTTAGGTTAGAAAAGTAATGAGCGAGTGTTGTTTTCACTTGATGACAGTCAGTTTATGTAAGACAATGAATTTTAAATACTTGTGGGCATATATTTAGTGTTTAAAAATATAAATAAATATAGGTGATGTATGCAAACCAGAGGTGCAATGATTAATTGATTTAATTGATGTTACTACAATCAAGGAAAGATGTTTAATGAAATAAATTGATTATATTGATCTTGAGGTTAAAATGAATTGTTGCAAAAAACCCAGCACTAAAGTGTGTTTCCGAGGTTTTTTGTGTCCAACATGTGAACGCTGAAGTTTGATTCCGGGGAAGAAAAGTTGAGTGGAGGCTCCCTGCATTATACCCACCGGTCGTGTACTCGGTTCCAGAAATGTTTCAGTAGGATGCTTTTTTTTTCCCCCTCCTTTTTGTTTTGAAATTCACAGACTTGGGCTGCTTTTCAGCCGTGACTTTGAAGGCAGCAGGCAGAAAGGAGGGCCTCTGATCTTTTTCCCCAAAGAGTTCTTCGCTCTCTGCAGACGTGAGGCTGGCTTAGGCTCAGGTATCGAGCCACTCTGAGCAGTACTGTTGGTAATGAAATTAAAGAGCTGCTTTGACTTGAAAATATCTGCAGATACACGTCCCACTCTGAAATTAACATCAATATGGTTTGTTTATGGATGGAGTAAGCACTTTTCCCTA
This sequence comes from Oryzias javanicus, assembly GCA_003999625.1. Lineage (NCBI taxonomy): Eukaryota > Metazoa > Chordata > Actinopteri > Beloniformes > Adrianichthyidae > Oryzias > Oryzias javanicus. Next base: position 30,249,314 of record CM012449.1, on the reverse strand, counting down.
ATTTTTTCTGCTCTTCTTTGATGTCTTTTGTACATTTCAAAACTAAACCCTACCTAGCTGTTGATGTCTCTATTATATTAACATGACCAAAACTTACCATAAAAATCTCCATATTTTCTGAACTGTAGTTCATCATTATTCCACTAGGGGCAGTGGAAGAACTAATTTCTGCTCATTTCAAAATGGCTGCCTCCATGACATCTCTAAACACTTTTGATGGGAAAAATTAGATATTTTTCAAACCTTTACGGTGTTGACTTGGTGTTGTATAATTTTAATAGTTTTTACTAAATTCCCCTTCATGATTGATTTTCAAATGGTTGGCACTTTTGTGTTTGGAAAAGGACTCTACCCATATGTCAAACCTGAGTCCCTGTATTGGGCAAAGTTCAACCTTCAACTGGTTAAACTGAAACCTTAAATATTAATGCACATTGTTTATGTTAAAGTCCCCCTCCGATGAATATTATGTTTTTTGGGTTTTTAACATGTATTTGTGGCATTTCACTTATGAAACAGAACACATGTAGTAATAAATCATTTCGCTTTTGCATTTCTGAGTATTTCTCCTTTTAAATCTCTGTTTGAATTAATGGGCAGTTACTACATCACAAAACCCCTCCTCGTCTGGCCTGTCGAGCGTGCTGAGCTCAGGTTCCGGAGAAGAGAAGAGAGTCTTCCCCTTGACTGGGCTCAAATGAGTCTCCTTTCATTGTTACGTTGTCAAATCAGCAGTCGCTGGATTTTTTGTGTACAATACTTGCTTTAGCCAGACTGAGAACGCTGAAAATTCTCCTCCAAACACCACAGAGCTTCCTGGTGCGACGATAGAAATGCGAACAACGCCTCATTTCACCACAGTTTTAAAGGATCCGTGAAAGTTCGGTCCGTGAAGCTCTCAACTTCCTCATTCGAACTGACAACCAGCTGAAAATGAAACTACTAGACATTTTTGTGGAGCAGCGGTGATGATTTACGCTAGCGAGACATAAAGCCACCATGATCAGACAGATCAGCTCAGCTTCAAAAGCCACGCCCCCACAGAGAATTTTTTCCAGAGGAAGGCTTCAGATCAACATGAAAACAAGAGATTTAGGTTATAGGATTTTGGTTAAAAACTTCATAATCATAATAAAAACTTCACTGAGAAGGTTTTTTTTTAAATTAAAAAACAAATGTTGTCATAGGGGGACTTTACGGTATAAGAAAGTGTTTTTATAGAGTAAAACATAATTAAGTTCCAAAAGATATACAGAAACTAATCTTTATTACTTTGACAAAGTTAAGGCTCCAACTAATGTTAAGGTTAATTTCAGTTCTCAGCGTTAAACTATGGAATGAATTGGGTGATGAATTAAAATTAAGTAATTTACTTTTGCAGTTTAACAAATAATTAAAATGTAAATGTAGAAATAATTATAATACACATTTGTAAAAGGAATTGATTTACTTGTATCTGTTGTAAATGATTGTTTATTTTTATTGTATCTATTTCTTTGTCACACTGATCAGTATGGACATTGTTGAGTATTCAAGGTAAGGCATTGAATAAGCTTTATAAGCTTCTGCCTATTCCTTTTTTTATTGGTCGTTTGTTTATACTCTTTATTGAGTTAACAGTACTAATGGTAAACTAAAACAATAAACATGGACTTGAACATGGAAATGAACATTTATCATCACAGTTTGAACATGAGAGTACACTATCATTGTTAGGAGCAAAAAAAGTACCTAATCACCCAACATTTTATAACTGAAAATATCTAAGGGTGTATTCAGACTGAACACATTCGGTTCGCTTAAAGTGAACCAGAGTTAATTTACCCCGATAATCCAAAATACATTTTCAGTCTGAATACACCCAAGTGGGCCCTGGTCCAGGACCAGTGACCACTCTGACCCATATTTCAAGGTGGTCTCGGTTTGTTTCCAATCGGACTGAGCTCCGGTTCACGCTGAGTTTTGTCAGTCTGAATAGGCTCCATGCTTCGAGTGGAACATCTGGACCAAAACGGCCACCGTAGCCAGGCTTGAATGGGGGGTAAACAAGGAGCCGCAGGCAACAGCAACTCATTAAAATGTGGTTGGATAAATACAGGCTGATTATTTTTAGTCACACGGTGTTGTTAACAGATTTTGAAGATCAAAGCCAGGATCAGGTCTAAATTAAGTGGACTCGGACAAAGGACTTTTCCAGTCAGAATACACTCGATATCTCATACAAAAGTGTTTTTCTGTTTTGTTTGGGTCATCAAAGGGTTTAAAAACAACTTAATTAAAAAATAATACATTCAGTCAATTCTTTGATGTAATGGGGTATAGAAAGTTCATCCTAATTTTTTTGCATTTATATTGAAAAATGTTTAGTCATCCTGCTGTTTTACATTAGGAACAAGTCATTACTTTTGACTCTGCAGGATAGATGTGATTTGCAATCAGCGAGTTAGAGCTCCTCCTCACAAAAAGGCAACAATTGGCTGCGAGGAACGTGAAAAAAACACTTCTGGATTTAGCTCACCAAAGTGCTTCTGACATAAGTCTCGGTTCCTGATTGCTGAACACCTTCTTTGCTATAATTTCCCTCCAAGGTTTCATTTGCCAGATGCAGATTTTAAGCGTCTTTCTTGGCAGTTTCCGCCTCAAATCCAGGATTCCCAGACTCCGACAAATGTTTCTCGGTAAAGATATCACCTATACTGGCTGCTTTAATGAGCCTCCTAAACTGGATTCTGTTCTGCTGTCTGAGCTGTTATCAAGCTATAGCCGTTTTATGGGAAGGCGCATTTAATATGTAATAAATGAGGCCCCCCGCCTAGGACAACTCTTGTTTACCAAAAGAAGAAGCTGAAGGGAGTATCTACAGTAACACACATTCGCAGCGGGGGGCTGCCAACTGAAACAGTCGTTTTGCGGGGCGGTGAAATATGAAATATGTATTCCTCTCTGTTCTTTTTTTTCCAGCGTGATCTCCGCCGACTGTAGCTTCAGGATTTTTTTAATGCTTCATATTAACCTTTGGTGTTGTGGTGTGGTATCTTTTTTTTTTTTGCGTATTTCTGCTAAAACTCTTTGAAGTGCACAACCATAAGTGGTTGGCCAACGATCATTTATAATACTGCATATTTCAAAACAATGTGAATGTGAAGATCAGCCCACTTCTACTCTGGAGCTCTGATTCAGCAGAACATGAAGACGTGTTTATCTGTTTAACTAACTCATAAGCCCTAAAAGGCTTTTTAATTATTCATAAATTAAGAAGCAATAATTTTTTTTTTGTTGTAAAATCTGACATTCTTGGATACAAATCTGTGATGTACCTTTGGAATCATTCAGTCTGTGTGCACCACTTCCTGGAACTTTGCTAAGAACAATATCTTTCTGTGCCGTTTCAGATCTGGGGGCTTTCAGTACAAAGAGCAGGGGAGCTGTGTCTGTGCGAGAAGGCCAAGGTGTGGTGCTCATGTGCAGCCCTCCTCCTCATTCTCCAGGTAAGAGCCGATTCTCGTCTTTTCTTTTTGATATTCCATTAGATCATTGTTAACTCAAATGTTTTATATTATTTTGGAAACATCGAGTGATTTGCATTTTGACAAGTGCTGATGATTATTCTGTCTATCTAGAACAGGGGTCTGCAACCTGAGGCTCCGGAGCTACATGTGACACTTTTATCCCTCCATTGTGCCTCTTTGGCTTTAAAAAAAATGCCAAAAATTTTAATAAAAATGAAATTCGTTGTTTCAGTTTAGCGTATTCTAATACATGCTGCACCCTAGTTGTTGTCATAATGAAAAAAAAATGTCACGTGCGACTTGGTTTTCTTAAATTTTTATTTCCAAATCTGCTGCAGCAGGAGGATTTTATTTGACACAGAGTGTATTTTATTTTGAAAGGAACTTGTATTTGCTGCTGTAAAAAGTAAAGAAGTTAAAATTGATATTTTTAGAAAAATATCACACTTTTTAAATTCAGTTATTGTAATTATTTGAAATATTTGAAAGCTACGTTTTGTAAAAGAATAGCTAAATAAAGTGTCTTTTCTAAAAGATTAAGTAGGATTCGGTTGCTCTCGCTGGGTTCTGGTCTGTCAGACACTGGACCAAATGGCTCTTTTGGTGTCAAAGGTTGCAGACCCCTGATCTAGAACAATCCTGTTTTTGGTGGTTTTAATGTGTTTTTGTAGCATTTTTTCATGACAGAACATTTGCCCATTCATCATTTTCTTAACCTGCTTTATCCCTTTTGGGGTCAAGGAAATGAAGCTTAAAATTGCATTCCTGAATATTTCTTTATGCAAATTGTTATGAATCATTAACAAATTAAAAAAAAAGCTTGAAAACACTCTAGATGTTAAAATCTACAACTATCGAGGCCCAAGCTCCCTGCTCCGCTCTATTCTGATGCATTCATTTGTAGATAAATAGTTCCACATACGTCTTTGTTCTCCTCGTCCGAGCTGACGTCTTGCTACACACTTGATGAGAGTTGTGAGGGGCTGTAAGCTAGCAGAATAAATGTAAACAAAGGGATAATTGGATAATGAGGGTAGGTTCACTACACTCCAACACTTATGCCTTGTTTTCACTGAATGGTCCGGTACAGTACGGTACGGTCCCGTTAATTTGGCGAGCATTCTCAGCCTCAGGTGAATACTGCCGTTGGAAACGTTAGCTTAGCGCTATATTGGTGCTTTCTAATGTCATCATCACTATCTGCCAATCAACGGGTGGCTCCAGCAGCTCTGCTCCAACCATTCCATCCCAATTTTTAACAGATCCGGCACTGTTCAATGGGTCCACTTTACAATGGCAAATGAGGCAAATTGAAACGGTGCGATATGAGTGACTAGCGCGGCGCGAAAGTCTGCCACCAGCTTGATTTGAGCAGTGAGGCACGAAAACAGGTCGCTGTTTCACCTCAGCCAATCAAGAACTCAGCTTTGGGCACGTGACTTTTACAGTAACTCGATCAGCGGGTAGAATACCAGTCCAAAGCCAGCGTTTTTCTCCAGAACTTTCATCTTTTTCCTATTCCCATTTGAGCTGCAGGTTTGCAAAGCTCATCCAGCTTCTTTTCGGGATACACTGTGGACAGATCGCCAGCTCTCGCTTCCACGGTGGAGCTCACTTGCTCGATATACCGGCAGAGAGAGAGAGAGATTCCACGGGGGCTGCCAGCTCGGGTTACATTGAGACATAAAAAAAAAAGAAATTTCCTAATTTTGTTTTTCCCCCCTTGCATTAAAACAGTGAGCGGCTGTCATACAGACACAGCCCCCTGTACCAGAAAAATCTTTTCATAACAATCACAACCCAAACATGGAGACATGGTTGCCGGTGTTTTTCACAATAAATAAAATGTATTCCTCGACATCGTATGTATCCTCTATTCATTCTAAGTAAGGTATCCACAGGTACCAGATCTGGTAGCTCCTCCCACATGCACCCGCAGCGTCAGAAACATATTTTTTGACAGGTGGCGAGAGAATAAATCACGTTCGGTGTTAAAGCACCTTTACAGTTCAGGTGCGATGCGGCTCATATTGGCTTCTGGAAGGCCACAGCCACAGGCTCTGCTTCCTATGCTAACCTCACAAAACTCAGAAATCAAGTTGGTTCACGTGATAACCCGCCCTTTATTTAGGAAGTACAGTAATCCCACCTTATTGCTGCAGTTCAGCTGTGCTGTCCGGTGAAAATGTGAATCCAACAAAACTGATCCAGCACAATTTCACCGCAATTTTGCAGCGCCGCAGAGGCCAGACTGCAGAGGTCAGACGTGATCGTCTGCAGCAGAATTTCCTTTCACACTTTTAAAGTTACATAAAGCACTCACATTGGAACCGCAACACTAGCCGTGGAAGCCAGGAGTAACACCAGCTACCTTCATGTCTCCGTTCACTGCATCCATAAACCTCCTCTTTGGTCTTCCTCTAGACCTTTTGCCTGGCAGTTCAGTACTCAGCATCCTTCTACCAACAGATTCACTTCCTTTCCTCCGAACCATCTCAATCTTGCCCTCTCTGACTCTATCTCCAAAACAACCCTCTGATGTACTCATTCCTGAATTTTGGCTAAGAACAGCATAATCATAAGTAAAAGACGACTGGTAACGATTTAAAAATAGATCAAAAGATGATTGGAGTGGGACTTTTATCGCCAATTTTGCAGGGATATAAAAAAACAAGAGCGTTTGTACTTTTCCCATTTTTTACACTATAATAAAAAAATGTTCATGCTCGATTTCTTCACTTTTTCTCATTTGAATGGCAGAGGCGTGATTGACATTGGAGATGATGTTATGCAGTGGTACCAGCATGATGAAACTATTGATTTTCTGACATTTGCAGTTTGCTGCAGCCTTGCTCCTTCTAGCTGTAATTGACACAAGTTTCAGTCATAATGACATAGTGTAAGACCCTTATGTTCCATTGCATTATGTTGACCAAGTGGATCAATACAGTATTAAAAAAAGAGAGACCATTTTTCAGCAGCCAGGACAATGATAATAAAATGTAATTTTGTTTTAGTAATCTGCATCTTTTTTTGAATCTTTTTTAGATTTATCATTTTCGAACAACTATAGAGTTTATAATTTTGTCAAAAAGTGTAAGAGCTGTAAAAGTGGTCAAGGTGACATTCTTCTTAGGCAGATCAGTTTTGCTCTGTTATCAAACCACATCAATTATGTTGGAAAGTTCAGCACCTAAACACTCCTCAAGTAGCACCTTGTCCAAACCATCTGCCTTTGAAATTACATATTAAAAAACTAAAACCATGAACTTAAAGCAAAACTTAAAAATGATAGAAATCTTAGTGCTTGCCAAAAGTTACATTTATTTTCTTTCCTATAAATTGACGTATGTTTTCTTTGGTTGAAGAAAAGAATCTTGTCCCTTAACCAAGGACGATCAAAGGTGAGTCTTTATGTGATGAACCTCCTCACAAGTAAGCTACAATTGTGGTAAAAGTACTCTGAAGCCTTTCAGAGTGAACTATAGAATAGAATAGAATAGCCTTTATTGTCTTTGTACATTGTACAATGAAATTTGAGCGCTACTCACTTGGTGCAAAGTAACAATAATAGTAATAAAATATAGAAATATAAAATATACATATGAACATGTATATAACAACTATATCCATGTATATGATAATATATTACCTTCGGAACAGTAAAAAAAAAATATATATATTTATGAAATATTAGTTCTTTTTTGGGAGTTTTGTCCTACCCGGAAGTAAAACGACTCGATTCCTGAAGCTCCACCATTTCATGACCTAATCCCAGAGATATTTCTCTATATTAATAGTGATATATTTGTGTATAGCGATATATTTTAGTTTATCAACAGAAAAATTATATCCGTAAAAAGAGAGAGCGCAAAAAAGAAGCACTAACCACGAAGGAAACAATATTGTCGCTATAAATCAGCAACAGAGAAAACTAATAAGAAGAGCACCTGGTCAAGAACTGTAGTGGAACTCTGTGCCCCCACTCCAGAGGCAAATAACAGACATTTTGCCACAGCCCATATAAGGTGATGTGGTCTCCACAACTACCCTATGTCACTAGAAATTTGAATGGGCAGTATCGACTATGACTATGACCCTGCTTTAAATGCACGTTTATCATGGCCAATTTGTTGGTTTTTTATGGCGATTTTTGGGTCCTTTAGCGTAAACTGCTACCTGTTTACGCAGCCTTCTCACTCAACTCAGCAGAATCACTCCTGGGTCCTGTATGCGGAGCAGGTGGTAAGCCCCGCCCCTCCCCACTGCATGTGGAAAAGGAGCAAAGTGCACTCCGTGTCCGCGCTGTACCCGTGCAACTATGTTTTTAGACATCTGGGCTAAAAACGTATTGGTAAAACCGGTAATAATTATGACGATGTCTCGACGGCATCCTTGCATTTGACTGTCGTGCTCACGCGAAGCGCCCCCTGGTGGACGTTTTTGGTATTATTTTAGGAAACCAATTAAGGGAAAGAGAGGACCGATAATTATCGTTCGTGAGTTGAAATATGGCAATAGTTCGCCATACCGATATTTTGTCCCACCTCTAATTATTGCCCACCTTCTTTTTTGATAAAACTAGTTTATTCAATTTTTACAAGACATTCAGTCTTAATCTGGTTGGTACATAAACTAAAAAAAAATAAAATCAAAACTCTTGTTTATAGAGAAATTACAGCAGGTTTGCCCTTGATGCAATTACCTTGATAAGTACTCAAAGCTTAGCAGCTTTGCAATTGTGTTCCTCTGTTTGCATAATAGACAGAAAAACCTGCAGCTGGGATCTAATGCTGCTAACACATGCAAACACACATTTGTACACAAACAAGTTTTCTGGAACGAGTCCATTACACTGGACGCCTGTTTTATCTTCAGATGATATCACCTGTTAATTAAAATAACCCCACGGCAAATAACCGCTCAACAAGGCCCGCTTTAATTGTTAGAGTTTGTTCATTATGAGCTCCAGCATCATTTTCCTTGACGTTGCAAAGCAACACAGACTTTTCCTTTTTTTTTTGCTTCCCAAAAGCTGTCCACAGCTCAGATAAGAAAAGAAAAACCTTTCGGATGTCTCAGTAATTATTAATAATGCTTTGCCCAAGCTGCCATCAACAACTTCCTGAGTGTTTCACAAAGAAAAGTTATTTTTTTTAATGCGGAAATACTCTTTTCTGTGTGCTCTAAGAGACAAAAACCAAAAAAAAAAAAAAGAAGGTCAGCAAATGAAGGACACCCATTTCTAATGCATGTATGTTTTCTTATTTTTTATTCCCAGAGATAATCTACAGCTGGGTGTTTAATGAGTTTCCCTCCTTTGTTGCTGAGGACAGTCGGCGCTTCATCTCCCAGGACACAGGGAACCTGTATATCTCCAAGGTGCAGCCCTCAGATGTTGGAAGCTACATCTGTCTGGTGAAGAACCCGGTGACAAATGCAAGAGTTTTGAGTCCACCAACTCCTCTGACCCTGAAAACTGACGGTGAGTAATGCGTTAGTTTAATCACAATATTACAGAATAGTGTCTTCGCTGCTCGGGTGACCTTATTTTTAAGATCGATTCCACTGTTTGAACCACTCAGAAGTTTTTTTTTTTTTTTTTTTTTTTAAAGTTTGGCTTGATAAAAACACATTCTAGAAAAGTCAGATGTGTTCTTTGTAGTTAGATCTCAACCAGCAAACACTCCGTAAACAGACAGTGCTTAAACGTTAGTGAGAGGAGGCTTCTTTGCTCACCATGTGCTGTGGTGAAACTGGCCATCAGGGAAATCATTTTCCTGCATAAAATTAACAGAATCAATGGCCCTTGCTGTGGATGGGATTTGGCTCTTTTATACTTGCCTCTCAGGAGCTGCGCTGCAGAGCAGTTTGTGCGTTTCAGGTGTGAGTTTCACCTACTCGCTTTTATGTCTGATTTCACAAAGACATGCCCACCGCACAATACGAGGGGCTCTGTCTGTCAAGGTTTCTAAAAACACTCAAAATAGAAAAAAAATCCTCTTTGTTGACCTTAAGGAATCTGAATTTTTTTTTATTGTATTTGTATTTATTTTTAGAAGCTTACAAAAAGGCTTCTGCAATTAGATTGTGCCAGGGGTGTTACAAGGGTTTGTGGGTCATGGGGCAAAGGGACTCTGGGGGCCCCCATAGCTACTAATACCACAAAATAAAACCCCAAGAAATCTCTTAAAAAAAACATACTTAAAAAAAAAAATCAAAAAAGTTTTGCCAAAACAAAACTATTTTTGTTTAATTAAAAAAAAACAACAACATATTTTCCATTTTTAATGATACAATTTCAGTTTTTAAACCGCTTGGAGAACTTGTCTTATTAAAGAACTGTTCTGAGAGGTACTGGTATGATTTAAAAATTACTTCCTTAAAAATTAATTAGTCTAAAGGCTATGATGGCACTATCGTGACAAAAATAGTCTTACAAATGAGCAACTTAGTCCTTGCCAGATATTATAATTAATTGATGTTTTGGTCGATTTTGAATATAATTTAAAACTTCAAAAGACTGAAAGCATTTATTCGACTTCAAAGATTAAAGGGTAACCCAACAGGACAGTTGGAGGGGGACTCCACTCCCAGCCCAGATTTGAAAAATACAAAAAAGGGGGCGGGGTTAAGGGAGCCTATAATGCCTCTTCAGTAATGGAAAGTTATGCAGAGCGAAGTGATGCCAGTTTCCCCCATTAACTGTTTATTGTTATATAGTTTGATATGTATACAGTCATGATAATTTATGTCTATGGTTTCACACCAAAACTTTCTGAGGACGATTTTTCTCTGTATATAATACACAGAAAACAAATCAACAATGCCAGTGACAGGGCAAACAAATTCTAGCAGGGGATGCATATCTTTTTACAACACCCAGCATAGTTGAGGGTTTGTAGGACCCGTGTCTGAAAGTGGTCGTAGGCTAACAATCATTAGTGAAAGGGTCATTGCAAATCCATCACCAGTACAGAGTTAACTGGATTCAGTGCTGATTATACTCAGGCCTAACTTCGAAGACCACTGGAAGGCTATTCAAGCATTTCCACAACCGAAGACAAAACACCTGCGAGCAATGCTAAAGAGAGTCATGCTAAAGCTAACACAGTAACATCCGAGCCTTAAAGAAGTTAATTTTAAATGGTCAAAAATGTGACAATGACCAACAGACAGCATTTTTAACGCCTTATTTGTAGAGGTCAATAGACAAAAACAGTTGATTTACTGTTTGGTTTCCCTTTAAGGAAACAGTTTTTTTTTTTATTAACAAAACATATCGAACATAACATATTGAAAAACATATTGACATATTTAAAAAACATATTGACTGGTTGTAAACTGAAATTAGCTCTGCAGTTACTGGGATTGCATTTATTTAATATTAAAGGAATAGTTTTCCAGTGAAATCAGTAGCAGTTTTGCAGTGTACAGTGTTTTCTTACTGTTCTGCAGTACACCTACACTGTCAATCAATCCCATCTGTGCCGTGTCTCCTTTGCATAATGTGTTCAGTTTGTGAGCACATCTTTTCTGCAAAGATTTTAACATTGAGACTTTAAACAAGAGAGTTCAAACAAACGTTCAAAGGTTTTCTGTCCAAGACAAGAGATAAAAAGTGGGTAATGACAAGTATAAGTTCCTTAAAACGCAGCTGTAATTCTACTTCAAGTTCACCTATCACAGTTTTTTTTACATGTACAGGAAACAAGGAACCACAGCAATATATTTTTTAAATTTACCTTTTTAATAAATTAGAGGTATAAAAACTTCACAAAACAGCTAAAAGTTATGTTTTTTTATTATTATTAGTTTCAGCTGATACAAAGAACGTAGCAAAGTAACAATTAAAATTTTGCAAACAAGACTATGAAGCAGAAAATTAATTCACTGTATAAAGCTGCAAAATCTGCAGGATTGTTGCTCTGTAGTTAAACTAAGCTTAATTCAATGTTTAGATCTTTAGTCAAAAGTGAATCTGTTTGTTTGTTGTTAGATATTTAAGCATGTTTGAGACTTAAACATCATCAGTTTCACAAGTAAATATCTACAGGACACCTCCAAAGAGTTTGTGAAGCGAGCTTCAGTGGCAACTCATAATTTCTAAAGTTGCATAGCAGACACTGTTGTTGCCTGTAAAACCTGGCATCCACAGAGCCCCCCTTAATTTCTGGTACCCTTGACACTTTCCCACAATGCATTTGTGACACTTGCATAATAAACTTATCAAGTCTATAAAACCATACCTTTATGAGATTGCATCTCTATGCAAATTATTTTAAAAAGTAAAGTGCTGTCTCTTTTATTCTGAAATGCATACATAAAGATCATCACAAATAACAACATAAATAACCACACTGGATGAATCTTTTAAATAAAAATAATAACACTTTTAGACAGCTGTCGCGTCGGCGTCCCTCTGATCGAGATTGGGTGGGATCCACTTTTAGAACGGTAGCCTTCTGCCAGCGTTGCCGCCCCCGTCGGGTGAATTTACCCCGCGGCGTTGCATCCCGACCGGTTCCGGTTCGATAAAAATCCCGGCCGCTCTGTGCTTTAAAGCGGGTGCTGCAGGCAGGCGCTGGCGGTCAGTGGTGATGTCGGCTACCCACCTACCCGATTATAAACACAGACCAAGGAGGCTAACAGTTTGTGTAAATGTTAGTCTGTGTGTAGATTTGAACAAAATAACAACCATGCATCAGGTATCCATTGGGTTTCCTAAATAACTACCCATTTATTTATAAAAGAGTATGAAATGTCGTTAATTGTTTGCACTTCGTACAAAAACATTATTACCATAACCTGGTAAATTATTTTTTCTCATGATCAGAGTTTTTTCTTTTTTAAAATCTGACCAAAATTAAGCATTTTATGGTAATTTTACTGCATCTGCTAAGCCATGTCTCATTGTTTTTATACCCTTCCAATACGGTCTTGCTCTTTTTTCGAATGTAGAACAATAGTAAATGAGCTTGTGTGCCATTTCTGATGATATTAACCTCCATGAGCAAAACCCCTCATCTGGCCCTGAGAAGAGAAGATGACATCTTTCCATTGACTGCAGTCAAATGAGCTGCCGTTCACACATTTCAGCCGTCACTGGATTTTCTGAGTTTTATCCAATACTTACGGTAGCAAGGCTGAGAACGCTGGAAAATCTCCACCAGACTCCACGGAGCTTCTTGATGTGACCACGGAAATGTGAACGGCAGCTCATTTGACCACATTTGGAAAGGATTGTAAATCAATGAAAGAGCATTTTGATGTTAGCTTTTATTATTTTCTGCTCTAAGAAACCAATGGATTGAATGGATTGATCACAGAAACGTCAATAAACATTGGAAAATGAGCTAAAAGAGTCTTTGGTGAACTGGAAGGAGAAAGAATCGGGATTTTGGATGAAGTTCGGTCCATGAAGATCTTCACCTCCTCGTCCGAGTTGACATCCAGATCAGAACCGTACGACTGGACATAACTGACTTTGCTTGACATTTTTTATGTTGCAGCAGTAAAGATTTACATTAGCAAGACACAGAGCTATCATAATCAGGAAGTGGCAGATCAGGGGCGGAGCTGCTCAGCTCTGCTCCAAAAGCCACGCCCCCTCAGAGGAGATTTTGGAAGCAGACTTCAGATCAACATGAAAAATGGCTTTTTAAGACATTTAGGTTGTGGGGTTTGGGTAAAAAACTTCATAACCATAATTAAAACACTACTGGGAATGTCTCTTAAATAAAAAATATTGTCATAGGGGGACTTTAAAGCAAACCTTTATTCAAAAATTGTGTAAAGAACTGCCATGATCAGGCGTTCATTGCGCTGAGATAATAAATGTAGGACTAGATGGATCTTCACAATGGAATTGCAGTCTTTAGTACATCACTATATTCATTAAGTACCAGTTCAGAAAGGAGAAATGAAGGGTTTTGGAATGAAGTGGCCAAAGAGGCAACTTCCACACAATAAAAAGAAAAAAAAATCACCATAAAAGAAAACCCTCTAGCATTTTGTAGCTGAAAGAATATTGCAATTTAAAAAAATCCTCAAATTTATCAGCACGCCAACATTATAGACTTGGTGGACAATTAATTATGGAGCCCTAAAACATGATTAGTGTTAAACCGAGCAGCTAAACCTTCTGAAGTCCGTGTGTCCTGGTGTGTGTGGGGGTGTGTGTGTGTTTTTTTTTTTTTTTTTTCCTACAGCTGAGAAATAACATCTTGATACCTTTTGTGCAATGGATGATAAAAAACACAATTTTCCTTGTGGCTGGATTCAGGTCCTTTATCTGTGCTGGCACGGCTTCAAACGTTATGAAATTAGGGCTTCACGATTCATCATTTCTGCACTGAAATAGCAGTGCGCGCCTGCACTGTATTAATTTTGTCGTGCATGTAGTATAAATTATTGCAAGTCATTTAAATATTTCAAATTGGAAAAAATACTCATTGACATCCTCTCTGTCAGTCTGACTCAATATCATTTTTTCAAAGGATGTCAAAATATTTTCATTACTTTATCTTTTTCACAGTTATATAATGTTATTTTTTAAACAAATTAAACATGAGGATTTTCACCAATTCAATAAAATAAACTATATATTTCTGAAATGGTGGTAAAATAAAAACAATAAAAATATATGTTAAATACTGTGTTATTCCCAGATTCCAACAAACAGTTGGAATTTTCTGTCTTTTCTTGGGTTCAGAGATTTTTTCACTGTCTTTAAATCTTTTGAGATATTTTTTATTGTAGACAATGACATTTCCAAACCTTTTGTAGGTTGATGCTGACAGAATATTGTTTAGAAGTATTGTTGTTTTTTCCTCTAGAAAGACCCCGCCTTTTTTAAATCCCTGCACTCATCCCTCATAAAGTTAAAGATCTGATATCAGTTATTTGGTAAACGTTACTCCCGCAGAATCTTTTTGGAAAAACTAGTTTATTTTTCAGTCGTTTGTCTCCAACTAAACATGGCTCAAAACGTTACAAAGTTTTGATTTGGTCGATTACTTTCTTGATGTAGAAAGGTTTATTGGCTTTTAAGCAATTAGACAAGCTGTTTATTTTCCCTTTAATTGGTTGCACATTTGTGGGAACGTACATTTGTAGAATGGGCAGCAGAGTTGAGTGTGTGGGTTGAGCTCAATGCAGGAATCACAATTAAAATGAGCTAATTTTGTATATAAATAAAAGCAATTAAAAAATAATCAGTGAAACCATCTGTATTATGCTATGAACAAAATACTAACTTTTTTGATTTAAAAGTCTTTAACCCTTTCAAAACTCACCACATCAAAAATGATAATTTTTTTTTAATATTTTGATTAAATTAATAAAAAATACAATTGATTATATGTTGCATGATTTGGTAAGTTGTTGATCACATCAATGTCAATTTTTAGATGCAAAACTATTGACATGACTGCGAAGAAAAAAAAAACATTTTATTAACCCACTGTCTCAAATTTGATCTACACATTTTTAAACTGGGGTAACTGCTTTTTTTATTTAATAATTCATTATCAGCCAATTTTCCTTTCTTTTAATATAGCATGTAGTCATTAAAATAAACTTTACCCTCCAAAAGTGATTTTGAGATGTCCTGGAGGCAGCCATTTTGAAATCAGTGGTAAAAGCCCTCTTCTGCCCCTAGTGGAATGATGATCCACTACAATGAGTTTTTATGGAAAGTTTTAGTCATGCTAATGACTTAGGGGTCTTAGAAATGCATGTATCCAAAATGATATGAATTTTTATATAGTGTTTGATTACTATTAAAAAAAAAAAGCCAAAATTTTCTGTCATTTGGATCTTATTTTTTTCTCCCTTTTAGTCTTTCTGTTTTTATATTTCTTGATTACAAAGTAATTTTGTCATACCAGCTATTGGTTTGTTTTAGAAGACATTATTGATTATTCTGAAATGTTGACGCCGTCAAGATTGATGAAACATGTAATATGATATAATGGGCCTCTAATTAAAGTTTTGGTCCCTGATACTCAGAGATTTCTTTTTTTTTTACCCTTATTTAACCAAGTAAATCCCTTTGAGATAAACATCTCTTTTTCAAGGGTGACCTCGCCAAGAGGTCAGAAGCACACGTCACATAAATAAAGTTACAGTATAAAACAAAAACAAAGCAAAACAATAACTTTAGAATTTGATATAAATTTTATAGTTGAGGTGACCTTGTGATTTTAAAAGACAATTTATGTAAACAGTCATTTTAAGTAGCATGACATTAATGAAGTACA
This sequence comes from Oryzias javanicus, assembly GCA_003999625.1. Lineage (NCBI taxonomy): Eukaryota > Metazoa > Chordata > Actinopteri > Beloniformes > Adrianichthyidae > Oryzias > Oryzias javanicus. The sequence goes on along the minus strand of CM012449.1, from coordinate 30,233,542 downwards.
GTAGAAGTAAAGTGCGTTAGCTATCAGTGTAAATTAGATACCCCGGCATTGATATATGGAATATTTTCTTTGCTGCTCAGAAAGGATCAGAACAATCTAAATAAAACTAGTTCCGACCATTTTAATTGAGATTGAGAGGCAGCAGAAAAACTGAAGGCTTGTTTACTAAATTCGGTCCGAACATGCAGGTGAAAAAAGTCACTAGAGTAAGGCATAGTGACTGGTGGTCCTTCACTTTCTCTGGATCTTTTGTGACAATCTTTATTGTAGGGGATGACATTTCTAAAACTTTTGTAGATTGGTGTTGTCAGAGCACGGTTTTAGAAGAAGCAATGAACTCTTATGTATTTTTTATAGGTTAAATTCACACTTTTCCTGTGTTTTTAACATGCTCTTGAAGCATTTTGCTCATAGGAGATAACAAAAAATGATTTATGATTAAAACTGTGTTTCTGAGAAATTCTTAATTCAAATCAGGAGAATATGAAAACCGGATGCTTGAAAATGCTCAGACTAAAGACTCAGGTACTGAGAAAGTCGTGGCAAAGTCTACCTTGCAGACAATTAGATCTATTGGCACCTTAATTTTCCTTGTCTGAGCTAGTCTTTGGCTCAAAACTGTACAACTGGCAAGCCCTGATATTGCGTCCTGTCGTTTTGCTATGCTAATGTTAGCTTGGGCTTGTGAGAAGCTGGAAAACAGTGTGAGAGAGTGTAAACAAAGGCTTGCTGGGATATTAGTGGAGATAACGTTTGTGCCAACAGTCCCGCTCCCAATCTAGAATCGTATTTCTAATGAGCTGCAGAAAGTATATCAGAAAAAACAGACTTTTTGATTTTGGCTAAAAACTGCAGAGTTATTATTAAAAGACCACTGGTGACGATATCTTGATAGAAAAAAATATATTTGGAGTGGCATTATAAGTAGGAATTCTTTTTTCTTTGTCTATAACTACAACATCTCAACAATGCTTTTAACTTTACGTCTTTGTTAGTAAAACTCGAAAAAATACATTATTGAACGTCTCAGCAATCCCCTAAATGTTATGCCTTGTGCCCCTTCAGTTAAAGGAGTCCGACCAATTAACTAATCCAATCTGTGCCTCAGTGTTAGTGAGTGATTACCAAACAACACAAAGGTTCAGCTAAACTCACCGCCGTCTTCTGCTTCAGTCTTCAGACTCTCTTAATCAAAACAAGCATCTTGGCCTCATTATACTCGGCTGGATGCCATTGATTGTCAACCTGCAGAGTTCATCTCCAACCTAATCTATAATGTCTCACCTTAATTTTAATAGAACGAATTGCAAACAGTTTTCTAATACTGATTAATACGAACACCACAGAGAAATGGATAGAAATTAACTCTTGATATTTTCTGGTTTCTGCCACCTATTGAGAGGCATAGACAGATAGATGGGCGGACATGCACTTTGTTTATGTGAGGAAATTCCTTTTGTCACAGAAACAAACAGCTAAGAGACAAAAGTGATGCAGAAGAACAGAAGAAAACTGTGCACAGGAGTTGGATGGATCATCCTCATGTTCTATCTTGATTAAAGAAATGTTCAACCATCTCTGTGATAATTTGTGGTGTTGTGGTTGGCGCTCTCATCTCACTGCTGGAAGACCCTGGTTCAAATCCCAGCTGGTTCCTGTCTGTATGGGTGTATTCAGACTGGACACATTTGGATCACTTAAAGTAAACCAGAATTTGTTTTAACTGATTATTTATTTTAATCTGTTCTTGGACCAAACTTTCAAGGTGATGTCTGTTAGTTTCCAATTGGACTGAGCTTTGGTCCTGTCTGAGTCTCCTCGGTCTGAATAGGCTCCATACTCAGAGTGGAACAACTGGACCAAAAAGACCACCATAGCCATGCATGCACGGGATGTAGATAAAGTAGCGGAGCAACGATGAGACACAACAATTCAATGGAATGTGGTCAGATGATTGCATGTTCATTAGAACAACTTTAGACATGATACACATTACCTTCTGACACTGTTTTCCCAACAATCTATATGTCGTAAACACTTATTGCCCTACCATTTTTACTGTCTCATAAATAACCCCTTGCAGCCTGCCTCTGCTGTACCAAAGTAACAGTAAAGTGTTGTACCTGACATTGATGCAGACGTTAAGTTTAGTTTAGTTTAGTTTAGTTTGGTTTAGTTTAGTTTAGTTTAGTTTAGTTTAGTTTAGTTTAGTTTAGTTTAGTTTAGTTTAGTTTAGTTTAGTTTAGTTTAGTTTAGTTTAGTTTAGTTTAGTTTAGTTTAGTTTAGTTTAGTTTAGTTTAGTTTAGTTTTCATAGAACACAAAAGACTTTCAAAAAACAAAGTAATAATAATAAAAAATAACAAGATTAAAAAAAACCAAAAAAAAACCTCTTGTCCTTAATGAAAATGAAAAGGGACAGAAAGAAGAAGACTTATTATCTCTGCCCCCTTATACCAAATCAATCAGCCAATCAGTTCAATCGAATCTATTGCTTTGTCTTTTACAATATTAAGTCAACTGGCTGGCAAAGAGCAACAAAAAAAGGAAAAAAAAAAGAACAAGTAAGGAGAAAAATAAACAAAAAACACTCAAGCAAACAGTAAGAACAACAAAACAACAACAATAATAATACCTAAATAAGTAACATCCAATAAACTATTTTTTTTTTTTGTTGTTGTTGTTGTTAAAAGCTTACCTATTCCCAATGGCCTTATGATTCATATAAAGAAAGCATTTGTTTTTTCAGAATTTTTTAAAATTTAGTAATGGAACTAAGGAACGTTCAAAAATGATCAGCGAAATTTGAATAAGTGAACTATCCCAACTCCAGATTGCAAAGTGTAGGACTTCCATCATTCTCTTCTTGCTTTACCCACCCTCATAGATCCTGGCCAATGACTGAAGAGATCTTTAGTCACTTTTTTGTTTACAGGGTTTAGTGATAAACAGAAACGTCCAGTAGACGGCACTCTGAAAACAGACCAAAGACCAAAAGACCACACTTTTGTGCCTGTTATATTATTTATACTGTTTTGCTTTTGTTGTAAAACACTTTGTGTTATTATTTTATATGAAAGTTCTATACATATATAAAGATTGATTAGATTTGGTTTGAAATGTTCTTACATCAATTGTATTGGGGTTAATGTTTGCTGGATGTCCCAACAATGACAAAAAAAGTCATTTTGCTGGGATTTCCTGTTTTGTTGTTGATACCTTACCCTTAACTGAAGGATGGTGGGTACTTTGATTAAAAGTGTTGGCAGACTTACCTGAGAATGAGTGGATGTTCCCTTGGTGAGAAGGATTAGTTACAGGGGCCAGCCTCTTAGCTGTTTAAAAAGCCAAAAAGTACCTCACCGGCTGAATTTAGGAAACTGTAAAATCTTCAAAAACAGCAGAATACCTTTAATGTTCTAATAAAACGTCTACCTGGCTAGCGCAAAAGAACAGATGCTGTTCTTTGCACCCCGTTTTTAAAATCATTTGAACTGCATTGCTTTTAATGAGAACGGGCTGCAGTTTTATGAGTGTCATTTTCCCTGCCTCCAAAATGAAATTATGAAATTAGGCAAAATTTAATTTAAACCAATTAAAAGAGCATTACCAGACATCTTGCGTTTTATTAGATCATTTTCTGTGATATTAATCATTCTACTTGGGTGCAGCACGCATGCAGATGGAGTGTCAAACGCTGTAAGGCGACCTCCTGGGGGAGGTATCATTCCAGTTACAGTTAAAGCCGGCAGTCCAGCTGGCTCGGAATCCATTCAACCAACTAATATGTAATTAAAACCAAATCACAAAGTTTATGTCGGAACTCTCCTTTCTTTCTGTGTTTTGAGTCGTCTTATCAAATTCAGAGTTTATTCCTCTTTGGAGCTTACAACATAAAGCGCCCTTGTTCTTTTTAGTACTATTAGCTGGAGGTTTCACATATAATACTTGTAAATTACTTGTGAGAGAAACAAAGCACAGAAGAAGGAAAAAAAAGCCCTCGCATGAATAATAAATAAACTTAAAACATAAAATATATGCTGTAAAGGAGCTTTGGTAATGCTTTAGCAACCCCGGCTTTAAACCTTGTTTCCTGCAATTCTCTGGAGTCCAGCCACTCAGACTGAATATGTTATTAAATATACTGTAGCAAGACCCAATGACATATTGCAAATTCATTACATGTGAAGGGCTGCTTTGGAGCCATAAATGTTGAGAATGAGATTGAAATTGAAAAGTTCTTTGAAACAAATATCATAAAACTCCTCTATTGTACATATTGGGACACACTTCAATACCTCTTCTCCTCAGCTGCATTCATTTTATTACATATAAAGTGTCAGGCACGAGTAAAAGAAGTGTAATTATGTCGGTTTTTTATGTCATGTTGGTCATTTTTCTCACTGATCACTTGTTTTATACACAATTGGAGCTGCAATTGCAATTGGAATAAGTTGATACATTTTGGCGTGCACTCATGCAGGGCTTCAGGACTACTGTTTACATCCAATAGTTGTCGCATTTCACATATTTGTGCGACAAAAGTGTAACGCTCATGCAATATTCATGATGTAAACTCCCATTTAGTAAGACAGATATTTGTAATTAGATCCCAGATTACGGTGTTTGCCTTTGTTACGTTAAATTTGCTCAATGTCAGCCGACATATTGTCCTGGAAAATGGGGAGAAAAAAATGCTCTGGTTAACGCACAGATGAATAAACAGGGGTATGTCTTCTAGCTGTGACTTACACTGAGGTGTGAGGCTTTATGATTTCAGCTAGACTGATAATGTGCAATCAGTTATGTCCTTCACAATGTATGTGTAAACTGTTGACTGGAGTGGTTCCATAAACTCACATTTCCTGATGTGGTTAGTGAATGTTAGTCCACTGAAATGCGTTTTTTGGGTTAGCCCCATTGATTGTAAATGAGAACTAGCCCCTCCCCCCTAGCGTTCCAAACAGGAAGTACCCATTAGCTCTAAGAAGTCAAAATCCAATAGACCTATATTAGTCATGATATCTGTCTTGCTCTGATACCTTACCTTGTTCCATCTTATGGGTCCAAAGTACTCCAGTCTTGCATCGACATGTTATCTATTCCATCACATATGTGGTTGATGGTGGACAGGATTTCATGTCTGCCAGTGCAAATCAAAAATCATTGGAAAAAAAGTTTGACGGACTGTCTTGTGGGGTCCAGGTGACCCCTCTCCCAATGTCAACAATACCTAGGATGGCACCCAGGTTACCATGTTGTTCATATTTTGGCATATCCCATCAGAGGTTGGCCAGTGAATTAGCTTTCACTGAGCAGCACAACTGGTTCCACAGAAAGTTTTATGCCGGATGCCCTGTAGACACAACCTTGTATTTGTATCCGGGCTGGGGACCAGCACAGGGAAACATAAGCTTAGTCTCCACTGACCGGTCCAGTCCGGTACAATAGTACCGTAAGGAGTGGTACGGTCCAGTTAATTCTGACAAGTGCTTTCTCTCAGTTAAGCCTCACTTCCACTGAGTGGTTTACTTTCACAGTGCATTCGTAGTGTTGACCATTAGTGTGTCATTGTAGTGCGATAACCAGAAGAGCAACAACAATGAAGGGCAGCTAATATTTTTCTTGCTTTACTTTTGGTACTTTTTGTATAACAGGAATTGAAACTGCAAAAACTCAAATGCTTCCAAACGTTGGAATTGTTAGCTTAAATAAGCACTACATTGGCGCTTTCTAAAGTTGTCCCCACTTTCTGCCAATCAATGAGTGGCTACAGCAGCTTCACCCCAACTGTTCTGTTCCACTTTTCAATGGACCTACAACCAGTTGGGGCCCCAAAGAGGGAAGGTTTGTACTGTTTAATGGGTCCATTTTACAATGGAAGTGCTCAAAATACTGTACCGTACCAGACCGCTCAGTGCAAACCAGGCTACAAACTTAAGTCTCAAGTACCCGGCTACATAGTTTGACTGTAGCGTGAAGGGTCTTAGGTGAAGAAACCTTCACTGGAAAAAACAAAAAAACTCAAAGCTGCTGTGTTATTCAAATTAAATCATAACAAACATTATTTATATAGCACTTATCACACAGCAATGCTTTACAGACTGAATACAATTAAAAATGAAATTATGAAACACACAATCCTCTTGACTCCAAAGACCTAATATAATGAAACACAATTATATAGTAATAAAGCTCAAAATAGAAATAGAAACTAAAGTGTAAACTCATGATTATAGAGGACATCAACGTGGGATGTAGCTTGAGAATGTTGACCTGGAAAAATGTTAGGATCCTCCATTGACAAAAACTGAATTCAAAATTTGAAAAGAGTAAAATACACAAAGGTAAAAACAGAGATTAATAAATCACTTAAGTAGATACAAACAGTTACCAAAACAACTGAGCATTTATACAAATATATAAAATTAAATTAAATGTAATATATTTCTAAATTTTAACCGCAAGTCAAAAATAAAATCAAGTTTTGAATCTTTAAAAACTTTATTCCTAGTTCATCCAATGTATATGTTTATATCACCTTTTTATATAACGTTTTTTGGCTTTAAACTCAGAATTTTTGTTTTACGTGACACCTCCCGTGTGCATAAACACTTTTCAAGAAGATCTGACTGTAAAAATAAAAAAAGAAGTACCAGATGGTGTGGATGGTGTGCCAACCACACCTAAACCTTCTCTTGGAGAGATTTAAACTTAAAAAAAAAAAAGTCCTGCATGTATTTTTGATTAATGGCTGTCTGCATTTGTTGCAAAACCCCTCGATCATGATGTACGGTGCACCTCACTGCCAGGATTCAACACCTTGATGAGGAACAACAGAAAGCACGTTAGCAGCTGCTGCAATCTTCTGGGTTCTAACATCTTCGACCCCCTTTTTTTCTGTTTGTAGGTGTCATGGGTGAATACGAGCCCAAAATTGAAGTGCATTTCCCTACGTCGGTTCTGGCGGCTAAAGGAGTGACTGTCAGGCTGGAGTGCTTTGCTCTTGGGAAGTAAGTAAACAAGGACATATTGCACAAACATGGATAGTTGTTTATTATTGAAGTATCATATTAATCACTAGTACAGCAAACAACAAGCCGTCATTGCTCTGTTGCTGTGAGATCCTTTAGATTATGCCGCCTGTGCTCCTCTCTTTTTTTTAAATTTCATTATTCCATCACCTGAATGGGAAGCAGGCATATCTTGACTTCAGGCAGTATGTTAAGTGAGTGGAGAGAAGTGCTGCATCGTAATTTTGCTGTTAGATGGCATGTTAGTGCACGGGGGGAGGGAACGAATGGGGAATTCAGCCCTAGGGAAGCATGTGTTCTTATAATTGAGAGCCCTAATGTATCTGTGTTTCCTAGTTGCTTTCAGGGCCTGCTATGAATTTATAAAACCGAGGTTATGGGTTTAAAAAAATGGAATTGATGATCGTTTTTTCGCCAAGAGGGAAAACATCTTTTGTCCACAGAGAATGAATTCAAACCGCTCGGCACAGTTCCTGATGCGAGTTCTCTTTTTACAAACGGCTACCTTTGATAATGAAAGGAAAGGTTTCTTGGATGGGAAAAGTTTAACTTCTGAAACAAAAAATCAGAGTTTTGCGTGATATAACCACTTAATATTCCAGCCTTATTTGTATTTACTCAGGTTACAGTTGAATTTGATGCGTTTCTCATATATAAATAAAGAGAAGTAAGGTGCTGCCTAAACCCACAGTGGGTTTTCAGTGAGGCTATTATTTAGCACTTTTTTGATCTCCATTCAAAAATATGTTTTCGTCAAGCATAAAGTCTTAAGTTGTATTCACACCAGCTGCGATGTGCGACTGCTTCCTCTTTTTTGACGCCCATCAAACGTACTGATCAACACCTGCTTGACTCCCCGGCCGTGTGTGGTAGAAGCAACCACCAAAGGTTTTCTGGACTTCATTCATCCATATCATGGAAAACATGGATGATATTGAGTGAGCATCTTGGGTTTATATATTTTGGAGAGCTCTGCAGAGGTGCCAGAAAGCATATCGCCGTGTCTGGGTTGACCAGATCATTCAGAGTCTCTCCTGGTGCGGTGTACTAGCAAAGCATAGGATTGTGAGCTTCGTTACCCAGGGATCGGCTGCAAGGAAGGCTTGCTAACTCTGCCGTACTGTGGCCCTCGCTAGCTCTGCCAGACTCTGGGCAGTGGCGCTCTCAAGCCTTGTTGGATTCTGGAGAGGGTGCTCATTAGCTCTGCCAAACCCTAGGTAGTGGTGCTCGGTAGCTCTGCCAGACATTGGGTCGTGCTGCTCATTTACTCTACCAGACCTTGGGCGGTGGTGCCCACTAGCTCTGCCGGACCATGGGCAGTGGCGCTCTCAAGCCTTCTCGGATTCCGGACAGTGGCCCTCGCTAGCTCTGCCGGATTTCAGCTCTCACTCCAGCTCCATAGACTCTGTGACATGCTACCAACCTGTCCAGGGTGCATGCCACCTTTTCCCAATAGTAGCCGGGAGAGTCTTTGGCAATCCCTCGCCCCCAGCAGGTTAAGAAAATGGATGTAAGTTCAGGACAAAAACTCTTGCATCGAGCAGCCATATTGGATTTGTATTCTACCCGCTGTTCAAGTCCCCGAAAACATCACATCCCCAGAGCTGAACCTGTTATTGGTCGACGTTACTTGTCAAGCCTGACTGCGTCTGCCACTCAAATCGTGCCACACCACGTAAATAGCACTGCTGCCAGACTGACACGCCATGCCCGACGCCCAAGTTGCGCCACAGGACCTCAGATCTGTACAATGACTTAACTTTAAAACTAGACGCTGGGAAAATTGCATCCGGTGTAAATGCAACTTAAGTCAGAAATGTCCTTTTGGCTAGATATGGGCCATATGTGGGAAAATCTGAACAGGGCACACAAGTGACCCACATACAGTTGCAAGATCGTAGACTGCTCGCTGAGTCCATTGAGCGAAAATAGTCATGCACATTTTTTCCTACCTGTGAACAAAAATAGTCATAGTGAAGACTAATACAACATGGGTAAAGCAGGTGTAATGCTGGCTTGTCTTACAGATTTTCATTTCATCATCCCCATATCCTACACACTGCATAAGTTAGTGCTGGTCAACTGATGGGTGCACCCTCATTATATACACTACCTGACAGATAGAAATGAGGAAATTAAACAATCAGAGCATAGTGTGTGGAAATCCTACAGCCATTCTACTGGCACTTTGATATCACCTGCAAACCCTGTGTGCGTGTTTTTTTTTTTTTTTTTACAGTTTTATCAGTTCTATTCTGATATATGAAACACTTTGTGTCATACAATTCTGTTCGGGCACAAACCGCAATTATTAATTTCTCCTGAATTATCAATTTACAAACAGTTGGCACTTTCACGTTTTGAAAAGGATGCTACCCATACATCGCTAACAAATTCAGGTCCCTGATCAGTAAACTGATTCAACTTTCAGTGTGCATTCTGTTTTGTATCTAGAGCCTGAAAACGGTCTTACAAACGTGTGTAGCGACACATGAACTTGAGAGTTTTGGACATAAAGGCCCAAAACAAAGACTTAAACCTGTCAATTGTATATGAATAACTTTGTCTGTGGGCTGATTAAAAATCTAATTCATAAATATCTACTTTGTTTTATGTTGTCACCAAAGACCAGACACTGTCATGTTAAGTAGATAGAGCAAATGTGACAAGAGAAGGGATGATTAATGCTGGGAGTCTGAATCTGCTTGAGTCACTTTGTCTCAAGGGAGGGTTTTTCTTTAATTTCCACTTGAAGATGAATACATCTTAGGCCTAAATAGTCTGTGTGACAAACAAAAATGAAATCTACTGTAAGTATTAACCAACTCCTGCTGAGAGTGGCTTCAGGCAAGTGACCATGAACGTAAAACACTCAGCTGTGGATTTGTTTTTTAAGTTCCACATTTATTTTGTATGAAATATTAATCATTTCAGGGGCTTTTGAGTTAAGATTAATTTTTGTTTAATTACTTATTCATGATTGTTCATCTACTTCATCAACTTGTTTATTTTTTTAGCAATGTAAACAATTAGTGGCAAGGCCTTTAAATTCATTTTTTATAGTTTTAAATTGATCTTAATTACCATGTTCCTGTTTTCTTTTTCCCAAACTATTTTTACTTCACTTAAATGAATTGTAAAATTTTAAATTATTTATAGACAGTTTATTGTATTTAAACTATTTTATTTGTATTTATACGGTTTTTCTATGTGGGATAGAGGAATTGGTTTTTAATAGGGATGTCGGAAATCGGGCCCGATCACGTGGTTGAAGACTCGATCGAAATCGGGCTCCGTTGTCCGATCAGGATCGGATATTTCATTTATTCTTATCATGATCAGCGCTTTACATTTCAAACTTATTATTCCGAATAAATACTCCATTAGAAGTCTGCATGTCATGAACAGATCACAACATGTTAATCCCGGTGTAGGTACCACATATGCTCGGCCTGCAAGATCGGCTTGGGGGTTTGCGACTTGATGACATGTAAGATTGTGATTGGTCCAGACCATTACACCACTGTCACATGACACAGGAAATGACACACTTCCGCCAATACAATGCACGGACTCTTCCCGAGTAAAGAACCGAGGAAGTCCGAACAGATATGCAAAGAACCACAAAAGGAAGCTGAATATTTGCAATCAAGAGGGAATCATCACAGGATAATGATCGTTATTTTAGTAGAGAGAAATCGGGCTGGGAAGCAGGAAGTTTGAGCTAAAGTGGATGCTCACGAGTAGCATGCTAGTTTGCTGTGGTTCGCACATTTAAAAAAAAGAAAGTAGTCATTCACACGTAATATTTTTCAAAATACATCCTGCCAATGTTGAACTTCTTTTTGGTCGCACGGACCGGATGAAGTCCCGCTAGGATATGCAGCTCACGTTCTGCTCAGTTACACAAACACTGAGGAGAGCAGACGTTAGTGAAGGAGCTGTCAATGCCAAAATAATAAATAATAGCCCGAGCAGATTTGGACCCTTTTTTTCCTTTCTTTTTTTTAAATAAACTTTATTGTAAACATCAGTTTCAATACAGAAAAAGTGAAAAATAACCAACTTGTTTGTTGCTGTTGTGTGACGTCATCACTGGTTGCAAGCCCCCGAGCCGTTCTCCCAGGCCGAGCATATGTGGTGCCTACACCGAAAAACGCAGCAGAAAACGGCAACAGTTCAAGCAGAGGACTCATTTAAACAGTTCAATAAAGCTAGCTAGCCGATCACGGATTCAGACTTCCGCGATCAATAACTCTTTTGAAAATGCTTTAAACTGACAGCAAGTGTCTCTAAACAACAACCTCTGAAGTTATTTCAACAGAAAAAGATAGTTTTGTTATTTTACTTGGCTATTAAAGCTACTTCTCAGAAGTGTTCTATTTAAGTTTTTAATGATTAAAGAAGATTGATGAAATCTAAATAAGGGACGACACAAATCTGTTTATTCAATTTGTTCATGTTTTAGATACGTTACAAAAGTATCCGATCGGGACTCGGTATCGGCAAATCCACAAAATCCAATGACTCGGAATCAGATCGGGGCCAAAAAACCTTATTGGGACATCCCTAGTTTTTAAACAACTACTGTCATCCTGTAGATATAAATAAAGTTACCTGTGAAGCTGAGGCCCAGTGACCATTCATCAGCTTCAAATCCCGGCTGTGTGGAGTTTGCATGTTTTTCCTAAAATGGCTTCAAGTTAAGTAACCACTTGAGGCCATGTTTGTTAGTCTTTTACTCAGTCTTGACTAATCATTCGACTCCTGGACTGATTTTGTCCACTTTTCTTCCCTTGGAATTTACACTTAAAGTAAGTTAAAATTTGTAAATTTTTACCGTACTTTAACCAAGGTTATACGTAAATCTAATGCCTTAGGTTGGAGTTAAACTTGAAGTGCTTATTCAAGTTACAGTGAAAATAAGGTTTTCAGTGAAACATATGTCAACTAAAAAAAATAAAAGAAATGACCTGTTGCTGTCTGGGTTCTTTTTTTCCTTTTACAAGGATTCTTTGTTAATCACAGGAGTTACATTCCAGAAATAAGCTGCAACAGATGAAATCCGTGAAGTAGTCAGCTTTATCTTTTACTATGACTATAATGCTGTAAGGCTTTTAAACCTAAAGCTTTATAGACTTTTCTCAGACAGGATTTAACATTTTCACATTTTTCTCTCTTGTTTAAACTGTCAAAGTTGAAACTTTTATAAGAAAGTAAATACTGTGTAATAATAATAATAATATATACTGACAGGACTGAGGAGATTGATTAACAATGGTTGGCAGCCAATGAGGAACACAGTGTACTGTAAAAATAAATATATAGGATGCAAAATTCAGGGAAAAAAACTGGGGGACCGCATTATGGCGAGGGACCACTGATTTAAAATGGGACAAAAAGCCACAGAACAATCAGCACCATAGTCTTTATTTATTGTTTAATGTTTGTGCTGCGGCAACACTGAGATCTCAACTATACTGCTCTCAGTTATTATTTATCAACATTAAATTGAAGCACACTGTACTTTCATGGCAGGCTTTCATGTCTAATGCTACATATGTGTCATGACGGTTCAATAACTTGCAGAACCTAGCTTCATGAACACGTTTTTAGCCTGTATTTGTTCACACTGTACTGTCATTACCCCCATACTAGTGCATGTAGTTGGAAGAGGCTTGGTGCAAAATGTCAACTCACAAATCTGGCTTCAAGCTTTTACTTTCAAAGCCCTGTTCCGACATATATGACTGACTTGATGCTGTATGATAGGTTGCATTCGTTGTTTGTATTTGCACATGTTGCATGTATGATTCCTGATTGATTTTCAAATGGTGTCCACTACTGAAAAGGACACTACCCAAGCATCACTATCAAATCACAATCCATGATTTGTCAAAGTTCAACTGGTTTAACTTTCAACATGCATTTAATTGCCAAGGGTTTTGCTCTTAAGAGTCCAAAAAACTGTCTTAAAAACGTGCCCACCAACGTGTGAACGCAAGAGTTTTGATCCCTGAAGCCTGAAACGTGAATTTTTACATCAGTTTTTCATTGGAAATAGCCTTTTGGATATGCAATTCTGAGCCCGGAGTGAACGTAGCATAACAGAGAGAGCTTCATGCCTAACAGTCCAGCAGTTTCTCTCCTGCTGCCTTCATTCAAGCAAATTATGTGTGATGACTTTCAGTCAGACAGTGATCCCACTGCCTGCTCCTTTTACTCAGAGATGAATGATTTATCAATGTTCCCCATTAAGACATGCCCGTCTTTATATAGTGCTGAAAATGAAGTTAAAATGGGGTTTGTACTCGTGTTGATCAATATTTATGATGGGACCGCTATCTAGTTAGGGGCAGTTCTTCACTTGTTCTTGCGAGAGCTCCATGTCTGTTTGATATTCACCAGTGGTGATACATTAAAGGCCACCTTCAAGGACAAAGACAGACAGGGAGCAGCAGGGGAAACTCCTGAAAATGTCATTTGATGAGATTTTTCACTCTAAAGTAATTCCGGAGAGTAAAATACTGTCACTGCGTTAAGGCTTAATGAAGTGACGAGTGACAAAATCACAGTTTTATTCAAGTAATTTGTTGATAATGACAGAAAATATGCAGATTCACAGTTGTTTACTTGGCACTTCAAAGTCTAAAACTAAAGGCAACCTTCTGTGATGAGAACTGATGAGTGAGAAAACTCAGAGTTAGACTGGGCTGGACTGATGGTGATTGATGCTGCCATTACAGCTGAAAAGACCATTACTGTCTGTGGTCTGTAATACTCCTGCGGACGTAAAAAGATAAATAAATCCAAACACAACCTGCAGAGTCGACACCAGACCAGTCGGATCTGGAGAAAGCAATGTATTCATTCATCTTTTCTAGGTAGAAGTCCTGCAACTCCCTTGATTAGACTCAGCTAAATGTATCTTTGTTGTTAAGTTACACTTTTTTAAGGCTCCTAGCAAAGCTTTAGTCACGTGTACTCATACAGGGGATGTTGATTGTTGAGTTGTTCTGGCGCATGTAGGGTCATAGACAGGAGCAACCACATCTCAAGGGGAGCAAGGTGTCTCTTGCAGTCCCTTGAGGTTCGTATGAAAGCGGGTCATGAAAATGGGACAAATGATTGTCCTGTATGTGGTAAAGTGAAATATAAGGCGAATGTAAGTTCCTCCCAATTATGATGTACAGATGTATAGATGCTGTCTAATAGTGTCGTTTTGCCACACTCTAGTTCAGGGGTGGGCAATTGTTTTGACACGTGGGCCACAAAGGGTTCTAAAATTTGGCATAAGGGCCGGACGGAAGGAGAGATTGGGTAATTAACCTCCTAAACTAAAAAAATAATATGGAATTTAGAGAAAAACATGTTTTAACTTGGATTATAACAGAGCAAGTGGAAAAGGAAGTCAAACAGTCCTTTAAACTTCTTTCAGTCATCAACTGGTAGTCGTGCCTTTTTTGGAAGCATCACAGAACAAACTCAACTACTTGTTTCGAGGTCTCATTTCCCTTAAAATATCTATTGACCAGGAAATGGAGTATTGAGAAGAAAACATCTGGTCCTAATATTCCTCTTACTACCAAATCCAAATAAAATCTTTCACCTTCTCACAATTCTTTAACAACATTTTGTTTATTTAATTATGTTTTCTCTCTTGAAATGTATAAACAGTATGTCAATGTTGGTTCCTGTCTTTAAATGGCTGGATAGCCTGTATCAATTCATACTGTAGAGTTTCACACCACGATTCACTTGCAAGTCCATGTCTGTGCAATAAGTCGACTATTTTGTGGAACTAAGGGCAAATTTGCGTAATAGGGGTACTAATATAAGAGTAATATTTTTCTATTTTTTATTCTTCTGTTGTGTTTTTTAAACTTGCCTTAAATGGTACATTGTGTTATTGTGTTTAACTTTTTTTTAATACACGCAACTGAAAGGACACTGTCTGGAATTTCGTTGCTCATGTAACACATCCCAATGACAATAACGCCTATTCTATTCTATTCTATTCTATTCTATTGTAAGTCAATCAAATTATTCCAATTTTAGGCAAGCAAGAGTTAATCTGTTTGGTCCACAACAAAATAGTTTTGAGTTTCGTTTACGCCTGCCAAACACAGTTAGATGTCCAAGAACAAAAACATTGATTGATAGCAGGGAAACAACAGCAAGATGACTAATTATTTAGACTTTTGAGAACCTCAGCTTTAAGAAAACGTTAACAGCTGCATTTATTCACACTCTTTAATGTCACCCTTAAACCTCTTTCTATATCCTGTGCCTTTATAGAAGTTCTATTTTTTTTTTATGTTCATTTTTGAATATAATTTTCCTAAACTTGACATTTTTCTTTGATGTCCTCTTTTCTTCAAATAAATAAAATAAAACAACAAACTTGTCGAAAAGCAAACACATCTTTTAAATAACACTTGAGTAATAATAAAATAATATATATTACTATCATTTTTGACATTTTTGGGCAATAAATATCCATAATAACTCGTAAAAATATTTAAAAAACATGAACTCTTCTCCCCTAACAGTTGTATATTTTCCCATAAAAGTGTCAAACCTGAACTGCAGAACTTTCATTTAATTGCACAAATAAATTGTACAATCTTTTATAACAGAAATAAACACGCTGTGACTCAGCCTGCTGCTAATAACATTGCAATGCTTCTTTGTTGGCACACGTATAGTGAAGCCATCTATGTAAAGTAACAATTATTTCTCAGAGCCGCTCCGGAAAAAGAGATGAATCAATAAGTAGGAGTCAATAAAACCTAGATGGAAGGTCCCAAAGGTCCAAATGAAAACTGTACACTCTTGTCTTTCATAGGAATGATAGCAGTCCAAAAAGAGAAAGAAAGCCGCCACGTTGTTAGTCTAATTATTCTCAGTGACAGAAGGGAGAAAATTAAAGGTTTATATTGAGTCCTATAGGAGTTGATCCAACGCCGTTGGAGCTGATTCAGTTTTCCCTTCTCTCACATCTATTATAAAGTTATAGATACAACCATGTGTTGCAATTTTCACTTATATATTGTGGTTTGATAAAACAGCAAAAATTGAAAACATATTTTTAAATTCTCTGCTCTAAAAGCAGCCGGGAGTGTGAAACGCTGCTTGCAGCTGCCATTTGAAGGAATATTAGAGTGTGAAGTTCGCCGTGGTTCAAAAGGCTTCATTTGATTGGCTGCACATTCAACCCACTCAATTCTACTCGAAATATCATGACATGTGGTGGATGCTTTTATCCAAACAGCCATAGAGGTGTGTGGATATACTTTCAGCTTCTGCGACCCCAGAGGGAATCAAACTCTTGAATAACCGCTTACGCTCCTCGTGGAGCAGCACATTATCGGCGGCATCACGAGGAGGCTCTTAACACATCTGCTGCTTTGGTTAATGTGTTTGAGAGATGGTTGTTTTAGCTGAGATCATGCAGGTAAAAAAGGTTTCATTTAGATCATTTGGACTTTTTACAGGCACCAGAAAATTGTGGGTTTAGCAAATACATTGTCTACATTTTCAATAATATGACAGAACTTGGTTCTGTTTTTTTTTTCTTTTTCTTCTTCTTTTAGAGCTTTTATTTTTGAGGGCAGAGCAATTGTATGGAAGGCTAATTAAGATGTAATTTCAGATTGTGCCTTTGGGCACAAACTTTAATTGAAAGCTGCAGCACCTCCCAGTAACCAGGAAAAAATCATATTTTGGTGGTTTTGTTTCGTCTTTTTCTAGTTTGGGTATATTTTGAGTAGAAAGTTATAATATTTGAATGTTTTTTTTCTAAACAAGTCATTTTGTCTGAGTAAAATATTCTCACTTAAGTCATTCTCTCATTCATCAAGTAAAAATAGATCAATTTGTCTAGAAATGAGACAAATATTCCTCTTAAAATGTTCTGTTTTTACCTCAAATTTGTGTTTTTAGGCCTTATAAAAGTCTACAAGGACCAGATTTTTTGTTTGCATTGTTACTTTCTCACTACAAGTTTAAGTAAAAATTTAATCTCCACCACATATGCAAAATCTTACCAACATTTTGGATACAGAGAACGACCCCTCCTCCTCCAATATGCAAAAATATGACATCATGGCTGGAGAAATGGTTTAAAAACTAAAATCTCTTCTGACGCTTAAAAAATATATTTCAAAATTTATAAACATAAAACCAAAGCACTTGTTTCAGGGATATCCAAAACACATTTTGAAATTATTATTACATTTTTGTGACATTTGTCCATTCTCTGGGAAAGGTAAACGTTTGATCTCATAAAAGTGAAGTGTACAACCGCATCTGAAGTTTTTTCGACTTTTGACCTTGAGAAGAAGCTTGCATATTGGATTTTCCTTCTACAAATGTAACTCCGCCTGGGAATTTTGACATATCTCCTCATAGTTCACTGAGCATCATTGGGAAGCTACTTGGGGAAAAATGTTGGATTTAGAATTTGTAGATTTTTAGTAGCATTAGTGTGGCAAACTCGCAAAAGTAGTGCTCCCCTGATCACATTTTTTGTGCCAAAATATTATTTAAAAAAAATGCAATACATGAATTGTTGGCTCTTGCTATATGAAACAATATGATATACATTGGATACCTCTAAATACTAAAAAAAAAAAAAAAAAAAAACTTATGTGCAGCACTATATAGTGCCCTGGATTTTAAAAACAATTTGGACACACTGCTTCTTTTTTTTTTTTTTTTTTAAATCAGCAGATATGACTTTCCAAATTTAACAAAGTGAAAATCTAATCAAAACAAACATTTTACTCTGTTTTGATGAAGAAAATGTTGAGTTTCTTTTTTTTAAAAAAGAACACATTTAAGCACATTTTTTTTTTTTCGCAAAAACTGTTCAAACCCAAAGCATTGTGGTCCATATTCCCTTATTTAGTGAGCCTCAATGTACACTGGTATTACGCAAAGACTTCTGGGAAATTTCTCACAATTTAGGAATTGTAGAATCGGACAGCACTACAACATGGCAAACACACTATGTAGTACACTATGGAGTGAGTAGTGAAGAATTTTGGACATACCCACTATTATCATTAAAGAAATGTGGGTGCGTCTACCAAAAAGCCTCCGTTGCTAAGGAAAACCAAAAATATACTTTTGCAGATTCTTCTAAAAATGGCATCCACCTGTTTGTCATCTTCAGGCGACCAACAAATAAAATGGTTGCTATGAAGAAAAAATTAACAGAAAAGTCATTATTTGGAAAAAGAAAAAGTATGGATTTTTTTTGCAAAGGCATAGCGGGGAGGGGCGTGTCGCTGTCACTCAGTGCCAATGAGGGCGGGTCAAAAGGGGGGACAGATAGCAACTACGGGCCTTTCGAATCTTTAATTTATGTATAAATGTAATGGTAAATAGATAAAAAAGGACCAACGTGGTCAGGATTTTTGTGCCAGCTTCTTTGTAAGTCACTGGCTTGAAGAGTTTCTTGTTTTCAAAGTGAGGGGGCCCGGTCCCTTCTGGCTGCTCCGCGTTCCTCTGAGCATGTGCCGCTCCTCATTACTCAGCCTCCAAAGAGAAAATCCCGCCGTGGACTCACAAAGATTCACCGTCATGTTCCAACCCCTCCAGGTCTCTGCGGGTTTCCTTTGTTCTCGGGCTTGTTGAGGGTTTAGTCAGAGCAAAAGGTCTCCAGAATTTTTCATTACTAACATACAAAGCGCTTCTCACCGACCCCATGCTGCGCTTGTGAATCCAGATTCCATCGGCGAGCACGGCGTTCTCTCTGCATCGAGACGAAATGCACAAAGACAAAAATAATACTTTTTTTTTATTATTTAAATGTTCTGCAGATATCATTTTCATCAGTTAGGAGATTTTTAAAAAACCTTTTTTCAACTGCAGATAATGAAACATTGCATTTCATCCTCTAAAAATTGTGTTTGCAAATTAAAAATCAAAATTACAAGCTTTAACTAATGTTCTACGGAACATTGGTCACACAAAGCTCTGATCCTAAATGAAAAGTAACACCTTGTTTAATTCAAAGCATGCTCGGAATTCTAATTTGAGTCTGGGTTGCAGCCAAGGGCAGTTCTCTGTCCTTGTGAATGGATAAGAAAGCTCAGGGATGTTACATTTCCATCTCCACTAAATGATTGATGGATTCACAGGAGGTTCGTGTGGTGTCACATTTCCATCTTTCAGAGAGCTGTCAACTCCACTTGTCAGACAAGAGAAGACTGACACTGAGCACATTATAGGGCGTTCTGTCTCGCCGTGTGAAACTCATCTGTCGGGCGAAACCGAAAGGATAAAAAAAGGACGTGAGCGCATGATTTGATGGTGTTCTGCAGATAAAAACAACAATAAATTCTCATTTTTACGGCTCGCTGTGTCGCAGATGAAAGACCAGCACAAATTATAGACAATTTCTTTATGATTAAATTGAATTATGCTTTGAATTAATCCTAGAAAAGTTAGTTAACTGGAAACAGAGATGAATAAATCAGTCATTAAACACGAACACAGGCTTTTTTTCACATCCATAAGATGAAAACAATCACATTTTTTTCTTTTGTACTTGTGTTTTCTCACTCTATTCTCTATGTCTGCTAATACAACGGCTCGATGAGTCTCATTATGCAAACATGACATTTTTCAACACAGAGTTACATCATTACGGCTCCAATCCTTGATTGCATATAGAAACTGCTTGTGTTTGTGAACAACTGTTTTCTTCTCACAGCCCGGTGCCGACAATTACATGGAGGAAGATAAATGGCAACATTCCCAAAAGAGCCCGACTTCGGAAGTCCCAGGCCGTATTAGAGATTCCCAACATTCAGCAGGATGATTCAGGAGTTTACGAATGCAAAGCTGAGAATCCGAGAGGAGGAACTGCTTTCAAAGGGCATCTGCAGGTCTACAGTGAGTCTCACGGCGCTATTCACACAAAAAAAGAATCACTTTGTGTTCCTTTGGTTGCGGGTTGTGAATGTGGTGTGACCATTCAACAGAAAATAACTTAAACTCTCATTCTTTGGTCTTTTATTGAGAAACGATTTGGCCACAAAAATAATACACAACTTCAATGCAGCTCTGCAAAACTCCTTTAATTCAGTTTAGATTTAATGCACTTTACATTTATATCCAATAATTTATTTCTGGTCCACAAACGTAGAAAACCATGCTATATCAAATTTGTTCAAAACTCATCTGGGAGTTTAAGGCCGACTTTTTGTGTTTTTGGTGCTTTTAAACTTTTTGACTACCGAACCAACACAAAATCTGTTTAAAAAAAAAAAAAGAATTTTTTTCTAACGGTTATTACCTCACGGGAGTAATATGCATAATTAATGTTTTTAAAAACATGAATAGAGGTGGGATTACAGTATATAAATTTGCTTCTTCCCACCCTTTTCAAACAAACAATTAAGCTCTACTTGACTTATTTAAATAATCAAATGTAACTTAAGCGTGTCTTTGGTTATGTCTGTTTTTTTAAATCAATAATTTTTTCTGGAATGAGTTTGATAAATCTGTGGGATTTTTTTTTTGTCTTACAATGTCAACAAATTATGCTTGAAATAAACAAAATCACTCAATCAATCAATCAGACAAACAATCAGTATGTGCTCTACCGTTTGATGGAGGGTTAACATGTTTTCAGGGGCATTTTGTTTAAGCTCAAAATTGCCTTTCTGGGGATTTCTTTATTCAACTTGTTGTGAAAAAGATCCTATTTGGGACATAATAAATTTGCTATATGGGCCAGATCTCTGAGCTTTCTGCAACAGGGAGGGGAAAAGGGGGCGGGGTTGCCCGTGCCAACAATTCCACCCACCAGACAATTTTCTAATAAACTAATGCTGCTCTTTAGAAGTTATGTCTCAGAAAATAACAGGTGTTTTTTTTCTTTTTTGGCTAAAAACAGCATAATTGTAATTAAAAAAAACACTTTTAAAATAGATCAAAAGGTAATCAAAGTGGGTCTTTGAGGATAATTTTTAGGGCTTTAGCCATTGTTCTCGAAGTTATATCCCATTCAAATTAAGTATGCTGCAGATCTGTTCTCCCTATAGTTGCAGACATATTGCTGGTATCAAAGTATCACATTTTTATACATGTGTTATAAACGTGAGCCATCTTTAGGGTTTGGTACTTTTAAAGTTAAAACATCAAACGTGTGCAAGTGTCACACATCACTCAGATATATATGTATGTGAGCGTTATTATCAAATATTTAGTCAAATGTAATTGTGAACATGTGATAACTTTTAGGTCATGATGAAGCTAAATTCCTGGCTCATTAAATCATAGATTCAGGTTCACTCCTAACTGCAAACAGGTGAACAACAGCCTAAGAGTCTGGAGAGCAATCAGGTTAAACTAAGACGTGCTGGAACTCAAATGAGAACATTTTAGTTTGTGCGAAATTGAAAAAAATAGGAGATTTTTTTCAGTACTTGTTGATCCTAAATCGTCTTACATTTTTGCCAGTTTTTGTCACTAAAATAAAAAATGTGATTAAAATTTAAAAGAGATTTGAGAGACCTGCAAAAAAAAAACTTAGGCTATTTTGGGAAAATATTCCCATTTTTTTTAGCTTTTACCAACACAAAATCTTTTGACTCAAACAGCACACATCTGCACATTTTTAACACCTCATTCTGGGTTACTGGGCTGCTGGAGCCTATCACTGTCACTGATGGGCAAAGGTGGGGTACACTCTTTTTTTTTTACACTTCAGTTAAAGAAAATCTACTGCCTGTAACATTGTCTCTAATCTGCTTTTGAAAGGATTAATCCTTAAATCATTTCTTTTTTTAAGCTTTTTTTCCACACAAAAAAGTACTAATTCAAAAAAAAAAAAAAAGTGCGCCAGCGTTAGTGTTTAAGTCTGTAATTCTAAAGTTATCGAAGCTGATTCATGTCTCCTCGTTTCTCTTTGTGCCGTGTGCACAAGACTCACATAATGGACCGCCTCAACCTTGGGAAAACACATTTCCAAGACCCTGGACTTCTTGGCAACCTCCATTCTGTTGACATCACAAGGAGAATAGGGGGACTAATTTGTTGCAGCCTCGCACTAAATGTAATTTACACAGGTCAGCTGGTAGCTTGAACTTCCATTGTGAGGGGAGACCTCCATGACCATAATCACTCAATCAAACCACAAAAAGCAGGTTCTCCTGAAAATGGCATATGCATGGAGGAGAATGGAGCGAGCTCACCCAGTGCAGCTGTTCTGGGCTGAGGGTTAGCTCCATTTACAGGCTCGAATAAAAACTAACGCACAACACAAATCTGTTTGATTGACTTTATTGACTGGTTTTAATTGGTAAAAGGGAAACTTTAGCCAAAGAAAGTTTGCAGTTTTTTTTTCCTATATCATGATATTAAAGTACTAATGGTACAATAGTGTACACTGGTGTATAAAGCGCACCGTCTATTTTCAAACATCTGTCATATATATGGCCCACCAAACTATAAGGTATGTTAAGCGAGACAAAAGAGTGAGATATTTATATCAGTCAGTCAGACTGTATTACCTGCATTCATAGTACCTCTACTTATTGTAACACGCTACACGTTAGCCACATCATTGTATTCACAAAACATGTAACTCCCAACAACAGCTGCATTTTCTTTACACATATGCGCCAAACTTTGTCCAAATTCTATAAATTTTGAAAAAACACAATTTTGTAATTACACTGTTTCCATTAAATGCTATTAAAGCACAAATCAACCAAGTCGTTCAAAAAAATGGTGACAGATGTAAAAAATGCTTTGATTTACAGCAAATTCACATTTCTGTCACAGCGGTAGCACTTATCATCATCTATCAAAGAATGTCGGCGTCTTTTTCAGGTCATGCGTCTGCATGTTATAGGTGGGAGTGGCTACAGATGAAGCGGTTTTGAGAAATCATGTTTGGTGATTTACAGAGGAGCTGTGGATCCAACAATTCTGCATGACATGCTCAACTTATGATGAGCTGTGTGATGCTGTGACCTCTTGTGGCACGCTCAGCTAAGCGTGGTGTCCAGCTGTTGATCATGCGACTCATTTATTTGTTTTTAAAAAGTGTTTTTCAAAATATGTTAATTTTGATACGCCTCAAAAACCACCACCCCCGAGCACAAAACTTTTTGTCAATAAATGCGAGTTTTTTTGGGAGTTTTTTTTTGTTATTACAAATCCATTTACACTATTTTTATAATCAATGGAAATGCAGCTATTATTTGCAAGACGTGAAACAACAGACTGATATCAATAAAACAAACAAACAAACTACGGTAACTCCTAACCCTGTTAGTTACACGCAAAAAAAAAAATACAGTCCGACCGCTAAATGTTAGCGTATTTACAATCATAACCAATCTATTTGCAACTTGTAAAAAACAGATCAATCCCACTAAAAGAAACGTTTCTGTGACTACGCTAGTTCCCAATATTGTTAGCAACACGTACAAAAAACGCAATCCGACACCACCACACATTAGCCATGTTAGCGTATTTATAAAAAAACCCAACCTTTTTGCAACTTTAAAAAAACAGACAAATACCGCTAAAAAAAATGTTTCTATGACACTCCCAGGCATCTTAGGAACACATGAAAAACTAAGTTCAACACTCTAGTTACATTATCGAATTCACAATGAAACCCAATGTTAAACTGTCTGGCTCTTCTAACAGTTACCACAACCACTATAAAAGATCCTTTGGGCTACAAGGTAAACTGTCCTTTTTTAAAAAGTTACGGCTTTTATGACTCCTAAAAAGCAGTAAGGTGTAAATGATTTAATTCATTCAAATTTAGAAGTAAAGGATTCCTATGTTCCTTTGGCTGTTTTTTGCTATTTATTCTTTAGTATGTAGGTATTATTTATGCTCTACATCATTTTTATTCCAAAATGATAGGTAGGGCTGTAATACTGCTCCTCTTCTAAAAAAGTTAGAATTTGAGATGGAAGGAAAAAGAAGATTAAAAGAAAACCTCTCTGCCTGTACCGTATTCAGATCCTAAGTTGTCTGAAGTTTATGACAGACATTTTCTGCAGTGCCTGAATTTGAGAAGAACATGAGGCGGGAGCTTTGGACACTCAAAGACAGACTGTGCGCTTAAAAAAAAAAAAAAGACAGAAAAAAAGAGGAAGAGGCTTATTTTTAATGGAACCCTCAGAAAGGGGATTGTGTAGTTTACATAGATCATGGAACAGCCTCGTGGAGAAAAAAAAAAATGATTATCCCAGATGTGAAACAAGAAGGCTTCACTTGTTATTCAACTGGAACTGGTTTTTGGCATCTTAATTTTCCGCAGTTCCTATTATCTCCCCACAGTTTTGAGCTTGCAAGCTGCACAGTGTTACAAACAAACATGAAAGTGAGCGGCATTCGGAGGGGAGACAATGCTCCCCTCTTCATGACATCTATGCAACTCTTAGTCCCAGAAAAGCCCAGGCTTCCTTTTGTTTTGTTTTGTTTTGTTTTATGGTGTGCATTGAATACTAATTTATTATTTACAATTCCATCAAATAGAGGGAGTGAAGTCAGTCTGTTTGGGAACAAATGTCTCACGCTTTTATTGTGACATCTCAAAATGTCCAGGGCAAAAGTTAAGGGAACAATGTAACCAGAACTAATAAAAATATTATCTGAAGTCCCTTGTGAGCCTCTTAAAGTGGTTTTGTAATATGATTATGACATTTTTAGCCAAAATCAAAGAATCTGTCTGGTTTTTGAGGACATAGTTTCTACAGGGTGGTAGTCGTTCAATAGAAATTCATCTCTGAGTTGGTGCAGAGCAACCCCGCCACCCTTCCCCTCCCCATTGTTGAGAGCTTGAAGCTTTAGGCCCGCCCAGAAAATTTTCTACGTCACAAATACAATCTTTTTCAACTTGTATTTATTCATCTTCTCCTGATTCTCAATAGTTTGTAGGGATTTCCCGATCCAATCACGTGATCGGAAATCAGGGCCGATCTCGTGGTTGACCACTTGTTTGAAATCAGACTTTATCCTCCAATCAGGATGGGATATTCTGTGATTTAACTTCTTATGACCCGAGCTGTCCTTCGATATGCCTATTTTATTTATCTGAGTGAGAAATAAAAATTAAGAAAATGTATTACTGTGGTAATATAACCGAAAATGTGATGTCTTATAAACCTAATAAAATAATCACTTAATCTTAAAAAATAACTAACAAATAAAAACTAATAATGATATCAGCTAGTCATCAAATTCATGCTAAATAAAGTCATCATTCATTTTAAAGAATTTAAATGAGGACAGGAATCATATCACATGGTTAAAAATGTTCAATAGCTCTAAAGATATTAAAGCTGAAGTCACTAAACTTTCTCCCATGACTAATTATCATTTACATAACAAGAAAATCTTTTTTTTTTTCCTAGTTTATATTTGCTCTGTTTTTACTTGTTTATTAAATCTAATTCACAGAAGAGTTATGTAAAGAAGGTTAATGAAATAAAAATAAGGGACAACCTAAATCTGTTTAGTCAATTTGTTATTGTTTCAAATTTGTTACAAAAGTATCGGATCTCGGTATCAGCAGATACACAAAATTGAATGACTCGGAATCAGATTGGGCCCAAAAACACCTGATTAGGAAATCCCTCATAATTTGAAGAATAGCATATTCAGAAATATAATTTAGAGCTTATATTTCTTCATACGTGTCCACCATTATTAGGAAAATCCCCCAAAAAATGTTCAAAATGCAGTTTTCATCAGATTGTGTCTGTAAACTGTGTTTTTATGGGTATTTTATTGACCTTTTAAAATGTTAAAAGTTGATGAAGAAAGTTGTTTTTTAAATATCTGCACATTTTTATGAAACGTTTGTATATTGTTTAGATTGCATTGTAACCTTCCTTACCTTTTTACATTGTAAAGCATGTTTTGATATAAAATAATGCGTTTTTCAAATATTGGACTTCTTATGAAGTTAAGTTTGCTTATTCTTAAATAAAATAACCGGCTGTATTCATGTATTTTAAGTTGGCACAAACAACCATACTTGATGTGTTTCAAGGATATATATATAACTTGTATAATGTTTTCTTTGTTGTTTTTAAAGCTCTTCCTCAGTGGGTTAGAATGATTAATGACACTCAGATGGATAGCGGAGAGAAACTCCAGTGGGAGTGCAAGGCCATCTCGAGGCCGCGGCCCACCTATCGCTGGCTTCGTAATGGTTTGCCCTTGGCATCCCAGGTAATGCGCAGCAACCCCTTCTTTGTTGATTGCACAATGAAACGTCTAATTATCCCAGCAAATGCATAACTCCCGTTATGCAGCATTGTCTCGCCAAAGTGCGTCCAGACATTTCTTCTCGTTTCAGGGTCGAGTGGAAATAATGAATGGGGAGTTGTCCATTCACAAAGTGCAGCAGACGGATTCCGGGATGTACCAGTGTGTGGCAGAAAACAAATACGGGGCCGTCTACTCTAATGCGGAACTCAAGATTTTGGGTGAGAAGCATTTGGATGATTAAAGATGATAAAAATAGCTAAATGTTGTCCTTCCTTGCAGCACATTCCATTATTCTCTGCAAACCGAGCGCTAGCGTGCGACCGGTGGGTGATAGGCAGGGCAGATTGAAATGCAAGCAGGCAACGCTGTGCTGTGAGATATGCTGATTGCCAATCAATGGTCCCTGATTTAACCCAGGCGGCGGACAGCATGAATAAAAGAAGGGCCCTCGTGGTTAAATTCACCGAGGTGTCTGTGATCAGAAAAAAAACGCCGGGACTTTTCCACTCCATGTGGAATGAAAATCAGAGACTTGGGAATATGGATGTGTACTAATGGGACTGAACAGTAGCGGAGAAATGAGCGGTCGCTTTGATGGATTTTAATGAGTCCATTATGGTCTTATCTCTGCGAAATCCCCATTGCTTTAAAGAAATAAATAAATAAACAAACCTGCACGTCATTTATTATTTCCACCAGGTATTCATTATCCAATGATTGCCATTATCATTTAGCAATCAGCTATAATTATCAATAATAGCCCAATCACGCGCCGTACGTTTTTTTTTAGTTTGAATGAGGCCAACATCACAAAGGGGGGAAACTAAAAATCCGTGCTCCTCCATCTCTCTGCTTCAGGCCACAAACAGAACAGTCACACTGAATAGCTGTCCACTATTCTGTGCTGATGCACTATTTTCTCCTTGTCATCCTCTATACTGGGACACATCTGGTGATATCCATTCCCCTTTCATGTTTCCCCGAGGCACAGCTTGATTTACCGTCTTTATGGCTCGCCCCTTTTTTCTTTTTTTGAAGGGGACTCTATAGCGTTTTTAAAATCTTTCTGCAAATGAATAAAGTCGGTCAGTTTCGATTTAAAGCTTTAAAAACCCACTCCGATCAGCTTTTGAGTTCTTTCAATCGCATTCCAAGTGGTCTTTTAATTTTGATTATGCCAATTTTAGCCAGTCATAAGCTTTGCAGACATGAACGATACTATCAGACTGAACAAACTGATGAAAAGGCAGAGTTGGTTATGGTCACCAAACCTGTCAGCCCTGGAGGAGGTCAGGGAGGACAAGATGCTGGTAGCAATCATGGAGAACACCGTTCTACCCCCTCAAATATAAGCAGACCTCTATCTTGTGGTTTTGTTTAAACATTCCCGCTCCCAACTCATTATAAATGGATGTATGGTTCGGGCCAACTTGTCGTTTTTTGACATGGTGGTTATCCCCATTAAATCAGGGGTTCCCAACCCTCGGGACATGGTACAGGATGCTGTAATGGATGCAAGACCGGTTTGAGGGCTGTGGATCGTTGCTTAGGTGGCGATCCGATACGATTCACGAATCGAACCACAATTCTTGCTTTTTAATATAATGTGTATTGCTATGTGTATTTACTAGATGGAGAAAAAATGAAATTATTTGTATTATATCACCAACATTTATACATTTAATTAGGACAGTAGATTAGAATCAAAACTGATTACAAAAAAAAAGAAAAAAACCCACAAAGATTCAGATAGAAAACACTTTTGTCATTTTAAAATTTTTTTGTCAACTTTCTGGTTAAGTTCAGCAGCAACATAAACAACATAAAAAAATGAATAAACATCACTGCTGTTTTGTATCATTTAACAGCAAAACTTGAAAATGTCTCCCACAGTATTCTATTCTCAAAGTTCTTCAATATTTTACCTTGTAAGCATTACACATTGGTGGAGAGGCCGTATAAAAAAAGTTTTTTTACGCAGCAGAATCAGCTGATTCATTTTGTTTACATCCGCGTTTCAGCAGCGCGAGGCTGCGTTTCTTCAGAATAAGATGGAGTTTCGTTAATTGTGTTAAGTGTTGAAGAGTTATCATAACCAAATGAAAGTAAACACTGAATCTGAAGCTCCTATGTAAAAGCTAAATATTTTTTTCTAAAGTTATGTCAGTGAACAGAGCTTCAGTCTCGGTTTTTGAACGGAAAAAAGCTCTCGCTAGTTTTACTTTGAAAACCGGAAGCTTCACCGACAAGTGTTTACTTCCAGTGGCTACCGCGACTCTTTTGGCTTTGTTTTAGTTCGTAACCTTAAAATCCAACATTAATCTGCATTCCAGAGGGAAAATACATCGTTCCCAGATAATATTTTGATCATATTTTACTACAATTTACTATATTTATAAAGATCGCGATCATCTTGGAAGTCACGAATATTCATACTCGAATTTTTGGGAACAAATCGCTAGTACTCGAGCACCCGAATACTAGTTACAGCCCTAACCGGTTTAGGGTTCCGGTCCGGTGCTCCATCCTGAAGTTTAGGGACCCCGGATTAGCACATGCATTTGTTCCCTGCCTGTGACCCAGCACTAAGCAGCCCTCAGACCAATACCGGTTCCCGACCTGGAAGTTGGATAACTGATTTAATGGGAACAGCTAGCACATCAAAAACAACAAGTTGAGGACACCCAAAACATCAAAAAGTGATGTGGAGGGGGCCCGAACCATACATCCTTATATGACAAGTTGGGAGTGAGAATTGACTAATTTAAAAAGGCTTCTTATATTTTTAGATTAGGTTATATGAAGGATTTTTTTATTTTTATAGTACAGTTCCATTTATACTTTGTTCTTGACACATTGAGCAATCCACATGGAGCTGAAGACCAGTTGAAATTAGTTAGGTGGGAGCTTCAAGGGACCTAAATCATACGTTTCCACTGACAAACAACGCTATACATGATCCTGCTGGCAAGATAGATATGTAGGTTTGGAGAAGATGACTATTTAAGGTGTCAGCTTTTGGGGTTCCCCTCTCCTGACTAACATTAGCCGGGAACTTCAACATATATAGGTGAACCTTATCTTTTAAGTCTTTGTCTTCGCATGCCCGAGACCTGGAGATCTCTGTACGAGTTTGATCCAACTTTGATTAAATTGACCACATTTCAGTTGAGTTTTTTGATCACTTTCTTCCTTATCAATGAACATGCAGATCTAATCTCACAGTTTTTGTATCTTTTTTTAAATATACAATACCTCTAAGGCAGGGGTAGGGAACCCTGGTCCTCAAGAGCCACATTCCTGCATGTTTTCTACCATACCCTGCTCTGGCATGTTCTTATTGGCTGAACACACCTGACCCAGGTAATTGTCATGAGTCCCTACACTGATTAGCTGGTTCAGGTGTGTTCAGCCAATAAGAACATGCCAGAGCAGGGTATGGTGGAAAATGTACAGGAATGTGGCTCTCGAGGACCAGGGTTCCCTACCCCTGCTCTAAGGTAACCAAACTTTCCTTGAGGGATGAAAGAAAGTCCCCCATAACCAATACCCGACTACCAAAAAAATGACCTTAAAGACCCACTCTGATCATCTTTTGGTTGTCTGATGTGTCTTTTTTTTTAGGACATAGATTAGGCGTAGCGCTAAGAGTTTGTTCCAAATTTGCCTGTGTGTTGTGGGCCAGACCTCGGTGTAGAAAACTCTGGTGACCCTCCCCTCATCATTTCTGAGAGTTCTCTTTTTGCATGCTCTTCCGCTAGCTTACAGCCCCTCACAACCCAAACCCAACAGTACCTGCGCAACAAAAATTGGATTATTTCGTCTGCTCTTGATTCATGTTATTAAAGAAAAGCTCAGAAATGTAATTTTAATCTTAATTTTCTTTATATAATTCTCTCATGAAATGCCACAAGAAAATGTGAAAAATGACCAAAACTACAGTTTTCAGTCGAGTTTAATCTAAGTTGATGAGGAGGAGCTTCTGCCCCGCTTGGAGTCAGAGTCACATTAGTGAAACTGGGAAGCCGTTGACGATTGTTTTCATAACTTAACCCTCCAGCGGCATCTTCCCACTGACCTGTGCTCCGCGGATGTCCAAAAAGCAAACACTATCCGGACAGATTACATGACTAATACCAGCCTGCAGATGAATGATCACTGGGGGCTACGCGGGGGCAGCGGCAGCCGCTCCCATCTGTGGGCCTGTCCCACATCCAGCTCTTCTGGGAAAGTGACGGCTGAAACTATACGGGCACCAGCTTGGATTAAAGCAAACCCACACTGCCACTGCTCCGTTTTCTGCTCTTTTTTTTATGTCTTGAGGGACGTCTGGTGCTGAGACTCATCCTCAAAGACACAAGTGTTACCGGGGGAGGGGTCAGCCTGTAGCCACAGATGGGACTGAATTGTCATTGTATATAAAGTCACCTATGCAGCATCATTCAAGATTTGAATAATTGGAGATGACAAAAGCCTGCAGCTCACGCATGGCCTTGTTGTCTTATATGGTTGCTTAGTGGTACCACATCCACCATGGCGCCCCAAGCCTTCGTTTAGGCCATTACTCCTTAATTCATTCTCTTGAGCAAGACATAATTGCCGGCAATGATTTTAGTATGTATTTATTATCCACTCAAGCAGTCTGGTTAAAAACAAAACACGCAAAAGCAACACAAATCATTCAACTGGGGCATCATTAGGTTGACATTTAGCCTCTAATTAGGCTGCACGGCATTAAGCGCGTCTACAAACTGGTTGTTGGTACTGAATTTGCGCAAATCAAGAAAATTGTGTTGTATGTGACTGTACATTTAAGGAGACCATGATATGCAGTTTGAATGCTTTGTCATTTGAAACATGTTAACATGTTCAAGATTTAATACCACAGCCTGTTTTTATTCTAAAAGTCGTTGGCAGGGTCATGAATGGAGACAACATTAAAATTAAAATGTGCATGGACGGCCACTGACTAATGTCAACTTTTAGAGAAAAATCCTCTGGCCGCCGTAAAATTTTAACTTTCTCTTAAAACCTCTGTGGTTACCGTGCAGCATGTAAAAACTGAAATGTCGCCACGCCATCACTTGCCTAATTTTCATTTTGGTCACCTGGCGCTGGAATTTTGGGATATGTGAACGTTAGTGTTTTAGGCAATCAACGTAATTGCAACAGATTCTGAAGCAGAGAAAAGCAGCTTTACAGTAGTAAAACTTTTACTCAATTTACATAAACTAACTTATTGCGATGCTTCAGTATCCAAATACTGTAAATTGCATTAATACTCAAAAGTTTTTTATGGTAGTTCAAAGATTGTGTGATGTTTCCTGTCCACCAGTAAGAGCTGTGATATTAAAGGGTCATTCCTTCTATATACAAGCAAAAATATCCCTTTAAATTACCAAAATGCACACTCTCTTCTCCACACACAGTCTAATGCATTATGAAACAGAACTATGAAAGAGCAGACACAGACACCAAAATGACACATAATGACTTGCAGGAGTTTTTTCTTGGTCAGTTGAAAGACTTCTGGCTGTATATTGTGTTTTTATTGACAAAACCTTTCCAATGAAGTGTTACAACCTAACCTTAAACATTAAAATTTTGTTTCTGTTTGTGCAAAATAAACTGCATCCACTGCTGTCTTGTATAAGTATCTTTTGGAGCGCAACAAGAATCACATTTTTTGAGATTCTTGACAAACTATAAAAAATGATGTATTTTTTAAACTCACCACAGCTCAAATATTCCAAAATTTTATGGGATGAATAAAAAGATAATGCTTCTTTGGCTTAACACAGTCTGAGAATTCCTTAGTTTAAATTTTCTGAAAGTCAAAAAGAATTGTGATGGTGTCAATTTTATATAGGAGTGTAGTGCATAGACAAACTGAAACAAGGCTAAACTCTGAAATTGTAATTACACTAAGATATAAGGACATTTAGTTGAGAAAATCATAAAAATCCTGCAGTGTCTCTTTAAGAGATAAATATCAGTTTTTGAGCTACACTGTAAGAAGTGAAACATTGAATTAATTAAAAAAAAAATCAATTAATCTAATTAAAATTTTGGGTTGATGGTTCACTCACTTCAAACATTTATTTTGATAAAATCTAATATTTTTAAATATAAAAAATTCCAGAACATGTTTTAACTGATTCAATGTTTTACTTTTTATAGTGTAGAATTCATACAGGTAATTTTTGTTGTGGATTTTTCCTGTCAAGAACACCCATCATGTATTTTGTATGAATTTGTATGAAGTGTTAGCTCACATTTTCTTAGATTTATTCAAACATTTATCAAAAATGTGTTTAATATAAAACATAAAATAACATTTATACTTATGACACCAGTTTCTGTGTAGTTGAGCAGATGTGAAAACATCTGCTCCACATTCTGTTAATGTTCACTTTCAATTCTCACGCAAGCGCTCAGTGTGACTCCAACGATTTCTGTAAAACCAGCTTTTATTTATGTGGGTTTCCCACCCGGTCACAGAGCCACAGCTACTTTCTGGGACCTCGGTTTGCACCTAACGCTGCTGAGGAGCACAAAGGAAGTTCCCATGCAGAGGCTTTTAGACGCTGCTGCCAATGAGAGTTTTGACAGCCTAATTGCAAAGTGTCTGAGACAGAACAGCGCACATGTATAATTGCCAACAAAAGCAGCGGTCACCAGTTTGGCACATAGTCTTAGAAATGGAGCACAAAAGCACCAGACACTTTTAGCTGACTATAATTATTTGATGCAGTTTGTTTACATATTTTAGTAGAATCTCAGACACCATCTTTCCATTTGTAAAATAGAGAAAAATTAATGTTTTAACTGAAAAAAGTAACCAACTTTTCTCAGAATGTCCTTTTTTTTTTTCCCCACACAGCATCAGCACCCGCCTTTTTCCACAATCCTGTCCGGGTCATAGCCACGCTGGGAAAAGATGCGTACCTGGAATGCAAACCGAGAGCATCGCCCAAACCCCGGATCACGTGGAAAAGAGAAGACAGAAGGATACAGCCAAGCAAAAGGTGGGGAATGTCTTTGAGTCACCTTAAACTGAAACAAGCCCTGTGATGGACAGGCCGACCATTCAGGTCGTACCCTGCTTTTGCTTGACAGCGGCTGGGATAGGCTCCAGCAGCCCTGAAATAGATGCTTAAAAACTGAATGAATGAAATGAGGCTTTTCGAATATTCCTATTATGCTTCGGGCTGCCTGAGTGTACATAAAGCAGCTGCTGTGAGTCTTAAAGCCTGGAGTGCTGCTCCAGTACACTGAAGGAGCACAGATGTTTTCACACTTGAAGGTGAACACCTGGGTTCCTTCATTCTAGCTGCAAAAAGCCAAATTTAGAGCAACATGCTGTCGAATGCACATTTTTTGGATCCTTTTTAAAAAAAATTACATATTTTCAAACATAAAAACTAGAGTTAAGAATGTTTTCTTTCTTTTTTTTTTTTTTGGTTTGATTACAAATAGCTTCCATGCATTTTCTCAACCACAGAGGAAGAATTTCAAGCAGAAGAACTAAATGTAGCTTCTATTTTAAAATCAATGAATCAGACACCGACTTTATAACTGCAGCAATAATGAGGATTCATACAGCAAAGGTCTGACTGTTTTACAGCAGATCAATCCTTCCAGTAGACAAGGAAATACACTGATACACTAATCAGGTCTGTGAAGGATAAAAACATGCGGCACTTATAAATCAATCCAAAAAAACTTCAGTCAATCAATTCCTGGAATGTTATTTTGTCAATACTTGGCTGATTTCACAAATTACAAGACATATTGAAATACTGCTAAAGTTTAGGCATTACTCCATTATAACAAACAGTCTATTCATTTTGCAGGGAGGATTCAAGACTTTTTCTTTGAACTCTTAACTCCAACAATCAAAGTGTTGCTTTGCTAAAAGACCATTTAAAACATTCTATTATTAGCATAGTATTTTTCTTGTAATTTATATTTAAAGGTTATTATTTATTTAACATCTTAAAAAAAGAAGAATGCCTATCACACATTTGTCTTTTTAGCTATATGTAAATCACTTTGCAACATCTGCAATACGAATGTAATCGTTAAAGTCCTGCCCCGATCATCTTTTGATCTATTTTAAAGCATTTCCAGTGCTCTTTTAATTTTTATTATGTCAATTTTAGTCAAAATCCAAAACCATGTGTTGTTTTCTAGGACATAGTTTCTCCAGATTAGCAGTAGTTCATCAGAAATTCACCTCTGTGTTTTGGGTGGGAGTTTTTACATGGAATAAGCCCGCCCTCTACCTGTTTACATGTTATCTCACCAGCTAAAGACCATGTAACACGCTGCTATGTAAAATACGCATTGTCCATTTATGAAATTTTGGTCTTCCATGATACATGCGTAATATACATAATTGTGTTTCTCGTGTTGGTCATGAGTGTTGGTCATGAGGCTATTTTTTTGTGATATTGGGCTATATAAATAAAATTTAATTGAATTAGATGTCCGCCGAGGCTCTCTGCCATAAATTTGGCTTTGAGTCGCTCAAAATTCTTTGGTTGGTGGAGAATTATGCAGTTTATGCATATTTTTTTTTAACGTTTTTATGGAAATATTATGTAAATTTTACGTAACTATACGTTATTCTTGATAAATGCATACGCAAACTTGTGGCTTTCCACTTCTGGTCCATGTTCACGCCTGTGCCACTGATGTATAATTTTTATATCACATATACGGCCCACATATTGCGTTAAAATTAAATAATTGAGGCATAAATTACTAATGAATTGCATATAAACAGCTCAATAATCACAAATGCTTTGAATGTCAGTGAAGAAATTCAATGACGTGCGAGTTTACATGTTCTTTGGGAGGTTTATTTGTAGTTCTTGCAAGGTTTAACGTGGTTTATATATGATACATCTGTCAAAAATTAATGTAAAGACCACAACTTTTCTCACTTTTTCCAAGTATATTTATGTACGACCGATTTGCATCTATGCAAGATGCATGTAGTGACTTTGCAACGCAGTCTTTATATTCCCTCTCAACCCCAAGCTAAAAAATGGCTAGCTATATTGATGCTATCTAGTGGTACAGTTTTGAGGCAAACAGGTAAAATGAAGACGTACATGAACCTATTTGTCTGCAAGTGGATGATTTTTTTTTTTTTCATTTGATCCTGATTAACAGGAATTTGAATAAGGAGGCACTCACAAACGCAAAATTAAGTTTCTTTTTTTTCTTTGTCTTCTTTACAAATGTTCCCCATCATGAGAAAAAAATACCAGAACAACGTGTTAAAAACACCTAAAACACAATTTTTACCAGAGTGGGTCATTAAATATAGGAGCTCTAGGATAAAGCCTTGTGGGATTCCATAATCATTTTTTTCATACCTTCTTATGTGAAAAACAGTGCTATCCTTTTTTTTTTTTAAATGAGGATTTAAACCAACTTTGTACCATTGGAAAAGTGTCTTTATAAATATTGATAACAACATGAAACTATTTGACTGAGTTCCAACTGTTCTTGTATTACCACCTGATAAAACACTGACTGGAACGATTTAAAAACATGTTTTACTTTCTAATGATGAAAGACTTTGATTTAAACTGTACCAAATATTTTTTTTTTCTAAATTTTTCTTCTTCAGCTGCTGAAACAGCAGTAGGCACTTCTCTGCCATAATCTCTTTGTAGAGTGGTAAAAATACCAACAGGTCCCATGGTGCGTTTCAGAGTCTGAGGTGAGATATAACACTTTGAAAAAGGATTTGTTTGTGCTGTAATCAGTGGAATAACAGCTAAGTTTTTTTTTCTTTTTTTTTTTTTTTTTTGGAAGCACTTGTAGATGTAAAACACAAGACCTCACAAAGACTTGATCTTTAGCCGATTCATAAAAAGGGATTGAAGAAATGTAATCAGCCAAGAATATATAAGATTAGGTGTAAACATTTTGCTCCTTGTTTACTTATTGAATCCAGGTGCTTTGGATCAGATTTGAGACTTTCAGACGGTATACATGTCTTGTTGTAAACAGTTTCATCACTGTTCCTAAAATGAAGTGTCACTGAAAAAAAACACCTTAGTTGCTGGCAAAGCTCCAAAGATTCATACCCAGTCCCACCTCCTTCTCTAGGATGCTGACAACTGAGACCACACAATTGCATTTGAAATTCACATGCATCATCTTTTATGAGAAACATCTCTCCTGCGCACCTGCAGGGGGCTGAACGGGGGCCGGGACACATCAATCAAACTGAGCGACGACGCCGCTAGAATTATCAGCCGCTGCAGAACGTCTCGACTTTAGAGTCGGGAAACAGCCGCTTGTTTATCAGTGGAGATTTTGCTGACTTTTCAAGAGATTTACAGGCAGTTGATAATCAGACGCTCTCTGTGTGGCTGCTTGACGTGGGTGGCAGAAAGCTCCAATGCTTGAAATCAGCTTCTAATGAAAAATAGTTTTTTCATTTTTGGAAAAAAACAGTGAGATGACCAAACTGTAAATATTATTCTTTACAAATATAGACGATTTTAAAAAACATTAGATACAAGAAAATTTATAAGATTTTAGTTTGTTCTGTTTAAAGACCCACTCCTATAGAAATCCTGTTTTTAGAGTCTTTAACATGTTCTTATAGCATTTTTCTCATGATTGAGGACATATATATATATATATATATATATAATATATATAATATATATATATATATATATATTAATATATATGTTACATTTAATTTGGTTCAATTTATATATTTATAATTTGCAACAAATTTATATATTTATAATTTCATTTTATAATTTATACGAGGACCTGGCTGCAGACAACAACATGACCCCAGGGCCTCATTAGCCGGAAGTCCTTGACCAAAGTTCACGTTTTTCCCCTTGATAAAATGGGCGACTGTGGCGCAGCGGTAAGGCGGTCGTATCCTGATGGGACGATTACGGGTTCGATTCCCACCTTGCCTGTGTTGAAGTGTCCTTGGGCAAGACAACCCAAATTGCCTCTGGTGGAAGGTTTGCAGCAGCAGAGCCCCACCAGTGTGTTAATGAGTGAATGAGACTGTGACTGTAAAGCACTTTGGGCCTTCGAGGAAGGTAGAAAAGCGCTATACAAGTACACGCCATTTACTAAAAACACCAGAATTGGGTTAGGGTTAGAAATCTTCTAGTACAGATATGCAAATTCAGCTTTGGTCTACAGTTGCAGAAGTTCCACTTCTGGCTAATGATATGTTTTGCTGTCTTGTCTTTAATCAGGTCCCCTTTGTTTATTTTGCTACGCTAATGCTAGCTTGGGGTTGTGAGCAACTGTAAGCTAATGGGAGAGCCAACAGTCTGGTCTACAAAGGCCAATTTCTAATGAGCTCTTGCAGATGTGTAGAAAATATATCTCAAATACACAACGCCTCATTTTTGGGACTATCACAAGAAATGTTACTCGGTGCGTTTCCATTAACTCTTAAATTTCGCAAATTGAAATTTCAATAATAAATTCTCCAAATGGAAACACCACAATTATGAAAAAACTCGCATTTTTCGAAAAAAGTTTTAATGCTTAGAGGAGGCGGTATTTGGGGCGTATCAAAACAGACATTTTTCGCAAAACTCTAATGGAAACACTTTTTTCTAAATAGATTTGCCTCTTAGTATGAAGTGCCTGTCCTGAGCGCAGCACAGTGGGCGCCACGAGAGATCCAACAGCTTCACAGCTCTTTATAAATTAAGTGTTATACGGAATCGTGCAGCTCCTTCATAATAAAATCACCAAGATTTCCTCATCGCTTCATCTGCAGCCGCACTTTTACAGCTTAGAGTCCGAGTAAGACACAGAAGTCTCCTTTGAGGACGACCACCAGTGCTCTGACAAACTTTTTTTTTTTTTTATGTTCTCTGTGCTCTGACAAACTTGAATGGATCTTGTCCTGTTTTCAAAAATGGTCCAGCAGCTTACTTGTTAGAAGGGTTATTTATTTAAAACAGGTTTCTCATGTGCACCTGAGACTGTCAATAGACAGACAGTGCTGTGACGTCACAGCAATGCTACTTTTTTAGTGAATCAAATAAAAAAAATACTTGATCTCATCCATCGTCGTGTTTTTAATGACTTATCGCGTGAGTTGGTTTGTGCTTTATTGCAAAATGATGATTTAATGGAAACAGTGTCATTTCAAAACTATTTTTTTTTAAATTCCTAGAATTTCGATCAAGTTTTGCGCAAATGTGTAATGGAAACGCAGCTACTGACAACATCTAGATAACACACGCTCTTTGAAATACTACTGAATTATGTACACGAGCACAGAGCGTTGGCCTTATACAGATGCGCGGAGAACTGACTTTTGCACTGATGTGTAGTGCATCTGATACTTGGATATTCCCATGTGACTGTTGCACACTTGTCTGATTTTGCACATTTTCTTATCACAGACAGCTATCTTTCTCAGCCTCAGACTCTGCTGTCAGTGCAATGATTGCATTTACAGTTGAAGGGGTTTTGGTTGTCGAAAGAATATAAAAGGGTTAAAGACCCACTCCGCTGGAAATTGAGTTGGTATTTTTAACACGTTCTTGTGGCATTTTTCTGATGGTGGAGGACACATATGAAGAAGATGAAGCTTAAAATTGCATTTCTAAGTATTTTTTTTTTAAAATTGTTATAAATTAGGTGCAGACGAAATAATTGAAAAAATTTTATTTGTAACAGAAAATTCACCGGGCAGGTTACAAGCGCCATTCAGATTGTGGATGACTAGATCCATGTACGTCTTTGTTTTCCTCGTTCAACCTGGCGTCTAGGTCTTAGCATGTAAACAGAACTCTCACCTTTTGAGGAGGAAAAGGGGCGGGATGTCAATGGTCCCACCTATAACCTTTTTTCCGCTCTGCATAAACTGTCATAATCTTAATTAAAATACCACTGGGAACCCATTTAAATACTTTAAAAGATAATTCAACTAGTTTGAATGTTTTCCAGCTTTAGTCAAAGTTTGGCCAGGAACAGCACGAAGTTGCTTGTAAAAAAAAAAAAAAAAAAAAGCTATTGGCAAACCTATTAGTTTATCTCTTCCTTCTGAGCACTCCATCCTTCACTATTAGACTCTGACATTACAGACGTCTGCGCTTCATTTTCCTCATGATCTCTCTGTCACTAATCCTGATCTAATACTCCATACAAAGTGCTTTTATCGTCTCAAACTAAAATCCAATCAGAATTTTCCACATTTTGCAGGCTGTGTGTTGCAGCTTTAGTGATTTAATGAACTGGGTGAATTTAGGAGACCTTTCTGTCCGCCTCGTGTACGTATGATTGCGATCGGAAACGGCTGGAACAAAGACGAGAGGCCGCGACCCTTCAGGTCTCGGCCAGGGTGACACCCGTAAGGATTTTCTGACACCATCCATGGTGATGGAGTCGCTGGATGGAGCGACGCTGCGTTTCTGAGGAGAAATGTAATCTCCCTCACGTTTATCTGCCATTGACAGCTGTGCCGACTTAATGAAGGTTTGTAATTAACATGGATTTCCGGTAATGTTTGGAGCTTTTGTCTCTTAAGTAGAAGGTATTAATCCCATTAGTTTGGACTTACGAGGCAGCTTCTTTGTTGAAGACAGTAATTTGGCAGTTTTTACGTTATCGCTGCTGATTATCTTTATACCATCTATTCGATTTCACATCGGCAACCTTGCTGTGAGTCAGAAAAAACAAAGGTAGAGGTGAAATGGGAAAGGTCTTTTGTGATCTACTGCTGTTTTCTCCAGATGTCCCAAAGTTGAATTGATTTGCATATTCTGCAAACCCGGTTGTCCCTATCTTGTCCTTTCTGCCTCAGTGTCCTTGTCTGAAGTGAATTTATTTCTCTCTAATTTGAAAAATGTCTCCTGCTAAACTGCAGCTGAACGGTTTGTGTGTGTTTTGTATCGCCGTTTTAGGCTTCTCGTCATCATTTTCAGTCGCTTTGCATGTGTCAAAATGACTTAGTGCTTCGAATAAAATTGCCAAATGTTGTAAATTAAACAATAGAACATACCTATACTCTATAATTTGCATTTTTTTGGTCCAGAATCCAGATGATGTGTTTGTTGAGAAAGATAGTTTAACCTTTTAACACCGCGATTGTCATCTGTGACACAAAATCACACACTCTTCTCGAACTTTTCGACTGTTCATCCAATTAGCGGAGTCTAAAACGGAGACTCGCTGTTGCTTTTCCCCACATCAAATTCATTATGTTGAATATGTAAAAACTTTACCACTTTAAAGCAGTGAAGCACTTTTATGTCAGACTGAAGTAAGCATTGGATCTTCATCCTCTGTTAAATATCCGCTGCTTCTTTTAACTTTTATTTGTACACTAAAATTGTGAAGAAACCACAAAATCTCATAACTGTCAAAGTGAAAGCTCAAAAAAACAGCACAAACTTTAGCCTCTCCTAAATTTTCAGGTGCAATGGATACATAAAAAGTAGCTAAAACTGTTATAACTTTATTAGCAACATCCTACTAATATTAGGCAGCCAATTTCTAAACATTATGCATTATAGTGTGTGGGAAGAATTGTTGCAATAAAACCATATTTGAAGTAAAGACTCCTGATTTTTGTCAGTTAAATAAAGCTGTCTTTTATTTCTAAGTCGAAGGCTCTTTTTCTCTTTACTCATTGGCTGTTTTCTGTTGACGTGTCAGATGTTATCGAGAAAATCCAGTGGTTTTTCAAATTAAAAGATTCCTTTAGAGTCAGATTATAGATAAAAAGTAAAAGAAAATAAAGTTTTGTTTTTTTCCTGTGCTGCTGGGGACCAATCACTCTTCTTTCATCTTAAGAATCTATTCAAATTAAATGAATTGCATTAACCAGGGGCCTCCTTCTGGCTTTCCAGAAACCCTGCCTAATCTGCTGTTTATTACCTGGATAAGGTGTGGTTAGCCAATAGGGTTGCCACAAACGATCATTTCAATAGTCAACTAATCTCCGATTATTTTTTTTTCGATTGGTCGACTAATCGGTGACTGGATATAAAACACACGTCTTAACCATCATTAGCTTTTAACTTGAAGTGTTTAAGCTATATGCTAACTAAAAATAATTAAACATAACTAAAGTTTAGTTAAACAATAACAAAACAATAGTTTATTAAGCCTTTAATGTATCATGCAGCTTTCTCCTTCATTTGTTTCTGGCATTAAAACAAGACTTCAATCAAATGAGGGGATCTGAAAGAACTACAGAAAACTAAGTAAAAGCCTGCAAGTATTTTTTAAAGTTTTAATATATATATTTTATAATAAAACATGTATACAGTATTTCAAAAACTATTTGCAGGTATAAACACACTCAAAACATTTGCTCCTTGTGGCCCATTTATAAAAGCAAAACAATAATGATATCTTTGAACTCAAGATATTCCTATACATAAAAACCTGATGATGTCCAGATAAACAAAGAGATTTGAGACATTACATCTTTTGAAAAGTGATGAAATTTATTTTTTCAAAAAGGTAGAGAAGCAGGAGATGTTAGAATGTTTAACAGTACTTTCAGTCTCTACCTCCTACATCCACTGCACATGCGCAGACTGAAATGACATCATATGTTTCAGTTTGGTGGAACGCCCATAAATCTGTGCTGCTTCTTTAATGTTGTGGTTACTATACTGTTTGTTGCCGTTTTGGTGACTTAAAGTTACATTTAATTGTATTCTTATTCTGCTAATGTTATGCTACTCTTGTCAACTTAGCTCTGGACTTTTAGGCGAGCTACTTCCCTTTCAGGACTCGCATATCGCTCCACAACTCCCCGGCAGATCCGTACCGACACAAAGTCTCTCTGTCTGCGCGATGAACGTTTCAAACTCCACCAACCGAGCCACATGATCGTGTCGCAGAATATGAATGAAGCCTTGGCCGAGCTGTACATTTCCAGTGTAAACTCATAAACCTGTGCCGTCCTCGCGGCGTTTCGTTCAAGAGCGACAGAGACCAACTATAGACACAAACCTGCTGCAGATCTTCTGGGTTATCTCCAAACAGAGCATCATGAAGCTGCACACCATCCATTTGAACCCGGAGAACTTCCACAACAGAGCTAACTGTGTTAGCGCCGATGTTAGCTTAGCTTAACTAGACGAAGCTCTCTGTTCAACATGATCAAACTCAGTCACAACATGCTTCATCTTCATGCATCACCATAGTGCTCTCATGGAACACAAGTTCTGCTATACAGAAATTACATTCAACACTTTTTCCTCTTTTATTTTCCTCATGTTTCCCACATTCTGTTAGCGTGTTGTTGTTGACACCCCAGACTACTCTGAGACATCACTGCTAACCTGCTTGGCACTACTGTGCATGTGTGAAAAAGAGAATGGCAGACCCGGCATTAGAAAGCACGCACTGTAGTTTTGAGATCAAAACAAGGAAAAAACAAGCCAAAAAACGACGCTTTGACGGTCAAAATAGTTGTCGGCTATTTAGTCGACTACTTAGCCGATGTAGTTGCGACTAATCGACTGATCGTGGCAGCCCTATTAGCCGATAAGATAATAATTAGAAAACCTGTTGGACACCAGCCCTCGAGGCCTGCCGTAAACAGTTAAAGTGTTATGGTAATTCAAAGAATGTCAATATGGAGCTAAATCTCAGGTGATAAAGGGTTAAATATGCTTGTAGAAACCAAACATCTGAATCCACCCAGATTTCTGTTTCATAGCATACCCTCTCCATCTTAAAAAACACTCATCTCTGCTTTTTACATCAAAATCCGTTGTGATTTGAGTCTTTTCAAACATTTGAAAACCCCCGGGGAGAAACAGAAGTTCACTAAATTATACCTCAAATGCAAAAGCACAAAACACTGTGTTTTTTTAGATAAAACCCCGCAGCATCTAATGTCAAGCAGCTGTTGCGTGTCAGCTTTTACAAGCCAAAGGGAAATGTTTGTGCCCGTCAGCTCCGGAAGGGTTTGTGTACAAATGTAAAGAGTGCTTTTTGCAGGTTTGCTTCCCCTTTCTCATACTCTCGGATTTCCCCAAAGGACAGCTCAGCGATGTGCTCTTCCAAGTTGGACAGTTTTTTCAGATCTATTGAAGGCGGCGGTGGCGCTCTGGGTTTGTCAGGTGGATTCAGGCACGTTGAAGGCGTTGGTTATTCAGATTTATGGAAATGCTGATGCAGACGAACAAAGAATCCCAACATCAGTTTTATTTCCCAGTTGCTCTCCACCAATGCTGTATCAAAATTTTCTTTGATGAATTTTGAATTATACCGTAATTATTCAAATTGCAGTCTATTGTGCTTGTTCAAAGGTACGGAAATGGTGCCGCATTGTGCTTTGTACTCTGAAAAGCAAGAAGATATGTGTTTTCTCTCTGTTATTACATAAAATCCCTGTTTTTTGTGAGTTGTGATTTCCCTAAACAGTCTCTTGAAGAATGTCTTTGTTTAGCGCGATAGAAAATGAACTTACTTATCTACAAATGTCTACCCTCCAAGTCTGCTGGTTTTGACATCATCAAGCTCTTCGTCTAATTTGTTTGTCTCTGGCAGCAGGTTTTATTTTACTTTCAGCCATACCGACATCACTAAAGTCCTGGCTTTTCACACCCAGTCATTAATTAGATTAATTTAATG
The DNA here is from genome assembly GCA_003999625.1 of Oryzias javanicus. Classification (NCBI taxonomy): domain Eukaryota; kingdom Metazoa; phylum Chordata; class Actinopteri; order Beloniformes; family Adrianichthyidae; genus Oryzias; species Oryzias javanicus. The sequence continues at coordinate 30,189,616 of CM012449.1, read as the reverse complement.
GTAATTTTTACAATTTTACTTCCATAAGGGCTTTGTTTCTCGTCCAGAAAGGAAATTTGGTTGTGGACAGTTGAGCTACAACACATTATGGAGTCAGACTGTTGTTGATGTGTTGATTTGTTGTTGTTCTGGTCAGTAAATGTTGTTTAGCACTCGCTAAGAGTCCTGCAAATGCTTTTACATACTAATCTGCTCTGTTTAGTTTTCTGTGGAACAAGAAGGATGCACTGAGCTTGAGGGTTTCTCTTTCAGTAGCAGACTAAAGCTTTAGTCGTATGCACCTGTAGTCTGGGGTTGTCCGGGTCTGTAGAGGGTCATAGGGAGGCGCGGCCATATCTTAAGGGGACCGTAGGTGTGTCTTGCAGTTCCCTTGAGGTGAGTATTGCCACCTCAAGGAACAGTGTGGAAGCTGCCCTCACTTATAATGTACGTGTAATGCTGTCGTAAAACACTTTCTCACTCCCAACTCCACATATATGGACAAATGGTTGGGGCCCCCTCATCGTTTTGGGTGTCCCTAACTTGTCGTTTTTCGATGTGACGGCTGTTTCCATTAAATCAGAGGTCTCCAACCTCTGGGCTGAAAAACAGTACTGGTCTGAAGGTCACTTGGAACCAGGCCATAGATGTTAATCTGGAGTCCCCAACCCTCAGGATGCTGACCGGACCGGTTCCCAAACCCTAACCCAGTTCCGCATCCATTACTGCGTACAGAAGATTGGGGACCTGTGATTTGATGGGAAAAGTAGTGAGTTGGGAACACCCAAAACGCCAAAAAGTGTTGCAGAGGGAGTCCTAACCATACATATGTAACGAGTTTAAATGAGAATGTGTAGGTATGACAGGTCAGCCGTACATTATAAGAGCTTGCAACTTCCACGCCATCCACTGAGGTGGTTGTTTAGTTTTCTGTGGAACAAGATAGATATTCTGAGGTGTGTCTTGCAGTTCCCTCAAGCCTCATATGACAACCTCAAGATATGGCGTGGAATTTGCACACACTTATACTGTACGGGTAATGCTGTCGTACCTAAACATTCTCACTCCCAACTCGTCATATAAGGACTTTTGGTTCAGGCTCTCTCAGCCTCACTTTTTGGGTGTCCCCAACGTGTCATTTTTTGATGTGCTGGTTGTTCCCATTAATTCAAAGGTCCCCAATCCTCGAGACACAGTAGCAAACGCGGAACCAGGACTGGGTTAGGGTTACCGGTCCGCTCCACGAACTGAGGGTTGGGGACCCCTGATTAGTGGTTGTGGCCTGGTACCAAGGTACCTTGGACCGGTTTGCGCCCTGGAGGTTGAGAACCCCTGATTTGGTGGGAACAGCCAACACGTCAGAAAACGATGAGTTGGGGACACCCACAACTTCGGAGGGGGCCCGAACCATCCATATATGACGAGATGGGAGTGAGAATGCATCGATTGTACAGTGTTCTTATGCCACACTGGAGTCGTTGGAAAGGTGTGGGTACTGGCCCCTTACTGACTGCGCACAAGTACTGTATGGATGACAGGGATGTGAATCTTACAACAACACACAATTCGATTCGATTTGATTCTTGGGGTGGCGATTCGATTCTAAATTGATTCTCGATTCAAAAATTTAAAACACAAAGGAAATCTTTTGATAAAGAAAAGACATTGATTTATGATAATGTGCAAACTTATATTATTCAGACCCTCCAGGATTTCGTGGCAGATTTTTGTGATTGTTGTGGCCTGAAGTGCCTGATGTTGCTGCAGCTTTTGTAAAAAGTTGCAATGTTTTTGAGTACATAACTTTTTTGAAAAGCGCCTAAAAAAATTGTAATTATGAAATAAAAATCACATTTTCATACTCCAACTCTTTTTATTGTGACACATGCACAAAGAAAATACTTCACCATCAGCATATACAATGTTGTTGAGCTGTCATTTAACTTGAATAGAACTGTGAAACACAAAATGAACTTTGGTCTTTCCTGCTAACAATAACCAAAATATGTGTTATAATTGATTTAAAGATATTTTAGAATAAAATATTTTCCAGTGAAAAATTGTGAACTTAAAAAACAGCATAAACAGATGAATCCTCAGATCTCCATGTTCTCCACAGAATCTATTTCAAAAGCATCACTGCTGAGTTGCTGGTAGAGGAAGACAAAGGCTTTGAGGAGTTGATGATCTGCTCTGTTTTAAAGAAGCTTCTTTCGGGTGTCTATAAGTTTGTCTTGGAAGAGGTTCTAGATGGAATTAGTTTCCTGTAGACTCTAAAATCATCTTTTGTATTACCAATTAAAGTGAAATGGTTCCAGATTTCCAGAGTCTCTCTCTGTCTTTCTCTTCATGCTCGGTTCCTGTTGGGGACCACACCCCGCCGTGCACCCGCCCGGGGACAGCGCACCTTCGCCCCGCCGCATGCACGCAGCGCATGCCCACCCGCGGGCTCACCGTTCAGGCGCGTTTTGAAAAGATAAAAGTCTGAGAGCTTTATAAAGATAATAAAAGAGAGCACGGCTCCCGGGAAGGAGTCGGAAGGGAAACGGTCACGTGATCATTCATGACTGTTGTCACGGTAGATTCTCAAAGTTACAGTAAAGTTGCAGTGAAAATAAAAAGCTGCAAGGTACGCAAAAATTGGGGGGTTTGACTGGATTTGCATTAATAGTTGCAATCGCAACATCAGGAAATCCTGGAGGGACGGATGATTTCAACCGTACGAAGGCAAAGAAAGACTTTTCAAACTTTAAGCTCCGGGTGATGGGACGAGATATGAGTGAATTGTGATTTGAATTGTTCCCGAAATATTTGATTTTGCAGATTTTGCACACTGCACATGTCAAGCTCCTTACCGCGGGATTTGAATGACCTGAAGTGCACCCAAACATTTGCCTTCATTGATGACGGGCCAGAAAGAATTTCTTTTTCTTCTCCCATCTTGTAGCGTAGCGTGCGCTCAGTAAGCTCCTCTTGCCTCCAGAGTAATCAAACTATAGCCGTTTCGTGACAAACATTACGGCTTGAAAGTAAGCTTGCAAGTTCGAGCCATTAAATGAAATATATAAATGCAAGAATATGGAGAAAAAAAACAATTCTTGGATATCTAGGATTGATTTTGAATAGTTAAAAATAGAGAATCTAGATTCGAATGTGAATCGATTTTTTCCGACACCCCTTATGGATGAGATGTGCATTTGAGACATACACTCTAATTGTCAAAAGATCTAGCACAACAAGAGCACACTGTCACTTGAACAGCACTAAAAACACAAAAACTTAAACACACCTGCGTCTTACCCACTTCACCCTTACTTGACTTTTCACTATGATCTGTCACTCATAGTGTGCAATGTGCACATTGTGGCTTCATCGGTTCGTCAAAGCTGCTGTGTGTTGACACACAATCAGAGACATTTAGCTCTTGGCACGTCCAAATCATTTGTTTGCCGTATTCTGTTTACTTGAGTTCCATCATTTGTCACTAATGGGCAGATGGTCTTAGGTGCATTGCAGTGTCTGGGAGTGGCCTCAGGTCTACAGCTTCAGGGCGATGGCGGGGGATATCATGGTGGTGGCTGGCCCTTTATGGAGCGTGAAATGTTAATGGGATATCCTCACACAGTGGGACAATTTATGCACGTAAGCCAACCCATCCAGACACTAGAATAGTACTTATGTCAAAACTGTTGTGTGCCATATTTCTCACAGAAGCAAATTGCTGTGTACGACTGAGTTACAACATCGACTTTCAAAATGAAACCAACGGACTGTCCTATGTTCCCATCTTGAAATGCATCCAACCTGCATTTGCTTTACTGTTTCCTCGGCCCACATTTACTACCCAGTAAATAGTAGTGTTTAAACTAAGTACCAGGAGTGTCCAAACTCTTTGCAAAGAGGGGCAGATTTAGTGAGGTGGAAGGCCAGCCATTTTAGAGGAACCTGGTTGCAGGCAAGATGGCGCTTGAACACAACATATTGCAACTGTGGCTGGAAGCTGAAACTGCGTATTTATACAAGAGGACCCAGTCCCGGTGTTAATCTATGGGAAAACCATGAACTTTGTTGGCACTTTGTTCTTTCAGCTGATGATGGTCTGGCAGCATCTTGGCGCTCTTGAACCACTCGGCCTGACGTTCTTTCAGCTTTTTTAATAACTGTAAAATTTAAACCAACTAATTAAAAAATGTATTGCATTTGCATACTTTTATTTTCCACCCAACAAACAAACACATAATTTTTTACCAAAATCAATGTAAATTTTTTTTCACCATTCATTCCCAGCTAGCTTGTCGTAGATAGCATGTCCCGTTTGGTAGGGCCTCTTCATAGTGAATACGAAAATTCCATTTAGCTAACCACAATTAAGAAATTGTACACACAGTTTTTGGAAAGTTCTGAAGTATATGTATCATCAATTGTATAAAAGGAACCTGTGGGCCGTTGGAAATTTAGATGAGCGCCACATTTGGCCGGACTTTGGACATGCCTGCTTGAGATGACAGATTTTGTAATACATTTGAAAGCTTTACATGGAGGTAATGGATAATTATACATTTTTCAATGAAAGCCTGTCTCTCAGTAATCTGTTGATTCTGCAGCTGGTGACTCTACCCCTCCCACAGACCGCCAACATCCATTTTTTTACAACCGTGCTTGCAACTACAGCAAGAAGGAGTTTGCGTAGACTCAAATCATATCACTGTAAAACTGACTTACAGAATAAGAGACTCGACTTTTTTCATTGTTTTGTTTTGTTTTTTGCTTTTTGCTTTTGAACAAGACCCAGAGAAAAGAAGAAAACTGACAAACGATGACATGTAGCACTTGCTCAATGGGCCCACAGTTGTTCCTCTGGTGAGAAAACATTCAAACCGTCAAACTGAGATTTCGCTTTCAAGGCTAATAGTCACAAACAAGTGTTTGTTTCTGCTGTGAAAACATCCACTTATCCACTTTCCGGGATGAAGAAAACAAAGAAAATAGTCACACAACTAAGTAGCTTCGCACCATCAATAGTTTCTCCCGTGAGTCTCCAGGATAATGGGATCAGATTGGTGCTGTTGGATGTAATCGTCGTCAAATATGACTTATCGTCTGCATTTAGGTTTTGCTACTTAGTTACAACTCTTCACGGTTTTTAGTTTTCCAGTTCTTTATCAACTCAGCAATCACAGGAAACATGTATGTGTCTTAAGCTGTGATTAGCACGTCAGAGGCGTCCAGTTTCAAAGTTAAATCAATGTACAGGCGCAATCAAAGGTCCTGCGGCGCAATTTGAGCGTTGCAGTGAGTACAAATCTGAACCGTGACAAAGACGATGACATCAGGGACTCAGCTTTGGGACCTGACATGTTGCAGACGTGATTGGTGGGTGGAGTCCAAAACCAACATGGAGGAGAAGCTGATTGTTCTCCACCTGAATTTTATGATATTTTTTTCTATTTTTACTATATATTTTGCAATGACATATACAGTCAAGGCTCCATGTATGTAGCTCCTCCCACATCCGTTGAGAGCAGGGGTCTGCAAGCTGAGGCTCCAGAGCCACATGTGGCTCTTTGACCCCCCCTATTTTGGCTCTTTGGAAAATTTAATGATTTTCCTTTTAAAAACTAGAGTATTTTTCTCACCATGAGACAAATTAATCAAAATGAAACAGTCAAACTTTATTAAACTCAAACATTTAAAGAAAAGTCTGCATCACTCCACCAGGCTCCTGACGACAGTACCCACAATCAATCAAGCGTAGCAGCTTCATATTAAATACTAAAACAATTTGACAGAGCGTTTAGGAATTTCCACCAAAAACTATAAAATAAACGGCTGATATTAAACGACCTACTACAGTGTTTGCTGTATTGATATGATCCTATGTCATGAATGTGCATGATTTAAATGAATTGTCCATTCAAACCAAATGCAATTCACGTCAAATTCATGTAAGCCGTCTGTCTTTACCAAGTGTCAAAGTTGCTGCTTGACGTTTGTCCAAAAGTCTGTTAACCTGAAGCTCCCTGTGTGTGTGTGTGGGAGGAGCTTTACTTTACTCAGCCTCATCATGGAGGACATGGATGATAAGAGATATGATTTATTTATTTTGAAGACCTGAATAAAAGCATCAGTGAGAATCTCCCAATGAGGAGCAGAAGCTTTCCCGCACAAGTGAAAGCTGCTGCTCCGTCTATGACAGGGACGTGCGGTCATGGGACAGCAGGATGGCAAGCAAAAGGTATCTGAAATTTCCAAAAAAAAGCAGGCAAGGCAGGTCCTCACCTGCACATACGGATAATAATTATTTGAATGTTCCCAGAGTTTCAATGAAACTACCACTGTCAAAAATGAATGTAAGTTTAGTTTTAATTGTTTTATTTAATAATTCATTAGGACTTTTAAGGCCTGGGATGAGAAAATACTCTCTTTAGGGGTTACTCCAGATAGATTTGGTATTTATAAAGTTATTTTCAAGCAATCTCTTGTCACTCAGTTTTTGTAGATTTGGTCTCAAGACAAGTTTTAGCCTTTTGTTTTTGTTCAAATATCTTGTGTTTTTATTTGTGAATAGGCCAATTTAAAGGGCTTTAAAGCCTTAAAGAGCACATTTTTTGATGTGATATACAGTATATGTATGTGAGTGTGTATTTATGCTTTATATATGTTTTAACAAATATTTGTTTTGAAGTTTTTCAAAAAAGTGATTTGAGGCTTTTTTCCAGTTGTTTTTTTCTTTTTACTGATCTGAAAAATGATCCAAACCGCGACCTTAAAACCATGACATAATCTAAACCATGAGTTTTGTGATCCGTTACACCCATTGACATGAATAGACATGGACAAAACAAGGCCCTGACCTCGGTTTTTAGGCAGTGATTGGTTCAATAATCTGTCAATCAAACGCTTCGAATGTTTGAGGTTGGACCAGCAAGCACCATGTGCTCTTACTGAGTCATCTGATTGGCTGATCAGTTTATAACTTAACTTTCGATAAAGAAAATACATCATGAAAAAAACCCATTTGGTTCAGCTAGAGCATGCTAAAAAGAGTTACAACTGTTTATTTCTCAGTAGAAGTCTATGGGATTGTGGCTTTCTGGGACCAGCAGGTACTTCCTGTTGAGGGGGGGTATCAGTTCAGTTCGTTCTATGTACTGTCTATGATTATACACCCCTAGTGTGAACGCAGCATTAGTGTTTGATGCCTGATTCATTTTCATTTAAAGAATGAAAGCATTTGTGAGGAAGACGGAAGTTCAGATCAACTATGTGTTAAAGTGGGTTTCATATGATTTTACAGCAACTGTTTTTTTTCACATATGTGCAAAAGGCCCTTACAATAAGTTAAAGTGTATTTAAAAAAAAATCCATGTTGATTAAAAGGGAGCTTTTGACAAGTTTAAAGGTGTTAAAGGTGTTACTTAAAAAAAGTTAACAGAAACAAAGTTGGCTGATCCTCACATGGAAATCTTCCTTTGCTTTATTGAAAACTTTAACACAAAAGGCTGTTTTTCACAGCTACTTTCTCAATTCTTTGTACTTTTTAGCAGCAGTAAAAATGTGAGAATGCTTCTGTTATCCCCTGCCTCTTTGGTAACATGTTAGGTGCAAAAAAAATCTTATTTTGGAGATTTTGGCGAATTGCTGCCAGTTGATTGGGTCAGACATATTTCAGGATATTGGTTTAACTTCTGGGTTCTTGTCCCAGCTGTATATTGCTATTTCTGTTACCAACTGCGTGACCTCCTACTTAAAGTTGTGCTGTAGCCGCGTGAACGTCTTTCTCATATCTGTATTGATTATTGTGTCCCTTTTTTTTTACAGGATTATTCTGTTACGGAACAACACTCTGAAAATTGTCAACTCCAGCCGAGCAGATGAAGGCAACTATGTGTGCCGGGCCGAGAATCAGTTGGGCTCGGCCGAGCTGACGGCCGTACTGTGGGTAAAAGGTAAGTGACGCCCTGGAGGCCTTTATTTTCTGGCAAATTAGCAGAAGTCAGCCTCCAGTAAATAGTCCCCAATGTCATTTTCTCCCCCACCTTTACGCCGTTGCCAGGAAATTTACTGTGCTTGCTCAGCCGTGAAGAAGGGTTTTCACATTCAGGAATCATATTACAAGGGCAGGTTTTAATGGCGAAACAGTCTGTCTCCTAGATGCACTGTAAACAGTCTAAATCAGGGCTAACCAGGATATTTATTTGACAAAGGTGAGTTTTCCCTGCCCTATAGTTAAGTTCGCAGTTCAATGCATCTGCTTGGCGCTGGCTGTGGGTTAGCCTGAGGTGACAGTGCAGCAGCTTTGTGCTTGCAGAGGCCATGCGTGTGGTGCTGAGCCCCAGCAAAGTGGAGGTGACCGTGGGGGAGAGCGTGGTCCTGAGCTGCAAGGCGACGCACGACACGTCTCTGGATGTGGCTTTCCAGTGGTTCTTCAACCAGAAACCCATCATTTTCCAGCAGGATGGAAACCACTTTGAGTACATCCAAACAGTAAGAGCAAAAGTAAGAATGACAAAGGTTCTATTAACGAAACGGACTGGGAACTCAATGAAGTTACAGTCATTCATGCCTTAGTCACAACTGCTCTGGGTGAAAGTTGTACGAGGCATATACTGTAAGTGGCCCGAACAAATCATAGAGCACTCGGTGAGCCCGCTGAGGGAAAATATTCATGCACATTTTTTCCTACGGGCATGCTGCGGTCAATGCTACGTGTTAAAAAAAAATAATCTCAGGCTTTAAACTTTTTTGTTTTCCCTGTTTTTTCTTTTTTATTGATTCAAAAAAGGATCAGAACCGTGACCCTAAAACCCTGACACGATCCAAACCATGAGTTTTGTGAACTGTGACTCTAGTACGAGTACCCACATTTGGAAAAGGACTTGGTCAAAAATGTTGAAGTTCACAGCTCGGTTCTGATACTTGAAAGACCTGGATCAAATCAGAGTTCTTCCCCTACGGCTTCTCCCTACCTGTACATTTAGCCCTAAAAATTGAGATTTATTTAAAAATAGTCTCTTCAAATTCAGACGTTACTCCCACTCGATGATGTCATCGTCAACAGTCAGCTACGTTAGCTTGGAGCTGCGAGTGCTCGGGAATACATAACAGCAACAATTTTATAACTTTAAAAAGATCATGCAAAAACAAGAAGTCATTACTTACATCTAAATGTAAACTTCTGAGCAACAGAGCACACCCACATGAAGAAAAGCGCTTCTTTTTTCCACGGCCCAGTGTGACGCGGATCGCCCTACCGATAGCGGGATACTTAACTAAAAAAGCCCCTTTGCTCTACCCTTAAAAACGACTATTTCAGACATATCTTCCTCTTCAAATGCCCCTTCAGTTGGAGGGGTACGGAGAAGAATTCAGATTTGGCCTTGGAGTCGTATAAACCACAATTAGTAACTTCCCAAACAGTTGGCACTTCTGTAAATTAGAAAGGACGCCATCCATACATCACTACCAAATCCGAGTCCCCGATTGGTCATAGTTCAACTGGTTTAACTTTCAACACATGTTCAATGGGTGTTCATTATTTATGTAGAGCCTGAAAACCGTCGTAAAACGTATGCGAACCCAAGAGTTTTGAATGCAGGAGCCTGAAACGTACATTTACACGCGTTTAGTGAGTCGCACGTCGCCAAGGCCGATAGACAGGTCAGAGCCAACATTTATACAACACGTGAGGGGAAGTAGGTGAGATGCATGCGTGTCCTATTGATTTTCCACTTTGTATGGGTGCAAGTGACTAAAGCAAAAACAACCTCTATAGGTATTCCTGAACGATTCATTTCGATGTCTTCACCATTAATAAACCCCTTAGCTGCAGTGTCTCAAAGCTTTTGGGAGAGTCCAAATGAATTTTACTTTCTCCACATTTTTGGTACTGTCCTCCTCAAAACTTTAGCCTCCGCTGTGCGAATAGCCTCACAAATGCTTTTAAGAACCTTTTAGAAGGTTATAGGTAAGCCCTGAGCCGATGCAAGTCTTCAGAAGCGAGTGCACTGAGCCGCTGCAGCTAAAACTTTCAGGGCTATCCGAGCATTACTTTCAGTTTGAAGCAGCAGAGCAAGATGAAGTGCAGCTGCTGTGACCTCCATGACGGCCAGCAGGCAACGAAAAAAAAAACAACCCAAATCGGCGTCAAATTTTTGACCTGGCGCGATCCATCATATTGTCCTTTCATCTAAATGTTTGTTGGAAAGTCATCCTGATTGTCCCAGTCCCAGATTTTCAGCTGTATCCCTGCTGTCCTGTTACGATCAGCAGTTTTTGCAGCATTCCTGACTGATCACAGAACACTATGTCTGCAAAAAATGTTCACACAATCCTAGTTATGTTTCATGAATCAATGATTCACCCTCTTTTTTTGTGTCTGACGTATAAGTATCCCAAAATTACATAATTTGCTTCTCCTAACCTCACTGATCTTGTCGGTACTCTAGAGGACGGCAGCTTCCTGCTCACCACTGCTTATAGATCTCCTATAATGACGGTGGTGGTATTTTTTGGTTGTTTTTTCTTTTGTTTCAAATAAAAAAGTATCTGATATTTCTGTAATTACAGTATAAAAGACCTCTTGTTGTTAACAACCACAAAAAACAGCTAAACATTAATATTTTGTTATTTTATAATTATTTCAAGTTTTTTTTCTACACAGAAATTATAAACAAAAAAGATATGTGTAACAAAATCCTTCTTCTCAACTGACACATTAAGATAAAAAAAAGTCTTGATTTAAAAACAAAAATCAACCAAATAGGAAAAAGTGAGTTTTTTTCACAAAATGAATACATATATCTCAAATAAATAAAATAGTATAAATGGCGGCTTTTGATATTTCTGACTTTTTTAGAATTAAAAAAATATATATATACAAAGTAGTGTTTGTTTCTGTTGTCTATAAATAACTGCAGCTTTGCATGATGGTTATGTGTCAGAATGACTGCAGAAAAATCCTTTGTAATGTGAGAAGTGAGCTAATAGTTGACCTGATTTTTAAAAACAGACAATAGTTGACTCACTCGGCCGTTAGGTTGGAAGAAGCTTTGATGCTTGTTTGCATAAAAAAAATGTTTTTTTCTTCTCTCTCTTCATCTCTGCAGGTTTTTTTTTCTTCTGAAGTCATAAATCTGTTTGCTTTTGTTTTTTTTGTTTTTTTTTAGTTCATCTGATTTTCTTTTGTTTGTTGAACTGAAGCCACCGAATTATAGATTCCCTTTTTCTCTAACCCTCAGCATCTGGGTTTTAAGCTTAGTTGGTCAAACAGAGTAGCTTCTTCTTTCATTGTCTTGTCAGTTCAGCTGCTGTTGCAAAAATAATGTTCTTTTAGGGAAATGACTAATTAGGGGAGCTGCTGCACCCATTCATGACTAAAAGATTGGAGTGGAAATCAGACTCAGTGATTAAAATTTTATAAAGAAGATTTGAATGTATGCACTGCCGTGGAAACAATGCATTTCTCCCTTTGCCGTTTCCGCACAACCAGTGTGTGAGCCGCCGGCCTGTATGCTGGTGTTATTGCTCCACACACTGAAATGAAACACCAGACACTATTTCAAACCAAGTAGAAATCAGAGGAGACACAGTTGCAGCAGTAATCAGTGGGTATAGAACAAGCCATAATACCTCTAATCAGAGCTGCAATACCTGTCCTCCTGAAATCATGCGACAGACAGGCTGCTATTTGGAAAAACAAGGTGTTCCACAACTAAAAAAATATGGGTTTCTCAGTTTTGACATCGCAATTTACCAGTGACCGGGAGGCATGACAAGTTTTATCCAAAAACATATTGCTCCTAAAGACCCACTCTGATGAAAATTGTGTTGTAGAGTCCCACTTTTGATGTATTTTAAAACGTCTTCAGTCGTCTATTAATTATAATTTATCTGTTTTTAACCCTTTAACACCTGAGGTGTCATCGGTGACGCTTAAACAAAAAATCTTTAACGTATTGTAACTTTTCAGCCATTAACGTAAATCCAGCAGATTCCGATGGAGAAAAGCGGTCGTCAGAAACAGGCAGACGGCTGGATCCAAGTGCAGCAGGTTTATGTCATCGTCAAGAAAATGCATCAAGAACATATTAAAAACCCCTAAAGTTTGAATAAGTGTGAGTTTAGCTTTTTCTGACCAGTGAACTGCCTTTGAAACCATTTCTCATCTATACAAGTACAAATAAACAATTCAAAATCTACAACATGCTAATGTTAGCTTAGGCTTGTGAGGTGCTATAAGCTAGTAGGAGAGAGTGTAAACAAAGGGTTGATGGGAAATTAGCTAACTGCACACAATTTAATGGTAAACTTCTATTGATTTCCTGCTGCACTGCAGAAAATATATTTGATAAAAGTGACTTTTTTTTGGCTAAAATCGACAAAATCTTAATTTTAAGACCATTGAAAGCAATTTTACATCAGAAAAAGTATAAATGGAGTGGAACTTTAGCAACTGTGTTATTGATTTTTAATGAAGAGATACAACAACAACAACAAATACATGTATATCTTTATTTTTAAATCTCGGTAGTGAAAGATTGTTTCATTTTTTTTTTATTTACTGCTTCATAGGCTTTTAAACTGCATTTTTGAAACATAAAAATACCTTTTTTTTTTTTTTTTTAGTAAGCAATGATTTTTTTTGTGTGCTGTCTATTACATTGTACAAAGATGAATAAATTAGCCTGAAACTACTACTTTTTTCTTTAAGCCAAACTCAAAGGTCAACAGAGCAAGCAAAAACATTTATATAATATATGAGTAAATGAATAAAGAAGACCTAATCAAACAGGTTGAAAAAATCTGTAATCTTGGTTTAAATATCTTAATGTTCCTACATGAAAGAGAAAAAACTCCTTTTGAACTAGTTTTAGTTTTTTTTAGGTTTTTGTTTTGGTGTTTTGCTCACATGGAAATCAAAAAATGTTCACATTCCTTCCTAAATATTTCTACCTGTCACAAACTGCTTCAGTTAAGTTTGACAAAGCAAGTGTTTTTCTACATCCGCAGGACAAAAAGCCTTAATAGGAGCTTTAAAATCAGATTAGCAAAAGAGAAAAACTCCTGCTGTTGACAAATGTGTAAAATCAGATCTTTCCCCGGGTCTCCTCTGCCACGACTGTGCTCTGGAGAGCAAGTGTTTGCAGTGACGATTCTTCACAGACACTGCAGAGGCCAGGCTCATGCATGCTTTGTAATTTTAATCAGGTTTTGTGCTAAACAGCTGCCTGTAGACCTTGGATTATCCCAATCTCGCCTCAGGCCTTTCTTATTTCAGCAGTGAGAAAATACCAGTCTCTGAAAAATGCAGGACCAGGCCAGCACCTGAATTAAACAGGAATTTCTTCAAGTCACACGAAGCCTCTACGAGATGTAATGGAATCACATCTCTTGTGTCACGCTCATTTAAGCTTCTTCCCGCTTTTCCTTTCCCCAACTGCAGCAGTCGTCCACCGTGGATCTGATGATCAGGAGCATTCTGCTGAGGCATGCTGGGAAGTATGGATGCAGAGCACAGACCAGTGCTGACTCTGTGTTTACGGAGGCTGAACTTCTTGTACGAGGTAAGACTGAATCTGATGCCGTTCTCTCCTCCATGGTTTGAGGAACTCACCCAAACCCGAAAACTGTTTTCACCAACCGTTCAGGCAAACTGGACGACAGAGTGCTAAAGAAAACAGGTGAAGGTTTAAATCTCCAAGCTTGTCATTTTGTTGTTAGTGGGTGGAGAGCTTCCACTTTGTGTGCTGAGGATTTGTTGACAGCAAGAAAGATGCATGTGTCCCCGGCTAACAAAAAGAAAGAAAGAAAAAAAAGGCTAGCTTTTCTTTTGTTTTTCATTCTTTTCTTTTTTACCAGTGAGAGAAACAATGCCCCGAATGTGCCAAGCTGTTCTGCAATCATCAGCAGAACTGTGATGTGATAGCCAAAGTATACGTGCAGTTTGGGGAATTCACACACAGCCGTGTTTAGGGGGAATTTACTCTCATAAGCACTGCTTGGGAATGGAAAAAAAAATTATTTTTTTACCAAAGAAGAAAGAAAGGATCAATATATATATATTATAATATAATTTATATAATTATAAAAATAGATATAATTATATATAATAAATATATAATATATAATATATAAAATATATAATATAAATAAATATAATATAATATAATATAATATAATATAATATAATATAATATAATATAATATAATATAATATAATATAATATAATATAATATAATATAATATAATAATAAATCCATATTTGGAGTAAAGACTCCAGCTTTCCTTTATTTTGAAGTTGAAGGCTCTTTTTCTGTTTTCTTTCTGGGATTTTTCTGTAAAAATAAACTTCTCAAATACATTTTGTTTCTGTTAATTTTGCTAACTTGGAGGTTTCATTGTAAGGAAGTAAAGGATGGATTTTTGACACGTGACTTGACACACGTCAAGAACGAGTTAGATGTGAACTTTTTCAAAATAAAACTTACTTCAGAATCTGATTATAAATAAAAAAAAAAAAAAGAGAAATATGGGATTTTGGACCACAGCACCATAAAATTCAGTGTTTTCTTATTGTAACATTTATCAACTGTTTACTTAAAATTTTGAAATTTGATAAAAAAAAAAAATATATATATATATATATATATAATAATATATATATATATATATATATATATATATATATATATATTTAAAATCTTTTTCATTTCTATACAATTAGCTAATTTAACCAGAAAAGCAATATTTCTCTTGGTGAGGACCAACAAAAGTAATTGTCATATTATATATAGATATACTGTATGTATAAAATTATACAGCAAAAAAGTTAAAAATATAACTTTATCAAAAGGTTTGGTTATTTTTGAATATTACCAGCATGTAATGAGCATGCAAGTCTTCATTTTTCTGTGGTGCATTCACAGGATTTCAGGCTCGTTATCATTTCTTTCTGACATTTTCCTCATGCCCCATGGCCTCCAGAGTATTCCTTACGAGATTATGAGAACTTTATGAACTCCATTCATCCAAGAATTTTTCATTTATTTCTGTTTTTTTAATTAGGTATAGTACGGCTTGCCTGCTGATAGGATCTTATTGTCCACAGGCGTTATTGATAGAGACACTGGACAAAGGCAGGAAATGCAGCAGAGGAAGGTAGTGTGAGTGACATTTAGTCTGTTGTCTGGCCAGCTGGGATGCGGCAGATCTCTGCTGAAAGCATTAATATTTGTATACACAGATACGGGGTCACCATTGAGTGATAACATTTATAGAAATGACAGCGACAATACTTTTTAATGTATGCGGGAGGAGATGCGGCTCCGTCTTCAATAACAATTTTCCATTTTTATTCTCTCCGTTTTTTTATTTTCTATATTCTCCTTTATTGCACCCTGGATAGGTCATTTTTATATTCTAGAATAAGAAAATATTTCTGATGTGTGGACCTTTCCATGTTTACTGTTGCTGTTGGGCTTTATTTATTTATTTTTTAAGCTTGCATGCAGTTTCTGTTTCTCTCTTTTTTAAAAAACCACAACTCATACTAGATTAATACTTCTAAAAACATTTAAAAAGTAATTTAGAATATATATTTGTTTCTTTTTCTTAATGCATTTTATGTCTGAGAAAAGTAAGCATGAATTATTTTTCTGTCAGAGTCAAAAACTAAAACATGAAGTGCATTAAAGTCACAAACGGTACTGCATGGCTCGGAGGTGTTACACACCAAATCCCTCACCAGGACGGAGTTCGCTGGATTCAATCCTAATTGCACTAAACTACTGTTGTCTAACTTCCAAGTCCAATGAAAAGTTGTGCAAACCAGTAGAAGGCAATACATCTATGAACTATGCTAAAGCTAGCACGATAACGACCGACCTTTACCTAATCAATACTGGAGCTGCTGAGTATTATGACATGAAACTTTTGAAATGATATGGGACTTAGACCGGTTGACCAATCACAAAATTCCCACAGTTTTCAACCTGTGGGGGGGCAGAACACAGACTGTTTTAGATGATAATTTCTGGAATTGTTTATTCTAAATTTTCAAAAATGTGGCAAGGACCAACAGACAGCAAGTCAACAGACAATAAAAAGTTGAATTACTGTTTTTTTTACCTTTTAAATTCTCCAAATATTCTGCTAAAAAATCTGCTAACAACAAATGTCACTAAGCTAACTCGTTCAAAATAAACAAACTCCAAAGTAGCTTCCAAATGATGCTCAAGGAGTTAAAATTTGTACAAAAGGTGATTTTGAAATATTTAAAACGGCAGCCTCTTCCGTATAAAGTAACCTTTTCTTATTTATTTTACACAAATGTAATTTTTTTTTTTTCTTTTAATTGTCCGGAGAGCACCAAGACTTTTTATTGTGTCGCAAGCCACTTGTGCAACAATGACAATAAAAAGGATTCTGATTCCTAAGGTCAAAGGAATACAACTAAACTTCAGTTCTAGTTGTAGACCCTAACGTCGGTGGAGTTTGTTTAAAATTTAGTAGAGATCCCTCGAAAGAAAGTTTTCTTTTTATCTATTGTGTGAATGTGAAAATCACTAAATTTCACACTTTGGTCTAACATGGCAGCCTGTGACCATCCCATAATAATTTCAAAAATTATTTTGGATGTCCCAGATATATGTGTTCTGTTTTTTTTTTTTCTAAATGTTTAAGAGACTTTGGCCCCATTAATGTGATGTCATCATCTTTTGGTTGAGGGGTCGTTCAATGTGCCAATAATGTACTCTTTAGAGGTACGAAGTGTCCAAATTTTGGTTACTTTAAAGGACATTTTTACTCCAAGAAAAATAATAATAAAAAAAAACTATCTGGTTCTTTTTGTTCAAATCGAACAGCAGCACATTAAATGCTTTACTAAGCCGTGTTAAAAGTAAGAATTATCTGAGAATTGACTTTCTCCCCTCTCCTGTGCTGACGAGCCATTTGTGCCTCATTTGTGATGCAGAAATCCAGATGTCCTCACTTGTAATTTGGTCTGTCTTGTAATTATCCCCTCACCAGGCCCTCCTGGACCCCCTGGAGTTGTGATCGTGGAGGAGATCACAGACCACACAGCTACCTTGTCTTGGACGCGAGGTCTGGACAACCACAGCCCCATCAGCACCTATAATTTACAAGCCCGGAGCCCGTTCTCATTAGGCTGGCAAACTGTCAAAACAGGTAATCAATCAAGAGTAGATTGCAGGAAGTGGATGCGGGGCCTCAGTTTCAGCCTCATATATAGATGGAGGATCAATACAGTCATTACTGTAAGAATGTTTGAGGTTAGTTACTTAATAAGACAATTTGTTTTATCTAAAAAATCATGTTTAATGTCTCTTGTAAGTGGAAATCCACTCTAAAAGGGTAAATTTATTCAGAGGGGATCCATAAAAAGCATTAAGTGTGTGCTTCTAATGTCACAAATGCGAAATGTATTCAGTGTCAGATCAGCACTCAGTGAATAATTGACCTTTTGGCTTTGAAATGTAAGAGTGATCCATGTTCATTTAGTTTATCATGTTTTAAGCACCCAGGAACAAATTATATCCTTCTTTTTTAGCTGTAACTTTACAAAATAACCATCAATTACTATCACTTATCTTTAACCGATAAGGGTCTGCTCAGCTCTCGCCGTAATCCATCTTAATGTGCCGTGTGAAAATAATAACAGAGTCCAAGGTGTGATAATGATACATCCCCACAGATAAATTAATCACACTTTGTATAAACTCCTCTCACATCATGTCTGTTCAACTACATTTGTTTCGATGAAGCATAATTATGACTGTGATAGATTGTGAGCGCTGAACATGTTTGGAAGAGCAGGAATATATGTGGCTTTTAGCTCCTTTTTTATAGCAGACAGATGTTTGAACAGCAGCTTCCCAGACAGAGGGACATCAAACCGCCCCATCAGATGCAACTGAGTCATTTGCAACTTGGATTTGGTTTGGTTCTTGTTTGCATAACCAGTTTTGATAAAGCTTGATTGTGGAGGCTGCAAAGAAACATTTATTCTGTTTTAAATGCTTTTCTAAACCGGGTGTAGCAGTTAAAAGGCTTAACTAGTTAATCAAGTTATATTCCTACAAACAAACTAGATCAATCTGTCTGAGGGAAACTGTTAATCAAATCAAACTTTTCCATTATGAAACCATTTCAAAATGAAATGGGAAATGGTGTATACTTGTATAGTGCTTTTCTACCTTCCTCAGAGGCCCAAAGCGCTTTACAGTCACAGACACCATTCACACCGTGCTGGTGGCTCCGCTGCCATACACTGGCGCCAACCTTCCACCAGAGATAATTTGGGGTTCAGTATCTGGCCCAGAGACAATTCGACACATGGATGGACAAGGCGGGAATCGACCCCACAATCTGTGTGCAGCGGTATTGGAATACTGTACATCTCCCATCGTAGCGTTTATTCCAGAAATGTGGCTGTCGGCTCGGTATTTATTAGAGACAGACGCCTATTGGAGACCGGCGTTTATTTCATCACAGGCTGAATTATGATGGTTAGTAGGTTCATGGTATTCTGCTCTTATTAGCACTGGGTGTGAATGTTTCTTTCCTTTTTGAAGCATCATTAACCTTTGTATCAAAAATCCTCTTAGCTTTCATGAGGATTATTGTCGTAGAGACATGCACACCTTTCCATCTTTGCGCAATAATTCCTGTTTAAACCAGTTCTATTTAATCCGTCGCTCGCTTTCTTTGTTTGCTTCTTTTTCTGCAGCCATCTTCTCAATGTCACCGTTTGCTTGGGCCATTGTCTAATATGTTTAGGACCCACCTCAAAAGTCATGCAGGTTCCTCATGTTCTTTGACGTGTGCCACCGCATAAAGTTTAAATGCTAAATCGAACAAGCGTTTCCTAGCTATTGCTACACAAACTCGAGGAAGGTAGAAAAGCTCTATACAAGTAAGCGCCATATGACGATTAGGGATGTGTGAAAATATCGATATCGCGACATTTACAACTGCAATTAATTCTCGATGGGTTTTCATTAAGCATTGATCCTTTATTTTTGTTTGAAGAGAGTGCAAAACGTTATATACGTCATCCTTTGATGGGACGTTCCTTTTGAGGTAAATGGGGGTGTGCTTTGGGAAACTGGGTGTCGGGGCACCAATGTGTCTGGCAGCTAATTTAATTTCTGTTCTGTTGTCTGCAACAATTTTGCACAAAGTAGTGGCAATGCTGTTCATGCTTACTCACTGAATTTTACAGATATTTCAAATTCAATTGGTGTCAGTACTCGTCAAAGACATAGTTTAACTAATTTAAGCAATGTTGCACAAAAGTGTCTGTTATTTATTGCACAAAATTAGATACAAGTTGTTTGTTAGGATTGTGTTCAAATAAAAAAAAAATGGGTATATATTTTTCTTAGCAAAAGGTTTTCTTCTATATATTGAGTTTTAAAAGATGGTTTTTACCAATTATTGCAATATCGTGATACCACCGATATCTTAGGCCATGTATTGCTTATCGCATTGTATCATGAGTTACTGAGCGATTCTCAGCCCTAGTAACAACATTAGCTCCGCCTTAACTGGTCCGTTCCATTTTTCTATGGATCTACAACCAAAGGGGGACAAAAAATTACATAACTCAATCTGGTCTAATGGGTTTATTTTGTAATTAAATGCTCAAAATACTGTATTGGTCTAGTCCAGTCCGGTCTGGACGCCGGAAATGAGGCAACACATTTCTAATAATACTACTGCAGAAATCCTAGAAAACAACACAGTTTTTTTGATTTGGCTGAAAAAATAATATAATTACAATTAAAAGACCACTGAACGCCTTTTAACCCTTTAACACCTGAGGCCTCGCCAATGCCGCTTAAACACAAAAGCTTTGACATATTATAACTTTTATTATATAAAATTATATCTTATATTTTCCTTTAACATGGTTCGTGCAGCTTTTAACACACAGTTCTGTGATGTGTGAGCTTAGCTTACATTTCAGAAAAATCCACTTGAATCAGTTTGGTCTTGACTGTCATCCAATACAAAGAAATTGGAGCTCAACAATACGTTCTATTGACTGGTTGACATGAAGATCTTCCCCTCCTGTTATATGAGAATTTTGAGCAGCTAGATGTCACAAACAAATAAAAAACAAAAATAGATTCTCTCCATTTGTTACTGTATTTTATTCCTTTTTTTTTTTTTTTTCACCGAGTTACAAGATGACACAATGTCAAGAGAATATGATGCAATATTTGTTGAGTAACTGACACCGATTTTGGTACCCGATCCAAACTAGAGAGCAACACTTCTCAGAAATGTTACATTTGAACTTTTGCTATAAATCTATCAATATGTTAGAACGTTATAGTATCTAGGATCCTGGTTTAAAAAAAATGCTAAATTATTGGGAATCTACACGGAAGATTTCACTTAAAATTATTTTAGCAAACAAGAACCTCTGTAGTTTTCTGCAGAGGAAACGCAAGTAATAAAGGAAATAAAACATGGATATGTGGGCACTTCAGACTAAAAATAAACAAATGTACTAAAAGAATGTTAATAGAGCAAAGATAAAAACAAGAAGATTAAAAAGGTGTGGGTGTACACAGATGTATTAGTTCTAACATCAAGTGCCAGGCTTTTAGGAAGCATAAAGTAGCATTTCTTTGAAGTTGTCTTAACAAAGCTTTGCTAGCGGGAGTTTGTTGAAAACAAATGTCTAGTTGCTCCTGTGCACCTGCACCACTTCTCACCACATTCAGTTCAGAATGTGGAAATGAAACACCTGCTCAGTTCCTTCTCGGTAAAGTTAAATATTTGCTTTATTTTATTTTATTTTTTGATGGTACTGTTGTGAAAAATTGAAACATCCCCTAAAGATTAATGGAAAGTAAAATTATACACTTATATATATATATATACTGTTTACATCTTATTTAACTCTAGGGCGCAAATTGAACTTCTTGTTCAATTTCAAGCTCGACTCTTCCGGGTAACCGCACCAGATTCTGTGTCGTCATCCTCATCCGGTCACTGCATCTTTTGTGACATCAATCTTCTTCAGGACTTTTTTTTAATTTCCTCACAACGCTCCTCTTTGGCCCATTCACTGATTAACCTCTTCTCTCACATGATCAAACTGTTTCTACCTTGTCTCCAAACCGTTCTACTGGTGCTGCTCCTCTATTATTCTAATCATCATCAACTCTTTATGAGAAACGGACTGAGTGACCCCTCCCATTTTCAAACCCAAACAGGAAGTACCCGCTGACTCCAGGAAACAAAATCTCATAGATTGCTATTTAGTAATAATTAGTTATTATTATTTTTGTACGACACATTCTCACTCCCAACTCGTCACATATTGATTTTTGGATGAGGACCCCACCGTGTCAAAAATGGACATTTTAGGGTGTCCCAACTAGTTGGTTGCTCCCAGTAAATCACAGGTCCTCAACTTTCGGGCATCAATCCAGAAACGAAGTCAGTGCCCAGTTCACGTCTGGTACCGTGTCCAGTGCCGGGTTTGGGTACGGATACCGGTTCCGGGTTTGGGTACAGATACTGGACACATTTGGAGGACCAGTCCGCATCCGGTACCGCATCCAGTAGCCTTGATTTTACAAACAGCCAGCATGTCAAAAAGCGTTGAGTCAAAGGTCAAAAAGTGATGCCGGGGGGGTCCTCAACCAAACGTCAATTTGAGACTACCGGTACTCGGGGATGAGAATAAATTGGTTTGTCAGAATAACCATTTTTACTCTGTTACTTTTATTTGATAGATTTGATGTCATACTCACTTAATCCAGTTCTCATATACAGTCAATGAACCATTCTTGTCCTTCATATCCTCTAAGGCTGGCACTTTCAGCCTCCATCTTTCCTCTTCATCTGGAGGCGGAGTCTGCAACCGTTAACAGTAAAAGAGCTATTTGAATTTTTTTTTTGCTGATTAAAATCCAAGAAGAGTTGCAAAGTCTTACAGTATTTTGATGCTGCTTTGATTTTTTTGTATGAATTATGTTTCTTCTGTGGCATGAATGCAAACATACATACAAAGAAAAACTAACATTTTCTCAAAATGTGAAATTATTTTTTACCGCTTGACCTTGTATGACTTGCTTTCAAAATAAAAGACCCCTTGTGCCAAACTGAATTATCCCAGTGCAGCTCTGGACAGCATGACATAACAAGTGCTTTAAACTAATAAAGGATCAGACTCTTTTCCAAAGTTTTGCTTAGTATTTGAAATTGATGTATTCTGGAAGTAGCGTATATAAAAACCTTGGGATATAAAAACCTGACATAGTTCATCTTCGGGGTGCACCCCAGTTATACATTTATAAACTTAACTAATCTAAATAAAAAGAAAGAGCCACTATGGAGGGGTAAAAGCAACAGGTTGCAGACCCCTGATCTCATATCAACACATCTCACTGTTAGTGCTGGTGTCAGTGATGTAAACCTCTCCTTTCACTTCGACAGATATTCTTCTTTCAGCTGAAGACTTTTCTTCAACCACATAATGCTTTCCTTTTATACAGCTGCTAATTTCTCAGTCACAGTTTCCACCGCCATGCTGAGTGTTACGTTTCCCATCCTCTCATTGTTTCTCACTTTGCCAGAAATGCAAAAGACCTGTTTGCTTTCTTCTGAAGGAAGAGTCTAAACACTGTCAAACACCCTTGAGTTTGAGGGTTTGCACTCATGTCGGAGTATTTTGTGCACACTGTATGTGGTGTAAACTGCAGCCTAATGAGTGTGGAGAACGCTCAGACTGAAGACAAACTGCTTTCTTGTCGTAGATCCAGACCCAGTCACCGGGGACATGGAGTCGGCCATGGCCGTGGAGCTCAACCCCTGGGTGGAATACGAGTTCCGAGTTGTTGCCAGCAACGCGATTGGGACCGGCGATCCGAGCGCACCTTCAAGACGTGTTAGGACTAAGGAAGCAGGTAAATCATTCAAGCATTACTAACGTTTATTTTATACAAGTCAGTTTATTAATAGACTGTGTTTTAATTGCTAAGAAAGCTGAAAATAAACTCATTCTGTGAATTTCAAGAGTTGTTTCTGCTAAATTAAGCAAACAAAGTGGGAGAAAGTTGTCCATTGTGAGCTAAAATTCCCTCTGCTGCTTCACCAGCTGCTTACTTCTTGTATGAAATGCAATAATTACACAGGTCGGTGGTCATCACACTACACCTTTAAAATTAGTACACTTTCTTCAGCATAATTAACAGACTAATTGTGATGAACTCACTTTAGTCTATTTTTAAAATGTGATGTGGGAAACAAAACGAACAAAAAGATTAAATTAAAAAAAAAAACTGTAATTTCAACCAATTTCAACACTGTTCTCTGAGGTAATAAAATCAAAATAAATCATGCATGTTTTTCTTTTTTTTTCTTTTTAACCTTTTCTGTTTTCTTTAGTGCCATCAGTGGCACCATCCAATGTGAGTGGGGGCGATGGCCGAAGGCACGAACTGGTCATCTCGTGGGAGGTAGGTCCTCTGCCAAACTCCTGGGATACAAGTATGAAAAAAAAATATGTCACATGCGTTTTTGTTTAGTTGATGGTCTCCAGAGTGGAAAACCTGCTCCTAAAAAGTGTAAAATGCATGGTTTTAAGATCCTTTGTGTGGAGAAACATGAGCAGTGAAACAAAAAGCTGCTTTTGTTTCCATTCTCTTTTATGGTCGTGTTCAGAATTTAGGAGGAGAATTAAATCCAAGACAGGTAATTTGGTTTTTAAGATCTGTTTACAACATTCAAACAGATATGAATCTCACTTAGCTCCTACTTTGTTCACAAACTTGCATCATATTTTACATTTGGCTGTTTTAGCTCTTAAAAAATCAAAATATCCCTGAAGAAAAGAAAAAAAAAGTCTTATTATTTTTTAACCCCTTCATGCTATATGTCATCATGTCACCATTAAATCCAGGACTCTGTATATTTTTAGCATCACCTTAAATAGAAAAATCTTAAGGAATATTTTGTATCCAATTGAAATTTAAGTCAGGCATGAAGGGGTTAATTTTAAAGCATCTCCAATTTCCATAAAAGACCAATCATAAACCTCTTAATGCTTTTGACAAAGATAGATATTATGCAAACAGAAATTTGCTAAATCCTACAAACCTTAGAGCTTAAGAAACTGCTTTGAGAAATAGTTCATCCTTAATATTTTTAATGAGATGTTTTTTGTTTTTTAACGTACTGCATAAATAAACTTTATATACAGTAAAACTTTTTAAAGCTGCGGGATTTTTTAAAATATCAAACTTTATTAATATCATAAAAAGCCTATAACTACTTACTGCCAGATAACATCTAGAAATGATCTTTTATTATTATTATTTAAATTCTCATAATCTAAAAGGAACAGAAACATTTAAATTACCAATGGTACAGACTAACCATAAAAGGTTTGGGTGTCTGTGCTACAAACATTTGGAGAAGTCTGGGGTTTGAACAAAAAGCAATTGAAAATATTCAAATTTATGGGCACAATACAAATATATATCGTATTTTCTTCACTATTAGGCGCACTTAAAAACATTATTCTTTTTTTTTTATATAAAAGGAGAATGCCTTTTAATCTGGATCTCATAATACATAGATGAATTCTGGCTTTTTTTTTTTCTGATGTTGACGTGAATTTTAAGAGGTATACTGTCTAAATGTGAAAACGCTAACTAACTTTTTTATTTATTTATTTATTTGTTTATTTATTTATTTATGTTAGGAACAAGTTTTGGAGTTAGCAAAGTCACATTAACATTTATTTTGAAGGTTTCAGTCTGTGTTGTATTGAGTCGCAAATAAGGTTGGCTAATTTGGCAAACATGTAGTTGTGTTGGAATTTTGTTTTTCATTAGTCTACCTGTTACAAGTTTGGGAGTTAGCATAGTCACAGAAACATTTGTTTTAGCCTTTCAGTCTATTCTGTTACAGGTCGCAAACAAGGTTGGGAGTCATTGGTATCTGCTGTGAATATGCTAACATGGCATGATAAAGCAGTGTTGGACAATGTTTTTTTTTTTTTTTTACGTTTTACCAACAAGGTTGGGAGTTAGCATAGTCACAGAAACTTTTAGCAATTTCAATTAGTGTTTTTACGAGTCACAAACAAGGTTGCGAGTCACATGTTTTCTCTTGTGAATACGCTAACGAGGCTAACATGTAGCGGTGTCGGACAGAGTAATTTTTACGTGTCAATAAGAAGGTTGGGAATTAGTGTAGTCACAGGAACAGGCTTTAGTGGCATCAGTCGGTTTATTTACATGTTGCAAACAAGGTTGGGAGTTACAGGTTTTGTAAATAAGCTAACACGGCTAACGCTTTTAACGTAGCTAACATGTAGCAAGAAACAAACAAATTCTAATTTTATAGTGACAGCAGTTAATATAGTCTGACTGGCAATGTTATTTCTGGACTCTTTTGTCTCGCTTATTGCACATTATGTATGGCTTATGACATCATTTTGAAAATACTGACGTTGTGCCCTGTAGTACGGAAAATACGCCATAATAAAAGCTAGCAAGTCTAAAGATAATTCAGTGGAGATAAACGATAGAAAGCAAAGATTGTAACAGTAAGCATGGGTCATCTTATATAAAAACAATAAATTGAGGATAATGAACATAAATTATATATGATATTAATATAACCATTTTTATTTTTATTACGGGGCAGGCTTCAATAAGTTCCCTTCCTCCTAAACATGTTTTACATGTTTTTATTATTATTATTAATACATTTTTTGTTATTATAACTACTATTATCTATACGTTTGTCATATTGATTGGATTGTATTCATAAAATTTCTGAAACAAATTCATTTAAAATCGATACATATATAAGAAAAAATTAATCTATTAAGTACTTGTCATTAGGATTAAAAAGTACAATGTCATCTACTTGTTGAGGCAGATAAATCAAGCTCATAGGCAATAATGTACTCAAAAGAAATCAACCATAGGACAAAGGAGCTGGATCTTCCCCATCATCAAAATCTAAATCACACAAAGTGATAAATCCCCCAGCTAAAGTACCTTAATAATGATGTAGCATCTGTTAATGCGTGTGCTCTTCATTAAAAACAGTCACTTTCTTTGCCCGGGAATCTTTGTCATACATTATTAAAGTGGAGGGAGCGTGGCTGATGGATTTCGTGTTTCTGAGCTGGAAGGAAATGGACTGATGACTCTGTGTTACACTCACAATGGCATGGGTTTGCAGTCAGCTGCATTGCCTTCAGCTGAGATAAAGATGACTGGCTGCAGTTCCACTCAGTGTGCGCTGCCGAGCTGTCATCCTATTCCCAAAGCCGTCAGAATTGGATCTAATTAAAATGCAGAGAAAAGCTTTTGCAGCTCTTGATGAGAAGAGTCTGGAGATGATTTTAAAATGAAGTCTGAGCAACATTATTGATGCATTTCCCAAAGATTTCTCAGAGAGAGATAAGTTTAAAACACAAACCCGACATCAGTAAAATAATCTTAGCCCACAGCCATTCTTTTTATACATTTACAAATAGATTCAGGTGCAGGAGAGTTTTTTTTTTTTTTTTTGATAGGAAGTGTCGGTGATGTGTGAGGTAAAGTCAGGAAAGGCATCCAGAAAAATGTCCAACCAGCCAAGAATCAAACTAGTGACTCACTGTTTCCTAGTATTTGTTCGTGTGTAACATGAACCCAGCTAAGCCACAAGTACAGCAGAAAAGCTGCTTTTTATAACATCACACACCTCCACTCCAGCTCTCACCTTGCTGGTGGTGGCGGTGGTGGTGTGGGATTGGTGCAATTTGCTACCTCACCCAAGTAAAGTGTGCACTTAGTTTTGCCTGTTTGTAGAAAAGGATTGTTCAAAAAATACTGGGCAGATGTACGTGAAAGCTTTACTAGAAGGGAGGTCTTCTGTCTGTACTTTTTTATGAGAAAGAGCAAACATGAAATTTAAGGAAATTCTGAGTAGGGATGAGCCAATATTATTTTTTCCACCTGATACTGATATTTTCTTTTTCTTGCAACTGTGGCAGAATATTTGCTGATACCAATATTAGAATGTTTAAAATAACACAAAGTTTAGAGATTTCTTTTTATTTTTTTCGCTATTAGAAATTCGATAACATTCACATCGCCAGGAACAGTGCCAACATGCATCCCAAAAAAACATCAAAACATAAATATAAACTTAGCTTCAATATTCAGTTACTAGTATTTGCAAAATCAAACCTTCAACATCGTTTGGAAATAATAAGGTTTAAAAAAAGTGGTTTGAAGTTAAGGAGATTTATTTAAAAGAAACTACTTTGTGTAAAATGTAAATTGCAAACATAAAAATTTGTACTGCATAAATATGTCTTCCATTCGTTTGTTTGTTGCTGGTTTAAACGTTGACTCTTTTTCAACACAGTTGATGCTAAAACCGCACTCTAACTTCAGCCGCGATGTGATGAATAAATAAAGCAAAATGAAAATGACACATCCGTCGTAAAACTGGTATTTTCTAAACATCTTATTAAACCATGAATCCATCCTGTCTGTAACTTTATTATTATGAGCGTAACATTTGAGAGACGGTCACTGCATTAAACAGAGAGCTTAGTAAGTGGAAACAGCTGTCTCCATAAATCCGTATTTGGAGGAAGACTCCTGGTTTTGTCTGTAAACAGAAATCAAAACCCACATTTATTTATTTATTTTTCCAATCTGGCCACATGATTGAGACCCAAATAGAACGTGGGTCTACTGTCTGTGCCTCTATCTGAACATCCCTGTCAAATAGAGCAGAATACAGAGTTCTCCTTCCACATTCCAGTTCTCTTGGTCTCAGTGGGATCATGCAACTGCTTTTTTTTTTTTTTTTTTAAACGGTGCACCCTGTTCTGCGTCCTTATTGGCCGAAGACCTTGTCAATCTTCTCCGTGCATGTTTCCTGCAGAAACGCGCAGTTCTTTAGACCCACAGAATCTTTGTCTTCATTCAATAATCCTGGATTTGAAAGAGTTCATGTCTGTCTGAGAACAATTGAGAAAGTGTGTAGTAATCTTAATTCACGGGTTTCCCCGTCAGGAGTTATTTTTAGAACGTAGCTCCCCCAATAACTGAGGGAATATAATTTTAGCTTTCGGTTTGTTTCCCCCGGCTGCTCATTTTATCAAGTAATGTCCGAATCCTCTCATATTTTATTTTTCTTCAAGTCGCACATGTCAGATGTGTATTGTATTGTTTATTTTATTCCATTCACGAAGAGAGCATTACATTAACATATTCGGTACAAATTGAAAGTCCATATCTTCATGACAGGAAAGGAGCAGTAAGAAGAATCACTTTAATAATAAATATATAATGTCAGTTTTGTCACTTTTTTTCTTTTCGTTTTGAACATTATAATTAGTATTTTGGCTTGTGGTTGCAGTGTCATTAAAAGTTGAATAATAAATTATTGTTTTTTTAATTTTATCATTTATTTTGTACAGTTTACTTGGTAGGAAAATAAAAACCTATTTTGAACTTAAAAGTCTAGTTTTTTAAACATTAGTTGTTAAATTTGTGGATACGTTTATATAGTTATTAATAAGTTAAAAAAAAAATAAAAACATGAGATCGTCTTGGGAGATCCAGATCGCTGGCAACAGTCCTGTGAGGAGCTGCAGAACTCCAACACCTCAAAATAACCATGACAGGAGAAGATTCAGTGGTTTAATCTGAGAAAAAATCAGTTGTGTTGCCCTCGCAAGAAAAAGTTTGGGGATCCCTGCTCTAAATGAGCAGCCACTTTATGTCATGCGACGCAACAAGACAGGCAGGTTTGTTGAGTAGAATCCTTTAGTTTTCCAAAATAAAACTTCCATTCGAATAAGAAAAAATTAAAAAAATGAAAAGGATCAAATGGGAAGAGATAGGATAAATAAGAGAGAAATATCTGTGCTGTATATTGGTGGAAATTTTGAAATCGAACCAATAATCTTATGCAAATACCATTCCTAGCACCGATATATTCTCTATCTCTATTTCTGGACAGACAGACAAGTGGTTTTATATTTCTGCTTTCTTAGAAAAAACAATCAAAAAGGCTCTGATGTTTTGGCAAACTCTTATTTCCTCATTTTTGCTACAGTCACAAATACAACTGCCACAGCGCAATGAGGAGGCAGAATCTTGTAGATTTCATGCCACACCCCAAATTTTTCAAAAATTGTTGACGTAGTCATGAATGCAGCCAGCAGCACCTGATATGGATGTCCGCCATCCAGATACATTTACACGTCATCCAGTCAGAGCTGCTGCCAATCACCTGTCATCAATAATGATGTCATCCCCACCCTGTCACCGCACAACTTCAAAATAAAGCGCTGCCACAGACTGATTTTAACTTTTAGAGAAAAATCGACCAGTCAACATAAAATTTGTAGTTTTTCTTAAAACCTCTTTAACCAACATGCAACATATAAAAATGCACCATTCGATCACAAATGCCGCCACTTGTCGAATTTGCCCACAAACTTGCAGTTACAGATGCAAGAAATTGTATATGTATCCTTTGCGACAACTTGGATTTATGCATGAATTTGTCATAAAAGATGTTCTGATTCACATCACATGAAAAAAACAGTTTGCTTAAACTGATACAACACAAAAAAAATAAAATGTTTGTGTTTTTATTGAACAAAATGTGTAAACATTCAAATTGCGGGATGGAAGAACAATGTGTGTACCCTTCAATTTATTAATTGGTTGAGCTCCTTTGACAGCAATTACTTCAGCCAAGTTGGAGTTTTTTTTAGTTTAAGAAGACTCTGTTTATTATGTGATGTGAATTCAATAAAGATCAGAAGATATTTTATGACAAATTCATGCAGACATTCAAGTGGTCCCAAAGGATTCACATACCTCAACTTCACGTTGCCGCGCTATGGTATTTTGGGATCTGATCATCATCTCAGAACAACTTTGAAACCTTAGATGTTACTTATTCATATACACACATTTATCTAAATATGGTTGGGATTTAAACATTCAAGGATTTCCCTCCTAAATATCTGCCTCCTAGTTTTATTTGCAACAAATTTGCTTCTAATTTCTTCCACCTTCTACCACTTGTGTGTTTTCCCACTAGCTCTAAATTCTTTGTTTTAGCATTTAAATTTTTCTTCCCTGAAGTTAATTTTGTTTAATTATTAAAGTTCAGCCGTTTCATCCTTCCTTCCTCCTCATTGCTTGAATACCAGCTCCACAGCACTCAGTGGACCCAAGGGACCCATTCTTGCTTCCTGATTAGGGCTGGTTTAAAATAATAAAAAAAAAGATTAAATTAGTTTCAGGTTAGTTCATTAAGTAAATACTGAGGGCCAGATTTGTTAAGGGTTTATGTGCAAAAAATCGTGCAGATTTTTTTATTACTAACCTTTAGACATTTGGAATATACTAGAAAGCAGCAACTGAAAAACAAAAAAAAAATCACATTTATGATTTCTCAAGTTTGAAGTAGGATTATAGTAGCTGTAAAGCAAGTCAGTTTATATATTTACTGTCATGTAAAACTTCAGTGAGAAAAACATACTTATCATCTGGTTCTTAAACCTGAACTCTGTTTTTAAAGTTAATACCAAAGGCAAGGCGAATTTTGATGATTGTGACTATTTTATTTAAAATTTTTAATTCGAAATTATGGCAAAAATAATAATAATGAATGAATAAAGAGTGTCCTTTTCTCCAAATTCAGACTAACCATTCTGGCATTTTTTTCAACAACCAATTGGTTTGTTTTTTTACTGTTATTTTTTAAATTTGGGTTCATGACATCACATCCTGTCAAATTGGGACCCATCATGGAACCAAAAATTTGATTTGAATTTAGTCTAATATAAACCAAATGTGTGACATCCAATATTGATCTTTTCCACATCATTTTTTTTAACATCTGCCTTTTTAAAGACCCACTCCAATTATTTTTGATCTATTGTAAAGCGTTCCCAGGAGTCTTTTAATTATGATTATGTTTCTTGCATTTTTAATTAAAGTAAATCTGCTGCAGCTGGAGGATCTGATTAAACAAAGGATGGGTTTAATTTTGAAAGGGGCTTGAATGTGCCATTGTCAAAACTGAAATAAGTTAAATGTGTTATAAATGGAAAAACTCAGTAGTAGAGAACATGGATGAATGGCTTAATGGCCACAAAAACATAAATAAAATGTAGTTTTCTAACTTTGAGGTGAAACTGTGGTTCTCTCTGAGTTTTGGTCCATAAGAACCTGGACCAAATGGCTCTTTTAACATTAAAGGTCGCACACTCTTGCCCTAAATTATTGCCCCTCACACCCCAAACTTGACATTACCTGTGCATAAAAAGTAGTAAGCAAAGTCTGACCTATCCAGCAGTAGCTTATACCTGAACACCAGCTCAGATGAGGAGAATGAAGATGTTCCATTGCATATTCGACGTCACATTGAAACACCAACAGCATGTTTTACGGGTTTTTTCCTGATCCTGATTCACCACGATTTGAATAAAGAAATACTCAGAAAGGCAGAAAATTGCTACAAGAACATGATAAAACACCAAAAATACAGTTTTCATGAAAGTGGGTTTCTAAAAATGTGTCTTTGTGACTGTATTACATGTCTGTTATCCCCCTAAAGACTTGAACGAGTGTAGAGACACGCAGTCTTCTCTGCTGCTGGTGTAGAAAACTGCCCCAAAGAGCTGTTGTTGAGCTGCCATCATTAGCTCCTCTGTGATATCAACCACCTCTTTGAATCAGCAGCTGCACACGGCTCTTACAATAGCTACTCATTCAAAACACTACCAACTACAATTTAAGATATTTTTTTTGCACTTTAGAAAGACTTCAAAAGCGAGACTTTTAAGTAAAGAAAGAACAGTGACATTTGTGCTGCGGGTATTCTTTTAATCCAACGGGTTACCACGGCTGCACACCGTCAAAAACAGCTGAAAAATAACCCAGGTGGTGGCACGCAAGCCTCCATGAAGTCATGACCCTTTTGATAGAAAAAGACAAGTGAGACGCACATTATATCCAGGAGGATATCAGAAAGGTTGAGGTTGTCCTGTGGGGCTCAGAGGAGCGCTTATCATTTAGGCACAGTGACCTTTTTCCATTTCAGGAGGGATGAATGGTGGACCCGTCGTCTGGGCTCTGGATGATATTCCCTGACTTGCTTTCTTTGAATGCTAACTCAAACTGAAGGACTCTCAGCGGGTCAACAAAGGGGGCGTCGGCCATTCCATCAAAAGAACAAACCTTAGAGGAGCAGTCAGCTGCTGGAAATCAGCTTCTAAGATGGGCAGGAGTGAAAGGGAAAACTGCGTTGGAGAAAAACTTATTCCAGCAAAAATCAAGTGTAAAAAAAAAAAAGGACAATTGATACTTGTATAAAGAGTGGATTTGTTGAATTTTTAATTGTTAGAATCGTCCATCATCCACACTTTCATCAAGCACCTGCGCGGGTGATTAACATGTCGGTTATTGTATCCTCCTGCTGAAATGTGTTGGGCATTTCAAATAAAAAACCACAAGCTGTGTAGATATTACCAGTGGGGGGAAAAAAATCTCTTACTTTAATATTGGCAAAAGCCCAACAGTAGGTTTGAGCTCACGGCTTAATACAATTTAAACGAGGTTCAAATTTATTCTTTTCAAGTTCGCTTACCCATCCAGGATCTCGGAGTCAAAGGGCTCAACTGGATCACAGTTGGACGACGTGCTGATAAAGCTCAAAACAGGCCGTCTGGGCTTTGTTCTACACAGAACCGCATCAGCCGTGCAGGTGATTAAGTGTAGTAAATTTAAAAATGTGCTCCCTCTACGGAGACCACGGACTCATTTCCACTAAATCCTGGGATTTCCATTCGTACGTGCAAGAAGAGAAGTCAGGAGACGATTCCGAAGTTTTTGAGATATTAGTGAAACATTTCCATGAGAACAGCTTGCCTCCCTCCCAGATTCAGGACAATGCATGTCTGGAATGACTATGAAGGGAGTTGACGATTTGCAATTAAGATGGGTTGAAGGATATATTAACAGGGGAATGGCGAACAGATGTGGAGGCGACTGACAGTTATTCTTGTACTTATTAGGTATGGCTGCCCAACTGCCACTGGGAAGATAACCTTCACATCAGGGGAAGTGCACCTCCGTGGCACATTATGGGAGATAATGTCCATTCCAGATGGGATGGTGTTTGCCACTAGATCATTTCCTATTTATAACTCACAAGTGTTATTGCTTTGGCCAGTACAACACAATGGCGCCCTTGTTAAATGTAATCCAGAGTCCACTGCTTAGAGAACAATCACGGGAAGCCAAAACGGTGATTGCCTTTTGGTTAAACATGCAGTGTAAGACTAATGAAGACTATTTCCAAGTCATGAATACACTCGTATGATTAAGAGGCCAAAAGTAAATTAATTACTTGCCAATAGCTGTCAGTAATTGAGTGCTTTCTAAAGCTTGTGATTGTAGTTAAAAGTCATGTTTGTAGGGTTGCTTGGACTCGTAGAGTGTTGTAGACTGGAGCGACTCCATCTTAAAGTTATACTCCGATCATCTTTGATCTGTGTGTAACCCTTCCGTTCTCCTTAGCTTGTTTACATTAAAAGTGGGGTCATCTGGACACCACAGGACAGTGCGCTGAACTTTTTTTTTTCACTGATTTCGGAGTTTCACTAATGTCCATGGCAGACGTAAAATCCTGTCCCCCTTCATCCACATTTGTCATGGAAGAAATCGCATAACAATATGTGGTTGGAGCCATCTGGACCCCAAGGAGAGCGGAAGGGTTAAAGCGTTGCCAGTGATATTTATCCATAATCATGCAGATGTTAGCCAAAAGAAAAAAGAAAACAGTGTCGTTTTCTAGGACATAGTTTCTGCAGAGCGGCAGGAGTTTATCCGAAATTTACCTTTGAGTTGTGGGCGGGACTGTTGTTGTGGAGCAAGCAAGCCCGCCCCATTTCCCATCATCCTTCTGTTAGCTAACCTTACCGGTGCTCTAGATTCACAACAATTTAAATAAATATAAATTCAGAAATGCAATTTTAAGCTTTATTTTCTTAATATGTCCTCCATAATCATTTCTCCAAAATGTTAAGGTGCAAGTGTCGTCGTGCCAGTTCCCGGTCACATTCCGGCGTTTAAAGAGCAGAAAGCAGAAAGCGGAGAGTTTGAAGGTCGATTGGTCATTTCCAACGTTCACTTTTCAGTCTCCTCAGGCAAAGCCCTGAACGCCACTTATCCCCAAGTGGGATTACACTCGTAAGGTGAGGTCTTTATCAGTAAAAATATAAATTGATAGAATAACCAGTGTAAATCTTAGTGAAATAAATTGAAGTGATAAAATCAATTGAAATAATACATGTTGTTGCAGCTGTTTATTAAAAAGGATTTATTATAAGCATTGTTCTATTGTTTGCAATTTAATATATTTGTCATAATCAAACTAAATAAAAAATAATACTTATTAACTAACTAGTCATTTCAAACAGTTTCAATCAAAATCAAATGCACTTAAAATCAATTTCAAATATTGTGGAGTCAAAGAAAAATCAAAGCAATGATCATGAAATGTTAACAAACTGATAAAACGAATAAAGAAAGTGTTGGTGCTTACCATAAAAAAACACCCAGGAAGTGTTGTGACATATGTTGTGTCAGCAGATTAAATGTAATCTTTTCCTCTGATTTGCACTCTACTGTTTGATGAAAGGCTTAAATGTATGGCGATAAAACAAAGCTGCTTGGATGAGAGGTGAAAAGATTCAAGATAAAAGATTTGAATGAGTTCCCACAACTCGATTTCAAGACACTAAAACGACTCCAAAACTTTTAAAGATCTACTCCAAAGAAAACTGTCTTTTTTGTGTTTTTAACATGTTCTTGTAGCATTGTTCTCATAGTACAGTACCTAAATAATTTACATTAAGACTGTGTTTCTCAGTATATCTCAATACCTCCCTACTACTACTACTACTTCCCTAATACTACCCGCGATACTTGTAAACATTAATATAATAAACTCCAACAATCTAAGATGTGCTCTTAAATGTTGACAGGCTGCAGTACTCGACTCTTCATTCAGTGTTCAGGACCATCATGTAATGCAGGTTTACATAGAGATAGCTCTCTGTTGCCGGGAAGGTAACTGTACGTGGAAAGTTGTACGTTTTTACTAAGTCGTCTTTAATTTCTTTGCGCACTTGTTCATAAAGCACAGGTATATATAGATTTTTCTGTGAAATGCAGACGTGCTGGTACACTATATTGTGGCTGAACTGTTTTCATTAAATGACTAAAGCCCTCATTATCAACCGTTGGAAAAAAGAGTGCAGTGAGTTAGTAATAAACACTGATGGTGTCAGATATTTTCTTGTGTTTATCTGAGGTAACACTGAAGTCTTTTGAAATATATCTGGGATGTTTTCATTTTGTTGCCTGCTTAGTTGTAGACTTTTAGCTGGGCGATGACGTTGGACATCTTCATGTTGGACGTGATTCCCACATTGTACGATGAAGAGATGAGGCGAATCTTGCAGATATTCTACTTCTTGTTAACACATTGCACTCCTTGATGCTTATATTCGTCCGGCCACAGAAATACTGTATTTTCCCCTTCTAACCATGACGGTCTCAGTTGTTTTTAGCATTTAGCCAATGCTGTTGTTTTTAGCATTTGGGCTCCGCCTCCCAGGGGAGTGGCTGAGTAGCTTCTGGCAGGGAGGGGGAGAATGAGAGCAGACCTGGAGCAGACGAGCTCTGTGACAAAGACATGATTACCCAGACACGCTAAAGGCAGCTCACGGTGGTTCTGAATAAGAAAATGTGTATCGTTAAAAATGCCGAACCGGACCGTGGAACGCGTATCCAACGGTTCGGTTTTATATCGAATATCGTTGCATCCCTAGCTGAGACTAATGATGCAGTTACAGAAATCGGAATGCCAAAGTCTCCTTTCCCCTGCGTGTGCGCAGGCCTGGACACACTCAGGTGTGAGAGACATGATGGGTGCTCAACACTCATGCTGTAATGAATTGGAATTCTGGCTCAAAACTGTTCGACTCAAAAGAATGTTTACTTGTGAGCACGCAAACTGAACTCTCAACGGGGGGTGGTTGTTCTGTGTCACTAGTCCCGCCCACAACCTAAAATTGCATTTTTAAAGAGCTAGTGCTGTTGTGCATAAAATATGTCTTAAAAAACAATGTAGGTCTTTTAATTTTGGCTAAAAACTTCATTATCATAATTAAAAGATCACTGGGAACGATTTGACGATAGCAAAAAATGTTGTAGGAGTGTGACTTTAACACAACTAATATAAAAGTTATTTCCTAAAACACGTATTTGAAGGTAGAAGCGAAAGAATAAAGTCAAGTCACCATTTATATTTTGAGACACTGAACATGGCTGTGGCTTCTTGTGGGGAATTTTATGACCAAAAAAAAAAAAAAAAAAATGGATTCAGCTCATATTTTTTATCAAAAACATTTTAAATTGTTTTAAATTTTAAACATTTTAAAATTTTTATATCTATAATTTGTTTAAGTGTGTTTATTCTTCTCTCAGAACCTTGATTTCGTTCTTTTAATTTAAAAAAAAGTGAAATATTTTTTATTGAATTGATTTTCAGCAGCAAGATGAGTAATTATCTATTGTTTTAAATCTAAGAACTTCCACATAAACTATAATCAATTTCCAGGCAGTTTTCTCCTCTAGATTTTTATCACTGCCTTTTTGTTTTTGGCTTTTGCCCCTTATATAAATAAAAAGGTGAAACAACTTGAAATAAGTGCAGGAATGCTGGTGAATGTGGGTCACGAGGTGAAATCCCTTTGAAATGGTCGAGTCTGGGAAACTGTCTTATAAATGCAGTCCTCTCAGCAAGCAGCAGCAAATTACAATTGTTGCTCCCCATACTTAGATGCAGTAGCCTCCTTGTGGTATCTGGCATCTCAAATTGGTTTTGCTCTGCTCTATTTATTCTTTTTCTGCTAAATGCTTTTTAAAATAAATCACGGCTTCATCAGTGATCAATGGAGATGGTTATTAAAAGAGACGCTGGAGGAACGTTCACCCTTTTGGCAGTCGAGCCATGCGAGCACGTGGCAGCTCTGCCTTTCCAATCATCTGCGGAGAGTTGTCAGAGCTTAGATGGCCATGGTGGGCAAGGTTATTAAGCAGGATGAATGACTAAACAGTCTCCGCAGCTTCATTCAACCATCTCATTAGAGCCGGCTGTTTGACTGCTTTCTCTCAAGGAGTCATACGGAGGACCATTAGGGATGCCCCTGTAGTCACCGGCAGTGAGCCCAGCAGGTCCAATCATTTCATCCGGGGGACCTAACTTACACTCCTGTGACGCCCTGTTCACACTTATCCGGCGCTATCTTACTCCCCACACCCACAAGTAATTGTAAATCCAGCAAGCTAATTTGCGCTGATTTGAGAAGGCGAACATTAATTGGCATGTCTTTAAGAGCACTGCCTCCTCTGATGATAACGGTGATGGGAGCTCTTTTTTTCTTCCACACATCATCCTCATAATTTGGCAGTCGCAGCGACTGGTCCTGTTGAATGGAATGAGAACTAAATCTTCATCAGCCTCCACATGAAAAAAAACAGGTAACATGAACAATCAGCCTTTAGGGGACAATGTTACTGTGTTGCTTATGTAATTAGACATATTCAAATTCAACTTTATTTATATAGCGCTTTTCTTGCTTCTGAGTATCTCAAAGTGCTTTCCATAATGAGATAATAGTAAGACAAAATATAGAAAAAGCAATCATAATAAATATAAATTAAAACACATTGACATGTATAAACTACGTAAAGCTATGCTAAAAGGATTAGTTTTAAGCTTCTTCGTGAAAAAGTCCATAGGGGGTGAAGTCCTCCAACTCTCAGACAGGCTGTTCCACAGGCCTCGCCAAGTTTTTTAGTTCTGACTTTTGGGACCACCAACAGACCTGCACCTTAGGACCTGAGGGCTCAGGGAGGGTCATGAACTAAAAGTAAATCTGATCAAAATGAAGGTCCAATTCCATGGAAACCTTTGTAAACCATTAAAAGAACCTTAAAATCGATTAACCCTTAGCACTGAAGGTGTCGCTGTTACCACCTAAACAACACGTGGTGCAATTATGTGGCCCAGTAATGAGGTGCACTAACGTGGCACAGTAACGTGGCGCAGTAAAGTGAGGCTCAATAATATGGCGCAGTAATGTGGCACAGTAACATGGTTCAGTAACGTGGCGCAGTAATGTGGCACAGTAACGTGGTTCAGTAACGTGGTTCAGTAACGTGGCGCAGTAACGTGGTTCGGTAACGTGGCGCAGTAACGTGGTTCAGTAACGTAGCGCAGTAATGTGGCACAGTAACGTGGCGCAGTAATGTGGCGCAGTAACGTGGGGCTCAATAATATGTCGCAGTAATGTGGCACAGTAACGTGGGGCTCAATAATATGTCGCAGTAATGTGGCACGGTAACGTGGTTCAGTAACGTGGTTCAGTAACGTGGCGCAGTAACGTGGTTCAGTAACGTGGCACAGTAATGTGGCGCAGTAACGTGGTTCAGTAACGTGGCGCAGTAATGTGGTGAAGTAACATGGTTCAGTAACGTGGCGCAGAAACGTGGTTCAGTAACGTGGCGCAGTAATGTGGCACAGTAACGTGGCGCAGTAATGTGGCGCAGTAACGTGGGGCTCAATAATATGTCGCAGTAATGTGGCGCAGTAACGTGGGGCTCAATAATATGTCGCAATAATGTGGCACAGTAACGTGGGGCTCAATAATATGTCGCAGTAATGTGGCGCAGTAACGTGGGGCTCAATAATATGTCGCAGTAATGTGGCACAGTAACGTGGTTCAGTAACGTGGTTCAGTAACGTGGCGCAGTAACGTGGTTCGGTAACGTGGCGCAGTAATGTGGCGCAGTAACGTGGTTCAGTAACGTAGCGCAGTAATGTGGCACAGTAACGTGGCGCAGTAATGTGGCGCAGTAACGTGGGGCTCAATAATATGTCGCAGTAATGTGGCACAGTAACGTGGGGCTCAATAATATGTCGCAGTAATGTGGCACGGTAACGTGGTTCAGTAACGTGGTTCAGTAACGTGGCGCAGTAACGTGGTTCAGTAACGTGGCACAGTAATGTGGCGCAGTAACGTGGTTCAGTAACGTGGCGCAGTAATGTGGTGAAGTAACATGGTTCAGTAACGTGGCGCAGAAACGTGGTTCAGTAACGTGGCGCAGTAATGTGGCACAGTAACGTGGCGCAGTAATGTGGCGCAGTAACGTGGGGCTCAATAATATGTCGCAGTAATGTGGCGCAGTAACGTGGGGCTCAATAATATGTCGCAATAATGTGGCACAGTAACGTGAGGCTCAATAATATGTCGCAGTAATGTGGCGCAGTAACGTGGGGCTCAATAATATGTCGCAGTAATGTGGCACAGTAACGTGGGGCTCAATAATATGTCGCAGTAATGTGGCGCAGTAATGTGGCGCAGTAACGTGGCGCAGTAATGTGGCGCAGTAACGTGGGGCTCAATAATATGTTGCGGTAATGTGGTTCAAAAATGTGGCGCACGAATGTGGCACAGTAACATGGCGCAGTAATGTGGCGCAGTAACGTGGGGCTCAATAATATGTCGCAGTAATGTGGCGCAGTAACGTGGGGCTCAATAATATGTCGCAGTAATGTGGCACAGTAACGTGGGGCTCAATAACATGTCGCAGTAATGTGGCGCAGTAATGTGGCTCAGTAACGTGGGGCTCAATAATATGTCGCAGTAATGTGGCACAGTAACGTGGGGCTCAATAATATGTCGCAGTAATGTGGCACAGTAACGTGGGGCTCAATAATATGTCGCAGTAATGTGGCGCAGTAATGTGGCGCAGTAACATGGCACAGTAATGTGGCGCAGTAACATGGCACAGTAATATGGCACAGTAACGTGGTTCAGTAATGTGGTGCAGTAACATGGCGCAGTAACGTGGCGCAGTAACGTGGCGCAGTAATGTGGCACAGTAACGTGGCGCAGTAATGTGGGGCTCAATAAGATGGTGCAGTAATGTGGCGCAGTAACGTGGGGCTCAATAATATGCTGCAGTAATGTGGAGCAGTAACGTGGCGCTGTAACATGGCACAGTAATGTGGCACAGTAACGTGGTTCAGTAATGTGGTGCAGTAACATGGCGCAGTAACATGGCGCAGTAACATGGCGCAGTAACGTGGCGCAGTAAAGTGGCACAGTAACGTGGCGCAGTAATATGGGGCTCAATAAGATGGTGCAGTAATGTGGCGCAGTAACGTGAGGCTCAATAATATGTCGCAGTAATGTGGAGCAGTAACGTGGTTCAGTAACATAGCGCAGTAACGTGGCGCAGTAACTTGGCGCCGTAACTTGGCGCAGTAATGTGACTAAGTAATTTGATGCATTATTCTAATCCCATTGTGTGATGCAGAAACATGACTCAGCAACATGGCGTAGTAGCGTGATGCAATAACAATGCTGTAACATGGTGCAGTAACATGGTGCAGTAAAATGGTGCAGTAATGTGAAGCTGTAGAGTAACAATATCTTAATGCAGTTGTCTGATGCAGTAACATGACTAATAACAGTGACGCTGTAACGTTATGCAGTAACGTAGCTTTTTAAACTCTTTGATAGAACCTAACGTTCTATGTTTATTGTAGATGGGCTACTGAAATGTACTAAAGTAATTAACACAACATACTAATACAACACACTAATATAAAGTAGTGTTGCAAGGCAGTAACACAATAAAAGAACACATAAATAGAACGTAAACACACTAACTTAATGTATCAACCTAATATACTAACTCAATGTTTGAACTTAAGTTACTAACAGAATGGAAAAGTTTTTCCTGCACAGAATCAGCTGTGATTGCATAAACACTTAACTATTTTAAGTGTTACATTTAAGTGCAAGAGTGCATTCTCTAAGAGTCAGAATTCGCTGGAATTCCGTTAATTGCGCCCTTGAAGAGTTACGGTAGTCGAAAGAATGTCAAGACTGGAGCTAATACTCCAGCGTAAAAGAGTTAAAGCCCCTCCAGCAGACTTGTTGCCAAAACCAGATGTACAGGTGTCTGTCATTTATTAGGTCTAGCCAAAGATTTAATCCCTGCGGCTCAAATTTTAATTAGATTCTCGCTGGCTTAATAAATTGGCATTTGATTTGATTAGGCGCAGAGCAGCTGTGGAAGACGGCTCCCAGTTTCACCACTTTAGGAAAACCAGAGATAATCACCGAAGCCGGCACACAAAACCTGTGTTGCAAAAACCCTCCTGTCAGACACGGAAAGATAAATGGGTACATAATGTGTGGAACTGAGCTAAATATGATTTGTTTCCATTACTCAAGGATGGCTGCATCTTTATTAATAGTGGCAGGCGGTTACAGTAAATGGTTAGGAAAGCAGAAGTTAGTCACAGGGGGGCTTTCAAGACGGAAAAAAAAACTTTTCTGTCCAAAAAAGATCCTTGATTGCCCTGAAGAGGCTGTTCAGATGAAGAAATGTGCAAATATTCAGAGGTTTAGAGCTGCTATGTCACATTTACCAGACACTAACTGCTGATTTTCCTTTTGTTCAGCCCGTATCAGAAGAATTCCAAAACGGTGAGGGCTTCGGGTACATTGTCGCCTTTCGCGCCAACGGCACTCGAGGCTGGAAGGAGAAGATGGTGACCTCAGCGGACTCCACCACGTACAAATACAGAGACGAGACCTTCCCTCCGCTGACTCCATTTGAAGTGAAAGTGGGCGTGTACAACAATAAGGGGGACGGCCCTTTTAGCCAAGTTGTTGTCATCCATTCTGCGGAGGGAGGTGTGGTATTTTCCTTTATAGTTTTTCTTTAAATTGATTAAAGTGAAAGTTTAATGAACTTTTTAAACTCTTTGATTGTTCCACAGAGCCGAGGGAGCCACCGTCTGACGTAAAAGCTTACAGCACTTCATCATCGGAAATCCGAGTGGCCTGGAAACCGCCGAGTCCAGGGCCTGGAAAACCAAAAGGATATGAGGTCTGTTCACATTATTTTGTGATCATTTACAAAAAAAATATTTCATTATTCTTTTCCTTCAGAAATGAGTTAAAGTTTCTTTTTTCTGTCAACAGGTTCAGTTTTGGAAAGAAACAGAGCAGGAAGAGTCTGGGAAAAAACAGCGGACAGCGAAAAACGAGACCTTCATGATCCTGACGGGCCTGGACGGGAACAGCCTGTATCTCATCACGGTGAAAGGGTTCAACAACATTGGTCAGGGTCCCGCCTGTGCTGCCATCAAAGCCAGGACCAAGAAATTCCGTGAGTGAAATTTTACCTTTGTAGGAACTTTAAAAAGTTCACCTTATGTGGATTTTTTTTAGTCTGTTGTTTCCTTTCCAGCTCCAGCTCAGCCCCCGGTGAACCTCGCCTGGATTCAAGAGGGAAACAATGTTTCCTTAAGCTGGGATCCTGTCAAGGCGAAAGACAACGAATCGGACGTCATCGGGTACATGGTGAGAACCCCTCGCCTCATTTATCAGCTTCAGGCCGCAGAGTTCAGGAAGGTGTTTGTCCCTTTCTGATTGACACTATTGGTTTACCTCAATACAGATCCACAGGTTTGATGGATTGATTTACAAAGTTTGATGCTACAGAGTTTGTGTCTGAGATACAGAGAATAGGAAGAAAACGGACGGATGTATGGATATATGGATGGAGGGACGGATGGATGGATGGACATATAAACGGATGGATGGATGGATGGACATAAACGGATGGATGGATGGTTGGACATACGAACGAATGGATGGATGGATGGAGATGGATGGACGGACGGATGGATGGATGGATGGAGATGGATGGACGGACGGATGGATGGATGGATGGATGGATGGATGGATGGATGGATGGATGGATGGATGGATGGATGGAGATGGATGGACGGACGGATGGATGGATGGATGGATGGATGTATAGTGTACGGATGGATGGACGGAAGGAGGGATGTACGGATGGATGTACGGATGGATGGATGGACGGACATATGGACAGATGGATGGATGGAGGGATGTACAGATGGACATATGAACGGATGGATGGATGGTTGGACATACGAACGGATGGATGGATGGATGGATGGATGGATGGATGGATGGATGGATGGACAGATGGATGGATGGCTGGATGGATATATGAACGGATGGATGGATGGATGAATGGATGGATGTACAGATGGACATATGAGAGGATGGATGGACATACGAACGGATGGATAGATAGATGGATGGACGGACGGACGAATGTACAGATGGACATATGGACAGATGGATGGATGGATGGATGGATGGAGGGATGTACAGATGGACATACGAACGGATGGATGGATGGATGGATGGAGGGATGTACAGATGGACATACGAACGGATGGATGGATGGATGGAT
Organism: Oryzias javanicus; assembly: GCA_003999625.1. Taxonomy (NCBI): domain Eukaryota; kingdom Metazoa; phylum Chordata; class Actinopteri; order Beloniformes; family Adrianichthyidae; genus Oryzias; species Oryzias javanicus. The sequence continues at coordinate 30,146,152 of CM012449.1, read as the reverse complement.
GGATGGATGGATGGATGGATGGATGGATGGATATATGTACGGATGGATGAATGGATGGATGGATGTACAGATGGACATATGAACGGATGGATGGATGGATGGATGGATGGATGCATGGATGGACATATAGATGATTTTAAAGCATTTTTGACAGTTTCAGCATTTAATCAGTACCAATACTTGTTTAGTTTAACCAACACAGCTTTTCAGTGCAGTTTCTATAATTATTCTACAATAAACTAAACTCTTAAATACCATCATATTGTGGTAAAGGCAGAAGTCAGCCGTAGTTAAAATGCTGCGCCTGCTCTCATCCTGCAGGTGTTGGTGAAACAGGAGGGCCGTGGCTACAACCAGGTGACACGAACCATTAACCCGTCCACCGTGCTCTCACTGCCGGAGGGAGGCACTTACATCATTGAGGTGCGCTCGCTCAGCGAAGGGGGGGAGGGAGCCGCCAGCTCCCAAATTCGACTTGTCACCTCCTCCGGTAAGCTCGCGGCGAGTCGGCCGCCCTCCCGCTCCGTCCCCCACTCCGCCGCGTGACCTCTAAAACCCAATCTGCAAGCTGTTCTCCTGCACAGTCGCCACATCTGTTGCCTGAGCCAATATTTCTTTGGTTAATGCCGCTTTAATTACTTCGCCCACACAAACCTTCCTACAACCAATTAACTTTTTTCTGAAAAAGGGCGAAGAGGCAGTTTACGACGAGGGCAACAAGACGCTTCCTTTCCTTTCCACTCTCTGTCTCTATTGCTGTAAAGCTCCAAGCTTCACCACATCAATCCTCCACATTAAAAATGAATCAATCTCGTTTTGACTAAGCGTCTCCTCTCTGTCTCCCGTCAGGCGTTCGAGCCAAAAGCCGGCAGTGCTCCGTGCACCGATCGAGCCTAACGTGGACCGCGCTGCTCCTGGTTCTCCTGGTGCCTTGAGCTTCCTGGTGAGGCGGCTGTGCCACCCTCACCTTCATAAAGGGAGACACCAGTCTTTTTTCTCCCTAACTCCCTATGACTGCCTGCTTGCTCTGGCCTCAACCACCTGAAAGGGCCTGAGGCGTGCCGACGGGGGTCGAGTCTGCCAGCTAACGTGCAGCTTCTTCTTTTCAGTTTCCTTTCTTTTTTTTATGTTTTTTTTTTTTTTTTGCCCTGGATGTTTGATTTGTACACTTCTTTGGAACATCGCAGTAATGTTGTACTGTAGTGTACTTTGTGCAGAGAGGTTTATTTAATCACCTGAACGTTCTGTGTTCTCCTGATCGACTGACACCCAACCATTCCCGGGCGGATCTGTCTGTGGGCTCCACAGAGCACCAACAATTCCTTAAAGCTGCGGTGGTGGTAACGCGGGGATCAGCCGGCCTGTTTCTTTTCATTATTTATCTGCATCAGTCCCCCCACCCCCCTGGCTGCCTAGCAAGCAATGCAGCAGAAGCTCAGTAGAGATAAGTGCATTGTTTTCTTATTCACACATTAGGAGAAAAACAAGTTTTTTTATGGAACCAAGACTCTTACTATTTCGAGACTTGCTTTTTTTGTACATTGTGTTACCTTTAGACAAATAACAGTGGTGTGTGTCAGCTATGTCCAACTCTGTTTTTTGGTAGCAGTAAAGCAACGCTTGATGACACAGTTTGATTGTTGGATATATGAAAGTAGGAAGCCGGTACTCACCCGTAGTGCCCAGATACATGAATAGACAAAGACAACTCTGTATGGACTTCTGGTGTCGGTACAAATAAATGTGATGTATATTTTTTAAATGAAGTGTGTTTGTCATTTCTGATGTGTGAACTTCTACATAAAAGATTGATCTAAAGTTATTTTGTGGGTTTTTTAAGCGTAAAAAAAAAAAAAAAAAGCAAATATCGGTTTTTGGAGTTGGGAGTTAATTATTGAAAAGTGTGAGAGGACACAGCCTGCAAGTTCTGTTGATGGACGTGATGCTAATCTGGAAATATTAAATGTTGCAGTTCCTCAGATGACCACTTGGAGGCTGGTTTCAGAAACAAGTAGTCTTCAATTAACTCCTACTCTCCAGATTATTATTATTATTATTATTATTATTATTATTATTATTATTATTATCTAAATCTACAACTATGTATTTGTGTAGAGATCATCTAGTTAGGATTGGGGGACAGGTGGGGGCGGGGTTCACTGCCAAGACGAGCCAGAGGCGTGGTCCACGGCCAACAACAGGAGCACAGCCACCAGGAATCTGAAATCTCTCCTGCTCCCCCAGAGGGGAATGGGAAAGAGGAACAACACGTGAATCACACTGCACCAAACAGAAGACACGAAATATTTAGAGAACTAATAATAATGAATAAATAATATAATAGAGGGGAGAAGTGAATTTATTAGAATTTAAATTATTAGTTTTCACCCAATTCAAATTTTTAGTTGATGACTCACTAAACTCCAAAAATTAAAACTAATATTTTGAAATGTAACAAATTGCAGAGCTTTTGTTAAGTGATACAATGTTTCTTTTTTTTTTACAGTGTATGTTTAAAAAACATATTTTACACCAAAATAATAAAATTTGGTTTTAAAATGTATTTTCTGATTACTGTTTTATTTTCTATTCATCATAACTCTCTGTGAATCTGCAACCTTTAGCGCTAATAGAGCCATCTTGTCCAGTTACTTAGCGACCAAATCCCAGCGAGATTGCACTCACACTTAAGAAAAATATACTCTTTATTCATATTTATGTGACTATTAAGCCAAGCATTTATCGAAAAATAGTTTTTATATTTACAATACAGTTGCTTTTTTTTTTTACGTATTAATTGTTTTACTTATTTCACTTTTGACAGCAGCACATTTAAAAAAAAATAAAATTCACCCTGAGTCTAATTAGATCTTGTGATTTAAGTGAATTAAAAGTGCAAGAAAGTCAAGTATTTTCTATGATCATGACTTTGGTGCATCTGCATCCAACTTCATACTATGAAATATAAAGAATGATAACCTCGTTAATGCAACAATAAACTTTAAGATAATTGTGTCTGAACATCAGATAAAGACAGTAGAAGATTAGAGCATGCACTTGTGAGGATTCTGTGGTTTAGTTTGGATCTGATCATGTTCTGAGTTATCCTCGTCAGTCACATCGATCTCAGGTTTGTCATGATCCACAGTTGTCTTAAGTTCAGCTAATTGCCCCCAGGGTCTGCTTTTCACTTACTCCCCGTCAGGTCATCTGCTCTGTTCTGCCACCCTTTATGTTTCTCCATGGGTTTTGTCATGTTTTGGTTAATTTATTAAATATTCCGTTTCTGGCGGCTGGAGTATACTGTCAGCAACACTTCCTGACAGTACTTTAAGCTTGATTTAATTTACCGCAATTTTTCTCAGTTCTCGAAAATGTTAAAATCAAAATGCAAATTACAAAACTTCCATCCATCCATCCGTCCGTGTACTTTATCCCTTTCAGGGCGACGGGGCAATCCCCAAAAAATCCCAAACCTTTGTTAATTGAAACAAATTGACCTAAACTACAAACTGGATGTTTATATAAATTGTAAGCATTAATATTGGAAGCCAAAGAGATACAATGAAGAGGTGAAAGATGGATGTGACTCCAGAGCTTCAGGTACTTTATAAAAATTCATTTATTTTAATTTAATCAAAGCTCAAATTTGTACTTATTTAGTCGTGTTTTTTTATCTACCAGCTGGATGGACACAAATAAACTTTTTATTTTTTAACATGTTGTGTCAATGTGTCCATGGAACTTCCGGCTTCATTTCCACCATTTAGTGAGAGAGACAGTTTTTTACTGCTTTTCAGTTTTAGAAATATTCCAATTGGGCTGCATGGTGGTGGTGGTGTAGTGGTGGTCCTGGTTTGACTTTTCTATGTGGAGCTTTCATATTCTCCTTATACATATGTGGGTTTCTTTCCAGGTAATTGGGCTTCCTCCCTCAGTCCCACAATGTGCTTCATGGGTTAATTGGTGAATCTAAAATGTCCCTATGTGTGAATATGATTCTGATGTGAACACCGTTTTTGCCCAACAGTAGATGGGATAGGCTCCAGCAACCCTGTGATCCCAAAAATGATTCAGAGGGTTCAGAAGATGGATGGAATAATGAATAATTTGTGTAAAGAAATGCTACAACTGCACAACTCTCAATGGAATAACCAGCAAGAAGAAAGTCCACATTTCAAAATAAAGTTTAATTGTCTGATTTTATTTATTTATTTATTTACACTAATAAAAAGGAAATAAGAATACAGGCAAAATGAAACACAGAAAAGTAAAATCTTGTGATGATGTTTTACAGAAATCCGTCAGGGTTTATTTAAGATGGTAACACACCTCTTTCAGAAAATAAAATACTGTGAGTAAACAAATGGAGAACTAGAAGGAACACTAAATCAAAAAACTATAACAATTTCAAATCAAATTGATTTTGAGAAAATTACATTGATTATATATATATATATATTTTTTTTATAAAACCCCATTTTCTACATTGAGATCAAAATCTTTTTTAGGTTATTTCTTTTGAATCTTGCTCAAGAACTCAAACTCATTTAATAATTAGTTGCCACGGTAACAAAAAGAAAACTTAACTTGGGACCTATGGATAGGAGGAAGTAATAAAAGTAAAGTAGCAACACCGCTGTATTCTGAATTAATCCTAAAGAAACATTTAATTGATTCTTAAATGGTTATTAAATACAAGCAGGAAATTTGATTTCTATGATCAGATGAAAAAATAATTTGATCTTCATTAGGCTTTTTGCCTAAAAGTGTGTTATTTATAGCTCAACCAGGTTTCTCCTCCTCCTTTAGTGAGACCACATCTGTAGAACAAAAGCTGCAAACTCTCTGCAGAAGCGTCTAGATGAGAGACGATAAACTGCAGCAGAGAGATGCTGCCTCAGTTTACCTTAAATCAAGCTGTTCGAAGTACAACCACAGTGTAAATAATGCAAATTAGTCTCCTTTGGACTTTCAGGAGCCCTTTGAGATCAACTTGATTTATAAATAAGGCAGAATTGTTCTTTATCTAGTCGACCTGTCACTTAGTGGAATGAGTTTATCCTCTCAATTAAAAAAAAAAAAGACGAGAAAAGCAATTAGCAAAGTCCATCTTCTGGTTTACTTATTTGCTTCACATTGATGTCAATTTCTATGTCTTATCCTTTACTAAGTCCAGATCTTTTTAATTAGCCCGGTTGCTCATGGTTACTTGTTTGCGTGTAACGGCTGTCACCCTGAACATTAAACTCCCCGTGCACTGAAGTATCTTTGGACCAAATGTGAGGCTGTCTGTCTGACAGCTCAGATTTGGCTGAATATGGTTCATGCAACATTTAAATGAGCCAAAGCGAACCAGAACGTCTACATTAGAATGTCTGATAAGGAACATTAGGAGAAGTGTAAACCAATGCCCACAACCCTAATGACCCAAATCAGGGATATTAAGAAGAACAGGCGGAAATTCCTGAGATAATGAATGAGGGTATTTAGAAAGCCAATGTTTCAGATTAGCGCCGCAGAAGGTGAATCTTCAAGTGTTGCAGTGAATTGGTTTAACTCAGTTTTGTTTGGGGGTTTTTTGGTACAGCAGTAAAAATCGTTGGTTGTTTTTTTCATGACTTGACACAAACAAGTACTTGAAATGATGCAATCTTCGATGAAAGTTGTGTTTTTACCATCTTCTTGTGGCATTTTTCTGATTATCTTAGGAAATCTAAGCTTAAAATTGCATTTTTGTGGGGTTTTTTTAATGAAATAATTGTAATTAGTCAAAATACGAGATTTGAAAAACATTGTAATTTATGACGTAAATAAAACAGTGGGCGGGCCAAAAGCTCCCTACCTGCTTGGCTCCATTCTGATGCATCCCCTTGTAGACCACCAGATCCATGAACATATATGATTTTCTTGCCTGAGCTGGCATCTGGCTTAAAACTGTACAGCTGGATAGTTCCTTTTCATCCTTTTTGTTGCACTGCTAAAGTTAGGTTGGCGTTTGAGGCGCTCTAAGCTAACACAAGGTTTTCTAAACAGAGAGCTTTCATTTATGGGGGAACTATTGCCGCTCTGTGGAAACTGTCAAGAAAATCACTGTTTTTTTTAAATTTTGTCAAAAAACAGAATAATCATAAATAAAAGACCTCTGGAAACACTTTCATAATAGACCAAAAGATGATTGGAGTGCATCTTTAAAGGGGCTACATCTGTCAAAAATCTATTTTTTTGAGCTTCTGATTTTGATCCATTAACACATCCTCTAAAGCAGGGGTGTTAAACATATGCAGGCCACATAACCAGATGGTTTAATCTGGCCGAGTCATGAAGTTAAAAAAAAAAATACAAAGATGATGATAAAAAAACTTATTTCTAGTCCATTCCTGTGACGAGAAGTGAACGCAATCTGCAATTCTGCCACTAGGGGGAGCAAAGGAGACAAAAGACCAGCACAACAAAGGATCAATAATAAACATAATTTAAAAATCTAAGAAGTAAATAGGCTACTTGGTTCATTGAGGCCCTTTTTTTCTGACAAAACAAGAACAAAGCTACAGATAACAATTTGACTGATCATAGACTATTTTGCTATGACGTTTCTGGTCCGGCCCACTTGAGATCAGACTGAGTGAATGTGGCTCCTGAACCAAAATAAGGTGGACACCCCTGCTCTGAAACATGCTGTCTGAGCACCAGCCCCTCCCAATCCACGTAAATGTGTGTGTGACATCACAAAGTGGGGAACAGCCCCTTCCAGGAAGTGTTTGCGTTGATCACACTTGTTGTTCATCAAAGCACTTTCATTTTTTATGTACATCCATCTTTGCAAAAGTTTTAATATGGACGAAACGCTGACACAATGCTAAGACCGGCTCTAGGATGACATCATGAAATGGGCGGTACCCGCAAGGAACGAAAGGGAGATCGAGATGTTTTATTTCTGGGGAGGAAAAGAACACATAAACAGTTTGTTCTTTAGTGTGCCAAAAGATGACATCTCATCAAATATATGGATATAGTTTAGTATTTAAAGCACACAACTGAATTTTATTTGTCTGGAGCTAACTGGATGTAACGTCAGAAATTGTTCAGAAAAAAAAATCTGAACCCAGTTTGGCTAAACCAGAAGTCTTTTTTTACTTTTTGTAAAATAGATAATATATAAATATTGACTTTACACAACCTTGTACTTTTTTAACATGCCAACTTCCAGGAGACAGACAGCAGCTGGAGGACTCGTGTGTCGAACAGAGATTACAGTAAAGAGTTATGAATCTTCAGACACACGAGGGATATATTTATATAAACTCCCTTTGTGTTTGAGGTTAAACTTTATATCAATTACATCTCAATGGATGGTAAAGAAAAGAGGGAGTAGGAGTTTAGTGATGGGGGGTAAAAAGAAAGGACTTAGAAAAACAGTTTATCATTATTGCTGTCAGACGTTAATGTTTATCTAAGGTTTTGGGTCTGTTCAGACACACTCCTCCACATGCTCACCGCTCTGACACTTTACTAATTGTTTTTAAAGATCAGTGACGCTTAAATGGAACTTGTTGTGCAAGAGTTAGATGTTTTTCCTTTGATGAAAAGAGCAAAATCCGCCAGCGTCAAGCCTATCTGTGTTTCCTCTGCGGCTCCTGTGTCCGCAGCGCATGCTTATCTCTCACCGGGCAGAACTCCAAAATGAAGTTGCCTGAAGTGCAATTAATGTTGGGTATGGAAATGTGTAGATTTCTTGCTTAAGCAGACCTTTTGCCTGACTGCCTCCGGCTCTGCGGACTCCATTACAGAATCAGCCTGTAATCTGGCTCCTCAGCATTGGTTCAGACAAGGGTACCGGTTAAACCGCAGGAGATGGAAACACGGAGCAGAAGAGGGGATGAAAACCGCTCCGAGCAGCAAATATCCCACCGATCCTCTATTCAGAGCTTTCTGTTTTCATTGAGTTCAAAGAGGAAGGATGCTGAGGTTGATCTCCTCTTTCTAACTAGTGGATCATTTCTGCATGCGGCGCCGAGCATTAAGCCATTTAATGCGCATGGAGAGGTTCTGCGGTGCTTTTAGCACACTCAGTGACGTCTGCTTAAACGCGTGCCTCCATACAAGTGCTAATGTAGCAACATTTAATTATTCATGCAGCACCTGCCGGTGTTGGTGCATCTGATATATAATAATGGATTATGTATCCAGCCAGAGAGCCTGTTTAGTTCAGAGAGCCTGGAGCTGTAGTGTCAGCAATTAGAACCTGAACTACCCCTAGATAAATGTCAGCGTGTCTGCATGTGAGTGCGGGACGCACACTCTACTTTAACGTCTGCAGTTACGCAGCATTTTTCATTATTTTAAAGTCAATTCCATGCAGTTGGTTATTCAGTTTTTATTTTATAAACCAATGTAATCATTTAGGGTTCTCGTTGTGTTTATTTGGTTCCATTTTATGGAATTATGGGTAATAGAAGATGGTCTGCTGCACACATCAGCTGATAGAGGATTTTTGGAGATTAAAACATTTTTCATTTATTTATTTATGGATTTTAAAAATTTATTTCTTTTTTTTTAAATTACCACGGCATAAACGGGATAATACCCGCCAAAGTGTGTATTATTTGTCGGGTATTATAGCTGTATATACCTGTTCATACCAACACTTCACTGTGCAGTAGCGATGTATAGCTCTATACACCTGTACTTAACTCTGCAATAGCTGTCAATATGCTATATATGGCTCATTACTCTTTTTATATATTGTATTTTACTGTTTTTATAATGAATATGGTATGTTACCGTTTTAGCTCTTTTATAATATATTTTATCTTATCTTTATTACTTATTCCGCCTGTACCTGTGTTGTTGCATATTGCAATTTCCCCAATGTGGGACCAATAAAGTTTTTCTTAGTCTTAATCTTATACCTTACATAATGCATATTCTGCATAAAACAATTACAGGTTTACGTGTTAAAAAAAAGAACAAAAAAACTTCTGTTTTGCTAATGTAGCATCAGAAAGAGATTTATGAAAGTATCTTTGTTCTGGGAGGGTTAATAAATGGTTGTTGCTTCTACTTCAAATTGTCCCTTTTTTGACGTTTTGGGTGTCCCCAACTCATTGTTTTTGACGTGCTGGCTGTTCAAATTAAATCTGAGGTCTGGTCTTTTTGTCGTTTTAGTCCGGTACCAGTTTGGGGTCCAGAGGTTGGTTAAACTTGATTTAATTGGACAAAAATACAACAAGGCGGGGACACCCAAAACCATCAATTTTTGAGGTCCGTAACCTTGACAACTTGGAAATGTGTTGGCTCTGTAGAAAATACGTCTTAAGAGCCACACAGGCTTCTTTACTTTAGCTAAACCTGCATAGTTATCCCTCTGGTGCCTGGTGGTCATCATGTCTTCATTGCATTGGTTCTGAGAAGTATAAAAACATTTATATATAAAGTCTTGACTAAAGCTTTTATAATTCATGCATCAGAGGGTTAACAGACCTCTGGGAAGGATTTTACAATAGAATAAAATATAGTTGGAGAGAGACTCTGAATTCATTTGATTTCTTCTAGTTATCGGCTTTTCCTGGACATGTAAATTAACTCGTTAAGAATCAGATTAAAAGACAATGGAGAGGAAAGTAAGTGAGACGATTCAAAAGTGAAACCCGGTGTGAACTTTACAGAAAAACAGATCAAGGAGTAAATATATGAAAGCTCGTGTGCAAAGGAAACATTTTCCAGCTGCTTCTCCGTCTCCAAACACGCTTTCTTCGGCCTCATTACGAGCCCCGCTTCCTTCCAGTCCTCACAAACGTTCCTGATAGATTTGGTTGCTTCAGATGATGAGAAATGGCAAACGTCTCCATCATTCCTCATGTTATGTCACCCTGACGCCAATTAATCTTCGTTTCATCCGTCCGAGCAGAGCCGCTCCAGACCTGCTCAGACTGTTTATTGTTGACGCTGTCTTATAGGATAATACGTCTTTCTATTCTTGAGCCGTAGAAATGGTTTTCACCTCATGTTGAACCTCCATGTTTACTTCTGGATGCTAAGTGGCTAAGAACATGCTAGCCTACTGGTGTTAGGAGTGATGACCTGTGCACGTCTAATGTGCGTATTCCAATTAAAAAACATATTCTAGATTAGATCAAATTCTGAACCAACATCATTCCTCTTTATGAGATTTTGATCCCGTTCTCAGAGAAAAACCATCAGTGCTGATGTGACAAAGTCTTTTCCAACAGCGAGGCCCACAGTCTTGGCTTTCACTGAAAATATTTTTTCTAACAAATAACCTGCATGTGAGTTCTTTCATAAGTAGAACCAGAGCAAGAAGCAACCTGTTTTATTGTGAATTGACTTATTTGACTATTAGATATATTACAGATTTTACTAATATTTTACTTATTAAGATCGGTTTTTTTAAATTTAATACATAAAATTGTTTCTTATAGACTATGAGGTTAATCAGAGTAAGAAGCCAAAGTTCAAGTTAGGCTTTACATCAAATTTGGAAGATTAAGTTCCTGGAAAAAGCCAGTCATAACCATTAATTCAATTCTATGTAAAAACAGGCCGTGTCTTTCTGTTTAGTGCAGTTTCATCTTCTTTTTAAAATATTAAAGTCTCATTCTAATCAAATCATTCCCAGTAGTCTTTTCTTTATGATTGTACCATTTCCTTGGACATAATTCCTGCAGTAGTTTATTAGAAATTCCCCTCTGATTTGTGGGTGAGGCTGTAGGTGCAGAGCAACTCCGCCTCCCCTTCCTATCACCCACCTGTTTAGAGGCTGTCCCACTGGCTTACAGTTCCTCATTACTCCATCTTAATATTACTGGTGCAACAAAAATGGCGAACAGTTTTAAAGCTTTCCATACACAGTTTTGAGCGAAATGAGGAAAAAGACGTCCACGGATCTATTTGTCTGCAAGTGGATGCAGAATAAAGCACAAACATGTCACAAATACAATATTTTCAAACACCATTTTTATTTGCTCTTCATTTATAATTATTTAAACAGAGAAATGTTTTTAAAGCTTACTTAATTTTCTTTATATACGTTTTCCAGACATGTGTTAGTGGAGATTGCTGCTTCTTCGTCTTCTTAAGTTTTCTTTGTTTGTCTCAGGTTGAGTCTCGCTTTTGACTCTGGATTTCTGGTTCTTCACCGTCCGTCACTGCACAGATCGTTCCACCTTTAATCTTGTTCAGCTGGTTTTGTCTCCATTCATCACCCCTGCACCTCGTTAGGTTCATGCTTCTCAGCTGATCAGTCAGGTTTCCTCTGTTCTTCCTCAGTCAAAATCCATTGGAGATGTTTGGATTTTGTCAAGCAGTCTTCTACATTTGGGTCCTCCAATCATGATGCGTTCACTTGTTGGGTAAGTAAGTAACATTCTATTAAAACAAGAATATTTTAATCTTTTTGAATGACTTTCTAAAATACATGTATCTACTTTATCTGTTAGATTCATTTCTGTCAAGTCAAAACTATATTTACTCTGACTATTTACTCTGCATCGAGGAGAATTACTTTTAGAATACTTTGTGTCATTGCACTGACTGAAATCTTTTAATTCACCCAGTTGTTGAAGCTATATATATATATATATATTCACGTACATATATACTCTAAAACAATACATTTTTAATTTAAATAAATTTCACAGTACAGCTGTTGGAAGTCAAAATTAACCAATGCATTTTTTTTTTTTTTTTTTTATTAAAGAAATCTCAACTGATATTGAACTGTTGATGCTGGCTTTAGTAAAAAGTTTTTTTTTTTTTTTTAAACTTTCAAAGAGGAAAAGAAATCCATGCTACAGCTCCAGCATTTTGTATTTTTTTCTATTTTATGCTGAGAGAGACCATTCCAACACCTTGGGTATATTCTGAGGCAAAAGCAGAAATATTTCTGTCTGATTGCGTCAGTAAGTCAGGCTTTTTATGCCTGGAGTTTTTGAAGTGGAATCAACTTTAAGCTCCAGAGTGACGGAGTTACAGTAACTCAGATGGAATGAGGCTCTTGATGTTTTGACTGGATTTGAAGGAACACGTCGATCAGTGGCCGTAGCGCCTTCCAGTTCAAGATTCTTAACAAACTGCTTCTTGAATGTAATTGGAAAAAGTAAATCATTTCTGTGACATAATGCGGTTGAATCAAAGGAGAGGTTAGAAAAAAAAAGCTTTGCACAGTCTTTACACAAAGTTCTTTTTTTTTTTAATTTCTGAACTTCTTCAGCTTAAATGTGGAAAAAAGTTGTAAAATTTTAAGTTTTAGGAAAATGTGATTGGCATTAGAGTTCTTGAATTTGCTCATTTCAAGTAAACAAAAGGAGAGGAAATGTGTAATGTGTAGCCTTGATTTTTGGGATATATATATATATATATATATATATATATATATATATATATATATATAAAATACTCCAAATGTATTTAAATTGCTTTGGGGAAATATAAGAACATCTATATGCAAACACATGTAAATGAAGCCTTATTTTCTCACAAAAATTGACATATTTGCAATTGTATTTAGGGTATACACTCATTACTCTTACTCAGCAGTACAGTTCTTCAAGAGTTTTATGATATTTCCATGAGTGGTGAATTTTTGTTGAGAGCTTTTGCTGTGTAAAATTAACTTTTTGAACTTTTAAGTGTATCGAAATTGTGTTTTTATTCCATTCAGGCAACTCTGATAATTCCTCTAAAATCCTACTTTCTGAGCACCAGGCCTTCCCAATCTATAAAAATGAGCGAGTCCTCACATTGTGACATCACAAAGTGGGGCACCGCCTCTTCCAGTAAAAAAGTGCACTGCCAGCACCACACCCAGGCTAATAACATTCCCATTTTCTCCACAGAGCTTCCAGTGATCATACTACCAGGTAGGAAAATAGCTCAGAAAAATAACGACTTTCATTTCAAATGTATTCCAAAGGTAATATATGATCATATATATGGATATGGTTTACTCTGAAAGGCTTAAGAATCGTAAGACATAGAAGGATAAACATTTATTTAACACACTAAAACTACGTTTTCAAAACTTTAAAAACATAATTTTTTAACGTGGCTATGAAAAAAGAGGCAGAAATATTATTCCAGAATAAATCAACTTAAACCCTAAGCGACTTTAAATGTGTTACTCTCCATAAAAATATATTTTGTCAAAATTATACAAGTTAGAAACACATGCAAGATAACAGGCCATCAATAATAATAAAATGATCTGGAGGGCCGGATATGATTACCTGGAGGGCTGGCTCCGAGCCTCGACTTTGACACCTGATATAGACCCTTTAATATTTACTCTTCCAGATCAAAAAAAAAAGAGAAAATAGTTATAGCATAAAGGGAAAAAAAACTGGGTAAAATGAGAAATTGTGGGGAAAAAGTATTACTCTGTAAACAGTAAAACTACCCTTTAATGGATTTATTTTAAAAAATGTCCACATTTTCTCAAATTTGTGGCTGTGGTTAACTTTTTTTTTTTTTTTTTTTATAATCCCGGAGATGTCCCCAACGCCTCTTAACAGCAAACGCTCACTGACAGATTGTAACCTCTTGTGATCAACGTGAATATCGCCTGATTTTGAACAGCTTTTACAACTGGCTTTCCACCAATGCGCAACATGGCCATGATGCAGCGGTAGGGCAGTTGTCTCATGATCGGAAGATAGTGGGTTCGAAGTGTCCTCGGGCAAGACACTGAACCCCAAATTGCCTCTGGTGGGAGGTTGGCGCCAGTGTTCGGCAGCGGAGCCACCACCAGTGTATGAATGTGTGTGTGAACGGGTCTGTGACTGTGAAGCGCTTTGGGCCTTCGAAGGAAAGTAGAAAGCGCTTTACAAGTATACGCCATATACCATTTAACACATGGCAAAGCTGCTTCCCTTTAAGACAAATTGGTTGCATCAAGTATTGCAAATCATCCCAAAGCTGCTTTTCTCCACTTAAGAAGCCACTAGAATAACGTTAATTGCAGAAAAAAGGCAAAGTTTTGGCTGTAAACACAAGAGCAAAAGCTCCCCTGTTATAGGTTTGAATGTTGAAATTAAAATGAATTGCGGAAACAATATAAACTCATTTTTATTTTTATTTTTTCTTTTAAGCTAAATAATATGGTTGACTGTATACTTGTTCTTAAAAGGAAGGTGCAGCAACAACACATTAATTTGGAGCATCATTACATTCACAGATCCCAAATTTCATCATATACATTAACAGACTAATAAGATTAAATGTAATGAAACATTTAAACTATGTTTTTGTTTAGATTGCAAAACTTCTAGCAATTTGAAGAAACGTACAGCCCTGTTATCTCCTTGAAGTGCTCGTCTCTGTGACTTTCAAGTATAATTGTAGCTCGTATATCTTCCTCTTACTGCTCACCCTTTAGCTCCTTAAACTTTTCCCAAACGCTCCCTGTTGGATTCCGTCTCTGGGTCGGAGCTGAGCGGTGACCTTGCTTCTCGGGCAAGTTTAAGTCTCTCTAAAGCTGGGACCTCCAACAGATGCTGCAATCTGAGGCCAACTGTAACATCACACTGTCGGAGACTTTCTGTGCGTCATGAAAAAGCGATTTTCCTCAAGCGCTAACACTGCATAGTTCTTGTTCGAGCGGTTGAATATGATAATGCTGAACATATCATGCCGCTGTGACATGCTGTCAAAGTCCTTGCCTGTGGGTGTTCAGCCCAATCTGCTCAGTCTGTGTCATCCGTTTCTCCTCCCTCTTTCTAAATGTAGAAGCAGTTTTGTGTGCACCTCGCCACCAGCTCCATAACCATCAAAAACCAGGTCAGCTCCTCAGATATTTCATAGTCTTTGGTGTTCACATGACAGACCAGTGAGAAAGGACAACTTTGGACCTTTAATCTGATGAAAATTGTGTTTCTATCAAGTTCTTGAGGTCTTTTTCTGACCATGGAGGACATGAATAAATAAAATAAAACCTAAAGTTACATTTCTGAATATTTATTTAATGAAATCATTGTGAATCAGGAGCAAATGAGGGAAAAAATGTAGTTTGAAAATGAAGGAAATACAGTGGTTGAACCACAATCTTCCTGCTGTTCATTCTGATGCATCCACTGGTAGACAAATATGTCCACATCTGTCTGTTTGCCTCGTCTGAGCTGGTATCTGGTTCAGAACTGTAAACCTGGATAGATCTAATGATGCACGCCATTTTTGTTGCAGCAGTAATAAGCGTGTTTGAGATGACTCGCGCCTCGCCTGGATCATCGGTGAGACCGGGCGGGGAAAGGCGCCTGAGATGAGGGCGAAGAGCGAGACTGTACAAGAGCAGGACGTCTGGGATGTCCTTAACATTCTGTTGAATGTCTGCTCTTCAGTATGAACTTTACTAAAATGTTTTTAATAACTATCAACAGCTGTCTGTAGAAAAACAATAGAATTGTCCCAGATAAGATAATAAAGTTCACTTTTAAAGGCGACAATAACTCATCAAACCACCAATTAGTTCAAATATTGTTCATTTTTACATCAGTGATTCACTATTTTCCAGAGAGTTACAAAATTCTCAGATTTCCTTCATTTAGCACTTATCATTTCTGATCAGCATCACATTAAAGAACAAGAACTGCAATTCCCACAATACATTTTTGTAGTCGTATAGACGGTTTGAAGCCAAGGCAGCGCCAGATTTCCAGCTGCACCCGCCTCTTTCCCGCAATATTTTCATGATTGACAAGTGACGTGAAAGTTCCAACTACCCAACATGCACCGTTGGGGGCGTGAGGGGCTGCAAACAGGAGACCAATGGATGATGGGAAATGTGAAAGGACTTTCTCCACACCATTGACTGTATACTGTACCTCCAAACAGGAAGTACCCACTGGCTCTAAGAATCCTATAGACTGCTAGAGAGAAATAAACATATTTGACTCATTCTATTAATCAAAATGGCAATTATTGCTCCAACTTTTAACTCTATTTATTTCATTTAAAAGGAGACAATGCAATTTAAAAGAGAACCACATGATAAAACGGGACAAAACACATTGTTTTAAAAAAAGATAGAATTAACCAAAATGTTTGTTTTCATCTGTGGTCCCCTGACCATGATGACAAAGAAAGCATCAAAAACAATAAAAATTTACACATGACATGTATGTTGAAAGCCAATTAAATATGGAGCGCCCAGTTCAATAAAATGCAATAAATGCAAAATCACAAACATCACAGTTAGGCAAACATTCACAACGACTGTATCGTTTTTTTTTTTTGTGGAAAGTCGGATCTCCTCAGGTACTGAGTTCCTCTCACGAGCACCTCTCACTGACTAAAAGTACTCCTGCGTTGAGGAATTAGGCAGTCTCCTCCAACATAGCCTGGAGTTACTCGCTCTGAGCTTTTTCTTTGGTCGATGAATTCTGTCAGAGGATCTGGAGCCAAATTATGCATCACTTTGTACATCAGGCGTAAGTTCATAAATCTCTGAAGATCTTCCCAGTTTAGAAGACTGTATTTCTTTCAATTAGCACAGTGATGGCAATGGATTGTTTGAGACCAGCTGGTTATACAATAGTTAAAATGACTAAAAATCATTGAAAATCATGGCTGCTTCACAGGACATTTGGATTTGAATAGCATAGAAATTGGAAAGATTTAACTTTATTCATTTTATTTTTTTAATATGGGCCTTGAAGGACATCTGTGAATCCATCACCAACCCAAGATATTTAAACTGGCTTACTATTTGTATCTTATTTCCACTGACGTATACGTCAGGGTCAGCTCATGCTCGGTTTATTTTAGTGAAACACAATCCCACAGTTTTAGAGATGTTACGTTGCAGACAGCATTCCTGCAACCAAGTTGTGACATGAGACAGTCTTTGTGAGTTTGGCAGCAACTATGTCTTTGGAGCAGCCGTGAACAAAAAAAACAGTGTCATCTGCATACATTTTTCTTTCAGCTTCAGGACAGACAGAAGGCAAATCATTGACATAAAAGTGGGCCTAAAATGGATCCTTGGGGGACCCCGGACGTTTGCTTCAGATGGCTGGATCTGCAGTTGTTGTTTTCATAGATTATCTTTGATCACACAAATATGATTCAATCCAGTACACATCATTGTGGGAGAAATTTAGTTTTAGAAGCTTCATTTACTGAATCAAATGCCCTACTGAGATCCAAAAACACTGCCCCAAGAGCTCCGCCCTTGTCGAAAAAAGGTTTTACTTTCTCAACAAAAAGGCATGTAGCCATATCCTCATGGTTTTTTTTTTTTTTTTTTTTTTTTTTTTTGTATTGCAAGTTTTTCAAGTCATAAACTAGCCAATCAGCTGCCGCAAGAAAAGCGTGTGGTTCCCACTGGCTCCGACCTCAAACGCTCAAAACATTGGCAGAATCTCCCCAACCCGCTTTCAATGGAAGTCGTGTGGAGCTTCAGACCAATCACTGCTTATTAGGCAGGGAAAGTTTATTTGTATAACACTCTTCATGTACAAAGACAATTCAGAGTGCTTTACATGAAATATTAAAAGAAATAAATAGTGAAGGTGTGATCATTAAAATAAGATTTTAAAAATGTTACAAAGAAGAGAATTTACCAACCACGTCTTGCTTTAAATGACCAACTTTCATAGGAGCCGAAAGTAAGTAGTTTTTGTTGGGTTGTGTCCAGTTCTTATATACAGTCAATGCTCCACACAAGCAGTCCCATCCACAATTCAGGGGCTGCTGCCAGAACACCAGTTTGTCTTTGTATTTTTTGCCTAAAAACTGTGTAATCATGATCAAAAAATCACTGGGAATACTTTTATATCAGATCAAAAGGTTAATGGATGGACAGATGACATCGAGGTGAACGCAATCATAATGTTTTCAGTTTAGAGGATTATACAACTGACAGTTACCCATTTGGATAAATGGTGTGTGTGTATAGAATTTGATGGCAGATCTGCTGCCTAACACTGGCACCAACCTATAACCACCAAGACCAATGTTGGTTTTAGTGTCTTCCCCAAGAAAACTAAGTCACTGGTGCGCAGGGACGGAACCAAACCTCTGATCAGAGATGGGAAGATTACACCATCACCACCCCTAGCTTGCCGAACTTCACACAAAACTATGAAGGAAATAGGATTTGTAAACATAACAGTTTAAGATACTTGAGTCTCTAACTCTGGGGTCTCCCAACTCCAACCTATTTGTCTTTTTAGTTGTTCCCTTTAGGGGGCGCCACAGAGGATTTCCTGTATCCTTTCCCCTGTGTCCTCCTCTATCACATCGACCACCCACACGTCCTCCACAATACATCCATATGTCTCCTTCATGCCTCTTTCCTGGTAGTTCCAACCTCTGCATCCTTTCAACAACATCATCACTGTCCAAACCATCTCAATCTGCTTTGATGCATTTATCTCTGAAACATCTACCGTGAGCTGTTCCTCTGATGGATTCATTCCCGATCCAATCCATCCTCGTCACTCCTCAACATCATACCTACATCTTGAATTATTAGTGTGTTATTCCTGCATGTCAGACCATTTGTTTTCTGCTAGCTTGTTGCTTGGATGAATCCATTCTTTTACCATAATCCCTGCTGAAGGACACTGACACTGGTCGTTGTCTCCAGCAGGAAAGAAAATAAAAAAAACAGAAAAGCAGTGCAACGGGTGGATTTGATCCTGCAGAGAGTAGAAAAAAGAGAAACGGAACGGTGATATTGACTTTTTGATTAACCCCGGTGTTGTTCAACTTCAGATTTCCGCATTCCTTCATTTCCATGTGATGAATGCCATTGACTGGTGGAAAACTGGAGCCAGTCTCGGCACCAATCAATACAATTCTCTGTTTTGACCTTCAGTGGATTGAATTGATTCCTCAGAACTGGAATATATTAAACTGGACCATGATGGACAGTGAAGCATTCCGGGGATTTCCTTACCTGTGGAGACGCTGCAAAGCTCTGACAGAAATGCTAGAAGTTTTCAAGCCATTGACTCTATGTGATAACTGGACTGAGTGACCTCTCCCCCCCTCGTGTTCCAAACAGGAAGTACCCTCTGGCTCCAGAAGCCAAAATCCCATAGACTTCTGTTGAGAAATAAACAGCTATTAGTCAGTCATTGTATTTGTCGGAATAACCGTTCTTGGTTTGCTACTTTTTTTTTAACATGTTTATGCTAATAAATATATATATATATGTATATTTTTTTTGCATAAAGTTTTTTTTTTTTTATTATTATTATAAAGAAGATGCCTTTAATTAGAAAAGGTATGTGGTTGAACGTTCGAAACAATTAACATATTTCATGTGTCAATAGGTAGAGGTGTGTACTTCCAACAAGCTCGCTCCTGATTGGCTAGAATGGTTGCCATAGAGACTCTTACCAACTCGGACCGTTCACTTCTTATTGACATCGTCTGGATCCAACATGGCGGCGTCTGTATGGTGACAGAATGGCGACTGAGTCGACTTTGTTTGGTTGGAGCCATAAATGAAGCATTTTCTATGGATGAGGTCACACTCACTCAGTCCAATTCTCATATACAGTCAATGGTTGCAGTATTGAGAAAAAAGTGTAACTGAGATTTTGTTGTTCAGTAAAATACATTCATTTCGTAAAATATATTCATTTCCATGTCACCACAGTAAACGGTGAAACTGAAGTCCTGCTGGAAGTTTATGCACTTGTTTAAACATTTTGATTTATGCAAAATTAGATAAATATTTTATTTGTCTCTTTAAAAAATATGATATATTTTGCATATGTGTCCTAAGTATTCCACTTCATAAGACTCCTTAACAAGCTTTATTAACACATTAACAAACATTATTAAAGTGTACAGGGTGTTGGACATTTATTAGCACAATACGCCTAATAAGTTTTATTAACATATTTAGTAAGATTCATTACCATCTAAAGTGAGACCATTGTCTCAAAGTCATATTAATAAACTGCTTAAATTTATTAATTAGCTTTTTCAACATTATATTAAGTGTTTTTTCACACCTTGTCTAAAGTGTTACTAAATACTCAAATCTGATGTACCAATAAATTATCAAGTACCCATGAGTATTCACTCAGTTTAAGTAAATTAAACTAGTTGACAATTGAGAAACTATTCCATAGGAAATTTGTTTTTCTACATGCATAACTACATAAGCAGTAGTGATCCCTCGTTTATCGCTGGATAAGGTTCTAAAAATAACCCAGAAATGGATGAAAACTGTAATATGTATATGTTTTCACGCTGTAAAACTCCTCATAACACACTTTACTTTCTCAGACGGACATGAACTCTTTCACTTTTGTGTTTAAACTCTCAAGGTTCAAACCCACATAGTTAAATAAGATTTAAAAGTATAATGAAACCAAAGATCTGCTCACGAGCGAAGATTTCTGTAGATGTGGTAAACTGAACACGTTCTGAACAGGTGATGCTGTGGCATAGAAACTGACAGAAGTTTACAGCCAGTGAGAATAAATCTCACAATGCGTTGTTAAAAAAGAAAAACGTAAAATTGTTTTGAATCAAAACTTTGAAAAAGCAGAATTGAGAAAGATTAACTGGAAAAAAGCTTTCTGTGACTACATTAACACCGGGTATGGGTTGCACAGTCAGGACAGTATTGAATGCAGGTTCAATACTGTTGGACTGCCACTATCTGATATATAGAGACTTGATGCAAAATGTTAAAGCTGGACAAATTGCTCCTGGTTTTTTCTTTCACAGCTCAACTTCAATTAATGAAAGATTTGGATTGTATGTCTGAATTTCTTCTCTATATAGAGCAATCACCAACATTTTGTTCAAAACTTCAATTCCACAATTGAGTGTCCTAGAAATTTCCCAGAAGTCTTTGCAAAATACCAGCATGCATCGATGTTCGCTACATTAGCTAATATATACCACAGTGTATTGTGTTTTACAATTTTTGTGAAAAAAAACTTAATGTAATTTCTGTTAAATAAACATCAGCATTTTTATCATCAGAACAGTCTCAAATAGACGTCATAAAATGCTCGAAATTATTAGATTTTCACTACAGTGGTGACATCATACTTGCCATTAAAAAAAAAAAAAGTAGTGAGCATGGTGTCAAGGTAGATGATCCTGCACTATATGTAGTTTTTTAGTAGTTGAGGTTGAAATTTAGACTCAGCCTTGGTGTCAGAGTTCTGGCTGGGCACAAACTGCAATGATTCATTTCTCCTCCATGATCAGGTTGGCATTTTTAAAACAACCAAATCTGAGTCTCTGATTGGTCAAGGTTCAAATTTGTTGAAAACCAAAAATTAACTTTAAAACTAGCATAGCAACATGTAAATGCAAACGCTATGAAAAACATGCAGGTTCATCAAAACTTTTGCTTGAAAGTATATTACTGAGGTCAACAGGAAAACTTACTCGCAATCAAGTATTTATTCTTTAGAATTATTTGTGTAGATATAAGTTGTAGTTTGTTTTGTGTTTTTAAGTTTTCATCCTAATCGCATCAAACTTTAACGCTGAGTTTTTGATTTGTCCATTAGCCTGTAACAAGAGTCGGGGTAGCAAAACGCTTCTCCTACATGCAGCTCACTTACTGTTAAATAAAAGGGCTCGCTTGTGAGTCACACTGAGCTGTTCCCGGTTCTGTCAAAAGGATTTTTGCTAAATCGTTGACTCTTGCTGAAAACACTGTATGCTCACTGAAAAACAATTTTCAATAATGTATCGTGTCACGCTGATCAAAAGAACATTTATTTCCTGTCAGGATAGAATGCCATGTATTATATTTTTTTCTTTTAAGAGGTGCTGGATATCAGCTAAATCCCTTTCGACTGAAAAGGTGCTGATTGCATTTAGATACAAGCTGCTGGTTTTTTTTTTTTTTTTTTTTTTTTTTTTTTTTTTTTTTTTTGACCCATTGAGGGAGAAAATCTAGGATGAAAGTGTAAATCTGGGGATATATAAGGAGGGGGGGCTGCAAACTGGGATTTAAAGTTCAACCAAGAGAGCAGTTGGATCACTGCAGACCTTTTCCCGGACCTCATAATCTTCCGTTTTAGCTGTTATTGTCACATTCAGTCATAAGCACCGCTCAGATTTGTGCTGCTTTCTATTAATCTGATGGCAACTGAATGGGCCCCGTGTGAATTACCTCCCGGAGCTTTTCCAGAAACATTACGGGACGGAATCTGTCATCAGACCTTGAAGCTTGTAAGCATCGTTTTTTTTTTTTTTTTTCCCCGCAGAGCACCAATCTAACCTACAGTATTCACATTTATAGACTGACTTGCACAGTGGGTTAATTATAGATTTCTGTGTTATATACCCCCTTTTGATTTAATGTCCAATTTTGTGAAAATGGCAAGTTCTGCAGTCTGGCTGCACCTCTGTCCATCACTTTCCCAGACACGTCTGAATGGTGCATAAGGAACACGGATAGAAAAGTGGCGATGATTGATGAATTCATTATAATTAATGCATACCGGATATGCTGAGTGTTTAAAAAAGGGACGAATCATTTAAAAATGTGAATATGGACTCGCAGCAGCTTCAATCCCAGTATTCAAAGCCTGCTAGAAATATGGCAGTTTTTTATGTATCGGAAAACATTCCGACTTTTCTTCAGAGATTTATTTCTAAAGGTGTTGATGGTGACTCAATTTTTGCTTCTTATATGAGTTGTTTGGGGAGGAAGTGTCTACTAAATGACTACAGTTAAGCTGAAAGCAATTGACAGAGCAATTTGGAGATTTAAGAGGATGAAAAAGAAATGGATTTGTGGAAAACCAGATTGATAAAATGCTGCATGGTTTCTCCCACTTGTTTTACCTCTGAAAAGAACATTTTTCTCAGTAAAAGTTCCAAGCTTTTCTTTTGTGCAGATTTCTTTCAAAAACTATGCCTAAATAATGTTGTTTCTAGTTGGAGAATGGAATTTTTTGACAGTTATTGATTCTGCAAGTTCTCCCTCATAGAAATATGAGAGGTCTGTAATGTTTATTATAGGTTCACTTCAACTTATAGAGACAGAATGTGAAGAAAGAGTCCAGAAAATCCAATTGTTTGACTCGTATAGAATTTATTTGTAAATTGGTTCAGAAAATAAAGGTCTAAAGCCTGACTCACAACTGCCCTTACGAGTAAATACAGGCTGTCAAATGTAGCAAGCAGGTGGCCCACACAGAATATAAGGTAGTACATAACGTGGTGAGCCAAAAAAGGTTAATTCACTTAAACTACAGGTAAGGGTGAAGTAGGTGAGGTGCAGTCACGTTTGTCAGGAGTCGGGGCTCCGTCTCCCCCTCTGGTCACCAGCGGAGACCATCTCCGACTCACTAACCTGCTTCACCTTCCAGCCAAATGCACAACCCTTGATTAGTTAAAACTCATAAAAATGATATTTTAGATTTATTTATTATTTTTTTTTTTTTACAGGAAGGCTGGATTTTGTAAACATCTGTTTGGAAACTTCAGAACAGATAATGATCCTTTGTGTTGAATAAAAATGAATAAGCGTTTATGTAAATACAAAATATGATCAATCTTTTTACCCTGAGGAATGCCTGGATTGAGTGTTAAAATTACACTCTATGGAAAAGAAACAATGTAATGTTTCTTTTTATGGATTTTTTTTTTTTTCGAATAAACAACTTATTTTATCATTGGTTAAAAAAAAGGTAAGGATATTTTAAGATTTTTTTTTTTTTCCTTTTTTTTAAACCAAATTTTTTTTGTATTTAATTTTGAAAATAGATTTCAGAAGCTTAAAAATGCCAACTTTGGCCCCATTTGGACCGGTCTGTAATCCTTCCAAAAACTTTGATATATTTCCGACAACAATCAAACTCTTCGTATTCTTGTAATCCCTTGAGGAGGCTGCATGAGTCTCAAGCGAACCGTGAGACACACCTGGGGCCCGTTTCAAGAAGCGGGTTCAACAAATTTAGAGTTGAAACCTGAACTTAGAGTCACTGGACTCAAAATTTCCGAACTTAGAGTTTTCGGTTTCAGAACAGCTGAAAATGTTTGATTCAATCAACTTGAAGTTGTTGGAACCAGAATCAGGTGCGAGCGTCGCGAGCATTAAAAGCCCTGATCAATGGAGCAAAGACAGCACGATTCACCATGGCAACGGGAACAAACTTCCGAGTTTTTTGGCTACTTCCGGCGACGGAAATTGATAAGTTCCTAAAGCATATGAGACTACAAGAACATTTTCAGCAAGATAATAAACCCAGCTGCAGCGGTAAAACAGAGAGAAAACATCTGCAGAGTTAATGCATACGTCTACATTTGAATCCTTTCAAATAACGAATAAATAATATCAGGAAGGTTATTTTGTCACTTATAAAGTAAGGAATGGTTCTTGATCTGTTATTAATTTAACCAGTCATCTCCGTATCGCATGAATGACCTTTTTCCTTATCCCCCACCCCCCACACACGCACCACATACACACACGGATATCACTGCACGCTAAAAAGAAACACTGTCGCTGCCTGAGATATGTTAAAAATAAGCATTTATTTAAATTTAATTCTCAAGACTTCAAAAATTTTATAAATAGTTTTTTATTACATAAAAATGACATGCCCAAGCCAGAAGTTGAACTTGAGACATCAGAAGCAGAGGCAGTGCCGCTAACAACTGAGCTAATACATGGTCTGTGATGATTGTTGTATACGAGTTCAAACCCTCTACCAGTTTTTGAGATTTAATGATTTCGATTTTTAAGGGTTTCAAATGATGAAAATAAAACCCATTATTAATAGCAAATCCCTGGAATAACTCACTATCTATAATGTCGCTCAAATAAAAATGAATCGGGGAAACTGCATCAATCGACTCGTGTCCTCAAATCCTCTCCAGACATAAATAACATTTCCTTTGGATTAATCCAGCCTCCTCTCTCCATGATCCTCTATGAATGAACATGTCATTTTGGTTTCTGCTCGTGGAAACGTGACGTCTCTAATGTGAATGTTCTCTAAATATTAATGAAGAACTCAGATTTGAACATCTTTCACTTTAAAAAGGGGCGGAGACCGCAGAGAACTCTAAGTTTCCTGAAGAAAACCTGCTCCAGACCAGGTTTCGTTCACAGACTCAGTTGCCACAGTGATTGATTCTGAGTTCAGCTTAACCCGCTTCTTGAAACGGGCTTGGTTTCACCCACTTTCACGGGTTTGAGTTATCTCTCTTTCTGAAACCGAAAACTCAGAGTTTTGCTGAATTTGGGGTTTGCGAACTCAGAGTTACAACAAAACCTGCTTCTTGAAACGGGCCCCTGCACTCTCTCTAAGATGCAGCTGCACCTTTCTACAACTCCTTATGGACCTGGATAACCCAAGAACCTGCAACACCTGTACAGGTGCATGTGACTGAGGCTTGACTATGGAGTGATATTTGTGCCACCATATTGCAAGCAAAAATCAGTTTTGAGATCAAAATTTTCTAAGTTGCAAACAAAATGTTAAGTGTTGCAAATAAACTACTTAATATTTGCTTTGAAAACTTTGTTTGCAATTTTTTCTTTAAAAAAAAAAAAAAAAAAACGTTGTGAACCAAAGTTTGCATCTGTTTCCCCAGCATTCAATGCAAGGCAGAGACACCTGACTGGATACAATTTAGACCAATCAGCAGGCTGTTTGGGGTGGCACTCAAAGACAGAGTGAAAGTGAGATGAGGCACCTAAAAACGTTTGTTTGCAATTTAAAAAAAAAAAAAGTTTTTCAAAGCAAATATTAAATATTTTATTTGAAACACTTAACATTTTACTTGCATCTTAGAAAATTTTGATCTCAACTGTGACTTTTGCTTGCAACATGGTGGCACAAATATCACTCCATACTTGACAACAACAAAGAAGAAAACATATTGTCCTCACAGGCTTGTTAAGTCTCAGCTTTTGTTTTTATTTTTTTGTGGGAAAACTTTGACAATCTGGGACAAACAAATATCTGTAAGCCCAACTGTAGTTTACTAGCACCTCACAAAGCTGTTTCCTATTTCTCACACTTCCTGGTAACAGATTTGAGCACCACTCGAAACAAGTTCAGGACACCTGACACAACAATGTGATTATTTAGAACTTCATTCTACTAATAAGAGACCCATTTATCACATTAAAATTAGAATAAACATGCAATAATTTAGAACTGAATGTAAAACCCACTCCAATGAAACTGGTGTTTTTCATAAACATAAATGTATATTCCTAGCGGTGAAGTGGATCATGCAAGGAGTCAAAACGCCGTCTGTAAAATGGGTCAAAGTTTACTGAACTTCACAGCAATAAATTCTAGTTCAGCGACCTGATGGATTGTGATGCGTATAACGCTCTGTAAAAAGGCCATTGTCGTGGTGATGAGCAGAAAAAGGAGCTGCGGTGCAGACTGTCGTGTAAATAAAGCATCTTAGCACCACATTCAAACGCTCTCCTTCATCCTGTCCTCACGTTTAAATGTTTCTGAAAAGAATTGACTCTTTTATAAGCTCCCATTCATGCTACATTAAGGCTTCAGAACCGTTTAAATGCTAAATTTAGCAATGTTGGAAATAAACAGTTTTGTCAAACTCTTAGAACCTTTTTGGTTAAGGAATATTTATTCTGTTTTTTTTTACACTAAAATGTTTTGGTTTTTGCAGAAATCAATTTTCATTGTTCCCTTTAAAAACAAAAATTCTTAAAGAAAAGCACCATGAATTCACTTGTATATGAGATACAGTTGCAGCACTTAATGTTAAATAAAATGAATTTTACAATTTTATTACAATGTAAGACTATATATATTATATATTATATATATATATATATATATATATATATATGTATATATGTATATATATATATATGATATATGTATGTATGTATATATATATATATATATATATATATATATACACACACACACTCTCTCTTCCCCCCCCCCCCCCCCCCCCCCCCCCCCCCCCCCCCTCGAGTCTTTCTTTTGAAAAAAATTACCTTTTTTTTCTGGTAGTCTTTGGTTATATTCTGACATGTATTGTATTTTGAGACGAGTATCGGGACACGTATCGTATCACCAACCCACACCCCCAAGACGACCCTTTATTTGTCTTCCAGTCGGGATATACCAATGTTTTAGCAACATTTCATAAAGAAATAGAGGTGGACAGTATATACACAGATCGAAAGATTAGACGTGTCGCATATTTACCCTTTAAAAAAAAAAAGAAAAACGGGCTTGTGGCTCAAGAACAAAAATAAAAAAAAGGGAAATTGCATCAATTCCACTTTATTTCTCTAGCCCAAAGTCACTAAACAATGGTCTCATTGGGCTTTATGCCGGTAATTGTACAGAAGCAGAGTCAGTCATAAAATATACAAAATAGGTGATTGCTAAGCAAACAGACTAAATTTAAGTGGGTATCAGTAATGTAACTAACAAATATCACAAAATAATAGTAGTTTAGTAATATTACTACTGAATACCCAGTAGGTACCTCGTTGGAACAATACAAGTGCCTCATAGGTACCACAAAGATACCACACAGGTATAATGTAAAACCCAGCCAGTACCATACTATAATTGACAGCTTTCTTTTATTTTTATTTTTATTTAACCTTTATTTTACCAGGACATCCCATTGGGATTAGGGAGACCTGGGCCAAAAGGCATCTTGCTTTTTTTAAAAATATCTTTCTTTGAAAATAATTGTGTGTACTACTTGGTTTTTGTTGTTTTCTTGACACAGAATCGCATCAAAAACTGAAAAAAAATATTTAAAAATCAGTAATTTCTGCAAGTTTTGTTTCATAAAAGCCCTTCGTTATTTCTTTCACTCTAAAATCTACATTATTTTTGTCCCATGTGATTTTTACATAAGGAACAAACAAATAATGAAGCATCTCCTGACAACGTTCCTAATGTTGAGAATAATCTTTACTCTTAGTTGTGCATTACAAACAACCACAGCAAGTAGATAAACTTCAACTTTTCACCCAGTGGATGCACAGAAAAGTAAGTCAGCAAATGACTTTGGGTGGGTTTGCTCATTTCCACCCTCTAAATATTGAATAGCTTCTGAAGATTGACTCTGACTCCTAATGGCACCCGTGGCATTAAAACCGGACATTAAAACGGTATTATTCATCAGAAAATAAAGCGGGGTTGTTAGAAATCCGACCACTCATTCTAAAGGCAATATGCAATAAAATTTTTACCTGCTTTTCCACGGAGCATTAACATATGTACTGAAGTTTAAAGCAGTCGCTTTATTGGATTGAGATCAAAGAGTTGAACATAATACTCGACCGCGTTGATACTATGATCCAAAATTCCCTGTAAATTATGCATCTGCTAGAGCTGAGTGAAATGTACCTTCGTTTAATATGTACAGTAATTATTTTATTGCAGATTTCTATTTAAGCTTAGATGTGTTATTACCCGCATGGAGAAACGGGAAATTAGGCAATAGTCTTAAAAGTAGATTTATATAAGTCTTGAAGACTTGTGTCAATGGAAATTGTTTTTTGTTTTTTTTTTGTGGTGTTTTTTAAAATATTCTTGTGATATTTTTCAGAAAACAGAGGACATGTATATAGAGAATTCATCTTAAAATTGCCCTTTTGAGGATTTTTTTTTTTTTTTTTTTTTTTTTGGTCTGTTGTGAATTTTTTTTTTATAGAGTAATAAAATCAGGAGAAATTTTAAAAAATGCTCTTGGAAAAAGCCTTTGGGAAATGAGAGCAGGCTTACTCCACCCCAACGGTCCTGCCCACAATGCAGAGGAAAACTTGTAATGAGCTCCTGCTGCTCAGCGGAACCCACAATGAGGTAAAGAAGTTTTTAGCTAGCTACCAATTGTCCAAGTTCTCCTGCTTAAAAAGATGAGAGGCCAACTTTCATCATAGGTACAGTCTGGTTTTTTTTTTTTTTTATTATGGTGGAAAATAAGTATTTGGTCACTACCAAAAGTTAATCTCAATATATTATTATAAACCCTTTGTTGGCAATGACAGCAGTCAAACATTTTCTGTAAGTATTCACAAAGTTTCCACAAACTGCTGGTATGTTGGTCCATTCCTCCATGCAGATCTCCTCTAGAGCAGTGACGTTGTGGGGTTGTCGCCGGGGCAACACAGACTTTCAACTGGAAGGAGGTTTTCACTCAAAATCTGACCATAAATGGGCCCAGTCATTCTTTACTTTACACAGATCTGTCGTCCTGGTCCCTTTGCTGAAAAACAGCCGCAAAGCATGATGTTTCCACCCCCATGCTTTAGCTATGATGTTCTTTGGATGCAACTGTCTCCTCCTAACAGTAGAGTTTTGACCAAAAAGTTCTATTTTGGTTTCGTCTGACCATAGTACATTCTCTCAGTCCTCTTCTGGATCATCCGAATCTCTAGCAAACTTCATACGGGCCTCTACATGTACTGGCTTTAGCAGGAGGACACGTCTAGAACTGCAGGATTTATAGTGTGTTACTGATGATAGTCTTTGTTACTTTGGTCTCTTGACCATAGATGAGTTTGGAGTGTGATTGTTTGAGGTTGAGGACAGGTGTCTTTCATATAGATGACATTAAGTGGAGAAGAAGTTACAGGAGATCTTGCTCGTTTGTAGGTGACCAAATACTAAATTTGTTCGCCATGATTTACAAATAAATTCTCTAAAAATCAGACAATGTTCTTTTTTTTAATTCTTTATTTCTCATTTTGTCTCATCATAGTTGAGGTATACCTATGATGAAAATTAAAGGCCTTTCTCATATTTTTAAGTGGGAGAACTTGCACGATTGGTGACTGGCTAAATATATTTTTGTCCCATTTTATGTTAAAACAGATTTTTTTTTTTTTTTTTGCTTAATAAGACCATAAATGAATAACAATGGATAAAAAATGAGCTCCTTTAATTTGGCTTATTCAAATTTAATTCTCAAAAAAAAATTTAAAACTTTATGAATGACTTTATGGTTTTTTTTTTTTTGCTGCTAAATGGATTGACAGAAATGAAAGTGTCTATGGGAGCTGAGGAGACAAAGTGACAGGACTACAAAAATGTTTCTGAATTATTATTTTTTTTCCTTTTATCTATTATTTTGTCTCAAGTCTGTCCATCAACTTTGTTACTTTGTCAATTTCTGTAAAGAACCTTGTCCCAAGGGGATTTCAGAGACGAAACTCAATGTTTTATTCATTGCTTTTAAAGTCAAATGAGTCAAAATCTCATCTGTGCCTTTTATGCGCTGGCTTCTTTCTAGATTGAACTGTTCTGACCCGTCACATAAGACCTTGCAGCAGCCTTCCTTTTCCATTTTCCCTGGCCCAAAAAAAAAAAGAAAAGTAAATGTTATATTTATCCTTGGTCTGGAGCGTATCCGCGCAGGAGAGCATCCAGTTCATTTCTTGGCCTTTTACAGAATCGTTGCTTACTTTATAGTGAGACCAGGTGCGGTGGTCTTTAGATGCAGCTGACATATTGCCTGATTTAAAGATTCCCTAGGTGGCAGGCCTCAGTAAAACCTGGATCAGTTGGGGCAATTTCAGCTTTGCTTCGGGTTGAAACTGAGTTATAAAACTCTGCACAGGACACTTTTTTTTTCCCTTTGGCTCTGAGTTTCTACCTCAGACCTGCACTGGAAAAGACAATGTCAGAATTTCTTTATTTGTTGTTTTCCAGGACACTACACTACAAGAAAAGCAGAAACTGTCAAATATTCCAAAATGTAACTAAAACTAAACAAAAAAAATCTGTTAATAGCTGCAGCTCCACTGACTTTGAAATTGTTCAAATTGTATCCAAAATAATAAATTTCCCTAATGGAAAAACAACCATTAAAAAAACTTGGATTTATTGGTCGTATCTGCGTTTGGAGGAGGTGGTGAACAGAATCTGGTAGTTTTTAAAAATGACGCTGACTCAACGCAGTTACATCTTAAAGATCACAAAGACAATTGAAAAAGCAAAACGAATGATTAAAAGCTACATTTTAGAAAATTCCAGAAACTAAACTGAGGGGAGAAAAAATCAAAAAACAAAATTAATATCCTGAAATTAAAGGAAATGTTAAGACAATGAAACAACAAAGGTAGATATTGTAGGACGGGGGTCTGCAACCTGTGGCTACGCAGCCATATATTACTCTTTTACCCCTATTGTGTCTCTTGGGTTGAAACAAAATTTAAAAAATAACCGAGATAAAAAAAGTAATAAAGTACATTAACTTCAACTTTATTCAACTCATTCAGCTAAATAAACAGTTAACGGAGGGCATGAATCTTTTAACGAGGATCCTTCCAACAGAAGGTGTGATTCTCCATCAATCATTTGTAGTTTATCAATGTCAAACTGGCACATTTGGACTTCCTTTTTAGCTTCATTTATCACAGAAAATCAGTTTATTGTCAGTAAACACAACCAGAATTTGAACTAAATTAAATTAAAATCTACTCAAATATAAAGCAGATTTTCTATCAATATATGGTAGGGGTCACTTCATTAGCTCTGCTTTAGTTTTTGCTAGTTTTATGAATTTTTGACTGAATAGCATCAGAAACAGAAAAATTACCTTTTTTTTTTTTTTTTTTTTTTTTTTAATTATTGTTACTTTCTACTGCATTTGTTGAGTTGACATGATCCTATGGTGTATGATGCATTTTATTTTGAAAGGAACTCATGCAAAGCTGTCAAAAGTAAACTTTCATGTATACATTTTTTTTTTCTTTAAAAAGCTATTTTTCTTCATGATTATGATTTATTTATGCCAAAAAAAAAATAGTTTATTTAAATGTATAATTTCAGTAGTAAAACCATAAATACAAATCAGTATCTTTTTTTTTTCTTTTTTCTTTAAAGGGTGAGTGAAGACTTTGTGGCTCAAACTAGATCTTGGTTGGCAAGAAATCGACCCGAATGGCTCTTTTAGTGCTGAAGGTTCCAGACCCTTGTTACAGGACATTACTGAGTTCTGTGCCTTTTTTGTGCTGAGTTTTGAAAAAAGCAAAAGTTTTATCTGAATTGTGGTAGAGGGTAGATAGAGTGAGTGGGCGTGGCTAGAATCTGTAAGACAATATCATCCGTCTGCAGATATTGCCTCTGCAAATAACATCTGGTTGAAAAGGTGAACAAAAGCCATAATCCAACCGGTGATGTCCCATAGTACATGTCCGGTTTCTTATTTCATTTTTTGACATTTCATTTAGATTTCTAGAAATTACTTTGGTTTTTCAAACATTTGTTTTGTTAAGATTTGTTGATGTGATTTGCACTTCAGGGACACCGTACATCAAGGTTCTTTTATTTATTGTTATTTTTTTAACATTACAATACAAAACACAATGAAAATATAACTGCAAATAAAAGAGTAGAAGTTGAACAGAAATCATCTGCTTAAAGCACATTAAACAAAAAAGAGGAAATGGATATCCAACTTCATTTTGAGATCTGATGGATCTAATGTGTTTCTTCAATTTTTGTGAGCAGTATAATTTATATACTGAACAACAGAAATTTTAAATTTATATGTTGGGGACCAAATTTTTTTTGTTTGTTTTTTCAGTGTATTTGGTCATATTTTTGGTATTTCAGTCAATCATGAGACCCACGTAATTCTCATTCTTTGAATCTGTTTATCAGATTGTGTTCCCAACTGCACAGCAGTTTCACCTCAACTCTCAGCTCACGAGAACTATAGTTCTTCTGTGTCTGATCTATCTGAATGATCTGTTCTGCACATGACTGTCTTTCTTTGTTTCCCTCAAGTTGCACGTAACGCTCTGATCTTCCACTGAAGAAGTTCATGTACTAAATGGAACGTGAGCATGTAAAATAGGTTCATAAATGTTCAGACTTTATATGCTAGAGCAATCCTCAAAAAGAGGCATAAAATATTTTACCTGGTTTTTCCATTAGATAAAGTGAATAGAATTCTGTTCCATGGCTAAAAGAAACTAAAAAATATCTTTGTTGCCGCATGATTTGAGTGACGTTTTAGGGTCTCTTTGTTCCTGCGTCAGAAAACTGATTAAGTCTTCAGATTTGCATCCAGCCTCTTAAAACACCTGCATGAGACCAGCAAAAGTTAAATCATCGAGTTATTAGCAGTCCTGTTGATGCGGCGTTCCTGCTGTCGGATTCATCTTTCTCCTGTCACCGCGGTTCCTTTGTCCTCCCATTGTGAGATTTATTCATCCGGTCTGCTCTGGCTCTTCTCTGCCAAATCTCCTGGCTCTGGGCTTATTTTGGTTTGTCCATCAGTCAGTTATTAAACTGAAAGGCTTCCAGACAAAATCATGGTTTTAAAAAAAAAAGGGTAGAGTTCTAGACAAAAGTAACCACTAGAGTCTTGTTAAACAAGAGTGACCTTGTTCACATCAGGGTAAAATGTTCCAACTTCACTAACAAAAACATGTAGTTAAATTATCACTATAGTTGTTACATACCTGCGTGAAGTCTTTTTCACCAGAGAGGTGAAACAAAATGCAGTTTTTGAAGCCTGTGATATGTGAGCCTTGATACAAGTCCTGGTCAAATAAAACCCCCTAGATAACTGTAGAATTGGAGGCTATATTTAATTTTTAAATACTTTAAAAATAGATTACAAGATGAGAAGGGTGGAACTTTAAAAAACTTTCCTTCTGCTGAGTGTGTCAACACCAGAGTTTGGAATTTTATTCCATTTTAAGTTTACACAGAAGTGATTTTCTTTTTATTCAGGATGACTCTAGGCAGATCCGAATTCTTCCCTACTTCCCCTTCATTTATCCCTCCAAATGGAGAGTTCTGAAAAAAACAGGTTCTGCTGCAATATAAAGTCATTACTTATATGGAAGTCCAAACGTCTGTACCTCAGAGTACACCCATGTGAAGAAGAGCGCTTCTCAACAATACGCGGTTTACCCTCGTGACGGAGGACTTTGTGACTTTGCATATGGATTGGCCGCAAAAAAGCCGTTTCATTTCAATATTTCTTGCTCAAAACACACCAAAACATTTGGAAATTGTAAATATAAGGCAAAATACAGTTAACACAGAAAATGACCCACAACCCCATTACTAGCCCTTTAAAAAGAAAACATTTCCAGACACACTTGTACTAAAAATGCCCCTTCAAATGGAGGGGTGGTGAGAAGGTGAAGAATTTCGGACTAATCATATTCTGCAGAGATTTAATGACTGGAGATAGAAAGCCTAAAAATGAAACGGTGCCAAAATGTAGGTGTGAAAAGTTTTTAAGAGTTGAGCTCATTTTTTTGTTTTTATGCCATTTATTGTTTGTAACTTTTCAGAGTGTAAAGTGTTTGCACCTGGGAGCACCTTTTCTCAGGTGGAGGAAATGGGAGGAGCAGGAGCCCGCCTTACAATGAAGGGAAATAAAACATGGTTTGTTTAGGTAACACCCTCATTCTGGTTTGGAAATGACCAGACTCCACTCAGATTAGTATTTTTAAACCTGATGTGGGGGATGGGAGGAATCATGGGGTTTTTATATGATAGAGGTCACAAATCCAACATCCAATCAGGTTGAGTGTTGGGTTTTTGTGTTGGTCAAACTAAATCTACTTTAAATATCATTTTGTGATCCCTAGATTATTTCAAAAGCTGGTTTATTTGAATCTTTAAAAAAATTACATTCTTCTGGTCTATTTGGAACATTGACTGTTTATGAGAACAGAACTGAGTGACCCCTCCCCCCCACGTTCCAAACAGGAAGTACCCACTGGGTCAAAGAAGCCAAAATCCCATAGAGTACGATTGAGAAAAAAAACAGGTGTTACTCAGTCATAATACCCATTCTTACTCTACACCATTTTTTTGCTAATCCTAATTTTTAATTTCTTTTCTGTACTGCTAGCTCTTAAAGTTATAAACGGACCAATAGGATGCTTCGATGAAAGTGGGTTGTGCCTCCTGACCTCCACGACCAACATTGCAAATTTTTTAACCCTTGTGCTACCTTATGGAGTCCAGATGAACAAGATGTTATCCATCCTATGACAAATGTGGATAAAGGTGGACAGGATTTCATGTCTGCCACAAACACCAGTGAAAATCAAAAATATTGAAAAAATGTTCAGTTCGCTGTCTTGTGGGGTCCAGATGACCCCTCTCCCAACATCAACATACCTAGGATAGCTTAAGAGTTAATGTGCCCCGCTTTAAAGTGGTCAGGGTGTGGACTTCTAAAAAGCTCACATCTGATTGGCCGGAGTTGTTACCATTAAAAACAAAGACTCAGACCAATCTTTGCTTTCTGATGTTGTCTGGCTCCAACATGGCAGCGTCAGGATAAACTCAATGGACTTTATTTGGTTGAAGCCAGAAATAAGCCATTTTCTTTGGTTCTGTTTAGTTCTCTTATTTTGTTATGTTTGATTGATTGGTTTATTTCAAGCATAGATTGAAAAATGCAGGACAAAACACGATTATTTTAAACTCATCACAGAAACAATGAGATGCATTGATTAGAAAATGGAAAACAAACAAAAATAAAATACACTTATGTCACATTTGGTTCATTCATGCTTTGTGATTATTAACTAAAGTCAATAGAGTTTGATTGATTGCTTGAAAAGGAGTGGGAAGAAGCGAATTTATTTAATCCCACCCCTACTTGATTACTTCATTTAACTGTTTTGCATAATTATGTCTTCCGGTTGTTGTTTTTGTTTTTTTCCCCAATACATTCCCAATAGCAAAGTAAAGTGCTTGTTGATTATTGAATAATCTCGTAAAACATTATTTCAGTAAAGGGTAACATCAATCATACATCAAGTAACTGATATGTAAAAACTCACTGATTATCATCAAAATACAATGTCATATTAATGCAGAAAAATAATTACACATTGAAATCAAGTTTTCAAGTAACATTAGAGTACTTATTGATCATTCCCTGAAAGAATTCTTTATATATTTTCATTAAACATTAATGATTTACACAATATGTAATAATCATGGATTATAATTAGAAACACATAATTACATGAATCAATGCTGCATATTTTGGATCAAGTAAGGAAAATTAATGCCATAGTGATTGTAATCGTATCAGTAATCATTACTGCATATTACATAACATAAAACTCTTTGATTGCATTAAAAAAAAAAGCAATATTTCATCATATTCAAGTTCAGACATTTGGAATTATTCAAACACCAGTCTATCTTTGACTCGTCTTTTCAGATTGTGAAATTAGAGTTTCTTTATACATTTTCTTGAATTGATATACATGTTTCCCCTCTAAAAAATGAAATGACATCCACTGCTGTACTTTTGGGATTAAAAACATTTGCAGCCAAAACCATTTTCTGAGTCTTTCTAAATTCTAAAGACTGCGGCGTTTCCTTTAAGCTAGCATAGCTAACAATCACCACATGAACACCAAATTTTAAGATTTCTTGTCAGTCTTGAAAAAACAGGAGAAGGAAATTAGGTTAGTTTAGAAACAAGAAAGAGGAAAAATTACTTTACTCTCC
Source organism: Oryzias javanicus (assembly GCA_003999625.1). Classification (NCBI taxonomy): domain Eukaryota; kingdom Metazoa; phylum Chordata; class Actinopteri; order Beloniformes; family Adrianichthyidae; genus Oryzias; species Oryzias javanicus. The sequence continues at coordinate 30,109,718 of CM012449.1, read as the reverse complement.
CACTCAGAAATAGTTTTCTGATTTAACCTTTAGAGCTTGTTTACTGAGAATATAGCCTACTTTTGTTAGATATTTGTTTAAAAACTACAGGTATGAAAGATCTTGAACCTCTTCATTGGTGAGAAACTTGTATAACTACAGAAAAAGAAGCATATACAGCCAATGATTTGGTATTTAGCTTTTTGAAATTATTCGACACAAATCTGTTTGGTCGCACATGAGAACTTGAATGAGTCATTAAAATGAGAAAGAAACTGATTTAAATAAATTCCAATCCTAACAGCCAATCTTGAGAGCTGAACCCAGCGGAAGAGGTCACTGGTTATATCAATGCGGTACAGACTGCCAAAAAAGCTCCCGGCTTCAATCATTACCCTCCAATGTCTGACACAATGAGCTGTCAGTCAGCGCACGTGTCCTGTTTGACTGCTGCACGGCTCTAAACCCAGCAGCACCCTCGAGTCCCAGACGAGCTGATGTCCTCACAGACGGAGCTGAGATTGAAAACACTTCTGCCATGTGTCCCGGAGAATCAATACACAGGAGGACTGCAGCTGTAAGTGAGACTCATGACGAATGAGACGGACTTAAAGGTGATTGAGCATGTCTTCTCCAGTGGTGGGTAGTTTAAATTGGACTGTGCATGTAAATGTTTCCCTTTAATTGGTTGCCAGGAGAGGTTTATTAGCAGAGGTGAATGCAGATCTGTAACTGAAGTAACAGAGAAGAACATCCAATTCACTTTTAATGAGGTGTTTGGCAATCTAGGCTTGTGGTACACAGACCTGCAAGTTTTCTCTCTTTTTATATTTATTTTTCTAAAGAAACTGTGGTGATTAATGTCCTACGCCTGACCTTATTGGCTCAGGGCTCAAATGAGAAAATTGCTGTCAAGAGCAGTGCACTTTATCCTTCATTCAGACCAGCGCGTCACGTGTGGACCGGGTTTCCTTGGAGCGCAGTTCTGTCAGATGGATCTCTCTAATCCAGAAAACCAGCAGAATGGAAAAAAAAAAATCTTGGACCTTACAGCTGGAAAGAACCACATGGCAGTGCTGTCTGAACATCAAGGTCTGAAAGATTTCCTGATCAGGAAATGTTCATAAAAGATGTAGACGGTTCTGTCGTTCATTTGAAAGGACTACAGCAGTCCCTCACTATAACACAATCTACCTGTCATATTTTTGCTGACTTTTTTTGGGACCAATTTAATACAGAATGTGTTTGTCTTGCCAAATCTATATAAATCTTTGATTGTGAGCTGATTTTTGCTTTTATTCTATATGGTGGACTTTTTTTTTCTTCTATCAAGATTTGATCTCTGAAAGTTTGAGGGAAAAAAGTGTAAAAATGTTCATGTCTGTGTTTAGTGGATAAAATGTGTAGATTTAAAGCATTAAAAACCCTCTCCAATGAAAATCCTACTTTGTGTTTTTAACTAGTTATTGTTTCATTTTTCTGATGGAGGAAATTAAACTTAAAATTGCATTTGAGTATTTCTGTATCCAAATCACTGGAACTAAGGAGAAAACAAAACGATGCAGCTTGAAAAAGGTTGAATTTGTATTACAGAATTCTGATACCGATTGTTTTCTGGCTCAAAACTGCACGACTGAATAGCTTTAATATTGCTCACCGTTTTTGTTGCTCCGGCAATGTTAAGTTGGGGATGTGAGGGGCTGTAAGCTGATGAAGATTGTGTAAACTGTAATGGCTGGCAAGGCAAGGCAAGTTTATTGTCATGGCACATTTCATGTATAAAGAAAATTAAAAGTGATTTACTTAAAAAAACTAAAAGAAACAAGAAGGGAGTTTAGGTGGACTGTATATGAGAATGGTCAAGTTCACCAAAAATCCCCCCATCAACTCAGAGGCAAACTTTTTCTGAACTGCTTCCCTTCTGCAGAAACGATAACCTAGAAAACCACACAGGGTTTTTTTTTTTTTTTTTTAAATTTGGCTGTGAATGCATTAAAAATAGACGAATAGTTGATCAGAGGATCTTTACAACTTCTAGAGTAATTATTAAAAAATATACTGTGAATCTCGCCTATTGCAGGTTACTGTTAGAACAGACGTCTGCAATCTATAACAGTAAAAGAGCCATTTGGGCTGGTTTTCTACTGATCAAAACTTAGGAGGAGCCACAAAGTCTTTCTGTGCATTCATTAAAATGCATTTTTATTCATAAATATCAATCATATTTCTTTTATGGCATGAACAAAAACAGAAATATAAAGAGAAACTATCATTTTCTCTAAATGTGAAATTATTTTACAAGAGCTCGTTTGGTTTCCTTTCAAAATAAAAGACGCCTTGTGTCAGACCGGATCATCAGCTCTGGACAGCATAAGATAATATGTGCTTTAAACTAATAAAAGATCAGACTTTTTACCTAAGATTTGCTTAGTATTTGAAATTGGTGTATTCTGGAGGAAGCATCAATATCTAAATATATAGTATACTAATATTTTATATTTTTTTTAGCCAGAGAAGTAAGAGCCACAAGTAGATGCAGGTTGCAGACCCCCGAATGTAACTTCCAAGATGAACAAGAGACCACTTTCCCAAAAGACACAATCTGCTAAAGTGTGAAAGAACTCAATCCCTCAGTGCGGGAATTTCACTACTAAAGGTACAGAATAATTGAAACCATCACCACGGCGTGCAAACTCCTCGTTGTGAAAGAAATTTCTCTTTAGGAGCTCATAAACATGCAAGATGGCAAATAAAAGACAAACACGTTATTGAGAGGTCATTTTTCAACTCTAACAAGTATGACGTCCGTTCCGATTCGGGACGAGCATCTGACTGATGGAAGAGAGAAAGATGAATGAATCCTCTTGGTATCAGTAAAATCTAAATATTCTGATCCTCTAGAAACATTGATATCAGTGTACTGCATGGACGCACCAATGACAACCTCATCTACTGATGAATGACTGCAATAAACGGAAGCTATTGTTGGACATTTTCTAAACTGTTGAAGTGCTTGAAGTAAAGTTTAGATTTTTGGTTTGTTGAAATGAAAATACTTGAAGTAAATCTTGTCATTTATTCAGCTCAACCATAAACACTGGAATCAATAGAATCAATAATAAATTTACTCTTTTGTACCTGACAGAGGAAAAAAACAATCAACGTAAAATGGTCTTTATAATGTCATCTTCTTAAATCAATTGATTTATAATCTGCAAGTATTTCTTCAGGGATTTTTGTATTTTTTAGGAGCTATAGAGGTTGTTTTCAAGTGTTTTGCCTCCAAAGATTACTGTAGACTCTTCTGCTTGCCGACTGGAGTAAATCTTAGTTTAGCATTTCCAACACAAAAGCCGTCTTTGTGGTTAATCACACAGCGACAGACCTCTGGAAGTCTCACATGAGGCCGTTTGTGAAAACAGCGACATGCTGTTCTCAGTCAGAATCCGAAGGAAACTGAAGTTTACTCGTGTAATCCGAGGCTCAAGTGGTTCCCAACAGACCGTCCCTCGGAGTTCTGACCAGCTGGCCCGAGCGCCGCCATCTTTTTCATCCACTATACACAGATTGTTCTGCCCTAACGTGTTCTTCCTCCTTTTCATGGAGAAGTGCTTCCTGTTTAAACATTTAGAGGTTTACCAGGGGTTCAACATTGTACTGTGTATGTAAATTGTTTGCTCCACGAAAAAGCGTTTTCTTGGTCTGAAAAACTGTCAAAATACATTAATTCCAGTGCATTTTCCCTCCCTGTGGATGTTTTCCATCACCTGTTGAATTTCTCACTTTGATATTGTCTATTTTTGGTGGCTTATTTATTTGTAATTATTTTTGATTAATTTTTATCATGCTCTGTTTTTATGTCCATTTATTCTGTACAGTGTCCTTGAGTGTCATGAGAAAAGTCTGTCTAAATGCCTGTTTTGTTCACAAGTGTGACATTACTAATCCAACTTTACAACTTTTTGTCCACGTGTGTCCTTTCCGATGTAATTTAGAGAAACAATACGATCACAACACTGACTGAATATAAAAACTGGACTGAGTGACCTCACCCCCTCGCAAACCAAACAGGAAGTTGCTTGTTCCGAGAAGCTGAAACCCCATAAGTTTATAAAATAAACGGCTTTTACTCAGTCTATTTGTCAGAATACCCATTCTTACTGTTTGTTCTTGATAGCCCTATTTTTTACATACATTTCTCTGTAGAACAAGTTATTTAAGCTATAAACTAACCAGTCAGATGCCTTTTAATAAAAGTAAGCAGCACAAGCTGGCTCCCACGTCTATCATTTAAAAGGTTTGACAGATTTTGCGAGGCCTGCTTTCAAGTGGTCGGGGTGTAGACTTCCAACAAGCTCACTCCCGGTTGGCAAGAGTGGTTCCCATTGAAACACCGATCCAGACTGACTTGGACCAATCTCTGCTCACCGATGTCGTCTTGCTCCAACATGGTGGCGTCCATATCAGGAAAAAATGCCAATTGAATTTACTTAATTTGGTTAAAGCCGGAAGTAAACAATTTTCTATGGGTGATGTCACATTCACTCGGTTCAGTTCTCATGTTTTGTCATTTTTCCACACTGAAATAAAAAAAAAACTGCATCCACTGCTGTTCTTTTGGGATTAAAATCAACTTTTGCAGCCAAAACCAGTTTGAATCTTGTGATGCATTAAATATATTGTAGCATTATTCCTTTAAACATCTCACTCCCAACTCGTCATATATAGACGTATCACTTTTTGATGTTTTGGGCGTCCCCAACTTGTCGTTTTATGACATGCTGGCTGTTCCTATTAAATCACAGATCCTGAACCCTCAGGATGTGGAACCAGTACCAGTCCATGTACCTGTACTGGTGCTGTCACTGGTCTGGTCTGTGTCCCAAGGATTGGGGACCTCTGATTAATGAATGCATTTTTCTCTCTCTCTCTCTGCAGCCCAGTACAAAGTGGCTCTCGGACTGGTATAGTTCGCGGCACGGAGGTTGAGGACCCCTAATTTAATGGGAACACTCAGCATCTCAAACAATGAGGTGGGGACACCCAAAACATCAAAAAGTGACACGGAGGGGGTCTGAACCATAACTCCATGTATGGCCAGTTGGGAGTGAGAATGTGTTGAACGTTGAAAGTTTCCCCACATGAACACCACTTAGCAAATTTTAAGATTTCTAATCATTCTTGAAACAAAAAAAAAACAGGAGAAGGAAGTGTTATTTTTAGAAACATGAAAGAGGAAAAATTGTTTGATAGTTCTACTCAAACACTGTTGTGGTTTAACCTTTTGACCCTTGTTTACTGAGAAAATAACCCACCTTAGTATGATATTTAGTTAAAAAACTAGAATGTTTCCATTGATAATAAACTATTGAATAAGAGGTTCATCAGTCATTTAGTTTAAGTCTATCACTGTTGTGCATGGGAGAGCAATAAGAGAACAAGAGAACAGCGGGCAAGGGATTCCTGCAACAAAAACCCTGTAAAAGCAGGACATGGAGAGCAATGACAACACTGTGGGTAGAGGTGGACACTGCAGCATAACTAAAGGGATTTCCTGAAGTCATTTGAGACAGCTATGCTATTTCAAATTGGAAAATTTTAAGCCTAATGTTAGAGATGTAGAAGATGTCTGCATCTTAAATTTCTACCTGGTGCTTCTTCCACCTGACAGAAGCTTGGAGGCTTTGCCTCCCACGAGAAACCTGCATTTTGAGCACAGCAGCCTGTTGAGATGGTCTAGACGTAAGGGGTTTTTAATGGATAAAAATTGATGTAGCTGGATTCAATAATTCTTGTCATCAGAAAATATAAAACTACATTTACAGTAATGTGATACAAACCTAACTATAGCAGGGTTGTAGAAACAGAGCCACAAACAAAACTCTTATAAAAAAAAGCATGATGCAAAAAGGACAACAAAAAGAATTTTTAATGATGAAGCTGAAAATTAAGGAATATTTGAAATAAAAAATTATCAATTTTTCACTATTTTACAACAAAATAAAGCATTCTGGATTTGTTTCAGTTAAATGATTCCAAAAAAAATTAGGCTTTACGTCTTAGAAACAAATACAAAAACATGCTTCGATTCATTTTCAAAAGGAGACAAATCATTTTCAAGCCAAATACGTTTTCAGGTCACTCAGCTGTGTCCGTCACGTCCCCCTCAGAGCAGCTTGCCATAATCTGCAGGTGTTTTCTGACAAATTCACAGAGGGATTTGTCACGCCTGAGAGTCTGAATATAAGGTGTCTTTTCTCCTCTGCTCACAACAATGCCTCACTTTTCGGGAGAAAGACATTCTGCAGAACAGCACGTCATGTGACGTGACATTAGAAAGCTATAATCTGCATTCAGGTGGAGAACGCTATGAATCCGGTCACCTGAAAGGGAAGTAATTATACTGGTGTCCCCACAATGCACTATTCTTAGTATACCTGCATAAATACAAGCCTTTCGAGAAAGCATGAAGCCTAATTGAAGTAATTTGAGCGTGTCTGCTTTGAACTGGCACAGCCATAAAACTCAAACAAGAAGCTTTTACATTTGTGTAAGTCTGTGAAGTGAAAAACTATCACTCATTTATAGTTTGACTGGCATTGACGGTGATTTGAAGCAAACAAAAAGTGGTAAACGAAGCCTTTTGTCTTTGTCTGTTAAGTGCTTGACCTTGGATTATTGAGTTTCCGTCAGACGCACCCTTGTTGCTTATTTACCAGCATCGTAGTTGTGTGAGGATGTGTACAAGTGAAGGAGGAAGATGACAATTCTAGCGCTGTCTTCCTGAACATTCAAGGCAGTCATTACTCCTGACCTGCCTTGGCACTCAGAGGAAGCCTGGGAGGCTTATGTTGCAATGTTAAGCGCGATGTTTGTGCGAGTAAAAATATAATGGCATCTTGGACGCCGCTCAAGCCGCACCGTGGGAGCTGGTTAGAAACGAGGAAATGCAATCGTGTTTATTTTCAGCAAGTAGTTTGGACACATGGAGAAATAGCCAATCAAAATGTCACCATGGTTACTTTACTAAAGTTATGACAACTTGACAAACCTGTAAGAAAAAAACATCTGTGTGGTTAGTGGTGGTCTTGGAGACTAATGGGAAAGGAAAAATAGTTTTTAAGTTTGCCTGTATAGAACTAGCCTACTGTTTAATGCACTCGACAAAACAATTGAATGCATTTGTAAATAATCAAATGAGGAAAAACTAATGTGAAATTAAAGTCACTTTCTATTTCTATTTTTATCTCCATAGCAACAATTTTTTTTTTTTTTTTTTTTGGTTGCCTTAAGATGCGTTCACACCGAATGCAATTTGTGCATCAAATCACGTCGGCTGCCCCTCTTTTGCTGAACGACTAATTTATTGCTCATTCCGTGCCCTAAGCTGTCCTTAACGACTTGACGCCTCGGCCGCGTGTGAGGGGAGGAACTGCCAAAATTTTCTGGACTTCATGAGTTGTCACATCATGGTAAACATGGATGATGTTGAGCAAGTTGCTCAGGTTTACAGTGGGGCAAAATACTTTTCAGTTAGGCGCCGATTGAGCAAGTTCTTCCACTTAAACAGATGAGAGAGCCCTGTGATTTTCATCATAAGTAGGCCTCAACTGTGAGAGACAAAAAGAGAAAAAGAAATCCAGAAAATCACATTGTCTGATATTTTTTGGAGAATTTATTTTCAAATTATGGATGACATTACGATCACCTACAAAAAAGCAAGATTTCTGTCTCTCACAGACCTGTAACTTCTTCTGTAAGAGGATCCTCTGTCTTCTACTTGTTACCTGTATTAATGATACCTGTTTAAATGAAATGAAACCTAAATAGAACTTTTCGGAAAGAATTCTACTGTTTGGAGGAGAAAGAAGGCTGAGTTGCATCCAAACATACCTACTGTAAAGCACGGGGGTGGAAACATCATGGTTTGGGGCTGTTTTTCAGCAAATTGACCAGGACGACCGATTTATGTAAAAGAATAAATGGAGCCTTGTATGGTCAGATTTGGTGAAAACCTCCTTCCATCAGAAAGGGTATTGAAGATTAAATGTGGCTGGATCTTTCAGCATGACGACAATCCCAAACACACTGCCTGGGTAACCGAGTGGCTTCATAAGAAGCATTTCAAGATCCTGGAGTGTCCTAGTCAGTCTCCAGATCTCAACCCCATAGAGGGAGTTCAAAGTCTGTGTTGCCAGGCAACAACCCCAAAACACCACTGCTCTAGAGGAGATCTGCATGGAAGAATGGACCAAAATACCAGCAACAGTTTGTGAAAACTTTCATAACAAAAAAATGAGTTCAACTTTTGGTAGAGACCAAATATTTATTTTCCACCATAATTTGCAGCTAAATTCTTTAAAAATCCACCAAGGGGATTTTCTGTTTTGTTTCCTCATTCTGTCTCATAGTTGAGGTATACCTATGATGAAAATTAAAATCCTCTCTCATCTTTTTAAGTGGGAGAACTTGTACAATTGGTGGCTGATTTTTTTTTTTTTTTTTTTGTTTCCCCACTGTATACAGTATGTTTTGCAGAGCTCTTCAGAGATGCCAATAAGCACGTCACCGTGTCTGGGTTTACCAGATCATTCAGCAACACTCACATTATGGTGAGTTTCACCATTTAAGACCTGTGTCGGAATGTCGGCCGTTTTTAACATTGCCCCAGTTTGAAGAATTACTGTCCTGCATGAACCCGAGAGGATAAACATAAAAATAAAGTTTTTCCACACCAAGCAGTTGTGTAGAAAAAGTTTTTTTTTTTTTTGTTTTTTTTGCTAAACTTACTTACAATTGGATGATTCTGCAGGGTTCTTGCAAATGTCTTCACAGTCACAAGTTGCCCTAACTTTTATCCAAAAGTATTCAAGGAAATAGTATTTGCTGCAGACTTCCGGATTGTCAATATCCTGAACTGATGAGAATCAATGTCCACAACCTGGAAAAAACAGAAAAATGTAACAAAAAACACTTTTTGTGAGAAGCTGGATCTTGAGAACTCCACGGGGTTGAACTTGCAATTTAGTCATTGGATGCAGTTATTTTATTCCATTGCTACACACATTTTGGCTTAGGTTTTCTTAAAAACAGGATGCTGCCATGTGCTGATCCTAGGAGATCTCATTAGCTCAAGGACTTTTTTTGGTCATTTTTAAAAGTTCAAACTTTAACTTTTGAAATTAAAATCCTTTTATGATAATTCACAGTAGCCACAGCAGTGCAGCTGAATTCATTTAAAGGAATAAAATAACTTTATAATTAACTTTGGAGGGAAAAATGGCCCTGAATTCAGAGCTAAAGTTCATGTTTTTTTATCAGCCAGTGACAGCAGTTGAGTGTGAGACTTGTGCTTTTAAAAAGGCCTCCCTGCAGTCTGCCGTGTCCTTGCCAACTTGCTGCGACCGTGTCAGCCGCTGTCCTCCAGGTGAACGTTATAGGAAGGAAAACAGAAGCGTGGTGCTCTTTGCGATTTTATGCATGCTGGCATGCACTTGGTGCTGCTGACACTGTGGCATGAGACCGAGGCTGGACAGGAGAATAAGGGCTGGCGAGGGATGAAGTCAGTTTGGCACGGACACATTTTATGACAAACATGGCCTTCATGTCAACTGTGGCTTTCTAAAGTGGCATTTAGTGACCTCCAGTTTGTCTTTGGACCAGTGAAAACTTTTTGTTTTGCTATTGAACAAGAAAATTACAGCTGAAATTCACCAGAAACTACTGCTTACAAAACTTAAAGAACAATTCCCTACTTCAGAAACTTTGAGAGACATATCAAGGTATTTTGGAACTAAGGAAATATGTTATGAGAATTTGAGGATCTTTAATGTATGGTAAGGCAAGTTGTTAAAGACCCACTCTGATCAGTAAGGTGTTTTTGGTAATGTCAGCATTTTATTGTGACAATTTTTGGATAATTGAAGCCATATATGAGACTAAAATTCAATTTCAGAGTATTTTGACTGAATACAAATTCTGTTTTTGGCTTTAAAAATACGCTGGGTACCATTCTGATGCATCCACTTGTAGCTGAGAAGACAAATGTCTTTGTTTCTCTCGTCTGAGCTAGCATCTGGTTTAAAACTGTACAAATGTATAGCTCCAATATTACTAGTAAGTTTTTTTGCATTAATGTTGTGTAATGTTTAAATGTTGTGGTGACGGGAAGGGTGGTGAGGTTGCTCCACCCCAATTGTCCCACCCACAACTCGAAGCCAAATTTCTAAAGGACAATTGCCTCTCTGCAAAAATGTCCTTGAAAATTACTTTTTTTTTTCTCATAATTTTGGCTAAAAAACGACATTAATATAATTCAAAGACCACAAGGAACGCTTATAAAATTGATCAAAAGATGACTGAAGTGGGCCTTTTTTTTTTTCGGTGTCCCATTTGAGTAAGTAAAGTCAAGTAGAATTTGATTGATTGGAACTTAAAGTCCTTTATTGCATAAACGGATGTTCTGACATGTAGTGCAGCTTTGGCTCAAGGTAAGGTATTCATCTGTCAGTCGAGGGATCAGTGGTTCAATACTTGACCTTTGCAGCTTCTCTGTCAATGTGTCCTTCGGTAAGATACTGGAATCTGCATCAACCCTGCCTCTTTATAATATGGTTCATTCATCTGAAGAACTGTGAGGATCTAAAGGAAAATTGTCAATGGTCAAGAGTTTTAAGGACACATAGAACTGCTATGTAAATTAATTCAATAGAAACATGATGGTTGTCCTAATTGTGTTTGACCAAATTTTGAAGGACAATTGCAAACCCAACGTGACCCTGTTTGTGAGCAAAAATGTACATAATTACCCTAAAAATGTATTTAAAATTTAAAATTTTAAATACATTTTAAAATTTAAAATTTTAAATCTATTTATTTACACGTTTCAAGTATAGCTGGAGGATAAACCCCCAGAAATGGAACATCTAGTTTTCTAAGAGATCTTCCAGTTCAAGAAATAACAAATGACAGAGTAAGAACCAGACAAAATGTCACAAAGATTAAATACACATAAACACACACTAACAAACATAGAGGTACAGGCTCTCAATAATCCACCCCTACCCAACATAACATTTGAGAAAGTTTAAATAGACAAATTAGCAAAAAAAAATCAAAACTGAACTGAACTAAAAAAAACAAACAAAAACCACAAACAGTTAGTGAAAGCTTAAGTAGAGACGAGAGGAGATTGACAAAAAAAATTGAAAATTTACAAACATAACTGTGTTTAAGAAGTATTAAAAGAACTTTAATAAACATTGACAGAGATGAAATGGAACATAAAGATAATAGAAGATAGTTTCAGTCGTTGAGAGATTTAACAAAAAAACTGTTTTTCCGGATTGTTTTTTTTTATGTCTCAGAATAAAGAAGAATATCTGGTTATCGGGTAAAGAATGTCGTGAACTAAACTACTTACCGTTTTAAATAAAAAGGGAAGGTCAAGATAAAAACATTTGGAAGTAAATTGAAGCCAGTAAATTGTCTTCTACCTTGTAATGAAAGCTTTGGCTAAGCCCAAGCCAAGACAACGTAGAACAAAACGGCTCATTGATCCTATTTGTATCTGATAAAAAAAGCAATATTGCAATTTTTTTTAAAGCTGGTTAATACTCAGGAGAGGGCTCCCTCTGGTGGTCGGGGGAGGACACGGCTGAGAGAGACCCGACAGATACATGCTGGGTGTAGACCAATATCCCAGCTGTGGAACTACAGTGGTTCTCCATTCGAGGATCCCTAACCCCTGCAAATAAAGGGGGGGACACTGAATCCAAATATTTTAATATTTTTTGCAAGGAAATTGCAGGAGGCGAAGAAGAATACAACTGAAAGAGGACAAAACTTCCAGCCTGGATCTTGAGTTGGGAAAAGCGCTGGTTAGATGCTTGCTGTTAGCTCCACCCTAACTGGTGCATTCCATTTTTATCTGGACCTTCAACCAACGGCGGACTAAAATTTGTATGAATCTGTCGTTTAATGGGTCAATTTTTATAATGAGAACACTCAAAATACCCTATCAGTCCAGTCCGTCTGGACCGCTCAGTGGAACCGAGGCATATGTCTATAAACTGGATCGGGGGGGACTTGCCATGAGGAAAAGGTAGCCAATCGCCTGGAGTTCCAAACATTTCATACAAGTGTCTAAGATACATTTTACAACGATCATTATTTAATTCTGTCATAAAAACACACCAAATTACCAAAATAATATAAGTCTGATCAAGTAAAAAATTTTCATCCTCCAAACATTCTCAACAAATTTAACGTTTTTTACAAGTAAAAATAATGTGCAAAAAATGAATTTTAAATAAATGTTAAAAGCTTAGCAAAATATTTGGATTCTTGACATTAACGCTGTCTAAAAGTGGACAGAAAAAGTCATATGATGGTTAACCCTAGTACAGATTAAAAAAATATAATACAACTGCTGATGGCCCCATAATATTGTTTGTCTAGGCCCCCCAAACTGCTAAATGTGCCACTGAACTTGGTAACAGATTGTGAGAGTAATCACATGAACCCACACATGAGACCAGATTACAAATGCTTTTGTAGAGCTTTTTTAAATAACCAAGTCTGAATTCTAAACATTCACATTGTCGTCCATTCATTGGAAAACAGATGTACTCAGACACCGCTCCGTGTAGCAATCAGGGTGAAAACATGGTGATGGCTCCTCCCACATGCATCTTGGGCGTCAAGCTCATGAAGACATTTTTGGACAGGCGTCAAGCAGCTAATTCGGACTGAATATGTATGACAGTTGCTTTTCTTCTTGGAATTGTTATTTTACTAAGAAATGAATAAGCAGCTTCTTAAAGTAATTGAACAACCACTAAGCTACAGCAGAGAAAGAATCCAGGAGCCACCCCTGCTGGGAGTTTACACTGGCTGGTATATGGTGTCAGTATTTTTAATATCATTAATGCCAATCATGAATTTTTTTTTTTTTTTCCCAATGTTGATATTTCTGATTAGGGTAGCTGCAGTGTCTTTGTGTAATTAGCCAGTTGGAATGGAAACTACTTGCCATTAAGTTCCGTCTTTCAGGATCTCATTACAGACTGTCCAGAGCTTGATTGAAAGGCACATCTGTGATGCAGTCTGGCACATTTAATGTGGTCTGTGAGACAGGACTCTGTTGAGCGCTTCCGGAATTGTGCAACTACCGACGACGCCGTCGCTATTATGGAGATGTTGTCTCCCATCAGAGCCAACGCTCAGGATTTAGCCTTTGTTTCTGCTCTGTGGCTTCAATTAATCTGTCAGATGATATTCTGTGGCCCGTGCTGATGGACTGTGAAAGTCTTAAGTTAATTGGAAAGCATTATAGGCATGGAAGAGTGGGATTTATTAATATCGGTGCATGAGCTGAAATGGTTCAGAGTGGTGGGACTTTCAGCTGATTTGAGTTGCAGCTGCTTTGGGGGTGTGACCCACACAAAGGATACTTTTTTTTTTTTCCTTTTTCAATTACCTGGGACACAAAGCTACAGAGATCCCAGAGAGAGCAAACAAGGCTGCTATCAGTCAATCACCAGCTGTGGAGGCATGTACTTGTGGGCCTTTAAAATTGAAAGCTTCATAGTTATTAAGCCTTTCCCTCAAAAGCACATCTTTCTCAGAGAAAAGCGATCTTTTCAAAGGGAAATCTTCAGGCGGCTGATTTTGTTTCAGACATGAAAGAGCTCCTAGTCCAAATACAGTTTTTTCAGGCTGGATCTGTCGTGTTTTTTTTGTATTTATTGAAAGTGGCCCCTCACGAATCACAGTTGCCTCCAAAAGCTTCCGTAGCGTCTTTTGATGTTATTACAGATGTTTCACACCGTGGTAGGGGGAAAACAAAAAAACTTAGTTTCAACAGCTTGCCGTCACTTAGTGGAACCCGGTGGAAGAGAGCTCTGACAAATACAATGCTCCCCATCAGCCTGTAGGAAGCAACACTCACCGGCCACTTTATTAGCTACACTTTGCTTATAGTGCAGATTTGTTGGCTGCACATTCATGATGCCACGACATCCTAAATGTGATCTTTTGAGTTTAGATCTGACGATGGAGGTCATTTGAATCCAGTGAACTCATTGTCTTGATCCAGAAACCAGTCAGAGATAATTCCAGCTTTACGCCATGATGCCTTATACTCCTGGAAGTAGTCATCAGAAGATGAGTACACTGTGGTCACAAAAGGATGGACATGTTCAGCAACAATACTCAGGCTAAGTTGTACTGAGGACACCAAAGTGTGTCAAGAAAATATCCCCCACACCATTACAATACCACCACCAGCCTGACCTGTTGATACAAGGGGCGTAGGAAAAGATCGATTCTGCGATTATATCGTGACTTTTCACTTGGCGATACTTTGACAATACTTGATCATTTATGAACAGCCTTCAGCGTCTTACTTTTTGTTTTCTAACTAAACCCCCGACCACCAATTGGGAGAAGAGACACTGCGTTTCTTTGAGCAGCTCTACATCGTGACCAAGACAACAAGATTTCACTAGAACCAGCTTGTCTTAAATGTTCAGTCAGCCTTGCAGTTTTTATTGTTATGACACATGTATCACTGGATTTTTACTTAGGATTGGTACTGAACTGAAACTCTGTGCCACGTTGTAGCCAGTATTAGTATACAGTCCAGTGCTTATGATTATAATTGTTACGCCCCTGGGGGTAAACCCTGCTCGAGTCTAGGGGTGAGGGCAAAGGGGACAAGAACGAAAACTGGACACTAAAAGTAAAGGAACAGATTATTAAAATAACGAAAACCTGTGTCCTGAAATGAAGAGAAAAATAATTAGTGTGTGCTGGTTAAGAAAGAAAACACAAACCAAAACGGAACTTTGGCCAAAAGTCAGTGAGACTGCTGACCCAGCCATGTCAACTGTCAGTCAGCAGCTCCCTGCTAAGGGCTGCCTAACCAAAACTACCGAAAGAACAGAAATAAACAAAGCCCGCATATCAGAACTACCAAGGTCCAACCCCAAACTAACACAACAAAACCCAGCAATAAATGCTGAGGACAAAAGGAGTGAAAGAGAATGAACCAACCCGAGCATCACCCCCAACTAAAACCCAGTCTGCTGCTCTGCTCCCTGCCTGGCTTCTTCTTCTTCTTCTTCTTGTGTGTTTTAATGGCGGATGGCACTCAACTCCCTGCCTGGCTTGGTGTGGCCTCCTGTCTTATGTAGACAGCAGGTGCTAATTAAGGCACATTGGCCACACCTGCCAGGTGAGCCAAAGGAACTGGATGGAAAGAAGGCCAGGCAGCAGCAGCAGAAGCAGGACATAACGGTAATCCTTAAATAAAATCAATCTCCCCATTTTACTATTCGGGCAAACTGTAAAACTGCCAGTTGCAGGTGGCATGCAATGATGCTGTAAGAGTGCTTTTAAATAAGCCAAGGAGAGCAAGTGCCAGTAAACAACTTGTTTCTCTCTGAATTAAAACTCTCCTGGCTTCCTCGAACACACGTGTTCAGGTTTATCTGCAAGGTAAATGCTTCACAGAACACGCTCATCTTGGCCATGAGTAACACTAGATTTAGTGCCATACAGTTCCAGTCAAATGTGTGGAAACACTGGAGAGACTGTCTTTTTATCTGTCCTTGTAACTAAAATAATGGTGTTATCTATAATTAATGTTTTATTAACTGTTGTCATTTTATGCAGACTGTTTCTAAACTTGTGCATTCTTGACATTGTGCTATTTTTATTGTAGTGGGTTTGTGCTCTCCTTTTTATTGATTGGACTGTAAGACCGGAATAAATTATATCTACAGTATCTGTCTATTACAATGAAAAATCTGATAATATTCAAGCAGAGTAGTTAAGGTGACTTTTTTAGTCATACTCTTAATAAAAAAAAAAGGATAAAATTGTTTTCTTGTACAGTTTTGGGATATATCACGATATGTATTGTATCGCGAGACACATATCGGGATACGTGTTGCATCTCCATTACACAACCCTGGTTGATACAAGACGGGTTGTATCCATGCTTTCATCTTGTTAATGAAAAGTTCTGATCGTCCGAATGAAATGGAGACTCTTCAGATCAGACGATGTTTTCTAGTTTTCTATTGTCCAAGTTTGGTTAGTTTGTGTTTATTGTAGCCTCAGTTTGCTGTTCTTAGCAGATAGGAGTGGTACCCGGTGTGGTCTTTGTGTTCTAAGATGCTTTTCTAGAGAACTCTATTTTACCAAGTGGTTATCTGAGTTACTGTTGCCTTTCTGTCAGCTGGAACCAGCCTGGCCATTCTCCTCTGTCCTCTGACATCAGCAAGGCATTTACACTCACAGAACTGCCGCTCACTGGATATTTTCTCTTTTTCTGACCATTCTCTGTAAACCCTAGAGATTATTGTGGGTGAAAATCTCAGTAGATCAGCAGTTTCTGAAATACTCAAACCAGGCTGTCTGGCACCAACAACCATGCCTCGTTCAAAATCACTTAAATCACTTTTCCTCCCCATTCTGATGCTCAGTTTGTACTGCAGCAGATCTTCTTGATGAAGAAAATAATTTATCTGCTGCCATGTGATTGGCTGATTAGAAACATGCGTTAACGAGCAGTTATACAGGTGTGCCTTCGGTGCAGTTTTTATTTTTCTAGTCTGCTCCTTGTTTGATTTCCTCTTCCAAATTTTCTGCAGAAGTGTTTCTCCCTCCATTTCTCGTATCTCTCTGAAATATATTGGATGTAGAAACTTCAACTAATGGGCTTTAAATTTAACCATGAGTAGGAGAGATGATTGGAAAACTTTTTGAAGGATGTAAAATTACCAATCGGCCTCCCCGAGGAGTATTCTGAGGCATCGAAGGACCTGTGTAATTCTCTCTCTGATGAAAACCGTTAATACTGATTTATCTTATCAAGAGTGTCTCAACAGCCTTTTCCAGGTCTGCTGGAGGAATACTAATAAAGCGTTCAATGAAGAGGCTCACCCAGTGAAGAAATGAACGAGACATGGCCTTTAAAAGCAACACCTGATCGGCCACAGTTCTGACCTCTACCCTGTAGAGGAACGAAATCATCTTTTTTTACAGAGACATCCAGCTCCCATTCACGAGCCTCACGCCAGGGACATTTTCTTTACTTTTTTAAGGTATTTATTTTCAACAATATGTGAAATAAATATCACTTAGTTACTTGGAATACAAAAAACATTTGACTTGTCTTTCTAAATCTCTGAATTACCCTAAAATCCCTGAAAAGAAACCACAACAATTATATTAAAAAAAGGCAATCTGTCTGTCAAATGTCACATACATCTTCAGTTTGAACTTGTACCTCTGCGGAGTCACTTGTGTTGCTGGAGCCTATCCCAGCTGCTCCACAGCATAAACCTGAACAGGTTAACAGTCTAACTACACACTATCAATTTAGAGTCACCAACCACACATGCATGGAGGTAGCCTGCACTGTCCACATGAGGCCTTTCTCGCAGTAAGGAGACAATGCTAACTACCACACTGCCATGTTGTCCCTCTCTACCATGCAACCTTTTTTTTTTAATTATTTTACAGCGAGCAACAAAATTTTAAAAAACTGGTTTGTACAATTTTTTTTCCAGAGATTAACCTGATTTAAAAGTTTGTTGTTATTGAAAATTGTTTTTTTTTTAAACAAAAGATAGAGCTGTATTTCCTACTAGGACCATCATCCCCTAATTCTTATAACATTACGATTCACCTTGAAATAATAGTATTTGAGTAGTTTTAGGAAATTGCAATTATTTGTATTTTTTATAGAGTTTTTGCTTTGTCTAAGACTTGGGGAATTCATGTTTGGTCACTCATCTTAATGTCTCATGCTGAATTGGAATTCTTCCCCTACCCCTACGGCTTCTCCCTACCCTCACATTTAGCCCTTTAAATGGAGAGATATGGAAAAATAGTGTCCTCAAATCTGGACGTTACTCCCGCTCAATGACATCATCAATAGTCGCTGGTTAGCTACGCGCTAGCGCTCTGAAATACATTACAAAATTGATTTTAGAACTTAAAAAAAAAAAAACTTTTAAATAAACTTTTAAAACATTTAAATATAAACTTCTTTGCTTCAGAGCATGCCCACGTGAAGAAAAGCGCTTTCTGAAAAGCAAGGGGCAAGAAGCACTCATCGCTTGTCCAGCATTGATGGGAACCTTGCTCCATCTGCAAGTTTCAGAGGGTTTAAAAAAGAAAAATCTGTATGACATTCCGGGGTCTCTCCTACTTCACACTTGCGTGTTAAGTGTTTTCAGTATGGCATGTTGCCGTCGGCATGTCTGTGTTTATATAAAAAAAAAAAAAAAAAAAAAAGCATTAATGTTTTCTCTGTATGGGTTCACCAACTGATCTACAATCTTTGTTTTTTCTTTCTATTTTATTTCATTGACTCAAGAAAACATATTGAACAAAACAAGACATCTCATGCACGGGAAATGAAAAGGATCAGAATGAGGAAAAACTTGTACTTTTTGTTGAATGTATAGATATAACATCTATAACTCTGTACACATTGTTACTCAAAATAACTTGCAGAATATAAACATCAAAATCAGTTGAGAAAAACATAAGAAAATAAACAATTTACAAGTATCTTTTTTTTTTTTACACCAGTACAGCAATTGAATAAGAAAGTCATTAGTTGTATTTGTCAAGTGATTGATTTAGTTTCTTTAAATGATTGTTTTAGATCGTTCCACATGCAAACCCCTTGAATTGAAAAATATCTTTAATTTTTATTCTGCATTTGCGATATTGAGAAAATTTTGTCCAGGCCTTTAGTTTGCCCATTTTTTTGCCTGCCAACTACCCATATCCTACTGTAAGAGCAGATGTGATGAAGAAATAACTCACGTAAAACATTGAGATAGGAGATAAATATTTCTCAAAACAGGAGGTGTGGAAATATTTAGGAATGTCTTTTTTTTTAATAAAGAACTAAAGTTTCAAAATATATTTGTGTGTGTGCATTTAAAGGACAACTTTGAATATTAAAATTAGTTAAATAATTTTAAAGCATTTAATGTAAATGTGATGTTTTTGGACTACATTAGGGTAGATATTTAAGAATATTAAAAAAAAATTTTTTCCTCAGTTGGCAAAGAATCAGCCAATCTGAGTTTTAATACAACAAAATCTTGTTTAAAAACGTGTCCTCTTTGAATTAAAAAAAATGGTCATCAACTGCCAGCCTCTACCAACTATTAGTATTAAATAAAAAAATTAAAAAAATTGACTGTGGCGTGCGCTTCAGTGCTTAAAAGCAAAAGATCCAGATGGAACAAGATACAAGATGGAACGATCTGGTTTTACATGCAATCTGTTGTTTTCTGCAGGGAGAAGGATATCAGCTGAATCCAATCATGTTAACTCCCATATGGTTGAAATAATTATCATATAGCTTGCTCTAATCAAGTCGACATGTCAACATTTTAACTGCAGATATGGGAAACTGCAAGAAAAACAGTTTGGATTAGACTTCCTGTTATTGGTAAAAACAAGCAACAAATGAAATCAGCAATAAATGATTGAATAAATTAAAAGTAGGGATGGGGGATGCATCAGGGCCAGTACTGGGATCGGCTGATATTTGCGTGATTTCAGTCCGATATCAAAAATTCCACCAATATATGCAACCGACGTTTCTGTTCACTTTGACCGGTAGTTACAACAAAAGAAGCGCTCTGTTTTGCACAGGCTTGCTCTACCTTCAGATGGGCTCCGAGCACGCTTAGGCTGTGTTGACAAGTGTTGACTTGCAACACATTTTCACTCCCAACTCGTCATATCATGTCAGGTCCCCTCTGTGTCACGCTTTGACATTTGGGGTAACCCCAACTCTCTTTTTGATCATACCTGCCTGTCTTTTTGCGTTGTTTCAAGCGGCTGCTCAGGCTGCTAGCTATTGGGCTAAAAGCTCGGCTGCTAGTTAGCTATGTTAGGAACATAGCTAGCTAACATAGTTGGCTAATACAGCCAGCTAACATAGCTAGCGGTCTGCCAGCCCTGCTTTATTAACGTAGTTATAGTTCAACATAAAGTATCTAGCGGTCCGAGGTTTTTGATTGAAACTAAAAGCTACCATATTTTCTGGACCATAAGTCGCTCCGGAGTATAAGTTGCAGAAGCCAAAAAATGCGTAATGAAGAAAAAAAAAACATATGTCACTCCGGAGTACAGGTCGCACTTTTAAGAGAAAAAAAAAAAGGTAAAAGAGGAGAGTTCTTCTGCGTTTCTGTCACCAGATGGCAGCAAATACTGATACACAAACCTACAGCGCCCTCGAGTGGTTGTTGATGGGAAACAACCGCTAAAAGGCAACTGGTTGTTAGTGGGGGAAAATAACGAAACTATAAGAATATTGATGTCTTTAAAAAAAATCACAAATAAGTTGCTCCTGTGTATGAGTCACACCCCTGGCCAATCTATGAAAAAAAAAGTGACTTATAGAACAGAAAAGGCAGTAAATAAATCCAAATACAAAGACGTATTTAAAAAAGAGTCTTTGGGGAGAAAAAAATCCAGTGGGGAACCAAAAGAAAAACTTCAGAGATAACTTGTCATAAAGCTGCTGTTTGTACTCAAAAGCAGGAGTCTTTCTCGAAATTTGGATTTATGGAGACAATTGTTTTCTCGTACCAAACCGCTCTCCAATGCTTGACATGCACTCACACTAATAAAGACACAGATCTGATGGATTCTCATTATTATATTTACCAATTTTATGACAATTGCGTCATTCTGTTTTGCTTTATTTATTCATCTCGTCTTAAACGGCGAATGCGGCTGAAGATGGCGTCTGGTTGTTAGCGTCCGCATGTTGGCATCCACTTTGACACAGGGAAAATCTGCATTCCAAAATGTATTATTCAACCAGCTACAAACAAACTAATGGAACACATCATTATGCAAGACAACAAAGTTTTATGTTTATTGTTTAAAATGTGTTGTTTATAGTGTTTTTTCTACTTGTTTTGTTGTTTAAAAACTAGGGGTGTAACGGATCACAAAACTCACAGTTCGGATCATGTCACGGTTTTAGGGTCACGGTTCAGATCATTTTTCTGATCAGTAAAAAGTAAAAAAAAAAAAAAAAAAGCAACAAAAACAACAATATAAAAGTTAAATTAATATTTGGAAACTCTTCAAATCATATATTCAATAAGTATTTAAAGTACTTCACACACACAATATTTATAAATGTTACATCAATACATTTGACAATTGAGGCTTATTTATTAAAACAAAACATATTTAAACTTTGAACACAAACGAAATGCTAAAACTTGTTGTATCTGATGAAATTTGCAAGTCTTTAAACCAAATCAACCAAAACCAAGAGAAAAGAATGCTTAAAAATAGTGTTGAAAATACCAAATCTATCTGGATTATCCCTTAAAATTAAATAATAACTAAAACAGTTACAATTATTTTTTGGTATTAATTGCTTTATTGAGACTAACTGTGGGAACATTCAAGAGTAGTCTTATTTAGCCTTTAAGAAATTTGGATTTTGCATTCACAACCCTCATTTTTTAATAATAAATTTGAATTATATATATATATTTTTGGCACAAACAAAAACAAGAATATAAAAACAACCTAGCATTTCTCAATTTCTTTTTTTTTCTTAACTTATTTTCAAAATAAAAGATGATTTGTGCCAAACAGGATCATGTCAGTGCAGCTCTGGGCAGCTAGCGACCAATGTTGTGCAGCATTAGTATGTGCTTTTAAAATCTTATAAAATATCAAACTTTAAGTCTTGCTTTGCATATAAAATCTGTTTATTCCGGAGGTGTTGAGCAAACAAGACGTCTTCAGGTCAACAGTGATGTAAAAAGAGACAGTTTATCATCTATGTGCACTTCAGCCATCAATTTATACATTTAACTAATTTAAATTGAACTCATGCTAATTAAGGAATCCTTATGCTAAATAATTGCTATTTTCTTTCTTTTATTTATACAATATTTTTTTTTCCCATCTTTGTCCTCTGCAGTCTTAACTGCTGGATTTTGTTATTTTAGTTTGGGGTTGGACATTAGTAGTCTTAGTTTGTGGGCTTTGTTTATTTGTTTTCTTTAGAAAGTTTTGATTTGGCAGCCATTAGCAGGGAGCTGCTGACTGACGGTTGACATGGCTGAGTCAGCAGTTTCCATGACTTATTCTATGTTTGGCCAAGAAGCCACCATGAAGAGATGAAAGAGTCGCATGTGGATCTGGAGTCGCATGTTCTAGACACTTAAACACCTGTAAATATCAGCTAGTAGTAGCAGTTGCAGGAAAAATAACAGTTATAATATCAACCCTTCCCAAATTAAACAAATAGTATCATTTTTTTCTATTAAGGATTTCAAAAAATGTAATTTTTTGGATACTGTTTTTATCAAACATTTTTAAATAAAAAATGTCGAGTGTTTTAGTTGAAGCTAAAATGAAATCAAAGTTTTTTCTGCTCAAACCCAAAACAGCTGTCAGTTCTGGAGAGGAAGAACCTGCATCTGCCTCTAAACAAGAAGAAAGACTTTTCTTTCTCTCTGCTGTAGCAGAAGAGTTTAGCCAGGGATGTTCACATCCAACCCAATCACTGGCGATGCACCAGAGTGTCCTCACAGTGTGCGGCCAGCAGATGAAAATGTCAGCGGTTTATTCGAGAGGGGCACGCTGCGCCTCAGACGCCTCTTCTTGGTGTTTCAAATTAAAGACAAAGTCCGAGCAAAGTAGCCAAACTGTGTGTGCTTACAAAGCGGGCCGAGCTGCTCTTGTAATTTATCACCCGGGCCTTAATTTGTTACTGAGCTCCGCTTGGACAGGTATCACCTCATGAAGGTCAACCAGGCAAAAAATAAAAGCGCTCCGCTCCTGAGGACAACCTTTCTTCTGCGTGCTGAGAGGATTTGTAAGTCAAAAGCTATAGGTGCCGAGCCACGGATGAGCTTTTCATGTGTGCTGGATTGCATTTACCCTCCGAGCACCAGCGCTCTACGCAGGATGTGTCCTTTACCCGGCGCCACGTTCAACACATCTGTGGCCGTGGCATTTCAAAACACAAAAAAAAAGCTTACCATCTCAATTTTCACAGCAAAAAATAAAAAATAATAGAGTGAACTTCTTTTTATAAGCGGCGCAAAACTGCACAAACTGGACTTTCCCATTTGGCAGATTGTTCCGTCAGGAGGTAAACAATGGACAGAATGAGGAAGGGCTCATCTGATAAGAAATGTCAGAGCACGATTGGATTAGAAAAATGCCTAAATTAGGATCATTAATCATATGCTGGGAAAACGGAGACAAATCTGGTTCTGAGAATCTCTCCTCTGGAACTAAGCTGAGTGCCACCCGGAAATTATACAATTATCTTAGTACCTGATTTAAATGAAGAGCATGCAAGGCTGTGTCACTTGTTAATTGGGGAAAACCGCTCATATCATTTAGAGGTAATTGCCATCACAACAAGTCTAGTTATCTTAGTCAGTTTTACTCTCATATCACATCAAATGTACGTGTTCAGAGAGAAACTCACAGCAAAAACGTGTTTTTACAATCATCTTTTCATCCATTTTAAAAGCATTTTTAGTTTTTTTTTTTTTTTTTAATCTTAACCTAATTCATAAAAACTAGTTTTTTAGAACATGGTTTCTACAGAACAGAACTATTCCATTACAAATTTGTCGTGAGCGGGACCGTTTGTGCCCCTCCTGCTAGCTTACAGCCCCTCACACCCCGACATAACATTATGGGTGTAAGATAAATGGTGAGCAGTATCGGAGCTATCCAGACATACAGTTTTGATCCAGATGCCAGTCCAGACAACACTGTAAAAAGTGAAATAATGGATCCGTTAACAAAAGTTCTGTAATTTGTTACATTTAAAAACATTCGTTTTTATCAAATTAAATGTTTAAGTTGAGTAAAGCATCAACTCAAATTTTTAATTTGATGAAATCTAATACTTTTAAATGTAAAGAGTTACAGAACTTTTGTTAATTGATCTAATGTTTCGTTTGTTAGAAAACAAAGACGTGCATGGATCCAGTCATCTGCAGGTGTTTGCCTCAGAATTAGGGCTATGGGTCGTTTCTTTGGTAGCAATCCGATTTGATTCACAAATCAAGCTCACTGATTCACAGATCAAAGGACAATTCTTTATTTTTAAATATAATTGTTGCAGAGTTGATATGTCTTTTTACTGGATGTTTTAACTTAAAATTATATGAATTAAATCACTAGCATTTATTTTTATGTATTAACAGGAGACCAGAATCAATAAAATTGATCAAAAATACAAAAATTTAGATGGAAAGAGATTGTGTTTGTCACTTTAACCAATTTTTTTTTTATCAACTTTTCTTAACTTTAGCAGTAAACAAACTGTTGTTTTGGATCATTTAACAAGACATCCTGAAAAATTTCTCCACGGTTTTCTGCCCTCAAAGATTTACTGGGATCAAAAGAATGCAAACACTAAGACTAAAACTTAAAGCAGATTTTTTTTTTCAGAACTTACTGTATGTCAATAAACTGAACTTTAGTCTAATTTTCTTCTCAACCACAAAAAAAGAAAACTCATTGGTTATACTTTGGAAATGAGAAGCTTCAGCAACACTTTATTTTGAAGATTTGCTGACAGATATGTTAATGTGACGGTAGCGCTGCACTTTCACTTTTTTTTTTACTTTATAAGCTCAAAATCCATTGTTAGTCTGAATTTTAGAGTAATAAATACAAGTTATATTTTTACTACACTCTTCTAAAATTATAAACATCAAGAATTAGCTAATTTTGAACATTACAAATATTCGTTCTCAAACTTTCAGGGGTAAATCGCAAATATTCGAGTACTCAGATACTAGTTAGACATAATTGGAATGGAGCAGAGCAGGGAGCTTGTAGCCTGGCCGGCAAAATTTCTAAGTCACAAAGTTTTTTTTTCAAACTGCATTTCTTTCAGCTAAGTATTCTCTATTAAAGTCCATCATCAATAAAATGTCACAAAAACATGTTTGAGTACACCAAACACAGGATTTTCATCTGAGAGTGTTGCCATGGGAATGGGTGACCAGCTGGGGTCTTTATTCCTTTTGATTAAGTTTCTGAATGTTGTTGTTGACTTGTTTTATGCACACAGCTTAAGGATGAATGTGTTTTTATTTAAAAAAAAAAAAAAAGTCAAAATCTAAGATTTTACAGCCCCTCGTCTTCCAAATTTCACGATGGGGGAGTCTCTCTGGGGCTCCACAGTGGGGTAGTGGTCGGCACTTTCACCTCACAACAAGAAGACTCTTTGAATCCTGCTGAGGGCTTTCTGTGTGGAGTTTGCAAAATGCTTCATAGCTGATATCTCTAAAGAATCTGACAACCCGTCCAGAGTGTACCCTACCGTCACCCAACAGTTGCTGGGATAGGCTCCAGCAGCCCCCAACGTTGATTCAGTACATTCAGAAAACGGAAGGTTTTTGTCCTAATGTTGCTGTCACTCCCCTCCGGATCTCTGTATAACCTCTGGGCTGTCAGAAATTAGTCAAGACCCAGACTCTCAAGAGAAAGGGACAAGCGTTTATGATCTGTTGCAAACTTCAGTCCGGCTTTTCCGTGTCTCTCGCTGATGAAAGCTTTTGAAAGGGAGGCTTGTAAAGCTCTCCCTTTTGAACCTTTTCTCTTCACTTGATGTCATGCCACTGTTGTTGAGTGACATTTGAAAGAGTTGACAATCATCCGAGTCTGTGGAGAGTTATTTTTTTCCCCCCTTCTCCTGAGCTTCAGCTTTGATTTCCCCCCAAATGCCTCCACTTGATCTAGTTCTTACAAACCGCTGTCTTAGAAATGTTAAGAATGGGAACATCCTGACTTTCACCTCGTCTCTCTTCCAGTAATTCTAGAATTTCTCTCTTCCATCCGTCACT
Organism: Oryzias javanicus; assembly: GCA_003999625.1. Classification (NCBI taxonomy): domain Eukaryota; kingdom Metazoa; phylum Chordata; class Actinopteri; order Beloniformes; family Adrianichthyidae; genus Oryzias; species Oryzias javanicus. The sequence continues at coordinate 30,083,835 of CM012449.1, read as the reverse complement.
CACCTCACCTTATCTGTGTCACTCTTTTAGCTAAACTAATTGTTCATTTTCATTCCAAGTTTGGAAAGTGTGTTCTACTCCAAGTCTGGTCCTCCTCCAACTATATTTTGATCTGTTTTTAGTGTTCCCAGTGATCTTTTAATTATGAGTCTAAATTGTGTTACTGCACAATCACGTTTTTGGCACAGGTGGTCTCAGTCAGTAATTCATAGAGGCAAAAGTGTTTATGGTGTTTTTAACATGTCCTTGTGATATTTTTCTCATGATGGTCACTTATGTCAGTTTCAGTTTTCAGCAAATAGACAAAAATATAAGATTGATCATTAGCCTTTTAAAATATACTAAATTTATACTAGTAAAAGCTTAAAATTGTAGGTTTGTTAATTATCTCTGGAAAAAAATAGTAAAAATATTTTAATTCTGTGTCAAATAATAGATTTGTTTATCTCTTGATCCACTCAAATGTTGTACTGATCCTTTATTCTTCTGGGTTTCAGTTGTTGCACTGAAGTTTGGGGAAAACTTTGTACTCACAAGCACTTCTACCCTTGTTTCTCTTACAGAAAAAGCAATCAGCATAATTAACCAAAAAAGCAGTAGAGAACAGGTAATTTATTTGCAGAGTCACGATTGCTAAAATTTTGAGATTTCGTTGATTAGGAAATCTTATTGTTTATGTTAATAGCCAAAATAAGAATTCTTCCCAACTTTATTTAGGTAATAATTTCCTTGGTTTCAGTAGGAGGTAGTAAGAGAAGAAAATACAATTTTTAAGTATAAGAGAAATACAACCAGGGAGATTAATAAGGACAAATACATAAAAGAGACTAAAATGGGTTCGGAAGGGGGTGGAAGTGTGCATTTAGAAAAATGTTGTTTTTTGTTGTTGTTGCTGTTTTTTTGTGCTTGTGTAGAAGGAAGAAATTGCGTATTAATATTTTTTTCTTATAGTATTCCAATTGCTGAGAGCGTAAAAAAGGGTTTGTGGTTTTGTACTTTATTTACTCATTTTTTTGTGGACCAGGGCCAAGTCTCCAGTATCACTATTTTTTAAAGGAATTTTCTTCTCAAATTTTTTCAGTAATTTTCAAGTATGTTTTTTGGATCTTCCAATATTTTAAAATAAATCTCATCTAATTTATCATGTGTTGTCCTATTTGGATCTACTTTTTTTTATATACTTTTTATTGGTAATATTACATCAGGTAAAATCACTCGCTAAAAAGTGATGGTGTAAATTTTTATAGCAAAAGTGTTCTAGAGTTAAATGCAATTTATCAGTGATTTGTGCATCAATTTTGTAATTTTGACGTGATATGTGTGCTGTATTTGCAATATAAAAGTTGTTAATTGGTGGTGTTATGATTGGCTCTGAACCGTTACAAACAAGAGGGGAGATGAAACTGATTTAAGCATATGTATAAAGAAGACTAAACAACCAAAATAACAAAGAGCAGGAAGGTGGATTGTTGCAAGAGTGTATCTGAATTTAAGGGCATGTTTGTAAATGGAGTAAAGCCAACAGAAGCCAAACAGGTAAGTGCATGCAGGTGAGAAGAGAAGAGGCAGAGCTGCAACAACAGGTCTGAACGTGGCAGGAAGACCAGGGAGAGCAACTTTCAAGCACCTCTATGGTGGATTTTTTTATCCCTGTCCTCCGATTGTCAAACACCTGCACTTGAGCAGTAGCAGGCAGCAGGAACACACTCATGGCCCCGGGCCGTAACAGTGGGACAAATGTGAAAAGCCTGTTAGACAAATGTGGAATTGTTGTGGAAAGCCACCAATATGCACATGCAACTCGTATAAATAAATTTGCAGAATATTTGTGGATAGACTGTCTAAAATGTGCTTAAACTGAGTAATTCTGAAACGACTACAAATTTTGAACAGCTCAACTTAATTCACGTAAAGACCCTTTTAGCTGAAGCTCTCAGTCTTGTATCATGTCAAATCATGTATCAAAGACTGAGATTGCATATGTGGACAATGCACAAATGTGTGAAATTGCCTTAACATAGTTGGAATAAAAAAGTTGTCACACGTGGAGAAGCTGATTTCAGGGAAAGGTTTGATAATATTTTTATTTCTGCCAAAACGATGCTGAATTTGAATGTCAAAATTATCAGCTGCATACTAATCGTTAGGCTAGCCTAAAATGTTTCTGAAGGGTTATTAAAAACACAGAGTTGCTCAGGGCGGGACTTTCAGCTTCATCATCCCAACAGTAGTCATCTTTCACTTAATCTCAGCACTGCAAAGTTCAGGCAGCAATTAACCAGAAGCAACAGGGTTTCCACTAACATCTCAGCTCACTGTTGCTCTGTAACAAACTGCAGCCCCGAGGGTCGCTCCGGCAAAATGATGGCCTGTGAGATGGAGCTGACAGGGGTATGTAAGGGAACCAACAGGGCCCCCAGCGCTCCCACCGCGAGACCAGACGTCCCCCGCACAGCACTGGCCGACCCACTGCGTGACGTAGTGCTTTCAGAGGAAATCTAATCAGAAGCTGTCCGACCTCTACATAACTCAGTACGGCGCTAATCAGTGTTTTTACTGCATGGATTATTGATATCTTTTGTGAATTCAGCGTCTGCTTTGAGCTGGTGGTTCTAAACAGGAATGTAACGGAACGAGGCGATGGAACAATCTTTGTCTCACATCTAATGTCTTCCTCGACTTGTAAGGAACGTGAAAGGTGTCTTCCTCGCTTAGTGTGTGTGAAGGATCCAGTGTTTCATCTGTGGATGCTTCAACGTTTGGTCTCCTTAAAGCTTTAGTCAGGTGGATGCAAACAAAAAAAGACATTCAAATGTCTCTGTGACAAATGGCTGATGTGTTTCCACTTCAGCCATTGTAGCTAACAATCCCCTCAATGCAAAACATTACAAAGATCACATTAATTAAAAAGGTACAAAAGCAAAAAAAAATAAAGGTTTATAAAAATGAAAAACAATCCCCCCCAAAAAAAGAAAAGGAAGTTTGTACTTGCATATGACACCAATGTTTTAATTTCTCACAAGGATCTAAAAACATTTGTAGAAAAACTAAACGAGGATCTAAAGAAATACTTTACCTGGTTTTAAACAAACAAATTATCTTTAAATAAAAAAAAAAAGGTAATTTAATGTATTCTCAGGCTGGAATTATCATAACAATGTAATTCAAATTTACAACCAAAATTAACAAATTGATGAAGTTCATGGATCTATTTGTCTTCAAGTGGATGAATCAGAATAGGGCAGAACAGGGAGACTTGGGTCCAACCATTTTACTTGCTATCACAAATTTGAGCTTTTCCAAACAGAATTTTTATTTGAATAAAGAAATACTCAGAAATGCTATTTTAATCTTAAACTATTAATACATGTCCTCTATCATGAGGAAGATGCTACAAGAACATGTTAAAAACATACATTTCAGTGGAGTTTTACTTCTTAAACGCCAGCTTTTTCATGTAATTTATCATTTTTGTAGAATTGTGTTTCAAATAAAGGGCTTAACCGGTTAATAAGTCATTTTCAATTCTTAATGCTGATATGACAGCAATTAAAACAAAGTGACCATATAAAAGTGTTGAGTTAAAGGGGTCATACCATGAAAAACCAACTTTTGGAGCTTTTAAGTGAATCATACTGTTCATTCCTCACTATAAAGAATCCCAAAGAGGTATTTTGAGGGAGATATGTGGTGTGTGCATCCATCAGACTTTAGGATGACGTCATGAAATGGGCGGCGGTCACACGCAGCAGCAGGTGGAGCTTCAGGAATCCGGTCGTTTTCCTTCCGGGTAGGAAAAAAACTCACAAAAATAACATTTCATACACAATTTGGTTTTGTGTGTTCCATAGGTAATATATGATCATATATATGGATATAGTTCACTCTGAAAGGCTTGAGAAAATGATATAATCCCCTTTAAGCCATACGCTCTAAACGTAAAGGGGTTGAGAAAGTGGGTGCACCAAACTTTTGTGCTGGTTCACAGAAAGGGGCCTAAAACATAATTTTCTTAAGTCTGTCAGACTAAACTATATCAATATACCTGATCATATTTTACCTTTGAAACACTAAAAAACAAATTATTTATGAAACATTAGTTATTTTTGCAGACTCGTGAAGCTAGCTGATCGCCGCTCTCTTTGCAGAGAGAATGTTTATATCAGCCTGGAGGCGGAGCACACTCTTCCTGGAGGGGCGGTTCTCACCTTGTGACATCAGCATGTAAGAACCCACTCGTTTTTGTGGAAATGAGAGGGGGTGCTGTTTAGGGTTTTGTTTTTTTTTTTTTTTTTTTTTTTTTTTTTTTTTTTTTTTTAGAAGATTGATGGATCAAAATCCTGCTTTGGGATTGTTTATAGTAAAAAATGAACAGTAAAAAACACTTAAAAGCTCTAAAAGTTTGTTTTTCATGACATGGCCCCTTTAAGAAAAAAAATTAGGCCCACTAGTGTAACCAGTGCAAAAATTTAGGCTAGAGTCCTGGACTTTTTTTTTTTTTGTCTTTTTGTCTTTAAAAAACGACAAAAGGTTTTTTCATTTTGTCTAAAAACTGTATAATCATAACTAAAAAATCACTGGGAATGTTTTTAACGCTAGAAAAAAGACATGGATGGAGTGGGACTGTAAGGCCAAATTTCTATCTGCAACTCAAATGTGTTCAGGTGAAAAGAGAGATGCTTAATTTACCTCACAGTCTCTACTGACAGTTATTTTGGAAGGCAATTAGACACGCTTCATCCAGCTAACGGCTCGTCCAACTTCTGGATAGCATACCAGCACCACTGAGTGAAGCTTTTTTAGATTTTCATTGAACTTTTTAGTTTCACACAATCAAACCCCAGCAAGTGCATAATGTGTGCAAAGGGTATTATTACTTCCGCAATAAGGACACATCCCCAGGCAAGCTGGGCTCCCCGGTCTCTCTTGACACATGCAAATTTAAATATGAATTCATAGGCAGACATGACGACGGTTACGCTTCTGAATGAGTCATTCATTTTTATTCTTTTTTTTTTTTTTTTTGCAGTTTCATTTCTAAACTTGCAAAGATTGTAAAGTGCACAAATTTGGCTGCAGAGGCCAGTCGTCATCCTGATTCCCTGACTTTGTTTGACGGCGAACACAAACCTGCACGACAACAGAGTTAAATACTAAATGAGATTGGATATTTAATCACATTAGAAGAGCCAGAACGCTATAAATGCTGCTTAAAATCCCAGGTGTTATAATGCACTCCATCTTCATAGTGCTCTTCAAGTCCAGCATTTGCCATCATGACAAATGCAGGCTAGTTATCAACCAAGTGGTTCCCAGTGACAGCTTCCAAATGAAACCAGGCAGAAATCCTTTTCCCTACTTGCAAAACTGTCTGCCTTCTTTTTTTGTTGGAAGGCATTAAGCTATTAATGCGTTTTCATTTGTGTGTGCTGTTCCTGCCAAAGCTGCAACATCCCTCCTCTCCGTAGAGATTGTTTTTCACTCTGCTTAGTGATAAAGCCTCTTCCCCGGCCCCTTGATGCCGCCAAGCACAGTAAGTGCAAAGAGTAATCCAGCAGACTTAGCACCAACACTGATATAGCATCTGCTTTCTATGCGGCAGCATTTGTAGTGTGACATTTTTTTTTCTTTGCAATCCTCCCTGACGCACGAAGAGAATGTGACAAATTCCCGACTTCAATTAGACTCCAGTTTAATTTCCTTCGTTTACATAGGTATTAAGTCAAATCCCCTCATCTCACTTGCCTACTAATTCCACTATGAAGAAATGTTGCTTGTCATTTCAGAACAGAACTTCAGAAAATAAGCCTAATGAAATTGTATAAATAAGATCAGGCCTTAAAAATGAGCTATTATAAGAAATATTTAAATAAAGTCATGTATAAACAATTACATAAAGTGCCTAATTGTTTACTTTGTTAATTCGGCTGTTTTACATTGAAAACAAATTAAGTTCTGTTTTGCACATCCATTTTACACATTCAGACTCCTTTTCTCTGCATTTGATCTTTCTGTGGGCTGAACACACCGTAATCCGTCTCAATGGAGGAGCGAGTGCCTTGCCCATGGGCAGTTTGGCTGCTGTGGAATGAGTGAGGAACTCATCTAAGCCTCAAGGCTGCATGTTCAGCCTGAAGGATACGTGTCCTACCAGATTTTCTAGAGGGTTTTAGGCAAAAAGACACAGCAGGAACCTCCTAACCAGCGTGCTTATAGTATAAATGATGACAATAATTTATGACACACAACACATTTAAATGTAAGCAATTATTAGTATTTTGAAAATATTATAAACCACCTTTAAAAATTAAACCCTAAAAAGTAGTAAAGCAGAAAAACTGTGCAAAACTCATAATTAGCCTAAAAGAAAGCTTTAAAAATTGTCAATCAACCTGTCAACTTTATCTATAAAGCCATTAAAAAACCCACAAAATGCTTTTAAAAAAAGAAAGACATATGTGGCAATTTACCACCCACTTCTACTCATTAGCACATGAATGAAAAACAAAAGGCCAACTTTAATTTGTAGGTAAAAGCAGAATAAAATTAGACATTCGGAGGAGGAACAAAACAAACGAACCAAGGACAAAAAAAAAACTTGGAAATTGAAGCTGTGTGAAACACAAGTACACTGGAAGAGTTGATGGAGCAGTAAAGCTGGTGGAAAGAACAATATTGATGGTTGAATGAATTACATTAGAAGTAGACACAATGTAAATATACACATTATTTATTTTTAAATTTTTACTTTTAAACAAACTGTGATCAAGTAGAGGTGTACAGGCCCTGATTTTTTCCCACTTTTTAAAACTTTATTGACACATTTACAGCAAAAATGTGCACTTACGACTTTACCTGACGTACGATTTCACAAATAACTTTCATCTGAAATAATCTATTCAGTAACGTCCCTCGTATTGTTTCGTAATTTTGCATTTAATCTTGATCTCTAGAAATTACTTTTGTTTTCTGAAGTTTATTTTCTTTTTTCTAAAAACCAAAAATGAACTATGGGACATCACTGATTGAATGATGATGTTTGTCCTTTATTTCAGCTGAAAGTTATTTGGCATGAAGCAATACTAGATATTATCATCTAATAAGTGATTATCCCGTAATATTTTCAGTTTCTCACCGTTTTAGTTTTTCTAACATTTAAGTTTTTTTTTCATTATTGCTTTTTACTTTTTATGTATTTTATTTTTGTTTTCTAAAATGTAATGCTGTTTTTTATTTAAACATTTCTTCTTTATCTTTCAAATGTTTTTGCGCTGAGTGATTTGCACTGAAAACAATATTTTCTACACAGAAAACCCAAAGGAGAGGCAATGTGAACAAAAACTAGAAGTGTTGACAAATAGTAAACAAACAAAGACAAAATATAACATCCAAAAAGGGGAAAAAAAACATTTCCACTGAATAAAAAGTTTAAGGAGTTTGAATATTTTTATATAATATTATAATATTACAATATCAAGAAAAATAGGAGAAAATGTTGTTGCTCTGGATTTGTGTTCCTAAATAATTGAGCTAGAATAAGTAATAAATTAACAGTATTGTTTATGTTTTCTGTCATCGAAACTAAAATAAGTCATGTTTTTGAAGTCTGTCACAATTTTTTTTTCATTTTCTATAAATCATCCCAACTGGTTTCAGAGCTCAAATATGAATTTAATGATAATGTATTGTCATTTCCTTTAGAAAAACGTAATAAATTTAATGGTACTAACATCCCTATACCAAAAGTTTTATACTTAAGTTATACTTAAACTATTTTTTATATATGACATCCATAAAATAAAATACCAATGTGTCAAATCAGTCAGAACCAGTATTTGGTTCCTTCATATGTGCAAATAGTATTCTTGCAATACTCAAGTATATTTAATAAAATAGACTTTAAGAGTATTACTTTTTACAAAGGGTTCACCTCAGTGTAAAAACAGAAATTGAAGAAAATTCTCACTTATAGAAAAGGTGAAGTATACTGGTTCAGGAAAGACATTAAAAAATCTACAGTTAGTATTAATTTTTTGAAAATTTGGCCTTACTGGATTTGGGAATATTTCCTTTTTTTTTACAAAATAAACTTTCATTTGTTACGTGTTTAAACGACATAAAGTTGGGGGGAAACGAAAATTGCGCAACTGTGACGGTGAACTTTAAGAATTTTACATTTCTTTGATCGAGAACACACATTTATTGAAGCAGAAATGACCGCGCGGGCTAAAATCAGCCGAGGGCGCGCGCGAGAGGTGAACAGTTCAGGTGCTGAAAATATCCAGCAGTAACCAGCAGGAGTCACGCGCCCACAAGTTGGGAGGGAAAAGTTGAAGTAAAAAAGCCCAAAAAATTGCAAAGCGGAAGTGAGGACCGAAGCGGGGGTAGGAAGAAAGTCTGGCAGAAGTTCATGGCGGAGCTCCGGGATGAAACGGTGAAACTTTTTAACAAAACCTGTTGACTTTTAAGTTTAAAAAAAAAAAAAAAAAAAGCGACGTTCGCCTTTGAGGGACAATGGGACTCCCCACTTTGGAGTTTAGCGACTCTTTCCTGGACAGCCCGGACTTTAGAGAGCGGCTGAAATGTCACGAAATCGAGCTGGAAAGGACCAATAAGTTCATCAAGGAGCTGATCAAAGACGGGAATCTGCTCATCACTGCGCTCAAGAGTGAGTACTTCTTCCCAGACTGCTTCTGTGGTGCGTTCACGTACCAGTGACTCCAATCTGATGCTGCTGCTGCTGCTGCTGAGGGAGCTTTAATCCAAAGCATAAATAATTAATTATGCGGAGGTGGTTGCAATTCCAGGACATCTGTTTGTATTTGTGCCCCCCCCCCCCCCCCCCCCCCCCCTTCCTGCCTCCACTATACATGTTCAGGGGCTTATCTTACAGATCCTAAAGTAAAGACCAGAGCCAGAACTCAGAGATGTATGCATTTACTCAGCTGGTATCTGCAGTCACAAGGCCAGAGTCAGACATATGGACATCATTACAGCTCGGATTGTTGTTGCTCCAATTCATTAATGACAGATGCTTTCATCCTTCAGAGGTCACCCGTCAGAGGAAGAGAAAACAGACTTTTCAACGGTTGCGTGAACCCTGGGAATGGCGGCTCCATCACCTGGTCATGGGTCATTGTCCCCCTCTAATTCCGGGTTCATCCTCAAAATTCCAGCATGCAGATTAAACTTCCCGTGCAGCTGCAGGGAACAGAGCGATGTCTCCTAATGTCAGAAGCAGCCAGAGATTAGAAATATAGACCTAATAAATATGGAAAACAGCTGCATTGGGGCAGAATGGGAAGGGCACAGCAGTGCTTTGACATGCACAACCCATCACTCAGCTCCATATTCATTTTTCTCCCCCCACAGTTTAACCTGACGGGGTATAACACAGCCTTATCTGTAAGAAGTCATCACTCCTTTTTTTTTTCCCCCATTTTCAGTTATCCTCACTTTAACCAAAAAAATACAGTTTTTATTTGATCCTTTCCCTCGTAAAATATGAGCATTTCAAATTCTGAGGACACATTTAAAGCAAAAAATAAGTAAAATTTTTTTTTGGTAAGAAATGTTAAAATTATAGTCATCAAGCAGCAATTTTCTTATTTTTTTGAGCAGAGGCTTTTGAATTTTTCTCCCATCTGTCATTTTTTTTCTCCACGGTTGCGCTCCTTTGGTCAAATTCCTCACTAATGGGTTTTTTTTTCTACAGATAACAGAACGTTTAGCTGTTTTCTTTCCCCAGCCACAAATTGTACACTGATAAACATCTTTTGAAGTGTAAATTGGGCACATGTTGAACATGACGTTTCACAGCAGAACATGGGAACATATAACATAGTTGAGCTACAGCTTCTCTTACTGCACAATGAATCAAACATTTATCATCATGATGATATCAGCCTGTACTGAAAAAGACAGCTATAAATTATTTCCTTAAATGTTTACAGGAGTCTGCGACCTTCAACACTTAGAGCCATTTAGGTCAATTTCTCACTGATCTTACCCCAATAGGAGCCACAAAGTTGTACTTAATTCTTTTAGAAATAAAACTCTGATTTTTATTTACAGTATTACTCTTATGATAAACATAAATCAACAGTTGTTTTTTTTTTTATTGAGCCAAATTGAGGCCATAGAGATTTGAAACCCAGATAGAACAACTTGTTTAATTCAAGCTGAAAATTGGTGTTCAGTTAAGAAAAAAACCTAAGTATTTGAAACTTCTTGCAACTCTAATATAAGCTTAATTATTTTCAACTTCAAACGTTTCAAAACTCAAAATTTCAGTTTCAAAATATTTGTCTGTTTCAAAACTTTTTAATTTTTTTTTCCCGCTTTCAACTCTTTTATTTGGCTTTGAATCTAAAAATTTTAGATTTTAAACTTTTGGCCCCATACTGGCGTTTGGGGGGAGGGGCTAATACGAAGGACCAATCAAAGCCAATGAGGGTGGTAGCATTAGTTCGGGTGCATTTACGGACTCTGAAAACTTAGAAAAATCACAGTCAGAAAATACTTATGTCTGTACCATGGCGGCAAGCCAGAGGGGTCATAACTCGCCAGGGAAAGCAGCGCAAAGAACAGCATATTGGCCATCCCAAACACTGCTTATTATGCACGTTTCAAAAGAAGAAGGTAGATTACACTGTTTTGTGTTGCCCCAAGACAGGCGTAAAAAGTGGCATTTTATCGTGTACAAGCTATTAGGGGGCACCAAAATATCGATATTGCGATATATCGCGATATTTAGTCCTGTGATTGATTGTCAATTGGTTCTCACCAAGTATCGATCTTATATTTTCATTTGAAGAGGCTGTTGCGCTGAGCGTTTGAGTCATGTGACATGGAACTGTTGGGCGCACTGAGTCGGACATTTTGTGGCGACGCACGCGCTTCATTCAGGAAAAACCACCGGCGAGATCCAGGCTCGGTAGCGCGTGTGTAAAGCATGACTACCTGTGTGCAATTATCATCCATCTGTAAGAGGGAGCCGGTAAGAAGTGACTTTGTCTGAGCGCTAGAAAGACCTCAAAGCTTATTTCCTGTTTGATCGGTGTGCTGTGGGAACTAGGCGCGCTCTTCGTGGTTGTCTGTGTGTACTTCAGGTACCGTCTGAATTTTTGTTTTCATGCGCTTTTATGTTTAACCTGCTGGTGTACGGTATAACTTTGGTAAATTTATGGTGTGAAGTTTTCAAATGAATGTAATTACTCTTTGCTAATGTTAATTTAAAGTAATTCTTGAATAAAAAAATACAGGATTTGATGGATGAACTTAAATAAAAATGTAATTAAAATAAAGTACATGAATTCACTGAAAAATCGGGAGGTTGCTCGTTAATTGAAGCACTTGAAATTATGTAAATTATTATTAATTAAAGTTGTTTATTGCTATTCTATAATATAATTTGTAAATATTTGTTGCCATTATTTTCTGTGTTTTAGGGTTTTTACCTACTGACTGCTGACCGAGAAAACGGAAAACAAATAAAGATTGGAAAATAATCTCAAGTGACAGTCTGAGCCTTCAATTTTGGATACTCAGCCCTTTTCAAATGTGGGAAAAGTGCACGAAATATTAGGTAACACTTGACAGAGGCTGTAAAACATTATATTCCTCATCCTGTGGTGTGACGTTCCTTTGGAGGTTAATAGCTGTCGCCACTTAAATTATTAAATTTTTGTTCTGTTGCTAACAGCAATTCTGCTCTAAATAGTGACCCTGCTGATCATATTTACTATTGTTAACATTGAATTTGACAGAGAATTCCAATTCAATTGTGGTCAATGCTTTTCAAAGAAATAGTATTATTGATTTCAGCAATGTTGCACAAACGTTTCTATAACTTGTTGCACAAAATAAGACAAGTTGTTTATTATGATTGTGTTTAAGCAAAAAAAATAAATGGGGATATTTTTTACAAATTATCACAGTATTGTGATATTATCGATATGGTGAGCCATGTATCGCGTATCGTATCGTGAGGTACCCAGTGATTTTCAGCCCTACAAGCTATACATCCAAAACACTGTTTTAGCGCATTCAAAGTGGCTAAGGCAATGAAATAGGTCCAGTTGTCTTGTGGCTTACTGATTAACACATTTGCACTCTTTATTTATTCTGATCAAATTGTGTAGTATGTAAACTGTTTGAATGAAATATAGTTTTAAAGTTTTTGCACACAGTTCAATATATAAATATTTGATTGTATATTACGTTTGAGACACAAAAGAACTAAATATTTATGAAATATCAATTATTTTGTGAACTCTTTTCTTACCCTGAAGTAATACGCCTTGATCTCTGAGGCTCCGCCTTTGACTCACGGAAGGGTGTCTGCGAGAACAAACATCCACATTTTTGCAAGCAGGTTTTGCATATTGTGCATCCGCCTTTAGTAGCCAGGGAGTTCACAGACAGAATGATATTGGCTAATAGCTAATGGGGTCATTTTGCAATGAAATTTGGTCAAGAAATGCAGACAACACCAGATCAACATTTCAGGATTTATTGAAATTATATTATTGTGTTATGTAATGATTAACACTGGTCTTTCAGTCTTTCCTTAATAATCTATTTTAAAACCAGTTCTTCTAATTCGTGGCTCGCTTTTTCCACCAGGAAACGTTTTCTCCCTTTCTACAGCTGTCTTATCTTCTCAGATAAGGATAGGATCAACCCCAACATGTCGATCAGATTCCTAACCAGAATGTTCTTAGCCATATGTCTTTCTCCCCTTCCCCAAGCCGTACGACTATGGACGGCCCGAAGGAAGGGTGTCTTATTGGAGCCCGATCCCTATAAAGACCGCTGTCTAAAGGAACTAACACCTGTTAGATTTGATGGATATTGGACATAGGAAGTGGTATTTTGCATTTAAAGTAAAAGTGTTTAACTGAGCACATATAAAGTTAGCTCCGCAGAGAAAGTGTGTGTTTGTGCACACACGGTGCACACTATTCCTTAAGGGGCTGTTCTCACTTGTCTATGTCACCTCGTGAGAACCTGCTATATGTTTGGAGGGGCTGGTCCTCAGAGCTCAGGTTTTTAGAGGAACACTCAGAAATGCATGAACAGATTAAAATAGCGCTTTGGGGGTGTTTTTAGTGAGAAATGAACATTATAATGCACTTAAAAGCTCAAAAAAGTTTATTTTTCATGGTTTAGGCACTTTGAAGACATTTTCCACACAGCTGCAGACTTTAAAAAAAAGAAGTTTGAGGTTTACTAAAAAAAGCTGGTTTTGAGCTGTTGCCATGTTAGTAAGATGTGATGTCACTGTACCCTGACTTTTTTTAAGAGGGGATTTAACACTCACTTGTCAAACCTTTGAGATACTTTTTAAGGCCAGATAAGAACTCTGGAGGAGGGATGCTTGAGAGATCTGACCTGAAAGCAGAATAAATGTGCAGGAGCAGAGGATATTTCCAACTTGGCCACTTAAAGGGGCTCACAAGTAATTTTGAGGAAAGAGTTTCAAGAAACTGATCTGTTGGAGGCTGACCAGAGGAAGATAAAGTGAAATGAATTTGGGATGTGCACAGCAAAGTTCCAAACCAAACTTTCTAATTATGGTTAATTATTGTATTTTCAACAAAACTTAATTTCTGATTATTCCTGAGGAAAAAACGTTTCAAAACATACAAATAGCCCCTTAAAATCCCTGATTGGCTCGTTTCCATCTTGCAGTTCTTTTCCCTGATTTGTCACATTTTTTTTAATACCTTGAGACAGGTAGCAATAGCAACAATGTAGAAAAAAAACACCTCTAAATAGACCAACCAACTTTGTTTTTTTATATTTGTAGACCATTCTAACCTTTTAAGGTCACACTCCAATGTTCCCAATGTTTAAAAAAAAAAAAAAAAAAAACTACTTGTGTCTGATTTTTATTGTATTCTTTCAGGACGTATCTAAACATTATAATCTAATCAATACTGTTATTTATATCCCTATGATTGTTAGTCTAGCTGCACTCTGAGTTTTGATTGAGGACTTTGGTTTTAAGTTCTTTTTTAAATATAGTGGAAACACTGTTGTGGACTTTCAGAGATGTAATGTTGCAGTATGGTATCTCCATGTGTCCCTGCAGTTCACTGCACTTGTTTCCTCAACATGGCTGACGAATAATCATATTGTTCCGTGATCTCACCCTGCCCTTGATGAGTCTTCGTCTATTGGCGCCATCTGCTCTCCCTTATTGCTTTGTTCCTTCTTTGCGTCTTCTGCGTGTCCCCTTCCAGATTTATGCTCTCCGTCTCGCTGTCTTCCTGGTTGCCATTATGGTGGGCTTCAGCATGATTGGTTCTCAAATGCAAGGACTGTGAGTTGTGTAGTTGCTTGGCAACAGTCCTGACTCTAGATGAAAGAGGTAATGGCCTGACATGGAAGCCCAGGAGAAGTCAAGAGATGGCACGTTTTTGAAAAGTCACGAGCTATAGTGCAGGAAAGTGTGAGGAAAAGAAGGTCAAAATAATTTTAAGAAACTGTTGCAAAAACAAACTAAGGGTTTTAAAAACATGTTAAATCAACTAAACTGTCAAGGGACTCTCATCCTGCCGTCGCTAGGTATGGACATGTCTCTAGAGTACTTTTCACATAAAGGAAACAACATCAAAGTGGACTAAAACCCACGAGAATTTTACTTTAAATAAAAATCCTGTTTACAAATCTTTCAGTTTTGTTTCAAGAATGCACTTTATGTGCATTAGCAGACAACCAGCAGAGTCTGTATGTCTGGAAGACCATCCAGTCTGCATTGACTTTAGCCTATCTAACGACAAGTAGCACTTTATTTATCAGCAATGACTGAAGACTTGTCTGAGGAATTTAGATGGGGTGTCCCACACAGATTTGGCCATTTTTTTACGTGCAGACAGACTATTTTTCTAATAAAATCATGAAATAAACTTTAGGTCCAAATCACCCTCTCTTACAGGTATTTTATTGACTGTATCGTTTCTAAGGGCATCCTGCTCTATGCAGTCTGTTTCACTGGAAAAGTGCTCTTTAAGTGAGTATGGCAGCACTGCTAAGCAGACATGCCCTGCTGAATGTTTTATCAATGGCTGCGAGGACACTTAGTGTCATGGGCCTGAAGCAAAGGATTTTTTTTTTTTTTTAACTAAATAAGACCTTAACTCACTAGATTGTACTAAACATTTAAGACAGCGGCGAGGGGTTTGAGCCCTTGATTGCCTTAGATTGGATTATTGATGGTGGAAAACTGCATAGCTAAGGCTTCATTCTGTGCCTGTGTGCGTTCTTGTCTGAAATAATCTTTGAAAATTTATGTTAAAATAGAGTAATTGTGGTTGGCAAATGATTAATGACCACGTATTAGCTCTTACAGTAAATAACACTGAGACCGGCCATACTAACCAGGTTCCTATAAATATTTAAGGTGCTGATCCAAATTACAGCGTCATCATAAAATTTATGGGAAAAAGCCTTTTCTTATTGCCTCATGGCAACATTTTCACATGGGTATTAAGCTACAGTCTTAGAAAGTACGTTTTTTTGATTCCACGATGGACACATTGATTTCTTACCATCATTCTGTAAAAAAAAAAAAACAAGTAATAAGTTGCTTTAAACCGTAAATTTTACAATTCAAAAAGTGTCCATTGTCAATATTCTTTTTTGTTAAAATTATCAAATTTCATTCCTGTCGTTTGAGCTTTTATATTTCTTTCTTTTACTTGAATGTTTTTTTATTTTTGTTCTCTCGCACTTTTTATTTATAGTCTAATCAAGACAATCTTTGTGTGTCTCAAAACTTGATTCAGTTATGATTCCTGCATGATCCCTTAAACTTCTATTGTGTACTAGTCCATCTAATTCTCAATTTGAATGCATTAACTCCAGAGGTACAAATTTAGCATTAATCAGAAAGTCCCTTAGACAGTTGATAGAAGGTAGATGTTAGTTTTTTACCTATGTAATAATTCTTACCTTTCATTATTCAGCCTAAAGGTTGAATATTGCTTGATCTTTTTCAATATTGGCATGAAGTCCAATATTTCATTTCAGGTCTTTTCTTTTGTATTCATTTTGAAACGGAATTGAACAAAAAAAAGACAGTTTTGTTCCTTTTAAATGAAAATTGCTTCAATATTGTTCTATTAATCTGTATATTTACAATATAAAAAAGTAAAATAAAACTCAAGTTTTCTGCATTTCTGAGTATGACAGCAGCTTTCTCAAACCATCCACCCTTTGGAATCGTTTCATTTCTATTTAACATGTTTCCTCTAACCGGCTGTTCTGAAGCCCACATGTCAAAGAACCCTTGTCTGTTGCAAAGCCGGCAACACAACAGCAGACAACAAGGTTCGCTTTCTTTGAGTCTTTGTGTGCTGGACCTCTTAGGATTTACACCTGAGAGAAGTTGTGAAGGAATTCTTTCTGTGGAAAATGGTAGACAGCAGTGGATGCAGTTTATTAATTCCAAACAGTGGTTACTTGAAAGTATTTATGCTCTAGGGCTGTCAGCAATTAGTCTACAGTCTTACAGTGACTAAATGACTATAAAAAAATTGTCAACCCTAGTTTGGTCACATCTTTTTTTCTTTTTAATTTAAAAATTTGCATAGCGGCGTGCAATCACAGGTGTTCCGGACGTGGAAACCCGAAATTTATTTGTTTAAAATATGAGTTTGTTTACAGTTAGTTTACAATATGTGGTTTACATTAAGCAATGCCTTCCCTTTTATTTTTTGGTGTTTAAAAACACTTAATTTCAAAGCACTTTCCTTAAATCCTATTATTTTCAAGTGATCTTGAAGGTTATAGCAGGAAATCTCTTAACTTTGTGTTATTCTTCTCATAGTTTTTAGTATACTGAAAGAACATGCAGGCTATAAATCTATTTTTGTATTGATTTTGTTTTTATATTCTATCTAAATTTACTTGAGACCAGATATAGAAGTAAAAAGATCAATAGTGATCAGGACCTGGATCAGATGCTTTATTTCCTCTCCGAAACTGTATCTAAAGCTAGTTGTTACACGAGTCATCACTAATTTAACATAATGTTGAGACTATTTTTATATTGATATTAAATCCTGTTGTTTTTTTTTGTTTTTTATTTGCACCAAAAACTAATGCATTATGTTACTACTTCAAGGTTATTTTTAGATAGCCATTCTTTACAAATATTTGCTTTGGGTTTTGTTATTTATCATAGATGTTAAATTACCAATTCATAGAGAACCACTAATAATATTTACATTATGATACAATCTTTGGACGGAGAACTTTATTGCCATCATAATTTACTGAATATTACAGCCAACTTAGTGTACCCTGGCAGCCTGCCGTTTAAATTCTTGAATGTAAAAAATGGAAACTAGCCCAAGGCATTTCTCTGTTAGATGGTATATCAAAACTTCACTTAAAATTCACTCCAGTACTAAATGGAAAGTCGGCTCGTATAGCCAAATTTGGGCAGTGTTTAAAGGAAAGTGTGGGTTTTATTTGTCTTCCCTTTGCAGTGATGATTGGTTCGGTCCTTAAACAGAAAGGCATGGCCTCCTGCAAGGGGAGAGAAAGAATGCAGAGAGGGAAAAGTCAAAAAGACAAACACTGATTATTTACAGTTTTTCGCATAAAGTACAACCACACTCTTTTTTTGTTGCCATCAATGAGGACAATGTGGAAATGTCTTTTATTTGAGAAATTGTAAATGAGAGACTTGCAAAAGTAAAGCTGGAAAAGTTCTGGTCAGTGTTCTTTTGTTGGTTTGGATTTATTAATTTTATGCATGAGTGCATGCAATTGCTGTAATTGAGAAATGCAACTTTTTTCAAGTTTTTCTCATTAATGTTCATAATTTGTTATAGAATTGTTGTTCCGCCACTTATGGACAGAAAAAGTCACCTGGTATTAAGCCATTTAGAATTTTACAATGGTGAGTCATTTATATAATAATAGGGATGTAACAATTTGTTTTAACGATTCAATTTCAATAAAATTTTATATATATAGCCCAAAATCACAAAGATAATTTGCCTCATTGGGCTTCATGCAGGCAATTTTACAGATGCAGAAATTAGTCATGAAATATGAAAAAATAGCTAAAAACCAAACATTATTATTTAAAACTGTCAAAAAAAAACAAAACAAGTCACTGGAATTACTAAAGACTGCTCATGTGAAAGTGTTTTTTCCTCTCCTGTGTAGCAATGGATTATTCCATCAACAGCATGTCAGACATGCACTGAATTTTTTTTAACGTTTAAGTATAATTTTACTTTTTAAATGTATATCAAATTATATAACTTCCTGACATGTCTAAAAATGGATCAGTAAAGAAGGTATTCGATGAACGTCTTTTAAAGAAATGATTAATACAACAGCTTCAAAGGGCCTGATATTATTGTTTGATATAATGTTTGATAGACATCTGCCACTGTCCAGCGCATCTTTAGCCAAAAATGTAACCATTTAAGATTCATTAACAAATACTTGAGTACTGAACTGAAATTTCCCAGATTCCTTGAATTTATGTGTGTACAAACCAACAAGTAGACAAGAATTTATGTTTTTCCACATGAAAATAATATAAAAAGAACAATATTAGAACATTAAACTACACTGCATGCATAGTCATATCTTTCCACACATTGGACTTGATCATTTTTTGTTGCCATCTCAGATGTTGTCCATTGTTATGGCACTTTGTTGTTTGTACATTATAGTAAAATGAACCTGCTGTACCTCAATCTAAATGATATTTTCCAAGATCAATTATGAATTCATCTCACTTCAAAACAATTTTTAATGGTATAGGTTGATTTAATTAGATTCTGCTTCAGGTCATTCAATGTAGTTGAATTATAGGAATAGAAATCGATTCAGCATTACGCCCCAATTGTAGAAGCATCATCGACATGGGCAAATCTTCACAGGACACCTTGGATCTTTTTTGCCGCGTGATACCAACAATGAGCCATCACTGCCAGTCAGAAAGAAATATCCTCAGCCTCCGGCAGGACAAGAGGCCATACAACAGATGGTATGGCTCCCGTAGCATCCTGACCCTAACCTTGTGCTGTCGGTTTGAGATTAGAGAATTGAGGAGACAGAGGACTCTGAGACAGAGAAGAAGTGACAACTTCTGCAAGATGCTTTAAAGAGCTCAGTTCTTCCTGATTACATAATCTCCCCACCAGCTTGGGAAAACTGGCACCAGTTTAAAGGGAAAAGAGTTGTTTAATGAATTAAGCGTTTATTTTTTATTTTTTAGTTACCGTGCAATGGGCTCATAACTTTTTTCTTTTTTTTTATTGCTCACTGCACACTTGGTCGACACACTTGAAAAGTGAGAATCATAAGCCTCTCATTTGAATGTTACTAGTTTGTAATCCTAATTTAATTACTGTAATAATAGGAATTAGAATGCTAAATAGAAAGTCCGTAGAAGTGCCATTCAGGCTTTAAGGTTTAACTCTCTATTGCTGTTTACTGTTTCCACCTATTTGCCATCTAACACTGTTAAGATAAAATACAATAACAATTTCCCCCACAATTAAATACTAGAATTAAATGCTTCATTTGTGGTTATAATTTGGGGGACGTAATATCTACCAGCAGATACTCTTTAGTGGACGTTTTATGTCTGTACATGCCACTCACATCTGGTGTAAATAACTACTCCCTAACCTCATTAATAACTTTGATTGACTGAAGTTAATTGGTTTCTGTAAGGGAACTAATAACCCTGTTGTTAGCTGGGTGGGTGAGATGACATTTACTCATTTATTAATTTTACATAGCAGCCTTAAGCTCTTCAGAATCACGGTGGGCTAAAGCCTATGTCAAATTGTAACAGCCTCGGTACAGGTAAAGCACGTTGTTTTGATGTCTGAGCACATACAAGATGAAATGAAAATTTGTCATCGCTGATGTCCTAAATCTAGTACAAAACGAACTGTTTTCAATGAAGTTTTGTTAAGTTAGAATGCGTAAGAAAAATAGGTCACTTTGCATGTATTTGGGTAAATAGGACTGCATAATGAAAATAGCAGTTAAGATGGAATTGATACTTAGAAAAAATATGTCTCCCAAATTTTGTTATGGAAATGCAATTTCAGGAGACCGTTTAGGTTCATTCCTTGCATTTGTGAGCTCTAAAGATTTGCTCCAATGTGATACTAGTCCTACAGTTTGGCACAGACAAAAAATAAAATTGGGCAGTTTTGTACTCACTCACGATCCTCTAATACAATTCAACATAGCATACACAATTTCGGATTTTAAGAAGAATCCACAACAAAAGTCTTGGATTTCATATAATGTACAGACACTGTACAGCACCGGAAAAACCAATTGGGAGTTTTCTTGATTTAAAGCAGTTGTGCCAGCTAGTACATCACCATGCAGCCTGGGGAAACCACCAGGGAAATAATTAATTGGTAGTTACCTTTTTCCATTCCAGTATTTGAACAAAGCCACAAGGCATTGTTAGGGGTTCATGTTTTAAACATGAAACTGCATGTGATAACATTTAAATGGCAAGAGAATGAAGGTTAATGACATGTTCACATATATGATGTGATTTTGTCGTATTTGTGAAGGTAAAGTAAGAAGAGAGTGGCTGTCTTGATTTTTATTTCTTTATTTTTTAGAGACATTACACTTTCTCTGCTGCACTGACTTGGTTTATCTCCCACTTAGATAGAAATTGAGTTAGATAGATTTTATATAGATATATACTTGGATAGATCTCTGTAATTCTAGCAACCGATTATTCAGTAAATTGAGAACACAGACATTTAAAAATGTAGCTGATCAAAGTATTTTAAAATTATACATTAATCATATCAGAATTGTCTGCCACACAAAATACATTGAGATAAAAAAAACAAAAGACAAATTAGTTATAGTTTTAAAGGCATGTAAGATTTTCACTTTGCCAAATTTCAAAAGAACAACAAAGGAAAATTGTGTTTCAATTTAAGAAGTTAAGATATGGAACAGTCTAAAATAATCACTTGATAAAACACAATCTGAAATCACCAAAAAAAGAATTACTACAAAATAACAATAAATTAACTTTGTCCATGTCTTAGTTATTCTAAGCAAAATACTTTGATATAACCATAAACATACATATATGCTGAATTGAAGAAATACATAGATATATAAATATGTGTAGTTATAGTACCCTTTTATTAATATTTTTTTAAATTATACACACACACATAATAAATGTGTGTATATATATTTACATAAATGATTAGAAACAAAGATTAGTGACAATAGTGTGACATAAGGGCATTGCACGAAAACATCAACTGTGCGTTATCGGTTTGTGCAGTTTGCATTCACCTTACAAATACTTTGGATTACATTTACCACACACACGACAATTGTATATTCCACTGTCGCCACGTCCCTTAAAGTGGCTGTAGGAGCTTCAAAGTAGGTGAATGACACACTTGCACTCCTCTGTACAACCATCCACATACCCGCACAATCCAAAAACCAGCAGCACTTGTCAACCCGCGTATGGGTACATGTGACTGGCTTAAGCAAACAGAAGTGAACCAGATATTGGGTTTGGTCAGCTTCCACACTCAATAAAGTAGATGATTATCTTTTGTAGAGATGTAACGATTCTTCGAGAAACTGTAAAAAAACGATTCAAACTTGTCAAAATGTTCATCGAAATAGAAAGTTCAAAATGCCGGCGCACCTGTGTGTGTGTTTAAACACCGGCTGCAATCTCTTTCATTACCCTTTTTTTTTTTTTTGTCCAGTCCTTTTTCCCTTCAAGATGCACATGAACGCTGAGCGCGTGCAATTGCGGAGCGGTCCGTCCTTAACCACTTATGAGAGAAAGATAGAGAGAGACTCTGGAAATTGATGATGCAGAGGAAGAATTTGGAGTCTGCAGGAAAATAATTCCATGTAGATCCTCCTGCAACAAACTTATCCAGACACCTGAGACAAACTCTAAAAAGCAGATCAATACTGAGAGAAAAAAAACCAGATCAGCTCCTCAAAGACTTGATCTTCCACTAGCAACTCACCATTTAAAACATGCAGTTTTATTTAAGATTATAAATTTTACCAGGAAAAAAAATCCTTTTATTCTAAAATATATTTAAATCAAGACACAAATACTTGTTATTGTGAGCAGAGAGGACCAAAAGTTCATTTTATGTTTCAGTTTTATTCAATTTAAATGACAGCACAACAACATTGTATATGATGATGGTGAAGTGTTCTCCTATAGTGCACGTGTCACAATAAAAAGAGTTTGACTATGAGAATGTTAATTTTATTTCCTAATTAACATGTTTAGGTGATTTTCAAAACATTGTAACTTTTGCCCGTCACAGGAAGCACAACATGAACAGAGTATGAAAGGATTTGTGATCCTTTCAATAATATGTATAATTGTTTATTTGTATTGAATCATTTCTGTTAGTAGGAAAACAGACAGTTTGATGTAAGGAGCTAGAAGAAAACATAATACCTTAAAATTCCTTTTAATTTATTGTGTTTAAGAACAAAATTGAAATTGTAACTTTATATAATCCATGCATGTGGATGCCAGGTTTTAAGAGGTTAAATATTAGCGCAGTAGTTAATTCTGTTTACTGGGGCCCTGTGACCAAGTGTGTAGAGGGTTAGCTCAAATATTAGCTAGGGTCTTAAGAGGGTTAGGATTAGGCGGCATGAACACGTGAGCTTATATAAGAGTCCCATTTTTGCAAGGAAACGTCTCAGGTATGATAAATAATTGTACGTATTTATATATCAGAATATTAATGAGTATGTGTCAAAACTTACACAACAAAAACATTGTAAAACGTTTTATTTCTGCTTGCTGAGTTGTGAAGGAATCCTTGGAGACCTGTTAAAACTCAGAGACTGCACCTTTCACTGATACTTGTGTCCTTCATGCATAATTTGTATATATTTGTACAACAATGAAGCAGCTGCTTGGTATGTGAACAGAACATGAAAAGACAGAACGCAATTAACAAAACCACTCTTACTTTTAACACTTTCAACTACAGTATAATAGTTTGATTTTCAGATTTTCCAGTAATTAGAAAGAAAAATTAGATGATTTTTTTTTTTTTTTTTAGAATAAGACCTAAAGCTATTGCTACCTGGTAGGGTGGATCTGCTATTACCCGACGTCCACGCCTTTTGAGCGATGCATTCCTCCTGGGACACACGCAGTAATGAATAGCTGACACGCACTGTGTGTTTGTTTCAAGGTAAAATTATGTAACTTTAGTTTTTAGCCGATGTGGGAACACTAGTTTCAGCTGTAGGACTCTAAGGTTTTTCAGGTCCTCTGATAATGCAGAAATTAGTGGCTAGTATTTGTTTGGGAATTACAAGATGACGCAACTCTTTTCCTTTTTACTAAAACATTTTCTTTTCTACGATAGTGTTCAGCTTTGGGAACTCTGGTGTTTGTTTGTCTTAGGATGGATGGTGGTCCCTAGGCACAGCCACAGGAAATGTCCTGTAAACATGCTTGTATAACCATCCCCCATCCTCCCTCAGATAGCATTTGGCCTGACATAATCCTGCTTCATTGTGTGGGTGTGTGTATGCGTTTTCCCAGTGTCTGTGCCCGTCTGACTGTGACTCAGGCAAACTCCATGTTCCAGGATTACTCCCTTAATAATGTATTGCAAATACTCTATTTTTTAATGAATTTTAACTGGTGTAATGGAAACGGAGTTCAGGGCAGAAATATGTGACTTGTTTAAGAATGAAGCTCAGTTTCAAGCACAGTTGATGCAAAAACTGCATGACTCAAAGATTTTTTTTTAATTTTGATTAAAGTATTAGAAATAAAACTCCTGCAAACTGCCTTCCATCAAACTGAGAGGGTACATTTGAGTCCTGTGCCAAAGACATTGATTTTTAAAAACCTCAAAAAAACTGTACTCAAGATGACATACGTGCTCTCTCTCCGAAAAAATTAAAATTTAATACCTTTTTTCATTTGGTTTATTTATTTTTAGTCACTACAGCACTGTAAAAACGAGGACTGTCAGCTCCAAGCTTCAAATTGTGTATGGGTTCTCTACAGAGTATAAACCTGCCAGGCAGACAACCAACAATAAAAAAACAAAAAATGGGGAGAAAAAGATGGTGAAGGAAAGGTAACTCTGAACCAGGAGAACAAATATGATATGATTACGAATGTTTGGAAGTGATTTAATTTTGACATATTTCTTTAATTAAATTTTGATTATGTATTTGTTAGTAGTACTAAAAAGACAGTTCATCTTTTGATACAAATTATTTCAAACCAGATACACTAAATTCTTGTAACACAAGAATCCAGATGTGACTCTAGTTTTGAGTTGGGCCATGAAAATTTTTTTAAAACTTTTTTATAAATTTAGGTTGTTTAAAAATTAAACTGTTTGAGCCTGACTCAGTTGTTTTGTTGTTTTGTTTGTCATTGCAGGTTTAAGCTTTTGTCATGTGACTCCCAATGAGTCTATAATATACATTTATTAATTTGCATTTGGCTGTTTTTTTGCTACTTACTGGATTGGACATGGCTTCATGGGTTTCTGGGTTCAGAGAATCTCCCGGTTAAGAGCAGCAACTTACCTGCACAGCTCCGTAACGGACTTGCCGGTGCCGTAAGGGGACAATAGTATGGCTAGCCAAAGGGATCATAAATTGCCAGGAAAAGAGGGGAAGGCAAAGCCATGTTTTAATTATTTTAAAAATTTAAATGTTACCACAGTTAGTTTCAATCAAACAATTTATACCAAAAAATATTTTTAAGTTTAGTTTTATTCATGATTTAATTTTGACATTAGGGGGTGGGACGAGAACATTTTTATTTTAAGGGGTACTCCAGATAGATTTTAAAAGAACATTTAGTTTTACATTTGACATGTCTTGTCAATGTTTTGTCTGTATTTTGGAAACGGCTTTTCTTTGTCTTAGATATGAAATTCGTCCTGTTAACTCATTGTCAAAAATACATCACAGGGTCAACGGCATATACATATTTTGTGCACAACTTTCCCTTTATGAATACGTGTCTTACCCCATACAGATTTTTAAAATATTTAGTCTGTAACTCAAACGTATAAAAAAAGTATTTGAAGAAATCTGTGTGAATTGTTTTTTCCATGTAAATTGTGTTTTTAAATTCTTAATCTTTTTTTCAAATACTAAACTTTTTACTTTGTAAAAAATTGCAAAAACAGGAAGAAAAAAAAATTGTTGAAAAATTGTTATTCAGGAGAGGTGCTTCTACACAGTTTGTGTGTGCAAAGGAAAGTTTTCGGTATCTTGAGGAAAAAGTCCAGCAATCACTCCAAACTTCCACTTGAACTTTTGCATCATATTTTTCAGTTTTTTCCCATTTTTAATTCAAGGACAGTTCATCCCTGAGGGCAGTGCAGTGCTGTGGTGACTAGTGCAGAAGTCTAACTGCAAAAGAGGTTTTTGATTTGAATCTCAGCAGCTGCCTTTCTGTGTGCACTTTGAAGAATACCAACACAAGTGATGGGGAAAACGCACAGATGCTCTCATTTTCCACAGGATAGTGCATACTTGGTTGTCCTTTTCTTTTTCTGTGATAGACTAAAGGACCTGTCCTACGACAGCAGGGGTAAGCTCCAGCTGCCCCACAGCCCGAACAGGATAAAAAGAGGATTGAAATTAGATAGATGGAGATTCATTATTGTCAGCAGTGCTTTGCCATGTGTTGTCCGTGTCTTCCAACTCCATCTAAAGGCTTCAGACTGTGTGATAAATGGCTGAGGCTGGCACGTCAGACCTTTTTTTTTTCATTCTGGGACACCTTTGGGGGTAATGGCTTTAATCTTTTTCTCTGGAATCGGATGTAGCTTTTCAGACTCTTTTCAAAGACACGGTGTCAGACAGTTTCTATGTAATTTTTCTATTCTTTTAAAGACCCTTTCCAATGAAAATCTAGTTTTTGGTGTTTTTAACATGTTTTTGTGGAATTGTCTCGTGATGGAGGAAATATATGGATTAAATTAAACTTAAAACTGCATTTCTGAGTATTTCTTTATTCGCATCATTGTGAATCAGTAGAAGATGAAAAAAATTCTGTTTGAAAAGCTTGTTTGTGATGTAGAAGTTATGCTGAATGAAACGAGCTCCATGCTCCACTCCATTCTGATGTGTCCACTTGTAGACAACTACAAGCCACAGCATTTCCTTCCTAAAATGTCTGTTCTTTTGTTGTTGTTGCTTTTAATCTAATGTGAATTATGACTTTTTATACCGTAGTACAATGGTACCATGGGGAACACTCGATTCTGATTGGCTGCTGGGTGTGGATTAAAAAGTGATAAACCACGGTGATAATACACACCTAAAAAAGAAGTTCACATATATATAACACATATATCGCTTTCCTTTTGTAAGGTAAATGAGTATATATTAACAAATCAGTCAACCCCGCGCCCTGTAATGTTAGGCTTATTTTTGATATATTTTTATTATTATTATTATTATAATTAATTATTCTCCAACTCATAAGATGCATCACTCAGCGTACTGAATGATGTAGTCTTCTGTTTCACCACAAGAGGGTGTTTACGTTTTTTGAGCATCTCAGAAGGGCAGAGCTGTGTGTCTGCCGAAACACAGAGACGGAAGCTGATTGTGTGCTTTGTTTGTGCTCTTGCTGCTCACTAAAAACTTAACTTCAGAGAAAGAAAAAAAAATCCACATTTGTCCAGGTCTTCCTTTAAAATGTGCAAAACTTTGCAGTTGAATTTTGAATTGGCTTCTGGCTCTGTGGCGTGTTGCCATATTACTGTGACAACAAGCTACATCACTTATTAAATAGTCCTCTTTTTGTGAAAAAGTCATCTAAACCGAAGAAATAACAAGAATAAAGTATTATATATTGATTGAATATTCATTTATTTTTTAAATGACCACGGTATTTGCAAGATAATACCCTTCGATGTGTGCATTATAAGAAATTAACGCCCACTTCGTTGGGTATTAAACTCTTACTTAATATTTTAGCTAATGTTTATATACGTCTTTTTTAGCACTGATGAAAAGTGCTAAAATGATTAATTGATTGATTGATTGGATCAAGGGTTCCCTACCAATGGGCACCAGTCTGTGGAAGAAATGATAAATTATACCAATTTTTTTCAAAAAATAGCTGGATTCTCTCAGCTGCATTTTTGATCACTTGAGCTGTAAAGTTTAGTCAAGTGGACAAAATGACTATACGTCGGAACTATCGTTAATTCTGAAAAAAGTTTTGGTTTTGAAGACTTAAAGATTCTCTCTGTGACAATTTAGTCACTTGAGTGCTAAAAGTAGTCCCGTTGCATACAACATGAGAAAAGTTGTATGTGGAATGTTTCTTTACAAATGAGTAAGGGATAAGTGCAGGAACAGAGGAACACACTGAAGAACCGGAGTACAACTTCAAAACAAACAAAAAACTAGACTACCAGGAGTCTGACGTAAGATAAGTTTATCGCAACAGGTGATCCCTACACACAGTCTATTTTCATAGTATTTATAACATTAATCGGCAGAATATGTTACCAGAGTTTGATGTTCTACTGGGATTATTATTTGGTCTAATTTTTGATATTAGTAAAGGTGTATTGCACTCAAGTATGCTGTTATTTTGTCATCGTGCCCCTGCCAGGCTGCTGTGAAATCCTCAGGGGCCGACCCGTCCAGGGCCACAAAAAAGGTATTGGAACGTTGAACTAGATCCATGGACGTCTTTGTTTTCTTCGTCTGAGCTGGCATCTGGCTTAAAACTGTATGTTTGGAAAGCTCCAATATTGGTCGCCATTTTTGTTGCACCACTAATTTTCGTTTGCAGTTGTGAGGGGCTGTAAGCTAGCAGGAGAGCATATAAACAGTTATGGGTGACAAGAAGAGGGCGGGAGAATTCGTTCCTTGCCAGAAGTCCTGCCCACAGCTCAGAGGCCAATTTTTATGAACTCTTACTGCTTTGCAGAAATGATGTCCCAAAAAAACACTGCTTTTTAAATCATTTGCTTAAAAAGGCATAATCATAATTAAAAGACCACTGGGAACACTTTTGAAATGAATCAAAAGATGATTGGAGAGGGTCTTAAAGCAACTGAGCTGAAAGGTGGAGTGGAAAAAAAGACTTATTGTGACTGTCTGATTATCTGTAACACTCAGAATCCTTTATTTTGATTGATTTAATTTGTCTGTAGACTAATCTAAAGTGCTTCATTAGGCTGCACAGAAACACTGGGAGCATTAGTCTTTAAACAATGGTATGAACTTCATCTTAGTAGCTGCTTTAAGAGGTCTAAACATAAACAGGAAGTGTTTGTCAGCCCAGTTGATAACATCTTCCATTAATGTTTTATGCAGACACATTAATTCATGCCAGTTAAAGTTACTGCCTGCAGCAACAGCAGCAAACATGGAAGGAAGTACAAGGTTTTCTCCCTTGCAGTTGGAAACTTTATGTATGCCTGTTGAGTGCAAAATTCCCCTCTGCAGGCTCCCTTCACACAGAAACTGCCCCCCACCCTCCCCTGCTGGGCAACTGACAGGCGGTCTTGATGGCGCGCAGGTGGAAGAACCCTTACCTGGAGGGGCGCTCCCCGGTTACAATCCCTCCAAATGGAATCAAAGCGCCACAAAGCACCCCACTGTTGCATCAAAGAAATCTCCCCATCTCTCATTAAGCTGGGGGCAGAGAAAATCTCTCCTTTGAAGACCAGAAATCTGCAGAGTCTTACTGACAATACTGATCACCCAATGGTTTTTCTCACTGGAGTGTTGGTGTACAGCTGCATTGTGCTGCCTCCACCAAAGAAAGTCTGTTTACTTTTGTTCACCTCACTTGAATAGAAAAGATGCTCTTATCATTTTTGGGGATTTTCAAACATTGTTACTAAAACACCTTGAGTTCCTCAGACTAAGTGTCTGGCTGTTAAAAGCCGAAGATGAATACTTTGCCAGACGGAGTGTCGCTTTTTATTACAACACATTTATGCCAGTTAATTAAGGTTCAAAGATCTCCTATGCACTAATTTGTGTTAAGAGATTTCATTAAAAACAACAAAGAAATAGTCAGAGGAGTGAAAGCGTAACAAGGATGTTGCTTAGTAATTAGTGCTTTAATGAGTGTGTCAGTCAAACAATGAAGGGCTGTGAGTGCAGAGCTGATAGTTAAGCTTCAAATTGTGCAGTTCAATCTTATTTTCAATGTTCTCTGTGGTTTATTCCGTAAAACAGGATATTTTGCTGCTTCTGTCCTGAAGACGTGGAAGTACAACCTAAGAAAAAAAACAGTATTAAAATACTTGTTCATGTATGAGGAAATGATCTTCCTGTTTGTGTATATACTATAGCCGTTTAGTATTAGGGCTGCCACATAAGATTATTTTTAGTCGACTAAACACGTAAATTTTTTTCGATTAGTTGACAAATCCGATCAACCTGGGTGTAAACAACATCACTAGCTTTTTTTTTTTAGCAGATGACTCCTAGAACAGTGAGACGGTGATCCCTCAATAAAAGTCACAATGTGCTTCCTCTTCAGGTGTTCATGCATCACCGTAGTGGTGCCATGGAACACAAGTTTCTAACTCGCAGATATAAGACTCTTCTGTCTTTTATGTTTCCCACTGTCAAGAACGTTTTTGTGTTGTTATGGTACCCGAGCCTTCCTATAACTTCCTGTGACATCACCACTGACACGGATTAGCACTACTACACGCGTGTCAAAGATGAAGGCAAATGTGGAATTAGAAAGCACGCACTGTAGTTTTGAGATTAAAAAAAAAAGGAAACCAAGACTATGAAATAAGTCATCAATTGTTTTAATAGTCATGACCAATCGTGGCAGCCCGATTTAGTAAATGAAGAGATTTGGAATGTCTGTTGATCCATTCTAGTAAATACAATACAAATGTTATGAACTTTCCGACATTGATTGTAAAAAAAAAAAAAAAACAATTTTGAGATGGTTACTGTCTACTCCGTTAAGAAAAAGATGAATTTCTAAAAGTGAAAATTTCTAAATATAGAAGGGTTTTGGGAGGGGGTATAGAGGAGTGGACAGTACAAGGTTCATTTCAAGGGTAGTAGAGGTGTGTCGTCCAGTTCCCTCAAGGCTTCTTGAAAAAGGATGTTCTATTGTCGTGAATGTGGTAAATATTTCGTAAAATATTTGTAAGGTTAACATAAGTTGCACAGACTTATGATGTACAGGGGTTTGATGATGACTAAATCAAGTTCCTGATTGATCAAAGCTCAACTGGTTTAACTTTAACTGTATTTGCAGCACTTTTTCTTCATAGAGTTTTGAATGCAAAACGCACATTTCCACAAGTTTACATCGACTTTTTTTTATCAAAAGCGGCCAGCAGATTGTCCGTTGCCAACGCCGGAGTGAATTGTAGCATTAGTCATAACTCTTCTTACATCTTGATATGGGATGTTAGTGAGTGAAAATTAGGCAAACCTATACAGAGGATGCAGGTTGCCTTCATCTGAACAGCACCCACTCCTGGTTGAAAAATCTGGAGAACACGCATGTGTCTCTCCAACATGTACGTCATACTTAATTCTAACATGTCGTATAAGTGTTTGCAATGACCTGTTGCTTGCAGCATGCCTATAGAAAAACATGTATAAACATTTTTCCTCAAAGGGCGATCTACAGCATTGCTTTATCATTTTAGCCACCTGTATGACTGGTGTTTAACAGTGGCGCCGCCATCACTGTGTGAATGGGCATGGATGAATGGGACTGTGACTGTGAAGCTCTTTGGGCCTTCAGGAAGGTAGAAAAATGCTACACAAATATACACTATTTACCTTATCGAGCTATAAGGGCAGTCAAATCAGCCATAAGATTTAATTTGGCGCCATCTCGGCTAAGCCGCAGTGGACCATAACCCTTGTAGTATCTTATAGGCATCTTTACATTAAAAGCAGGGTCATCTGGTCCCCATAAGACGGCGCGCTGAACTTTTTTTTTTTTACTTTTTTTTTATTTTCCAAGGATTTTTTATCTTCATTAATGTCCGTGGCAGACATGAAATCCTGTCCACCTTTGTCATGGGCGGGATCACATCAATGTAAGGGTAGGGTCATCTGGACCCCATAAGAGAACATGAGGGTTTTAAACTGTGGGTTGTACTGAAATGCATTTTTAATGCCAGTGAAAGCTGTGGATATGACAAATTAGGAATCTCTCAATCCACATGTACAACCTGACATTTGAAGTATTTTAAAAAGATAAAAAGTAACAATAAGTTTACTTTTAATTGTTTGTCCTTTCACTTCAGTGTTTTTGTGAAATAGGAGGCGTATATCGTCGTTCTTTCTGTTTTACACAAGTATTGAAACGCTGGTATAAAATGTCGCTAAGCATTAAAAAAAAAAGAAGCGCTCTAAACATAGATCTGTGTTTTCTGCGGCTCTACTTCGTGACTCATTATGGATATTCTCAATGCACAAATATTTAAAAATTGACAAAAGATAATAAGACAAAAAGAGAAACCTGACATTTCAGCGGAAAAAAGTTGGCATACGTACACAGAAACAATGAGGTTTATTCTCCAAATGAGAAGTAAGTTATTTATAAGATTTGAACCTGGCTTGGTTTATCCTATTAATGTTTAGCAGGGCTTGTCATGCAGTTGTTCATTAATCACAGACTTGCTTCATTATTATGTTGGACTGTGTTTCAGTTGATATTATCAATGATTCCTAGTTTGCTTAGAGAGATATAAAGCTCAGTTTGAAGAAGTTCATGACTGAGCTGCAAGGAGAAAGACACTGAGATCGAGTGTTTGCAGTAGGAGCAAGACTTTAATGACAGATAAATTATTACTTTTGCAGAAACACTTAATGAGAAAACAAAGTCAGAAATGTTCCTCCAGCAGCCGAGGATGTTCACGCGGACTCGTATCCTTAGTAACTGTGGAAGATGCAGGAGTTAAAGAGGCCTCCCGGGTCTTCCTGATTGATTCTGCTCAAAAACATTTTTCTTGTAAATCACGAGTCTTGACAGAATTTCTGTTTTTGAATGTTTTTTTTTTTGCTTCTTTCAAACATTGTGATGACAACTAGCCTCAAGTTTGAGTTGGAAAATTATTTTAAAGGCAATTAAAAAAGACAGTTACCACATCAGATTTCTGACAGAAAGGGGTAGTTCAATGGCAGAAATCCACACAATCCAAGTGAAAAATAAAAGTATAAAACAAAACTTGGTAGTCTCATGGAGAAAGTTGTAATATTATAAGTAAAAAACCTTGACGAACCTTACAAATAACCAAGGTACAAAACAGTTATTGAAGAGGTCGGACATACCCTACATCTTGTCTTGTTGATTAGAAAATAGAGATGGGTACCGTTGGGAATCTATGCGGTGCTGGCGCCGAACAGCTACTTTTGAAAGTGTCCCAGTGCCTAAACATTGCTCTAACCAGTATCTCATAAATGAAAGAAACATGTAAGCCCCTTTCACATCAACCTTGGCAGTGCACGCTCAAGCAGGTCTCCATTGAATGAGAGATCTAATCTCAATGGGATTTCCTGGTTAAATAAAGGTTGATCATAAAAAAAAAATCCAGGTTTCATTGACAAGGTTTTATAAATGAGCATTTCGGGCTGCTTCTACATTAAAAACTCTTGTGTTAACGTGTTGTTGTTATATACAAAACATGCGACCATTCAATAACCTGCTTTCAGCACCTTCTTGAAAGCACATTACATGTCTGGTATCTTAATAACATACTGTAAGTGTGACAAAGCAGTGTCACAGGGTGAAGTAAAGTCGTGAATGTGCCTAAAGTGCTTTATTTCATTCTTTCTCACAGTCGGCATTGTAGCGCTGCCTCTCCGTTTTCACAGTCGCTAAAGTTAACTTATATTTTACCATTCATCACCATGACGTCTACCTTTTCTCTGAGGATTGTACATGAAACTCTTATCCATCGTGTCGCTTAATTACAGTCTTTTGCTGTACGTAAACCAAACTTTTGCTTGCGAATGAAGTTGTGCCCCCCCTCAGGAGCTCATTCATTCTTATATGAACCCACCTACAACCATTGAAAAGGTGAAATCATTGGCTAGAATTGTGCAGCAAAACTGACTAGTATATAAATGATTGACATGTCCAAAACAAAGCACTAAAAAGAAGCTTTAAAATGCACAACGGTACCGTATTCCTCAGTACTAGTACTAACCTGGTGCAGAGATCCAGTACCCATCCCTATTAGAAACTAAATCTAAAATCAATTAGTAGCATTAACAAATATTTTTAAGCTGTAGATTTTTGCTCTTGCTGTTTTGGTTGAATTCTTTCACAAATACATCTGAGATATAATATTCTTTTTTTTCTCAGATTATTTTTTCTCGGTTTAGGCCAACACCAGATACGGTTAAATGTTTTTTTTTGCAAATACTGACCAAGGATGGATATGGTCCAGGTGTGTTCATGGGGTTCTGCAGATGTTCACCTTTTGGCTCATCTCGTCGGGGGTCTCCACAGCAAAGTTGGCAGAGAGTTTTATGCTAGATGTCCTTCCTGACACAAACCTGTATTTTATCCGGGCTAAGTCCCAGCACAAGGAGACGCAGACTTAGGCCCTCTTGGGGCTACCTAGCATGAGAGTCTAAAGCATTTCTTAAATACAGAAGGAAAAGGTCAGTTTTGGCAGATAAGCTCGAGATTTTTAATTTCTTCATGGCTTATCTTTGTTTAACTCATTCACCCATATACATTCAAGTACTATTTCTGCTGCTACTTTTGTCATAAAATATATGCAACGTAAAGTTTATGTACATGCTTACACAAGCCCTCAATATTTAAAAAAAAAGTATCCAGCCCATGTTTTTTTTTCAAACTTTTTATAATGAACTTTTTGTGAAGACGAAGGGATTTTTTTTTTTCATTGGGATTTTATAGTGAAGGTCATATTTGACATATGCTCATATTTGCCTGCTAATTGTAGCTACATGGTTATAGATGTCAGGGTACTTATAATGCTATGCATTCTCTGCCCTTTTCCATCTTCGCTCTCAATAAGCCATACTGTCAGTGGGCTAATTAAAGTCTTATCTCTTAATGAAGTTATCTGCATTTCATTTTTTTGTGGAAAGTTACTGATTTCTTCTTAAACTACTTTTTAATATAATATTTAAGTCTAATATTTCTTAAAAATATTTCTTAGAATTTATGCCCACTTTGATTATCAAATTTGGAACCAACAAAATATTTGGGAATTTTGAAATTGGACATGTTGAAATTTGGTTTAGAGCTCAGTGAAGGAGAGTGCTGAAATTAAAAGATTTTATTGCGAAAGTGCCAATTTATTTCCAAAGAATCTCCAATCCAACATCATAAACATTAGGGGTTTAACGGATCAGAAGGCACAGTTCAGCACACGTGTGTACCATGGACCACCCTAACCCCCACCCCCAATGCGCGCACACACTTCGGGCTCGCATGATTTAAATCAGTTGTCCGTTCACATTGAATTTAATTCGCGTCAAATTCATGTAAATCGTCTTTGTTTTAACAAGCGCTAAAGGAGATGCTTGACAGTTCTCCAAAATTGTGATAAGTCAAAGCTCCAGCTGTGTGTGGGAGGAACTCCCGTCAAAAACCTTTCTCGACTTCATCATGGAGGACGCGGATCGATAGATATCAGATTTATTTAATTTCAAGAGCTGACTAAACGCATCGGTACACGTCTCCATTCTGGGTTCAAAGAATCTCCCAGTTAAGAGCAACAACTGTCCTGCACAGGAGAGAACCGCTCCGTAACAGGGATGATAGTATGGCAAGCCAAAGGGAGCATAAATATCCAGGAAAAGTGGGGACGGCTGCGCCATCTTGTACAGATAACCATTATTTTAAATATTCAAATGTTCCCACAGTTAGTTTCAATAAAAAAAAAAAAAAAAAAAAAGTTTAACTTTAGCCGATTTATTTACAATTAAATTGTGACATAAGCATTTTAGGGGGTACTCCGGATTTGGTATTTTCTACACTATTTTTAAACATTATTTTCTCTCGGTTTTTGTAGATTTGGTCTAAAGACATGTAAATATAATCAGAAACTACATCTTTTAGCATTTTGTTTGTGTTCAAAGTTTAAAGATGTTTGTTTTAATAAATAGGCAAATGAACAAACATTATTAAATATCTGTTTTGAAGCTTTTCCAAAAGCTAATTTTAGGCTTTTCTGTTGTTTTTTTTTTTTTTTTTTTTTGTTTTTTTACTTTTTACTAATCTGAACAATGACCCTAAACCCGTGACACGATCCGAACCGTCAGTTTTGTAATCCATTACACCCTAGTCAACATTAAAGTATGAATGCACTGGGAAGAATAGCAGCATGTATATGCATTAACAGATGGTGATTATGTTTATTTAGAAGGATAAAATGTTGCTAAAGAAATGTGAAATAAAGTGAAGTAAACTTTCTAGAATGACAGGAAGACGCTACCTCAGCTGCGTTTGGATTCTCTCTCTGTCTCGACTTGAATGCGACAGTTCACGACCCAACAGATATCAGCTTTCAACACCTCTTCTTGTAAGAAGCCTTCAGACCTTCCTGAAGCTTCGTCTGTCTTTTGTCTGGGGCTGTAGGCTGATGGAAATTAGTAGTATGTCGTTGCCTTGGAGATGAGATAAAAAGTTATGCCTGAGGAGGGGAGTTTGCTTTGTGGTGACTGACAGCTACAGTCTAGTCTCATTTCTTTAGCTGCGTACTAAGATCCTTCGACCAGACAGACAGCACTCTACTTTTTCATGAAAACCTGTACAAAAGTTGGTGTAAAAGAAGCATAAATTATAAAATTATTGGTGTAATCATTGCTGTAGATCAAACATGAATCTTTCAAAGTGTCATACATGAGGTCAAATACTTGCTGAGCATAAAACTAGGTATTCTTTTTAAGATCACTACAGCAAATCTTGTATAAATATGTCTGCATTTTCAATGTTTTCATTGCATTTCTTTATTCTGTATTTCTCTTCTTATTTTTTTCCATTTCTTTTCAAGTGTTGTTACATCTACAGTCTCCTCTCAAACTTTTTCCTGTAATTATTCCCCTTAAGATTTCTTTTTTTGCCACATACTTTACTCATTGCACCAAAATCCTTCCCCTGCAAGAGGAGGTGTGGAAACACAGATGATGAAAAGCGAGAAAACTGTGGAGACACTGTTCAACTAAGGAAGACTTTTTGTTTTTATCCTTTTATTCTGTCCTTATTTTTTCCAAGAACAGACACTAATATGGAAAGTTGCTGCATGTGTTAAAACGCATCGCCTCTAAAGCCCCATTGATGTAGTTATTATAAAAACAAATTGATCCGCTTTTTGGTCACAGGGCTCCTCAATCAGATTTTAATGTGATTCTCCTATTCATTTCATTTATTAGGATTTGATTTGCTTTAAACATTTGTCACGGGATATTGTGCTATTGTTGCCAATCAAAAACAAAGTGTGTGCAAATAGCAAAAACATTCCCTTAAATATCAAATACAACACCTCTGAATTTTTTTTCTTCTTTGTTCTCAATGTAACTTTCAAATTTACCAGAAATCTTTCTGTATGTTTGCTATAGCTACCCAAGGTTAGAAAGCAAAGCCATCTATTCATCTTTGTTTATCATGGTTCTTTCAGCATCTATCTTTGTTCCTCGGCCCTATGATCATTTTAAGAGAGGCGGTTCCTTTCTGAACGCTTGAGTAATATTTTCTGCAACAGCAATTAATGAACAGAGGGCAAACCCAATTTTCTGTTGAATCCAAAAGTGAGTCAATAATTCATAAGCATACAAAATATCCCAAATTGTTCCAGTGTGTCACTTTTTGTTAATGATAGTATTCATTTTGGGTGCATGTTCCATGAGCTTATTTTGCAATAAGGCGTTGAGGTACATTCACACCGGCCAATGAAAAGTCCATAAGCCTGCCTTTCAGGATTCCGCATTCAGAACTCTCACTTCACACGTCGCTACGCAAGCTTTTAAGTCAAGTCTTAAGCTCTACGAACAAATCAGGCGTTCCTTTATCACCTGGTTGAAGTTCAACCAGTTACCAAATAGGAAGTACTCGTGGGTTCCAAGAGGGTCAAAATCTTTATAAAGACTTTATACAGTTATTTCTTAGTCATTCATTGTCAGAATTACCATTCGTGCTCTGATACTTTCTTTTAACAAATTTTTTTTTTTATCTTAATTTTTTCTTAGGATTTAGATATGTTTTCTTTATTGCCACAAACTGACCAATCAGATGATTCTGTTAAAGCATGTGGTGCTATCTGGCCCCACCTCGAGCATTTGATTGACAGATTCTCTCAAGACGCTTTCAGTGGAAGGGGTGTGGACTTCAAACAAGCAAACGACAGTAGTTTCTTTAAAAACGTCACTCAGACCGACTTAATGTCGACGGGTTATTTGTGGCAGACGATCAGGAAGTGACCATAAGGCTCTGGCTTCATGTCGTGAGGGCTGGACTTAAGGAATTTTCTTTGGGTGACATCATTACCTTGATATGTCCAGTGATTCTATGATCGATGGTAACGTGCTTTTCCTACCGATTGCAGGTGACAATCGCTATTAAAAAGTTAAAAAAAAAAAAAAAGAAGGGAGAATCCCTTCCCTGACGTTCCTTTCTTGTCATATGCTGCTTTGGCGTCAACACCACTGGCTGAATGTGTGTTTATGTAACTGCATATAGGGCATTCTTCAATGCTCAACATATGCCTGCTGTGTATTACAGTACATGTATATAAAGAAAAGCACTATCTTTGGTCCAGACAGAGGTCATATACACAAAATTGTCTATTTTTTAATAGGTTAGGTTTTATGCTTGGACACTAAAATAAATGTATATTAAGTTGGGGATTCAAGTAACATATTGGTTTCAAAAAGGCTTGAAATGAAACCACAGATCGACAATTGAATGGACACTCTTGGGGTAAGACCTAAGACATATTAATTCCAGTTCTCACATATGGAACCTGGTAGAGATTAAAAAAGTGTGATTGCAACTTTTGAGCATGCTTATGGTCTATAATGTTGGAGGAACTCAGGATTAAGTAGCTCCTCTTTCATGTTGGCAGAAAATTTAGATGAGTTAGTTTAGGTAGAAGGTTAGGATTCCTCCAAAGACTTAGAACTCCCTGGAAACAGTAGATTTTGATAGTATGAACGTATATAGATACACTGAAGATGTGTGACTTCACCTATGGGTTTGTATTTCGTCTATACCAATTTTTTACTCTATAGTTGGTGACTTTTCTACCAAAAATGGCTTTACCAAACCCGATCTTTCCAAAAATGGGCGGGACAAACAGGTATGACGGTTGTTGAAACACATTCAATAAGGTTGTTCTATTACTTTCTCTGTAGTTCGAGTCTTCCCACTGTGATGCATCTAAACAAAGAAAAACAGAAGTGATGCCTCACGCCATAATGTGAGAATCTCTGTCCAAATTTTTTCATAGCCTCTTCTGGTTGAAGTGTCTTTTGAATTAACAATTATTCTTTGCAAAATCAATAAGACTATCAAACCAGTGATAACAAAATACTGCTTTC
Source organism: Oryzias javanicus (assembly GCA_003999625.1). NCBI lineage: Eukaryota > Metazoa > Chordata > Actinopteri > Beloniformes > Adrianichthyidae > Oryzias > Oryzias javanicus. Next base: position 30,045,249 of record CM012449.1, on the reverse strand, counting down.
AGCTTTTTCCTTTCTTGGGTTGAGGTTTTTTTGAGGGTTTGGTGTTTGAGTTGCAGCAGTGCGTTCATTTTGACTGCAGCACAGGTTTGTTTTGTGGAAGGGAGCAGCCTCCCAGATCTTCAGAGCTAAAAGATCATCAAATATTGATGGTCCCATGAGGACAGCTACACAACTGCACTTTCTGTATTGATCTCAAATGTGCAGCTTATGGTGGGAGCACATCAATGACACAATGCATCCTGTAGAAAAGTTTCGCTCACTGGAACTTTTGTAGACAGTCAAGATAATCCATTTCAGTTTCAACAATAGTGTCATCTTCTTATAAAAGCTTTCTCTCCAAAGTAAATCTTTTTAAAAAAAAGAATACTTTTATCTGGCATCAGAATGCAAATGTTTTCTCGTCGGAATCCTGCTTTTAAAGCCATCCTTTTATTCAAAAAGTAGACTTTATTTGTATTTTCTTGTTTTTAGTGAGCACACAGCTGATTTAATTCCATATATTTATTAACTCGTTTAATTGTCGGTTTATTTTTTATCCTTGTTTCACAAGATCAAACAGACCAACACAATTCGTCATGTTTGATGAGATGAGATTACTGTTCGTACTCTATTTTATAGAAGTACCTGATCAACGGAAGCTCTTAAGTGTTCTGGGAATAAATATGTTAAACAGAAAACTACATTTAAAGACGCTCGTCTGTCTGTTCTTCACATAGAATCTCTTAATCACTTGAACTCAACAGTCTTTTCTGTTGAAAGTGATATCCTTGCACACATTTATGTGAGAAAATATTTTCACACATAAATGCATACTTCTTTGAAATATCTGGCTGCTGTAATAAATTGGAATTAAGACAGAAATGTATATGGATGTGAAATAAAATGGCTTTATACAGTGTATGTTAAATCTGCACTGTAAAAAAAACTGTTTTTACAGGAAAACGCTGGCAGCTGCAGTTACCAGAGAATTCCTGTAAAAAATACAGCATCACAGTAAATAACTTAACCAATGAAGGATGTATATTGATTTACAGTGACTTACAGTAAATTGAATTATATTAAAAAAATGTGAATTTTACCCCAAAAATTTGTTGATTTCTGCATTACAGTTTTGTAGATAAATAGTGTATGTTCTGTATTTTTTTAAAGCAAGAAAACTATCGAACACCCTTGCATGCACAGGGAGGACATACAAACTCTACAGAGAACTAGGGTCCTCTGATCATGGGGCAATACCACCTAACACTGCGCCACCGTGTATCTCCGTCTAATTCAATAGCTTAGATGATATTTATTCATATTGTTGACTTTTTTCAACATACAACTTTCAAACTTGAATAACATAAAACATGTCCATCTCTATGGAGACAACAGGCAACGTTAAGCTTGGAACTGTGGAGAGACCTCTTCCTTTTACATCAAATAAAAGCAAAGTAGTTTAAACATCCCATCAGTAAAAGTCTATATTAATAAAATAAAATAAAGTAAAAGAGTCGCTAGCAGAAAGCTATACATATGTTTTACAATAGCCTTCTACAGAATGATGATATTAATAACATTAAACAATTGGATTGTAAAGATTTAATTAGGAAAAAAAATGTTTTTAAACCAAATCCATAAAAAACTACAGAATAAATTGATTGATTTTACAACATTTGAATGTCAAATTAATTAATTTGTTCTATTATAAGTATTACAGCATTTCTCTGTTCCTATAACCATTATTGTAGTTTTAACAAATTTATTTGATCATAACTATAAATTATTGTCGTAAACATTACAAAAAAATATGATTAAATGTTTTACAAAGGTTAGCTGTTATTTAAACAAACACTGTTTTATTGCTTACAATATAAATCTGTAGGTAGTTTACATAGCTTTTCTCTAAATTTCACAGTCTTTTTTTACAGTGTGTGCTCATATTGAAAAGAAGCTTAAAACACATTAAAAAGTTACGGTTTGACCTAAAAAATGAGGGAGTGTGTCTCTTGACCGTCGGTTAATATAAACTTAATTTCCACTGAGTTGACCGATACCGTCCGGTAAGGAGTGGTACTATAAGGTCTAGTTAATTCTGGAAAATGTTTCCACTCAGTTGAGCCTTGTTTCCACTGAGCGGTTTCTTCTCACGGCGCATATGTTGTATAGACGCTACCATGTCATGTAGTGCGACAACTAGAAAAGCAACAACAGTGGAGGTCATCCAGCAGCTCCTCTTTTTCTGGCTTTACTTTTTGGACATCATGTATAATAAGAATTTGGTGCTGTTTGAAAAAAGATTTAAAGAAGGGCACATTATATAAGTGCTGATTTTTATTTGTTTTCTGGAACCAAAACCTTCTTTTTGTTCTTTATTCTCTCAATTGTTTCAGAAATACTCTATCATGAGTTTAGAAAGCATCATTTTTCTGCTTTGATGTTTCATTTATATGGTTTTCTTATTAAAGGTTTCACTTTAAGCACACCATTCGACCAAGTTTAATTATAACTCTGGCTTTATTGATTCAAAACAGTATAAGCTTGGTTATTATCAACAAAGTTTACGCCTGGGTGTCTGCTTTTTTGTTTTATTTCTGGTTCCTTTAAATCCAAATAGTGATTAAAGTAAGCAGTGTGCAGAAAGTGATAACTCTGTTCTGTGTTTCTCTCATAGAGCACTAGACTGTTAAAGCTTCTTCAATTCTTAAGTGGCTGCTTAACAATCATCAGCACAAACAATGTGCCGTTGCTCATGGGCATTTGTGACTCACTGCTGATAAGTCAAAGGTGCTAAACTGTGTACATAATATCCATTACAAGAGAAGTGAAAAGCAACTGTGCTGCTTTCAAGTCCAGCTGCCTGTGGCTCCAGCAGCAGGACTGGGGCAGAGGTCAGCCTTTGCTGCAGAACTTGTTCAGTAAAGCTTTTATCCAATCTTTGTGGAGTCAGATTCGCCCCATGATTGTGTGATTTATGCATATAGTATTTTAAAAAATAATAGTTTAAAAGTAAAGACTTTAAGGCCTTCAATGTAGAAGTCAAAAGATTTATTTTTAAAATCAACTTTTACAAAATACAACAATTTTTTATTCAAAATTTGTTGAGTATAACTTATTTTATGTTTATCAATTTTATTATTGCCATTGAAAAATTCATTATTTGAATATTATGTTGTATTTTATAACATTTTTGTGTTCATAAACGTCCCTTTATTCATTAGTTAAACTTGTGCATCACGTCTCTATGGGCTGCTTGAGTTTGCCTTTGGCATTGTGCAAACCCCCCTGAAGGCGAAGTCAATAGATTCATATCAGGAATACATGTTCAGAACAATAGGAAACTGTTGGAGAGATTAACACAGAAAATCCACACCTTTAGTGCTGTGAACCAAATTGAGATATTTTTGTCAATTTTTTTTCAATATCCCACCAATGGAATCCATCTTAACATCTCATTATCTCACTAAAAGGCAGACACTTTTGTTTACACAGAATTCATTACAAAATCAGTTTATTCTAAATAAATAAAAAACAAGTCACGTTATTTTGTATCGATGATCTTCTGAGAAGAAATTGCCATTTTTAAAAATACTGCCTGTTATTTTGAATAAACCAAGAATTTTTTTTTTTTTTTTTTTTTTTTTAACAAAAAAGAAAATGTTATGCCAACACAACTTTAGACTTCACTGATCTCAAACAACAAAATATTTGATCTCATAAAATGTATTTAGACAGCCATGCCTTCTCACAATGAACTATTCTGATTACCACCAGGTGGACTCTCACTGGGCAAAGCAGGAGGTACAACCTAATTTCTACTATACATACTGTATGTATGTTTATCTCCAGACTTCTTTGGAGACTAAATCTAAACGCATTGGTTTTATTTCATTCTTTGTAAACCCTCTCAAAACAACCATCCACAGGTGCATTTTTACTCTGAAATACTAAACTGAATTCCACATTTGTCTTCAAAAGTATTGTCAAAACAGACAGTTCAAGAGAGAAAAATGGAGGAATCTCTTGAGAACTTACCTGAAACGGCGCACTGCGAGTTTTGTGTGAGAATTCCCCTGCAGTTCTGGAATGCAGCAATAACTGCATCTTTTTCATTCTTGGCTCACTTCTTCTGGGTGACTGAGCGCGTTGATGTTCAGACGTTAGGTCATAGTTAAAACAGCTTGTGTGTATCCTTGCAGCTCTTCTAGTACCAGAAAAACAAATCTCAGCAGGTCAGATTTTACACACCCCTTGCTTGTATACACAATCTGCAATTTCTAGTAAATTGGTAAACTCTGATCTTAACCCCATTGAAAAATGTAAAATAGGTGTTACATTTGTCCAAACATTCAATTAAACATCAAAGCATCAGTAATACAGCTCATAGTTAAAAAGACAAGCTATTGCATGTCTAGTTTTCTGTGTAGGGTAACGGGTGTTGAAGAGGAGCAGAAAGTCTATTTATTCATATTTTTAAACAAATAATTTCTTTATATCCGAATCTAGCTAGGGGTTTAGTATTGCCTTTGTCAAAACCGCCCTTGCAGGTGGACATGAGCTCTCTGCGGGGAAAAAAAATTGACAAACGTGTGCTGGTTCTGCAGGTGACCTGCAGGAAATGGGTCATAGACCACTTCGTGAGCCTCTAGGGCGAAAATGTTGAAGTATAACTTTTTCTATGGGCATGCTGCACGTGAGCGGTCATAGAGAAGACTTGTACAATATTTAAGAGTAAAGTAAAGGTGAAGTAAGTGTAGGTGCTAGTTTGTTGTCCAGTTCTAAAATGCTTTCAACCCCCCAAAACCTGCAAAGTGCAAAAGGGTCCCATATATTTTGTTCAAATGATGAAATGTTGTGCTCCTAGTTGGTCTCCTGCTAGTATTTATTGATTTTTTTTTTTTTTTTTTTTTTTTTTTTTTTTTTAATTGTTGCAAAGGCTGGACATTAAATTAATATACTGTTTTAAATTGTTCTAAAAGAGGGTTTAAGGAAAGCATAAAGAAATATTTGTTTACAAAATAGTGATATATCATAGATTACTAGATTGCCATATTGTGATACTATCGGTATTGTGAGCCAAGTATCGTGAATCGCATCATATCGGGAGTAACCCTGAAATTCCCACTATAGGGTTAGGGTTTAAAAATGAAAAAAAGAACTCTGAAATATTGTAATAAACCTCGTGTACTCTCATGAGGTCCAGATGACCCCATCCTTATATTGATCAATATGGACAGGATTTTATGTCTGCTATGAACACCAGTGAAGATTAAAAAATAAAATCACTTTTGATCTAAACATGCCTAGGATAGCACAAGGGTCAAACATATTAATGTAGAATGTTCATAGAAAACTACTAATGACATTACTTTAAGAACTGCGGTTGCATACCTGCTGGGCTTATGTATACTGCAGAAATTTAAGAAAATAAATATATTTTTTTTCCTTTCTGTTGAGGTACATAGATTTTATGTTTTTCAGCTAGTAGTGCTTGGAATCTTCCCAGTTTTTGGCCCAAGATTACTTTGGGCACCATGACAGCATGTTGTTGGCCACCCTGCTAAATGATGTTTTGTCTCTTTGTGAATTTTTATTTTGCTTTAGTGTCATTCCCAAGCGCTGTGTGCCATTTATGCCGTTGGGTCCTGTGCATAAAAACAGCCGTGGTCACTTATTTAGAATTCACAACAGAGCAGAAGCCTAGATTTTCCTCCTGTCTAAACATTGCTGGCCTTTTGTTGAGAAAAAAAAAACATGTTGTTGGCATTCCCATGCCTTCAACAAACACTGCATACCTTAGAGTTTTTATACTGGTATAAATGCAGAACTGAATGCTTAACTTTTACATCCAAATTAGTATAGTTTTAGATCGAAACTATAAAATGGGATCAGGTATTAATTGAAAGTTTACCCTTACTCAGTGTGTGGTAGACTGTGGGGTTTCCTTAAAACTACTGTCAGATAATCTTGCACATTTATTGTATGTTCTTGGTTCATTGACGATGTGCCTTTCTCCCGCTTGATTCATTCAGGTCTTTCTGCAGCCGTCCAGAAGTTCTCCCAGTCTTTACAGGAGTTCCAGTTTGAATGCATCGGTGATGCAGAGACAGATGATGAGGTGAACATTGGTAAGTTGTTTTTGTGGAAAGATAGCAATTATTCCAAAGTTTTTCTTTTAAACCCAACTCTAATAAAGGATTTGTTAATTCTTTAATAAGTACATTTAACTCCTAAGTTGAAGGTGTTATTTTAACATAAAAACTTGATGTCCTAACTGGAATCCTGTAGTTTTCCATGCTCCAAACCAAACACAAGTACAAAGTTCAAGTAGTTTAAATGGTTAACCCTAACAGAGTCATTTGTTATCCGCTAAACCGTAACAAAACAAGTGAGAGGACAATAGAAAAGATACCAGGTAAACAAAAGGGTTTAAGAGTGAAGATAAATCTGAACTTTATGTGACATTTGTGTGTGCCGTTTCACCACCTAAATCCTCTGACTTAATCTTATACTTAACACCACTTCCCAGAGGCCTTTCAACAATGAGACGTCTTGATGTTATTAGAGAGTCTTTGTTGCATTTTAAAGTGATCAAAGCCTTTTTTGATGCCATCAGACCGCTCTGCTGGCATCAGGAGCAAATTAGAAAGTCATCGTCCTTGTGTGTTAAAAAAGTGCACGTTCTTTTCTAAATCAGTTCATGTAAAAACAAATAAGCTTTTTTTATCTTTATGTTTATTTCTTTTTAAGTAATTAAAATAACAATTTCTTTTATGGGATGCCACACATACACACAATTTAATGGATCTTTTGTTACCCCCGGTTGTGGTTCTGTGTATTGACTGTGTATGGTAACCAAACTATGTGACCCCTACCCCCTCACGTTCCAAACAGGAAGTACTCGCTGGCTCCAAGAAACCAGAAATCTCATAGACTTCTACTGAGAAATAAACAGCTATTACTCAGTCATTAACTATCTTTCTCTGATACTTTCTTGACATGTACTTGCTAATATTATTTTTTTAAGATACTTTTTCTTTAAAAGGGGCCCTACCATGATTTTCTTAAGCGAGCGCAGTGGAAAAAGTAACAAGCACCTATTTGAGCTCAAATTTCTTGAAGACAGGACATAACTGGAAGATATGTGGTATTCTACGTCTAAAATGAAAGTTTTTTTTCACTAATTATCACTGGTAAGGGGATAAATTCAGTGTTTTGTAAGCCGGGGGGCGGAGCTTGCAGCACAGATTTTTTCCTGGAAGGGCAACGATCTTACGTCAGCAGTTTTCACCCGCTTGTTTTCGTGTGTATGGGAGGGGCTGCTTCAGACACTGCAGAATGTTAGAGGATTACTCTTAAATACGTGGACGGATCAAAATTCAGTTTTGGGGTTCTTTATAGTGAAGAATGGACAGTAAAATGCATTTAAAACCTCAAAGAGTAGAATTTTCATGGTAGGGCCCCTTTAATGCAAGTTGTTCAAATCATAAACCGGCCAATGAGACCCCTTAATGAAAGAATGTGGTCTTGTGTTGAACATTTAAAACCTTAGACACTATTAAACAAACTCACTCCTGATAGGTAAGAGTGATTGCCATAGAATTGTAAACTCAGACCGGCTTGAACCAATCACAGCTAACTGATGACAACTGATTCCAACATGGGACGTCCGTATTGTAATAAAAAAAAATAGCAACTGAATTGACTTCATTTCTAGCTGGAAGTAAGCCATTTTCTATGGGTGACATCACACTAACTTTGTCCAGTTCTCATATACAATCAATAGTTCTATGCCACAAGTTTTTTTTTATATCTACATTTTTTGTTCTTTTCGATTAATTTAGAATTTGATCATCACCTGCTAATCGACCCACTCGTGTGCTATTTTCAAATTAGTTAAATATGATTATAAAATGTATTAAAAAAATTAAGGCTGGGAATAAAAAAAATGTATTAATCGCAAACCTGGAAAAAAATTAATCGGAATTGGTATTTTTTATTTTCTTGACAGAGGGATCTAAAAAAACAGCAAGAATAAAGTACTGAAAAACGATTGAATATTTATTTCTTTTGTTAGTTTTGGAAGTGTTTTTCACTCATACTTCAACATAAGTCGATACTGGAAAAGCTTTTTCAGCTTCACAATGTAGCAGCATTACTTGTCTCTTAAATAATTTGAAAAAGCAATTCTCTAAACTGCATTTCCATTTTCTACATCAACACCGCTCATTCTGTGACAAAATTAAAATGTTGAAGAAAAGGACACTTGGCATTTCATTTTCAAAAAGTTCTCAAGTTAATTTGTACTAAAATTAAAATAGGAATATCAAACAGCAAAATTACAATAAATTAACAGAAATGTTGTAATTTTATTTCATTTTTTTATCAATTGCGTCTGTTAATGTGCACATCCCTAAGAAATGCATCCCCAGTACAGTTAACAATATATTACCCGGCAATGGTGAGCATGCGTAAAATAACTTTGTAACTAAATGTAGAAATATATGTATGATTTGTTTCTAGTGAAGTCATTATTTAAAGTCCCCCTCTGATGAAAACCATGTTTTTTGAGTTTTTAACATGTTTGTGTGGCATTTTTCTTATGAAAGAGAACAAATGTAAGAAATCATTTCGCTTTTGCATTTCCGAGTATTTCTCCTTTTAAATTGCTGTCAATCAAACCTACACAGAAAATCTCTGTTTGAATTCATGAGCAGTTAATACGTCACGATTGCTCTACTGCACATGCGCAAACCTCCTCGTCCGGCCCAGCAAGCGTTCCGAGCTGAGGTTCCTGAGAAGAGAAGATAATCTTCCCATTGATAGCAAATGAGCCGCCGTTCTCATTTCTGTGGTCAAATCAGCCCCCCCCCCATAATATTTTTCTGATGGATGGTCATGAAAAATGACTTTTTAAGACATTTAGTTTGTGGAATTTTGGTTAAAAACTTCATAATCATAATTAAAACACTACTGAGAACATTTTTTTTCTTTTAACTGTCATAGGGGGACTTTAAGTAGACTTAAACACAGAAATTTTTGGATCGCCTCTTAGCTAAAATACTTGTCTACTTACTTTTCTTTTTTCAAAGTCTCATTATACTTCTAAGAAAGTGTTTTTCAAATATATTTTTGCATCATTTCGCTAGTGTTGTTTAGAGATCATTGAACTTCCATGTGGATTTGCATATTTTAACCCTTTAACAGCGGAGATGTCACAGGCGACATTTAACTAATGCGCTTTTTGACAGTTCACCGTTTTTCTGATCAACATAAATCAGCTGATTCTGATGCAGAGAAAAGAGGCTTTTCATATATGACTTGCGTCTTTATTTAAGGTGTTGTATCTGACGCAAAAACGTTTGCGTCAGATCCAGCTGATTTATGTTAATTTGCATCGGCACTTTACTACTGTAAAGCGTTGCATATCAGTGCAAGGCTGCTTTTCTCTGCTTCAGCATTTGCTAGAATTATCTAAAATGTTTGAACGCTGGTGCTAAAGCTCCGGTGTTAAAGGGTTAACATGTTTGGATGCTGTAGCTGGTGAAGGGAGTTGCTTTGCCCTTATAGATCCAGTTGTCTACTTACACAGCTTTATCCTCTGAAGACACTAGCATGCTGCCATGACGTTTGCACATTGAGGATTAGGTTAAATTAGATCTGCATCCACAGAGAGGTGTGCCATGCACACGCAAAACTTGTGTAGTTATTTATTCACAGCACAATGATCCCAGTGGGACCAAGAGGACAAACCTTGAAACTTTAGGATTCATGTTCTCACAAAGTTCAGTTAGAGCAATTTTTTAGAGTGTGAAGGTGGTTGGTCAAGAAGAAAGTGAGCCGCCTCATCAGCCATTCATCAGAATTCAATTTTGAGTAGGCTTAAAGATCTTGTAGATGTCTATTGTGTCCGTGCATGTATAATTAATGCAATTGATTTGCTTATGATGCTTGCTCTGTTTCTCTTCAAGTCTGGAAGAGATCAAAAGGACTAATTGTGATCCGTGTCAGAGATTAATGGAGGTGGAAGCCTTGGAGCCTCCAACGGGGATATGAAAGCAGCCGTGAAGAGGGCCGCGCCGCCTCTAATGGGCCGGACGGCCAGCCTGGCCTCATCTTTCTCTTCTTGTTTTCCACTGCACTCATTATCTCCAGCTTAAATTCTTCCCTCTGAGCTGAGCTGAGGACTGCTGAATTACCGGCCATCTGTGAGGGCCGAACCCCATATCAGCCTCTTCTTCATGAGACTGGATTTTCATCAGAATGCTAAATGAAGAGTCTCCTTTTTTTTTTTCCTGACAAAGCTGTGGTGACTGTATAGTTGCCATGAGTGTAGTTGGTGATTATGCCTAATGGAACAATCCGGATCCAAAACCAAGCATCATTAGAACGAAACACATTTCAGTTTGAGGCAATGTTCTTGTTCTCTGGCCTATTATAAAATATTTGTAGATCACGCATTCAGTAAGGGAGATTTGAGTTACCTACTTGTATTTATAAAGCAAACAACTGGCTCAGTAGCAGCAACTGAAAATAGAAAAATATCTTTTTGTTGCTCCGTTCAAAGAAAATCTTCAAAGAAGGAAAATTGCTTATTAGTCCACAGTAATACCCTCGGTTACTAAGGTTGCTTCTATTGATTGTGTAATAGAAATGCTTCATTGTGACGTCAACCCCAAAAAAAGGGCTAACTTCCGGCTCTAGTGAAATGAAGCCAACTCCGTCGCCATTTTTCCATGATACGGATGTCACCATGTTGGAGCAAGACGACACTGATTGGTCCTTCTGAGTCAACATTTCTATGACAACTACTGTCACCAGAAAGCTTGTTCGGAAGTGGGCTTGGGAGAATCTGTCAAGTATTAGAGATGGGCCAACGGGCACCACATGCTTTTACTTGGTTAGTTCATAACTTAAATAACTTGTAATAAAGACAAAAATAAAATGAACAAAAATTAGGATTATCAAGAAAAATGTTAAAAAGTCAGAGCAAATATAGTGACTGAGTAATAGCTGTTAATTACTCAATTGAAGTCTATAGGATTTTGGCTTCTTGGATCCACCCGGTACTTCCTATTTTCTGCCAAGGAGGAGGGGTCACTCAGTATAGTTCTCATGTGCAGTCAATGAGTGTAAACCAAAAACTGAAGCAGAGTAAACCTTCTGAGAAAAATGACACAGGTCCAATAGCTGTTCATTGGGGGCAGTATCGCTCAGAACACTCCAATCGAGAAAAAAAATGTCTTAACGACGGAAAAAAAGTCCTCTAATCTTGTAAACTGCTAAGCTTTCATAGTGTTTTTTTCCATGTTTGTTTTAGACTCTTAACTGTACTACAAAGAGCAACATGCACTTCCATTAGAGATGTATTTTTTGGGCTGTTGAGCATTTATTTCGGTCTCCTCTATTTACATAATTGTTTTTAAATTTAACAGAATTGGTCAACTCCTTGAATGATTACCTTGTTAGTTGTTTAGGATTTTCTACTCATGGTTGCTCATTTATTACAGTTTGATTTGTTACCTGCATTTATCTTCGGTGTACTTTGGTAAATGGCGAATACTCGTATACCGTTTTTCTACCTTCCTCAAAGGTCCAAAGCACTTTATTCACACACTGATGGCAGCTCCCCTGCCGAACACTGGCGCCAACCTTCCACCAGAGGCTATGCGGGGTTCAGTGTCTTGCCCAAGGACACTTTGACAAATGAGTGGGCAAGGTGGGAATCGAGCCTGCAGTCTTCCGATTGAAGATCGACCGCCCTACCGCTGCAGCACGGCCGCGCTATCATTCATACTTTCTTCAAATTTAATGAAGAACAAAAACTATCTTCTTAGTATTGCATATGTTTCTTCAAAATATTCCCTACTGGTTCTTTTTAGGTTAATAAAATAGGGAAATTGTTGTCTGACAGAGATTGTATTATGCGTTCAGGTTGTATTCAGACATTACAATATTCCAGTGTTTCTCTATTTAATTTTTTTTTTTTTAAAAAGCAATTTTTGATCATGGTTGTACTATAATCTAATACTGTGCAAGAGGAACACAAAATACTAGAAAACTGGACCAGGAGTCAGTTAAACTACTGAGCATCTCTTCTCTGGCTCCATGGTGTTCACTCACCATCTCAGCAAGAAAAGGCCATGATAACTATTAGGGAGGAAAAATGAAACAGCCTGTTGAAATCAATCTAGTCATCAATGAAACTGAGCTTTCTGACTGACACAGCTAGACCTTCTAGTGAATGCCACCCACCATCCTGATGCAGTATCGGTACAGTTCACTTTGATGCTCCCAGCCTCCTCACATAACACTGGAGTCCTATGTGTGCTGCCAGACAGGTTCACCTGACCTTTTATCGATTTCCCTCTGTGACTTCTTGCAGTGACATTCACATTCCATGTCAGTTATCTAGGAATCAATCGGGCCAAAAGATTGATGCTGCTGTAGAGATTTAAATTTCAGAAAAGTTACGAAGACCCGTCGATGGAAGGTCAGTTCCACTCTCAGCCTTTTGTTAGGTCTCACAACCAGGAGTTAACTATTAAACAGAAGTGGTGAACCTTAAATTAATCAAAGATGTACAATGTTTAATGTTAGCAACAAGTGCTGTAATGCAGAAAATGTCTTTCTTTCTGTCTAACTTCTTTTTCCTCCTACTGAAGCCGAAATTGTAATTTCATCTGCTGATTCATCTCCTCTATGGCCTTTTCTCCATTTACCAGTGAATTATATGCAAGCCGTAACCCCACTTTGACTCCCATTTTCTTTCTAATCTTGTCCCATCATCGCCTCCTGCTGTGCCCTTCACCCCCTGAGAGTTTTGGACTGTTGATAAAGGGGCTGGTAGCATTAATAGAAGGCCAGCCCGCCTGCAGGATCACTGGCACAAAGTCATTGTTCTCCATTTTTTTTTAAAAGCTTTTGGTGTGTAAATGGACCAGAGTGTCTAAGATGATGCATGGGTCTCCATGCCAGGCTGTCGGTGCTGATAATGATGTTGCTATGTTGGCAAACAGCAGCTGCACCACTGCTAAATGGCTGGACACAGGGTGACACAGGGGCTGACCAACAGAGGCCAAACTGTATCTGGCCTTCTTTTTAATGAAGCTGTGAATCCATCAAGGCAGAGTTCTCCAGCAGATAAGGTAGGATGAGTCGAATGCTGAAGTCATCTGGCCATGCAGAAAGTAATATATGCTTCTCAAGAGCAGCCCAGATGGTGCAAACATTACTACCACATCCATCTCTCAGTATATAGTAAAGCTTAGCAAGGGGAAGAAATTAAAGGGAAGTAATCAGTGGAATCAGTTCGGCTGAAATATTGTTTCTTACTGGAAGCCTTAGTTTTAAATTGGGCAGCTGCATTTGTTTATTACTTTTTTCAAATGTGCTTCACTGAAGGGTCTGAAGCTGCAAAGCAAATAAACATTTCAGCGTCACGCTACTGGAGTTGTGGGGAGCCTGGAACATCTGATCTTTAACAGCTGTGGGACTGTTTAGTCTCTCCCCAAATATCGTCCGTCTACTTAATGCACGGGGGCTCATTGTTTGTACTCAGTAAAATATACATTTTCTTGACCAAAGAGATTTTCTAAAATGAGCTTTCTTTGTGTTTCAGCGCAATCATTCAAAGAGTTCTCCCAACTGCTGAACACTGTCGAAGAGGAACGAAGGCGCTTGGTAAGAACGCCCTTTGACAGCAATAATAGTAATGACATTACAAGCGGACGGGTGGATTGACAGCACTAATTACTAGAACTTTTTCATTCCTTTTTACTTTCTCTCAAACTTTTTCCAATCAGTTTTACTTTTTTTTTTGCCGAAGTCCAAGCAAAAGGATTTGAAAACCAATTTGTCTCGGAAAATTTGACTAGCCAATCAAGAAAAGAAATTAAAACAGAAATACAATAAGACCATAATTGTAGGAGGCCATTTTAGAGAAAATCCTAATAAAAAACAAAAACACTAGAATCCCAAGTGCTAATTTGACTCAATTGGAAACCTAGATTATGAGAGATTTTTCTTTTTATAGCCATTTCTGCCCTTTGCATTTCAGATGACTGACAGTAAGCAGACCATACGATGATAAAACAATCTCAATCCATTTAGAAATATGTTATCACAATAAAACAACAGAGAAACACTGACAAAATCAACAAAGACAACATGTTTTCGGTGAGAGATCTTTAAGCTCAGATGATTTAAAGACGGTTGATGTTGTCCCACAAAAACTGGTTGTTACAGCTCCAGTCAGCCGGACTAAAGGTCGAAAAACACGTCTCCAACAAGCTAGAATGTCTTCAGACAAACCAGGCATGACGTAAAGGTCAAAGGCAGTGGAGGTGGGGGTTGTGTCTTTGTGGGAATGTGAAGGTTGCAGAAGCTTTCAACTTATTCCTTCCTGCCATAGGCAAAATTGACCACATTCCAAAACCCTTAGTAACACCTCCCCTTATGGCTAGATACAGACAAACCAGTATGGGGCAAACACAGAATGGCAAAATTGTAGAAATTGAGCCGATACTGGTTAAAAACATTTATATATTCTTTACCATGGGCATGCTGTGAGCAACCAACACATTCTCACTCCCAACTTATCACATTGGCGTTTGGTTAAGCACCCCTCCTTGTCAAAAATGGATGTTTTGGGTGTCCCTAACTGGTTGTTTTTTGACGAACTGGCTGTTCTCATTAAATCACGGGTCCCAACCTCTAGGCTGAGAACTGGTCCATTACTGGGATGTGGAGCGCACCAGTACCCTATCCCGGTACCAGTTTGTGTCCCGCACCACATCCAGGCCGGGTTCATGTCGGGTACCGGGTTGGGTCTGGTACTGTCCGGTTTTGGGTTAGGGTACCAGTACTGGGTTAATCCCGAGGACTAGTCTACGTGTTTGGTACTGTGTCCCCAGCAAAAAGAAAACTGGTTAAAAGATTGCTTACAGTATGTAGACACAAATATAAATGAAAAAAATGGGTCACCATCACAAAGACTCGGTGCTGTTTGGCACGTCAACGGCCAAAGAGGTCATGTGGAAAATTGTTTGGTTTTAATCTCTGACAGATTTATCTATACAACTCTAGATTAAAGCCTAAAATCCATAGTGTTTAAAGTCACACCAGTTTAATTGTGATGTTTTTTATAAAGATATTTTTTTAAATATTTAAGTTATAAAGTTATTATTTTTGTGCTTTGTAGATGAAGATTGTAAAGGTTACTATATGGCTTTTTCAATTTCTCCTAATCTGTGCAGAGGAGCACAATTTAGCAGCACTTCATACATACTCAAAAAGCAGATGTTTTAGAGATTGTTGCTCTGAAGGATTAAAAAAACACTTTTTTTTAAAAAAGTATTTTATAGCTAAAATGAAGATTATACTAGAAGCAGAACAGAAGGCCTCTCATGAAGTTACGCTGATTTTCTGTGCTCAATTGAATGTCATGATTACTGGCAGCAGTCCTTGCTTCTGAAACACAAAGCATGTCAGTATAAGCATTTATATTCTGACATTTAAAGTAAAGCAACGTTTAAAGATTGAAAGACTTGCCCTTTCCAAGATTAGAGTCACCTCTGAGGACAGTGTTGCTCCATTGAATATTGTGTCATGCTAATTTTTTACAAATGTAGAAACGGCATATTTAAATTTAAATCACCCACGAAACTCTTTTTTTTCTAACTCTTATTTCTGTCTCCGTCAATGTCTTATGAGGGTAATTTAGCAAATGATGCAGAGCTTGGAAGGACAAAGAGTTTGTTTTCCACAAAGGAAACATCTGTTTGCAGCTTTGCTGTTTAGTACAAATTAAAAATGAACTTTAAAAGCAGATCAAATATGCAAGGCATTTGTTCTTTCATGTATATTTAGAAAGTTAATTTCTTAGCTTAGAATTTTAATTTTCTTTTCATCACTCTACAAAGACAAAGAGCAGGAGTTTGTCTCTAGTAGATCCAGGTCATGATGACTTGGAGTCAAGGTGAACAATCCAGCTTTGTTTTTTCGTGTGCTAATTTAAGGCTCACATATCCAACTATTTCATGGCAGAAACAGTTTTGAAAAGAGTTATCTGACTTTCAAGTTTAGTCTTCATTGAACTTTTAAATGGAAACATCTAATCAACAGGTAACAGTGAAATAGTTGTGTTTACTGACCTGTCTTAATGCTTAAAGACCCAATCCAATAACAATTGTGTTTGTACTTGTAGCATTTTTCTCAAGATGGAGAACATATGTAGAAAAAAAATTGATTAAAACTGAATTTCTGATTATTTTTTTCATTCCAATTGCTGTGAGTCAGGAGCAGACAAACAATATCTTTGGAAAAAGCTTGTAGTTGTTTCGTACAAACTACAATTGGGCCACAAGTTCTCTGCTTCGCTCCATTTTGATGTATTCACTTGCAAAAAATTAGATCCATGTATGCCTTAGTTTTCCTCGTCTGAGCTGGTATGTGGCTCCAATATTGCTTGAAATGTTTGTTGCACACAGAATGTTAGGTTAGGGTTGTGAAGGGCTTTAAGCTAGGGGAAGAGAGTATAAACTAAGAGATCATGGGAAGTCAGAGCAGGCTTACTCTATGTCAGTTGTCCCGCCCACAACTTGGAGGCAAATTTCTAATGAATTACTGCTGTCCTGGAGAAAAATAATGTCCTAGAAAACGACACATTTCTTTCAAAAAATTTAGGCTAGAAATGACAAAAGCATAATTAAAAGACCGCTAAAAAACACATTTAAAATATATCCGAAAATGATCATAGTGAGACTCAAAAAAAATCATATGTATGATATAGCTGGCCTTGGTCTCACTAGCAAGTCATTGTTCAAGGCTTGTACATTTAAGTTAGTAGATCTCTATCCAGGTTGGTTACATATTGTCTTACGGTGGTCCTTGCTAAGAGTTTAGGGAAAAAAAATTGGTTTGGCAATATATTGCAATATTTTCTTAGCGATACATCTATTGATTTAATGTGAACGGCCTTTAGCTTCTTACTTTGGTTTTCCAACTAAACCCCTGACTTCTAATTGGCAGCTCTACACCATGACCAACCAGCTTGTGTTAAATGTTTAGTCTCACGGTTTTTGTTATGAGACATTTACTACTTAGTCCTTCTTGAGATGAGTTAGCAAACCGAAATTCTGTGCCACATTGCTGTCAGAATCAATATACAGTTGCAGTGCTTAATGTTGTGATCATTAAATGAAACTAATTTTACCATTTTATCACAATGAAAGACACATTAATATTCAAGTTGATTTTTTTTGTCTTAATCTTAGAAAAACGAAAAATTGTTTTGATACAGTCTTAGGATATATTCAGATATGTGTCGTATCGGGAGACATGTATCGGGATACGTCGCCAGTCTCTTGCCAATACTCACGACTAGTCCTTACTTTTCATTCATCTGGATTTGTCAGGGTTGCTCCTTTAATCTTGGATGAGGAGATGGAAAATGTTGAAGGACAGCGGCTGTTGTGTGTTGCTTCATGTGCTTATTGTGTGTTTTTGTCGGCCTTGAGCATCCCTGCAGTACCATTACACTACAGTACTTCTTACAATAGATATATCTGCACAATGACATGACATCCACCAAACCCCATCATCACATCATTAATGAATAAATTCAGACTTCTTTAGTGCTCAGGGAGGAGTTTATCTATCTTTTTTTTGTTATATTAATTACTAGGTTATTAGTTTCTCTAAAAGCAACAAAGAAGGACTGAAAGACTCAATGAATAAATTATGCTAAACTAATACACAAATAATTGACTGAGATTGATTGATTGAATAAACAATGTAATTAAAATGGGAATCTTTTTATTAAAAGGACTGTTTTCTTTACAGACTGCAAATATAAATAAACATTTTGCATGTCTACTCAAATTTTGATCTATAGAGGGTTGATTTCTCAGTTGGTTGGCTCTGGCTAGACGCTTCAAGCTACTGCTTAACTACGTAGCTACAAGCAGGCCCATGTCTGGTTTCCCCGTGCCTGTCCCCAGTCTGGATAAAACGCAGGATTGTTTAAAGTTGGGCATCCAGCATAAAATTCACTACCAAACCACCTGTGCGAATCAGTGAAATTTGCCGTGGCGACTCCGAAATTTTGGTGAATTACATTTATTTTTTTACAATTTGTACACAGTGTAGTGAGAAACTTCATCTACTGTTTTGCATTCAGATCACAGGGCTACACTTTATTGAAAAGCTTTACCCAAATTCAGCAATAAAACACCAGTTTTTCATTATTTATTGAACTAGATCAATGCACCCTCGACGGGGTACGCTTATGACTTCATAAACTTTTTAAAACTTCCAATGCGTTTGCACAGTCTGAAGGTCTTTGGAAGCACTTCCTCTTAATTATTGCTGTGGCAGCAACTGTGCTGTTTTTACCCTGGGATTTAAACTAGTCTTGTTTTTTAACCGTTTGAGCTCCTTTTTATGAAATGTCTGCATTCAGGCCTTCATTTTCTTTCAGCTGGCCTGACTCGTATCACAGGGGTGTCAGCTCACTTATTGTCATGATGTTTCTTAGCAACTAAAAAAAAAAAGAGTTGAGCACAAACAAGTTTATTTAAAAGTGAAATTGTAAGTCTATAGGTGAAGCTTTGTTTCTGCGAGGCTTTTTGAATGCGACGCCATTGTTTACCTTTTGGATTCAGCTTTTGTTAAAGTTTTTTTTCCTTCCACTGAAGCAGCAAAGAAAACAAAAAATGTTTAAATGTTTGTTCTTTATGCCTCAGACAGCACTCCTGCATACGTTTGTCACTCACCTGATGGCTGTCACAATAATGAGGGCAGGTTTATGCAGCTCTTTTCATGTTTTGTTTGGGCGTGCATGTCACAGAAGAGAGTCTCAAAGCGCAGAGGAGGCAGAAAAGAGTAACAGAAGTTAGAAGTGTCATGTTTACAGCATTTGCATGCACAAATAAGAGAAACAAAGGCACAGAATCATACCGATGCCAGTGTTTTAGTCTTGTTTTTTTAATTTTGAGATATCCTATTATAGAAATTAAGCATTAAACGACAGATTGAGGGAAATAAAAATGAAGACACACCCAGATTTAACAAAAAATGATGACAAAATAAAAGATTTTAAAGAAACATTAGTGGCCTTTCACTGAAGCAACCAGATGTACCCTTTTAATTCCTCCATTATAGATTTTAAAATAAGAAATTCTATTCATGGCCATCTCCCTCCCATCATCTCTCTCTACTTGCATGAAAAGCGTCCTCTTTGCATCATCTTTTTTTCTCTTTACCTAGCAGCCTCCCTCTCATCAGATCTCTGGAATATATGAGATACATAGCTCTGATCTCTGCACTCTGATCGTAATGTTGGTGATGGAGGAAGAATATATTATTCCGCTCTTGCATGCATTTGGATTCTCTGGGGATCCAGGTGCCGGCAATTTGTCAAATGTAAACTCAATTCTTTTTAAATCCCCATGATACGAAAAACAGCTTTTTGATATAGATTTCTGTGAAGATTGTTGGAGGAAGGAGCTCACTTTGAACTGAAAGCAGACTTTTTTTTCTTTTTTCGCTCTTTTCTGTTTTGCCTTCGCAAATTAACTGAGCACTGCCAGAGAGTTGTGAGTGTCAAACTGTTTTTGACATAAGCAAAAGCAGGTAACACTCTTATTTTGTAGTTGGTTTGTGTTAGAAGTTGATTAGGCTGCTGTGACTGGAAGGAACTTTCTGACTCTCACTTTCACTAAATTGTTTCTGTCTTTTAGGTTCACCGCTGCATGTGTAAATTGAGTGCTGTGATGAAATTTTAAAGATTCTCATCTATTGGCTTGAGGCAAAATCAACACAGCCTCTGCAGTAAAAGCTGTATTTAAAAGACTGTATTCCCACTGTAGTAATTTAGGTCTTTCCAAGCTTTCCAGAGGGAGAGCTGAGCTTTGCTAAAAGTGAGGTAGACCATTAGAAACAGGAACCGAGACCTGGTTTTGCTGGAGAACTGAGAGTTTTACTCTTTCTCACTAAAATGTTTTTAATGCGTAGTGGGGGGGTGGCGGCCTTTATCTTTTAATATCTTCCCGAAAAAGTGATTTAATGACAAGAAGATACTCTAGCAACCTTCGACTGTTTAAAGTCCCACACCAGTTATATTTTTTTCTATTGTAAAATATTCCCAGAGGTCTTTTAATAATGATTAGACATGTGTTGTTTTTTTATATTAATTTTCTGTGAAACAGCAGGAGTTAATTTGAAATTTGTGTTGTGGGTGGGACTGTTGGTGTGGAAGTTAGCCTTCACTAATTTCCCATCAGCCCTTTGTTTAGAATCACTCCTGCTAGCTTAAAGTCCCTCACAAGCCAAAGCTAACATTAGCCTAGCAAAAAAGAACGGCAAGCAATCCAGCTATCCAGGCGTAGAGTTTGGGAAACATGGAAGCTCAGATGAGGAAACAAAAGATGTTAATGGTTGAGGGAGACTTTGGCCCGCCCACTGCAGTTTCTGTGTCGCAACCCTGAGCTTTTTTAAACCGTGGGATTTTTTTCTGCTCCTGATCCATCATAATTTGAATAAAAAAATAATCAGAAACGCAGTTTTAAAGTTAAATTATTCTTTACATGTCTTTTAATGTGAGAAAAATGCTACAAAAAAATGTTAAAACACCAAAATCACGGTTTTCATTGGAAGGGGTCATTAGTTGATGTATTAATGACGAGGATTATTGATTGATCTGGTTATTTCAAGCAGATTGTGAATAATACAGCACCAAAAAAATATATTTTTCTATCTCATTACAGAAATAATGAATACGATTATTGTTCCTGCAAATTCCCAGGAGTTATTGCTACGTTATATTTGTCTGACAGGCTTCACAGCTCTGCTAAAGTGTGAACTCTGCCTTCATCTTTGACAACAGCCATGTAAAATGACGTGTTGCCACTGAAACCTCAGAAACAGAATATGTATGAAGCCCCTAAAGACACACTCAGATTATGTTTGTATCTGCTTTAAAAGCGTCCCCAGTGGTCTTTTAATTATAATTATGATATTTTACATCACCATAACAATCTCTTTCAAACTGTATATTCTGGCTGCTCCTGATTCACAATGATTTAAATAAAGAAATTGTCAGAAATGCAATTTTTTAGCTTATTTTTCCTCCATTATTTTATAAAATGCAACAAGAACATGTTAAAAACACCAAAAACACAATTTTCTTTGGAGTGGATCTATAAAGATCAGTTATTTTTTAATCACAAATAGTGAAATGATTAGATTAATATATACTTATATGGTTATACTTAAAATTGTATCATTCCTAATCAGCAGGTATTCAATTTAAATATATGAATGCGTAAATATGTACTGGTTCAGAGAAAATATTGAAATGTGGATATTTTAAGTTGAGAAAAGGAAATAAAGTTGAATGAGAAAATGAAATACATGTTTTTTGCATTTGGTTTAGATTTTTTTTTTTTATCCTGAATTATTGTCATTTAAATGTTTTCATTTTGTATGTGTATTTATGAGAAGATTTAATAGAAATTTTAATAAAAAAAGATAATCAATCATTTCAGTACAATTTTCTCAAACAAAACAAAGCATAAATATTTAACGGTTCAGGTCTACATACTTTGAGATGAACAATCTAGATACATTAGGAGTCTTCGCTTTTTATCAAGGGACATTTATTGTTCTCGTAGCAGATCAGAGCAAACATCTGCTTCAGTCGAGGTCACATTCTGCTAAAAAAAAAAAGAAGTGTTGATTCTCAGGTGTTGACTTTCAGAAGCAGTTCTTCAAATAGAATCAGAGTCCTTCCTCTAACTCACTCCCGGTTCACATCTGGTCTGAATCTACTGAAGCGCAGACCGATAAGAGCCACTGAAACCCATCAGACGGTGAGAAAAACCTGTATGTCATCCATAACGCTCCCTGTCCTTTGTGGAATGTTATCAACCGTCCTGGATAAGGGGCCTCAGCTGCTTGGAAAAGACTTGTACCGGTCGACCTATTCCTGCAGGCCTGTCAAGCATGAAGCATTTTATTGTCTGTTGGCTCAGTAAGATGCCAGACTGCAAATCTTTTTGCTTTGTGATTGGCTTGCTAACTGTTCAAGTGTATTATTCCACCTGAAAACGTCCTAAATTCCATCTTTAAAAAATGGGTGGTGGGGGAGAATTCGGCCATAATTTCACTGTTCATCACCCTTTTCAGCGGCATGAAAAGAGAGAGTGCTTCAAGTTCTGCATGGTTTAAGAGGGTTCAGCACCGCTGAGCGCGGATGGCATTTAGGAGTGGAAGGGCTGTGCCCTGATGTTGTGGCTTTTGGAGAGATGATCCTATCCCTCTGGGAGGGGGCATTTTATGGCAGCATCCAGTTTGTTTCCTGTTGTTGTTTCTGTGAAGAAGCAGGAAAGATTTCATTTTCTCAAAGGCATTTAGGGAAAAAAAAGTTAGATTAAAAACCCACTCTGGTCATCTTTTGATCTATTGTAAAAGGGTTCCCAGCTGCCTTTTAATTGTGATTATACTGTTTTTAACCAAAATAAAACATTCTGTTGTTTTCTTGGACACAATTTCTGCAGAGATTTGTCTTTGAGTTGTGGGCAGGTATGTTGGTGCCGAGCAAGCCCGTCCCACCTCTCATCTATTTACATGCTTTCCTGCTAGCTCACAGCCTCTTGCAACCTAACCTTACTGGTGCATCAGAGATGGCAAATAATATTGGAGCCGTCCAGCCGTACAGTTTTGAGCCAGATGCCAGCTCAGATGAGGAAAACAAAGACGTTCATGGACCGAGTCGTCTACAAGAGGTCCCCAATCCTCCAGTCCGTGGAAATGGAAATGCCATTGATATATACAGACATTGACAAAGCATCAGTGACAGGATTTAGTGCTGGGTGATGTGGACAAAGGAAATGCATATCATGATATATATTATTTTATTTCACAATAACAATAAATATCACGATATATCACAATAATGTATATTTTCAGTGATTCTCTGGATAAATAATTACTTACTTTTCTCTGACTTTATTTTTTTTCAAGTAACATGGAACTGAATAGTTACAAATGATATTTTTTTAAGTGCACAATAGTTTCAAGCTCCTTAGTAGTAAAATGCATAAAAGTTCAGCAATAAAAATAAACAAATAAAAACAATGGAAGCGAAATGGCACAATAGATACTTTTCTACTGCTCTCACGATATTAATTGTCATATTGCCCAACAGTGACAGAAAATGCCTCCTCTTCCAACCAAATGAATTCAATTCAGTCGCCATTTTTCCACTGTAAGGACATCGCCATTTTGGAACCAGACGACGTAAGTTGGCAGTCCGATTCAGTCTGAGTCATCATTTCTATGGCCACCACTCTCGCTAATCAGGAGTGAGCTTGCTGGAAAGCTGCATCTCTTCTACTAAATGCAGGCTAGGGTGAATCAAAAGTTCAAAAGTTTCGATCATTTGAGGTGGGGGCCATCGGGCACCAAATTCAGTTTTTCACTGCCAGATCTGATTGGTCAGTTTATGACTGGAAAAACTTGCAATAATTATATCAGGAAAAATACATCGTGAAAAAAATGTGGTTACCAAAGAATTAGAGGCACCAGAGTCATTCTGGCAAAAATAATGACAGAGTACTTGCTTTTTATTTCTCAATAGAAGTCTATGAGACTTTGGCTTTTTTAGGACAAGCGGGTGCTTCCTGTTTGGAATGAGAGGGGGAAGGGGACTATTCTGTCCAGTTCTTTAGACAGGCAATGCCAAATGGTAACAGATTATTTCCGTTTTCTTCATTGTCTGATTCTGAAGGAATTTAATTCTTTTGGAAAACTACCGGACACTAATGACTCATTCACCTTGGTCACATGACCTAAAACGGCTGCTCGGACTGCTGAGTTAAAAGCTCAAAGCTGAAAAAGGTAATAAAAAAAGCAAAAAATTATATTTGGAAAATTTCTTTTTGGAGAAAATAGCCAGTGAGGAACCTGAAGAAGAGCACAAACTGGTGGAAGCTGAAAAAAGAAGATTCTAGCATGACTTTCAAGAAACAGTTGAAACAGGCTCTGGGGGGTCAGGAGGAACTCAAGGATGACTGGATAACTACCGCTACTGTGATCAGGGAGACAGGTAGGAGTGTACTTGGTGTGTCATCAGGAAAGAAAGTTGATTACAGACTTGGTGGTGGTGCAGGCGTGTATGCAGAGTTAGAGGCCAGCTAAGAAGAAGTGGGACACTGAGAGGACTGAGGAGAGTAGACAGGAGTACAGGGAGATGCAGCGTAAGGTGAAAGTAGAGGTGTCAAAGGTCAAACAAGGGACTTTTAATTGACTTGTATGCTAGGTTGGATAGTAAAGAGGGAGAGACTGACCTGTACAGATTAGCAAGACAGAGAGACAGAGATGGGAAGGACATGCAGCAGGTTAGGGTGATCAAGGATAGAGATGGTAATGTGTTGACAGGTGTCAGTGGTGTAATGAAAAGATGGAGAGAATACTTTGAAGAGTTGATGAATGAAGAGAATGAGCGTGAGCAAAGAATAGAAGTGGTGACTTGTGGAGCCGGAAGTAACAAAGATTAGTAAAGGTGAAGTGAGAGGGGCTTTGAAGAGGAGGAAGAGTAGAAAGGCTCTTGGTCCTGATGATATACCTGTAGAGGTATGGAAGTGTCTAGGAGAGATGGGAGTGGAATTCTTGACCAGGTTGTTCAACAGGATCTTAGGTGGTGAGACGATGCCTGAGGAATGGAGAAGTGTGATGGTGCCTATTTTTAAGAGTTATGGTAACTACAGAGGAATAAAGCTGATGAGCCATACAATGAAGGTATGGGAAAGAGTAGTGGAAGCTAGACTAAGAGCGGAAGTGAACATTTGTGAACAGCAGTGTGGTTTCATATCAGGAAACAGCACTACAGATGCAACATTTGCTTTGAGGATGTTGATAAAGAAGTACAGAGAAGGTCAGAGAGAGCTCCACTGTGTCTTTGTAGATCTAGAGAAAGCTTATGACAGAGTGCCCAGAGAGGAACTATGATATTGTATGAGGAAGTCTGGAGTGACAGAGAAGTATGTTGGGGCAGTGCAGGACATGTATGAGGGCTGTAAGACAGTGGTGAGGTGTGCTGTCGGGGTGACGGGAGTTCAAGGTGGAGGTGGGATTACATCAGGGATCAGCTCTGAGCCCCTTCCTGTTTTGGTGATGGACAGACTGACTGATGAGGTTAGACAGGAGTCACCATGGACTATGATGTTTGCAGATGATATTATGATTTGTAGCGAGAGCAGAGAACAGGTGGAGGAGGAGCTAGAGAGGTGGAGGTTTGCCCTGGAAAGGAGAGGAATGAAGGTTAGAGGCAGTAAGACAGAGTACATGTGTGTGAATGAGAGGAACCCAAGTGGAAGAGTGAGGTTACAGGGAGAAGAGATAAAGAAGGGGAGGAGTTTAAGTATTTAGAGTCAACAGTACAGAGTAATGGAGAGTGTGGAAAAGAAGTGAATAGGCGAGTGCAAGCAGGTTGGAATGGGTGGAGAAAAGTGTCAGGTTTGATAGAAGAGTTTCAGCACAAATGAAAGGAAAGATGTACAAGACTGTGGTGAGAGCAGCCATGTAGTTGGGACTAGAAACAATGAAGAAAAGACAGGAAGCAGAGCTGGAGGTAGCAGAGATGAAGATGCTGAGGTTCTCTTTGGGAGAGACCAGGATGATAGGATCAGGAATGAATCCATCAGAGGGACAGCACATGTTAGAGGTTTTGGAGATGAAGTCAGAGAGGCCAGACTGAGATGGTTTGGACATGTTCAGAGGAGAGACAGTGAAGATATTGGTAGAAGGATGCTGAGTCTAGAGCTACCAGGCAAGAGGTCTAGAGGAAGACCAAAGAGGAGGTTTATGGATGCAGTGAATGACGACATGAAGGTGGCTGGTGTTGCTATAGACGGGCTTAGATGGAGGAAAATGATTTGCTGAAGGGAAAAGAAGATGATGATTTGTGAAAAAACTGGAAAAGGGACATGGTAGAATTTTCTTACAGCAAGGGTGAATATGGCAGACAACTATCAACAAATGTTTACACAGAAACAGTAAAAGAACATAATAAATCTGGATTTGTGTAAAAACAAAGTTATGTCTTTTTAGCCTGGCAGGTAACCAGCTGGGATTGAGTTCTGAGTGTACCTGTAAGGTTGCCCTTATTTGAGTTTATAAAAATCACCAACAACTTCTACAAATCACCAACTTTGTTGCATTGAATCTATGGATTTGTTAAGACTTTTTGAAACTAAATTTCTTGTTTTAGTATTTTAATTAAAAAAAATAGATTTTACGGGAGCTAGAAGCCTAAAAATATTAAACGCCATCTTCGGCCTCGTTCATGAAAATATTGTCTGATGTTAAATCGGTCCGCGCCTTGAAAAAGTTTGAAGAATGTGCTAGTGGGTGCACAGGAACGGAACGAAGCAGGGAGCTTGTGAACCGCACAGCGTATTTTCTGGGTCACAAATACGATGTTTTTTAAACAGCATTTTTTTATCCGCTCCTGATTCACCCCAATTTGAATAAATAATTACTCAGAAAAACAATTTTTAGCTTAATTTTCTTTGTATTTGCTCTCCAGCATCAGAAAAATGACACAAAAACATGTTAAAAAACAGAATTTCCATCAAAGTGTGTCTATATTGCTTTAAACCTTAAATATTTTGGTCCAAACACTTCAAGAGTTTAACATATCTTGTAAACCCTGAAAAACTTCTGTTACAGCTAATAATTAAGTTCATATTAATGTTATTGCTATGAACTAAGGTTACTTTGTTTCAGTAAAGGTAAAAACAATTATTTTACTTTGCAAAATTAAAGTGCAGTTCTTGAAATTATCACTTTCTCAGCTGCTGCTTTGTGTGGAATTCTTTTCCCAAACGGGAATTTACTTTCTTCTTAAAAATAAACTAAATGTGTCATTTTTAAGCGGGGCAGAAGCAAATGGTTTGAAGGTTTATCTGTGTCTGCAGTGCAGCATGTGCTGCTGCTGTTTTCTCAGGATTTAACAGTACAGTAACTCTGCTCTGTGGGTACCTTGTGTGCTGGCCTGTGAACTGAGGAATGTCCCGATGACCCTGAAACAACACTGTCAAATAAAGGCACTCATTGTTCTTTGCAACATCCACAGAGGCTTGTTTAATGAAAGTCTGAGGAGTATTTGCAATGAACATTGTCAAACCTTTGAGCTCTCCGCCCCACAGCTAAAGTAAACCTCAGTTTAGTGAGAGCCAAGATTCCACTGAGTGTATCATTATTCCCCGCCATCACTGATGCAAGAGTACCAAACGTCAAAATATTCATCTCGAGCACCAAAAGTACTCGTGTTAGTATCTAAACACTTTTTCACATGTATATAAGCAAAAGTAGGATCACTTTATATAATGGATTGTGTGAAATCCAAAGGTCGCCACACACTGATTGATTCGGAAGTCTCCCACACAATCATCTGTTCCCATATTTGACCAAAATCTAGACGGATCAAATCTTTCAGTTTCTCAAAAGGCCACTAGAGGCGTGTTTCAGAAAGGATCTGTTTTCCATTAACACTTTGAAGTCCCACTCCAGCTCTATATTTTACTATTTTCAAAACATTCCCAGCTGCCTTTTAATTACGAATATGCTGTTTTTAGCCAAACTCAAGTAGGCATCATATTTTCTGCAGAGTGGCGGTAGTTCATCAGAAATTCACCTCCGAGTTGTGGGCCTTAAATGCTTTCATCCATGAGTGTTTCATTTCACATTTAGATACATTTGATTTCTGAAACCTCTGTTAAGCATTTGGACGTGAAACGATCGCCTCACTTGTGCAAAGCTGCAACTCAGCCACTGGCAAAAGGAACGCGCCTCATTTCCTGTTGTGCTTTCAAAGAAGTGAGCAATCAACAGTTCAAGCTTTGAACTCGGAGAGAAAAAGTGTCAGTTGATCTGAGGCCAAATCATTCTGTCAACAGATGCAAAAAATACAAGGAAGAAGCGGCTAAAAGCTGATAGTTTTTTTTTCCTTGTTATAAGTCATTATGGACAGAGCAGGGACAACTAAAGATAAGATACACAAAAACTAGAGAGAATGTAGACTTTATCTTATTAAAATTATAGAAATCCTCTTCATTATCTTAAATATAACACAGTTTATTTGTACTTTCTTTCTCATATTATGAGTTCTAAGCTTTCTGTTTTCTTTTTAAAGCAAATTCATTATTGACATAACAGTTCCCATCAGTTCTGGGGCAGTTCCTGTTTTCCTTTCCCAGAATTAGCAAAACATTAATTTTTAATTTTTTTTTTTTTACTTGCCCTGTCCAACAGCTGAGCAAACAGATGCGGGCTGAGAGCCTCTTGTGTTGGGCAAATTTACTGTCACAACAGGGGTTTATTGAGTATAAACCCCTTTTGTATTTCATGCTAAACTTTATTTATATTGATTATGTTTGTTTTTGTCTTGTTGGACCGGGAAAAAAAAAAAGAGGGTGGTGGAGGAGGGTAAAAGAGGGAGTTTAGAGAAAAAGCAAGAGGGAAGCAACATCCTAAAACAACCAGGTCTAAATAGTAAACTAGAATGGGCGGGGCCTGTCTACACACATTATATACATACCTGTTGGTTGAAGTAGTCTCCACATTTAAACTAGTCAAAATGTACAAAATTCAACTGCAACTACAGCTAACAGACTTAATCATACACACATAAAGCCTTTCACTCTATTAGTGCAAAGGTGAGCTGACACCTGTGCTCAGGTGTGTGTTTATGTTTTTGCTAACGTGGATAATGATGGAATGTACGAAGGGGGAGAGCACCCGGCCATCCCCACGCCAATATTTGTTCAAATATTACTTAAACCATCTCATAAAAATGTATTGGGATTGTTTTATTAATTTAAAATTCTAAAACAATGTTTTCTGTTAAAAATAAAATAAAATAGAACTTAATTTTTACTTTAGAATTTTTGTCAATTATACATTTTTATACATAACAATTGGACGTGATTAGTGTTCTGTCTTATATTTTGCTTTTCTTTAATGGGCTTATTAAAAAAAAAAAGACTATTGCAGTGATTGAAGCTGATTCTATTGTCTATTATGTTAGATTTTTAGCTCATTTTATAATTTTTTTTTTATCTTCATCAACTTAGCTTTTGCCAGTATTTTGAGGGTTTTCACATCAGTAAACGTTTTTCAGCTTTTTTCGTTGTTTGACAATTTGAACAATTATTTCTCATCTCAATTTGTTTTCATACTGAACACAATTTGTTCAGCAAGTTTGTCTATTTGCAATGTTAAGTCGATGTAAAAACACAGAGATGCTGCGACATGATTTGAGTATGAGTGATTTGAGTGGTGGCTGCACATAGCATGACAATGTGCCATGGCAAAAATTCTGATACTTGTGCAGGCTTAAAAACTGGGATTTAGACAAAAGTTGCATCTTGTTAACCAATCAGGTACCCAGCTTTGGCCTGTGAAAGTACATACACACCAGCTGTGTCTATTCAAAATTAAGTGGCCACTTTCAATGAAAAATCTACACAAATGCCTGAGACCAGAATTTGGGGCTTTCATGTCTAGAATGCTCAAGATCGCACTTCGCTACACGTGTTTTTAAGTCTAATAATCAGATAAAACAAAAAAGAAGAAGAACCCCCCCCCCCGCAGCTACCTGTGTGTCCAGTGTGAACACCACCGGCTGGATGTTCGTTCATAAAACCGCACACACCACGTTCTTGAACACACCCCACGGCCGGTGTGGATGCAGCAGATCAAATCAAATTAAACTTGATTTATAAAAAGCTTTGCATACATTTTGTTTACATTGATCTGGAGTCTACAATCTCGAGTCAAAAACCAACATGAAGGAGAATCTGATTGTTCTCCTCCCAAACTTTAATATATTTTTTATTTGCATCAAGACAATAGATTACAAAGTTCTTCCAATTTTATTCTTGTTTTTTTTACTGTCATCAGACTTATAAAATCCATCTGTCAACATCATCCATACATTGTAAATGAGACAAACCGGTCAATGCTTTCATGTAGCGAAGAGGCTTAAAACTTTTAACAGTAGCTCCTCCCACATGCAGCAGGAGCGTCAAATTTATAAGCACATTTTTGATCAAAAGCTAAAACGCCTCATGTCAAGACAAATATGAGGGAGGCAAGTTTGCCACATGAATAGTTTTTGGTGTGAGCACAGCATTAATTATACCAAAGCAATCAAGTATTCCGTAACCAGCCCAGCTGCCAGCATTAAAACATTAATTTTTGCAGAAATTTTTACATTTTTTCTGGTTTCTATCTATTCTAAAAAGCCCAATCTTTTTGTTTCCGTTCAAAACTGAGCTCTGATACCACACACATTTCAGAATAGATGGCCTGTGTGCGTTTGCGCACAAAACAACACAATCAAGATGCTGACAACTTGTTTTACACAAATGCTACAAGAGTCGATGTTTTCGCTAATTAAGTAGTGTTAATTTTTTGTGGGCTGAGTTTGTGTGAGGACAAGCCTTCATTATGTGTCTTTGGGAAAACATTAATACATAATAAGGTACACATCACAGGGGAGATCCGCTGTCTCTGTTCCAGCAGCTTTTTCTCATCCTTATTTAACAGCTTCCTTGCTGACAGAATGTGAAGGGCAAATATGTCACATCTACTCACTCTGTTGTGTGACTCCGCCTGCAGAAGGTTTGTTTTCATTTCATCGCTCATAAAAGTTAGAGGAGGACAAGTTTTCTGCTTGCTACGGGTGACAGTTCTGCAGCAGATAAAGATTTAGCTCTGCAATGAGATCCCTCCCTCTTTACACACAAACACACACACACCTCTCTTGCAATAAAAACTGTGGAGCAGCACACAGCTTAAGCATCTCCCTCTTTTAATAAAGGTCAGATCCCACCATCAGCATGAAACGGGACTGTTTATTTTGCCGTGATGATCAGGAGAAACATCTTAACGCGTTGGTGTAGTCTTAGGGGGCTTCTCTAATGAGCGGGGCTAATTCCTTTTGGTTCCTACTGTGGTTATTGGCGTGACTGATATTTTCATTTGATGCCACCTTTTTTTTTTTTTTTTTTTACAAACTGATATACATGTTGAAACACGAGGATGCAGAGTTCTCCCTCTTAACTTGTATTTTATGGAAGAAAAAAAAAAAAAAGCGCTGCTTCACTCACACTCTAAAGGTGTTCCAGCAACACTTAACATTTCTCAGCTGCTCTTGACAGGATCTTGCTGCTGGTTTTCACACTTCATAAATTGACACAAATGTACAATAATAACAGCTGTGTTTCAGACGCAAGTGTTGGATGATTGTTTAAAACACAATCGAAAAACTGACGTAGATGTATAAAATAAGATGCCAAATACAAATTTCATTTGCTAGAAAAAATAATTTTATCATCAAGAAACCAATTTACTGATTCAATTAAGAAAGCCAACTGCAACAATTATATATGATCTGAGCCAATGTTGTTTTTTGATCATTGTCTTTAAATGAGAACTGGACTTACTTAATTCCGGCTCCAACGAAATTAAGTCAGAGCCGTTTCGCAATGCGAACCATCGACGTGTATTATTTTACTGGACATGTCAAGGTGTTGACGTCACCCATTGAAAATGCCTTACCTCGAGCCCTCGTGATTTTAGGCCAGTGACCGCCAGCGTGGCTTCCTGTTCGTCTGCTGCCACTTTGTAACCTGTAAGAGAGAATGATCTGAGTCACGAATTAGAGAAACTACAGCCCCCAATCATGGGAGAGCTTGTTCAAAGTCCACACCCCTTCCACTGAAAATGTCTCGAATGTGAATCTGTCAATCAAACGTCAGAGGTGTAATTGAGGTATCTGATTGGTCAGTTTAAAACTTGAATAACTTGCAATAAATAAAAGATGTTAGAAATTAAGCTTATAAAGAAGATATCAAGAAGAAGCAAGAATGGTTAATGAAAAATGAAATGACTGAGAAATAACGGTCTATTTCTCAATGGAAGTCTATGGGATTTTGACTTCTTCAAATCAGCAAACACTTTCTGTTTGGATCACAAGAGAGGAGGAGTTGAGATTTCCATTGTTTTCTACAGTCTATGATGTGGACCCCGCCATGTTGGAGCCAGTCATTGTTTATATTGCAACCAAATTCGCCAGTCAGGAGTTTCAACTTGTTGAAAGTCTACACCCTACCACCTGAAAAATCACACAATGTCCTTCTGGCCAAGAAAAAAATTATCATCACCTGACTGCACATTTTTAGAAAACTTGCAAACTAATAAAAGTACGCCCAGAAGATCATCTCGCTATATGCTGGTAACAGTTAATTTTCATTACAATAGAGCTGTGCTAACAGCTTCTACATCCGATTTTGGTAAGTAAAAATGATTTATTCTGATCAGGCGTGTTGGTTATGTAAACGTTTGTTTTGATCGCATAAAGTTTTTTTTTTGGGGCCATGTGCACAGTTCAATTCTAATCCGATCTTTGACCAGATTACAGACATTTTTTACATGTACACAAATCTATTTTGAGAGTAACGCTGCACTCTGTCAAAATGTCTCTGCTTTTTATGAGCTGCAAACAAGGTTTGGTGTTTTGGTAAATGCGCTAACACAGCTAACGTGGCTAGTGTGTCCGCTTAACACAGTCTGACAGTTAGTTGGACTTTTTTATGTCTTGGAAACAAGTGAATGACAGGTGTTGTCAATATTTTAACAAAGTTGATGAAAAGTGTGTCACAAACAAGTCCTAGAGTAGCTATGAGCGTTGTTAATAAAGGCTGAATGACACACGAACTTATCTCTAACCCTTGTCTCAGTTCACATTATAGTTTGGTGGACCTTATAAATGACATAAGTTCAGACATATTGATTCATGGCGTGCTATGTAATCTGCTGCGCCTATAGTGTGAAAACACTGTGCCATCTGATTATGTTTATAACATGAAGAGTTTGCACTACAGAAAAAATATCATGCAAAAAAAATGTATTAGAAAGAGAATGTTTAAAAAAAAAAGTATGAAAGCAAGAATGTTTATTCTATAGAAGTCTATGGGATTTTGGCTTCTTGAAACCAGCAGGTACTTCCTGTTTGGAACATGGGGGGAGGGGTCACTCCGATCAGTTCTCCAATCCAGTCAATGGTTTTAATTTACCATTTTTCATTGTAAGGTCGATGGATGTCATCCGTGTCTTCTTCTATTATCTTTCGATGCAAACTGCAAATGAGTCTGAATACTCGAGAAGTCAATTTTCATCCCATTCTTCCTGTGTGATATGATTTATTCTTGCACGGTAGTCTAATTCATCATGCATATATTGGCAAGAAGCTGAAATAAGGCAGTCATGTATGTAGCACAAATAAATCACAATTTGGAAAACCTGATTCTGGCAGACACCCGCATGAAATTGTCAGATCTGGCAAGCCCAGAATGGTTTAAAAAAAAATTAAAGGAAGCTTCTCAGAGTCCAGGTGCTTTATTACTGGTCTTATTTTGTCTGCCTGGAGCCATGTTTGTTTGGAATGTGCACGAGAGGGCAAAACAACAGGCAGGAATGTGTTTTTTCTTTTTTTTTTTCTCCATTGATAGTCGAGCACCGTAACCCAGCAACCTTCTGTGATGCCTCCAACCAGAAAAAAAAGACCTAACTGGTATGAGCGTGTTTCATGCATGAAAGAAAAAAAAATCAGTTGATTTGCCACAAAGATACCAGGCTTTAGGTGTCTTACTCTGGCTTTTCATTGCAGAGATGCTATCGAGGCAGAGACGGTGAAAAAATAAATCCCATAAAAATAATTTACTACCCAGTTAAAGTCTTGCGCATTATGAGACACAGCGATCGGCTGTTTAATGCTCCAGTTATTAAAACCACTGGCATGTAGGAACAGAAATACACAGACACATTCCACAAATGGGACACAATTCACCGAATGTGCACTTGGAGTCATTTGGACCGCAAACACAGGAAAATTGATTATATATTAACCTAACAAATGAAATGGCTTTGTTATTATTACCTTAAGGGTGTCTTTATTGCTAGATGGAGGAATGTTGATTTCAGCTCATGCACTTTCCACTGTTTGATTTGGCCCTTTTGGCATTCTGATCTCTGATTGCAAATTAACCCCAGAGATACGCTTTTGATCCGTCTGATATTTGGACTGGGAGAAGCAGGAGCAAGGCAAATGCAGCGCATTGACATTCCTCCCCCTATCTAGTAATGAAATTGCTTAGTGCTACTACATCCTTTCAAGCATCACACTGTGCTCGCTCGTATGGATTTAATCCTGTTGAGAGAGGCTGTTGCTGAGGGCATCCGGCACAATGCCAGCGCCAAAGTAATCCATTGAGTATTAAACAAGTTGGCCGTTTTCAGATATAAATAAATGTATCATAGATATTAGATATTAATAATCTGGCATCTGGGTGTTTAAATTCTTGATATGCTAATTCCTCTTTCACCTATATATTACATTCAAATCTATCTGATAAGTGTTTTAAATTTATTTTTTATTTTCAAAGTAGATTTTAAGTCTGCAACTTTCAGAAATAATTCAAATTAAAACCGCCAGCGCAAACCCTCGATGTTATTCACTGACACTATAATCTCAAAAGCCTAGAGTGCTTCATATTTAATTGTCCTGCCCATTTAACACAAAATGGAAAAGGCTAATGGTATTAGAAATCTACATTTAAGGCAGAATAATACTTCGCTCAATTAAACTGAAAGCATAGGAGATAAGACAGGAAATGACATTAACATAATGGCAAAGTATCACATGTCTTTCTGTTGACACAGCAGATAACCTAAAATAAGGGATTATAATATCTAGATTTGATGAGCATCAAATGTCCTCTGCTCCTCTAATGCTGGAGTGTCACTCGTAGGCAAATTGCCCTGATACATCTTCCAGAAGTGCTTCTTTCCTGTGCTCATTTTTTAATGATGAACCAGACCACAGGTTGGGAGTAGTTAGAAGGCAATGTCAACTTAAGTTTAAGGTCAAGCACTGTTTTCTTAACCTACAATCCAATTAAAACAGACCCTCTGTTTTTGCCATATTTAAGTAGTAAATCAAAATGTTTATGAATTAGTGTTATTTTTTTTAATTGTATTGCTGAGTCATCTAATGTAGAAGTACTACACTACTAATGCACTACTTAAAATGTATTCATCCATAGGGGGTTGACCCGAATGTATAGGTTGTCCAGGCCCATGGAGGGTCATAGAGAGGAGGTTCAAATTGGAGGTGTGTCTCAATAAAATTGGAACATACAATTATTGTGTGTCAGATGATATTTGTAAGTCTTATTATGCAAGTTACACACATCCATAGCTCCATTTCCATCATACATATGTGCAAAACTTTATCAAAATTCTAGTAATGTCAAAAAACAACACAATTTTGCAATTACACACTTTCCATAAAATCACAATCAGTGTCCAAGGCACAGCGAACCTGAGTGTGGTAGCCGGTTGTTGGTCACGTGACTTATTTAATTTGAAGAAAGCGTTTCCACTGCAGTTTTGAGAGATATTTCAATTTCCATACACCTCAAAAGCCACTTCCTCTAAATGTAAAACCCATTTTTGATAAATGCAAGTTTTTTTTTAATTGATTTGTTTGCATTTTGGTGAATTTATTATCGCAAATCCAAACATGTAAAGCCTTTTATTCTGTCGCATATACTTTTAGTGTAAAGGTGAGCTGACACCTAAGCTCAGGTGAGTGTTTGTTTTGCTAAGATGGATGACAATGGAATGTACAAAGGGGGAAGGTGCCCGGCCATCCCCACATCCAGATCCCCTGCCGAAGCGGCAGCCAGGACCCTCCAAAACCCGCCACGGGGCCGCCGGGGGAATCCCGCCGCAGCGGTCCCCCACGCCAGGGAGTGGGAAGGCACAGGGGCACAGAGAGTGCAGGGCCCAGCTCAGCCAGAAGAGCAGCCCCCCCACCGCACCAGGAGGACCGGCGCGAGGCCCCACCCCCAAAGAGCCCCCCAACCCCGGACGAGCAACCCACCACCACCCAGCAGTACCGAGCAACTCCCCGCCCCACCCCTAGTTTGAGCCAGGGCCCCCCAAGGGAGATCCGCCCCATGCTCCAGATATCCGCCCGCCCCGCCGCGAGAGGCCCAGGGGGGAGCGAAACAGGGGCTGCCCACCCCCGCCCAGGAGAGGGACACCCAGGAGAAGCGGGGGCCCCGGAGGAGTGATGTAAACAAGGCCCGACCAGGCTCTACCACTTATGGAATTTTTGGAGAGGACTAATTCTCGAGAACAAAGACCAGAACCCGACCCACCAAGACCTGGACACCCCCAGGCTCTGATTTAATTGGATTCCCTGCTAGATCTTAAATCGTGGGGATCCTTCTCCTTGTTGGACAGGACAAGTTAAAAAAAAAAAAGAAAAGAAAACTGGAAACTGAATTGGCTTCATTTTGCTGGAGGTGGATGTTAGACATTTTCTATGGTGACCTCACTTTCACTCGGTCCAGTTTTCTTATACAGCCAATGATGCAAAGCCAATCAGAAAGTGACACTAACTCTCAAATTATCATAGGAAGCTGGTGGCAAAATACAGTAACTCTAATTCTAAGTTGAAAAAGTCAAACTCCTCATAGTTAACAAACTCATTAATACTTTATTGCTTTACTTAAATGGTAATGTATAAATCCAGGCATAATTAATTTGAAAAGCTATAGTAAAAATGTTGACGCTGTCCAGCAGTCTGTGGTAGTTAGAACCAACGTAACGGCAGAAAAGATGGAAAAAGACCCTGAAGTCTGGACACTGGCGGTGGACATTGAGCAGATGATGGTCGGTGAATGTTTTTGGAGTTGATCCAGGAGGGGAGTCTGTACCACACAGCCTGAAGGACAGAGAGAAAAACAATGGGGACATTTAAATGAGATAATTGCTAATTGGCCTGCTGAAAGGAAGATAAATTCATATCAGCCCAAAGCAGTAAGGATAATTATGAGTGATTGTGAATTGACTATATAGAAGTATGGAATAGAAGGATAGATGAAGTAGAATAAAGAAATGAACTGAAAGTTTGGATACAATTCTATCTGATTAAAGTTATCCTAAAGTTTATTTAACGTTCAGTCCTTTAGGACGTGAAGAGTTCATTTTTGAAGGGTAATATACATTTTGTTACATCGTGTGGTTGGATAGTTCTCATTATCTTCAACACCACTAAACTGTAGAATGCCACAGGGCTCTAGTTTAGTCCCACCCTGTTTTACTTTTTACTGCCACCAAGGTCTGTTTTTGGAAAGTATAAAAATCCATCTGCCTTTGAAAAAATTAAGTAACTATTTTTCTATCCAAATGTGCCTGAAGGATGTGCAGTCATGGATGAAAGTAAATGTCATAAAATGAACAAAAATACAACTCATTCTGTTCTATTTGGACAACAGGGATTTTGAGATGGCCTTGAACATGCCATTGACCCACTTTCCTCCACTATAAATTTAATTTTAGAGTTCTAGGTTGACATAATGATCATTTTAGGACAGGTTTCTTCCACTTAGAACTCCTTTAGTGGGCAAATGCTTACATCATTCATTTATTCAAATGCATCCTTTTGTACTTCCCCTTGGGACTACTACAAATTTTTGTCTTTTAATTATCTTTGCTTTGTTGTGAACAGATGTTCCAAAATACAGTAAAATAATGTGTTTAAAACACACACACACACAGTGGTTTCCTGTTAGTTACAGAATCAATTTAAACACATTTTGAGTTTTGAATTTTTAACGGTTTCACACCCTCTGAATAACGTTTTGCCAGGGCACCATCCAGCTCAGGGCCGGTCGTCATCCATGATTGTTGTCATGATAGATTGGTAAGAGTTGCAGTAAAGTTGCAGGGTGTGCAACAAATCGCAGGGTTTGCTTGAATTTGGGTTAATAGTTGTGATCGCAGCATCGCAAAATCCTGGAGGGACTGATATACTGACACATAGTTAAGGACGCCTCACCAAAAAAATAATTACATTTTGGGTGTCCCCAACTTAACGGTTTGAGACGTACTGGCTGTTCCAATTGAATTAAGGTTCCCCAACCTTCAGTACCAGACATGAGACGGGAACCACAGAGATCTGGTCATTTTGTTAGATGCGGTAACGGACACAAACCGAGGTCAGGACACGTACCGCATCCGTATTCGTGTTTGGTACTGCATCCAGAAGAACGACCGGACCAAACCTCGGGATGAATCCAGCACTCTAGCCCGGTCTAGCCCGTGTGTGCACCGCCTCCAGAGCTGATACCATTTCTAATTCAGGTACTGATCCGCGTCCAGTACCTCGACTCTAGCCTGGTCCTCTTCTAGTACCGCATCTAGAACGGTACAGTGTCTGATGCTGGTACCAATTTGCGTCCGATAGCGGACACGGTTGGGTACCCTAATCTTAACCCGGTACTGGATTAAGTTTCAGGAAGCATCTGGTACTGCTACCCTTTCCCTGTCCGTGTATGGTGCCAGTACCATAACCCTAGCACGGTCCGCATCCGGTACAGCATCCCAAACCAGTACTTATCCACGTATGGTACCAGGCCATGGTTCTGGTACCAATCCTTGTCTGGTACCCAGTTAGTTATCACAATAGGTTTGAGGCCTGGAAGTTTAGGAGCCTTGCTTTAATTGGAACAGCCAACACAAAAAAAAAAAAGTTGGGGGCACCCAAGACACCCAAAAACAACAATTTTTGATACCTAGGAGTCCTTAGCTGTTGGGAATGAGAATGTTAGGAATGAGAATGGGTTGCAGAAACATGTCAGAAGACAAAAAGGAGATCTTATTTTACTGCAACAAAATCCTTGGAACATCTGTTACACAGAAGAAAAAGAATAATTTAGTTACTGCAGAGGTGACATCTTAAGCAAACACAAAAACACACATCTGTTAAAAGACTGAAGAGATTCAGTAAGCACACTTAAATCTCTGTTTTAAAGCCTTTTTTTAATTGTTTTATGGCATAGCATAACAAGAGCAAAAAAATACATTTTGCTATAGTGGTATCATCACTTTTAGGCCAGCCACATGGAGCTTCTAATAAAACAATATTTGTCCAAGAAAGTATCATCTTTCCAAACAGTTTACCCCGAAGGTGCTCTCTCTCGCACGAGGCAGTCGAGCCCTTAAGTCCCAGGTTCCAGCTGAAGCTGCCACAATTCAGTCTTCTACAGGCACAGCACATCCCCCAACTCCCCACTGCCAGATCATGGCTTGTCCTTGACATTTCCAAGATGCTCCCAGAGGTCTGGCAATAACACTCTGGCTCACCTTCCAATTTACATCCTCAAGAACCAAGTGTTCACTGCATGGCTAATGTGCTTGTTGTCACTTTTAAATGAAAATCATTGATATTTATCGGTCTGGGAGTGGTCAGGGTGGTTTTGATTTATTTTTGCTTTGTCACAGCAAAATAATAAATCAATAAATTACATATATTTGGATTTGTATTTAATAATTCAAATGGTAAAAAATAGACAACAAACCACAACTTGATTGATGAGCTCTATTTTAGCTGAAATGCAGATCTACAATATCTGCTTTCAAGTCCTGTCCATGCGGCCTGATCAGGCAAACAGTTCATGATGTACGCTTGGGGAGATTTTGCTTCCTTTTGAAGTGGCTCCCTGTGTCCGTTGGATGTAATGGAAAGGGTAATTTTTGGGCACAAAAATATGTGTTTCTGAGTAATGCTTCAAAGACACACTTCAATGAAAATTATTTCTTTGGTATTGTTTTTTTAAGAGGTTTTGTAGCATTTTTATCACGATGGGGGACATATGTAAAGAAAATTAAGATTAAAACGTTTTAAATCCGACAAAAAAGCAGTTTGAAAAAGATTGTAATTATTACGTAGAAAATACAATCCACAGGATACAAGCTCCCTGCTCCTTTCCATTCTGATGCATCCACTTGCAGAGAAATATCCATTAATATCTTCTTTAACCTCATCCAAGCTGAGATCTGGTTCGAGATTGTCTAACTCTGATATTGCTTGCCAACCAGTAATGTTAGGCTGGGGGTGTGAGGAGCTGTAAGCTAGCAGGAGAGAGTTGAAACTCTGCGCCAACAGTCCTGCCCACAAGTCAGAGGTGAATTTTTGATGAAATACTTCTGCAGACCCTGTCCCAGTAATGCTACGATTGCAAATGCAACTCCCACTGCGCCATGGGTAGGCATCGGTAGAATTCGTAAATGTTGATGTGGTGATGAATGTAGACAGCGGCTGTCAGATGTGCAGAATTGCCCGCTTTTTAAATGCCCACCAACTTACTGGCGGTTGGCAGTTGGTGGCGCTTTATACGGACGGCCGCCATCTAGAGACATTTACACATTGTCCAGTCAGAGTTGCTGCTGACTGGCGATTCTGGCTGCCCAGCTCCCCGATTTCATAATGGCTTCATCCCTGCCCATCACTGGACTGCCATCATGAGACCTCAAAATGTACCCGCGCGGCCACTGACCAATGTCAACTCTTAGAGAAAAATTGTCCAGTCGGCGTAATGTTGTAACTTTTTCTAAAAACCTCCGGGGCCACCGTAGAGTGTCTAAAAATGCAACTACTGCCTCCCAATTACAAATGTTGCTTCACAGCCAACTACCCAATTTTGCTAAAAATTGGGTTTAATTAGATTGCTATGCAATGGCCTTATGGTATATCTGACTATGAAGGTCCACTATCGGTTAGCAAGACGAAGGGGATTTTGTTTGAAAGTTGTTTTATTCCTTTTTCTTTAAATAATGAGCAGGGATTCTTTGTCTACAAAAATAATAATTTAGGCCCAACAAAAAGAAAAATAAACTAACAAATGTAAAGCAAAGGGGACTGAACTGATCCAAAGAACCCACCACTGGTTAACATTCTGGGGAAGCTTTATTGGTACAGTCAGGTCCATATCGCGCACAAAGGGGAGCCAGTAACCAAACATTTTAATCAATGTGTCTAAAAGAAAAAAAAATGTAAAGCGATGAATAAAATTATCTACTGCATAATTTAAATCTCCATCATTAACAAAATAAATCCCTTTAAACCTAACAAAAGCATGTCGATAATGGAAGACTGGCATCCCCGCAGTGGTTTGCCCCAGTCGTCTTGATTATTAATTATCATCACCTGCAGTGAAACGTTTAAAAAAAATCCAAG
Source organism: Oryzias javanicus (assembly GCA_003999625.1). NCBI lineage: Eukaryota > Metazoa > Chordata > Actinopteri > Beloniformes > Adrianichthyidae > Oryzias > Oryzias javanicus. The sequence continues at coordinate 30,004,109 of CM012449.1, read as the reverse complement.
TCAATAAAGTTTTTTACACTTAAAACAAAATACAGTTTTAAAAACATTACTTGACAAATTACTTAAATATAAGAACGCACTGGTATTTGGTACATTGTAACCCAAAATTCCACTGATGACCTGATGAATATCTTTCCAAAAAGAACTAATTACAGGGCAGAGCCAAAAAATATGAGAGTGATCCGGATTAATTATTCCACATTTTCTCCAACATAATTGTGGTGTTGAGGAGTATTTGCTTTTGATTTTAGGTGTTACAAAAAATCTGATTATGTTTTTTTCCAACAGTGTAATCTCCAGTGTTGTGAGGAAGTGGAGCTGTGCTGTGTTTGCCAGATCTGAACCCATTCCTCTTCTGATATATTTACACCAAGTTCCCTTTCCCATTTCTGTTTGATATACATGGTGTTTTTGCCTTTTATTTCCATTAGTTTTTTTATACAGGGTTGATATAATTCTGTGTTTCTTTGAGTTATAGTGTCAGAAATACCTGGACAATACCATGATCGAAATTAGATTTAGCTCTTATTTTCTTTATCAAAAATAATCTCTTATTTGCAGAAACCTAAAATGATCATTATTACTCAGATTGTATTTTTTTTTCATATTTTCAAACTCAAAAACTCTCCATTACTTATTAATGTGCATTTGCAGTTATACCTTTTGACTCCATTCTTTAAACTTTTTATCATGAAGACCTGGTTTTAAAGTCTTTATCAAACCCCCACGCAGTATTTGACCTCATTTTCTAATTTATATTTTTTCACAATTCTAAACCAAATTGCATTTGTAAATTGTGAACCGTTCTCATTTCGTTAAGAATGTTTGAAGCATTCCGTCTATCTCCCATAAAACTATGAATTTTCCTTCCCTGTATAAATTGTTCTATGTTTTTTCCATTTGGATATAAAATTGTTCATCACCAAAACAAATTATAGGTCTAAGCTGTGCTGCATGAAATATTCTCTTAAATTTGGTAATGCCATCCCTCCTTTTTTGTTTACTTATTTGTAAAGTCTCTTAATTTAATTCTGGGTCTGCGTCCGTTCCAAATGTATCTAGAAATTATGTTTATCCCACAATCTATATTGTTTCTCTGGTATTTCAACCGGAAGTGATTGAAATAAATACAGGAGTCGAGGTAGAATGTTCATCTTTATCGTCTCTATCCTTGAGGCCATATCCAACGAGAAGATGTTCCACTTGACGAAATCAGTCCTGATTTCTTGTTTTATTTTAGTATAGTTGGCCTCGTATAGATCTCCAAAAGTCTTTGTTAATGTTACACAAACGAGATATTTCATACTGTTTCTTTTCCAGTTCAGATTGTAAGTTAGTTGTACTTCTCTAGATGGTGAAAAAATTAAATGCCAGAATTTGTGTTTTTTGGTCAAGTTAAGTTTGTAACACAGAACAGAAAGCCAAAAACTTCCAGTTGTTTAAATTAAAGTAGGGATTCCCTGTTTCTGGTTCTTCTAAAAAAACATATCACATCATCGGCAAAAAGCCCGATAATGTGGTCTTCTTCCCCAATCCTGACTCCTCTGAGGTCTTGGTTTTCCCTGATTGCTTGAGCCAAAGGTTCAATAAATAATGCAAAAAGGGTTGGAGACAGGCTGCAGCCTTGCCTTGTAGATCGTTCTAATGTTATTGTTTTAGTAAGACTGCCATTTATTTTAATTCTTGCAACTGGGTTTTGGTAAAGTGTTTTAATACAATTTACAGCCTTTTGATTGAAGCCAAATTTTTCAAGTGTTAGATATAAAAAGGACCAATTGACACAGTCAAATGCTTTTTCTGCATCAAGACTAATGAGAACTGCGCTTATATTGTTTCTTTGAATATGGTCAATAATGTGTAGGGTTCTTCTTATGTTATCTTGGGTTTGACGTCCTTTGATGAAGCCTGTCTGATCTTCATCAATTATGTCACTAGTAAAGTATTCGTATCTTTTAGAGATAATAGAGGTGTAAAGTTTATAATCCACATTGAGCAAAGATATAGGGCGGTAGTCCGAACAGGTTTGACTCTCATTTTTTGGGAATCACTGTTATCACTGCTTCTTTCCATGATGAGGTATCTCTCCATACTGCAGAGTGTAATTAAATGACTTTTCAAGAAATGGTATAAGGAGTTCACTAAAAGTTTTATACCATTCTGATGGTAGACCATCACTGCCGGGAGATTTGTTAGATTTAAGTCTCCCCAGTGCTCTCTCTATTTCCAGTTTTGTAATTGGTGAGGTTAGAGTGTCATTTTGCATTCTCCCAATGTTGGTAGATCTAGTTTTTCAAGAAAAGCTTTCATTTGATTTCTATCAGCGCAGTTTGGTTGATTATACAGTTTTCTATAATAATTTACAAATGTATTTTCAATTTCCTCAGGATCTTTAATGAACTGATTAGTATCTAGGTCTTTAATCTTATGAATTGTTCTATCAACTTGCTGTTTTTTTAATTTCTTTGCCAGTAATTTACTTGCTCGCGGGCCCACTTCATTATAAGAATGCTTTAAAAATCTAGTCTTTTTTTCCACATCTTCTATTAGTTTTTTATCTAAATTATCCCGTATTTCCTTAATTTTTGGAAGAAGCGAGCGATCTCGTGTAGCTTTATGTTGTTGTTCAATTTCGAATAACTCTTTTTTATTCTGTTCATATGCCATTTCTTTTGCTTTCTTATGAGCCGCTGTCTTTGCTATGAGTTTTCCCCTCATAACTGCCTTAAGTGCATCCCAAAGAATAACAGGTGTGACTTCTCCATTATCATTATCTTCCTTATAAAGAATGATATCCTTTTTCAATTCTTCAACTATTGTTCCATTGTTCAATAGTCCTGTATTTAATCTCCATAATGTTTCCTTCATTCGTCCACTCAGCCCAACTTCGATAGATCTCCATAATCTGAAATATCTGCTCCTGTGCTCCTTTCTAATTATCTGAAATAACACTTCCTCCTTGTTTATAAAAAAAATAATCAATTCTTTGAATATATATTGGCCGTTTTGCCTGTAATGTGTTTTAACTTGTTATTAAGAGATAAGATATAATCAATTCTTGAATAACCTGATTATTGTGTTTTTTTATTATTTGTTAACCGCTTTGTTTTTTTTTCTTGTTTGTTGTATCCAACTCACTATTTAAAAAATTAAAATCACCCCACACATTATATAGCAAATTCATTTAAGAGTAGTATCAAATTATTAAAAAACTGAGTTTTGGTTCCCTGGGTAGATTTTAATTAAAGTTAACCATTTCGTGTTATTTTATTTCGTTTTCCAACCTTCCTTTCACAAGTACAAATCTCCCCTTCTTTATCTGAAATGTGCTTATCATATTCAAATTTTACTGTAGTAGGGATAAGTATAACTACACCTCTTTTGCACCCAGTTTGAAATGAGCTGCAGAAAAGTTTAGAATACCCAAATTTTTTTAGGTTCTCACTCTTTTGTCTGGACAAGTGAGTTTCCTGGAGATACAGGATTTGTGTTTGTCTTTCTTGAACTTTGTCATTATTTTCTTTCGTTTCATTGGGTTATTTAAACCATTAACATTTAGTGACAAGATCTTAATTATATTTTCTACATGGATATTTTATTATATGTATGGCAATCCAGCTCCGAACACAAACTCAAATATTTTACCACAAACACAAAAAAACACATAACAGAAAGACTTCCACAGATATGATGTACATATACATCTTTTGTGGTCCCTGTTGGTGGGTGGAGGGTAAAAGGCCAATTTCTGCTTGGGCCCTCCCTAGTGAAAGATAAAAACTCAATATACACTAGAATTGTCCAACATTTTTGCCTATTAACATAGATCACTCCTTTTCGGCATTAACTCAATAAATGAAGTCTGTATGGAGTCCGTATTCTAATAGGCCAAGTCTCTTCCCCCATCTCCTTTCTTCCCTTCTTTCCCCCTCCCTCTCCCTCCCCTTTAGACTTTATTTGTATTTCTTTTTTTCTTTTTTCCCCTCCTCCTCCCTCCCCCTCTCCCCTCTCCTTCGCTCCCTCCTTTCCCTTACTTGTCTTTGCTGTCCCTGCATTGTCAATCATTGTCCTTTCGGGGAAGAACAAACAAACGAAGAGAAAGAAAAAAAAAAAAAAAAAAGAGAGAGAGAGAGAAATAAAAAAGAAAGAAAAACAACTTGGATCACCCGATTTATCCTCTTCACTCTGAAGTTCCTCTCTTCTCCGTCATCCCCTCCTTGACGCGTTGCGACGCTTTGTGCCGTTTCCATGGTGATGCCCCTCCAGCCGCTCCGCCGCTGCTGCTGCGCTGGTATTCGCTGTTGTCGTCATCTTGACTTTGATCCCCCGCCGATTCAGTCCCGCGCTGCCTCCTCTGCTGTCTCGTAGATCCTCAAGCCAGAGTCCCAGTGCACTCGTATCTTTGTGTACGGAGTCTGGAACCGAATCCCTTTTCTTTTAGCGCAGCTTTTACCGGGCCGTATGCTTTACGTCTCTCCATGATTTCAGATGCGTAGTCATTGTCGAAATACAGTCGTCTGCCATCCATTTGTATCTTCTGCAGCCACGCTTTACGTAGAATCAGTTCTTTAACATGGAACTGAAGAAAGTTTACTATTATTGATCTGGGCGTGGCCTTGTCAGCAGGTTTGGGAAGCAGCGCTCTGTGAGCTCGCTGGATTTGAAGCTGCGTTCCCTCTGGCAGAGACAGGTGCTTGTTGAATAAATCTTTCACAAAATCAATAACAGATCCCGCCTCTTTTCTTCGGGTACTCCATAAATCCGAATGTTATTTCTTCTGGAGCGACTTTCTAGATCGACGATTTTGTCTCGCATTTTCGTGTTTCTTTCAACACCATCAGCAGCGTTTCTTCATCTCCGAGCAAACCGACTCCAGATCAGTTATTCGCGTTTGCGCCTCCGCGATCTCCGTACCTTGACTTTGCAGTTTTTGGAGAAGCTCTTCTTTAAAATCCGCGAGGTCTTCCTTCATACTCTTCTTAACTTCATTCTTAAATTCACCAAGCTCTTGTTTTATATCTCGTTTGAAATCCTTCAACTCTTTTGAAAATGAAGAGAGTGCTTGGAGCAGGGCCTGTTGGTCGAGGCTGGCTTCTGCGGCCTCTGGGAACATGGTTTCTTCTCCGAAAAATGTCTCGTTCTCTTGGTTCTGTTGCGTTTTTCCAGTGTTTTTCCGACTCCTTGTCGATTTGCCTCCTGGCATACTCAGTTTGAAAATGTTTTGATTTTTAATTTATCAATATGAGGCTGTTCTCTCCGCCGAACAGTCGGAGCTCACCACTTTACGTCCATCTTGGTTTCAGCCGGAAATCTCTATCACTCTCTTTTAAAAGTGATAAGTATTTAATTAAAATCCTCCTAGCTGCCTGTAAAAAAACAATTACAAAAAAATGGTATAAGACAGACCCACCAACAAAACCAGGAAGGAGGAAATATAAAGGAAATATATAAGATGGAAATGTTAACCATAAGATTAAAACAGAAGAAGAACTTTTTATGAAAAGATGAAGAAATGGATTACATATATAACACAAGAACATAATATATACAGAACATGTAAAAAACCTGTAGAGTCAAGGCAATCTGATGTGTGGGTATAAGGTTTTTTTTTTTTTTTGTTTTTTTTTGTTTTTGTTTCTTCAGTTTTAGTTATTGGTTGGTGTTTTGTATTTTTATTATTGATTTATTTATTGCCACAATAATCTGTTTACAAGGTTTGTCTTTCTTTGTATGTTTTCTTAAATGTGTTATAAAAAGGAAAAAAATAAAAAAGAAAGTAATAAAAAAAATGCACAAAATGTTCATAGCTTTCCTGTTAAGAACCAACCGATGCAGAGGTGGGGGTAGGTGGAGTCTAGGAAGACAGGTCTCTGGTTGAGGGCTTGAATGGCGTGTGGGAAGAAGCTCCTCCTCTTCCTCTCTGTTTTGGCCTTCAGGGCACTGAAATGGACCTTATCATCTACTCTTGTTATTCCTGTCTGTCCTCAATGGATGTAGAAATACAGAGAAGTAAATCCTTCTCTGCTGACTCAGAATATCAATGTAACCAGAACAAAAGCCTTCAGTCTATTCAAGGAAGATCAAACTGAACTAAAATGTGAATTAATAAAACAAAATACAGATATGTTTTTTTTTTTGTGTGTGTGTATGCTTCAATAATGAAAAAGTATGCAAAAAAATTCTAACACCTAATTGATGGAGAGTGGTTCATCCACCACATTTTTTTTATTTTGTCTAAGAAACGATAATAATTAAAATACATCTGGAGAAATGGATCAAAAGATGATTGGAGTTGCATTAAAAAAAAAATGGGGTTTGTTCGAATGGAGATCAGATCGGTCTTTTGAACCTACACCACTGAGTTATGACGTGTAGATAAATGTAACACAGATGTGTCACTGCCAGACCCATTCTTTATTGCGCAAACTGACCGCACATGAAGCACCCTTTAAATCAGGCGGAGAGTCGTGTCATTGGCGACAAAGCCTCCCTCAAGTGGCTCTACCGGCCTGATGTCATCTGATCCCCACAGAAGAAAGTCCATCCGGAGGAAATTCAGAAGCGCTTTAATGGAACCTTTTTGAACCACTCACCTGCAAAGATTGAGCATTGACTCTAATTGTGACAGTATATCGTATCATATTGGTTTATGTCTGGAATTTAAAGCAAAAGTGGGTGACTCATGACACTGGAGGGGTCAGCAACATGTCAAAACCAGTTTAAACTAAGATGCATCAAAAACTTCACCTGTAAAGATGCTTCATCTGTAGAGCTGTGTCATATTTCTGCAAGATTTGATAGAACTCGTGTTTCACGACTCCTGAAAAAATCTCCTATTTCTTACAGCAGGACCTCCGTATGCCAGGAGCTTTATCTTTCTCTATTGTAACCCTCTTTATCCCTCACAGTAACACGTTGTTCATTATAGTCCATGTATCTTCATTTGACTGGAGGTGGAAGAATCTGTCATAATTCCTTGTGTGACACATTTTGTTGAACACATTAGTTATTTCTCCCCTTTTTTGTGTGTGATTTTTGTCTTTCTGAGGCCATCAGGAGTTACAATAACTTGAATAAAATCTTTCAGTCAGGCTGACATTTTATTTTTCCTCTACTTTTCTTTCGTTTCTGTTCCAGATTCAGAATGCAGATGATGTCCTGATCACGCCTTTGGAGAAATTTCGGAAAGACCAGATTGGAGCAGCAAAGGTAAGAGACCCCTGTGATCATTACAAATTACCAGTATACTATTTTTTTGAATGATTTATATTTTAAAGAAACCCTTTCTGAACATAATTTTATTTGTTGTTTATACCATGTCTTTCTGACATTTTTTCTGATGCTAGAGGACATATATTAACAAATATCAGCTCAAAGTTGCATATATCTGAGTATTTATTCAAATCATTGTAAATCAGGAGCAGATGAAAAAGAGCCCATTTGTGGTGTAGAAACTTTGCTGGATGGCCCACGAGTCTTCTCCTATGCTTGATTCTGATGCAACCACTAATAGACTAATAGATCCATGTACGTCTTCGTTTTCCTCATCTGAATTGGTATCTGGCTCAAAACTAAAGGGCTGGATAGCTCCAATATAGATAACCATACACCATTTTTTGTTCCTGGTTATACCATTTATGTTTATGCAGAAAATTATTGTATCATTTGATTTGTGTGTGTGTAATACTTGATTTATACTGTAACTCTTACAATACATTTTGTGTGTAACTTTATGTATTTGCAATTGTGTATAGACATGCACAAAAATGATAAAATACAAAAAATACAAACTAAATCCATACATGTACAACTTTAAATAACAGCAGCTTGAATTCCCCCTCAGATGAAAATCAAGTTTTTTTTAGTTAAAAACAAATGGGGCTGCTCTGCTCAGCTCAGCTCCAAAAGCCACGCCCCCTCAGAGGAGATTTTGGAAACAGAGGCTTCAGATCAACATGAAAAATGGCTTTTTAAGACATTTAGGTTGTGGAATTCTGGTATAAAAACTTCATAAGCATAACTAAAACACTACTAGGAATGTTTTTTTTTAAATGGGGACTTAAAAACTAACCACACACAAAAATCTTTAAAAGTACACATGAATCACCTGATATACCAACTCACAAAACCGCATTTACGCACAAATCTGATGTGAGACTCTTTTCATGTCTCCAGTTCGTGTGTAAATGATGATGCAAAGAATGCTGGGTCATCAGAGTTTCTAAACACAATGAAAAATATCTGGTCTTGACTACTTTTTAAACTGTTGAAAAAATATCTGGTGAAAACCTTGACCATAGTTTACACACCACTTTCAAGAAACTAATAAAATGAAGAAACCAGTGTTTTTACGTCAGATAATTGATACAAAAAAAGGCTAAATATGTGTTTAGGCACGATACACACAAACTGTACAAGAAACCTAATAAAATGAACTGAAACCAGTGTTTTTTTTTTGCTCGTCAGATTTCTGAAGTGTGTCTAAATGGCTCAGATATTACAGTAATGTCATAAATGTCTGTGTTATTAGTTTTTCACATTTTTACTGTGATGCAAACTGATTCACATTTTTTTGTTTATTTTTCATTTTGTTTAAAAAAAAAATAAGAGATTCATCCCCAGCATCAGCAGCGGGCTTTTAGCTGGTTTTGTAATCAGGGAAACTCGAGCTTGTCTCACTTCCCGGACGATCCGAGTTGTGCGCGGTGTTGCTTGTCATCACGCTCACAGGGGACACGTTGTTGAGCTGCAGATGACTGTACAGAACTGTGTGGGTTTGAAGCTACAAGCCACACTTTCATTTCTGGCCAACACAAAGGCAAAAATGAAAGTACAGCAGCTTGTTTGTGGTCACTCCCTCAGTGAGATCACACATGAGCAAGCTGGGAGGACTCTACACAGCTCACCCACCGAGTTTCCACCCTCTGCATTGACTCATTTGCACTTCCTAACATAGCCGTTACCCCTGTGACGGACCTCTCTGTCTCGGACTCCCTGATTTGATTTATTTTACATGACTTGACAGCCACTGGTCTGCCGAAATACTCATCTTGATGCACTTCATTTGTCCCTTCACAAGCCAACCAGCAACATAATGGAACCATTCCTCTTCTCTGTGCTGAGGTGTGAACATTATCTCCTTGTCTGGTCAGACTGAATAACCGCTTCATGCCTCACCCATCACACATACCCACCATAAAGAAATAGCGCATTGCTGTCATTTCCTTTTTACCCTCCACTACATCAACATGCCCCGTGTTATTCCAGTGACTGTCTGTGTTTATAAAATGGTTTCTTAAAAGCCACAGCCCCCCCGCCCCCTCCCCCATCACTCCCACTACCTCTTATTTCCTCCAACCACTTCCTACTAATGGTTCTGTCCTCCTACAGCCCCCACACTAAACATTAACCCAACAGGAGTGAGATGAAAGACCGGCATCACGAGTGGCTGAGTACCTCTCCGCAGTTCTGGGAATCTAGAAAAATCTACGGGCCGACTGGACTGACCCTTCCAGTTCTTTTACTCTGTGATGTCTGAGGACGGATCACATGAACTGACTTGGAGCTTTTGCCATATATGGGCATTCTAGGAATAAGCTCAGTGAGATTATGTACCAGTGTATCGACTTCACAGACACAAACGTCCGTGGCCAAGACGCACCAACGGACTGCAGCTATTGAAAACAGATTAGGCTGGAAAAATCATTTTGGAAGAAATTCCTTTTAACTTTTCACAATCAGAATCTGCAGCACTCAGAAATAAAGCTCAAACAATTTTGTGTCTTGACTGTGTTGATGGGGAAGTAGGCCTCAAATTGTTGTTGTGGGTCTCTTTTTCGTTTAAGTATTGCTTTTATTTTAGTTTTTCTCTTGCAATCAAAGCAGTCAAGTATGTTTGAATGGCACTCTCCTAAAAAAAAAAAAAAAAAAGTTCCCATCTTGTATAAAAGTTCTGCTGTTTCTGGGTTTACACCCTACATGTATTCTGGTACATTTGTTTATTCATCCCCAAGTGTCGAGGTTTCTTCTTTAAGGTCTCAAAATTGAAGCAAACTCTTGTAGGACTCTTGGAAAAGTACCAGAGGGGTGTCGAACCGGTGGGTGGTATTCTTCCTGTCTGAACATTTGACACCAGTACTCCGTTCAAGTATGTTCTTTAATGTCGAGAGCACCGTAGGTGTCCACCACAAGCCGCTTTCTTTAAAAATGAATGCAAACAGAAAAAGACGGATGGCCGCCGATACTCTGAAGTTTGCTACACGTGTTCTGAGGACTTCTGGAGCCTGATTGAAAAAAGTTTCTGTGCCTCCTGGAGCAAAACTGTGTTCTGCACGCATGCAGAAGTTTGAGTCCAATTGAATTTTTAATCACTATTTTCTGCCCACTGTGTGTTCAGAAATAAGTACATCACATATGAGAAGAATTAACTGCAAAGAAAACTACTATTTTACTAATTCCCAAATGAAACTGTCATAGGTTGAGTAAAAAAATTATGGATTCCAAAATAATAACTAAAAAAATATTATTGGTAGATAGGTCCCTGAACCACAATCGAGGAAAAGTTTACAGACAAAAAATAATTATTACAACTTTAAACCACATAAATTAACAAGAAAAAGTTGTAGTTGTTAAATAGTTACGACTTAAAAAGTCATAGGCTAAATGTATTACATTTTTCTTGTAAATTTACATGTCTTAAAGTCGCAAATTTATTATTTTAGATTTCATAAATTTACAAGAAAATAATCACGTAAATTTACGAGACAAGTACCAACATTTTCTGTTCATCAGAGCTGTGCTTGAAGATGAAAGACATGGAGCATCTTGTGAAGCTTTATTTCCAGATTGGTGTCAAAAACAAAGAAACTCTGAACCTTTTGACGACTCAAAACCAAAGTATCAGTAAAGCTGACTTAATAGGGTTAGGTATTGTTAATGCGGAGTTTCATATATAAAGAAGGATTCCAGAGACACACATTTAAAGGGCCACCATCTTATTTACATACCCAGGAGCCCATTCATCACTGCAGGACCAAAGGGGAATGTAAACAGTGTTATATATCCCCCCTTCTCTACATGTAGCGTCCCATTTCAACACAAAACAACGAGGAATTTAAACAGTCTGTTGTGTTCGCAGAAGAACATTGAAAATTCATAAAACTAGTCCTCTTCAGACCGAAGCGCCACACAGAGTTGGAGGAGATCTTGTCTTTGCGTGATGGAAGAAACGACTGGAAGTGGACAGCTGCAGCAGGGATATAGATATGGAACAAATTAAGCCCAAGTCAAAAATAAAGAGTTTTCAAAATAAAAGATCAGAAACAAAATCAGCTAAAACAATTTTAGGGAGAATTTAAATGCAAATTCAGCAAAAAACCTGCTTGCACTACACAAACACAACCAAAACCTGGTTTTGATCTCCCTCTGTCCCCCTGATGGATAACTCCCACGATTCCTATAGAAGCTGATTATTCCATCACATTGAATTACAGTGATCCCTTGCCATACCGCGGTTCACGTTTTGTAACCTCAAGATTTTATGTTTTCCTTTGGGTGCAATTTTGCATGTATTTTTTTTATTTTTTACAGCACGTTGTGAATACATTTCCTCTGTTCCATCTCCTATACAGAATGTGTACAGTTTGCCAAATTTACATCAATCTTTAATCACTAGCAGTGTGACTGAAGTGCCAGACTTATTTAGCTATGAAGGTTTGAGAGACTTTAAACAAGTGAAAAAAATCTGAAAATTTAAATGTCTTAAAAGTGTATCAAGTCTGTAAAGAGTTTAAAAAAAAGCTGATTACTTTGTGGATTTTATTTAGAATGCAAGTCCTGCAATTAAGGAGAGACCAGTATGAGACTATAAGGGGTGTTTGACTGTTGCAATGTTAAAAGGTGAGACACAGGGTAGCTAATTCCAATGCAGACAATGCGTCTGTGTGTTAGCATAAGCTTACAGAGAAAATCTTAATAGCAAAAGCTCAATAGCACAAGTTTAACACAGATAAGTTGTTGCATGTGTTCTTGATCGTGATAATCCAAACACTTCCTAAATTCTTGGAGCAGCAGTTTCTTGTTAGAATGTTTTTTTCTGTCGAAGACTGTAAGGGTGTGTCGTCAGCAGTAAGGCTGACAGGTGGACAGACCTGAGACGACAGAAACAAGAACATCAGCTTGTTGGAAATCCACGGCTCTGCCTCTTGCACAGTACAAACTGGTGACAAGCAGATCATGTGGCACAGCAAGCACAAGGGCACAGGAATGGAAATGACAAGCCACAAACACCCTGCTGCTCAAACTGTTCTTGTGAGTAGTTCTGTCACATTTCACCTAACCTCTGGCTCGGAGGCTGTAACAGAAACCTGATAAAAATACGAGAACAAACATTGAGATTAAAGTACGTTAAAAAGTGTATTTTCTTAACACATTACAGTTATTTACAATTGGCTAATTAGTTAGCAAATAGCTTTTCAAGTGTTCAAGTCGATGCAAAACGATGTGGCAATCAGCCTCTTCCACAGGTTCCAAGTCTTTTTAAGTGTGACAGCTCATCCCCCACAAACGATCGACTGGCCTCAGTCATCTGATTCCCATCAGTAACCGGCAGAAGGGTCTGCTGCTGCACGCACACAAAAAGAAACCACACACACCACTCAAAGGCCGTAACTTGACTAGAAAAATGTGATCAATGACTGTCAGTAAAATCTGTTCGCACTAAATTTACTACAGAATCTCGTCATAAGTACCATATGTCATTGCAGGGTCGCACAGCTGTCGCGTTGCTCTGTCCCACCTTTACCAACACCACCTGTTCTGCCTCAGATCTGGCTCTGGAGGTGTTTTAGCGTGCTAAAGAAACAGAAATCAAGTACCTTACGCTGGGGAATTGGGCATTTGACCCAACCTAGACCAGGGTTCTGCACCTTGTGGCTCCAGAGCCTCATGTGGTTCTTCCACCCCACAGATGTGGCTCTTGGGTTACAGAACATGTAGAAGTTTTCATTTTAAAAGTAACTGTTTAAGTAGTTAAAGTCCCCCATGACAATTTTTTTTTTACCAAAAAGAACGTTCTCAGTAGTGTTTTAATTGTGATTATGACGTTTTTAAAAAAAATCCCACAACCTAAATGTCTTAAAAAGCTATTTTTCATGTTGATCTGAAGCCTTCCTCTGGAAAAAAAAAAAATCCTCTGTGGGGGCGTGGCTTAAATCATCACCCGCTGCTCCACAAAAATGTCTATCAGTTTCGTTTTGGGCTATCTCTTTAATTTAAAAATTTAAAGCAAAACACTGGTAAACATTTATTTACACTTTTACAATTATTAGAATCACTCAGTTTAATTTATGTAAAACTTTTAAACTGCGTGTTAGGTCTCGACAAGAAAATCATCCTAAAATAAAATAAAATCTTATTCCTGCAAAAAGTTTTAAATATTATCTGCAAATATCACAAAATATGTAACACACTCAATAATTAATTCAAAAAGGGTTTTAGTTTTTTTTGTATGGTAACCAAAAATATGTATAGCAAGATGTAAACTATTTTTTTCTTTTCCCTTCAGCTGCTTCCTGTCATTTATCAAAACGCTTAATTTAACTTCCTGTTTTTTTTTCCATGAAATCTTTTTTTTTTTTTTTTTTACTTTCTGTTTTCAAATAGTCCATCTTGAACTGTTTCTGACCCTCCTCAATTCCTTTGGGTTTAATAAAGAAGCTGCTGTAAAAATGTCCCCAAAATAAATCCACCACTTTAGGTTTCGTTAAATAGCACCCTCTTTAACCCTCAAAATCCTTCACAATAAATGTTATGATTAAAAGCATAACACAAGAACTCCCTGCTGACTTAATCATTAAATTTTGATTGAAAGAATATTAGTTTCTGTTTTGAAATGAAATAAATTTAAAGGGTTTGGGGGAACTTTCCTTTAACTTGGTTGTGAGTAGCGCTGGAAAAAAAAAACATTTATACAAACAAAAACTAGTTCTGCATTTCTTTTTTTTTTACCTAAAGGTTAGGTAATGAAAGGAAAGTAAAGGCACCCCTATAGAGTGTCGTAGATCTATATTCATGCCGAGCCTTTCAAAGGCGACTTGTTTTAATGAGCACTTTTCAAAACTAGTGATGGTGACTCCTTCAGTGCCTGCTCAGAAGAACCTCCTGTGACAAAATATTTATGGAGCTTTAATCCAGCCGCGGTCTCAGAGGTGCGTGAAGCTCTCATGGTTTAGACATCAAAAAAATCTGCTGATCCAGAACATTTAAAGCTGGATCTTTTAAGCTAATGGCCAATTTCACTAAAGAAAATCTTTGTAATCTTTATTTTGTTGCATATTTTTTTTTAATCCTCGCTCGGAAATCTTTCTCTGTTTGCTCATTAGTGTGGTAACAATGCAGCCTTCAACGATGTCAGAACTTTCTGTTCTCGTTAAAGTTTTTAGTATATTGTGAGTGAAAATTAAAGTTCATTATGTTAAGTTGATTACTGCTATGAGGTAAGAAAAGTGAGTTCCTCATGGCACACTGCAGGGGACATGCATTTTCTTCTTACATGCTATCACTCCAAACAAATAACCATGAAAAGGCTCATTCTGTTTCATGCAGATTAATGTGTTATGAAAATTAAATTGACTATTATTAAACTTTTGCTTATTTATTTTCTTATGATAGATCACTATTCTTATTCTTTTTTTTTGTACTTATGTTTTATGCACTTTTATTAGCAGTTAAACCAAAATCAAAACGTTGGGGTTATTTAATATTTTTTTTAAGATAAAATACTCACTAGAAATTTGATTCTTGTTTGTGGGAACGGGTGTTAGCGGGGATGATAGCTGCACCAATTTCTCACTATTCCTTTCTTTATAGTCTCTACGGCTAGCTTATAGCAGGGATCCCCAAAATTTTTCAAGTGATGCGCCACATAGTGGTTTTCTTCTCTGATGGAGTCATAGCCTTAAAAAAAAGTGTAAAAATTGCAGGATGCATCTAAACTCAAACATTTAAAGGATGGGAGACACAGACAACAGAAGAATGGAATGAAACATCACACTATGTGGGTCTCACATGGCCACACTGAAAAAAAAAAACAAAAAGGGGAAAATGACGTTAATGGATCTATTTGTTTGCAAGTGCATGCTTCTGAATTGTAGCGGAGAAGGGAGACTTTGCCCCGCCCACGTCAACTGCTGCATCATCAACTTGAGCTTTTTGTAACCACACGTTTTCATCTGCTCCTGATCCAACATAATTTGAATAAATAAATACTCAGAAACGCATTTTCAATCTTAATTTTTTGTTATACATGTTCCATTATTAGAAAAAAAGGAACATGTTAAAAACACTGGAATGGGTCCATTTTACGTGATCAAAGTAAATCAGCTGATTCTAACGTGTTATGCAACACATTACTAGCACAAGTGTTACATAATGGAACACAGCCGCCTTTCTCTGCGACAAAATCAGCTGATTTACGTCGATTGGGGCGACGTTTGAAGAGTTACTTGGATGAAAGCATGTCAACACTGGAGCCAGAGCTCCAGTTTAAAAGGGTTAACTGACTTCCTTTGCACCTCATCAGGCCTTCTGTCAGCTTTAGTAAAGCCATTATTGAGTTCAGTCTAGTTCTTTTTGTGATTTAAAGCTTTTTTCCAAAGCACAATGTTCCTAAACTTTCAATTGAAG
Organism: Oryzias javanicus; assembly: GCA_003999625.1. NCBI lineage: Eukaryota > Metazoa > Chordata > Actinopteri > Beloniformes > Adrianichthyidae > Oryzias > Oryzias javanicus. The sequence continues at coordinate 29,988,428 of CM012449.1, read as the reverse complement.
CCCATAAATTGTTGCACCCACTCTCCACGGTTCTGAAATTACATCACCATTTTAGGAATAAATATGTGGTGAATTTCAAAACTGAAAAAATAAAGGAAAAACACTTGTCACTCATTCCTTTTATAGTTTTATTTGAGTATAGTTTATATCCACAAACACCAGTATCTTATTTATAAAGCTTTACTTCCAACGTTCAGAGTGAAATCTGTTAAAGTTTTATATTTATATACCTAAATAACTGTTTTAACTAAATGTTGAGTTAATGAGGTATTAATCTTGAAAGTGGTAACAAGCAGCCATAATAATGATAGTAGAGTAGGTAGTTAAAGCTCACTAAGTTCCAGAAAAGTACTGGAATTCCCCATAAAGCTCTGTTTTCCTTGTTCATCTAAGACCAGCTCATGTGTGGTGGAGCATCATAATAGTGCAGTCATTGCTGTTTAATTGCCTCTCTGGACCCATACCCCAATTAGATGCCTCTAATGAGCTTATAAAAGTAGGTTGCAGTATTTTTTTTTTCCCCCCTTCATGTCACTGCTCTGGAAATCCGTTTAAAATGGAAAACGCGGCGCACTAACGCGTCTGACGTTTGCATAAGGTGTTGAACAAAAGATTAAGTTGTAAATTCACAACTCCCTCCGTGTCCGTATCACCCTCCCGTGCAGCTTATATCCGTTGCCATGGTGATGTGAGGCTCGCGATTGATGGTCCTGGAGCTCATTAGGGCCGGTGTCAAAACTGCAGACGTCCGGCGAGTGTCCAAAAATGACTCCTGCAGTCGACAGGTTTGTTCTGAGCCCCCCTGTCTGGCGTATTAGCGGAGTCCCCATTACTCTGCCTGTCATCAAACCACTCTTAAGAGCAGTGTGAGACTCCAGCGGGTAAAAATTCCACTACAGAGCAATCTGCTTCAGAATATTCTCCTGTTGCATCTGATTTATTCATGAATGCCAACAAAGCAATCAGATGAAGAAGTCTCACAAGAGACGCCTTTGTGTGTATTTGGTGCTCTGCAGATTCTTGCCAAGTGCTTTGACGTTATTAGTTCCGTTGAGCCATCTGATCACTCTCCAGCACTGGCACTAGTTTGCATCAGGAGTCCACATATGATGTACGCTTCATTGCATCTATCTATCTACAGTTATATACGCCGGTCCCATATGTGAGGCTTCGAAGGCGCTTGTTTGCTGAAGTTATTTGACTGCAGGAACATGCAGGGAGCAGACACCGTCCAAATTTCTCACTTTCATATTGCAAAGCTGAGGGTTTTATTGAAATAGGAGCGTTTTAGAGGAGAGTGAATGTTTAGAGATTGTTGTCACTTTTTGACAGTGTGGTTCTGTGTGATGATCATCTCCACGACTGCGATCAACAGAAGAGGGGCTTCAGCTCAGAGATTTGATGCTTCGCCTCTTGTTTGTAATGCAAGGGTTGTGCAGGGTTCAGAGTGTATCGTCTCTGTTTCTACTCAGCAGGTCTTGTTCTCGTTGGGATTTCAAAACTCAGAATACTAGAAGAAAAACAAATCTTTTTTCTACTTCACTGCTGGCAGTTCGTCTTCTGTTTATTCGATGCAAACAATTTCTTTTTTCTTTTGGATAGAAATAGAAAAATGGTGTGTTTTTTATCTTCAGTGGAGCTAGCAGACTTTTTAGGGGCTTGTGGGCTTACGGCCCCCTTAACTTAAGACAAATTCTAACTCAACAATCTAATGATGAGCAATAATCTATTTTATTTACTTGATCAGCAGTATACTGACCATACACTGCCTGCCATGGCATTGACACGCCCCTTTCCCGGGATTCTCGAACCATTTACTTAGATTTGCAACAAATCTTGTTCTAGTGGTTTTGTTTCAGACCTGATGAAAGTAAGCAAAGCATTTGATACCATTGATCACTCTCTGTTCTCACAAAAATATGAATATTATGGACTTCGGGGTAAAACAAATCATTGATTGAGAAGATGTTTGGATAAAGAGGTTCAGTATGTTACCATTGATAATATAGATTCTAACTAACTTAATGTGCAAGGTGAAACCATACATTGGGAAAAAGTCATGGATGGTTTTAATCCACCTTAAAAAGCAACTTTTTATGTAACTTAATTCAGTTCAGGTTTATTTATTTAGCACAATATCACAAAAGAATTGCATAATTGGGCTTCATGGCAGTATTTATACACAAGCAGAAGGTCATAAAATATAAACAATGGCTAAAAACTAAACTAAACTAGTTATCCCTGCTCTTAGACACTCCTTCCCAGTAAGGAAAAACTCCTAAAAAAAAAAAAAAAAGATTCAGGAAAAAAAGAAGAAACTTTAGGGATGCCCACATGAATGAGGAATCTTCTCCCAGGATGGACAGGCGATTCATCTGAACTATTAAAGAGGAGTTAGCTTATCTAACTGTACAACTACGTATTTGAATAGAGTTCATCCAGATAGGACTGGGGTACTGGTGGGAGCGAGGTCCACAGCCAAGATGAGCCAGAGGCGCAGTCCACGGCCAAAAACAGGAGCAAGATGATCCACCTGGAAGAGGGAAGTGGGAAAGATGAACAACATGTGAACCGCACTGCACCAAACAGAAGCCCAGAGAACTAAACATACTAAATAATAAAGAGGAGAGATGAAGTAAATGAGAATAGAGAACAGAACCCCAGAGCTGATGTGGATAAGGGAGCAATACATTAAATATTCTCTGATTACTAGCTAGTAGGGCTGCCACAAATGATTATTTTAATAGTTGACTTATCTCCGATTAATTTAACTTACTGGCCTGGATCCCTGAATTTCTTTTTTTGTAAAAGCGTTCCCACCTTCTGTTTTGCTCTGCTCTTGCTTCCAAAATAAAACCGCAGCCTGTAGTTGTAAAACGTCTTTGTTGAACCCTTTAGCCTGTATTAGTGTATCTGGATGAATGAAATGGTGAGAACCGACGTGACGTCAAGCGCAAACTCTCTTGTTAGCAAGCAGCACCTCTGCACGCCCTTCCATGACTGTAAATGGAAGTGTTCAAAGTCCTCTAGCGCACATGCTCAGCTTTAGTGTGAGAGTTGTGTGCATGGCTCCCCCGCTGTTCTGCTCCGCTATCATTACACTCATACCAGTTTCTACACGTCCTGCCAGGATCAAAACAAAGCATCACACTTTGCTTGACTTAACCAGGCCTCGCCGTTTCTCCGCAGCACTGAGTCACCGCTCGGAAGCGCCAGGACTCCAGACTTCTTTTTTTTTTTTTTGCTGTGGACTTTTCTCCCACTGGTCATCAGTGCTGAGGGATTCCTGCTGTGACTGGAGGGCTCTGCTGAACCTAAAGCTCTTAATTTATTGTGATCTCCAGTGTGTGCGCCCGTGTGTGTCAGTGTTTTCCCCCAGGGCTTTGGGTTGTGTGCGTGCTCACAAAAATGTGTCCCATCACCAGCTCTCATAACGTCTGAACAGACAGCTCCCCTTTGTTCTGTGGTAATAAAACAAAATCCCTTTGGGAAATCTGTTTCTGGTCAGCACACTGAGAGTTTTAAGTCATATGTTTACTTTACCCTCTACTCGTTTATTTTTCAAATATAGAATTTATACCCTCCTACTCCGTAAAGAATTATAATTTCTGCCCCATCAGATGAAACGTAGAAATTAAAGATCCACTGATGAAAATTTTGTTTTTGGTATTTTTAACACATTCTTGCAGTACTTCTTTCCGATGATGGAGGAAATATATATAGAAAATTAAGTTTAAAATTGCATTTTTGAGTATTTCTTTATTCAAACCATTGTGAATCAGGAGCAGACGAAAAAAAAGCCTTTGGAAAAGCTTATAGTTGTAGAGGATTAGGGTATTTTCTTCAAAGTTCTTCAAAGCTGTACAACTGGATAGCTCCAAAATTGCTCGCCATTTTTGTTTACACCATTCACAACTAAGCTTAGAAACTCCCGTTTGAGCAGCCAGTTTCAGTGAAAAATCTATGTGAACCCACGTAAATGTACATTTTGGACTTAAGCGTTTGAAACTCAAGCGCCCACGCATCACTGCTTAAGTTTGTAAGTCTTCATTCTGGCTCTATGTACAAAATGTGTAGCCATTGAACATGCATCAAGAATTAAACTGGTTGAAATTTGACCCTGTTTGCCCTGCTTAACGTTGTGATCATAGATAAATAGAATTTTTTTTTAATTTTATTAACATGAAAAGTGTAGTTATATTCAGGTTGTTTTTTTCTGTCATACTCTTTTTAAAAATTTGTAAAAATAAATTTTTTTGGTACAATGGAGGCATATATTGTAATACATATCCTATAGGGAGACAGTATTGTCTAGTTACTACCAAATCAGATTCCCCTTGTGGTCAAAATTCAAGCAGTTTAATGTTCAATGAGTGCATGTTTTCTTCGTAGTCCCCGAAAATTGTCTTAAAAACTTGCGTTAACGTGAGGGTTTTGAATGCAAAAGCCCAAATTAACATGCATTTGTGTCTATTTCCATAGATTTCTGTACGTGAAGAGGTTGCTCAAACACCCATTTCCGAACCCGGTGTGAACTTAGTATTAGGCTGGGGTTATGGGGCTGTAAAAAGATGGGTGACGGGAAGTAGGGGTGGGCTTACTCCACTCCAACTCTGAGGCAATTTTTTTTTTTAATGAACTTCTGCCGCTTTACAGAAACTATGACCCAGAAAATTACTGGTTTTCTTGTTTAAAAACGACATAATCATAATTTAAAAAAAAACACTGAGAAAGCTTTGAAAGTAGATCAAAAGATGATGGGAGTGGGACTGCAACACATAAAATTATCCATTGATTTTGTGCTGCCCTTGTCATCCGTACGTAGGAACATGACTGTTTCTTTCTGATGAGGTCTTCCATTTAACCGCGGTGGGATTTGCTGAGACAAAACACAGCTCTGGGTCATATCAGAAGCTTCTAGATTAGACTTGCTAAATCTCAGGGCCATGGGAATGGAAAGACACAAAAAGGATCTGGTTACAGTGACCCTTTTCCTCACACGTCCCACTCATTTTCTTGAGTCTGTCTTCTTACTCTGCCATACATATATGCATAGTGGGAATGGGCATCTTGTCGGAGAGAGGCTTCAGGGGTTAGAATTGCAGATGAAGCACTCGGATGCCCTTGCCCAGGCAGGTTCTCTCTGCTTGGGTAGAGTTGGATTAAGTCCTGCAAATTGGATCTTTTTCTGTGTGGAATGTTCAATCTCCGAGTCCATATGCTGTATAGATGGGCATCTGGCATGAAAAGCCCATTTCCTTGGCCCTTTCTCAAAGACTTTTTCCCAAACACTATCTGAATCCCGGGACTCGTGACTGTTGAGCTTGACTTATCTCTGCAGGTGGATAGCAGAGCATACCAAGAAAGGGAAATGCAAACGGCGCCCAGCCGGTGCTGTCTGTGACTGTGCCAGATGCATTATGCCATTTGTGATTTACAGCGATATGAATTTTCGCTTTGAACTTGCGTCCTCAGCTGGGGCACCGTGAAAATAGCCTGTCTCTGAAGCCCTGTTGATAATGCACAGTCATGTCGGTGCTGTCGACTTGTCATTACACGTGTCTTATGGCACTTTTATGACCTACAACCATCTATGGAGAGAATTTTTAGATGCCAACAGGCAAATGTGAGGTGAAAATGCGGTTAGACCTCCACCTAGTGGCGGCGCGGACTCAGATCAAGGGATGATTTCAAGTAACCCACTTTGCTTTTCATGTGTTTCCTAGGAGGTGAAGAAGAAATTTGATAAAGAGACAGAGAAATACTACTCCACGCTTGAGAGACATCTCAACCTGTCATCCAAAAAGAAGGAGGCATATCTGCAGGAGGTGAGAGCACAGCTGCCTTTTTTTTCCATCCTGTGGACACATTTAAATAATGCAGTTCACGTGTGGCTGATTGTCCTTTAAAATGTGTGGAGCGATGTGTGTGCGTGCCACTTTTTGATCCTAGTGGCTCCGCATAAACACACCGCGCCTGTGAGTCTGCCAGCGTACCTGTGTCTGTGCCGTCTTTGTTGTTGCACTAACCCCGGTTTGTTCATCCCAGGCTGACGCTCAGATTGATAAGGAGAGACAACTCTTTTACGACGCGTCCCTCGAGTATGTCTTCAAAATACAAGAAGTGCAAGAAAAGAAGAAATTTGAGTTTGTGGAGCCGGTGAGGAAAAAAAATATTAAATGTCATACATTTCTGTTGAAATGCAAATAGGAAAAAGCAACAGGTTGACTTATTGCTTTTGCTCTGCTGAATTTACAAGAAAAATGCTGCTTTCAATCTATGTGGATGTTCCCACCGCTCGCCGATGGCAACTTATAACAGCCTTTCAGCTTTTTTTCCAAACATTAATTCAACTCGGACCATTCAGAAAACAGACAAATAGGAAGAAGGTCGTCTATCTGAGTGGTTACATGGTGAACTCCAAATGGTTTGGGTCCTTTTCAAAAATACTTCAATTATTAACGAAAGCTTTAGTCACAAATGCCCTTATGGCTAGTGACAGACTGTCAGAAGGGGGAAAATGGGTAAACTTGTATAGAGTGACCCACACAAAATAGGTGAACTGGTTGATTAAAAATGTTTATGTACTTTTTTTCTACAGGCAAGCAATAAGTTTTAAAAAACAATTGCAGCAATAGTTCAGGATGAAGTAGATGACACGCAGGCAGCACGATTTTTCCTTTTTTGACCCCCTCTAATCTTGTAGATCAGGGGTGGGCAAACTACGGCCCGGGGGCCACATACGGCCCCTTAAGATACTTAATCTGGCTCTCCAAATTAAAATACATTGAATCAAAAATCCTAATTATTGTTTTATTTTCATTGTATTTCTGGTTTCTTCTCATGAATGGTGTTGTTTCTCTGGCGTCCGTGTGTGTTTTTTTCTGAGTCAGAAAGTAATTTTTCAGATTTCTTTGAGTTCGCATTTTCCTCTAAAGAACATCAACCCATTGGATCACCAAAAAGAGAACAAAAATCTAAATTTAGAAATTAAAATTCCCCAATTTTGTGTTTTTAAATGAATATATGTGAACTTTAATCCAAATTAAAGCATGTTTTTTCTCTAAATTCCATATTATCTTTTTAGTTTATGAGATTCATTATCAAATCACTCCTTCCATCTGCTTCTTGTCCGGCCCTTATGCCAAATTTTAGAACCCTTTCTGGCCCACAAATCAAAAAGTTTGCCCACCCCTGTTGTAGACTGAGCAAGAGGCCCTTAAAGGGTAACCAAACAAGGAAGTTGGAGGCTGACTCCACCCACAGCCGAAATTTGAAAATCTAGTCCAAGGGGTGGGGCTGGGGAACATGACTGTTAATATCACTGGAGCTGCAGATCATGACGTGGGACTTAAATGGTTTGACCGATCACAACGTTCAAATGTCATACATTGATTCAACATGTAGGGGGCAGCACACAGACATATTTTATATTTTCAAGATTGAAACAAGTTTATTTTAATTTATCAAAAATGTGGCAATGCCCAACAAACAGTACTCTCAAAGCCCCATTTATAGAGATCAACAGACAAAAAAGATGATTTTGGTTTTGGTTACCCTTTAAGTTCTGTTCTTAAGCATAGATTGTGAGAAATTAGGAAATTAGCCAATCAGAGCGCAGCAGTAGTCTGTGTTGACGTTTCACAGGCGTCCTATGAGCACATTTCTGTAACAAAAACAACTTGTTTAACGCTCTTATGTAACTAACAGTTTCTTTCAGTTTTTCTGTTTGATTTCGTCTATTATTTTTAAGCTCCAAATGTCCAAATAAACTTATTTCTACAAGTGCACCTCGCTTATTTATCTTTTGTAAAGTACTTTGAGCTATTCTGTTTAATAGAAAATGTGTTCTATAAATAAAGTTGAATTCAAATTAAATTACTGCATACTATACTAAATACAGAGTACTTTGAAGTCCAACTCCAACCACATTCTTTTCTGCCATAAAATCATTCCCAGTTATCTATGATTATGAAGTTTTTAGCCAAAACCAAAAAGTCTTTGTTGTTTTTTAAGACGTATTTTATGCACCGCAGCAGTAGATCATTAGAAATAGAATTCTGCACCATTCCAGCACCCCTCACTGAGAGCTCAGTTTGCACGTTTACTCTCAAGCTTATAGCCTCGAGCTAACATTAGCGGTGCAAAAATACAGACGAGCAGTATTGGATCTATCTAGTCGTACATTTGTGAACCATAATCGCAACTTGCTACTACATGAGTGATGAATTCCCATTTCAGTGGCTGTATCAGTAGTTCCAGCATTTTCAAGCTTTCGGTTTTCAAATCCAACATGATTTAAATTAAGCAATACTCAGAAATGCTGTTTTAATTGTAAATTATTTTATATAGGTTCTCTACTATGAGAAAAATATTACGAGTACATGTTAAAAACACAAAAAGACACACTTCTATCTCCTTATTTAAATTGAGAGACGATTGGAAATCACATTTTTTGAAATGGAAATGTGTATAAATCTCTGGTGTGATCTGGGAGCAGAGGATTAAAGACCCAATCTGATCATGGATCACTTCAAATCACTAAATCTATTGAACTGCGCCAAGTCCAGCATAAGACTAAGCGGGGCTTCTTCTTGTTCTGCACCTACTGTGTCCTCTATTGGTTGTTATTTATTTATTTTTTTTAGTCATATATAAGTCGTACCCCTTGCCAAACTATGCAAAAAAAAAAAAAAAGCAACTTATACTCCAAATAATACGATGCTTAGATATGAGTGGGCAGGACCATTGGCAAGGAGCAACCCCGCCCCTCTTCTCTCTTGTGGTCTGCCCTGTATATTTTCTACATCACAACTACATTCTCATTTTTGCTGCTATTCATTTGCATAAAAAATACTCAGAAAATCAGCTTTGAATTTTTCTTAAAATAAGTGTTCCATCATCAGTAAACGGCACAAAAAAAAGGTTAAAAATATGATTTTCATCGGAGTGATCCTTAAAAAAATACAAAAAGCAAAAACAACTTCAATGTGAAATCCAAATCCTCGGACTGCAGGTAAAGCGGAAAAAAAAAACCAAAAAACAAAGGAGTGAACTGGGACTAGATAAGGTGCTTCATCCAAGCACATTTGATATCTGAAGCCTGAGCCAACAAGTGAAATCAGTGGTGGTGTGGAAGGATTTGACGGAGAGCCGGTCTGTGTTTCTGAGATCCTCCGTGATCATTTTATTTTCCCTTCAGACACAAAACAAGACGAGTGCTTTTATTTCTACTGCAGTCAAGGGTGTTTGTTTGTTCTGCAGAAAAGAAGATCAATATCGGTCGGCTTCAAAGAGCTGGAACTTTTCTGAAAGTTTTTTTTTTTGGTTCTACTATCGCTTTTGTGTGGAAATTGAACTCATGTTAAAGGGAAAGCGATATTCTGCTGCACATTTGACAGCTTATCAGTCCTTTTGAAGGCATGAAGATGAGTTTTACACCAATTGACAGTTTATCCGGTCTATATAGTAAAAAAAGATAATAGTGAAGTAAAAGTTTTTATCTTTTTTTTTTCTTTTAAAGTGGTCTAATGTGTTTAGATGTCTCCACAGAAAGCATATATGATCAAATAAGCTCTGAATTGTGTTCTCCTTCCAGCTCCTGGCCTTTCTTCAGGGTTTGTTTACGTTCTACCATGAAGGATATGAGCTGGCTGAGGAGTTTGAGCCGTACAAACAGCAGCTCCAGTTCAACCTACAGAACGTAAGTCTCGTCACCTCCAGGGGGGTGTGCGATCACCGCACAATCTGATTCCGTACCTTATCGTCCCCGGATAAAACAAGCAGAGTGTTCGCTATTGGATAACAACAGTGGTTTGATATTTTCAGTGTCGTGTTGCAAGCAGTTCCTGTGGGATATTCAATGAAACTAACACACACTAAAGAAGTCGCCATGCCTGCCTGTTCCCATCTCTATAATCTCTGAGTTTTCAGATTGAGGGTCCAGATTTCTGTGTCCCCCTAAATGTCAATGCAATTTATCTGAAAATGTTCAATCTCCAACTCCTCCCTTAGTGTTCTTCGACCAGCACTCGAAGATGAAACTGATTCAATCTGTAGCTGCGTTTCCATTCACTATGAAATTGGTCAAATTGGATTTGAGATAATAAATTCACCTAATGGAAACAATTTTGAAATACTGGCAGTTGTATGGTTCACGTGACCAACAACTGGATACCACGCTTAGCGGGCGCCGCAAGAGGTCCCACAGCATTACACAGCTCATTAAATATCTATGAGTGTCTTGCGAAATATAGAATTGTTAGCTCCTCTGTAAATCACCAACTACGATTTCACAAAATTACTTCATCCATAACCCCTCCCATCTAGCTCGCTGCTCCATGGCCTCAATAAGATGCCGACGTCCCCTTTGATATATGATGGTGAGCATTACTGCTGTGGCAGCCCCAAATAAATCAAAGTATTGTTCACATCTGTCCCCATGATTTTGAATGACTTTTAGCGTGAGTTGGTTTGTGTTTATTCGCATAATTATGATTAAATGGACACAGTGTAATCTCAAAGTTGTGGGGTTTTTTTACATTTCTAGCATTTCAATAAGGCTTTGGGCATACGTATAAGGGAAACACAGCTGATGCATATAAATGTGTAAACTGTGTAAACTTAAAATTGAATTAAATTAAGAGGATCAAAAGAATCTAAAAACATCAGAATCAAATCAATCCAGACTCTTCTGAATCAAATCGAATCGTTTCTGGAAATTATTATCGGTACACAACCCTAATCGGAATAGAACTGTGAAAATAAAAGCCTGGAGCGAGATTTTCAAGATTTGCACATTTGACATTTTGCACCAAACCTCTTCCAACTGTATGCCCGAGTAAACAGTAAAAAGGCAAAGGAAGAGGAAGCCCTTCCCTGCTTGTCCAGTGTGACCACCATATGCTAAAAGCACCATGTCATAAAAGCTGAAGCTACATTCAAGTTGCACTCGGAAACACACAATGACTTTCAATGAAAAGTCTATGTAAACACATGTTTTGCTTGTTTTGGGCTTCCGTGTTCAAAGCTCACGCGGTATTACTCAAGAGTTAAACTAGTTGAACTTTGACCAATCAGGAACTCTGATTTGGTAGTAACATACAGTTAGCAGAAGAGTCAATCATTTGAAAAACAATTAGTATGGGGAAATTAATAATTCCAGTTTGTGCTTGATTAGAATTATATGAAACCAAGTCTTTCGGAATAGAGCTGGGAAGGATAAAATTTGCATTATTTTCACCGCTTTGACATTTTGCGCTAAGCCTCTTCCCACTGTGAGTACTGGCGCTAGTATCAGGTAACTTATAGACCTGTGTGAACACCGTATGGGATCAAGAATGCCCGTCTAATGTATTCTTCAAATGTCGGGTGTGTTCGTAATTATGTTTTACACATTTTCTTTGCGCACAAGCGGAGCACTTTAAAATATAGTTCTTCCTGCATTTTTTTTTTTTTTTTGCTCAGACGCGCAACAACTTTGTGAGCACCAAGCAGGAAGTAGAGAAGCTGATGGAGAGGATAAGGTCTGCAGATCAGGACTACAAACCTCCAGGCCAGTGGACAATGGAGGGCTTCCTGTATGTGCAGGAGAAACGTGAGTCCTCCTTAAAAAGCCCCCCCCCACCCCCCCTTTCAGTGATAAGTGCATGCTCTTACATCCATCACCATAAACATGTCGGAGCTCTCTCAGGCCTCAGCAGAACGGATCCTCTCACACAGAGCTCATAATTTATCCTGTTTACGGATTCTCTTTGATGTGCTCTCAAATGTGTGTGTGCATGAGGGTGTTACCACAAATAGCAGATTTTTATCAGCAGCAACAAACAACTTTTGATTCATCATAATTTAATTGCACATTGATTTTTCAGGAGACTTTCAAGAAAGCCTGTGATTCAGAGCAAAACTGTTTTTAGCCCCACCGCTATCTCTTCTGTCGCAGGCCCTCTGGGATGCACTTGGACTCGTCACTACTGCACTTACGAGAAAGGCAGCAAGACCTTCACCATGAGCAACACGGAAAACAAGTCTGCTGGGAAACAGGTAGTTAAGTGGAGCCGTGTTGCTTGAATTTATGATTTAAAAAGAAGAAAAGGAAAGCGAGCGGGGCAGGTGTAATCTTGTGTGGGTGAAGCAAAGAAACGGCTTGTAAAATGTATGGCTCCCCCCCTCGAGGGGAAGAACGGAAGCTGTCAAAGTCACTGAACTGGCAAGGAAAACAATACACTTGTTAGCTTAAGCCAGACAGAAAACCACCAACGATAAGAAAAATCGACAAAATGACAAGTAATAGAAACTCTGGGATTTACAATAACACAGGACATGGTTAGATAGATATGAAAAACTCATAAAGTCCCACTCCAATCATCCTTTAGTTCCATTGTGAAAGCGTTCCCAGTGGTCTTTTTAATTATGATTATGTCATTTTCAGTCAAAATAAAAATAATTATTTTTGGGAGCTCAGAAGAAAGACGACTCGATCTCTGAGACGCCGCCTTTCACTTTTTAAGGGTGCCGTTCATTTCATTTCTGTGGTGAGAGCAGCCATGTTGTTCGGACTAGAAACAGTGGGACTGAAGAAAAGACAGTAAGCAGAGCTGGAAGTAGCAGAGATGAGGATGCTGAGGTTCTCTTTGGGAGTGACCAGGATGATAGGATCAGGAATGAATACATCAGAGCGACAGCACATGTTAGAGGTTTTGGAGATAAAGTCAGAGAGGCCAGACTGAGATGGTTTGGACATGTTCAGAGGAGAGACAGTGAAGATATTGGAAGAAGGATGCTGAGTTTAGAGCTACCAGGACAGAGGTCTAGAGGAAGACCAAAGAGGAGGTTTATGGATGCAGTGAATGAAGACATGAAGGTGGCTGGTGTTAGAGTAGAGGATGTTGAAGACAGGCTTAGATGGAGGAAAATGATTCGCTGTGGCGACCCCTGAAGGGAAAAGCCGAAAGGAAAAGAAGCGTCTTTGCAAAGATGGATGTGCATATTGTGCTTTATAAAATACAGTAAAAGCATTTTAAGCTTGGGGGCAGGCCTGGCAGTTCAGGCTCTTCCTGGAAGGGGCTGTTCACCACTTTGGGATGTCACAATGTGCAAAATTGGTCGTTTTTGTAGATTTAAGGGGGCTGGTGCTCCGAGCGCAGGATTTTAAAGGAGTTTTCAGATATAGGTGAACAGACCAAAATAGCGTTTTGAGTTGTTTTCATGAGGATCTAACGTTGTAACACACTTAAAACGTCAAAAAAGCAACTTTTGCACGAAATATTCCCTTTAAGTAAAAGACAGTCATCCTCTTATCTTAAGAACCATTTGCATAAGGCAGGGCCTGTTGTGTGGATCTAAATGTGCATTTGTTAAAAAAAGAAGAAACATGTATATTTGTTGTCCTGTGTCTGCCTAATAATATATTTGAAATGTATTATGTGCATTTATGAATGTCATTATGTACTGCTGCTAAGATCCTGCTATTGCTTTTCTCATAAATGAATTTATCCATTTTATTCTAAACCACACAAGGTCCCCGCAGGTCTCTTCCAAAAATAGCACAACTCACTTTTGAGCTGCATCTAAAATTCAATTTTATTCTGTTTTTTTTCAAATTACACTTACATAGATTTAAAAATTAAAACATCTTAAAAAACTGTTCATGACACATTAACTTTAGATAAGTTTAGGTGACCTCTGACCTACTCTAGTTCATAAAGAGTAGTTCATGAAGTAGCCCTTAGTTTCAAAATGGTAGGTGACCCCTGGTCTAAAATTTTCCCAGACAGGTTTTTAGTTTGTATTTTGGTGTCTAGAAATATTGCTTTGACTGGTGACCACCATTTGTGGAGGAGCTCCATACTGGAGGCGCTATCAGTGGACATTCTATAGAAACATTCAGGGATAAATGTTTTAAAGATGAGTATTTAGACCTTTAGTATTTATCATTGGGGTATATTTGTTTAAGAAAGCGGAGAAAATGTCAAGTTTTTACTAAACAATATTCACAATCTAAGTTCAAAGCGGCTAATGAGAAAACACTGATTACCCAGCATCCCTTACACACGAATCGCAGATTTGAAAAAAGTCTCATATCAGATTTGTGGATAAAAGTGGTTTTGTGTGTGTATCCGGCGATTGGTGCGTTCCGTTGAATGTGTAAATTTTTTTTTTGTGTGTTTTGTAATTTTGTACACGTGAATGCAAATTTGCAAGTGCACGGTTACTCACAAGATGTATTGTATGAGTTACAAATAAAGAATTACTCACACAAATACGAATGCCCTCCTCAGTTCAGTAAGTCCAGGGGGTAGTAATTATTTTCTATTGCTTCATTTTTTTAAATAAAAAAAGAATAATAATAGATTTAATGTTGATTTTTTTTTTCTGATGTGTTTGAAAAAAATATCACAAATTAATAGAAGGGAAAGCGCGATTTGTATCTGCCTTTACTTGTGTTTAAACTCTCATCTTTTATCCACGTTTTCTGCCACTGTCCTTTGTGTGTGATGATTGAATGGTGTTTTTGAATTTGATTTTGTGCTTGCTTTCAGAACGGCCTTGTCCTGAATCAACCTGAGATGTTCAAGCTCAAGTCTTGCATTCGCCGAAAAACCGACTCGATCGACAAACGTTTCTGCTTTGATATTGAGGTGGCAGAAAGGTCTGTGAAACTTTTTCCAAACTAATCAGAGGGGCCTAAATCATGTTTTACATTCAATGTTACATAAGTCTGTTGTATTGTTTTTAACTACCATGTGTTCTGCTTTTGAGAAAAATTATCATGTTTTCAATTTTTCCGTAGATATCCGTTTTTATAAAGATGATTAAACAATTTGAATACTAAGCAAAGAATGAAAACTAACTTTTAGATGTTGATCAGCTGCATGAAAAGTGTTTTTTCACATGCAATTAGTGTTTTTTTTACCTCAACTGATGCACCAACATGTGAACGTGCAGAAGCGGTTCAGGATGGATTAACATCTTCAGAGATCCAACAGACCGGCGTTAGAAGTCTGCATCTCTGTTTGTGTCCTGCATGTTCCTCATGTTCTCTCTCCTTACAAAGCTTGTTTGTCTGTGCAACGTCAATATTATTTTTTCTCCATTTTTGAATCCAGTTCCTCTCCTCTGTGTGTCCGTGTCATTGTAGAAATGACATCTATCGTGGAACTCTTTTCAGGCCGCTTCAGTTTTTCTGTAAAGTCCGGTATGTGAACTGATGAGTGCTGCACCTTCGGGGTAGTTGCATGTGCTGCACGCAGGCTGCTAACGACATCATCCACCCAATCACCAGCCTAATTGTATCTGTCCTAACCCTTCACAAAATCAAACTAAGCTTGGTTAATATGCACTGAAGACAGACTTGATCTTTTTGCCACTTTTTGTGTTTATTTGACTCATCTGTATTCCTAAAGCACCCTGAAAAAGCAGAATCAGAGACTTAACTATGCTGAGAAATCTTTCATGAGCTGAGCTGACTGCGCCATGTGTTAACAAGGCTTGATATGAGCTCATCATGTTGATGTATGTTAATGTTCCACTGCAGCACGCCCGTATTGCTCATCCTTGTAGAATCTTTGCTGCTGAGCATGGACAGTATCTGCTCTGTATTTGCAGGCCAACTCATTTATCATAAACTGTGTTGCCCCCGAGGAGCCTGTTCCAGCCACAAGGACAATGTGGGCCAAGCTCCAGTCAGCTTCGAGCCCTTCCATTTATCCTTATTATGATTCGAGCATGCCGTTCCACCTAAAGCTCAGCCATAATTGAGCTGACCGACTCACTTTCTTTGGGACTCGTTTACTCAAATTACCAAAGCACTGGTCGGATTATGCAGATCCAACTGCTATCTTAGATTTAAAGAAAGCCAATAAGTATCCAGATCCTCTAAGAACCTTTTTATGTGGGTCAAAAAAGATGTTTCTAAATAAAGTCATCAAGTGAACCAAATATTTCCTTCAGATATGGTAAATTAGGGTGCAGGATTGTATACCAGCCAAACATTTATGAAGAGGCAGCGTTTCTTAAGCCTTAGTCACAACTGCCCTTATGAGTGGATACGGGCTGTCGGGGGTGAAAAATGGGATAACCTATACTGGGCACGCAGGTGGCCTGTACAAAATAGCAAGGTCGCAGGCTATTAGGTGAGCCCATACAGCGAAAATGTTCATGCAGACTTTTTTTCTATGGGCATGCTGCGAGCAACAGCTGGCAGCGAACACCTAAACAACACGCAAATCTAAATAAGGGTAATGTAGGTAAGACGCAGGCTTGTCATACAGGTTCGTCATACAGGTTCCCCTCCCTACAAGTCCTGTGCAAGGAGTAGTACTGTTCAAGTGATACGTGTAGCCTGATTGATCAGAGAGCAAGCCTGTGCGCATTCACGCACCATCAGTTAGCAGCCAGTACTCACACCTTACTAACGTTTGGAGTTTGGCATAAGAGCACCGTCCGACAGCATCACCTGTATGTCAAAGTTGCATGAAGCTTATGTTTAGCCACAACTGCCCTAAAGCTACATACATGATACAAGCGACACGCGTTGAAGCGGCAACTTACAATGATAAATCTACGTAAACGTGCATACATGCACAAAACCATTAAACACGCATTGTAAGTTAAACCACTTAAACTATGACCCATCAGGGACTCTGATTTAATTGTTACGTTTGGATGATGTCCCTTTAATTATCGAAGTGCCAACCCCAATTATGTGACACCAAGGCTGTATACGATTTCTTCCCCTTTGGCTTCTCTCTCCCCCTCCAAATGCCCCTACAATTGGTGCCCAAAATAGTTTTTTTTTTTTTTAGAGCCCTCCGCCACAAGGGTGTTCCGCATGGCGCTGTAGAAGAAACACATTTCTTCACAAGTTTACATTTAAATCTAACTAATGACTTTTGCTTTAGCACGACTTTTTGAAATTATAAAACCAATTTTATGTATTTCCGAGCACTAGTAGCTCGTAGTAACGCAGTTGACTGGCGACTATTGATGACATTGTCGAGTCAGAGTAACGTCCAAATTTTAAGACACCATTTTATCATAACTCCTTCTTTGGAGGGCTAAATGTAGGGTAGGGAGAAGAATTTGGATTTGCACCAAGTCTTTTATATATCGGAATAGAGCTGTGAATAAAAAGCAAGGTCCACAGGATTGGCACCACTTTAGTTGCCATCTACAGTGGCAGACATGTGGTAGTAAATAGAAAAAAAATAAATAAATAAAAAAAGTTCCTCCCTTCTTGTCCAGTTTGAACATCATGGACTAAATCCACATTCAAGAGCTCATGTTTAGCATATTCTTTATTACGCATAATATAGCGGATGTGACAGACTGTCTGCAACCAAAAATTGGGCAAATCTGTACTGGGCACACAATTTTAAGGACGTAGACAACTCTGTGAACCTGTAGGGTGAAAATGTGCACATTAAGTGAGGGTGAAGTAGGTGAGATGCAGGTGCGTCATATAGATTTCTCTTTTTTTTCCACCACCTTGAACCCTGCGCATTAGTACTCCCCTTGCGCCCAGCCTGACTGTTAGAATTTAATAAATTTGACAATCAGAGCACAGTTTTTGTGGACATTCTGGAGGCATCTTATATATCAAGTGCACACCCTATGTTTGCACGTTAATAAATAGCCAGGGTGCGCACCGTACTAACAAGAGACACCGTACGACAGCGTCACCTGTACGTTATAAGAGCGTGTAACGTACAAATACTTCACAATACACTTACCACACACACAACAATTTTACTTTTATGTTCATGCTGTCCCTTAAGGTGGCCATACGAGCCCCAAGGGAGCTGCCAGACACACCTGCTCTCCCCTAATTATGCGCCCTTCATCCCAAAACCCACTGCACCCATAAGAGTCATTCCCTGTACGGGTGGATGTGACTAAGGCTTTAGTTGAATGGTAGCAAATGCAACATGCTAGCACTAACTGTCACTAATGAGCAAAGTATTTTTTGCCTTTAATCAGGGTATAGTTTATCGCTGCATTTCTATAGAAGGTGTAGATGAGGCTCCGATCAGATTCAAGCTTCAAAGGTGACAGGTTGTGAAGGTATATGCATGTTGGGCTTCGAAAGATGATTCACTCTAATATTAATCACCTGGAGCTTTTAATTGAGAGTGGGATGTGAGAGGAGCGAGGACACAAGTCGAGCCCCTTTTAGTAGTCGCGCCAGGCAGCGTAAGCTCGCTCCTTCCTGGTGTCCCAGGGCAATGGGATTCGACTGAGGGCAGCTTCTGTCTTCAATCCTTCCAGGCACGGCGTCATGACACTACAGGCACTATCAGAGTCCAACAGAAGATTATGGCTCGAGGCCATGGACGGCAAGGAGCCGGTAAGGACGTCTGAAATATATATGTATTTTTTGTATTGGTTGTTGAATTCTCATTGAAGGAAACTGCACTGGAGCTTATACATTTACCAATAGCACCCTCTATTGGTGGATTAAAAACAGCCAAATGACATCATTACAGCTAATAATAGAAGGTTGGAAAAATTAGGGTGTTAACCAAAAGTTTGAAGCAAAGCAGTAACGATATTTTTTTCCCTAACCTCTGTCTTTCCAGATTTACAACCTACCAGCTATATTAAGCAAAAAGGAGGAGAGTAAGTGTCTTTAAACTGTTTTTCAATCCCTGCCGCCATTAACAGACACACATGCAGCCTCTCCTGTAAGTTACAAATGTATCCAACAAATAGGCAGCATCATTAACTCCAGCAATCTCTGCTCATTAACACAATTATTTGACACGCGCCCACTCGGCTGACATCGCAGAGCCTTCCAGCACAGGGGTTGCATCTTATTAATCTTATTAGTTTGAGCACAGGCATAAGGGAGAGCTGATTATTCCCACACCATACGCAGTTAACCCGGCCGGTCACTGACATGGCAGCCCTGTTCTTGTGTTGTATTACAGCTTATCTTAATGAGGCCGGTTTCAACTTCGTGAGGAAATGCATTAGCCTGGTGGAGAAAAGAGGTAAGGC
This sequence comes from Oryzias javanicus, assembly GCA_003999625.1. NCBI lineage: Eukaryota > Metazoa > Chordata > Actinopteri > Beloniformes > Adrianichthyidae > Oryzias > Oryzias javanicus. Next base: position 29,969,429 of record CM012449.1, on the reverse strand, counting down.
CTTTGGAGTCGCTCCGCTTTCATGTTTGGCGCGGTTTCAAACGCAGATTGCAACTGTCTATGAAGCAAATTCATTCTGGACAAACGCAGATGATCATTTTTGGTTACTCCAACACATAAATTCCCATGTTTTTTTTTATTGTTCCCACTTCACTTTCCTGTCCCCACACAGGCATAAACACAATGGGCCTGTACAGAATCGGAGGGGTCAACTCCAAAGTACAGAAGCTGATGAACACATTTTTCTGTAAGTGCAACACTTAATTTTATTAATGGAGGGTTTTTGTCATTCTGTGGCTATGGGAGCTCAAATAAACAAACAGCAGCTTCTGTTACTGTGAATCTGTTGCTTCTGCAACTGCAATGTGACCTCTCAAAGTGAGGGAAGAGCTCCTCTTTGTGGCGTGTTGGTGCACCAGCTATTATTTTTTCTTTTTTTTATTGAAGCTCAAAATATAGAAATATGTGAAAATGAAAAAAAAACATCAGATTGAGTTCCAGAAATCCCTCAAATCTAGATTAGTTTGTCTAAATCAGTGATTCCCAATGTTTTTTGGGCCACAATGATTAATGGTTAATGTTGGACGTTAACCAGCTAATTGATAGCCAAAGTTGGCATTTAATTTTTTAAGATTCTAGTTTCTGAATCAGTTTTTCAAAATTAATGTTTTCTGCTTTTATTCTTTATGCTAAATGATTTAGTTTAAAAAGATGATTTGAACTGTAGATATTTTACAGATGATAAAGATTCGATGTAACTAACTTGTTAAGTTTTAGATTTTGCTTCTGATTTGTAAAATTCAATAAAGGCAACATTACAACAAAATTCCAGCTCAGATTATCTTTCAGGGCAAAAAAAATGATCATATGTATATATTTTTTTAATAAATCTTGATTGTATTTCTCTTTAACACAGGAGAGTATTTTCAGTGCTACAATTTCTTATCATTTCATCTCCTTTAGCTTTGTTGAATGAAAATTAATGGATGCAATTTTTACAAGTATCCACATTGAATTTTCGTTCTTTTTAAAATATTTGCAGCCAGTTTAAATGTAGACTTAGTGTAATACCCTTTAAAATGTGATGCAGACTTTTTCTTAAGGAGCCACGCCAATGAATATTGTCTTTTTTGTGTTTATAAAATGTTCTTGTAGTATTATTCTCATAGTAGAATAAAATATTCTGAGTATTTCTTAATCAAAGTCATGTTTGATCAGAAAACCGGATGCTAGAAAAAGCTCAGACTTATAATGCATCTACTGAAATGGTCGTGCCAAAGTCTCCCCTCCCCCAGCACGCACCCTGACCCGCTCTCACTTAGGTACACAAGACATGATGAGAGTTCATTACTAGTCTTTTAGCGAATTGCGATTCTTGCTCAAAACTATGCAAGTGGATTGATTTGATATTGCTCGTTGTAATTTTTATACCACTAATGTTAGCTATAATTTCACGCGCAAACAGCGCTCTGAGTGACGGGAAGAGGGGGAGGGGTGGGTTGTTGTACGTCAACGGTCCTGCCCACAAACCAGAATTGTATTTCTAATGAGCCACTGTCGCTGTGCATAAAAGATGTCTTAAAAAACAACAAAGGTTTTTTTGATTTTGGCGAAAAACTTCATAATCATACGCAAAAGATCAATGGAAACCATTTTATGATAGAAAAAAAATATGGTTGGAGGCTTGAAGAGGAGGCTAACTTCTGCCGCATTCAGGGTTTTATGTGTGACGGATAAATAAAAGAAAATAAAATTACATAATCATCATAAAAGTTGTAATTGTTTTCTAAATAATATATTAAACATAAATCCAAAATCTTTTCCAACTTAATTTTCACCATACATGTAACATTATAAAGTCAGTGGCTGCATATATTTCAAAGTGGGAAGAACAACTATCGCAATAAATCCATATTTATTGTCTGTAAATAACAGATTAATGTTTTACGGGAAATTGAAGACTCTTCTTCCATTTCCTCACTGGCTTTTTTCTCCCCAAGGAAACCTTCCAATGACATTTGTTTATTTTTGTGTACTTGGGGGGGGTTTAATTTAGCAGTTGGAGCAGCTACTTAAGCAGATGTATTTAAGATTGATGGTGGATGTGGTGAACAAAAACTTCTGTCAGAATCAGAAAATAAACAAAATGGAAATAATCTAGGTTGTCTTATTTTGTTTGGGTTTTTTTTTGTCTGTGGAATGATACCGGTCTATGACCTGGAGGTTGGGGATCACCACTCTGAATATTCAGTATTTTTAGAACAAAATTGTGTAATATGTTTCATATTTTAGCTTATTTGCTGCAGTGATTTTAACTATATTTGATGTTTCTGATAGCATCAAAAGCACCAGTGGATATGGACCTGGATCCAGAGATGTGGGACAACAAAACCATCACCAGCGGTTTGAAGAATTACCTCAGGTCAGCTCGCCCCCCCAGCAGCTGCATGTCCTTCACTGTCAGGAGTCATCATTGCCTCCATAATGCTTTCCTGAAGCATCCCCCGCTGCTAGTCAGTCATTCAGCGCCACCGCTGACTGAAAGAGGCCGGCGTCACCAAATAGCAGTAAATTACAACTTCTCTTTTGTCATCAGGTGTCTCTCTGAGCCCCTGATGACTTTCAAGCTCCATAAAGATTTCATCTTGGCCGTCAGTAAGTTATGAAAGCTGCTTCACAGATCCGTGTTTTTGTTTTTGGTCGTCACGTCTCTAACAGCTGGGCATTTTTCATTCAGAGTAGTAGGATTTCAGACATTGCATTAGCATGAAAACTCTCTGAGGCGTTTATGTGAATTTCCATCCAGCAGTGAGGCTGCCCTGTGGGCGCTAAAACCAGATCCTGATAGGAGGAGAGCCTAACAAGCTAAAGACTGAGCCAATTAAACGGTTTCTGTCTGAGAAAAAGCCTCCATGCTGGGAGCGCTATCACTAAGACTGTATCAAAATGAGATGTGAAATTGGTTCGATTAATCTGCAGACATCTACATCATCTCTTTAGATTAAGAAAACCATGCTTTTATGTAAGTAATAAGATGGGATTTGAACAGTATAAAGAAATAAGACAATCTTTTTTTTCTTTTGTTACACTCATTAGATGGTTCCAAATGAAAGTCTGTAATTAGCATTTCTTAATTTTAATCCACCGACTCTAATAATTCATTTTCTTTTTTGTCAGAGTCTGATGACCAGAACTACAGGGTGTGTGCCGTCCACGCTTTGGTTCACAAGCTGCCGGAGAAGAACAGGGAAATGCTGGAGTTATTAATAAAACACCTTGTCACGTATGTGATTCTCTCATGAATGTGATTCACTGCAGTCTTGACACAAAAAAAAAAACTTAAGATAAAACTAATTATTTTCCAGATTCCAACATTTTTTGGTGGAAATGTCTTGCATGGTGGCTGTTGGGTGTCCTGTTTTGTGTCACATGTTGTTTTTATTTCTCATCCATCCAGAGTTTCTACTCAAAACGAGTCCAACCTGATGACTGTGTCAAACCTGGGCGTCATCTTTGGGCCCACTCTGATGAGATCGCAGGAGGAAACCGTGGCGGCCATGATGAACATCAAGTTCCAGAACATCGTGGTGGAAATACTTATTGAGAACTGCAACAAGGTGACCGACCTCAGACCTCCACACTCGACTCAAATGGATTTTTTCGGAGTACAATGTTCCCTCGTTTATCACGAGGGTTATGTTCTAAATGAAACCTGCGAACGTTGAAATCCACAAAGTAGAATTAACAATGTTTTAAGGCTCCAAAGCTCCTCACTACTTGCTTTTCTCAAGCAGACTTGAACATTTTCAAACTTTTCTCTTTTTGTTTAAACTCTCAAAGTTCAAACTTTCATTAAAAAAAAAATAGGTTGAAAGAATGAAACCAAAGATCTGATCGCAATGGAAGATTTATGTAAATGTCACAAACTGAAAGCATTCTGTACAGGAGACATGGCAGAGAAGAGATTTATGGACAAGGTCAGCAACCAATAAGGATGCAGACCATTGTACACAGTTAAAAAGAAATCATACTGTGATATAGCGAGGATATTTACAAAAAAAACTGCATGTTTGTAGTTTAATTTTTACAATTGTAATTTCAGTATATTTTATTTATTTTGCAAGGAAAGCGTTAGTCAGTGCAATAAAAGGGTTTTGTTGGAAATTTGCTGCAGTGTTTTTGCAGCAGTCTGTTTAGGTACAAAAATTAAATCTCAAGCTTAGAGCCAATTTACATTAAAAAAAAAAAGAATTTGACATCAGTATTGCATCAAACCCTGAAATGTAAAAGTTTTACTTCCTCAGGACTAGCTTTAGAGGGTAGTTGTGTCCAAATTAATTTGCCACTCGGGGCAGTATGGAGGCCATTTGCCATTTTTTTCAAATGTACAATTCCAAAATTCCAGTGCCCAGGAAATTTCCCAGAAGTCTTTTCAAAAACCAGTGTGCTTTGATACTCATTAGACTGGTGAATATAGACCAAAATGCATTGCGTTTGAACAATTTCTCATTTGAAGAAAATGTAATAAATTTATTTTTTACAAATCATTCAACTTCACATCAGAACATCAGACATTTATTCGTTTTTTTCTTCGATAAATGGTCGACATAATATTTGGTGAAGAAAAGTAGTAAGCATGTGTCCATTTGCGTTAAAATCTAGGGGACTGGGTAGTCCCACAATATGAAGTCTTTGAGGAAATGGTGAATTAATTCAGATGGACTCTCTAATGTTACACCAAGTTAGGTGTTTGGGAGCAAAAAAATAAAATATTACCAAACCAAAACAGGAGAGTTGAGATTACACTTCCTCCCCAAACGTACATCCCTTTTTTCTTGTTTTTTTTTCTTAGTTTTAACATTGAAGTTATGCGATTTGAACCTGGATTGTAATGGTGAATCTTGGTCTCTGTTATTTATTTAAAAAATATTATGTATTTATATTCAAATACATTTTATATATCTACTACAATTGTAGTTTTCCTTATAAGTTTCTTTTTACAATTTTCAAGCCCGTATTCAGTGTGTGGGGTCATGGGGTGTATGTGTCAGTAGAGGGGAGGGGAAGGCCAAATGGGTGGGTCGGTTTTAATTGAAAAATTCTGCTTTGTTTGTCTTTTTTTTAACTGTAAGGCGCTTCGAGCTGCTCAAAGCGTGAAAAGCTTTTTTTTTTTTAATTAAAATGAAATTGATTTGATCTTATTTGTAGATCTTCCACCAGCCTCCAGACCCCAACGTGCCGCTGCCACAACCACAAAGTCGCACTGGTTCTCGCAGGAGCCGAGCTATCTGTCTGTCCAAAGGGCCGCGAAAACCGCGCAGCCTCTATACCCCGACTCTATGCCTGGCAGATGCAGAAAGTAAGTATCAAATCCCGCCAGATTCTTTATTCTAGATATTTTTTATTTGCTTTTTGTCCAAAATCGGGCATGGCTTCTTCAGAAATGATAACTCAGCAGATTTTAATGAAGGCGCCGCACGCCCCCTTTCTGGTCCCTGCATAGGTGACACCTTTAGCAGCAGCCCCAGTAGCACCCCGATGGGCAGTATGGAGTCCCTGTCGTCCCACTCCTCAGAGCAGAACACCTCCTCCAAGCCGGCGCCCCCGGGTCAGAACAAGGGCGACATCAGCCAGGCGCCATCGCAGCTCTTCAACGGCCCTCGGAGCGCGGCGTGGGTCAGCAGCCCCGAGTCCAGCTCCAGGGAGGAGGCGGGCCGGACAGATGGCGAGTCGGAGGACGCTCTCGGCGTGTCCTCCGCCAGCTCCACCCCAAAAATGACTGCGGCACCTAAAAAAGCCCCCCATTTCCACCCTGACTCCAAACTGACAGCGATGAACCGCTCTGCCTCCCCCTCACTCAAGTCCCTGCTGGCATTTGATGGTAGGAACGCTGTGCAGAATTCATGTATTTGTGATTAAACTCCTCCAGGAAAGAACCCCCCCCACACACACACCCGTCTCATTCCCGGAGTTTTTTGGCCTTTATCTGCTTCAGTCTTGTCTCTCTGTGTGTCATTTGCAGCCGCTCAAGGCCAGAGGAGCAGCTCTGGATCTGTGCTGAGTTTATCCACACTGGAGTCCAGAGAGACTCTCAAACCTCCTCCCAACCCAGACCTCCCACCCAAACAAGTCATCCGCCGCCGGATGGATACCACAGTCGGCAACGGCTATCAGAGGCCCGGCTCTGTGTAATCACCTCATACTTATTTCAACTTTCCTGACACTTTTGCACTTTGATAAAACCAATTCCTTCATAATTTTCATTTAGGATGTTTTTTTCTGAGTCACAAAAAGGCTTGTGATCACAGCATTAAAAACCCACTCCTATAATTTTTTAATCTATTTTAAAAGCACTCCCAGTGGTATTTTAATTATGATTGTACTGTTTTTATCCAAAATCAACAAACATCTCATTTTCTAGGACGTAATTTCTGCAGAGCGACAGCAGTTTATTAGAAATATATATTGTTTTTTTTTTTTTTTTTGCACTATAAGGTGCTCGGTTAGTGAACTGCCTATTTTGAACTTTTGCCACTTAATAAAGGCAGAGTCTTGCTGAGCCTGGGCCGTATGGGGTTTCATGTCTCTGTTCTACTTAGCAATATTTTCTGCGTGTCCTGTGAAATGTCAGGAGCTAACACCGCCAGCAACTGTTGTTAACCAGATCCAACGACAGTAGCAAATGTAAAGTTTTAAACATAAAGCAAGATGAGGAAAAGTTTGACAAAGTGTGGTCAAAACGGACAGAATATGTTAAATAGGTGAGAGCCAACCCTTCTAAACTGTACTCATAATTTAAGTTGATATGTAAAAGTGGCCCCCTTGTTTTTCTTCCTCTCATCCCCATTTTTTTTTCTTTCTTTTTTTTCTCACTTTTTATCCTCCCCCTTAAGTTTTTTCATGTTCTGACAGAAATGAAAAGGCACACTGGATGTATAATTTACATTGTTTGCCTTCTCAAGAAAAATAAAATTTGAAAAAATAATAATCATCAAAAATAAATCATCAAAGAAGCGTGGACATGCAGATGATATTGCCTAGTTGTATGTAGACATGAACAAATTTTCAATAAAGTTCTTCAGTAAACATAGTGGACAACGCAAAAACATATTTTTGGCACAAATGGAACCCCATACAGCGCTGGCTGCAGATGTTGAGGAAATTACCTGTGAATAATCACTTTCTGTAAAAAAGTAAGGAACTCATTAATGTAGGGCAGGGTGTCAGGTTTCCTTCCCTAAAAGTCAATGCCACGCCCCCAAGAGCTACATACTTCATCCACTCTGCACCGTAAAAGTGTCCTTCATTCAAAACTTGCAGGCTACGTCAACATTAAACTTTCATATTAAGGCAGGGGACACAAAATATCCATAATTCCCAACCTTGTTTGAAACACATTAAAGAAAATGTATATAGCTAAAACTTCCTTTTTGTGACAACCTTGTTAATAACACGTACAAAACAAATAAAAATACACGATCCACTATCGTCAAATGTTAGCTGAGTTAGAAAACACCTTAACTCGTTAGCAACTCGTAAAACAGACGATATTTTGAGGTATCTCCCAAAATTGCTTCGACAACAATAAGCACAGCTGGTGTATTAATCCATATAAGATTCTCTAATATAACTGGGACAGTTTCAATTTGTGGAAAAAAAATTAAGGTTTTTAAGTGCAACTTATAGTGCAGAAAATATGGTAGATGGATGTAATTGTCTACAAGTGGATGCATCAGAATGGAGCGTTGCAGGGAGCTTGTGGCACGCCCAGCCTATATTATCCATCAGAAATATGATCTTTTTTAGACATCGTTTTTGTATTTGTAAACAAATTATACACGGAAATACTCTATAATGCAATTTTGAGCCTAATTTTCTTTATATATGCCCTCCATCCTCAGAAAAATGCCACCTGAACATGTCAAAAACACACTTTTAATCATTAATGTGGAAAAAAAGTGGTGCCTGCTGGGTATTTAAGGAGAACGCGTAAGCCTCCCTCTCAGATTTACCACTCCACTCTAAATCAGAGCACAATGGCTGGGGTGCATTTCTTTCTGTCTTCCTTCCTCCCTTTCTCTGCCGCTCCTCCTCTCAGTGTGTTTATGAGCGTTGAGAGGTTTCTAAAATCAGACGAGTACGTGTTTGGAGATTTATGCCTTTTCGGCGCTGGTGGGAGAGCTGGCTTTAATTACGCTCTGCCTGCTCTGGGGTTGATGTGACCCAGCAGCCGCCTGTGCTCGCTCCCCCACGGGACAAATAGATTGTTGGACTTGTCGCGTCTGAAGAGACAGTCACTCGGCCCCCTCAAGAACGGTTCCCTGCGCGGCACCTACTCGCCTCGCCCTTGGCTGAGTCGCGCCCTTGACTCTGAGTTTGACCCAGTTCACCGCGGCGTTGAGGCAGAGGAAGGAAAACTCCTTTTGGAGTTTTTTTCTCCTGCCTTACACCTCATTTTAAATAATTGGAAAAGCGGAGTTGAAACACAGACAAATCTGACGTTAGGAAAAGCAGAGGTCAGTGACGCAACGCATTGTCGTGTTACCGTGACAACAGCCGGATTTCGTATTAAATAGTCCGATTTCTGTGAAAAAGCGTTCTTAACCGAAAAACTAAAAATGTATTGAGTTTGTTTCATTTGCAAGTGACCATGGTACATGCGAGATAAAGCCCGATGAAGTGTCTTTATCAGAAATTAGGCCCGACAGTTTGTTGGGGAAGTTTGATTAATTTGAGCTAATAGATATTTCATACATTTTTTTTCAAGTTGCGTGCGTACATGTGGTAATGTTGGCAGCCCTTAGATATATGTACATATAAGTGTATATGTGTGTTTTTGCACGTTTGTGTCAAAACTAATTCATTAAAAAAAACATTTTGAAATAGGAAATTAGGTTCTTATACATTTTAAAATCTACTCAAGTAGATACATACATCCTAATGGAATTATTTAATTTTTGTCTAAAAGTCAGCCTAATTATTTTCAAGGTTTCCTCAAATAAAGAGCTTTTACATTTTTAAGTCGATTGTTAATGAAAAGTTTGTGTCAATCAAAGCATAGATGGCGGAGTAAGTTCCGTTGCTCATAAAAATATAAACTCTATCAAGCAGCTTTTGTAAATAAATAATCTAACAGATATGAAGTCCTTCTCTGACTTATTCAGATCTTTAGCCAGCTACTTATAAGAAACGGTTAACTCACGTGTCAAATCAAGGCCCGGAGGCTGAATCCAGCCAGCCGGGTAATTATATCCGGTCCTCCAGATCATTTTATTTTATTTTTATTAATGGCCCAAGTTTATCAGGCGTTCATTTCTAACTTGAATAATTTTGTCAAAATATCTTTTTACGGAAAGTAAAATATTGAAATTTATTTAAGATTTAAGTTGATTTTATTCTGGAATAATATTCTTGCCTGTTTTTATTCTTATTTTTGTTAAAAAGTTAAGTTTTAAAGATTTAGTTTGAGTGTGTTCAGTAAATGTTTATCCTGTTCGGCCCGCAACCTAAGGGTTATTTTGGATTTTGGATCCCTGTGGGGTTGAGTGTGACACCCATGAGTTAGCTAGTGTCAAAGAAAAAGCTCACATGCATTGATTGACAGTCATTTATCTGTGAAAAAGACTAAGTGAGCAAGTAGCTCTGTCAAAAAAATATTTTGTAATCAATCTTTGCAAATAAAATAAAATTCTGTAAAATTCGTAAAGGAGTGTTTCATAACTACAAGTCTATGAAGGTGATGTTTTTGATATTCTTAAACTTCCTAATCATTAGATTATTTAACTTTCATGGGATTAAATTGCAGTCAAGACGATTTTGCCTCTCCGTGACGCACTGAGAACGTTTTTCCTTTTGGCTTCAGGGTTGCCGCGCGAGCGCTGCTGTTTGAAAACTCCTCCTCCTCCCTTCAGTCTGCTCCAATTGGAAGGTAAAAAAAATGTAAAAAACAGATCTGCAACAGCTGAAAACCATGACTCTCTCCTCACATGACGTTTGTGTCTGCTTTACAGGGAAGCCAAGGCAATGTATTCATGCGAGGCAGAGCACAGCAATGAGCTCAGCTTCCCCCAGGGGGCACACTTCTCAAATGGTGGGTAGAGATCCAAAAAATAAATAACAATCCACCTTTTCTGTCTATTCTTTTTTTTAATAGGTTGGTTTCCCTTCACGTCCAACACACCCACTCGCAGCTCAAAATCCCGGCAGCCTCGGTAGCTGTTATTGTCTTTTAGCATATTTTTCTTTTTCCATGAAGAGATGACTCGGCCCATAACCAGCGCAGTCAGGTCACTGTAACCTAATGATGGAAGGCACCGGTGCCTGCTCCCTGTTAACACAGCCAGGAGAGCAGGCAGCCAAATGCAAAAACGTCAACAAACGCTCCCTTTCCATTTACAACCAGGCCAGGTTTTTTATTGCTCTCCATTTTTCTTTCATTCCTTATTCAGCATACCTGCCGTCCACTGTGTTAAATGTCTCTTTTTCCTTTCAAGCTGATCCCATCGTTTCATTTCGGCATCTTTTTTTTTTTACTGCCTTGTGGGTATTTAGTTTGAATATTTATGGTGTTTTTTTCCCCGGTCTGTAAGCGAGGATCTGCTCTTCTCCTGAAGTTCTTCTCCTTTTTTTTCAGTCTATCCGTCTGTTGAACCAGGCTGGCTCCAAGCAACCTACGAGGGAAAAACGGGTTTGATCCCCGAGAATTATGTCGTTTTCCTGTAACGCAACAAAGACTTTTTTTTTTCATGGCATCCATGGAAAAAAAAAAACTGTTTCTAATTTTATTATTGTTTCTTTAGTGATTATAGCTGCTGCATTTAAAGTAGATTTTAATTAGACATACCTCCGAAACTGAATCTACATTACTAGTTAGTGTAGATATATAAGCGTAGGACTGCACTGAAGCTTAGACCTACAGATTCACGGATAAGAAAATTATTTCTTTTCTTTATTAACTGAAAAAAAAACAAGCTGTGATTTCGACACAGTTATAGCCTTTAAAAAATGTGGAACCAGAATGGATTTACACCTTAGAGTTTATGAACCTGCTCGCAACTCAGATTGGTTTCATAGATAAATCCTGTAATTTGCTGTTTCTTGAAGCACACTGTCACAAATCAGATATAAACTAAAACGTGTTACGAATGAAAGACTTATAAATGTGCTTTTGTTGTCTGTGGTACACGGGTGTACCATTTTATGAAGATTTTTAATATTATTTTAATTTTTTTAAATACAAACTTTTAATTTTGTTTGAAAAAATTCAACTTTTTAGATGCTGTTTCTGTAAAAACCAAAGAACCATTTTTTTTTTTTTTTTTTTTTTTTTAATTATTACAAACTGAAAGCAAACTCCACAGAGTTAAACTTTCTCCGGGGGCCCTAAATGCATTTGGGAGTGCGTCTGACATCTGGACGTTGCCAAGATCAGGGTGTTCTTTTCCATTTATGTTTCTGAGAATGCGAGGCGACCTTGAACAGCGACGCTGGACCAGCACTCCCTTACAGTCTGAATTCTTCAGGGCATGTCACGGAAATCATATTTATTTCCTGAATATGTCAAATTTGGCTCCTTTTCTTTCTTTTTTGTTGTTTTTGTATAAACAGAAAGCTCCTCTGCATCATCTACTGTATTACCACATGAGGAAGTTGAGAAATAAACAGTGATTTGTTAAACATGGTGTCTTCGTGACTGCAAAGCGCGACAGTAAAACTGAGATTTGTTGTCTCGGCTCACTGAGAGTTTAATAAGATCTACCGATTTAAATAAAAACCGAACTCTCCTCCCGCATCTTTTGTTTGCCTAAACTTTGAGGCAGATCAAATGTAAATGTGCTCTATTTTCGCTTCTGAATTTTTTCATTTAAATACCTTTCCAGTTTCGCCTCCCACCTGAAGAAATAGTGACTCACTCCGCCGATACTGCAAGTGAATTCCTCATTTTGAAAATATTCTGCATGTATTCCTATAAAGAATTGATGTGGATTAATCTGAAAACATGTACAACGTCCCAATCAAATGTTTGAATCACACGGTTAATAACAGAGGAGACTTTATTGATCGATGCCTCTGAAGTTATATAATATTTCTCTGACAATATATCTTTAAGAAACATAATTATTTCTGTTTCACTTTGAGAGAAGGGCTTAACAAACGTGAATAATCCAGTATTCTGAAGGCGATAATCCAGTCGCGGCGCTGGGACGGCGGGATCACTTTGTGTGGAACAGCAGGGGCCTCACCATGCCTGCCAGAACCTTAGGAAGCTGGGAGGCAATGACCTCCGACATCATCTCTGGGAACTCCACCTTCATGGCGTCGGCCTGGATGAAGGTGCTCAGGCAGAACAGGTTGACCTTTTTCACGATCTGGTGGTAGAGAGACAGAGTGAGGAGGAGGCGGCGGCGGGCTGAGCCGGCAGCTCTGCGAGGAGACTTACATCATGGATGGAGTCCATCAGTTTGGTGAGATGGTAGAAGCGCTGGGAGCTGGCCACCACGCCCTTCTCCTTCAGGTGGATGACTTTGGACAGCTCCCGGATGTAGTTTTGACGCATTTCTTCAAAGGCTGCCTGGCTTTTGAGCCCCTCGAGTGGCACTGAAGTCAGAAGAACATTCACACAATTTTACAGAAGCAAAAGTTGATACTAGTTGTTACATTAAATCCTGTCAAGGTCCAGTGATTTTGGAGCGCTCCCATTGTTCTCTGATAAATGCTGCAGATCTGTAACACTATAACCAGTGTGAGAAAAACTTCCTGTAGGGTCGGCCTGTTTCACACTCCATACAAGAATCCTTCAACAAAATCTTTAGGTCATTTTTTTTTTTTTTTTTAAATATTCAGATGAAAATGATTATAATTAATCTAATGGGACTTGTGTGTGTACCATTGACTGTACATGAGAACTGAACTGTGAATGTGACGTCACCCATAGATAATTACTTACTTATATTGAAATTAAGTCAATTCAGTTGCCATTTTTCACAATGCAGACACCGACATGTTGGAACTAGAGATAGTTTGTCAATAAACAGAGATTGTTGCAAGTTGACCGAGTCATTTACTGTATAGGAGAACTGGACTGACTCTAGTATCTAGTAGCTCCCAGAAACCACAATTCCATAGACTTAAAAGAGAGAAATGAACTGCTCTTACTCAGTTATTATATTTATCGGAATAATCTGATGCATTTTTTTAACTTATTTTTGGTAATCCTAATTTTTTTTCATGACATTTGTTTAACACAAGTTGTTAAAGTTATAATGTGCCCAATCAAATGCCTTAATATAAGTATGTGGTCTTATGTTGAATGTTTAACAGATTTTGTGTAGCCTGCTTTCAAATGATAGGGGTGTGGCTTTCCAACAAGCTCACTCTTGATTGGCCAGAATTCAGGCAAACAGCAAAGGTCCCTCAGCAGCAGTTGTATTCTTCTTTTTTCTTCTTCTTTTTTTTTTTAACCTAAGGTAAAATATCTATCAAAAAACAATTTCTATGGTACACTTTTAGACGGCATCAATGTCAAGAATCCAAATGTTTTCATGAGGATCTATACACTTTCCAACTACCGCTCAACCTGGGGCCCCCCAACCTATCTGAGCCCCCAGGTAACTGCCTACGTTTGCCTAATTGTAAGTCCGTCGCTGATGTACAGTCAGTGGTCTGAGTCAACGTTCCAATGGTGAACTTGTTGAAAGTCCCCACGCAAACCAGACATTGGATGTGGGGGCCAGCAGACACTGAACACTTTAATTGCAAAAATACGTTTTTAAAAAAAGCATCAGAGCGAGAATGATAACGTTGACACATTGAGTAATAACTGTTTATTTTTCTATAGAAGTCTATTTTGTCTTCTTGAAACCAGCAGGTACTTCCTGTTTGGAACGCCAGGGGGGAGGGGTCACACGGTCCAGCTCTTATTAACAGTCAATCGTGTACTGTATCTCCAACTGCAAATATGTCTTGTAATTGCAGTCAAGAATATGACATCAACTTTTGTTTTTCAATATTTGACTTGTATACCATTTTTAAACTTAAATATCAAACATATTTTTTCTGTCATAAGGTCGTTCTCAGTGATCTCAGTTAAGAAGTTTTTGGCTAAAATCAAAAAGCCGTTTATGAAGGCGTATTTTATGCACAGCTGCTCATTGGAAATATAATTCTGGTTTGTGGGCGGGGCTGTAAACACAGAACAACCTGCCCTCCCCATCGCTGAGAAATCTGTTTGCACACTCACATACAAACTTGTACAAGCTAATATCATCTGCGCAAAAACAACAACGAGAGATATTTGATCAATCCAGTTGTAGAATTTGAACCAGAATCACAATTTGCTGCAGCACGAGTGTAAAACGCTCGTCAAATCTCCCACGCCTAAGCCTCAGCGGGCCAGGGTGCATGCAGGGGGAGGAGACTTTTCCACGTCCGTTTAATTAACTGCGTGATTAGCCTGAGCTTTTTCTAATATCCTGTTTTCTGATCCAAACTAAGAAATACAGTTTTAATTGTTAATTATTTTATGTAGGTCCTCTATTATGTAAAAAGCATTGTAGTTGGTCTTTTAATGTATGAAATAAGGTTTAATTTATTTATTTGTTTTGTAATTTTTCATTGTGTTATTCCACATTATGCTTTAAAAATGAATAGTTTTTTAAATAAAAAAAAAAAAATCATTCTTACCTTGGTAGATAACTTTATAATATCTGTAATTTAAGGATGTGGTGGAGATTAAAAAATATATATTTAATGCTCTATTGAAATCTGTTAATAAAAATAGTTAATTTGCATGTTTTATTTATTGATTTCACAAAAACGCAAAAGGTTTTTCTTTCTTTTTTCCCATTTAAGTACAGTTCATATAATTTTGCCTTTTTGCAATAATCTGGACCAAACTGGATCTAAACAACCTTGAATTGTTACAGATTAATTGGATTTAAACAAATAATTTCCTATTTAGTGTGGTGTGGGGTTTTCGTTAGTCCTTTGTTTCAAACATTATCTAGTAGATGAGAAAAAAGCAAGAAAATAACAAAGGAAATTTTTTATATAAATAAAAATAAAACTCCTCAATATGTAGTTCGAAATGGAGTTGGAAGAAGTTAAAAACGTTTTTAATCCTACCCCCAACAATATATCTGAAGTTTAATCTTCAGTATAAACTATTTAAACAACAGGTATTAAGTCCCCTTTTTTTTTTTTCCTTAAACATCGGTCTATATAATCATACACACACAAAGATCTATACACAAACGCGTACATGTATGCAAATATACCAGCTTTCCCATTCACATTTGTGTGTGTTTGTATGTTCAGGAGTAAAATAAATTGACGGTGGAATCGTAACGCATCGTCTCACCCGTGTTCAGTAAAATGATGGCTTTCATGCACAGAAACTCCTCTCGTGTGACTTGAAGATTTGCAAACTCCTGAGGGATAAACTGGATGGCGAGGCAGAGGTCGTAAATCGGAGATCTCCTCATTTGCTCCCTGGAATGAGGAAGAAAAAGAGAACAAATGCGTTAACACTGTTTCCAGTTTTAAATCATTAAACTCGGAGGGAGAATAGTCACTCACTGGCTGAGGATCAGATCAGGTGCAAAATATAAAAATTCACTGGTGACGTTCTGAAAGGAGCGCCACCCCAGAGAGAAAACCATCAGGTTCATCCACGAGTACTGGATCAGGGTCATCTGGTCGTTGATGTGAAGGTTACGAAACCCTCGGGAAGAGATTAAAAAGAGCATTTAAGCATTTTTTTTTTCCTATGACGAGACCTTCTGCAAGGGGGATCGCCATGGCAACAAACCCCGAGCAGAGGGGAGCTCGTTTACCTGGCAGAGACTTGGACCACTTGACGATCCACAGCAGCTGCTTCTCGCACAGCCTGTTGAGGCTGTTGAGCAGAAGATGGGGGACTTCGGGCTGCGAGTTGTCGTAACCCGAGTACACGATTTCCGGCTCGATGTTCTCCAGGATGTTGATGATCTGCTGAGAGAGCTGCATCTCGTGGATGCCCGGGATGCAGGACATGGAGGTCAGGGCCTGACCGTCCCCGGACAGGGCCAAGTGGGACTGGAACATGAGGGACGGGGCCAAACCCAACGCTTTCAAGGCTCCGAAACGCTTCAGTTTTCGGCCTGTGACACAAACCCAAATGGGAAAATTTAGTTTTTTTCTATATGTAAAGCAAGCCTTAATTTAAATGTTGGACTCGAAAAACTTTGCGGCTCTGGCTGTACCTCCGAGCATCATTCCAGCTTGGTAGCACTTTCGTAGGCGACAGGCGGGGCAGTTTTTCCTCCGAATTTTGTCCACAATGCAGTCATTTCGCCCGGCGCAGAGGTAGCTGTGGTGACCTGCAGAGTGAACAGACAGAAGTGATGCCCACATTTCTCTTTTTCTTGACTCCCAATTAAATATATATCTATGTGCATTGAACAGGAGAAGGAAAAAACGAGGAGGAAAGTTCTGAAGAGCTCTTCGCCGTCAGCACGACTACACCCCGGTGCTCACCGAAGCAGTGCAGGAGAGAAAATCTAAAGAGGTAAATTAGACAGAAGCAAGGCTGTGAGGACAGAGTGACACGGCCATGGAGAGACAGAGTGGCTCTAATATATCTCACATTGCCAGATAACGGAAAAAAAAAGTCTAAGATGAAGAACATGTTGTTCACTCGTCGGTGTGATACTGTTACCAGCAACCTTTTAGGAGCTAACATAGAAGGTCAGTCAGCGTGTGGGGGAGATCTTTCTCTGCTTTGAAGTTATTTATTGTGAACAATCCCCAGATAGTTGAAATAATAATAAAAATAATAACAAACAGATGTAAAAAAAAAAAGTAGTTTGAAACAAGTATCATCGATGAATCTATGGATAAGTAGGACATTGATCATCCTGGAGCATATTTAGCAACTTTTTTCAAATTAATTGCTAAGTTTTAAAGCAAAATTTCAATTTTCTGCTCATTTTTTTTATGGAAACTTATTCCCTTTTACATCAATGTTTTTTATGTAAAAATTAGCCAAGTTAAACAGTTACAAAGCTGTAAGTTTAGGTTTTGCAGGGAAACACAGTTAAAAACTGGTGTTGGTGCATGGCAGCTTTTGACACATCACCTCATCTATTTCCTGGAAGAGGTCATGTGATCTTAATGTTTGGTATCAACCCAAGATTCAAACATCAAACTTACAGGAAAATCTGATCCCGCTATCATTTTCAGATGTTAAAAAAAAGAGGTCAAGGAGGAGAAGTGCAGCTTTAGGATCACGCTGATTGACTGTTAGCTTTAAATGTAGTTAAATTGTGCTAGAATTAATTCTACAAACGGATTCATGGTTATTCTTTAACCTGTTAAGTTTTATTTAATAAATGTTCGCACTGTTTTTTAATGCTTGACAGGTACATCCTGCTCCAACATTTATCATCTAAATTATGATGAAACCTTCAGGTTATATGACGTTTATTTTTATTATTATTTATAAGGCTCTTAAGATGTTAATTCAAGTATAACAGAGTCTGGAAATACAAGTTAAAAATAAATACGTTTTCGTCAGACACATTAAACTTTTTTGTAAATTTCTGAGCACACATTTGTCTAAAGTTTTTGGCTTTTCAAAATAAAATATAAAAATATGTGGATTATGTAATAAAAACATGGGGATCAAATTATTTACTTTATTTTTTAATCAAAATTTTAAGGAAAAAAGACTAAAACAATTTTTTTCCCCAAAAAAGTTTCTGGAATTTTAAATTTAAACAGAATTTTACTATTAAATGTTTTTCTGAGAAACAAAAGTGAGCCAAAATTTCAGATTTTGAGGCTGGAGAAATCAGTAAGTGAAAATGAAACGTCAAATTCAGAGGTTTTCTGCTTACCTTCCACTGCCCTTTTAAAAAAGACTTTACAGCTGCCACATGTGAGAACTCCATAGTGGCAACCAGACGCCTCATCCCCACAAATTACGCACAATCTTTGAGGTTGCATGCTAGAAAAAAGAGAAATTAGACTCTTAAATTCAAATATATTATCGAATATAACAGCAAGTCCTTTCTAATTGATGTACAACTTTGAATTTTGGGGTCATGGAAGGTTGTGCTTTACCCTGGGAATCCAGAGAAGGGTGACGGGTTCCTCTGGGTCAGGCTCTGGGTCTGGATCCCATCGTAGCTGCTGGCTGTGAAGGTCTCCTCGTTCGTCCCCGCGGACTGGCACCAGAACTGCGGCTCAGCCGGGGAGCTCTGCATCTGCCAGCGCGCAGCCTCCGTCTTGAACATCACCTGTTGCGCGTTGGAGTTGGAGTCGAAGCTGACGACGGCTTTCCCGACCTGCAGAGCGCACCTGGAGTCCGTCCTCGCCGGGCTCAGCAGCTGATCTGAGCGGTTCAGGTCGATCAGGAAGTTCGGGGAGCCGTCCAGCCCCGGCCGGACCACCGCCGTGGCGGCACCGAACCCCGCCTGCTCGCCCTCTCCGAGCGCCAGGTGCTGCTTCCTGTCGCCGTCACAGCAGATGTCGAGCGCCGATATCTCGGGTGATGGATCAAAGCTGGAGCAGGGGGTGTCCATGATCACAGAGGGCTCCTTCTCGTCCTTGATCAGCTTACAGGCTGCGGAGGTCGAGCCTAGTAAAGTTTCGGATGCGCCGCCTGGAGCCGCGCGCTGCACCTTGACGAAATCCTCCCACGGAGCATTTTCACTTTTCAGAAACTCACTGTTGCGCTCATAGAACTGTTTGGACGCATCGAGGACGTTACAGTCTTTAAAAACTGCGCAGTCGCCCCCGGAGCTCATGCCGTGGATCAGCGCGCCGGAGTTCCCAAAATTACGCACGGAGGTGAGGCCGCTTGGAGAGCGCGACTCGGCGGATAACTTAGCGCCGGACCTGCTGAAGCCCCCCTCGATCAAGCCACTTACTCTGGACTCGGTGGAATCGGCGATGGAGGGGTTGCTGAGGGCACCCAGCTTCCCGTTAATTTTACTCTCCATCTTCTGGCGCGCGCAGCAGCGTCTGGAGCGCAGCCGCAGCTAGGGTGGAAGAAGTTGCTGCTTCTTGTAATCCTCCCCCAGAGTCCTTAAGTCTGTGACCTGACTGTCTCTCACATCAACCAGCAAAGAATCAAATTTATGAAATAAAAACCCAACTTTCAGTGATCTAAAGTGACTTTAGGTGCTTGTTTCCAAAGTTAAACCAAAAACTTTCACAAAGTCTGTAAGCCTTACTCCAGGCTGTCATCTTCAGCAGACAAGGGGAGTTTCGGTTCCTTCCACAGATTCCCCAAAATCCTCAAAAGAATCCAATCATTCGTGGGATGCCAGAGAGGAAAGTGGTAGCTGTCAAAGCGGAGATGTGGAGCAGACTGACGCTCTTCTCACTCCTCCCTGTAGACCCACAGAATAACCTTCCAATGAGGAGAAATGTCAAATGCTCAAGCCCATGAACTCCTTACATTCATGAAGTATGCCAGCAAAGCAAAGTAAGGGGGAAACTTAAACTCCAGTTCGGAAAAAATGGGAATCAGAAGTGTTAAATAAAGAGCAACGAATCAAATTTTAGCAGTTTCGACAAAATGGAGTTGAGAAAATTCTGTAAAAAAGTATACTGAGAAATATGAGTTTATTATAAATTCTGTCCAATTTATGCTTTAAATGTCTCACATTTTGTTCCTTCATCCACTTTAGTGATAAATAAGATGTTTTAGTTAGAAATAAGAAAACATGAATTTTCAACACCAAGTAGAAATAAATGGTGTTTGTGACTGCTATCAGCTCCTCAAACCGCCTCTGATTCACTCTGATTTACTTTTCTGTTATCATGGCCGGATAATGGAGCTGGTTTTACCATTGGTGTTAATCAGTCAGGCCTGGGATGCTGCTGATGCATGTCTTCATGATGCACACGGGGTCCTTGAATCTATCATCTTGCGTCATGTTTCTGAGGACATCGGAGTTGATTCCCATGCTGTGGCCTACTTCACTGTTGGATAACGATGACACATTCATATCTTTGCGATGTCTTCTTCCAGGATGACCCAGTTTTCCTTACATCTCTTTGAGTGTGATCGAGGAGAATTAAAAACAATGGAGATGGTTGCAAGACCTGAGCTCTCTGAAGTTTGACATGGAGCTCTTTAACTTTTGTCAAGTGGAACTGATGTTACTTCAAACCCCTAAAAGCTTTTAATCTGATGCCACACATATATGAAGAACATATTTATGACAGGCTAAAACAATATTGTGTGTTTGAAGGCAAGTTGTTGAAGAAAACTCTTGTGAAGATTAGTATTTTTGTTGTTTCTAACATGTTCTTGTGACATTTTTCTGATGAGAACATATACTACAAAAAATAGCTCAAAATTACATTTCTGAATATGTATTTATTCAAATAATTGTGAATCAGAAGCAGTTGAAAAAAATGAAGTTTTGGATTTGTGACTTAGAAAATACTAAACTCTGTGCACCGCCCCATTTTGTTGTATCAACTAGATCAGGGGTCGGCAACCTCTAACAATAAAAGAGCCATTCGGGCTAGTTTTGTATTGATGAAAACCAAGAAAGAGCCACATAGTCTTAATTTAGCCTTTAAGAAATTTGGCTTTGCATTCATGACCTTCCAATTTTTTAATAATGAATATGAATTATGTATATTTTTTGGCACAAATAGAAGTAAAAATATAAAAAGAACCTATAGGAGCTCTCAAAATGTGACTTTTTTTAAACCTATCTTCAAAATAAAAGATGATCCGTGTCAAACGGGATCATCTTTGTGCAGCTCTGGGCAGCAAGTAACAAACGTTGTCCAGCATAAGAGAATGTGTGCTTTAACTCATAAAAGATTAAACTTTTTACCAAAGTTTTGCTTTGCATGTAAAATCAGTTCATTCTGGAGGTAGAGTTGGACAAACAAGACGTCTTCAGGTCAACAGGGATGTAAAAACCTACATAGTTTATCATCTGTGTGCACTTCAGCCATCAATTTAAATTGAATTAAATTTCATAAATACTAATTAAGTAATCTTTAGTTTAAAAAAACTATTTTATCTTTCTTTTCTTTTTTTTCTTCCATTTCCACTCAGCAGTCTTACACTGCTGGGTTTTGTTATTTTAGTTTGGGGTTGGACCTTGGTAGTCTTAGTTTGTGGGCTTTATTTGTTGCTGTTGTGAATACACTAGAGCAGGGGTCACCAACACGGCGCCCGCGGGCGCCCGGTCGCCCTCGAGCACCTCATGAGTCGCCCGCGGGTCTCTTCTAAAAATAGCACAACTCGTGAGCTGATCAAAATTTTATGGAGAGAGAGAGAGAGGGGCGGGGCGGCGCGAGTGTGCTCGTACGTGCATGCGCGCATGCGCAGGTGTGTGAGAGAGAGAGGAGGAGAGCGAAAAGGAAAAAAAAAGGAGCGGGCGTTGAGGGGAAAGTTCTAAAACAAAGCAATGTGCTGTTGATAAAACAAAAACGGAAAATAAAAAGGTGGATTCCAGCCCTCCAACGGGATAGTGAGTGTGTCTGCCTGCGTTCTTTGCTGCCGGCAAAACCAAACACCCGCGGGTTTAACCACCTCGCCCGAGGAGCTGCAGCGGTTCCCCTGTTCGCCCCGACCACGGTCAGGACGAGGAAGCAGGAAAGGTTAACATCCGGCTGCTTTCACATTAACGTTGACATTTCGCGAATTTGATTTTTGATTATTAATTTTCTTTAATGGAAACACAGTTTATATAAAAAAAAAAAAAAGACAAATGCATTTTTCGAAGAAAAAAAAGTATTTGCGCTTAGAGGAGCTGGTTTTGGGGGCGTATTGAAATTGATGGACATTTTTCGAAAAACGGTAATGGAAATTAACTTTTTTCTGATGAAATGCGCTTCTGGAGTGTCTGTCCAGTGCAGCACAGCGGGCGCCACAAGAGATCCACAGCGTCACTGCTTACCGTGCATCTCCTCTGTAAAATCAATAGGATCCGTATATAATTGTCTGATGAAACAGTGTCGACGTTTTCTCTGAAGAACGGATTTGTTTTGCTGCGGATTGTATAAAAATTACAAAGTTTGTAGCGGACTGCGTTGAGCGGCTGTTTGGGTTGGTTTATTTCCAAAGCTCAGTGAACGCTCCACGCGCTGATTCTTGTCTGCAGTCAATCAATCTGTGCGGAGGTTTAAGGAGAATAAATGGACGGGTGCATGAGACTAAATTAAAGCGTTTGAGGAGCGAAGATCCACTAATAAAAAAAACAGTTAAAGAACAACTTGTTTGAAGTTTCCTTATGCTGTTTCTTTTGTTAACGACTTAAAAAAAGAAACAGTTTTCTCGCTTTCTCCTTTATAAAGATTTAATATCTCGTTTTCTCTCAAGAAAAAGATTTTAAAAAAAGAAGTAGGGCAGGGCGTTTTTGGCTTCCTTACATTATCCATGAACTTTAGATAAGCTTAGGTGACCTGGAACCTAGTGGATATACAGAGAAAAAAGAGCTGCACTTTCCCTCCATGCAGTTGGTGCTGAAAGACAATGATTCTACATCCCAGGCATTTGACAGAGTGGCAGAAAAATACTGTGATGTCATCAACAGACTTGGGCAAGAGTTTGAGAATAGGTTTTGTGACATTGATCAGCTCGAGCCATGTGTGGCATTCATATCCAACCCTTTCATGAATGTGGACACGACATGCTTTTCTGAGCAACTAAGTTCAACGTTTGACTTGGATGCTGGACAGGTGGAGATTGAAATCATAACACTGCAAAATGACCTCCACCTCAAAGCCCACCAGGGTGCAGCAAACTTTTGGTGCCTTGTTGACTCAGAGAAGTACAGATGAGTATGCACAGCAGCTATGAAGACTGCCAGCCTGTTTGGTTCAACCTATCTCTGTGAATCAGCATTTTCTGACATGAACTTCATCAAGTGCAAACACAGAACACGCCTCACTGATGCACATCTGAAAGACTCGCTCAGAGTTGCAGTATCAAGCTACACACCAGATTACACTAAACTGGTGAACAGCAATGTCAGTCTTACCACTAACAAAGAAACAGATACAGACGTATGTGGTAACATGGCAGTGCCATGGCAAAGTTAAATTATAGTATTGAATTTTGTTCAATTCAAAAGTGTGTTCATAACACGTAGCAGTTGTAATTTTGTTAAAAACATTACATTTGGTCATTACCTCAAAATGTGACAAGATTTGTTGAGATTAATCAAGTTTTGAATATTCATATTTGTTTCCTGGCTTGTTGTCGTTATTGATAATTACGATGAGAAATCAGTGTCTTCACATAGAGGAGTATCATTATTCATTATTAATAATGTATAACTAAAGGCAAACTAAGCAAATTTATTATTTAAATTCGGTAGCCCTTCGTATGACTCAGTACCCATGAAGTAGCCCTCAGTTTCAAAAAGGTTGGTGACCCCTGCACTAGAGTGTACCTGACACAGTAAAGTTCATTTTAGCTGAATATGTTTGTCTTTTTTATGAGTAGCAAACAATGTTTGGAGTTACAGGTATTGTAAACACACTAATGCAGCTTCTTACATGGCTAACACTAGTGGAGCGTGTTACAGAGAAGTTTGCAGGGGTGTCAGAATCCAGGCCTCGAAGGCCATTGTCCAACATGATTTCCAACCAACCAACCTTTGAATCAGCAGCAGATAAGTCAGGGATTCTGGGAAACTAATGGATGACCATCTCTCTTGGCCTGGAGTTTGACCCCCCTATTCTAGAATTACTGTAAACATACTTAATAGTATGTTAGTTTAGTAGGCTACACTATACATACATAGATACATAGTATATAGCAGAAGGAGTCTGCAGCCTGAGGCTCCGGAGCCACATGTGGCTCTTGTACCCCTCCAATGTGGCTCCCTGTATAAGATAAAGATTTTTTTTTTTTAAGTAACTATACAGTAACTATACACTATACAGTAAATAAAGTAAACAAAGCTTCATTGGCTCATTCACATACAGTTGAAAGACAGGATGCATTACAAGTCAAACTAAATGGGCAAATTTCCTATTTTTGAACAAATTCAAGGATTTCAAGTGCACTTTAAGGGCTAAAAAATCCACTATGGCTCATTTGATTAGCTCTGATTTAATTTTTAGTTTGTCATATTCACACATTTCTTACTGAGATTTGCCACAAAATTGCACAATAAACTATTAAAATTACACTATTTGACTACATTTGCTGCATTGAGAAGATTCTGTGAGACGGTGTCTTTTATTTTGAAAAAAATCGTTAAAACCTCTGTTAAAACTTTTTAACTCTTTCATATTTTGGAAAAAGTCTATTTTCTCTAAATGTTAATCTTTCATATCTGCAAAAAAGACAACAGTTAATTTATATTCATTATAAGAATCAGTACCTTATATTTCTAAAGGATGAGGTGTGACTTTGTGAGAAGTGGACTCAAATGGCTCCTTAATTGTTGAAAGTTGCAGAACTCTGGTATAGAACATACTTAATACTTGAAAGTCAGACTGGCTGACAGACTGAACTCTTTTGTCTCGAATAATGCGTCTTATAGTTTGGTGTGCTTTAGGGTGTATTCAGACAGGACACATTTGGTCCGCTTAAAGTGAACCAGTTTGTTTCCACCAATATTCCGGAACAAAGTTTCAGTTCACGTAAGCTAACTCTGGTCCAGGACCCGGAATCGCTCTCTGACCCATCTTTCAGGTCTCAGTTAAATTCCAATCGGACTAAACTTCTGTTTGCTCTGAGTTTCATCAGTCTGAATACAGTTTTCTCTCGGAGCGGAAAAACTGGACCAAAATGGCCACCGTAGCTCGTTATTAGCGGGAAAACGAGGAGGATCGATGCAACAGCAACTCATTAAAATGTGGTTGGATGAATGCAGGCTCATTAAAACAACTTTTAGCCTGATCCACATTGTTTCTTACACTGAATTCATCTACAGGTCTCCAACACTTATTAGCGTATCTTGTAGTGTCCCCAGCACCACCTTGCAGCATTCCTCCACTGTACTGAAGTACTGAAGCGAAATTAAAAGTTTGAATAAGTGAACAATCCGGTAAACCGCATCACCTCCATGTTTCTCTTTTTTTTTTGACCCGCCCCCATAACTGCTGGCCAATGAATGAAGAGATCTTTAGTTTGTTTACAGTCCTTGGTCTTGAACAGAAATCTCCAGAAGACCGCAGCCTGACCACAGACCAAACTCAAGATTTAAGACTCGATCTGAACTAAATTAATCGCACCTGGTCCAGAACAATAACTTTAAAAATAGACCATTTATTGACAGTGCGCCTTACAATAGTGCGCCCTATAGAGCATTATTTGTTTTTCTCGTGCGAGTTGCATCTGTCTCAAAACTGTACGGTCAGACGCTTTTTTTGTTGCAACAGTAATGTTAGTTTGGGGTCGTGAGGGGCTGTAAGCTAGCAGGAGAGCGTGTATATGCAGCTCAACAACGGGAAAGAGAAGGGGAGCGGGGTTGCTTTTTGCCAACGGTCCCGCTTGCATCTTAGAGGAGAATTTTTAATGAATTAGTGCTGCTTTCTGGAAAATATGCCTTAGAAAACGACACAGGTTGTTCATTATGTTGGCAAAAAACGGCATAATCATAATTAAAAGAACACTGACAGAAAATAGATCCAAACATGTTTGGAGTGGGACGTCAAGGTTAAAACATAGCATAGAAAGAAACAGTCTTGGCAAAAAAATACACAATAAAAATGAAATAAGTTGTGATCACCTCTTTTAATAAACGAGGGTTAAAATCATCTGTAATGACAAAATAAAATTACCTGACTTAACTAAACAAGATTCCCTGCAGGTTCTGGTTCTACAGGAATGAGGGGAAAGTTACAGAAGAAAACCCAAAAATGAATCAGAACAGACAAAAGTACAAACCAAACCTTTCACAGAAAAAGAAAACATTGTTTAAATGTGGATGGCAACTGTAACAATTGAAAACTGTTTGTGTGCTTTTTTTTTTTAAGTGGATGTGATACAGAAATGTTCTCCACACTTCAGTGACTTTCTGGAAAAATACCTGATAGGAGGAGGCTCCTGAAAGGAGGATTTTGTAGTTTGGTCTGTGTTTTTTTTTGCTTTCTTCTTTAGATGGAATTATCTTAAAATCCTCCAGAAATCCTGCGATGGGTCGAGCTGTTTCTGTCTGGAAAACCCATAGCTAAATGGGAGGAAAATCCTTTAGGGCTGTTGTTTTGGAGTGTTTGGTTGGCACAAATGTCAGAATTTGACAGGGATTTCCTGTATGAGAGAAAATATTTTAATTTTTTTCTGGAGGGACGCTGGTTCTCCTTTGGCCAGCTAAAAGTTTTCAGTTAATATTTATGTCTCGCAGTAATCTCTGCAAGGACCAGATTGTTTTTGTTATTTTTTCTTACTGCTCGTTTCAGTGAAAATTTTACAACCTCAAAAACTCGCCAAAATTTGCACACACCTAGAAATTTTTGACATAGTTAGCCCCACTCTTGACCCTCAGCAAAAGATGACATCATAGTGAGAGAAATCATTAACAAAATGAATGAGACTAAAATTTCTTATAGTGGTTAAAAAAAAAAACAGCTTCAAAGTCAAGTAACGAAACCAAAACATGTTTCTTGATTTTGTCAGGGATATCCAAAGGAAGTTTTTAAATTATTATTGGATGATTATTTGGGATCTATGGCTTGGCGGCCATTTTGTGGCAAAGTTTGAAATTTGTCAGTTTTCCCATTTTTCAGCAATATGAGTGAAGTAAAAATAAACTGTCATTCGAGTTATCCTTACAAACT
Organism: Oryzias javanicus; assembly: GCA_003999625.1. Classification (NCBI taxonomy): domain Eukaryota; kingdom Metazoa; phylum Chordata; class Actinopteri; order Beloniformes; family Adrianichthyidae; genus Oryzias; species Oryzias javanicus. Next base: position 29,942,676 of record CM012449.1, on the reverse strand, counting down.
TTCCCTCACACACTATCAGGGTAAATTTACAACCACGACCAAAATGTTGTTGACCTTTGACCTTGAGAAGAGACGAGAAAAAAAAAAAAAAAAACACTTTTACTATTAATTGTAACTCCTCCCAAAAATTTTGATCCATCGCCGCATAACTCCTTGAGCACCATTAGGAAGCTCTTTGAGGAAAACATTTTTTTTTAAGCTTGTAGATTTTGAACACGAGCTCGCAAAAGTGGCATTCAATTGTTGCTTGCATAATTTTTCACTGGAATATTGTAAAAATGCAACGCATGAATCATAAGTTCGAGTTGAACAAAACTACATGACATATAACATATATATATATTAGGAATATGGGTGTGGTTAACAAAAAAAAAAATCCTGTTAAGGAAATCCAAAAATTTACTTTTGCCAATTCTCCAAAAAATTACAGAGACTTATTTGTCATCCCTAGACAACCAAAAAATAAAATAGTTGCTATGGAGGTAAAATAAACAGAAAAGCTTCCATTTCAAAATTTTCATATATTTGAAATGCAATACCAGCCACTCAGTCAGTGAGGGCAGGTCAAAAGGGGACACAGCATCGCTCACAGATTTAAACTAAAGGAGGATTATAGATATAGATGAAAAACAGGGGGTTCCAGAACGCTTCCTTGTGGCACACCTATTCTGCACTCTGTAAGCTGTTTTTCAGGTATAAAAAGGATTATTATTAGGGGAAGAAAGATAAAATGGCATAAGCTTCTTTAGCGGTAATGGAGATTGTGGTGAAGAATTTTTGTTGATTTTTTTTTTTTTTTTGTCATAATTAAGCTCATCTCTATCAGCTGTTGTTATGTAGCTATATGAGGACACAGACACACTACAAAACTGTTTCCAATATATAGGTAAATAAATATCTTCTACCTTTAGTTTTTTTTTTTTTTTTGGCAAATTTCTTCCGGTTCGTCCTAAGAATAGACACAGGGGTCACTGTAACCCATCCCAGCTATGAAGGCGGTCCACACCCTGACAGGTTTATAGCAGAACCAACAATCAGCTTATGAAACATGACTTTGGACTTTGGGGAATAGACCAAAAAAGCCCCCACACACACAAACAGGATTCAAACCAGGAAGCATCTCATCGTGAGGTGATGGTTCAAGCCACCTCTGTAGTTTTATTCCACTTTGTCCTTTTCTTAATCTTACATGCTTTATAATAATGATGCTAAGCTGTTTTCACATGGATTATTGTTACCATGACAATAAAGCTCCTTGTCCATTTTCTGTGTTTGCTCAGTCGTTTGGGGAAACAAAATGTTACAGAGAAACCACGCTAACACTATCAGAAAACTCCCTCATATCTGCTTCAGCCTCCCATCATGCTCCAGGTTTTCTTCCGTTTTCCTGGTCTTTGCTTCTTTAAGAAGGTTGACAGATAAAGCGGTGTATAGCTTTTAATTCTCCGGCGACTGCAGAGGTGAGCGGTGTGTGTAAACAAGAAGCCCCCAGACATTTATCTTCCCTGGCAGTGAGACGGAGCTCCGCAGCATCTGCTGCAGCCTTACAAAACACAAAGCCTTTCTGTTCCAAGAAGGGAAGATTCCCATTTGAATTACATCAAGTTTGTCCATATAAAATACATTTAAAAAGAGCCACAACATTAAAACAAGACTTAATATCTACTTGTCGGGGGTATTGTCCTAATAATGCGCTTTAGTTGTGCAATTGAGTCAAAAATAAAAATCTAGAAAGGATTTTCTTCCTCAAAGTAGCTGATTTTATCATGAAATGTTCTTTTGACAAAACCTTTTTATTTACATTTCTAGATAACAAACTCTCAAAACAAAAATACGCAAACTAGGTTCGCAAAGTTCCATCTAGTTTTCATTAAATATACAGTAAAATGTGTATTTTATAGCAAAAGATTTGAGCAGTTTGTCACAAAAACCGATAGTTTAAAGAAATCACATAATTTGACATCTAGTGCTTTAATATACAAGCAAACAATCCTCTCAATCATTCAGATATACAATATATTAACCTTGATTTTCAATTTATTTTTTTTTCTAAAAAACAAAAAAGAAATTCTTTTTTCCACTTAATATTTATTAATTTTCACTCTGTCTAAATCGATTTTTGTAAAAGTTAAATTTTTACCGGTTCATTTTATTAAAAAAAAAACACTAAGTAACTTAAAAATGTTAATTTGCTGTTAAAATGTTTGAAATTGTTGTTTTGCTGACATTTAAGGTGTTCCAAATGTAACTTTTAAAGCCAACAAAAGTGACACCTAGTGGTGAAACGTGAAATTGCAAGCAAAAAAGTTACAAACTAAAAAGGCACAAAAAACACAACCTTTTGTTAAATAAAAATTATTATTTGGAATTATTCTATATCATTTAAAAATCTTTTCAGTGTAAACAAACTAATATAGATCTCAAATTTTCAGTTTTGTTGTAAATTTATGTCTTACAAATTTGAAACAGGTATTCTGAAAATGACTTAAAGTCCTGAAAGTCTCACAAAGCATCTTCCATCTTTTACAAGTGAGCATGCAGCCCGTGCTTCTGCTCCTGTTTCTGTTCCTCCTGCAGGACTTCCCTCAGCTCCTGAAGGAGCTCCGCCGTTGTCTTTTGGTCCCGGTTCCTCCTTTCCAGCAGCTCGTAGCGCAGACTGGAGATGTCCTGTTTAATCTTCTTCAGTTCAGCTGTAGAAAATGACGCAAAGCCACTTTAGAAGATGTTTGTGCTTCTGTGTGATTCAGAAATCCAGGCGTGAAAATCAGTGCCTCACCTTCATTACCTTCACTGTTTTCTTTATCCGTTTGTGCTTTTAAGATGAACCTTTTGACCAAGCAGTTCATTATTTTCTGCATTGAAGGGAAAAATATTTACAGATAATAAGCAAATAGAACTGAGCTTGAAGGGGAAAAACAACATTTGTCACATTTTCATACAGAAAAAGGTGATGAGGGGATGAGAGTTCCCTCTACTGGAAGCAGGATAAAAGTGCAGACTCATTGTTTTTAGTCAAACTGAATTTTGAAAAGTAATTATGAGACAAATAATAGTCTGACTATATATATATATATTAGGTGTATTTTTTAAAGAATAGATTTAATCTGTTGTAAATGTTCACACTTAAGTCACTACACGATGAGATATAGTGATAAATAGAAGGAATCATAGATTTTTGTTGCATTAATAAAGTTTTGAATGCTTCTTTTTTGTATAGAAAGATCTCAAATATGTATAGGGATTGGGCCCTCGAATAAAGATTGGAGTTTTTTTTTTGAGTTTTTTGGTTTTTCTTTCTTCAGAATGTTTAAGAGGTTTAGATTGGTTTCTTGTTCTGTAGTTTAACCAGTTGCGTGTCATTTTTTGTTTCACTATCGTGTTATATATCGTTTTATTATTATTGTGGTGGTTACAGATGTTTTGGTTTTAGAGAACTCGTCCTCAGTTACACGATGTCCTTGGTTTAAAGCCACTTCTTAGTCTTATCCTTTTGTTTGTCTCGATTACAGGACTCTATCATCTAACATCCTAAATTTGTGGCCTTAAAGAACATTATTCATGACAAATGAGAAAAGTCAATGGAGCCTTTATCAAAAATTATAACAATAAGGAAAGAAAACCCCTCATATGGTTCTGTGTCACAAATATAAAAAAAACATCAATGTTTTGGTCCCTATGTTTGACCTCCACTATAAATTACAGCACTTAAATGTCACATCCATATTTGGAATAATTCATTTTTATGTCTAATTTGTTTATTTTGAGGGAAATTCAAATAATTTATCAGGATTTAGATTTTAGATGTTTTGTTTGTTTGTTTGTTTTACTTAAATTTACAAATTGATTTAGTTTATTGTTTGTAATGTAAATAGTAAAATATATAAAAAATATACATCTACTTTATTGAAATCTTTTGACTAAAATTGCAGAATTTCCAAAATAAATATACCACATAAATATAATAAATTACAATTATTTAACTTATTACCACTGTAGTACATATCTGAGAAATTTCAGTTGTTTTTTTTATAATTGTTGTAATTTTTTAATGATGCAGTAATTAATATACTGATTAGTATTTTTTTAATTATTTGTATAATATTTATTATGTAGGCCACTTGGAATGTATGACTAGCGCCCCCTAGTGGCTGTAGCTGCAATTGTTGAAATACTTTCATCGATTTTCTTCTCCTTTAAAAATCTTCCAGCTTTAGCATGAAAAATACTTTCCAGTTTCTAGTCAGAGAACTCAAGTATTTAGCAGTTTGAAAGAATAAAAAAACTGCTTTACTTGGTGACGAGTCGAGCAAACAGACAGCTTTCCCTTCAGTGTTCTCAGTTCCATCTCCTCATAGGAGTTTTCGGCGCTTTTTTCTGATTCCCAGAGATATTCCCAGATCCCCTGAGCGATGGAAAGGACTGCCTTGGGGCTTGGGATGAGGTTGAAAGGCACTGGCAGGATGCTGCCTTGCTTAAAGTAGGAGAACCACAGTTTGGCTCTTGCAAATTTCCACTCCACATCAGCGTCATCCTGCACTGGCAGAGAAGACGGAGGGTTCGGGGGGAGGAGAGCAGTGGATGAGCTGCAGGTGAATAATAATAGAACACCAGAAAAATGGGTGGAGCTAAAGGCGTACCTCAATTTCTTGAAAGGAGCTGTTAAACATTGCGATCAGCATGTTGAGGAGGACGATCACCATGATGATGTTGTACACTCCGTACAGAACGTAGCCTATGTTCTCAATGAACTTGTGGTTGATGTTGATGACCACTGACTTGACCTCAGACAGTCCAAAGATGGCCCAAAACAGCGTTTTAAAACTTTCTTCAACTCTGAAGAACAAAAAAAACAGATGTTCGTATGTACAGTACGAAAATCTTCGTATTTCCGTTTTTACGGCCTACTCACGTTGTAAAGGCATTGTTGTGCTTGGCCCCGAGGTAGTAGGAGTACAGGTTAAACATGCCCACCATGAAAGCCACAAAAACGGTGATGAAGATCACCATGAACTTGAAGATGTCCTTCACCGTCCGCCCCAGCGAGATCTGCAGGGGTCCGAACCTCTCGTTGGCCGGCAGGATGTAGGCGATACGCGAGAAGCTCAACACCACGGCGATGGCGTACAGGCCTTCGGAGATGAGCTGCGGGTCGGAGGGCATCCAGTGAACTCTCGCTGAAAGCAGAAAAAAAATAGACGATTTTTGACACTTCCTTTTGATTCTGGGTTTCATGTTAAGGTACACTTAAAGGCTCACTTCAATCAGTCTTTAACGTAATAATTGAGGACATATATAAAGAAATTTAACCGTTACAGTACTTCTTAATTCAAAGTAAATCGGGTGCAGATGATAAAATGTTTTTAAAAGGGTTTATTTGTCACATGGAATAATTGATCGAAGCAAGATTTTAGTTTATTAAGCTCTTTTCTTTCACTGGCACTTACCCAGCTGGAAATATTCTACCTCAGAGGGTAACGTCAGGTTGGACAGGCTTTCATGGTGCTGGTCAACATAATTTTGGGCAGCATTCGCATGCCAGAAAGCCATAAATCTGGCCATAAACGAGGACAAAAAAATGGCCAAAATGCTAAAATCAAGAAGATTCCAGGGCTCGGAGATGTATTCTCGAACGTCATGCAACCAGATGTCTTTACATTCTTCCCAGATTTTTCCTGTTAGGAAAAAAATCCGGAATAGTCAGATTAGTCTTTAAGATTATAACTAACCAAACAAGAACATATAATAAACTACAATTTTTGAGGCAGAAAGTATTTTTTGACCTATGATCCAAGAAATCATGAGGATCTCCATCCAGCTGAAGGGGGTGGTTTTCATCCGGAACACTTGGGAGGGGTAATCCCGCGTGGTCATGTTGGGCAGAAGGGAAGTTCCGGCAAAGCGGTCTGCTGCGTTCAAGACCAGCAGGCTGAGGAACATCCAGAAGGAAGCGGCGTGCGCCACAAACTTCACGAAGGGTCCACACATCAGCTTCCCCACCTGAGAAGAGCGATTGGAAAAAAAGAGAAAGTTGATGTTAAAAATTCAATTTAGGCTCAACACAACAGCTGGAGCGCGAGAAATCGAAAAAGAAAGAAAAATTTGTGCCAATTTTGATTCAAGAAACAAGCTGCTATAAATGTATTTTTTTCTTGCATATCTACTGAAAAAATTATTACTATTTCTCTGCATTTTTAAATGTATGTATATAAATGTCCACAATTTTCACACACACTCATATATATACAGTATTAATATATATATATAAATTTACACTGTATATTTACATATATATATATATATATATATATATATATATATATATATATATATATATAATATATATATATATATATATATATACAGTGCATATAAATATACACTGTATATATTTGTATATACTATTTATTTATATATATACAGTGTGTATACACATATACCAGTAAATATACAGCATTTATATATATTACACATACTGCATATATGTATATATACACACAGTAAATATTTATATTTACACAGAGTATGTGTGTGTGTATATGTATGTATATATATATATATATATATATATGTTTATGTATATATAAAGATATTTAAGTAGAATTTTACATTGAAAATGCTTTTTTTTTTTTTTTTTTTTTAACTGACCTTGCTTGTTGGTGCTATCCAGTGGATAAGAGCCAGAACTGGCAACCCGACAGCCATGGCAAGAACAAGGAGAACTTTAACCGCCATCGACTGCTGGCGAATCCCAGACAAGTTCTCGTACCAGATGGAGAGCAGTTGTTGCTGGCAGTTTGGATGTGCCACAAACTGATCCTCAGAAAAAAAAAATTAAAAAATAAGACAAAGAAAAAAAAAAACCTCCTATAACCGTGATGCTTTTCTTACCTTTTTGACTTCATATTTTATTGCAAGTTTTAGCCTGATGAGGTTTTGTCTGCAGACGGTCCCTAAATGGGCAGGCGACTCTCCATTTAGGACGGCCTCCACCTCCTCCGTGTTCCGGCACAAATCCAGGAGTCCCACCACGAAGTCTTTGCACTGCATGGATAGTTTCTTGTAGTCATTCTGAAGCACAGATACGGAGCGTTAAAGCTGGACTTTCATAAATCGAACAGTAAGTGAAGAGCATGAAGGCGAGAGATTTAAATAAGCATACAAACGTATAGTTTAAAGTAGGATTCCAGCTTATCCAACATGTTTTTGAGAACAGACTGTGGATATTGAGACAGGAACCTGTCCTGACTTTTAACTTGTCAAAAAGTTTTGTATGAACTTCAACTGAATGAATCAAAGCTAAACCAAGGTGTCATTTTTGTTTTTACGGTCTCATGAATCCAAATCCGGATTTATTTAAGAGTGAAGCTAAAAAGTGCCGCAGAGCATTATACTCCCACCACCGTGTTCACAGCTGCGTTTTTTTCTTTATAGCCAAGGGCTTTCTTCTTTATGAGCTCCTCTGTTCCTTCATGATCCATTTCTTTGTTTAAAGGCTCACCGACGGACAGCTTCTGGTGCAAATCTGTGTGAACAAGCTCGAACACGATGAGCGACCTCTGTCTGAGCTTTGGGTTGATTTATTACCTTCCTACCATGTCACTGCTAGGTCATTAAAGTGTTTGTCCTCATTGAGGCACTTTTTTTTTACTAGGAAAGCTAGAAATTAGGTCAGGCAGGAGTTGCAAATTTAAATTAAAGCTGTCTGGCCTGCAGGCGCTACCTCCCCCCTCTCTCGCTCCTCACTCTCCCTCTTCTGCCCTTGAAACCCTGGTCACAGAACAAATTCTTACATTTTTCAAAATAGCGATCTTTCTATTAGTTTTATCCCCATGGCAACCATTTTACGTTTTGTTTGCCTGGTTGTGACAAACCGGGTTATCGTTTTTAAAAGAATTGGTAAAAGTTCATTTTTGGATTTCTTTGGCAACAGGAGTTTTTTGTTAACCACGCCCACATTCCAAATATCTTCATGTCGTATGATATATTGCTCCATTCAGCTTCTGCCAAGGAATCGTGTTACATTTTTGCAATATTCCAGTTAAAGATGTGAAAGCAACAGGAGAACTCCGCTTTTGGAAGTTTACTAACGCCTTTTAAAATTTACAACTCGTAATTCCTGCATTTTCTCCAAAGTAGCCTCTCAATGATGCTTGAGGAGTTAGGCGGGGATAAATCAAAATTATTTTTTTATAAAGGTGTATTTTTGTTTTTGTTGAAAAGTCAAGATGGCACCTATATTCCAAGGTCAAAGGTCAACAAACTTTGGTTTTGATTGTTGACCTGGTGGTGTGTGTTTGAAATTTCATAAAATTTCTTGAACAAAATGGCCGCCAAGCCATGGGCTCTGTAGCCATCCCATAATAATTTCAAACCTTACTTTGGATATCCTTGACATAGTGACGTTAGACCTGACATTTGGACACCAGACTGCGTCTTTATTATTACTCAGTGTTCGTCTGTCTGACGTTCTGCATCCAGTCAAACGCAACATAACAACAGAAACTGACTCCCCCTAGTGGTTGGAAGACGGTAACGCCATACATGACAGACGTGTGTTTTGGTTTCTAGATTTTGAACTATTATTTTGAGCACCATTCATTTTTTTTACGGTTTCTCCCGCTGTGATGTCATCATTCTTTAGAGGGGGGTTGTTCACTTTGCTCGGCATGCTAGGTGTGTGCAAACTTTGGTGAGTTTTTGATATGTGACGGGGGCAAAATGTTTGGAAAAAGAAGTAAGAAAGAAAAACCAAATCTGGTTGTTTCAATTCAGGCCAGCTTCAGGACTTGTTTAAGGTAAGAACACATTTGTTTCTTTTAGATGGTAAAGTTAATCATTTGTGTGTGTTTAGTGATGTGAATTGTGTACCTTGAACTCTTTCTCCGTGTTGGCCAGAACTGCCAGCTCGTTGCTCAGTTCCAAGGCCTCCATCACCGGATCCTCCCCGGAAAGGCAAAGATACGCCGGACTGGCCAGCCCTTTGTAAGCGTTGATGCGGGACTGCGAGTGGCTGAAAGAGTCCCGCCGCTGCTGCTCGCTGCAGGGCCCGCACTGACACAAGTAGTCATGGGGCCGCTGTATGCGGGCCCCCCTCACAAAAAGCATGTGCACTATTTCGTACTCTTGACAGTGCGCGGCCAGGATGACTGGAGTGATGTCTGCAGAAAAGCGAGTGCTGTTTTCATCATAAGAAAAGAAGTCATCGTGTGTTTGACCGGGACTGTCGGTCAGCCGTCCACCGTCTGCAAAAGCCTCGTGGGTCAATATGGCCTCCACGATCCGGACGTAACCTCTGCTGATGGCCAGCAGCAAGGCATCCCCGATTCTTTTCAGCTCTTTCTTCTTCAGCAATAGCTTGGCGACTTCTAGATGCTCGTTGGCGACTGCCAGCTGCAGTGCATTCTGGCCCATGTAGTTTACACAGTTGATGTGTGGAAGCTCCTCCAGCATCCGCCCCACCTCAGGGATGTTACCGTACTCCGCGGCCTCCAGAAACATCTCCTCTGTCACGGAGGGGCAGGAGGTCGGCTGAGCTCCAAACAAGTCAACCGCTCCCCGCAGGGCTTGTCTTTTAGGTTTGGCTGCTGTCCTCCGCATCGCTGCATTCCTGTAATCAGACACTTGTGTCAGACTTATTTGTTAGATTATCAGACTTGAGTCTAAGCAATTTTGTCAAACTGTCAGTCTGTTTCTTTTCTTATGAGTTGTCAGCCAGGTTTGGCTATGGACATCAAACCCGTTGCTAGGGAAACCAGGTTGAATCATATTTGGTAGTGATTTATGGATGGCATCCCTATTATTGAAGAAAGTGCCTGGAATTATATGACACTGAGCCCCAGTCCGAATTCTTCCCTTCTCCCTTCCCCTCCATTTGAAGGGAGCGTTTAAGCGTAAGTGTGTCTAGGAAATGTATTTTCTAAATTTCACCCTTCAAAGGGAGGAGTATAAAGTTCTCTCCTAGCTGGCGGACTGGTGATTACTGGTGACGTCATCTATGAAAGTGACATCTGAAATATGAGACACAATTTTTTCATAACTCTCCGGTTGGAGGGACTAAAATGAAGAAGAAAGGAAAAGAGAAGAACTCGGATTGGGCTTAAAGGGTAACCAAACCAGGAAGTTAGAGACTGACTCCACCCACAGCTAAAATTTGAAAATCCAATCAGAGGGGAGGGGCTGGGGAACAGGACTGATATCATTACTGCAGCTGCAGATCATGACGTCAGAGTTCTGAAACTTACGTGGTTTGACCAATCACAAAATGTAACTGTAATACTTCATTTCAACCAGTAGGGGGCAGCACACAGCCGGGTTTTGACTATATTTTGATTAATTAAACAGTTTTGTTTCAATTTGTCAAAAAATATGGCTATGACCAACAGACAGCACTTTTAATGATCCATTTATAGAGGTCAACAGCTAAAAAAAGTTAATTTAGGGTTTGGTTACCCTTTAAGTCTTCGTACCAGAACAAAGCTGTGGAAGAAAAATTTGTAAAACAAGATTTGCGAGATTTTTACCGCTTTGACATTTTGCACCAAACCTCTTCCAACTGGAGGTGGCAGACATGTGCTTGTAAACTGAAGAAAGAGAAGCCCCTACCTGCTTTTACAGTGTGAACACCATGGGCCAAATACGTGTTCAACGTGTCAAATTCCAAGTGTGTCTTTAATTTGGTGCTCCTTATAGATGAGAAAAGCTCAAAAATAGACCATTCATTAACGGTGAAATTCCACTATAGAGTGCAAAATGCTATATATCATTGAACACATTCACTGGCTTTTTGGATTTTGTCTGAAAACTGCATAATCATAATTAAAAGACAATTGGAAATAGTTGAAAAGATGATCAGAGTGAGTCCCTTTCCAGAAAAGGCCTTGTAGAGGCTTTGGACTGCAGTGACCTGAGGAAGAAATGAACAACAATGCACAGTTTGCTCTCTAGCACAAGGCTGCATGTGTGACACCACCCACAGAGTCATCATCTGCTCTTTCAGTCCATGGCTCAGCCTCTGCCTGATGTATTCAGCCTTTTAGCTGATTATAGCAGGATATTTTACTTAAAAAAAAAAAGCTAAAGTTTGAGCTTGTAAGACCTCCTAACACGTGAGAGTGAAAACACGGGCTATTGTTTCATCGTGTATTGACTTGCTGTCAAGTCAGTAAATCTTCTTTATGCTCTGTAATTGTGTTTAAATAACATGGTTATCTTTGGAGCTAATTGCTTCAGCACAGATGACCCACAGTGATGAAAAATTATCACAGCATCCGTTTTTAGTCATGATTAGGCAAACAAGATTTCACCTCACAAAGCAGTCTGATGGATGCAGGAAATTACTTGTTTACGCCAGAGTTTAATGGTATTTTTGCTAAAATTGAGTGAAAAGAAACACATTTTCTTTCTTTACAATAAGTTCGGCATCCAAACGAAAACAAAACTTGTTAAAAATATAAATGAATCTGTCTGATGTTCTGTTTTTCTTCTTTTTTTTTTTGACGCCTATCAGCCTCATAGTAGAGAAACAGGATGAGAATCATCTCTGAAAAGCTGCCAAAAATGTTAAAAACCCTAAAAATGTCTAAATGAATTAATACAAAATTATATAATATATTTGATGTAATATAAAATGAAAAAAAAAATGCTACAAAGCAGTTACATAAAAGGTCATAAACAGTTTAATCAAATTGTAAATTTAATAAAAGTGTAAATATTAGAAAGGCTTTTATTAAAATAGTATCTTGACAGAAAATCTGACATGAGAACTTTAAAAAGACAAATGTTCAGAGTTTATGATTGCTCCGTGGTACAGGAATAGTTTGTAATAGTTCACTTACCTCAGAGAAGCAGATTAGATTTGGCATTAAATCACCAGAACCCAGACTAAGTCCACACACTCTGTTTGTTTTCCATCAGAGCTGCTTGTTTCAGGGCCACCTGTCAGACTGCGGCTCACTGTGGCTCTTCAGTTGATTGCCTTTGCGCGCGGTGGGCGGTTTTTCTGGCGGATTTTAATAATGAAGGTGTGCCCTGGATTGACTGTTTAATTTATCAGATTTTTTTTAATAACTGTGAGATATTAAAGCACTTTGTAAACGAGAAATAGCGCCCAGTAACAATATGGTTTACAGGGTGGATGTGTCATCAAGGGAGGATTTTTCTTCCCCAGAACAGAAAAAATTGTTAACTGACATCGTTTGTTAAAAAATCCACTCTGATGAAAATTTTGCTTTTGGTGTTTTTCGCATGTTTTTGTATCATTTTTCTGAGGATGCGGGACATATAAAAGAAAATTTATCTTAAAATAGCATTTTTTAGTATTTCTTTATTCAAATTGTTGTGAATCAGGAGCAGATGTAAAATGCTGATTGAAAAATCTGGGTGGGCCACAAGCTCTTTGCTCGTTTCCATTCTGATCAATCTAATTATAGACGAATAGATCCATGAACGTCTTTCTTTTGCTTGTCTGAGCTTGTATCTGGCTCAAAACTGTACGGCTTGATAGCTCCAGTATTGCTCGATTTTTTTTTTGTTGCAGCAGGAATGTTAGGTTGGTGGTGTGAGGGAGCTGTAAGATAGTGGGAAAGAGTGTAAACAGAGAACTCTCAGCAACAGCATGAAGCCCAATGAGGCCATTTTTCTTTATAATATTAGGCTTTATAAATAAAATTGAATTGAATTGAAATGAACTGTGAGGGAAGTGGGGCGGGGGTTGCCCTGTGCCAACGATCCACAATTTGGAGGAGAGTTTCTAATAAAACTATCATTCTGCAGAAGCTATGTCCTAGAAGATGAACGATTTTATTTTAAATTTTTATAATAATAGTTTGTAAAAAATGAAAAATTTCAGAAGATGATCAGAGTGGGACTTCAAGTTTAGTTAACCTGTTATTCAATCTTTTAAAACTTAAAAAGAACCACAAAACATCCTTGTTTAGGGTGCAAAATGTAAAATGAACCTTAAAATAAAAAAAACATACAATTTCATACAATGTAAGAGCCATTGTCTAAAACAGAAAAAAATATCACAATTGTAAGATGTTTACATTGCAAATGCACATTCATTTGTTTTTTTACTTAATATTGTTCATTTTTCATTAATTTGGAGATTTTATTCATTTTTTTAACCGTGTTTTGCTTGTAGTTGTCTGAAGAACGACGCTCCCCTGTGTCTTTGAAGGCATCACAAAGACGTTGTTTTGTCGCCCTCTGCTGGAGGTGAGTGGAACAACCGGGTTGTCAGGGAGCTGCGTCCTTGGTTGCTATTGACAATGGAGCGTGTAAACACGCTCAGCTCAAGCGGAAAGGCGAGGAAATGAGTATTGTCCCTGATTATATTAAAAAACAAAACTTGAACAAAGTGTCTACCTCTAGAATTACTATAATTACCTTGAAAGATTTTGTTTTCGCCCCGAAAATGCGCGCAGGAATTGAGGTTTGACTGCCAGGAGGAGGACACGGCTAGCTATGCAGCGCTTCTGCTGTCAACGAGAGGATGCAAGTTCTACATGAGGACTTTTTCTACCACTCGTATCCTATTTGAGCTTTTTCATTTCTTGAAATTGAAGAGAAGAGAGTAATATTTGTGCAGCCACGACAAACTCATACATTTTTAAACGTGTTTGCGACATTTGTTTCCTTAGCAACCCACTTTTAGGAAGTCGAGGCTGGAAAATGATGCTCGTCTGGACAATGACAGACAAAGTTTGGCCAAAGAGCAGAAGTTATGCAGGAGCAGAGCTCGGAAATTCTCCCTGGAAACCAACAGACGCTGGAAGTCAGTTTTGTTTTTTGTTTTTTTTTCTTTTTACTCCAGTTCAGTCGGTTTACGGCAGAGCATCTTCTTCCATTCCTCCAGGAAACAGATGCTGCTTTGCAGCTGCTTAGTAATAATGCAATTTTATACAGATACATCACGGGAAATGATGATGTAAATGGAGCTCTGGATAAGTCACTTCCATGATGGCTCAATTACAGAACATCCCAAGGCAAAAAGTACCATACCTAAAGTTTATTTTATGAAGTATAAGTACATATAGATCACGTATGTGAAATTTAGGAAGTAAACCAACTGAATGCTTCTTAACAAATTCAAAATTTATAATGTATGAGTAGTTTATAAAAAGTAAACTTCAAGTAAACTGCCTCACTTTTGGTATGTAACCACTAGTTCACTAAAATAGATTACGTTTTGCTTAGGAATACCAGCAGATAAATTTAAATAGTTACATCTGAACCACAATTTCAAAATAAAATACCAGTATGACTCATGCTAAAGAAAGTGGAAGCTTTTTTAATGCATCTATTTAAGGCAAGGAAACATTTGTGGAAACACAAAAACATCAATTTGTGCTTGAGTAATATTTATAGAAAAGTAATTTTGTTTTTTCACTAGCAAAAATAGACTTTTTGTTAATTTTTTTAATGAAAAAAAAACATTTGTTAATAAAAAAATTCACTTTTTATTTTAAATATCAAGTCATTTCAAATAATTTAGCAAAAAGATGTGTATTTAAGTGTACTAAAAGTATATTTAATCTATGCTTACTTACTTGAAGTTTACTTTTTATATACTATCTATAAATTTAAAAAATTCCAATTTAGTCTGAAGAAGTATTCAGTATTTCCTAAACCATATGTATTTGCTACTTATACTTATGTATAATTAATAAAATAATATTAAGTGTACAACTTTTTACTAAAGGTAATAAAAGTTTATAAATGTAAAAAGAAACAAAAAAAAAATCTGCATATTTGAACAAAGAAAAGCAGTTTTGCTCAAACTGAAACTACTTTTGGCTCACTGCTGTCTTTGTTAGATAAAAGCACAGTTGTTATAGACTGATTAATATTCTGTGCACCAAAGAAGGAGGGAACTGATTTTAATTGCTTGCCTTGGGTCACAGGGCGTGGACGTCTGCCTCGTTTATTGATGGCTGCAGCAGCTTTCTGTTCCTTAAACATGTCCGCGCTGAGACCAGATCCGTAAAGATGAACATAAACTCTTCTTCGGCTGTGTCTGGTGACTCAGGGCTTTGCACGAGAGGCGGAGGCAGAGGGACGTGCGAGAAGAACGACTGAGGGAGGAAATCCTGCAGCAACGCCGACAGCAAGTACAGGATGTAACCGAGCGCTTCCAAAGAGCACATCTCCCCCCGTCACAGAGATACAGACAATGTAGGAGAGCTGTTTCATCCACTTTGACTCATAAAGAACATTTCCTCACTTTGTTGTTTTTTTTTTAAATAATTTACAGCTTTCAGAAGAAACGCCCTAAACATTGAAGATGCACTTTATCAAATTCAAGGCAGTTCCTTCACCCAGCGGTCCTCTTTTTTGTCGAACAACACAAACATCAGCAGGTAAATGAGGACATGACTTCAAACACCTCAAAGTCCAAAATAATAAGAGTAATTTTGATTATAGACTTTTTTTTGTTTCAGTTTTTAGTCCAAAATAATAATAGTCTTGGGACTTTTTCAGCTCTTTTTTTCTACTTTATAATTTTCTCCTGTAATTTATCTTTAATTTACTATTTGTGGCCATTCTTGATATCAAACTTTTTAGTAAAACTTCTGCTTCTTTTTTTCAAGATATATTTTTGAATATAATTCCAAAATGATTGAAGATGGCGGCATGCAAGGACGCAGGGTCTCAGTGCTCTTTTAGTTTCGTTTGGTTTTTATTTTTTCCTGTTTTTTTCTCATGACAATAGTCTGTTCTACTTAATGTACCCGAAAGGGTCCAAAAACCTAAACCCCGAATGGGACAGTTTTTTTATTTATTCATTTATTTTATTTTTTTTTTTACTTAAAAAAATAAATAAATAAAATGTATATTAAGTAGTTTTTACGTTTTATAGCAAATGATCAAACTTGTGGAGACAAAAAAAAATGTGTAAATCTAGAAACAAAGAAAGGTCATGTCAAAACTACGTGAAACCAGAAAAGTTTCATTACCTGCACTAATGCTAGTGGGAATGCTTTTTGTTGAATGTGGTCATTAAAGATGCTAAAGCTGCTCGCTGCTGAATCTCATTAACATTTTGACAACAAACTTGCATAATTTTGTAGAAAGTGAACGACGAATTTGAAGAAATTCATGAAGAAAATTGCAATGTTGCTCGAATACTAGCTTAACAAAGAATTGGCCCAAAAAACCTCAGTAGATGCCAATTTAGCTTAAAAAGCTAACGTGTTGCTACAATATTAGCTTAACTCCAAATTAGCTCAAAAATCATTTTTAGAGGCCAAATTTGCCAAAAATATTAGCATGTTGCTAAAATATTTACTAGGTTAAAAAATTTCCTTAAAAATCTCAGTAGCGTTGATGTTTGATAAAAAAAATTTGATGATTTGCATGAAAAAAAAATCCAAAAAATTACGTAAAATTGTAAAAAATTGTGCCAAATTTAAATTTTTCTGTGAAATTTAACTACATCAAAAGTAAAAGCATGAATTTCTTGAAGATGCTGAATGTTTCAAATTCCCATTCATTTCAATGGGGCTGAAAACCTTAATACCAAAAATACAAGCGATAATGTCCTTAACATGGTGAACGTTTTGATACCAAGATTGCAGACATTGCTAAATGTGTGATTGAGTTTTTACATGACAAAAAATGTACAGAAGAAAAATAAATAAGAAGAAAGAGAAACAGAATCACTATAGTGTTAATCCATTCATACAATTAGTCTAAAAAAATCAGGCAAAAGTTCCAACAATTTATTCAGTTACCAATGTGTAACTAGTTATGTTTCTTTTTAATCAATTTTTTTCAAGTTTAACTTTAACAAAGTTATAATTTTTTTAAACCTAAATTTGGAATGAAAACAACAGCTGATTTGATTTGCAAACTCACCGGTTAATTCAGATAATTTTCTGAATTGTATTTTATTTCTCTTACAAAAGCTGCACGCCGTCTCCGAGGCCTTTCATTGGAGGAGAATCCAGCCGGCCGTCTCTGTCTGCGGTGGACTCCTACACCGAGCTGCTGCAGGAGCAGTGCAGAAGAGTGAAGCATCAGGATGCAGGCAGCCCACAGGCGGTGCTGATGGGGGTGGAGCAGGTAATTCATCCTCAAAAATTATCCCTTATGTCATGTTATCTTTCATAAGCAAAGACCCAACTGCTTAAATAGTAACCCCCCCTTTAAAGATTCATTTTTGATGTTACTGTTCTGTTTATTAGTTCAAAGCCTTAGTATTTTAACCTTTTATGAGCCTACGTACATTTTTTCCTTGACAAAAATCATAAATACCACCAATGGAAAATCTAAAATGAAAATGATGTTCTAGTTCGGGATGGGTAAACTTTCTTACTCGTGGGCCACAAAAGGTTCTAAAATTTTACATAAGGGCAGCATCAGGAGCGGATGTTTAGGTAATTCACCTTCTAAAAGAATAAAATATTAAAAACATGCCTTAATCTTCATTGAAAATTCGTTTAAAACACCATATTTTTTTTTTTTTTTATCTCAAAACGCTAGTTTTTGTTTTCATTTTAGTGACATTTTAACCAAGAGATTTGAGGGAAAAGCTCAAACTCTGGGAAATGTTGCGTTCATGTGGTGTTGGAAAAATTGGAAAAATGGTTGTCCGACTTGGACATGGATGTCAGAAAAACAAC
Source organism: Oryzias javanicus (assembly GCA_003999625.1). Classification (NCBI taxonomy): domain Eukaryota; kingdom Metazoa; phylum Chordata; class Actinopteri; order Beloniformes; family Adrianichthyidae; genus Oryzias; species Oryzias javanicus. Next base: position 29,925,052 of record CM012449.1, on the reverse strand, counting down.
AAATCTTCAAACACTACATGAATACAGAATAACTTTCCGTGACGGAACAAAATCAAAATAAACGCAAAGAAAAAAGGATTTCATGAACATTTTTACCTACTCTCTGTGATCAACACAGAGCTGAATCATAATTGAATAATTTTCCACAGCACACCTGCCCACCTCTCATGGATCACTGGTTGGAAAACACATCTCCAATGAACCAATAAATTGCTGATTTAAACAACTCATTTAATTCTACAGTCCAAGTTTAAAAAATCTGTGTACAAAAGAAACGGGAGAAAACGTTTCTCAGTCATCTTCTTCTATAGATGGAGACTCTGTGAGCAACCACAACCATTTTTTTGTTGGAAAATTTAAAGCTATTTTAACACCTCTGGGGTTGATATTATCTAAAATTACTACTCTGAACTCAAATCCTTCCAGAAACTGAGGTACACAGAATCCTGACAGATGTTGGAGAATGCGCAGCGAGACCTCAAAGAATCAATCCAGACATTTTTTTGATCTAAAATGAAATGTTTATTGATGGATGGACAAACACTTTAAAAGCATGCATTGTAAGAACTACTAACAGTAATAAATATTGCATAAAAATTAAATTAAAAACACAAAATTAAATCGATTTGTTGCTGAAATGCATTTGTCACCAGGATACTCAATGTGTGATCAAATTGTTTAAAACCAGAGAAAATAATAAAAATAAATATTAAGAAAACCTCCACTGTATCACAATTTACCAGAAGAGTTCCAGGTTTAATGTTTCCTAGCCATGTTTTACATGTTTACAGCAGTGGGGTAAAAACTCTTCTGGAGACTTTTTATCTTTTATTTTAAAATAGAGTTTATTTATGAAAAAATGAGAGTATAAGAATTGACTATTCTGCTAATGTTGATGAAAATTTTGTTTTTAATACGTTCTTTTTGCTTTTTTTCTAGATGGAGGATATATACTAAGAATATTAAGCTTAAAGTAACATTTGGAAGTATTTCTTTATTCAAATCGTGAATCAGGTGCTGATAAAAAAGAAAAACATCGTTTGAAAAAGACTGTATTTGTTACGCAAAGAATACCACAAACTTCCTGTTTCGAGCCCTCAGCAAAGGGGAGGGGAAGAGGGGCAGGGTTGCTCTGTGCCAACAGTACCGCCCACAAGTCAGAGGCCAATTTCTAATGACCTACTACCGCTCTGCAGAAACTATGTCTTAGAAAACAACATTTTTTTATTTTTTTATTTTGGCTAAAAATGTCAAAATGTGGTAATGATTGGAGTGGAACTTTAAAGACATTTGATGGTTACTCTTCCTCTCATAGGACATGTTCAAAAGCAAAAGGAACACTTTGTTCCCCATCTGTTGTTTCAGATCAGCCGCCTGTCGGACAGCATCTCCAGCAAGGACAGCTTGGAGGACGAGGACGGAGATCACTCCTCGTTTTTCCTTCACCTTGAGAAGAGCCAACCCCCCCAGAAAGAGCAGAGCGCTCTCACTTCCTCAGGTCAGACCTCCTACTCAGTGATGAGGCTCATCAATGAACACATAGCCCAGTCGGACCACGCCGAACTCCAGAAGTGGCCTCACAGCGACTTACGCGTTTCTAAAGCTTCTGCTCTAGTTGAGACTTCTCTGAATGACTTCAGCTCATTAAGCCTTTATGAAAAAACCAGCGGAGGACCAGAGACGTTTGAGTTAACATCCTTTCCGGGAAGTTCTATTGGCCTAAGCGTGACAGATACAGACGCTCCGGGCGAAGCAGCTCCACCTTTTTCATACGTCAGCCAAGAAGCTTTATTGGATTTTAGTCAACAGAGCATCAACCAATCCAAACCCAAAACAGCTGTTCTGCACTTCTCTGAAGCTGGAAACAACAAAGACTTTTATTTTGAAGCTCCACCAAAGTCGGAGTATTTCTTGAAAGATAATTCATCCCATGACAAAAGTGAGGATGTGACCAGAAGAGAAAACGCAGACCTGCGTGGTTCCATAAACAACCTCGATAAGGTTTCTAACTTTAAAAGTGAAACTCAAAAGTCCCCAATCGTCGGGTCGTCGCTCCACCAGAGCCTGACTAACATCCAGTACGAAGCACAGAAACGTTTGGACTGTACTGACCCCGTCTCAGGGCTCGGTTTCATCAAAGGAATCCTAAAGAAACCGTTGAAACATAACTCGGGGGACCCCCCACGCCCGTCTGCCCCGGGGCAATTGATTTTCACAAAGCATGTGGCCGCGGCAATCAGAGACAGCGTGGAGTTGGCCCGAGCAAAAGCCAAGAGCGTGGAGGTCAGCGGCGCCGTGAAAAAGAAGCTGCGCTGGTTTGATGAAGTCCACGTGGAAGAGAAGCTGCTGAGAGCAAAAACCTCCAATCCGGAGGGACCAAACCTGATCCCCGGATCCTCCGCCACTCACTTTGCAAAAGAAGCGTGGGCAGATGTTGGGGTTCAAGTCAACTTGCCCCAGGAAGGAGCAGATGAGGTCAAGGTGCACCGCACCAACGGGTGGACCCGCCCGACCAGAGTCAGAGGGGCTCCCGTTTCCTCTCAGGCAAGAAAGGGCACCGTCATGCGGCCTCAGTATGCCGCCGAGGTGCGCCACATCGCTAAAACCCAAGGGAAGTTCATGGTTCCTCGCCCGCCTCCCCGGAGCAACCGCGCCACTAAGACCCCATCTGGTTACCACAACCAGGAGAGGAACCCCACAGAGGGGCCGTCCCCACCCTGCACCGCAGATGCTGCACTCACCTACGCGCAGCCCCTCTCAGAGGCCTGCACGGAGTCTGCAGGTCATCCACGGGCCCGCAGCAGCAGAAGAGGTGCGGCGGGCGATGAAAAGCGCCTCTGTTTGGACAGCACTCCCACAGACGAGGAGATTTCCCAGCTGTGGCACGGCGTCCGCTGCGCCTTAAACACAAAGGACGGTAATGTGCTTCTTTGTGTTTATTCTGTTGTTTTTGCAGAATTTGAAAGCTTTAGTGCAATTTTTAAAATATTTTTCCTATTAATTTAACGTGTGGATCTTAATGTTTAAGTCTTTTTTGATCTGTTTTTACATAATTTACTTCAAAAACTTGTTTTTAGCAAATAACATTCAAAGCCAAGTCCTGGAAAGTGGTCCAGCTGTCAGGAGTCAGAGCCGCTCTCTACAAACCCCTCAGGTAAAGAAGAATACAAGATGCAAAAGTAGTATTACGTGTTACAATTCACTGTCTTTTCAAGAGACTTTTTTTCAGGTAGAAGGTGAAAAAAAGGCAGTAAACTGTTTATCTTCTATATTTGAAGATGTTTCACTAAAAGCATACATTTATAAAAGTGAAGTAACCTGAATTTTCACATACTTTGATGGAATTTACCTTAAAGTTCCTCTCCAACCGTCTTTTGATTTATTCTGAAAGTGTTCCCCAAATAGTTTTTTTTTTTTTTTTTTTTTTTTTTTTTTTTATGAAGATTTTGGCCTAAAACTTAAAAAAAAATCTTTTGTTTCCCATGATGTAGTTTAAAAAAAACATTTATACGACACCAAAACAATACATCACATCAAAATACAAACAAAAATTTGGTACATGAAAAGGAGCAATGGTATTATTGATTAGATAAAAAGGAACTTGGAAATTTAAAGCCAGCCCACATTTGGCCCACAAGCCGGACATTTATACCGCCATTCCTGCTCCTTTAAGTTTGACAAAATAGTTCATAAATGCATTTTATCTGAAGCTGTTCTTGATGTTTTGTTCTCTTTTTTATGCAGTCCAGGAAGGAGACAATGATGCTGATTGGTCCAAGTTCAGGTACTTAAGTTTAAGATTATTTTTGTCTGTTTAGACATTTATTCTCATTCAAACAAATCAAATACATTTCCTTTTTGGATTAAAATGTTCGTGTTAAAAGCCAAATGCAAAATGTTGCCAGACAATATTCAGTCTTTATTTAAACCAGCTTTTAGTAAAAGGAAAGATCCTTTCTAAGTCCTTTTTGCACGAACAACTGTGAGGCAGACCAATATTTCAATTCAAGGCATTAGATTGTGGAACACAGTAGACAGAACACATAAAAAATGCATAAATGCTTTTCATTTATATAAAAAGTTTATGGACAAAACCGTAAATAGATATATTACAATATGGATGTTAAAAGGCATGGGGTGTGATCATCAGTAAGAATTACTTGAATTACTTTTTCTTGTTTCATCAATCAATGAGTAAATATATTTATATATATATATATATATATATAGTAAAGATTGTACTAAATGAACTCTAATGTCAGTTCTGTGTTGACCTCCAGGTTTTGAAGGTGCCACCCGTTTCCACCTGACCGACGTGCCTCCCGGACGCCCGCTGGAGCAGAATCCCGCTTCTGTTGCCATGGACACCGCCCAAACACACCGCTCAGGATCGGTCCGGCGGAACAGCCGGCAGCAGGAGCTCATCTCCATCTCTTCTGAGGAGAGAAGAATCCTGCTCTCTCTGGACCGACTCAACCAGCAGCTGCACTGTGGGATAATTCTGTTTGTCTCGATCTGACGTTTCCCTGAAATGTGTAACGATGAATGTTGTCACCAGGGGATTGTGGGTAACTTCACACCAAAGTTTGTTTGCTTGTGTTTTTTTTTTTAGGTTTGCGGAACCATCCGGGGGCTAATGCTGGAACGAGAGCGCTTGTTGACATCTCCTCGGTGAGAGATTTTCTGCTCTTCTAAACACAGAAGCTAAAGAAACACTCTGATGAAAATTGTGCTTTTTGGTGTTTTAACATGTTCATTTTTCTGATGATGTAATAGTAAAAAAGAAGCTTAAAGTCAAATTTCTAAGTATTTCTTTATTTAAATCGTTGTGAACCAGGAGGAGACAAAAATATCCTGAATGGGTCATAAACTCCCTGCTCTGCTTGTAGACAGCTAAATCTATGTACGTCTTTGTTTGCTAATGTTAGGTTGTAGTTGTAAACCAGCAGAAGATCATGTAAACATAGACCTCTCAGTGACAGGAAGGAACTTAGAGGTAAATTTCTAATGAACTATTGCCCCTTTATAGAAGCTATGTCCAAGATAACGACGCTTGTTTTAAAATTGTGACCAAAAAAGCGACATAATCATAATTAAAAATAATTTTAAAACAGATCAAAAGATGATCAGAGTTTGTGGAAAGTCTTTTACTATTCTTGAACCTTTTTTTTCTTTTTTTTTCAGACAAAAGAAGTGAAACTCACCAACAGCTATAAGCACCACGCCTCCCCAGCTAACCGTCTTCGATCTCAGAGGAAAACGTAAAGCTCGTTGGCTTCACATTCTCTGTGCGTCTATCAGCTGAATTCAAACCAAAGCCCGTTTGTTGTTATACACACATCAGCTTTTACCAAAACTCTTATTTATTAGTCGAGCTCGTTTGTGACTCCACCGGCACCAGGTCAAATAAAGCTTTTGTCTTTCCTAAATCTGCGGATGATTCTTCCTGTAAGATGTACAAACACTGCAGCTTCCAGAGGCTTCTGTTTAGTTTGGATGTGCCATGAACTCACTCACGTTTTCAGTTCCGTTTACCGAGGGCCTTAAAAGGCATCAAAAGACAGCGGGCCGCGTTAAACCCAGTGTACTCTGAGAGTATAAAACCTTCCATACCTGCCTCACCAAACAATGGCTTCATCAACGGGGAAAGCTGGAGGCATTATTGATGCGAGTTCGGCTGCCCCTCCTTGCCCCCACCTCCTCCGCGAACCTGCTGGAACTCGCTCCAGAAGCTCATTTAGCCCATGACGAAATCATTTTCGGTTGAGCTGGAGCTTTCTCGCAGGCTTCAAGCAGAATCTATAAACAGTGATGTGACCGGCGGCTCTCACTGCCATATAGAGTCATCGCGCACGTCTTTGTGTTAAACTAACACCGAGGACGGTCAGGAGGAGAGGATGTGGCTTCAGGTAAACAAGCAGCAAAAAATGAAGTAGACAGAAGATAAGTTGCATGCTGGGAACCATCAAAACTCAATAAAATGTGCAAATTTCCCCAAAAATATGAAAAAAATCATCAAAATCCTGGGGGTGTAAATGAATAAATGAAAGGTACAAACTTACATGAACAACTCCTATACTAAAGGTAGAAAACTGCTGCACATTTGGCCTCCTATCATTAATATTTTTCTAATGTGCATAATTACATTTAATTCTTGAAACTGCTCAACAGACAGAAACCCAACAAGAAGAGGCAAGAGTGGATTTTCAGAGGTGCAAGTTTAAGCTTGTGCTGATGTCCCTGCTAAGGTTAAAGCTTACATTTTTTTCTTTCTAACACCATATCAATTATATTATAAATGAGTCAGTTCATTAAATGTTTTATGAGTCTAATAAATTATTTTTTCCATTAGATACTAATCTAAAATAATGGTAATTTTAAGTGTGGGTGAGTAAAAGTGGAGGGAAAAAAAGACAAATCATAATTAATTTTTATATATTTTTTCTTTAAAAACCCTCTAAAATAAAAAAGGGGAAAAAGTAAAAGGATCAAACATGTTAAAATCATAGTGGAATCAGTAGAAATTTAAAATTTAAAAATAAAAGTGAAAAAGTTATTTAATCTTTTGTAATTCAAGCTTTTAATGTATTCTTAAATACTTAAAAAAAAAAAAGAGATAAAATATGTTTTTGTAGTTGCTGGGAGTAACCATTAGGGGGCGCTTGGGTCTGCCTCTTCCATCAGTCACTCATGGTGACCTAATCTGAAACAATCAGACCAGAGAAGTGTTAAATAAAGAAACCAAAAGAGCCGGTTTGATGCTTTGAAGAACAAAACCGTTCTGTTCGATGAGTTCATGAAAACAAACAAACAAACAAAACAAAAAAAGACGTGTCCCATAACATCTTCAACGGGAATGAAGTCATACGGATGAGGAGTGGCTGCTAAGTGGGTGGTCTGCCTGGTGGTGCAACTGAAGTCCATCACTTGCTGTGTCTGAGTCAGTAACAGAAAATGAAGTAAAAAAAAAAAAAAAAATCCACTTTCACTTGTTTAAAGAATATTTTAAGACTAGCAGCACTGAATGTCATGTTATTTAAAATATGGAAAATGTTGATATTTAGAGAAAAAAAATACTAAGATCACAAGCAAAAAGAAATACAATCAAATAAAAGAAACTTTCAGTGTAATGATTGCTTTTGCAAATCCTAAATGTTTAAAAGTTCAGATTTTAAAGCCACTTTGAATTTGATGCATTTTTTGCACAAGTAATTGTTCAAACTTGTGGATAAACTCACAAACACGATTGTCTACCCCACAAAACAATGGGCGCTCTTTAATCTGCAGCTCTCTTTAGATATTTAATAGGGCTTCATAATCATTTATTCACTAAATGTATGGGAAAGGGATGCTTCTGTATCTAGAGAGGGAGGTTCTTGACAAAATGATTTCTCAATGGAAGAGGGGTCTCATTAGCATAACAATTGTGGGAACTTCCATGGCTCTACTTTACATACACTGTAAAAAGCAAAAAAAAAAGAGAGAGAGATCGTGCTACTTCTCTCTCAGCGACTGAAAGAAAACTGTTTGGCGTTCCTGTCACTATTCTTGGGAAAAATTGTGGAGCCTTTTATGTCTGCATCTATAATCCAATGTGGATTTTCTGAAGGCCACAGATGACTGTAATGCAACAAAAGCATCGATTTATAAGGATTTTAATGTGATATTTGGAGGTTTTCCTTTTAATTGTTAAAGGGTCTGCAGGTGGACTGCAGCTGAACAAAAAAAAATGACTATAGACATACAACAAATAAATAATCCTACAAGTGACCCTAATTATTAACATCATGCAGCCCCCTCACCCCCCAGCAACCATCTGACCTTTAATGGTTGATGCTTTCTGAAGACTAGACGCTTTATGACCTGCAGTTAGTAAATTGTACCAACATTTCATCACTAATGTGGTGTAAATTAGCAGACCTTTTGAGTCAAAATTTTCACCATCATGAAGGTAGTATTACCATAGCAACCATAATATGCCAGCACGTGTGTAGTTGATGTAAATATATGTGTCCTCATGTCGGTGTGTGTTTGTTTTTATTGGTTATCTTAGTCAAAGTGTAAAGTTTTTATTTTTTCAGCAGGGGAGTCAAAAGAAAATGACCCACCCCTGAAACCATCTTCTACTGGTCATTTTAGGAAATGCGATGTTTCCACAAATAGAAACTACACGTTTAAATTTAAGTTACTACTATGATTTTGATGAATATAAAGCTATTTGTGGACATGTGTACTAAATATATCCACAAAAAATATGAATATAACATGATATACGTAAGTATTTTGTACTTCACCAATTGTGCTGCTATCATGTGGCTATAAAATTTTAGAATTTTCGTATTGTTGGTTACTGAAAATAAAAATATTTTATAACCTCACTCAGATCATAATTTATTTTTTTTTTGCACCAATTAAAAAAATACAGAAAGACTAGTGTAGCATGTATGAAAGTTTAATACTAATTATACAGGAAACTGCCTCTTAATAAAGTAACAATTAGGTCATTTTATCACACTTCCCTCACACACGTCATAAATACAAAAAAAAAATCAACAAAAAAATAACCCTGTAAAGTACATCCTTCGTAATTTGATTTAACAAGGGGAGTGAATAGAAAATGACCTGTCTCTGAAACCAGACTCTGCTAGTCATTTTTGGAACTGCAATATTTAGTACTTTCAGGTTTGTCCTACATTTGATAATTGGATATTTAAATTTAAATCAAACAACATAAACAAAAAAGTTGCACACCTGTAAACTTCTTTGAGCTTTTTTAAGAGGAGAGTAAATAAAAAGTGACCTACCTCTGAAACCAGCCTCTACTGGTCACTGCACAATTTAATACTTTCAGGTTTATCTCACATTTGGTTCCTGGATATTTTAATTTATAGCAAAAAAATAAATAAACAAAAAGGTGATCCTGGGGATGCACACCTGTAAAACAAAGGCGTAAATTTGTGTTTTTTTTTTAAAAAAGGGGGTCAAAAGAAAACAACCTTCCTCTGAAACCAGCCTCTACTGGTCATTTTTGGTACTGCATCATTTTGTACTTTCAGTTAGGTTTGTATAAAAATTGGTAGTTGGATGTTTAAATATAAATTATTTCTCAGAAGAAATCGTGATCCTGGAATGCCCCCTTTTAAATTAAAGGTGAAAATGTGTGTTTCTTAAAGCATAGAGTCAGTAGCAAATGATGAAACCAGCCTCTACTGGTCATTTTTGGAACTGCAACTTTTTTTTTTTTACTCATATAATTTTCCCTTTTTTTCTTTTTAAGTAAGAATAATTGTTATGCCTAACTCAAGTCATAATTTGATTTTTTTTTTTTTTTTTTTGCTCATCTTTAGAAACTGTAGAAATATTAATGGGATTAAATTGGAGGGAGGCTAATAGTATTAAAAGATACATTTTACAATCTGAATATACATTTTATTACGTATTATTTTGTAGTTGTTTTACGTTTCATGTGTTTTTGTGTGATAAATGGAGTCTCAGGAAAATTGCCTGTACCTTTAACTCATCCCGGTTGGAGCGTGGCCCCGCCCCCTTCGCGCAGACGTCCCATGAGCCATAAAGTTTTATGTCCTGCTCAAAGTTTAGGCTCAACAGGAGGAAAGTTTTTTTTCGGGGCAGTGAGCGGCACAGATTTGTGCTAAGTTTGCCTCGGAAAATTCCTGGAGAAAAAGAAGTTACAACTTTTTCGAAATTAGGAAAGCCGGGACTTTTTTTTTCTCCTGCCTGAACTTTGGTGGTGTTACCTTTTTTTTTTTTTCTCGACTTTTGCGGCACTTTTTTTTTTTTTGGAAGGTGGGGGGGAGTAAAAGCTGGGTCCGGACGACAAAACAGATTCCAGAGTGGAGCAGATATGCGCTTTGTTTTATCTACAAGTATGTCAGCTTGGAAAAACCAAGAAAAACGGCCTTTTTCTGCTGATTTTGACAGCTAACATCGTTTGAAAACAGCCTCGCGGCGGTCCGCTCGAAAAAGTAGACCGACGGTAAAAGTCATGACTTTGGAAAACTTTTACTAACTTTCGTTAGAAGTTGTAGAGTTGAAAAAGAAATACATATTTTAAATCGGGGTGGGCTCGCCTTTTAAAGAGTTTCGTAACTCAACGTTTTCGGGCCGCAAAAGTTCGCAGAGCGCTTGTGGAACAATGGATCCGAGCCAGCACAACCCTCCTGCCGGACACCAGATTGTGCACGTTCGGGGCGACTCGGAAACGGACCTGGAGGCGCTGTTCAACGCCGTGATGAACCCGAAGGGCGCCGTCGTGCCCCAGTCCGTGCCCATGAGGATGAGGAAGCTGCCGGACTCCTTCTTCAAGCCCCCGGAGCCCAAGTCCCATTCCAGACAAGTAAGCCCGCCCCGCTTCTCCTCTGCCCCCCCCCCTCATCCAGAAGTCCAGGTCCGAGGTTGAGGGGGGGCCCCGGCCTAACACGGGAACCTCTGAAAAAACAACCACTCCTCCACTAACCTTTAACGATTTTATACATTAAACTTTATTTTAAGCACAAACTTAAACTTATATATTAAAAGAGGTAACATAAAACGTTATTGCGCAACTTTGTTTATGTTATCATTTATATTTTTTCTATTTGAATTAAGCTTTATCTTCAATAAAGAAATCATATGATGATTAGATTTACCCCCACACCCCCCCCTTTCCCTTTTTGACTTCTTACCGAAGTTTTGTAACTAGTGCGCATGCGCCGTGCCGTCCCCCTGGCCCGGCCCGCTGGGGCCTTGGATCATCTCTGTGGGCCCTGACAAAACTTGGACGCGCATCCAGATGACTCAAGTCTGACTTAATGATCATTTGTTGTTATTTTTAGACTTTTTTTCTTCGTGCTGCTGTTCTATAAAACCGTACAAAATGAATCACTGTTCAATGTGATTCTCCTTATTAGGGAAAAACAGGATAAATAATTATTTTCCTGGTCTTAAATAAAGTAGATATCATGCATGAGTGCTGCTAGATTTTTTCATAGGCTCTTAACAAAAATAAATAAATAAAAATATTTGTTCATCACCAAAAAACAGTTTACAATTTTGAAAAAAACTCTAAACTGTGTGTTTTATGTTGAAATCAAACATGTAAATAAAAACAAAAGAATCTTTAAAAAAAATAAAGATAACTTTTATGTATTTATTGAAGACAATTTGTTAAAAGTTCTGAAAATACTAGGTACATGTGGAAAATTTATAGGAAAAAAATTATTCCCTTTTTTTCTTTTTTTTTTTTTGGTAATTGTATCACAGGCTAGCACTGATGCTGGGAGCGGCGGAGTGCTAACCCCCCACCACGTCCGTGCACACTCGTCTCCAGCCTCTCTGCAGCTGGGCGCCGTTTCGGGTGGCTCCCTGTCCGGCATGGCCTCAGCGGGCGCCTCCCCCCAACATCTCCGCCAGTCCTCCTATGAGATTCCCGACGACGTGCCCCTGCCACCGGGCTGGGAGATGGCCAAGACCACCTCCGGCCAGAGATACTTTCTCAAGTAAGTGTGCAATCTAACAGTGTGTGTATAAAAGTGAACGTGGCTGGAATCGAAAACGGGTGGACAGCAGACGGGAACATCTGGACACCAACGTGGGTGTCGTTTCTTCATGGAAAAGACCACGAAATCGAAGCCTAAAGGCATTCAAAAACCTTCAAGGTTCAATAACCTCTCTTCAAAAACGTAATTTGCAGAATGCACCTGTTAATGAGACTCTAATGTTCCCCTTATTAGGTTAACGTCTATAAAAAAAATGGACCAAAGCGAGTCCAACAGATGTGGAACAGGTGTTGTTTTCGTCAAACCTGAAGAACATCTGTTGTACAGACTGTACATGCGAGATACTGAATACCCCATCGAGTGTGGTTTTCAAAATATCCCCGTGCGATGAGTTGTACCCAAACATCCAAAAAGTACTCCCAGCAGGTCTTTGATTTCTGCACCAGGGTTCACATGCAGCAAAGACTTCCAGAAATCCTTCTGATTTTCTCTTTCCACTAGTTTTCTTGAAATCTTGATTTCTTGCTCAGTGTGTTGATACAGTCAACTGCACTGCAGCTCTCTGCCATTTTAATACTGAAACAAAACTTTTCAAGAATGTTTATAGACATGGGGCGCTGGAATCAACTAAAAATGGACATCTTGTTGTCATATAACACCCAATCAAACAAGAAGGACCTGGCTGCAGACAAGATGGCACTTGAAATCATTGGCTAGAAGTGATACTCATATAACCAATATTAACCCAAAAGTGTTGAGGAAATACTTTGATTAAAGCTTTAATCAAAATCAAAAAGTTTTTTTTCGAGCAATTTGGGGCAGACTTCAAAACGTGCTAGTTTTCAGAATTTGACACAGCATCGATTGGGTTTTAATTTCCATGTCCTTCCTTTTTTTTATTTCAATGTCTAATCCAATGAATTCATAGCTTTATTTCCCACTTTTCTTCATAAAAAGTGTTTGGAAATAAACCTAAAATTGTTAATTCCTGCAGAAAAAACAAATGTATCGTAAACGTAAAGTGTCATTGCTCTAAACCACAAATACATGTATAGATTATGTTAATAGATAAATGGAAAAACACTTCAAGTCCGCCTTAGTACTGAATGTGCAAAGTGTACATGATGTGAGTGTTATTCGGTTCAGTGCTCCATGTTGGTCCAGGTTGGTACCAGCTACTCTGTTTATGAGATATCAACTTGAAAAATGCTAACAAGCAAGCTAAAAGATCGCCTGTTTAGAAGTTCAGCGGGGGCTTTATCTCCACCCACCCGAGCAGAGCCAAGTCCACTTCTTTCTGTAAATCAGCCCACTTCTTGTTTTTACTTGGTTGAATAGTTCATATTAATTAGGGGTTAATTTTCTTTTATTATGGAGTTTGAAAATCACTCTTTTCTTTATTTGCGTAGCTTGGGGTTTCCATCCATGTGAAGGGTTTTGTTGCCTAGTCAGCAGTTTGTGTCTAAGATGGGGTGTAAAAACTACAAAAAAAACCCAAACATCTAGTCAAGGGATTAAGATTACTCCAGACGTTCAAATAAATTGTCAGGAAAAGTTCAGGAACAGCAGTTTTGGGGTTTTTCACCCCCCTGTAAAGTCAGAGAAGTGCTCCTTCTCCATCATAGGGCGGCTCTGTTCGGCAGGCATGGTGCTGACCATCATTTCCAAATCTGCTACGGTGCACAATGGTGGCCAGTGTGTGCAGAAAGAGACAATTGCAATAGTTAGATTGTAGGTTATTACATTTGGTGGCGTCTGCAAACAAGAGCCGTCTTGAGGGACTTGTGTTGTATGTAGTGATCCTTTTCTTGGTCTCAGGTTTCAGCTGAAACAATGGATCACTGTTGCTGCCCAGACAGCAAAGGACAGACAGTTCTGCTAAACTCATCGGCTCACCAGCAGATCTTCAACCCAAAGTAGAGCTGTAGGTAGCTAGTCTGCGTTTGTCCTCTGTGTTGGTCACAGTCTGTCCAAATAGAAGGAGGGTTGTTTAGCTTTCTTGGATTCTTTCGCTCTGCCTAAGGATGGCTTGAGTTATTCACATTTGTCAGAAATGTATGTAAATGTAATCTTCTCTTTGTCAGAACTCTGAGGTTTTGAAAGGCTCAGTAGAGAGTGTTGAGAGAAGACAGGAATCTGTCGGCTTTACCTCTTCACAGGAATTCTCTTTTCTTGGAAACGTTACCTGTTACCGGAGTTTGAGCAAACAGCACAGATTCCTATTTATTGGGATCAAAAGAAACTTTCACTCCCAGAATTCTTTAGAGCCACACATGTGGTCCACTTTGGGATGATTTTTTTGTGTTAAAACCCCACTCCAACTATAAATTTTTCAGTGACCTTTCAAAAATGATTATGCGGTTTTTATCCAAAAAAGCGCCTGTTGTTTTTTACGATACATTTTATGCCCAGCGGCAGTAGGTCATTAGAAATACAATTCTGGGTTGTGGGCGGGACTGCTGACACGGAACACCCCCCACCTCATCGCTGAGAGCTCTGTTTGTGTGCAAGCTTATAGCCTCAAGCTAACTTTAGAATTCAGGAATATCAACGAGCGTTATTGGATCCATGCAGTCTTGTAGTTTTGTGCCAGAATCGCACTAATTAGCGCGCTAAATTGCTAATGCACAAGTGTTTAACGCTTATCATGTCTCACACACCTTAAGCATGAGGGGAGACTGTGATACACCCATTTCAGTGGCTGTGTTATTAGTCTGAGACTTTTCAAGCATCTGGTTTTCTTATCTGACTCGATTTGAAAAAAGACATACTAAAATAGTTTTAACCGTAAATTGTTTTACATTGGTCCTCTACAATGAGAAAAAGGCTAATTAAAAAAAAAAACATGTTAAAAATACAAAAAAAGACGAGGTAATGGGTTTCAAAGACTAAAGCCACTGAGAGATCTGGTACGGTATGGTCCAGTTATTTCTGGCAAGCGTTTCCACTCAAATAAGCCTCGCTTCCACTGAGCGGTTTGTTCTCATGGCGCATGCGTGGTGTAGACCGTTAGCGTGTCATTGTAGTGCGACGACTAGAAGAGCAACAACAATGGAGGTCATTCTGCAGCTCGTCTTTTTCGTGCTTTACTTCTGATAACAAGAAGTACCAGAAGTACTGGTACTTCAAACAAATTAAATGTTATTTGAAAGAAGATTGTGGGTGCAAAAACCCTAATGCTCTCAAACGGTGGAAACGTTTGCTTAAATGAGCGCTATATTGGTGCTTTCTAATATTGTCATCACTTTTTACCAATCAACGGGTGTCTGCAGTGGCTCCACCCAAACCTTTCAGTTCCACTTTTCCATGGACCTACAAATGACTAGGGGGGGGGTCTGGTACGGTCCGGGACGGTATTTTTTGCATTTCCAATGTTTAATGGACCCATCAAACGGTTTTGATCCATACCGTCGGCTGTAGGTCTATAGAAAAAGGGAACAGGTCAGTTGGCGCTGTAGCCACCCGCTGATTGGCAGACAATGATGCATCAACATAACGCTAAGCTAGTGATTCTGTTTTTCTCTTCTTCTTCTTTCTCCGCAATCTTCTTTCAAATAACATTAAATTCTTGTTATATGTGATGTACAGAGAGGAAAACACGAAAAAGAAAAGATGCTGTTGGATGACCTCCATGGTTGTTGCTTTTCTAGTCTCCGCATTACAGTTACACGCTAGCAGTCTGCATCACGCATGCGCCGTGAAAACAAACCGCTCAAGGGAAGCGAGGTTTAACTGAGTGGAAACGTTCGCCAGAATTAACTGGACCCAACCGGACTACTTAGCCTCAAAAGGTACTGTTCGGTTCTGTTCAATGGGTCCATTTTGCAATGGAAACACTCAAAATACTGTACCATACTGGACCACTCAGTGGAAAGCAGGTTTAAGAGTTTCCTTTTGAGGAACTACATAAAACTGATACTTTGTTTTTGTTTTTTCTTTGCACGTTTGCATCAAGTTTGCGAAGATTTGTTTTAACTAAAAACAAAGGTTTTTCTTTGACCCATTACATTTCTCTAGCTGCTATAAATGGAAAAAGTTTGAAAAGTGCTCCAAAAGAACTAAAACAGTACTTTAACATTTGGAAAGCGAGCGTGTTTGTTGAAATCCGTGAACAAAAAGTGGGGTTTTCTTTGTGAATGTGTCTACTTCAGCTGGTGAGCAGCGAGTAGATGCCTCCGGGCTTTGTGTTGGAATAAGGCAAACTCGAGGAGACGTCTTCTGGACACATCAAAGTGCAGATACTTGATCCGGAATAAAGGCTGCCTCGGCAGAGCTGCTGGAAAAGACACTCCCCTATTTATAAACAGGGGTTGTCTGACTCAGACGAGTTGCGGGTGGGGGGGAGTTCGCATTCAGATAGTGTGTGTGGGTGGGAGAACTGTTGGGGGTGGGGAGCGGGTCACCGGCTTGCAGAGATTGGGGGGCTCACATTTCACTCCGGTGACCGCTGTTGTCCTTAAAGATAAATCAAATCGGGGTGAAAGTTTTTGGTCGAGGTTCTGCCGAACGAGAACCATCGTCCCGTTCTGTTTTTAAAGTCCCGGCCCGGTTTAGAACGAATGGACTCTGCGGTGGTGCTTCTTTTGTGTCAAGGGGAGTTAAATGGCAGCCATGTGGAGATGACTAGCGAAGGGGCCAAGAGAAACCCTGGCCCTGCCTTTGTCCCAACAGTGTAACTGTGATCTTTATTCAGACCGCGGGCCTGTTGAGACTCATGTGAGCCTTCCCAAAATAGACAAATGGCTGACATGAAGTTTGAAGATGGTGGTGGGAGGGCAGCGTGTTTGTTCAAATCACTGCACCTGTACAAAAAGTTAGTTGTTTGGTCTGAAAAAACAAAATTTTTTAAGCTTCTTGTGGAAAAATTCGTCTGATTTTCAATTTGTAAAACTCAAAAACTATTATGGAATTTGGAGGAAAATGCAGCTTTTTTTCCGTACTGTTACATTAAAACAAAAGGTGGAAGACGGTCAACAGAGTTTGTTGACCTTTCCCCGTCTTTCTTCCAGCAGTTTGCCGTGGTCTTTGATTTATGGCAGCGGGGGCACAGAGGTTGGGTCACCTTGCTTGGTGCTCTCAGGGAGGGGGGGGCAGGGCCGGTCTCCCAGGCTGGGTCATAAACTAATGAAGGTTTCTAATTTAGACACACCGGTGAACTCGGAGGGGTAATCACTGTTTCCGGGCGCTTATTAAATGCAGCTTTGAAAAGGGCTTTTAGTTGGTGGGAAGTGGGGCCTAAGCTGAGGAAAGCTTTGAGGGATGAGCCTTTGTCTGCCCCCAGGGGCAGGTAGAGCTCTGGGCTGATGGACACTTTTGTCTTTTCACAGCTAGATCTCTAATTGTTTTCACAAGCTGGCTTTCTCGCAATTAGATGTGCTCACTTTTCCTTTTTTTTTTTCTTTTACCCCCAATAATTTTCTATCATTTAACTTATTTGCAAATAATCATAGTATAGTAAAACTTTGAGGCTGATAACCGGTTTAACAATGTAGTTTGATCATTACGTATAAAGTAGAGGTGGGACAAAATATCAGTGTGGCGAACTATCGCGATATTTCAACTCTCAAACGATTATCGGTCCTTTTTTTCCCTGAATCGGTTTAAAAATTTAAAAATATTAAAAATTTAAGTTTAAAAATAGTTATTTATTATAGATTACCAATGTAATGTATTGATTATTTCAATGTTTGCCATATCGAGATACTATTGGAATCGTGATCCATGTATCGTGAATCGCATCGTATCGTGAGTTACCCTGAGATTCCCAGTCCTAGTATAAAGTTTCCTGAACATCTTGATTTAGAAGTTCACTTTTTGGATACTTTAACTGTTATGGTTTATGTTTTACATGTTTTCTCTACGTCAGAGACACATGGTTTCAAAAATTCTTAATTTATAAAGATTAGCAAATAACAATTTAACAAAATATATGTATATTTCATGTGTTTAATTGAAAATCTATTGTTTTTTTATAGGAGAAACTGTAAATAGCAATTTAAACTTAACAAAGATTAATTTCTACTTTAGAATTTAAAAGAAGAAACCCGCATTTAATTGGGAAGAAAGTATTAAAAACAAAAGCAATCCTTAATTTTGAGAAATTAATCATATGTTCCTGATAAACATAGTTGTTTTTTCTTTAAACTTAGCCTTAGTGTGGAAAAAGTGCCACATATTAGTATTAAGTAGAAATAAAAATACAAAACAAAAAAATTTATTTAATAATTACTCAAAAGTAGAACAAGTTGTGTATTAAATATACAACTTTTTTTTTTAATCCAAATAATAAAAAAATGAACTACAACCCTTTAAATTACAGTCAGCTACAATCAAACTTCTATAAACTTCCTTCTTATTTACATCTTTAATATCTAAGACGGAATTTCAATATTGAGATTCTTTTATGCTTAACTTACATAAGTTTTATATATAAAAAGCTACTTGAAAGTTGAAGTTTTTTTCATTTATTGTTAGAGCAACATTTAAGTTAAAACTTTTTCTTTCAAATAAAGTCTTGTTAGTTTTCACAATTTTTTTTCTTTAACCAACCTGATAGGAAAAATAACAATTTTATCTTTTTTTTTTTTTTGCATAATGGTTTAATTTATCTCACAAATAGAATTGAAGTTTATATTAAAACCCTCAACACTTATGAGGCTGAGAAGTGACATTTAGTGCCCTGTGGCTCCAGCTGTAACCGTAGAACCTCAAACTCTGGTCTGATTAGAGTCTGTGTTGCTGTAAAGCTCAGTTACAGTTCGTGGGATGGATTTAATCAACCTATTTAAGCATAATTGTTTAAATGACATGGGGGTTTTTGGTGTAAAATCAGCTCCTCGGTCGACGCTTTAAGTGATGAATCCACAAACTAGATTCCAAGCATGTTGGGTCCCAAATGATGCTGGGAAGCCTGGGCTTGAGACCCCGTCTGGAGCCTTCATTTGGAGCAACTTTGTGTTTGACAAACTTTTGGTTTATTGACCACACACAGACAAGAACCTTCCTGTTCAACTGGGGCCTGTCAGCTCGGTACACAAACGAGCCTGTGAGAAAGTCAGGCTGCTGTTTACCGAGGTCTTGATGTAACACCTCTGTTTCAGACATCAATACCTCCTCTGTCACTGAAGGCATCTCCACAGAGATGGAGCTCTGAGAAGTGGTTCCTCTCCGGTGGCGTTCAACATCGCCAGAATTTGTCCTCTTAAATCATTGTAGAATCTAAATGAGTCCATTTAGGGAACCTCTTGATCATTTTACTGATTGATCTCACATGACGTTAAAAGGGCTTAAGTCTTCACTCTTTTCATCCAAAATGGAGTTCCCTAATCAGTTCCTTGCTTTGTGAACACGTTTCTTCATTAGTAAGTTTGACAATACAAACTCCGCTTCAAAGAGAAACTTGGAACTACTAAAGGGTCACAGGGGTCGCCCCGATAATCTCTTTTGATAATGTCCTGCTGATAGAGGGGCAGCCGGGCGTCCCAAGTCAACCAGAAAAGAGGTGGTCATCCTCAGACTACTCCTTACTCATCTGCTGCAACCAACTTCCAAGCATGTACTCCCTGGGTGGGGCTCGTGCAGCCCTAAGGATCCCATTTTTAACATTTTGACAACTCAGCTGTGGGAGGGTTTATTCACCCTTACAGTTCCATCGCTCCCTCTCTCCCTTTTTTACACCAGTGAAGAACAGCTGTTTATGTCTGATTTTGATGAATTTCGCAAAGATAAACAGTTAGTCTGGCTGAAAGTCAAGTTTGATCTGCTGTTTAGCTGTTAGCTTGTGTCTCAAGCATGGATTGAGTCACTTTAGTTGTACTTGAGAAAATTCAATCCTAAAATCTAGAATTTCTTAGTGTTGTTCCAATCATTTGACAAAGTTAGAAACAAAAGTTCTATCTCAAAGGTTTTTTGTATCTTCTTAAGACACAGGATGGCAATGCGTTGGTAGTCGTCACACCCTCAGCAAGGCTTTCCGTAGAAGAGCAATTTTATATTTTCTTCTGCGCTCCGCTAAGTTAACCACAATGACAGCTTGAGCATAAATTAGTAAGAATCTATTCGTGCTACAGTCAGCTGGGTCCATAATAGGTCCCATCTGAACCACAGTTCTGTCCTTGGCTGCTGTACCCAACCTTTAACTAAAATGTTCCCACGAAGAAGTCTAGTAAAGATTCGCTTTGCTGTAGATTCTGCAGCTTGTGACGGCAGTCACACACCTACATCTGTCATTCACCTATAAGAAATTCTTGGTTTTAAGTTCTTTTTAATGATTATTTAAAAAAAAAAGACATTGTTCAAGTTTCATATAACGGTTGTCACACAATACAAATACTACTAGCTTGTGGTACTACTTCATCTGATCCAGTTTGAGTGCAAATTTTATTTCTTGATGAATCCCACAAAGTCAGTGAGAGTTTGTCTTTTATTTACTGGTTTAGAATCCATTATTAAATAGAAATACTTTGAACAACACTTTGCCCTGTGTTTGTAAAGCACAAGGTAATTTTTAAATGGGTTAGTGTCGTGGTTTTACATTAAGCTCAGTTGATACAAACCGTGCAGTGACGTCCCACTCAAGTCGAAGCTTACAGAATCGTGCCGTGGCACATTTATACGAGCCATACCACGCCACAGTCCGCAGAAATGTATTCTGGTTCAACTAACTGTTGGCCAAGCCAATTTTGGTCCATTTTTGTGGTGTTGTTTTTCAAAATTAGCCTACCATTTGTCCACTTTGGAGCGCTGCTGCAGCTAAAATGTGTTATTTGTCTCAAATGGTTTTCAAGTAGTAAGGAAGTCGTTAGAACAAACTGGAATATTTTCAAAATAAAACACTACGCACAAGCTGTAGAGTAACATGTTTTTATGAGTATTTTTTTTTTAGCTGTGACAGACGCATATGATTCTTTTTATAGATCAATGACTGTTGTAAATTTGTTGTGGAACTGTAATTATTTTTATTTTTGTACCTTGACCTGTTTCAACTGATAATTCCAGTCATTTCCAGAAAGGTCACACGTGAACGAAACCGTTCAAACACAGATCGAAATGTTACAGTAATTATTTTTAGTCCAGTTATCTTATAGCACACGTGTCAAAGTCGAGGCCCGGGGGCTGGATCCAATGCAGTTCAATCGGGTTGACAGGCTACTACTAACCATAGTATATATATTTATATTACCATATGGCCAGTTTAGAGTTGAGTTCAGATACGTCAGACATGTAAAGGCGCCACAGAGCAGTTGTGACTGCGAGGGCTTGCAGATCATCAGCAATTCCTAGCAGCAACTGGTGGCCTCCAGCCGTCCCGGCAGTTGCCATAGCGTCGTTTTGTTTCACGTTTCGCCCGCAGGAAGCGGCGTACAGCTTGGTCATATGGGTTTGAGGGCGAGTGGATTATCTGTTAAAAGTTGGTGATGAATGACTGGCTCTTGGTCACACATTAACATGTATCTTTCTGTTTCTCCGCCGTCGGAACAATGGTGTACAGATTTTCAGGCGGTTGTTATGGCGTGTGAACTAAAGGTTTGTTTACATCTAAAACTAAATAAATAAATAAAGAAAAACGGAGGGGAAAACTTATAAACAGTGGAAGCCTGAAGACATTTTTACTATCTTCTGTGCTCAGCTTGGAGAGCTTTGTATATCCAGCTATCTTTTTTATCTTGTTGGATTTGTGTTTGGTGTGCCAGGATGTGCAGGCCTCTCATTTACAAACTCTCCCAGCTTCTTCTTCTTCTCTCCCTCATAGTCCCTCCCTAGCGCCTTATTTTTTTTTTTTTTGTTTCTCCCCTCCCCTTTTGTTATAAACGCCGTATAGTCTCCTTTAGGGCGGGCTTTCTCCCCGTCTGTGTGACTCATGTAACCAATGGAATTCAGTTTTGATTTTTAACTCTTTCGTTTTGGCTGCTTCCTTAAAGGACGCGACCACTTGCGGTAGCCCCGACTGTTTTGCTTGGTTTGCAGTGTTTGTGTGTGAGGGCAGGGGGTGGGGAGGCGTTGGTGGTGGTGGTGGTGGGGGGGGATTTGGCAGCTCCTTTGATCAATAAAGCATAAACGAGGGGGCTTCAAAATGGGTTTCATTGTGTCAGGGGGAGGAGTGCTGAGTCAGGCCCTCTCACTCTCCGGCCTGGGACAGAAAGCAGACAGGCAGGCTGGGATTACAGCACAGGCCAAGAGAAACTTTTTGAACCCCTCACTACGACCATCTGTTCCAAAATCTTTCCTAATGGTGCCTCGGGATCAAATTATCTATGAGCTGTAACGACGCGGAGTGGGTGGGAAAATGCATCGACTACGTAGGATGTAGTTCAAAACAAGAGGAAAGTAGTTTTTATGCTTTATTCCGTCGTGACGAAAGACCTGCTTAAGTTTTTCTGTCAGATGAGGGGCTCCCTAAAAAAGAACAAGTGAATAGTTGGGTTTTAGGTCGTAGCTCAGTCTGCGCTTTTGTCAAGCAGGTGAAAGCTTTGTAAATGTGGCGCCAGATTGTTAAAGCCCCTGACACTCTGTAGTGTCCGAAGCGCTTCCAGGAAAAAAAAAGGGTGGGGGGGTGGGGGGACCCCCTGCGTTGAGCCCTGGGACTGACCCTCCCTCAATAGAGAGGGTCCTGCTTGGAAGAGGAGGGTTTCCTGTATTAGCTTTCCATCTTAATCAAGCAACAAGTGCCAACAAAGCACTAATTATCAATGCCTTCACAGTGCACACAATAACCCCCCCCGCACCCCCAACCACCCACCCCCCAACTCCCCTGATCCCATCCCAGCAAAGATAGTGAGAAAATAGATGAAGCAACATTGTTTGACGTGACAATGGTCGTTTTAAAACCAGTTACGGCGTCTTGGATCGTCCCAAAATCTTTCCTGCTTGATTCCTGTTCCCCCATAGGCCATCAATAGTTATTATTTTTTGACATTTTTTACATCTGGTGTCGTCCATGCTCTGATTTTTCAAAGTACGGACTCAACAGGTGAGGTTGAAGAAGAGTTTGATTTTATCAAGGAGTAATCTGTCCATTTTTGCTTCTGTTTCTTGCTTCTGCAGGATTTTGACTCTCTTGTTGTTTTTTTTTTTTCTTTCTTTCTTTCTTTCTGCAGCCACATTGATCAAACCACCACTTGGCAGGATCCACGCAAAGCCCTGCTCCAGTTGAACCAGGCGACCCCTCCCAGCACCGTTCCAGTCCAGCAGCAGAACCTCATAAGCCCGGCTAGTGGTGTGTACTATTCCTACTTCTGAGTTTGCCACTGCAGTTTCATGTTTTTGTGGATTAACTTTGAATCTAAAACCCATTGATGGACATACGCTTTCATACGAGGCGCACTCAAATCCAGGTGTAGTCTAGTTCTTACATGTCGCCACCCGGAGTGCCTCAGTTCTGAGTTGGAATTTGCCCCAGGTGATGTAAGACTGAGGCGTAAAGTTACACCTCCTGTCTGACATGTTTTGGTGCTCTGTGGTTCACAGATTAAAAGTTTACAGATAGAATTTGCTCCTCTTCACACTGCTTACTTGAGAGAAGAAATAAAAATAACCCAGGCTGCAGACAAACAAACCGGTTCGTTGTCAGCGACTGATAACGATTTACTCCAAGATAAAAGCTGCAGCTGATCATTTCCTTTGGTATCTGCTTTTTATGTGTCCTGTTTTTCAACGTTTGTCCAAACTTGTCCACAAATTACATCTTCTAAAACATTGATTGATACTTGTTTTTTAACCACACTACTATGACAGGCTCAAGATCAATAATTAACTGTCCTTTGTTATTAAGTCAACTTTTTGTCTTTAAAAGTGCACTTTAGAGTTTGCAGCAACAGTAAAACGGTTTACTATTTAATCGATCTTACAACTGGAGACGAAATGTATTATTTTGGTTGTTAAATATCAATGGTCAACATAATCGGGAGTGGTATTGATATCTGTCAACATTGTCTTCCAAATTGGGTATTGTCCAACATGATCAAAAGAGTTACCTAAACTGTGCAAAGTTTAAATGCCAGGTTTCCATCTTGAGATGATTTTCTTAGTGGAAGGTGATAACAGCGCCCGTGTTTACCTAACATTGGTGTTAAGCTTTTGTCAATTATTGTCCATGCATTTATTCTTTACACCTATTTTCTGATGGCTGAGGTTGCAGAGCTTCCTGTAACCCAATTGTCTTTGTGGGGAGACAAGATACAGTCAGTGCAGGTTGATTATCAGCAGATTTTTTTTTTTTTTTTTAACCAGTATAGTTTCGTTTTTGCCCTAGGTGACATTTATAACCTCTAATGTTGTATTAACACTGGAGCACTTGGTGTGCTACAGAGTCCCTTTCACCTGAAAGCGTGAGAGCTCATCTGAATTCTCGATCAACTGGTCAACCCGAAAACTGAGGACCATGGTTCATTTGCAAGCAAATGTGGGTGCTGCCCACCCTAATGTAGATGTAAATATTCCATCCAGCTAATCCATTGGATGGGTGAAAGTGTGGAAACGGCCCAAAGAACCAAAAGGCATCATAAGTTTAGAAAATCCTTATGGTTTTGTGGTCTAATGTGGAAATTAAGGCGTTAAATTAGTCAGAAAATGAACACTAGCTTGTCTTCTTGTTGTGCTTTTTTTTTCCCTTATTGCTGGTCAGTTCTCATTTTTAGTAATCCCCATCCCAGACTATAAACTGTTGCAGTTGCATGATTTATCCATCTATTTGGTACTCTCAAACCTTTTTTTGAATAATCCACCTAACCAAAACCAAGTCTACGGGAGTATTTTAGTGTGAACATCAAGGAAATTGGATGTCTAGTTACGCTTGACAGTGATGAATCGACACATAAAAGCAGAATTCAAAGTAGCTAGCCAAAAAAGATGCAAAGCTAACATAACATAAGGTGAGTATATACTGAATGCTTCTATGTTACACTTAATACACATCAAATTTTGCCTTTCTTTAGCAAAACTGCCGGTTAGCTGTTGCTTTGTAACGCTTGGTTTTTCATCATCCTTACTGGTGACTTACCGCATTGGCTTTTAATTTGTCTGCTTGTTTATACTAAAATGTTTTTACGCTTCCGTCATATAAGCTCTGGTGCAGGCTAACAGGAGTTGAGGCTAATCTAAAAAGCTAGTTTACTAACGCTAACATCAGCAGCCATATTGGGATTTTCTTATGTTTTTATTTACTCATGAAAGTTACTTAGTGCTTTTTAACTTTTGGTACTTTGGTTTTGGTGTTTTACATTAATAGTTAGGTATTTCCAAGAGTTATTTTTCTAAATTGTCACTTGTACAACCTAGCATAGTGGCTACATTTCAATTTAGCTTACAAATGCTACTGTGTATTCTTCAAAAAATACTGTTTTTTAAATGGTAAGATCAAATATTTGTAGAAAACTCCTTACAAATGACAAATCTTTAGTACCACATCAACATTTTATGTACCTGTCTTGGCACAGGACCCCTACCTGAAGGCTGGGAACAAGCCATTACACCAGAGGGAGAAATTTACTACATTAACCACAAGAACAAGACTACTTCCTGGCTAGATCCACGACTTGAGACTCGCTATGGTGAGTTTACTGCAGTTTATGACAGTTTTTTTTCCCTCTAAAATTAAAGATGAAATACAAAATAATGTTATTTATGCACAATATTTTTAAAGAATAAAAAAATTGTCTACAAGTAAAATAAATCTTTTAACTTTTGTTACTGTCAAGAAGTCAGTTTCTTTCTTTTTTTTTAAATCTTATGTTTGTATGAAAGTTTTTGTGCATGGTAGTAATTAACAGTATTGATGGGATTAAATAAATATATTTTTAAAAAGTTGTGCTTTCTATAAACTGTGCTTTCAAAGCCATAGGCATACTTTTTATAATCTAAAAATCTGAAATCCACTTTCTGAAAAGCTGAATTCTAAACAAATTGGCAAAAAAATTACCCTTTTAATTTCTTTAATATTCCCAAAAATTTACATTTTATGGGATATAGAGAAGATGTAAAGATGGATTAAGTTTTTCCCACCCTTTAAAGACTTTTTACTTTTCAAAATAAAAGCAAGACACAGTTGAACATGTTTCGTTTTAGTTTATTCCTGCTATATTTTCTCCTACTTTGTCTTGTTTTGTTACTCTTTAAGTCACTGTATTTTGAATTTATGGATGCCAATAAAAACATTATGATTAAAAAGATCTATATAATTTATTGGTTAAAACACAGGTATCTGAACTAGATTTATGTATACTTCTAGTTCATTGTTGTCTTGAAAGTCATGTCTTCTTGTTCTGGCACAGACTGTACGTGCTACTTAGCACTTGGACATAGTTGTGGTGCGTTCAAGAGCAGAAGGGGAAGATTTTTCCCTGTGCCATGCCATTAGTTTGACTTCTACTAAATAGAAACTAAAAGTAGAAACCTCGTGATGCTATTGTTTTTTTGGCATGATTAATAACCTCTACATAGTTTTTCTGTTCTATAGCTTTGTTTTCTGTTACATAACTTCACTTCCTTCTGAAGTTTTAATTTTGCATAATTCATTGTTTCACTTAGCCACATTTTTTTTTTTTTTTTTTTTTTGACTGGCCTCCATCCTCGAAATTGTCTCGTTTTGTCAGCCATCTTAGTGTAGAGAGCAGCAGCTGAGTTAGCCATTAATCCCTCAGGCTGGGCTAAAGTTTGACAGTTGGCTTTTAGTGCGTGCCGGCCGGGCTTGGTGAATTAGTGACAGGACCAGGTACATGTGCTGAGACTTCTCCATGGCCTGCGTGTTGGGAAGTTCTTCCAGAGATCAAGGCTTCTGCTTATGTCACTCTGACTCATTTATGCTTCAGGTACCATCCTTTCATGGCAGCGAGCTTCCCCAGGGAAGCTTCCCCCTCTACGGTTCACAAAGGCAACATGTGTGAATCAACATGCAGCCTGTTATCCTGTTTGATTTCAGCTTTGTTTTTACCGGGCACCGTAGCTGACTGGAAAGTTCAAAACAGAGTTGTAAGAAGAGTGGGGCGGCCGGGAAGAGATGACGAGTCCGATCGGCAAAGCCTTTTGAAGATTTATAAGTCCTGAACACACTGGCTTGGGCCCCCGAAAGCAAGTGAGAGGTAGAAAGGGAGAGCGTTAACTCATTAGCTGCCACATGAGGTACAAATCTTTGGATGTTAGGATTTACATTTAGCGTTTCTGTGTTCTGTTGCTGTTTTTGACAAACTTACTTGAAGTGTTTTTATAATTTGATAGAAAACTTGATTTTAGTCGCGTTTAAAGGCCAATACCTCTCACTTTTTCATAGAAATGGTGTCCTTTGCTATGTAGGTCTTCAATTATAAGCCAGCTGCTTTTATAATGGAGGCTAATTTGAGCTTTGGGAAGAAAAGCAGTAGAGTGCCTTTAACTAAGGGTTGCTGCCGGCTGCCTCTCCCCCGTGTGAGGCCCTGTGCAGGCACAGCCCTGTTTCTCTGCAGCTCCAGACAGACTTGAATCTCTGCCAGTTCTCTTTATTCTGCGGTCCAACTCTTAATCTGTTCCAGACCTTTTCAGTCAAAGAACTCCAACGTGAAAGGAGGGGTCGAGGGGAGGGGAGTTGAGATGGGGGGGGGGCAAGGCAAAAGCACAGGAAAGAAAAACGGAGGAACAGAGAGAAAATGCCCACAGGATAAGTATTTGTCCTCTTTAAGGCCCATAAAGGTGGTGAGCAGCCAACAAGATCTGAGGGTACAGGGACAGAGTTCAAAAGGGGACTGGTATACATCCAAAATTTCTTATATGCACCACTCCAGTTTAGACGGGGAAAAAAAATATTTACTTGATATTAAAATGATGGAAACAAGAATAAAAGTTAGTAGCATTATGACCAGTATTAGGATTTAATCAAAAATCTCTAAAATATTTGTCATTTTGCTTGGTCCTCTTCATCTTGTTTTTATATATTTCAGAGATTTTATTTACAAAAGAAAAACACATATTATTTAAATTATGCCATATTCCCTTAATACATATCTATTGTTGATTATATTTATGCAAAAAATAAATAAAAGTTACAGTTGAGTGGAACAAACCACCTAAAAATGTCACGCAGTTTAAACTGCTTTTACTTTTTTGAAGGATTTTTCTCAAAACAATACCTTGTCCGGCCAACATTTTGTACCCAAATTTTTGGCCAACAAAGTCCGATATTAATAAATAGACAATGATGGATGCATTGAACAAAGACGTGAAGGTAACTGGTGGGAGAGAAGAGGTTGCAGAAGACGGGGTTAGATGAAGCCGAAAGGAAAAGATGTTTAATTAATAAATTATGAAAGTCGTATAATGTGGCGTGACTACACTTCCCAGAATGCTTAGAAGCGCCAAGAAGAAGGTAATTGGTCAGAAGGGTTAATGGGGAGGTTTTAGTGCAAACTGCAAAAATCAGCCTTTGCAGAGAAAGAGAAAGAGAGAGACCAACACGACAGAAAATTCAAACTTTATGGAAAATAATTCTCAACATCGTCCAGTAGTAACACATAACATACAAAACAATGATCATTAAGTTGTAGCACTGAACATCATTCCGCCAGGCTTTTGACTACAGTACCCATAATGCTCCAAGAATCGAGTTGTAGTCTATCGAAAATGATATCAGACCCTGAACACCAAAGCTGCAGCTCCATGTTAATGGACCTCCAGCATTGGTGTTGATTCTCCTTTAAGAATCGTAACTTTTCAACCGTTTGCACAATTAACGTCATTCTAACAGATTTTGAAATCTGAGAAAAGCAGCATTTTTAAAGATTTGTATTGTAATAGGGTTTCAGAAACTGCTGGAATTTGCATTAATTGCTCAAATGGTTGAAAAGTTAAAGCAATTGAAAGTGTGAGGAAAGAGTTATTTCCTATCACTGGGGACAACCACGACGTTAAAACATTGGTTAAGATTTTTAAGCGCTGTGGTCAATATTAATTGACACTGTCAATTTTTGTGAGAACAATAGGATTTTATTTTGTGGTCCCAACATGCACGTAGTATACTGGATTTACCAACAAGACACAAACCTTCTATAGAAATGAGTTCAGGTTCGGATCCAAACTGCCCTCATTCGTTTCCATAAATTGAGCTTGTGGTTTTGTTTTTTTTTAGACTAAACACACACACAGTCATTCCCTGTTGATACTGGCTCAACTCGGATCTCAGAGGAGATGATAAATCTTTGTTTCAATCACAGCCGGGCTGTTTCTCCTCTTTTCTTATCTCTGCTAGGAACACACCTTCCTGAGGGCTGTCTTTTAAACTTGTTAAATCGACAGAGGACAAATGTTTGCTCAGCCTTCAAAGGTGCAGCGTCCGGGTGTCACGGAGCGCTTCCCACAGCTGGCACACCCTGGGCTTTACCTGCCCCAGGTGATCTCGTGTCACGATCCCCAGATAAGAGCTGGTGTTGCTGGCTGGCTGTGTTGTGGGAGTGAATAAGACAAAAGCCAGACGGCATTAACTCGTCTCTTATCTGCTCGACCCACCGGCAGTCCCAACCTGAATGTGCTGCTGATGTGAAGCACCCCTCTGAAGCCTCTCAAACTCTTTCTGTGTGGGTTAGGGTTTGATACCGCCTGTGTTTGGGCACGGTTTCTCCATCCACTGCTGCCTGTTTGGTCTGTGTGGGAGTCCTTGACTTACAGTAGAAACCCATCCGGCCTGGAGGGAAAATTCCTCTTAATTCTTACTTCAAGTTTAGTTAAACACTTTTTCCTGAAAATCTTGGATATGCCAGGTCAAGGGAGGGTTAACGTGTGCGTGCAATTGCATTACCTGCGGTAGTGCTAGTGTGAAAGCTTTTTGCTGAAAGTAGCCACTGAAGATGCTGAAGGTTTTTGCTGAAAATGGTGACACAATTTACTTTAATTGCTTAAGGGATTTGCTGAAAATGCCAAAGCTTTTTTCAAAAATGTTAAATTTGCTAAAAGACTTTAAATTCTGTTAAAGAACTATGAAAGAGTCCTAAATTTCTGAAAATTTTGTAGTAAAATTGCTTAATAAATTCTGATATTTGCCAATTTTGTATACATTTTTAGTGTATTGCTAAAAATGAGCTAAACTCAAAATTACCCCCCTCAAAAAAATAGAAGTAGATGCCAAATTATCCAATAAAGCTAGCTTGTTGCTTAAATACTAGCTAAGCTCCAAAGTAGCCAAAAATTTCTCAGTAAGCTAAATTAGTCGACAATGTTACCCTGTTGCTAAAATAGAAGCTAAACTCTAAATTAGACTAGAACAACCTCACTTGACAACAAATTGGCCTTAAATGTTAGCATGTTGCTAAAATATTAGCTAAACTGTAAGTTAGCATAAAACACTTTGGATGCCAGATTAGCAAGAAAAAGCAAGCAGATTGCCTGAATACTAGCTAAACTCAAATATAGCCTAAAATTCCTCAGTAAACTAAATTAGTAAAAAAAATAAAAGTCAGCTTGTTGCTAAAATAGAAGCTAAACTCTAAATTAGACTATAAATACCTTAGTAGATAACGAATCAGCTTTAGCAAAACTTTAGCATGTTGCTAAAATATTAGATAAACTCCAATTTTTTTTAAATTACTATAAAAAATCAAAACGTATCAATGAATATATTTAAATGCTTGTTGCTAATCTGCAAAAGAATTGATGAATTTCTCTTTTATTTTCTATGGGGCATGTTTTGCTCAATATTTCAAGAACTATACATTTTATGAATACCAAAAATACAAGCAGTAATGTCCTGAACGAGCTGAACGTTTTGATATTGCTGAAATCACTGAAAGTGTTATTGAGTTTGTGCAGAAAAAAAACAAATGTGCGGAAAGGAGCAGGAGAATCACTAACAGCTTTATAAAGCGAGCGGTCCTTGCGTTGCTTGGTTCCTGTGCGGCCTTCACCGGTTGGGAAAGGGGGTTTTGTTGACGTTTATTGCAGCTCCTCCTCAAAGCTTGAACAGATCTGCGGCTGCTGACATGGTCCGTGCGCAGAGGGCCTGTCATGAGTTAACGGTGCCCTGATGGCGGACAGATCCAGCCTCAGAAGACTTCCATATCTGCAGCAGATAAGGAGCGGGGAGAAGTAACACCCTCTCCTCGGGATTCAGTCTCTGGAAGAGAGTGGGCTGTTTGTGTGTGTTTGGGTGGGGTTGCTGGGGGGTGGTAAGGCAGGCGGGGAGGGGCCACCAGAGCTTCCCAGGGAGAGCCCTCAGCCGGGGTTCATTCAGCTCCTGTGATAGTGTAAACAGACAGTGACTGAATGGTGATGAGAAAGGTGCCGGGGCGGGGCGGGGGGGTAGACGAGGCCCCCGCATGAAAACCGTGCCACCATCCAGGTTTTTGTCTTGGTTTCTACTTAACGCACAAACGGCACTCCATGCTGCTGGTTCAATTACTGTAACGGCCCCTTCTGCCCCGGTGATGAAACGTGTGACCTACTTCACATGCATAGAAGATCGCAGCGCTGCTTTATAGTTATGTTTATTAGAGACCCCCCACAACCACCACCACCACCCTACCCCTGCCTCACTGTAGCAAAAGAAAAGCAGCAATTTCACGGAGGAACAGCTGTGTTTTCAGTACCAACACATTTGCTCCGATATAGTAAACACATAGGTGCATAATGCAGTTACAGCTGCCGTCCGAAAGAGTCCTAATGATACAACGCCGCTTGTATAACCCCACGTTGGCCTGTAATAAACTCGGATGGAGCACAATACGCGCGTGTTGCGTGTTATCAAACGAGCCAACGCGGACCCATCGGGTCAGAGGAAGGAGGCAGTCAAGTGTTGAGGGATAAGCCGCGATTTGTTTTGAAGGGAACAAAACGCACAATGAAAGGATAAGTCATGACTGATGCAATGTACAAAACTGACAAAGCCTGTCTTAGTCAGTGAGTGGGAGGGGATCAGGTCTTACAGGAATAGTTGTTTCACACTCCTGATAGAAAACTTGCACTGGGACTTCTTGTCCCACACAACCTGCTGCGCTGCCTTTTTTTTGCAAGTTCATCTTATGCACTCATGCAGAAGTTGCTTGTCTTGTTATGTCACATTTAAATCCAGCCATTCAAAAAAAAAAAAAAAAAAATTGGGCAATTGTTCAATGGAAATCCTCGATTTGCGGTCAACTGTCGCCACACGTAACCAAACGTTTCCTGTTGAGATTCTGCAAATTTCTCAAAGTTTTCAGTGGAGCTTTGCCATTGCAAACAATCTGTCAATGTACATGCAAACATTTTTCACAATAAGAGTTAGATCCCAGTACAAACACACTAAAACATTGAGGCTTTGCATAGTTACGTTCAATGGTTCCTAAATAAAAGGAGATTTTTGTAGTTTAACTATTGAAGTCAAACAAATGAAACAAGAGCATTACATTTCCTGTATGCTGACGTCTTGAGCTATTAACTTCAGGTGATGAAGTATGATTTAACATTGAAAAAAAAATGAACAAATTCCAACATTAGAGGGCAGAAGAAGCCACTTGAATGAGGGATGAAACTGACTTCAAGAGAAACAAGAACCTTAAGCAACATGTCTAACATTTCAATTACTTGCTTTGTGTTAAATTAGCTAAAGAAAAGATAAAATCTGTAAAGCAAGAAAGTATAGCAATTTAAAGTTGAGTTAGAAACTAAATTACTACATTTGGAAGCTACAATAGGCAAATAAGATCTAAAGAACTGCAAACACTGCCAAAGATCAGGTTAAAAACAGCTAGAAATACATTTTTAATGCTAATGCTAAGTGCTTTTTTTTTAATTTTTTTAAGTGGACAAACCATCCCTACCTGTTTTTGCTGCCACTGGGCATGTCAAAACTCATCCGCATGACTGGTTGACCAATCAACAACTTGAGGGTTGACGAGCTCTTGCTTGAAGACAAAGCTCACCGAATAAATCGTGAATAAGAAAGGGATTCAAAAGAATAATTTGATTCAAAACATCTACAGAAAGCTTAGCAGGCGATGGTCAGAGTGTGTCCGTGGGTGTGTCTTGACTTTGTGGACAGTTTTGAAGTTCTAGGATTGACACGATCCGGCCTCAATTCAACACAGAAAAACGTTTTTTTTTTAAATGGACACGTATGAGTGTGACAAATTTTGAAAAACAGATTCCAGTAAGGCCACTCAAGAG
Organism: Oryzias javanicus; assembly: GCA_003999625.1. Classification (NCBI taxonomy): domain Eukaryota; kingdom Metazoa; phylum Chordata; class Actinopteri; order Beloniformes; family Adrianichthyidae; genus Oryzias; species Oryzias javanicus. Next base: position 29,892,461 of record CM012449.1, on the reverse strand, counting down.
GTCGAGGTCCAGTGATCACCTGGTAATAGAAAGACAGTGCCCCACTTTGTGCACAGTTTGGACTCCATGTTATTAATCTAAATCCGGGGTGGGCAAACTTTTTGATTTGTGGGCCAGAAAGGGTTCTAAAATTTGGCATAAGGGCCAGACAAGGAACAGATGGAAGGAGTGATTTGGTAATGAACCTCATAAACTAAAAAGATAATATGGAATTTAGATAAAAACATGCTTTAATTTGGATTAAAATTCACATATATTCATTTAAAAACAGAAAATTTGGGAATTTTAATTTCTAAATTTTGATTTTTGTTCTCTTTTTGGCGATCCGATGGGTTGATGTTCTTCAGAGGAAAATGCAAACTCAAAGAAATCAGAAAAATCACCTTCTTACTCAGAAAAATGCACACAAATGAAATAATTAGGATTTTTAATTCAATGAATTTTAATTTGGAGGGCCAGATTAAGTAGTTTAAGGGGCCGCATGTGGCCCCCGGGCCGTAGTTTGCCCACCCCTGATCTAAATGATGAGGTGCATAAAGGTGACCTGTAATTCTTTAACTGACCCGCCCCCAGTAATTTACATATTTAAACCGGCTTCAAAGAGATAGTGATGATGTACCAATGAGGACTGGATGAAACTGACATATTTTGACGGTATAAATTGTGTTTTTATTTTTGGGTAATGTCTCATAAGGCCTGTGTGTACTTGCACAGCACTTTAACCATTTAATGACTAACTTTTTGACCATTTACGCAATTAAAGCAATTCTAAAGCGTTGTGACACGGTAAAAAGCAACTTTGTGCTGATTAACGATACTTTACATTAATAAAAGGCAAAACAACACTTTACGTTAGTATTGGCAACGCAACGTTTTACGTTAGTGAAGGCAATGCAACACTATGCTAGTAAAGTAACAATTTAACACTGTGTTAGTAAAGTAAAGATTCAATTTGTAGAGAGAATCCAACACTGCAGTGCAACATTTTACGTAAATAAAAAGAACAATTCAACACTTTGTTAGTAAAGTAACAATTGAGTACTTCAAAGTGGCAACTTGACAGGATAACCGAAAAGGTGAACAACAGCATCAGTAACGACAATGCAACATTTGATGTTAGAAAAGTAAAAAGTCAACACTTTAGACTGTTGAATCTTTGCTAACAAAGCCTTAGTAAAGTGCAGTTACACATTAGTAAAGTTTGCTATGTTTGCGTCAGTAAATGTTTCATATTTGCCAAAAGCCGCACTACTGCAGGTCACAGTCAGCCGGTTTATGTACATTCCATCAGTACTTCACGGCTGGAAAGTGTCACATATTGTTGCAAAACTGCTTTTTTTATGCATCAGAATCCATTTGAATAACATTAATTGCGTAAACATTTGAAGAGAGATACAGTAATTCATACTCTGGAGCCACAGCTTCCATAATTAATTCCAAATTCACAGGTATATTTTGATATAAATTCTTTGTGTTTGGGGAAAATGGAGCACAAGTGAAGAAAAACATACAACAGTGAACAGACTTTCACCATACTGGTGGTACTTTTTTTTTTAAATTAAACAAAGTGAACCTTCTGCATTGGCTCTTGACGACTGTAGTTTCTACTTGAAGACAAACACAGCTGTTTTTCTAAGATTGTGAAACTCAAAGATCTCTTTCGTTTGCAGCCTTGAACCAGCAGAGGATCACCCAAAGCGCTCCGGTTAAACAGGGAGGGCCGCTGCCTCCCAACCCTCACATGGGAGGAAACAGCCAGATGAGGCTGCAGCAGATGGAGAAGGAGAGAATGCGACTGAAGCAACAGGAACTTCTTCGGCAGAGACCACAGGTCAGGACGCTACACCCCCCGTCCCACTCCGTTTGACTGACAGAACTGTTGTTTGTTTCAGAACGTTTTTGTTGTGTTTAATGAATCTGAGTCATCAGTGGTGGATTTAAGGCCTCTTTGATCGGTCTTTATTGTCCGGCCGCCCTTCCATGCGGAGTTGTGAGTCATCTGTGGTGATTTTATTACTTCCTAACAGTGACGTGTCTGCGGCGCCCACGCAGGGCGGTTCAGCAGCATCTACTCGTTTACTCAGGGTTGTGTCACAACACCAGAAACTGAGCTTTATGATTATGGATGAGAGTCCCGGAGACTTTGTTTACCCTACTATTCACATGGGTTGTTTAAAGTTCAGCGTGTAGGAAGTGGGCCGCGCGTGCGCGAGCAGCAGACTGTAAAGAGCGAAAACGACTGTTTGACCTTACTGAAAGTCCACAGAGATTATGTCCCGCATGCTTGAGCAACCAGGTTATTGTTTTCAAACGGGCTGCGATAGAGACGGCTTGGCTCTCCACAGACAGGCGTCTGCTGCTGAATTCCACTTTGCAACCTTGAACAGATTTTAAGATTTTTCCAAGGTTTCACATGAGAGCTCGTCAGCAAAGCATGACAACAAAAGTTTTAGAGTAACAAATGAACTGCTGCACATGTGTTCTTCATTTCTCCTGGAGATACAGGTAAACGGCAGCAGATAAGATCGACAAGGTTTAGTTAAAATAAGTATGAAAATCCTAATCTGAAGCTTAGATTTTTAGATCTATTCTCAAAGCATTCCCAGTGGTCTATTAATTATGATTATGCTGTTTTTAGGACATAGCTTCTGCAGAGCGGCAGTAGTTCATTAGAATTTTGCCTTTGAGTTCGTTGGTGCGAAAAAACCCCTTCCTTCTCCCTGTTGCTAAGAGCTTGGACTCAGAGTATTTTTTACATATTTTTAAACTGCATTTTTTTTCCCCCAAAAATACGGTTCTGAGCATAATTATCTTTAAATATGTCCTCCATCATCAAAGCATTGAAAATTGTGTTTTTAACATGTTCTGGTAGCATTTTTGTCACGCTGGAGGACATATTTTAAATCATTTAAGATTAAAACTGTGTTTCTGAGTATTTCTTTATTCAAATGTGTTGTATCAGGAGCAGACGGTTTGAAAAAGCTCAGATTTGTGACGTCTTCCTCCTTCGCTTCAATTCCAATTCCTCCACATTCGACAATAGATCCATGAACGTCTTCATTTTCCTCGTCTGAGCTGCCATCAGGCTCAGAACTATACGGCTGGATGGCTTCAATGTTGTTTATTTTTGCTACGCTAATGTTAGCTTGGGGTTTCTGTAAGCTAGCAAGAGAGTGTGTGAGCAAAGGAATGCTGGGATATCAAAGTAGGGTTACTTCTACACTAATAGTGTAGATGAACTCGTATTGATCTGCTGAAAATATGTATTAAAAAACTACAACCATAATCGTAATTAAAAGACCAGAGGGAACGCTTTTACAGTAGATAAAACATAGTTGGAGAAAAAGAACCGAAGAGTTCCTCCATCCAGATATCAATACATTCCAAAAATCTGCACTCTTTGATTGGATAACCATAAGGAGAGGTTGTGTAACTTTATTGAGAGTTAAGATTTCTAGTTTATCGCAGGACTTGCGTTCTGAAAATCACCTGTGATAGACAAACTCCCTATAGTCAGCTTTATTTATTTTTTGTAACAATTTTTAAATATTTTTTAAGGCTGTACCACTAATTACACTTTTGTCAGTCAATTAAATTTTAATCCCATCCAACTGTATGATTGTCTTAATTGCAGGGGGTTCGTAAATGCTCGTTGGACGTCCACAAACGACACTCTGATCGTCTAATTCCCTAAATTCGTACAAGGAGTGCACACTTACCATGTGAACAGCACGAGCAGCGCAAATGATTTGGGGGAGGGGTTTAAAACTACTTAAACTTACTTCACTCTTACACAACACGCAAGTGTAAAAAGTAAGTGTTCGTCACAAGCTGTCGCCTGCAGCACGCCCGTAGGTAAAAAATTTGCATGAACCCTCATGCTCCACGGGCTCACTGAGTGATCGTTTTTTTCACGTGCAGACAGCCCGTATCCATCTGTAAAGGAAGTTTAGCTGTTTTAGGATGAAAACAAAGATCTGCTAGCAATTGAAGAATGTGGAAATGTGGAAAACCTGAACTCATTCTGTACAGAAACTTCAGGGGGTTTAATCAGTAGTGGTCTACAGCCAATCAAGATGCAGAATAAATTGCGCTGTAAAAAATAAAAAAAATCCCAACTTTGCATAAAAAATGCTGTATACTTGGACGGTGAAATGCAGCTTTTTTTGTTGTTAATTACTTTATCAGTCCTTGTTTTATTTGCACACAAAAATAAACACATTTTGTGTTTGTCCAAGCTGCAGTATTCCAGTTTAGGTTTTTAAACCAACAGTTCGTCTTTTATTTTTAGATTAGTTTTTGTTTAACTTTTATAATTTTTTTTTTTTTTTTTTTTTTTTAGATTTTTTGGAAGTAAGTTTAGATTTGGATTTTTTAGGTTTTGTTTGATGCTTGTAGTACTTTAGTTTCTTTCAACAACGTCATTATTTTAGAATGTAGAAAAAGCATAAAAGAGTAGAACCTTTTTCTAAAAACCTTACTTCTGAAATTGGTGAATTTTTGACAAAAAAGTGATTCATTAAATAGATTTAAAGCTGCAGATTTCAGAATCTGCTTTCTTGCTGCAAAACGTTTTCACCAAGCCTCTCTTTGCATCACTTATTTTGTTGTTGTTGTTGTTGTTTGGTGTTTGATCGTGGTTTTATCCAGTCACCTGATGAGTGTTTCGTCCGCCTGTTTGTTTCTCCGTTAAGTTTTTCCAGATGGTTTGGCGAGCCCCTCCGCTCATCGGGTTCACACATGCTGGTGGTTTTTTTTTTTCTTTCTGAGTCGAGGGATGTAAAATCCTGAAATTGGTAAATGGGAAAAAAAAAGTTGGGGTGGGGTGTAAACAAAAACAGTTTTTCCTTACCGTGAGGGCAGCGATAACCAGTTTTATTTAGTCTGTTTAGTCTTTAGCTTTTATGACTAATTTTCTGCATTTGTAAAAATTACCTGCATGAATCCCGATGAGGCAAATTTTCTTTGATATTGGGCTATATGAATAAAATGTAATTGAATAGTTAAACTGGTAGAAAAACTTTCGGAAGCTGTTTGTGTGTGGAGGCAGAGCAGATGAGTTTCAGTGATCTGCCCCATTCGGGGCCTTCTGAAATATTTAGATCATGATTTGTCACAAGGAAGAACCCCCTCACCCCCCCCCCTGGTGACTTCCTTCCTCTTGTCTGGAAAAGGTAAAATCTCAAAAGGTTGACAGTCAGTGAGGCGTTTTTTCTTTTCTTTTTTTTTTTCCTCTTTTACCCTTTCAAGGATTTGTAGGAAACAGAACAACATGACTTCATATCCTCGGCCTTATCTGATGCCGTGTGTTCAGAAAACAATCGCCTCCGACTGCGGCAGGCCTCTTGGGGTAACCTGACACTCCGTCGAAGGAAAAATGGAGTCAGCAAGCTGGCACAGAGTCTTTTCCTTCACTTGCAACTGAGTTTTTAGATTATTTTTTAACCGATTTTATAAATTAAATTTGTAATTATTTCCTTTCTCCCCTCCTATCATCTACAGGAGCTAGCTTTACGGAACCAGCTGCCCACCAGTATGGATCAGGATGGCAGCTCCAACCCCGTCTCCTCCCCCATGGCCCAGGACGCCCGGACCATGACCGCAAACAGCACCGACCCATTCCTCAACAGGTTGGTGTCATGTAAAACCTCTGCTGGTTCTGGTTCTGGTCCGGTCAGACCTCCAGAGGGCGAGGGGAGCTCCCTGATTTACAGGAGCTGCGAAAACAGAAGGCTTAACCCTCCTCACATGGTCATGACTCATGGGAGCGGCAGGCGTGCTCACAGCGCCCTCTGCTGCCCAAACTCTTGTAAATGTGGCATTTAAAGGGGAGGGGGGGTTAAAATGGTGGCACACGTGCGAGCTTCAGCTGGTGGAACCAACTCAGAAATGGCCGCAGGAGGATTTTCCATCAGATTCTGTGAGTGGCGAGCGGGGGCCATGAGAACATGTGGTCCAGTCAGTAGACGGGCCGACCTAATCTCCCCTGCTCCCCCCGCGGCCTTCCCTCCCCGGCTCTCACAAAGGCCTCATTCATCCCGCCTCTGCCATACTCTGCCTACATATTTTTCTGCTAATTAGTATAAGCTTGTCGAATGTCTTCTTTTTGTCCAGTTCGTTGTTGCTCTCTTTTTTTTTTTTTTTTCTGGATGCGGAAAAAAAAGGAAGCTCTGTTTGACGTATGTGAACGTGCATCTGAGCAGAACGGGGAATCGAGGCCGCGCTTTCACAGCGAGGCCTCCTTTAGGTTTCTAGTATTTTGTTCTCACCAGTTTTTCTGCGTCTCCAGCGGGACCTACCACTCCAGGGATGAGAGCACCGACAGCGGCCTGAGCATGAGCAGTTACAGCGTCCCCCGCACTCCAGATGACTTCCTCAACAGCGTCGACGAGATGGACACAGGTGAGTGAAGAGGGCGGGGCCTCGTTCTTTACTGCTAAGAGGTTGCCTCGGCAAAGACCACTGATCCCAAGATGAAAATCATTAAAACGTAGTAAATGTATCCGTCTGTGCAGCAAATGAATTTATTTATCCAAGACATCTTATCATAAGATGTTAAAATCTGGAAACAAGTAGTTAAAAAAGCTAAATGTTAGCTAGAATTACTTCAAATTAAATGTCATACAACCCAATAATAAGTAGGGGTTTTTGCTATCTCTAAACTAAACCAAAGAGAGATCAGTCTATCAGTCAATCAGATTTATTAACTGTGATCACAGTAACTTTATAGCTTGTTTGTAACATTAGCCGTGCTAGAAGAGTTAGCACATTTACAATACCTGTAAATATGCTAACAAATAACGAAAACACTCCCAATCTTGTTTGTAGCATTTTAAAAAATCAGTTCCACTGCGCTACAAGTTAGCCGTGTTAGCATATTTATAAAAACTCAACATTGTTTGCAACTTGTAAAAAAAAAAAAATTACTGTGACTAGGCTAACTCCCTGTTGGTAACACATAAAAAAAAAAACAGTGACACTGCTGTATGTTGGCCATCTTAGCGTATTTGCAATACTTGTAACTTCCGACCTAGTTTGCAGCAATTAAAAAAAAAATCTTACTGATATTGAACAGAAAAAACAAGCATTACTGTGATGTGCTAGCTCTCGCTGTTAGTAGCATGTAAGAAAAACAGTCTGGCTAACTGCATGTTAGCCACGTTAGCATACTTGTAAAAAAAAAAAAAAAAAAATTCACAATACATTTGTCTTCATACTTTGTTTACATCCAGTAAAAAATCTTAATGATACAGCTTAAAGCGTTAGCGTATTTATTAAAAAAAAAAAAAATGCAACTTGTAAAAAAAAAAAAAAAAAGAATGTTGCAGTGAAAAAAACATTGCTGTGACTAAGCTAACTCCCTGTTGGTAACGCCAAAAAAAAAAAATAATTATACAACACTGCTGCATGTTACCCACGTTAACGAATTCACCATACCTGCAACTTAAAACTTAGTTTGCAACACGTAAAATATTTTTACAGATTCTGCTAAAACAAAGGTTACTAGGACTACGCTAGCTTTCAACCTTGTTAGTAATGTAAATTAAAAAAAACTGTCTGACGTCACTACACGTTAGCAGCTTTTCACAGTACCTGAAACTCCAAGTCTTGTTTGCAACACGTAAAAAAGAAAAAAAACAGTAATGCCACTAAATTATTATCTCATTATTGAGATTAAAAAAAACACAGTCCGACACAGCTACACATTAGCTGCGTTAGCATACTCAGAGGACCACCCATTCTTATTTGAAACTCATAAAAACACAGACGGACGTTTTTATCATTTTGACTCTCAAACATGCTTTGACATACAAACTATATAGAATATAAATATTGAATATGAGGTGCACTGTTGTTTTTTTATTTTTTATTTTTTAAATGAAGGCTTTTAAGTGCGCCTTATTGTTTAATTTTTGTTACGTTCTGTTTTAAATCTTTGCAAGTTTTAAATAGTTTTCAGTTCTCCATAAACGTGATTGACAGTACCCCCCTTCCCCCCTTCTCATTGATCATCAGGAGACCCGCTGGCTCCCTCCATGGGGACGCAGCCCGGCCGCTTCCCCGACTACCTGGACACCATCCCCGGCACGGACGTGGACCTGGGCACGCTGGAGGGCGAGAGCATGGCGGTGGAGGGCGAGGAGCTGATGCCCAGCCTGCAGGAAGCCCTGAGCTCCGACATCCTCAACGACATGGAGACCGTGCTGGCAGCTACAAAGATTGACAAGGAGAGCTTCCTCACATGGTTATAGAGGAGCCGCTATCCTCCTCCTCCTCCTCCTCTTCCTCCCCCCTGTGCTCTGAACTGCCTGCTCTCATCCGTGAAGGATTCATGGATGTTTTTACCAGACATTTCAGCCAACTTTTGTTTTTTTGGGACTTGTGTGAAACCCCGCCCCCTTCGCCGCCCTCCCTCTCTTTCAGGCAGTATTTCTCCTCACTGGTGTTTTTTAAATGTGTCTGTGTCTTCAAGGCTGGCCTATGAACAGACAATTATGCAAGGGTCCCCCTCCGAATCTTCTAGCGGCCCCCTCGTGGATCTGGAGCCGCTCGCCTAACGGACTCGTGCGCAAGGACCGCCGCAGTGTTTCTACGTCGTCTTCTTTTTTCCTTTGAACAAACCTGAGAAACCAAAAATGATGTATTTGGCGAGTACTGAACAATACTGATTTGGAGTAAAGGTAACAAGAGTCCCGGTTGGACGTTTTGGCTGGGGAGGGGGCGTAAAAACATAGGGACCGACTACACTGCTGCTTGGCTGTGCCAGCAAGTCTAAGTTAAACCTTTTTGATAGATCAAGTGCCTTCAGTTGTATTTTTTTAAAGATGCGAGCAACACGAAGAATTACTCTGCAATATTCAAGCATCTGGCGTTTATTTTCTTATATATCAGCCTTCAAAATGTCTTTCAACAGAATTTGGGGATCCCTTTTTAACCCTTTAGCTTCTTCGTATCTCAGTCTTATCCTGGCCTAACTCCCACTTTTATTGATTTTTTTTTTTTTTTTTTTTACTTTTATTTTGTTTTTTTTTAGCTCATTACACGCGTAGCTTAGATGAAACTGCTTGAGTTTTACTGTCATGGATGAACTGAAACCATTTTTAACAGAGTCTGTTGTTGAGATTTATTCTGCTTGAACATTTTTGAGACTGTCTTTTTTTTTTTTTTTTTTTGCTTTACTTTATATACATATATACATATATGTATTATTAATGTTGTAATTTCATTGATCACGAAGTGGCTTTTTTGCAAAACAGTAACCAAAAAGGCAGATTTCTTTTTTAAATTGCAGAAACTCCTCCGATCGGATCGACTTGTGACGTTTTTTTATTGCAAGTTTTAAAGCCGTCTTCCTCTAGAGGGCGCTGTGGCCTCCGCGCCGAGGGTTAAAAGAGGAGGTTTTGGTCAAGCGGGTCGGAAAGAAAGTCGGGAGCGGTGTATAGAGCGAGAGATTTATAATTTTTTTTACATTGTTTTCGTGAGTTTATAACAAAATAACACCGGAACAATCGAACAGCTCGGTCAGGAATTGTCGCAGCAGATTCCAAAGACGTTTTCTCGTAACAACACTACCATTTAGTTTTGGTTCCAGCGTCAGAGCCCGGCAATGCAGTGATTTGCGAATCGGCTTCTGTACGAACAAAACCGTATAAGCTAACGAGATGATTTCTGTATGTTTAAAGTGTTAATGGAGAAGTTTTTCCCTTTCTTTTTGTTTGTAGGTGGTTGTTTTGAGTGACTAACCCTGAAAGTTTTTACTTTTTTTTTGTAAGATGAGGCCTCAGAACAGAGGAGAAAGCCTTTCTCCCATCAGCACTCGCATGTTTACATACTTTGGGGGAACTGCTGCAGCAGCAGTGGAGACGACACACTCTCACAGTTATTTTTTAATGTTTACACTGTTGCATCCCTGCAGAATAAACAGCCTGCCGCGTGCACGCCCTTTGGTTTAAGCCGACGGAACACACTACGTATATGTATATCTACATACATATATCATATTGTTTGTTTTTAATTGTTTTCTGAGAACTTTTTTTAGTTGATTATAAATCAGATGTGGATGGTTTGATGGACAGTGTTGGTGAGAACAAAGCAGCAAAAGGGGCGGGACACCACGAGGCGGCTGGAGGTTTTTCATTCAAATGCAGAGATGTCACTCTAAAGCTGATTTTTAATGCTTAACTTAGTGTGTACTTGTCAGAGCATTACTAGCTGTTGACTCACCGTAGCAGTAGAACTAATCAAAAAGTTAAAGGATTTTGTATTTAGAGGATTTTGTATTTAGAGTTCTCTAAATGCACATGAAATGAGTTTATATTCAGTAAAGACTGTTCATTTTTTTGATAGATATGTGCATGTGTTTTAGAACAATAAATTCTGTTACATTATATACCTTTCTTCAAATGATACTTTGAAATTGGCCTCAAATAAAGTATATACTTTGTGGTAATCTTTATTCGTGTGGAAGGTTTTCATGTGAAACTATTCTTTTTTTTTTTTTTTTTTTTTTTAAATAAAATTATTACATCTTTTTAGTTCCAGAAAAGTTTTAGTAAAATTTGTGAAAAAAATAAGTTGCTGATTTGAGTTAAGAAATTTTTTTTTGCAGTGGTTGCAGTACTCCACTTTGACCACTAGATGGTAGCAGAATTGTACACAATTAAAAAAAACAGGTTGAATTAAATGCTAATTTCTTTAAGATTAGTTATAAAATTATTAGTATTTTGATGAGTATAAGACTTTAATTCTATTGATAAAACATTGTTTAACATGAGGCTTATTTTATAAAAGCATCTTTTTTTAAATAATAAAATGTGTTGTATTTGTCTACTTTGAACAGCAGTTTGCAGATTCTATATGGACAGAATTTTTTTTTTTAAAGATACATTTCCAATTTAGTTAAATTCATAAACAAACGTTTTTCTTAAATCTGACCAAAAAACAACAAGATGACATCATACATGGGGACCTATTGTTTATATTTGAAAACAAAAATTCTAATTAGGTAAATAATTATTAACTAAGTTTTCTCTGCATTTTTCAAAATAGAATATATTAATTTAATTAATAAAAACTATTAACATTGTAATTTATTTTATGCAAAACAATTTTTTTCTCAAATCTGACAAAAGTAGAAAATAGCATGAGTTTCATTTATCCACCTTGACCACGAGATGACAGAACATATATAAAGCTTTAAAACAATAAATGCCAAATTGGTTAAAGATTAGCTATAATGTAATTTTGCATTTATTGAAGAAGAAGAAAATAATGTTATCTTTAAAAACTATTTAAGTTTTTTTTATGTATTTTTCTTAATCTGTCAAAAAAAAAAAATCTGAAGAAAATGTGATATGTTGCATTTGTCCACGTTAACCACTAGATGGCAGTACAATTGGACAAGTGTTTAGAGAAAAAGGGAAATTAACTACTGCTTTGGTTAATGATTAGTTGTAACGTTTTTAGGTTTTCTCTGATAAAAGAAAATCATTTCATCTGTATAAAATCATTTCATTTGTATTTTTATGTTTTGCTGCCATCTAGTGGTTGTATAATGAATTGAACTTGTTAAAAAAAATATTTAAGTATTTTAATTATTTGAAAAACGTATTTTAATTCCTCAGATGCTAAATATTTCTTGTTAGTCTTGTTTGTCCCTAGTAGGAGTTAGTCAATCCCTTCACCTTTACAGAGCTGCTCCATCCGGGTCTTTCAAAGCTGTTCCTGTACTTCCGGTTGCTCGTCACCTGGATCAGGTGTGCTCAGTCAAACACATGATCGAGTTAGCAGTTGGAGAAACATGCAGGATTGAGCAGCCTTTAAAAAATATATATAAAAAGAAAACAATAAAACAGGAAAGTTAAGTGTTAAGTTTGTGTTTTAATAAGCAACAACTGATCCGTGTAAAAGGAGGAGAAACATTTATATTAACAGTAGAATGAAAAAGTTCATGGAATACGACTAAAAAAGCAGTCCATCTTTCAGAGGTAAGTTAATAATTTTTATTTTTTTTACTTTTATCTAACTTGTCTATGATTTAAATTTTATAGTTTTAAAAGGGGGTTAACTTAGAAATGGTCCAAAACAAACAGAAGTGTTGACATATAAATGTGCTAAACCATTTTGAACCTAGTATATAATTTAGCAAAGATCCTCTGCTGTTTTTTTTCTTTTTTAGACTTTTTTTTTTCTTTATTTTTGCTGTTTTTAATTTGATCAATTTTCCTTTTGTCTGTTCAAATTGGATCTTTGCTATAAGAAATTTGATACATTTTATTTTGACTTTTGTGATGTTAAAAAGCAAAAAAAAAAAAAGGGACGATTTATAACAATTGAATTTTTTGTCCAGTTTTAGATTCAGTATGGCATTATTGTGTAGTGAAAATAAAACTAAAAGGTAAAAAAAAAAAAAAAGCTGGGCTTTTATTAAAGACTGATGTTATTCGCACATGTTTATGGTCAAAGATACAAATTACAGCTTTTAACACTTTAATTTTGTTGTATTTGACTTTTTTGCTTATTGTTAAAATATCCAAATCATTTTCCAATTGTTTAAATTAATTATTTTATGAATTTTTAACATATTTTAACTTGTTTATTCACAAGTAGACATAAATATATAATTTCCCCCTACAAATACTCATTTTTTTCTGTCGCCTCCTTTAGAGAACCTCTGTGAATTTTTAAATAGAAATCAGCTTTTCGCACGTAATTTTTGAAATCCATGCAGCTAGTGCTGAATTTTTATTTTAGGACTGCGGTGACAGCCACTTTCAGAAACCATTTGGTGGTTTAACTGTTTCTGCTCCCCTATAAAATCTGTTTTTTGCCACCATATAGTACGATATAATATAATTTACCAAATTTTCAGAAAGAAATTTGATCTGTTTTATTTTAGCTTTTGTGATGTTAAAAAGCAAAAAAAAAGGGACGATTTATAACTAATAATTGAATTTTTTGTCCAGTTTTAGATTCAGTGTGGCATTATTGTGTAGTGAAAATAAAACTAAAAAGTAAAGAAAAAAAGTAGCTGGGCTTTTATTAAAGATGTTATTTGCACATATTTATGTGCGACCAGTACAGAAAATAATGGAAAAATCCTGTTTTCCACATGAAATACGACGTGCAGCAAAGATACAAATTACTGCGTTGCCTGCACATATTTTATGTGTCCAAGACACATATTTAAAATTAAATTTAAAGTCCCATTAGCTGTCACGCTCCTAAATGTGTGAAATGTATTGTCCACATTTGTTCCATCCTCTGGAGGAGCGGCGAGCTGCAGACCCAGCTGCGTTCAGGAACCGTTTATTTGTTTGACTCAAACCGTAAACATAATCTAAAAACCTTTACCTCTTCCTCTGGATCTGTGCGACCAAGAAAAAGTTCAGGTTTTTCAGCAATTACATGCAAATAGACACTTTTTTAAAAATTTGATTTAGTCCTTTATTTTGAAAAATACATAGTAAATATAAAAAAAAAACAAAGGAACATTTTTATGTAAATAATAAAAAAAATAAATAAAACACTTTAAAATGTAGTTCGAAATGAAAGAAGTTAAAAACTTTTTGAATCTTTTCCCCAACAATATATCTTAAGTTAATCTTCAGTATAAACTATTTCAAAATGGGCATTTAATATACTTTTTTTTTTCCTTTTCATCAAACATTTGTCCAAATAATCATACACAAACGCATAAATATATACAAATAAACCAGCTTTACCATTCTCATGCTTTCTCCACTGGGTTCTCAACTCCAGGCCAATTTACCAAACAATAAACAATTCACACAAAACAATAACTTCTATATAAGTTAAATAATTGATTAGTGCGATAACTTACATTATAAATTATTTTTACTGCTCTTTTTTGTAACATACATAGTGGTTTTAAAGAGGTTTTGTATGTACTTCCCATAATTTCTGAACAGTAGGTTAAGTACGGCAATACAAGGGAATAATATAGTATCTGGCGTGATCTGAGGTTTAGAATATGTTTCACTTTGGCCATGACTGAAATACTTTTTGATATTTTTGTTTGTATGGAGCTGATGCTGTTTCATGGAAATCTGATCATCTACTGCCACGCCCAGGAATTTGATATGATTCACTGATTCTAACGTTACTCCTGCTATTCTTAATTTAAACTTTTATATGATTTTTTGCCAAAAACTACAGGATTTTGTTTTGTCCAAATGAAGTGATAGCGAGTTTCTGTCCAACCAATCTTTTAGACTTTTAGATGTTTTTGTCAAAAAACAAGATGTTTGTATCATCTGCAAACAGTATAAATTTCATGTCATGTGACGTTTTGACTAAATCATTGATGCAAAGGTTAAATCAAACTAGCCCAAGCTCTGAGCCTTGAGGAACACCACACACAGTCTAGAACTGTTGAATAATGGTCAGGCCTGTGATTTGTGAACTGATGTTTATCTCCAGATTTGTAGAGTGGGATTATTTTAGCAGTTTTCATTTTCAGAGGAAATTGACCATCTGGAATGATGGATTGCTTATTAGAGTCATGGTTTTGAAATTCCTTTGTTTACCTTAATGACTACCATCATGTCAATAACGTAGCAGTCTGTAGATGTTCTTACACTGCTCAGGGACTTCAGTTTTTCTTTTTTTTCCTCCACCTCTTCAAGAAAAATAATATAAATGTTTTCTGTTAAATGAGGATCTTTGCTTATTGTTGGAATATCTTTAACCAGACCTGGTCCAATATTAGCAAAGAAGGGATTGAATACATTAGCTATATATATTTTCCTCATAATTGTTAATTTGTTTTTATATGTCTTAAATCGCCTCTCAGCTTCATCATTTCTTTGCTTTATAAATTCCTTGTATAAATTATTATTTTTCTTACAGGCATTTTTTAAGCTAATCAGAGTATGTAATCTATTATTGTACATAATATAAATGAATTCTACGGATCCTTTTTGTTTGTTTAAATTCAATGAGTCGATGTTAAAGTCTCCACATATAAACATAGATTTTTGACTCATATCAGTAAATTTTTCTTCTATCCAAGTATTCAAAGTATTGATGTCAGAAGGCAGTTCCCTGCACAAGCAACCTACAGTTATATTGTTCTTTTTCTGCATTAAGATCTCAATTGTAATGCATTCAAACACATTGCTCACCACAACAGATACATTCTATCATCTTATAATTCAGATTTGTGTCTACATATAGAGCGACACCACCTCCGTTTAATTTCCTGTCGTTGCTAAACCATGTTTCTGAATCTGTAAATATACTGAAGCTTTGGGAAAACTGTTTCAATTAGCCCCAGATTTTATGGAAATTGGCATACAATTGTTAGTATTCCTGTTTGCAGTATTGAACTGATCCTCTGTATAGTACTTGTTTTTATAAAAAAAAATTGTATTTCAGGATCAATGTCACTCTCTTTCAGATCTTCATCGTCCTGATCGATTCTACTTCTACTGGCTGGATTCTACTGGCTGGATTCACCTGGTCTGAGGTATTTGATACCATGTCGTCCAGAGGTCGGCAACCTTTACCAGTAAAAGAGCCATTTGAGCTAATTTTGAACTGATCAAAACCTAAAAGGAGCCACTTATTTTTACTTCAGCCTTTAAAAAATTAGGATTTGCATTCATTACCTTCTTTTTGTTTTTTTTATATAAATTATGTCTATTTTTTGACACAAAAAAAGCAAAACTATAAAAAGAAACTAGCATTTCTCACAATGGGATCTTTCATTTTTTTAAGTTTTTACCTGTTAGTAGAGGCCAAATTAGCGAATCAGAGTAAGCTTGTTGCTTAAATACTAGCTAAATTCCAAATTAGCATAAAATTCATCAGTAAATTTTAAATAGCCAAAAATGTTAGCATGTTGCTAAAATAAAAGCTAAACTCTAAATTTGCCTAATACCCCCAGTAGATAACTAATTAGCCAAAAAATGTTAGCATGCTACTAAGCTAAACTCCAAACTAGCATAAAATTTTTCAGTAAACTAAATTAGTCAAAATAGTTGCTAAAATAGAAGCTAAACTCTAAATTTGATTTAAAACCCCAGTAGAAAACAAATTAGCCAAAAATAAATGTTAACATGTTGCTAAAATTGTTTGAAAATTACGATTATTTTATTTTTCTTCAGTCAGAGAGCCACCATGGAGAGATAAAAGAGCCACATGTGGCTCTGGAGCCGCAGACCCTTAATGTCGTCCATGTCTCAGTCATAGTTATATATTTCCACATCCATCTGTTTCTTTACTAAACGGATGGATGTGAAGCTCTGCCACAAATAACTGTTGTAAAGATAAATTATTAGAGCAAATAAAGAAAAGGCTCAAAGTAGGACGACTTAAAACTAATTAGAAGTTAATTGAGTTCATTTTAAGTTATATTTTAGCAGCTTTTAACACTTTAATTTTGTTGTATTTGACTTTTTTGCTTATTGTGAAAATATCCAAATCATTTTCCAATTGTGTAAATTAATTATTTTATGAACTTTTAACATATTTTAACTTGTTTATTCACAAGTAGACATAAGGGTATAATTTCCCCCTAAAAATACACATTTTTTTCTATCGGCTCCTTTAGAGAACCTCTGTGAATTTTTAAATAGAAATTGGCTTTTCGCACGAAATTTTTGAAATCCATGCAGCGAGTGCTGAATTTTTATTTTAGGACTGCGGTTAGAGTTAAACCACCAAATTCAGCTTTTTCTGCTCCCCTATAAAATCCTTTTTTGCCACCATATAGTACGATATAATATAATCTCCCAAATTTTCAGTCACCTTTGAAAGATTGAAACTGTTTATCCAAAAATAAGCCTAACTTTTTAATAAACCCCATTAAAAATGTGAAATCTAATTAGCTCCTAACTACCAAGATTTGTGATAAAACTATGAAAAATAGCAGAAATGAAAGATCAATGGCTACTAAACCCAAATATTTTTTAGCTTAGAAAGATGATTAAACTAAAAACTTCCATTTGATCAGAAATTAATCCTTTAAGATTAAACAAAAACGAGACATTTTTCAAATACATTTTTATTAATTACATGTATTATAATGTCTAATTGCTATTCCAAATATTAAATATCACTTGAGAGAAAAAGAAAAATAATGGTTACATAATTCAAACTATGATGAAAAATACCACAGATGGAGCGAGGAGAAGCATCCGGCTGTAGAGATCACTTCACCCTGCGGCGGCGTAAAGTCTGATACGGTTAAAGCGGCGTGATCTTCAGGTGGTGACGCATACGTGTTTTCACAGTGGGAATCATGGATCGTCTGCGGGATCCACGGAAACGGGAGACGGCAAAGCGAACCGCCAGGAAGGGACGAGCGGAGAACCGCCCCAGAGCTTTTCACAGTAAGTACAAGACCAAACGATTCTGGATACTCGGATGACAAATAAGACGGAAAGTTTGATTTTAATAGTATTTACAAATGTTATCCCTTTACCACGACTTATTTTAAATTCAGGAATGACCTCCCAGGATCTCGTCCAGGTTTATGTCCTTCATCCAGTCGTCGTTTCCAGAGCCAGACTTCAGCAGCGCGTCGATGAAGTCGGAGTCGGCGTTGATGCCGGGAACCGTGTTGTCTCCCTCGGGGAGAAAGTCAAAGGTGAGCCGGTTCAGTCTGCTGCTCTGGTAGCCGTTGGCGCCCGGACCGGGCTCTGGGAAGTTACCCGCCGGCACCCTCTGCTCGGGGGACACCTGGTTGAGGTTTCCCACGGGGGACGGCGAGCCCATCATGGCTGGGTTTGGTCTGGGGGCCGTCTCCCTCGCCGCGGGGGTCAGGGGGAGCATGCCCAGGTCCGGTGCCACCTGGTTGGGAGGGCCGACGTGCCTCTGCCCGTACATGTCCTGCGGCGCCGGGACACACCTGAGCCCAAGTCCAGCTGTCACTTGTTTGTTGGCGGAACCCCAACCCATGGCGGCGTTCGTCAGCAGACCTCCCAGACTCTGTACGGCGACCCCGGAGGAATGTGGGTCCGCCGTGACCCTCTGGTGCTGTACGCCCGCCGCGCCGCTCATCCCAAACGACTTCCCCGCAGCGTTGGGACCCAGGAACCTGGGCTTGCTTTGGTTCAGTCGGCTGTGGACGTTTTGCTGGAACTGGTTGATGCAGGAGGTGGGAGGACAGTCTGCCGCCATCGCTCCGCCCATCTTTGCGGTGGAGACGTTTCGGAGGTGACAGGACAACGACTGTAGCGAGTTCTCAAGACCGCTGCCGGGAGAGTGGGAGGAGCTTTGACCTACGGAGACAGAAACTGTCAGAACTGCAGAAAACAAACCAGAACGGCGTGCTGAACGCAGTTACAAACCTGTGAAGATGCTGCCTTGCTGAACTCCCACAATGCCTCTGGACTGCTTGTAATCCGGCGGCGGTCTTGTCAGATGGCGGCTGAACTGATCGCAGGCGTTGTCTTTATCCTAGCAAAAGAAAATAAAGTCATGACTGAAGTAAACGTGAATTGAAGGTCTTCTTTAACACGACTTACTGCAGTGCCGATAGGATGCTGCTGCTGCTGGCTGAGCTGCTGCTGCCTCGCAATCGTCTGGTTTTTACCTGGACCTTTCTGCTGGTTGTTGGGCGCCGAGTGTCGCAGCTGGGATTGGGCTGACAAGACTCCCAAATTCCCGTTAGGACCAGAAGGAACTCCCTGAAGATAAAAAAAAAAAAAACCAGTCAGATGTTTATGTACTGTAAAGAATAAAGTACTAATGATTGACAAATGAATGGACTTTGCAGAAGTAAACGTCTAATATTATCAGGCCTCCATCATCCATTCATTTCTGATACACTTATTTGTAAACATACCAGAAAATATCTAGATTAAAAAAGAGACTATTGCAATAAAAGAGCTTAATTATAAATAATGCAATAATTTGACATTTTTTAATTCTCAAAGACACACTGAGATGAAAACAGTTTTTAACATGTTGTTTTGACATTTTTCTGATGGACATTTACATGGAAAATGAAGGTTAAAAATTGCATTTGTTGTAAATCAGGAGATGAAAAGATTACATTTGTGAGGTAGTTAATTTCCTGTGCAGCTACCTACTAATCATAGACAACCAGATACATTTATAATGTTTTTCGCAATGTAAAAGGTGCCCTTTAAAGGCCTTCATTTTTGGGAAGGAGAAAAAAAAAAAGACACCTTTATATATGGAATAATTCTGGTTTTGAGAAGTAGACGGCGCTCTGCTAAAATATCAGCCTTTTTTTGATTTACGAGTTGCAAACGAGGTTAGGAGTTATTGTAAAAACACTAAAACATAGCAGATTTATTTTAACTAAAGTCAAAGTGAATGTAATAGTAAATTAAAAAAAAAAATTAAATATGAAAACTGTTTTAAATTTAACACTGAGCCTAAAACGAAAAATTACATTTGGGGAAAGAAAGATTTATGGAAAAAAAAGTTTGGTACTTTCAAAGGGGGGATGATACAGACGTGACAGTTCTGGGGCGGAAATGATGTCAATTCTGTTCTGGTAGCCAAAAGAATCAAATCTCCGCCCCCATGTAAAATTAGGATCAACTCCAAAAAGTCTAAATTGAAACAAAATTTAGGACGGAAGGGAGAGGAAGAGAAAATAATAATAAAAATATTAAAAAGTTACAAATACTTAAAAAAAGTTTTCAGTATTTCTTTAAACTTTATACTTTTTTTTTAATGTTTTTTCTCAGATTTACAATGTTTTCTCTGAGTTAAAACTGTCCCTAATTTTCTTAATGTATTATCTGGTTGTTCATTTACTTTAAATCTGCGCCCAAAAACACAATCAGCGCATCACTATTTCCTCCACTAGAGGGCACAAGTCTACAAAACATCTGCTCTAATACTATTCAGCCTCTAGAATATGGTCAAGGTTACTCCCTCTGCAGATGAAAAAAAAGAGACTTGGAAAAGGTTTTTTTTTTTTTTTGGGAGGGGGGGGGGTCCTTACTCAAAGCCTGCCTCTCCCTTGATAATTGTGTCTAAAGAGAGTGGAAAGAATCCCTGAGACAGCAGGAAATGTGCGCCGATGGGAAGTTAAGCTCCAGCACCATGACTACCTCCCTTTTAATAAGCTCCCCATTGCTGATCACCGAGTTGTTTTTTTGGCAAAGAAGGGATTCCATCCTCCAACAACCTATCTGGCTGCCAAATCTCTCTAATTCAAATGGTAGCCCTCAAATTTAATGAAGACATCCACATTTTTTTGGGTTGTTTCAAGCCTCCTTAAAGCCTCTCCTTCAGCAGATGAGCTTTCACCAGAACAGTTCTACCTGCACTCTCAAACCTTCAAGAAAAACCTCTCTTGTATACCATAACTCCGCCCCCTTCCTGTTCCAAACAGGAAGTACCAGCTGGCTCCAAGAAGCCAAAATCCCATAGACTTCTAATGATAAATAAGCTGCTATTATTTAGTCAATATGTTTGTCAGAATAACCATTCCTGATCTGATACCTTAATAATATGTTTCTCCTAATCCTATTTTTTTCGTAAATTCAAGTTATTCATGTTATTAATTGATCAGTAAAAGTAGGTGGAGCCTGCTGGTCCCCACGACGATTGTTCAAAAAGTTTGACAGATTTTGTGTTTTCAAGTGGTAGGGGCGTGGACTTCCAACAAGCTCCCTCGTGATTGGGAGTAGTGGTTGCCATAGAAACTAGGGCCCGATCCGAATACTCCCCTTCTCCCTTCCCCTTAGCCCTCCCCCTTTGTTTATCCCTCTGTGCTTGCTCCAAACGGAGCGTGAGGAAAAAATAGTGTTTAATATTTCGGACGTGAGTTTCAATCAATGACATCATCAATATCGCTGGTCCGCTAGCATTAGCTTGGAGCTTCCAGCGCTTGAATATACATAACAACAGCGGTTTTGTAACTTTAAAAAGGTCACGCTACAATATAAAGTCATTACTTAACATTTAAATGTAAACATCTGTGGTTCAGAGCGCACCAACAAGAAGAAAAGACCTTCTCAGCGTGAGGCGGTTTACTCTCGCGATAGCGGACTTTGGACCCCTCTGTCCGGAGTGTGAAACTTAAAAGATAATCATCCCGGACAGGACTTGGACTTCAACTGCCTCTTCAAATCAAGGGGGAGGGCTAAGGGAAAGGGAGAAGGGGAGTATTCGGACCAATCTCTTCTTAAGTCTTAAGTTATATGTACCCTTACGGGTGCTGCTGGGTTTTGGAGGGTTGCGGAGATGAGCGGCCACATCTTACACATCTTAAAAAGAGTGTGAGTGCGTCTTACTGTCTCGTCTTAAGGTGCATACACAGTAGTCCCTCTTTTAAACGATGCAAACGTGTGCAGAACAGAATTTAGAGATCACGCGTTGCTGCGCAAGTTTTTAAGTGTGGTCGGAGGGTAAACTAATATTTGAAGTTTGCGCCTGGTCGGATTGATATGACTCCAGATGGACATTTATAGGAACAAAAACCTGGAGCAAGATTTGTGGGAATTGCACCACTTTGACATTTTACACTGAGGCTCTACTTATTGTAGGAGCTGGACAAATGCTGATAAACGGTAAAAACACAAAGAAGAAGCTGCTACCGTCTGATACTGGTCCGGTGTGAACACCACCAACTGAATGCGTTCATAAAACTGTCTAGAGCGTGTTCTTGAACGCTTCACACGCGCCTGGTTTTGAACGCAGCATTAAGGATTCTATGACTCAAGGGACGTCAAGAAAATAGACCGTAGGATTGTCAGGTGTGTAGTAAGAGTATCGGGATATGACAGTTATGATGTACAAGTGAAGCTTCTGTTAAAAAAAAAAAAAAAAAAACATGAAAAAGATAGCGGGTAGTTCCCAATTCTAGCAAATTATAATAATCATTTCTTAACACGTTGTTTCTAATAGTGAAACGGACACCCACAAATCAAACATGAAAAACATCATAGGTTCAGACATAAAGCTCTTTTTTCCCCCACCAAAGTAAGGTTTTATAAATAAGCCTTTCATTTTTTTTTACTCCCTTTGTTTCATTCAGACTTTCAGAAAGCTTGAAACATATTGAAGTATATATATTAGAAAGGGAAATGCAAAAAGCTTGAAAATAGAACAGGCTACTAAAGTTATCTTTATGACTATTAAAAAATAATAGACAAAACAAAGTAAAGGATCTTCTGCGCTAATATCTAAACAATGATAAGACTATGTACCGCACAAGAGAATTAACATTAACATTAAGTTCTCCTCAAAAGATAGATATCACATTTGTCAATCTCTGTGTTTTATTGTGAAAAATTGGTTATATTTTGAAAATAAATTGGATTTTCTTATGTATCTTGATGCAACTTCCTGCCAGATTGGACACGGATCGCTCGCGACTCGCACACAAAATAGACCAGACACCGAAATGATCCACCGACCGCGGCGCGTGAACCACTCCACAGGTTAACAAGGGTGTCGAATGGAAGCGGCCTCCGTTCCGCGGCGCTTCCGCGTCCAGTGTGAATCAGGCGTTCGCTACGACCGGCCACCCACAGCATGCTCCTAAAAATGTGCAAGTCAACACCTGGTGTGTGTACAGTATCAATCATTCAAACCAGAGCGTCCTAATCTGTAAGATTTAATTTCACTACATCTTTACAACCTAGAATGAAACAGGATCCGTGTTGGAGTTACAGCACAGAAGGCGAGGAAAACATCAAAACGGGTCTTCCTCTTTCCCTCGACAGCACAATCGCAGCCTTCGGTTTTGAGGGTGACTGTCGCGAGTAAACCTGAGTAATACCCCCATCCCGATGTGTCACCGGGCTGTTTTCCATGTTTTCCCCCTGCCTCCTTTCTTCACAAGCTTGTTGTAAATGAATACCACATGTGGCTCGGCTCTACAGAGGGGAGGCAGGGTGATTTAGACTCCCATCCTGCGGCGGTGCAGGCAGCTGACAGTGATCCAGGCCCGGCCTCGCCGGCTCTCACACTGCACTTCCTCCAGTCTGGTCTCAGGATGCCGTCCCCGGGGAGCGCCTCGGCATCTGGACTTGGCCGCAACTCCCTTTCCCAGGAAACAAGCACTCCCCTCCGCAATGCTGCCCCTGTAAAGCTCAACCCCCCCCACCTCCTCCCTCAGCTCCGATCCTCACCGAAGGATGTGGAGCCAGAGATTTATCAATAAAAACGAATGTATCGCGAGAGGCGTACGCCTTTTATTTTTAGTCGCCGCTCCGAGCTCTTCCTGTTGTGCTTTTGGAGACTTTTTCTGTTATTGTGAGGCTGCTGGTGGAGGAGGAAACAGGAAAAAGACGGGGTGTGAAGTGGAACTCCAGCCTGCAGCCCCAGTCAAAGCTGTTGCTTTTTTACATGTGGCACCGCGGCTGTACCTTTAAGGCAGCCGCAGAACTTCGGCAGCCCAAAAATAAACGTCCTAACTTGAAAATGCTCCACCAGATCTGTTGTGCATGTGTGAACAGAAGTTAGACTTTTTTAAGGTAAAGAATGAATCCGTCTTCTGAAGCCTCTAAAACAAAGTTAATTTTTCCTGCTTTTTTTTAAAGTTTTTAACAAAAGAAAATCCACTTTTTTTTATATAAACAAAGAAAACCTAAAGCGGGTTCCAGACAATCCAATAGATCCGTCTCTTGTTTTGGCATTCCCACAGAAAATGTCTCTCTTTAGTCAAAACACGGCTTCATTGCCGTGGAGCCTCCGTTTTTACCTTGAAATAGCGCTCCTCGCTAACCACAACCATCGAGGGCCAGATGCATCAAATTCTGGAGTTTCAGGACTCAAACTGGGGGTGTGAAGCAGAAATATGGAGATGCCTTCTTTCCCAGAAGATTTATATAACTTTCCACACAAGCAATGAGCCCGACTTCCCACACGAAACCACAAATTAATACAACTGCTTTCAAAGAAAGAGAGAAAAAAGTTGTTTTTCTTTTTTTGGCAAAATAAGCTAAAAAAAAATAAAATAAGAGTACCGATCAACTCTGATGCTCCACAAGTGCATTTGAAAACCAAGGTAAGTTCATAATGCACATTTCATACAAAGATGCTTCAAGAAAAATTATAGGAGTGACTATCAAAATGGAAATTAAAAGTTTAAAAAGAACTGAATTTAAAGGGTAACCAAACCCAAAATCAACTTTTTTTTTGTCTGTTGACCTCTTTAAATGGGGCTTTAAAATTGCTGTCTGTTGGTCTTTGCCAAACTTTTGTCAAATGAAAATAAACTTGTTTAATTCTTGTAAATTTAGTCAAAACCCATCTGTGTCTTGTTTGAATCAATGTATTACATTTGAATTTTGTGATTGGTCAAACCAATTCAGTCCCATGTCATCTCAGAAGTCCCACGTCATGATCTGCAGCTCCAGTAAGTCCAGCCCCCGAGCTCCACCCCTTTGACTGGATTTTCAAATTTCAGTAGTGGGTGGAGTCAGCCTCTAACTTCCCTGTTTGGTTGCCCTTTACAGTGTGGATGCAAACGCTTCCATCCTGTGGCCCTCACGTCCTTGACCATGAAGTCAATGGAGAGGACCACATCACGAAGCAAACCAATCCATTGATGGATCCACTTTAGTTTGCGTTGATGATGCAAAGATCTTAATTTTGAAGACCACTCATAAGCATCTGGAGATGCCCAACACCTCAGTCAGGCTCCAGTTTGCAGACTTCTCATCAGCGTTCAATTCCATGGAGCCACACCTCCTCGCTGAGAAGCTAATCACACGCTTCAGCATCGACCACCAGCTCACTCGATGGATCCTGGACTTCCTCACTAACAGGTCACAGAGAGTGTTGGTGAACAACTGCCCGTCTGACACCCTTTCCACATCTACAGGCTCTCCTCAGGACTGTGTTCTCTCTTCATTCTTTACACAGACCACTGCAGGTCAGCCCATCAGTAGAGTCACATCCTTAAGTTTGCTGACGACACTGTCCTCCTGTCGCTGTCTTCTGACCAATCACAGCATCACAGCTCAGCCATAGAGAACTTCATGGAGTGGTGTGATAACTCACACCTGGAGCTCAACATCAACAAAACAAAAGAGATGATAGTGACCTTCTCTCCCAGACAGAAACAGTTGGCTGAGTCAGCCCCCACCATCCTTCATGGAGAGCCGGTAGAATTTTTGATGACCTGCTGGCGTTCTCCTCCAAAATGGAAGCAATCTTAACAAAGTGCAGTCAGAGACGATACCTCCTGAGGAAAATCATTTGGAAAAAGCGATGTCATCCTGACCAGATTCTACTACGCCTTCATTTAAAATGTAATAATCTTCTCATTCATCTGCTGGTTCCACTCACCAACTGTACAGAACAAAAACCGTCTCACACATATTGTTAAAGTCTGCTCAAAAATCATTGAGCAGCCAATCAGATCTCTTGCCACCCTGTGCGATCAGCAGACAACAAAAAAAGCCAACAAAATCCTTCAAGACCCCTCCCATGTCATGCACGAAGAGCTGGAATCCCTCACATCGCAGCTTTTGGATTCCTGGATGTAAAACACAGAGGAGGAAGAGCTTCATACCAAGGGCAGTCCAGCTATCTAACGCTAAATCACAATCCAGCTAATCAGTGTAATTAAACTAAATTATCACAAACACACTACGTCACTTTGTCATCTTGTGTGTGTGTATATATATATATATATATATAATATATATATATATATATATACACATATATATATAATATATATATATATACACACACACACACACACATACATATGTGTAATATTTTTATACTATCTTTCTCTTCTTTGTATATATTGTCTGTTTTATTTAACGTCAGACCTCTCCTGTATTGAGGAACCATAGGATTGTACAGGTTTCTCCCTTTATTGTTATTATTTCTATTCCTCTCTATGCTCCTGTGTCATGTGTAACTTGTATGTTGATTGAAGGCACTCTCTGAACCTTAAAATAGAATTGCCCCTCGGGGATAAATAAAGTTGTTTGAATTTGAATTTAAACAATTCAAAGCTTTATAATCATGGATCAGAAATATGTCGACCTTTTTTTTTAGCCAGTTCTGCATGTTAATGCTATGATGATTATTATAGTCAAAAGAAAAGGAAACACAGTATAGGACAAAATAAAAATAAATAAAACAATATCCTGAAACAGAGAGAGTAGTAAGTTATCACCCCAATCCCCACTTTTATTATAACACCCACTATCTATTATAGTCCTGCTCCCTCTCTAAAGAGTACAAATTTGGAGGGAATTCAGAGTGGAACATTTAGTTCTCTTAATTTTAACTAGAACTTTTTTTCCCCCCAATAATCCAGAATAAATTTTCAGACTGAATACACCCAAGGAACCACCTACGGACCCCTCTTTCGAGGTGGTCTCAGTTTGTTTCCATTTGCACTGAGATCCAGTTCGTCTGAGTTTCCTCAGTCTGAATAGGCTCCGTTCTCCAAGCAGAACAACTGAACCAAAATGGCCACCACAATTCGGTTCAAACCTCAATTTTGGGTCACGATTTTTATTTAGTTCAATATTTGAATTGTATAATACAACACAACAATAAAAAACTACAAATTCATAAAAATCAGTTTTTAAATTTCTTAATAACCAAATAATGAAGAAAAACCTAAAACCCCTGTCACACCAGGGCAGCGTTCTCGCTGCGATCGCGCGGCGTCCATCAAAAAATGCAGAACGCTGAGGTGAACGCAGTAAGGTCGCCATGAGCGCCGTAGCATCTCTGTGACATCTCCATGGACGCCGTGGTGTCTCCATGGACGCCATGCCACGGCGCGCACTTTGTGCATGCACAAAGTGCGCGCCGTGGCTCGGCGTGTTCATGGCGTTCTGATGTGCGCGCCGTGGCAGCAGCACCGTAGCAGCGCACTAGAGACGCCGAGAGCGCCACAGCAGCGCCTTAGGCGCGCGCAATCATAACCCACGCCTCATCCTCTAAGCGCGCCGTAGGCGCGCACTCAGGACGCAGCCATATCGGCCCCACAGGACGCAGCTGTAGACAGGGGCGCTTGCACGGAGATATCATATAGAGATAGCCATATCGTCCTCCTCAGCAGGAGTCAGGTCCGTCATCGTCTTTTGTGCCTGGATGGAAGGGCTGCTTGACCTTGATGGGGATGGAGAGTCAGGCGGAAGCAGCTCCACTTCCGCATGTTGAGGAGACGGTGGTGCAGTGGGGTTGGGGGGCTGCTTTTTCGTAGCCCTCTCTCGACTTTTTTTTCCTGTCATGATGCTTTGGGGAACAGGCAGGAACAGTGCGGGTTTGACTGACTATTGGCTTATATATACACGCTGCCATGACGTCATAGGGACGATCTGGCACCTGTGATCTGGCACCGCGCCGTGCACGCGCCATGGGCACGCAGTGACAACTCTTGGCGCGCCGTGTGAACTCCGTAAGCACGCCGTGACAACGCAGTGAAACGCCAAGTAAAACTCTGTGGGAACGCAGTAGCACGCCACGGATGCGCCGTAGGAACGCCATAATCGCCGTGAAAGCGCGGAGACATCTCCATCTTGCGAAAATTGAAACAATTTTCGCTTCATTTTCCTGCGTTTCTATGGCGTTCTGAGAAATTTCATAACGCCGTGTGAACTCCATAGAATCGCAGCCTAGTGTGACAGGGGCTTTAGATGAAGCTTGGTGTAATGTAATAAAACTAATACCTGTATGCAGTAGGGATGCAACAATTCAGTTTCCTCACAGTTTAAATCAATTTATGTTTTAAACTAAGAACTACGGCCAAATATCCATGGAAGCATCTGACACACATTCTCATGTATGGACGCTCATTTGAACCTCAGTCCTACGCATTTGTGTTCCATTAAATACTTTAAATACGAAATTCTCAGAAGTGTCAGAGTTGCTTCTGGAGGATCTTCAGTGCAGATTTCTGTGATGTTCTACAGCCTGAACACATCAAAGAGACGCTTGTTTGGCCACTAAGTGAAACTAATTTACAGGTTTGAGTTTCTATGATACAACAGCTAATTATCTTACAGCTAAAAAAAAAGGGGATAAATCTGTCTGGATCACATGTGTCTGCTTTTAAAAAAATGTTCACAGCTTCAGTTGTGGGAGGAAGCACCACGGCTGGTGTGACACAGGGGATCAGGGCATTCTTTGAGGACCTTCCCTTCTCCAGGATTACTAATTCAGTTCTCTGTGGGAAGAGACTTCACTTTTTCTTTTTTTTTCTTTCCCCTCCTTTCTCCCTGCGAGCCGTCCCGTCCTCATTAACTGGAGTTTTAACCCCGTCCCTGCTGACTGCAGAGAAAACAAACACCATTATCTGCATTTTTAAACATAGATTCTAAAATTACAAGGTGGCTGCCGTTTCGTCTCCCCAACACTTACACCACCACCACAGCCCGAGCATCATGTCTGCATGTATAATTTGTTCAAACCAAAAGGGTTCATTGAAATGCGAGGTCCTTGAGAGACGTTATGAAGTTGAGCCGCAGAATTTTAAAGACCCGAGGTGCAAGAGCTGCTTCTTTCAGGAGGTCTGAACCAATTTTTTGTTCCTCCAAAATTTTTTAAAAGTCATATAAAATGCTTTTTTATACTGCCAAAGCCAATTGCTGTAATTTTAAATGAGCTTTACTTTTATTTACCTGCTGCTCTCTAAAAGAACAAAATTAAAAATCAGACCAAACTTTTATGCGTACTGTATAAGTAGAAGTTCTTTTCATGGTTTAGCCAGGGGTGTGACTTACAGTATCTCACAAAAGTGAGTACATCCCTTACATTTTTGTGGATATTTATTTATACCTTTTTCATGGGACAACACTGCCAAAATGAATTTTTGACTAAATGAAAAGTAGTCAGCGTCCTACTTTTATAACAGTGTAAAGTTGTTTTTTTCTGAAAAATAAATCATAATAGACGCAATAAATAGCCAAAAACCTGGTAGTAAAATTGAGGGGTGTACTCACTTCTGTGAGATACTGTATACTCAGGAGCAACTAATTTGAGATTTTTTTCCCCAAACATACGTATGCTTAAATATTTGTTATTTCCTAACAAACAACGGATTAGCGGTTGTTTTTGCTAACAATCAATAGAGGGCGCTGTAGGTGTGTATCAGTGTTTTCCAGTGACAGTGTCAGAAGAAGTGTTAAAAACAAAGACGATTGCAAAATCTGATTGTTCTCGGACTAATGCGGAACAGAAAATCATCAAACTGGATTACAGAGAGACGAAAGAACAGGTAACAGCGGCGTCATTTAGACACTGCTCCTGTAGTATAGAAGGTAAAGATCGCTATAAGAAAATAAAGACTGAAACTGATCTCAAGAACCAGACATGGAGACATGATAACCAATTAATTTTGAGAAACTTTTCAAAATAAATAAACCTGATATCTCAATATCATTTGTGTCTTCTGTGCATTATAAGATATAAAGTCAATGCTTCCAAGTAGTGATGAGGCAAAAAACAGAGACATGAGCATCTGTTTATGAAAAACTGTTCTGGATGAACATTGAGCATCCACTTTGACCCATGTTGAAAGGGGCAGTGTATGCGTGTTGAAAAAGAGCTGCGTTATGCTTGGCGGATTTGTTCTGAAATGTCAGATTTTTCTCCCAAAAGTGCGACTTATACTCCAGAACGACTTATACATGGTTTTCTTCCTCCTGATTAGACATTTTTTGCTGCTGCGAAAAAATACGCTACTTTATTTTTCATTTTTTGCTCCATTCTAAAAGTGTTTTTTGTGTAGTTTCTAGAACATAGTTTCTGAAAGAGCGGCAGGAGAAATTCAGCTCTAAGTTGAGGGCAGGACAAGTGGCACAGAGTGCCTTCCTTTCCCATCATCCCTTTGTTTACACACTCCCCTGCTAGTTTACAGCCCCCCACATCCCAACATGATTTTTTGTTAAACTTGTCCTGTTCGTGGGAAACGAGTGAATGTAGTCTAGTGCATATATTTCTATCACTAATTACATCTCCTTCAAAAAGTAATATTATTTCTAAATTATATAAATCAATTCAACAAGGTAAATGGGAAAATACTGACTACATAAGGAAAAGATGGGAAATAGAAGGAAATTTGTCAATTTCAAAAGATAGCTGGGAAAAAACCTGTAAAACACAATGGAATATAACTAGATCTAATACGTGGCGCGAATTTTCATGGAAAAATTTGGTGCGATTTTTTGTTACACCCATCCAAAAAAGGTGTCTAGGAAGGAGCGACTCATGTTGGAGACTCTGTGGGTCAACTGAGGCAAATCATTATCATATTTTTTGGGAATGCCCAGCTATAAAGATGTTCTGGTAACAAATATGCAATCATGTAAACAATGTTTTTGGCTCCAAAATTCCATGTTCATTCCAACACATGTATCTGGGAGAGGTCGATGTGGAGAACCAGGAGAAATTAGATAAAAAGCTCCTAGCAATTCTCTTGGTTGCTAGTAAAAAAGCAATCACAAGGAAATGGCTAAAAGTGGAACTGCCTTCAGTGGAGGAATGGATCAATATAATTCATGATATATATACAATGGAAAAACTAACTTCTGCCCTCAAAATCCAAAGTGCTACCTTTTACGAAGAATGGACAAAATGGACTGAGTATGTCAAACCAGTAAGATCAGACTTTATCTGAATTTATAATACTGAAGTGAACAGAAAGACTGTGAAACTTCACTTTTTTGTTTGTGTGTTCTGTTTTGTTTAAAGGGTGCACCATTTGCTTTTGCTGTTTTGTTGTGACTATGTATTGTATGTTTGTACTATGTATGTATTGTAGCGAGGGCATACCTGCAAAATAAAGATAAAAATATTAAAAAAATAAATAAACTTGTCCTGTTCTGCAAATGAACAGACAAATTTCAGATAAATGTCCCTTCTGATTGAAATGTTCTACTTTTAACCATACATTACTGGTGATAAACATGTTAAAAACACCAAAGTGGATCTTTAACTACTAGCAAAGTTTGAGAACAAAGAAATGACCAACATATTATTCATATTAGACATAAGCTGTTCAAACAGTGAAGCTGATTTTAGGGCGTCACTTTTATGAGAAATAAAGATCGTCTGAGTCAAAGACGCCATCGGAAATGAGTGTGCATGTTAAATTATGTCAAAAACCAAATAAGGGAGAAATCATGTTTCTGCTATTGACACTCCATCGTGCACAAACTGTAATAAAAAAAATTCAATCATATGCTGTATTTTTCTAACTATAAGTCGTGGTTTATTGAATAGTTTGATTTCGGGTGCGACTTATGCTCGGATAATATGTGATTTTAAATTTTAAAAATAGCAACAACCACCAGAGGGCGCTTTAGGTGTGTTTATCAGTATTGGCTACAGACAGCAATGCAGAAGAAGCACTGCTTAGTCTTACGTTAGGTTTGTCAGAGTTGTTCCAAGACAACAAAGAATTGCCAAATACAAATTCCACCGCACGATGGGAAGCCATCAGCAGAATCTTAAAGATTTCATGCCATTCCCTGTTTTTTTATTTTTTTTAAATCATTGGCGTGGTTGTGAATGTAGACGACAATAGTTGAGCAGCAGTCAGACGTGAGAATGGTCCACTTTTTATATATTGATATGGACGGGCATCGTCCGGAGACATTTACACATCGTCCAATCAGAGCTGCTGATGCCAAGCTATCGCACAATTTTGTAATCACCAATGCGTGACCTCGAAATGTGCAGGGATGGTCACTGACCGATGTAAACTTTTAGAAAAAAATCATTACAAAAATCAAATCAGTCAGACTGCCTGATTGAAGAGATTTTTTTCAATTTACAAGAGAGATTGAATGATCACATCAACATATTTCAATTTCTTTTTGAAAATCTCCCCAAAAGGTTCTAGATTTCTGGATCTGTGGTGACACATCTATCCTGAACCTAAACCGAGTTCTGCTTCTGAGTGAGGAAGTGTTTGTCTTGCCAACTTGTTTATTTCAAACATCCGCGACCCCCCCCCTCAAAAAACACACACAAGCACACACACATACACACTCTTTTCCTTCAGTCACTCAAGCACCTGCCTTGATCTGCAGATTTCATGAGAGCTCTCTGGTGTGCTCCGCATTATCATTTCACACAAAGACAAGCACGGATACTGTTGGTGCAAAAACGAAAGAGGAGCCGGTCTAAATCTCCCCAATCATAACAAATCAGTGATTCAACCTCCGGCACCAGGCTAAGCAGATTACTGTCATTTTCCACCACTTGTCCCTCGTAGCTAACAACCTCCAATTAGCAAATCCCGCTGTGCATATCTGCGCCCTGACAGGGAGCCACCATGACAGGCAAAGAAATTACAAGTCCTGTATTTTAATTTACCATGCTCTGGCAATCTGTGTCATCGTCAAAACACTTCCAGGGAAGAAAAGGAAAAAAAATAAAAACGCGCTGAAGGGGACCGCCGCGGCGAAGGAAGAGACACGGGGAAGAACAACAAAGTCCCCGAACAGAAGCTGCATTCTGGCAGCAGACGAACTGCAAGAAGCTGAATGAAGGAAGGAAACGCGGCTGAGATGAGCGTCAACACGTTTCTGATGTGTCTCTATTGGTGCCAAGACATTCTGATGCTCCATCAGTCTTTGCGTAGATATATTTGTTCTGCTGATAGAGGAAAAGAAGAAAACCTACAGCTCATAAACTAAAGAGGTCAAAGGTCAAAACGACTGGTTTTCAAATAGAAATAACGTCGTCCAACTTTGTTCCAATTTTAGATGATTCATTATTTTCCTACCATTTGTATTTTCTACCTGTTTTATTTAGTCTACAAGAAAAAGCCATGAATTTTAACAATACATCACCCAAAAAATTTTGGATAAAAAAGTAATTCTAGGAAGTTCTAAAAGAAAAAATGTAATCTCTCCTGATTTATCCAAAATATGCCTTATCCAGACAAGAGGACAACGGCCCAATCAGAATTCTTCCCTTCTCCCTTCCACTTAGCCCTTCCCCTTCATTTGAAGTGGCAGTTTAAGTCATGTCCAGGATTATCATTTTATTAAATTTCACCCTCCAAACAAAGTCTACCGTTGCGAGGGTAAACCGCATCAGCGCCTTTCTTCACGTGGGTGTTCTCTCACGTACAGAGGTTTACATTTAAATGTTAATAATGACTTTTTACTGTAGCAAGACCTTTTTTTTTTTGGAAGCTCCACGCTAAAGCGAGTGGAACGGATTATTGATGATGTAATCGAACAAAAGTGACGTCCAAAATATTAGAAACTATTTTTTCATGACCCTCTGTTTGGAGGGATAAATGAAGGGGAGCGAGAGGGGAAGGATTCGGATTGGGCCAATTACTGGAAAACCATCTTACAATGTTCCTCATTGGCTCTTTGTTCCTAATCAAGGTCTTAAAAACAAACAAAACCTTTTTTTTTTTTAGATCAGGGGCTTTGGTATATTAGGGCTCAAATTAGTACACATCTATCCTGAATCTGAATTCTTTCCCTATAGTTTCACCATAACCCCACATTTAGCCCTCCAAATGGAGAGATTTGAAAAAAGAAAATAGGCTGTCAAAATTCTCTCCCTACTCCTCAACTACAAAAACTATATAGTACAGGACAATCTAGTGTCCTGGATTTTAAAGAATGGCAAGTATGATATCACCAATTTCCCTAAGTGAAAATCTAATCAATACGAAAATTTTACTACGTCTATTTATGACTCCACTGAGTTCTGATGAGGAAAAATAAATGTTGATGATTTATAAAAAGATTACATTTAACTTTTTTTTTTTTTTACAAAAATTGTTAAAATGCAATGCATTGTGGTCTATATTTGCTAATGTAGTGAGAATCAATGCACACTGGTTTTTCGCAAAGACTTCTGGGAGATTTCTAGGGCACTCAATTTGGGAATTGTAGATTTAGACAGCTCTACACAATGACAAACGCACTATATAGTGCATTATGTAGTGTCGGACATAGCCATACGTTACTACCACTCAATGATGTCATCAATAGTCATCTAAGTTACAGCTAGCGCTCGGAAAATACATAATAGCAATGGTTTTACAACTTTAAAAAGTCACGCTACTTACATTTAAATGTCAGTTAAAACGTTAAATGCATTTAAATGTAAACCTCTGTGCTTGAGAGCACATCCACGTGAAGAAAGTTGTTTCACACACATTCAAAAGTCACTACAACTATCCATAAAAAAACAATTTCGGTCACCACTACCTCTTCACATGACCCTACTATTGGAAGGGTAAGGGACAACCATGGGCACAGGGGAAGAATTCAGATTCTGCCCTATTTTTGTCAGGAGGACCAAACATCTACTTTATATCAACATCTACTATATTGTGGCCTGCCAATTATAGTTTCTATGTCACAACTACATTCTTTTTCAAACTGCTTTTTTTTCACATTTACTCCTTATTGGCCATGATTTAAATGAAATAAATGCAATTTTAATCTTAATATTCTCAGAAAAATAGCACAAGAAAAAAAAATCTTTATTGGAATGGCTCTTTAAATGACATTTATTAATCATTTGCAAAAGTTAGAAATCTTTTTTTTTATTATTATTATTCGTAAAAACAGTAAGAGTTAAAAAGTTTCTGTATTAATCAATTGAGACACAGTTTATACCTGTATCTTACCATCTTGATGGTTTGATTGTGGGTTCAAATTCCACATTTGGATCAAACTAAAACCTATAAATTGGATTCAGTGGGACTCAACATGAGGGAGTGTATTTTGTGGTTTTAAGACTGTGGCTGGAACTGCGGCTCATCACTCCCTGAGGGTTTGGGTCAAAGGTGAAAGAGGATTTTCCCATGCTCAGGTGAGTAACGACTAAAGTCATCTTAACCTTACAAACATACCTGAGGGCAAAATCAAAAAATAAAATCAATTCATTGTGTTTTCCCTCATGAAATTTATAGGGTGGGTTGGAACCAGGTGCAACGAACCTTCAGTCTGAAATAAATCTATCCAGCAGATTTTTGTCAGTGTTGCAGCATATTCAGAGAAAAGCGTGCTAACTCAGTAGGGTCGGACACATTTCAAAAAATGTTAAAAAAAAAAAAAAAAAATGTTTATCCACATCAATCTGGAAAGATATTTTTGGATGAATGTTCAACAAACAGTTGCTAGTCCTCCGAGGAGGTGTCCTTCTATCTATCCATGATCTACACCAGCTTTTCCTTCTGGTTCATAGAGGTTGTTGTTGGAGTTCAACCAAGATGTCTCAGGCAAAAGCAGGATACATCAGTCATAGGAGTCATAAATTACCAAAACAAACATAAATTTTAAGGCAAATACAATAAAAACCTAAAATCTCAGAGATCTGAATGTTTCAAACTAGAAACCATGAATTTCCCAGAAGTTTTACGTCTTATATCAAAGTATAACTACCAGAAATCAGAAAGCAACTTAACAAAAACGCCGTCCCCTTATATCATATTTGAGCTGTAGTTATCATGAAGCAGGACATTTTGCAGTGACTAGATTGATTTTACATGTACAATAAAATCTGCAGCACTGATAATGATTTCTGAAAGTTTGGTACGACAGAGGAGGGATGACACAGGCAGTCCCAACAACAGCATAACCTGTCATCTGATCATGTCCTGGTAGCCAATGGGCTCAAAGCCCCTCCCTCCATGAGAAATTAGGATCCGAAAACAAAAAAATTCTAAAAATAAATGTGTAAATTGAGGATTGGAAGCAAAGAGGGAGGGAAACTAAAACACCTTTTTTTTTTGATTTTGGAAAAGTACTTTTTTGAGTTTTTAAATTTTCTTTGTATAAAAATTACAATCTGGTTTTTGATTCACTTCAACTTAATCCTGATTTGACCCCATACTTGTCTCTAGTGCTGGGCGATAGGACGATATACATCGTGTGGGCGATAGAGAGGTGTCTATCGTGGCATTTCTCCTCTAACGTTTATATCATTGCTAAGCTAATTTGATCAGTTATCACACCAATTATGTAATTAATCAGACCCTCCAGGATTTTGCGCGATTTGTTGCGCACCCTGCAACTTTTTATTTTCACCGCAACTTTACCAATGTACCATGACAATAGTCATGGACAGAGCTTTACAGTACTAAGCACAGACTGTAAACAGAAACAAAAAAAAATTGGCCAAGATCTTAAAGACAGCAAGTATTAACCCCTTCATTCCTGAATTTATCTTCAAATATATACAATTTTTAAAATGTTTTTTCCATTCAAGGTGATTCTAAGTTAAGTGGAGTCGTGGATTTATTGCTAAGCTGCAAAATCAAATCAAATATGTCATTTTTGATACGCATCAAAAACTTTTTTAGATAGATGCAAGTTTTTTCAAAATTGACGTGCTTCTATTACGCAAATTTATTATCACAAATCCAATTTGCTACATTTCATAGTCAATGGAAACATAGCTAATCGGAAATAGCAACATACAGTTTAAAAGGGTTAAGTTCTATTTCGTAAATATAAAGATTGTATTTTTAAAAATCCCTTACTATATCATGGTTCACCTTTTGTAATTTCATCGTTTTGTGAATTGTTTTTCAGTTTAATTTTGCATGCTTTTTTTTTTTTAAAGCGCGTTGTGTCCAGCGCCCTGATTGGTTGTAGACCATTGTCAATCAACCTCCTCCGTACAGCTTCTCCTGAACAGAAAGCGTTCAGTTTGTCAAATCTATATAATCTTAGCGATCAGATATATACTTTCAATCTATAATACGACTCATTTTGTATTATAGATTGTATTTATGTTAAGAGTTCATCTTCACGTCTGGGTTTTTATAGCCTTAAAGCATCTAAAATTAATGTAAAAAATACAAAGATGTCAACTTTTTGTAGTTTTGCTTATTGCGAGTTATTTTTAGAACGTAACTCCTGCGCTAAACAAGGGAACACTAACACAATTTTTACTTAAATCTACAAAGATCCTGTTAGTGTCAAATAGATAGAAAGACATTTCAAGTTGTAGGAGCTAGTTTGATATAGTTTAATAAACTTAAACTACTTTGAATTTATTTGGTTAACTTTGCCTCAGAAGCTTTTTGAAGAACTTTTCTTAAGGTTTGGTGTATTTATTATTTAGTTTATAGATAGACATAGTGGACAATGAACATGAGTGTATCGACTATGCCATGTGTTTCGTTACCCTATGAATAACAATGAACATAAATGGTGCAAACACAAATGAATGAATGAGTGAAAGAACCAAAGAAACGGATCGTTTTCATCGAGTTGGTTGTGTAGATGGAGGTCTTACCTGCTGTGGCTGGGACAGCCTGAATGGCAGTCCTGCAGAAACAGACTTGGGCTGCAGGCAGAGGGATCCTGGCGCGGGGATCTGCTGGCTTTGGAAGTGCAGACCGACATGCGGCTGGTTCTGACCCGGTGATGGGGACTGCTGCTCGGGTTTACTCGCTGGACTCGTCATGATGGACATGATGGGCTGGTTGGCGGAGTGGGTCGTTTTGGGGGTGAAGTGCAAAGTGGGCTTGGTGCTGGGACACTTCATGTCCAGTTGGTGGGGGCCGGCGTGGCCGTTGGATTTGAAGAGGCAGTTGCTAATCTCTTTATTATGGGGGTCAACCCTTTGCTGGCTGAGTGGGACTGGGGTGGGGGTCTTCCCTTGGGGAAAGGTGCTGGTGGAGGAGTTCATGGCTGGAGCCCAGCTGGACATTCCAACGTTTGGGTTTTCGTGGTGGTGATGAAGAAGAGAACTGGGCTGCTGCTGCTGCTGGTTGGCCGCCATCTGCTTGAGCTGCTGCGCGTGGGATATTTCTGGCCAGCACGGCAGGGTTCTGGGGTGTCCCGCCTGGTTGTTCGTCTTCTGCAAGGAGTTGGTGGAAGAGGTGCTGGTCAGCGTGAACGACGGACCCGCCGAGGCTGGTCGAAGCTGGGGTGAGCCACAGTGGGACGCTCCAAAGTCAGCAGAGTTCTCCGTCTTTATCTGCTTCTCCATGGGGGAACACAAACTGGCCGTCGCCCCGGCTGAGCTGGGCCGACCCAGGTCCAAACCGAACGTATCGTCCTGTTTCAACATCTTCTCC
Source organism: Oryzias javanicus (assembly GCA_003999625.1). NCBI lineage: Eukaryota > Metazoa > Chordata > Actinopteri > Beloniformes > Adrianichthyidae > Oryzias > Oryzias javanicus. Next base: position 29,854,504 of record CM012449.1, on the reverse strand, counting down.
AGTTCAAAATCGTTCAGCGGGGGCACCGACTTTGTCAGTTCATCAAAAAGATCCTGGAGTTCTGGGTCAATCTGACCACAGCCTTCATCCTTGAACTCAAAGATGGACTGGCTGCAGGACTGGGCCTCCACCGGCTCCTTTTTCATTTCCTTAAGAGTCATATTGATTATATCTGACCCCAGTCCGGGAGGCATCATGTAGTTCTTCCTCTGCATGCTGGCGCCGGCGGACCTTTGCAGAGGGTGGGACTGGGTTAGGTTGGGGTTGCAGGTGACGTGCTCCAGAACACCGGCGTCCATGCGAATTCGCTTAAAGTCTGAGCCGGAGAAACCACAGGAGAGTCCGTTCTGCTTCAGCGCCGGTCCGGGGGCGTTTCCCTCAATCTTCCTGCGCAGAGACCCTTGGAGCTGCAACACAAATAAAAAACCATCAGTTTAAAGCTCTCACCACACATCTGTTATCCCCCTCCCTGGCTGTATATGAGACATGGACAGAGTGAGTGTGACATCACTCATAGAAAATGGCTTCCTTCAGGCTCCATCCACATGAAGTCAATTCAGTCAAAATGTTTTTGTGTGATACGAATGCCGCCATGTTGGCGCCAAACAACATCAGAAAGTAGTGATTGGTCTGAATCCGTTAGAGTCATAGTTTCTATGGCAACCCTTCTCACCAATCAGGAGTGAGCTTGTTTTAAGGGGACTACACAAAATCTAACATTTTGAAAGTTGGACGTGAGGAACAGCAGGCACCACCTACTTAATAGAGGCATCTGATTGGCCAGTTTTCAACTTGAATAACTTCTGATATAAAAAGAAAAAAAATATTCAAAAGTAAAGATGTCAAAAGAAAATCAGGAAAATCAGAAATCAGGTCCAATCATATAGTTTCAGACTTGATTGGAATCTTGTGTTACATCCCAATCAGGGATCAGAAATGTATTTCATTATTATTTGAATCAGCGCTATACATTTTCAGCTTCTTCTTACAGATCAATACTCTACTAGGCTGCATATCATGAACGGATCAAGACATTTTATTGCTGCAAAGCGTTGCAGAATAGATCAGGAGGCACAAAAACATTTGACAAAAACAAAAACAACTTTACATTTGTAAAGTTACCGAGATATTCACAGATTTGGATTTCTGGGCTCAATAACTCTTAACGTTTAAAAATTACAATAATTTTCTATTGATTTATCTTAAACAACAACCTAGAGAAAAATATTTCTTATTTTTATTTTTCATAAAAATGTAACAGAAAGGCAGAAGTTTGACGGCTGCCAGGGGACTGTCTATAAAGTGCAAACTGCTGGAAAAAGTGTTAAAAAATCCTTATGAAAAATAGTTGTACAAATGGTTGAATCAATAAAAGGTATTCATGAATTTATATCAATACTACAAGAACGATTTGGAAAAAAAAGCCTTTTTTTTGTACACATTTTTAATATATAATATTATTAATAACATTCAAAAATTCTGAAGATACTAAAGCTACAGTCATCAAACTCAATGACATAATTATCACCTATTTTACTAGTTGAATGTTGCATTATATTTACCAGATTGTTCATTGTATTTCACAAAAGTGCTTTTCTTTAACAGTAAATGATAAAATACTATGGAAAAAGTTAAGATTGTGGATCTTTTTAATTTTGTTTACTATCTTTAAGTGTTACAAAAGTATCAGTTTAGGACTCTGTAAACAGATATTCAAAATCAAATGACTTGGAATTGGATCAGGGCCAGAAATCAAATCAAATGAAACTTTATTTGTACACCACGTTTCCTACTAATGTGATTTAAAGTCATTTATATAAAAACGTTTTCCAATTTTAAAAACTACAGCTACACAAAAGACCATTTTACATTATATGCATATATATATATATGTCATTATATACACGTTATTGGTGTGACAATTAATCAATGAATCAATTTCTACGTCTATGATCAATCAGATCGATCAGTCTTAGGGTAAATCAAAATCAAATCGACCCATACAATTAAAAATGGTTTCAAGATTAAATAAATCAATAATATATAGGAAAATACAATTTGTACTGAGATATGGTAGGTTTATTTTACTATAACATAAATCAAGTGTCATCACAGTCGACAACATACATGTGATACAGCAAAAAAAAAAAATAGATCAACTACCACTTTAAATTTTACAAAGACGTAACCATAGAGTGTGGTAGAATGTTCAAATAATTTGTCATATGTTGATGAGGAAAAACAATAGTGGGTTGAACATTATGAAACTAAAATGTGAATGAATTTGTCATCAATTCTTGTTTTCTTTTTTGTACACATTTAATTTACACTTGAATATCATGCAAGAAATACAAGGAATCTGTAAAACTTCACCTGCACTGTTCAGTACCAGGTATTTATATCTGAGTCACACTGATTGAATTTTTGGCTAAAGATGTCCTATATCAAATTTAGATCAGTGAATCGGATCATTTAAAATGAACAGACATCGAAAGTGTATTGAATCGACCATTCTGACTCAATTAAAGAAATCTGGGTTCGTACTGAAGTGGGGAAGTGACAAAAACCTGATGGGGACGTCATAATTCCCTACCTAAAATTTATATATATCGGAGCAAGTGTGGCTATTTCGACAAATAAAATGACTGAGTAATAGCTGTTTATTTTTCTATAGAAGTCTATGAGATTTTAGCCTCTTGAGCCAGTGGGTACTTCCTGTATGGAGTGGCAGTATTATCAATGATTTTACTTTTATCTGCTCAAGTGTTTTTATAAAGATGTCAGAACATGTGAAGTTTGCTAAAGATGTAACATGAGGAGTTATAGCTCATTTAAATCCATTATTATAGTTTTCCAACGCACTTTACCCACCACAGAAAAGCTTCTTTACTAATAGACAAAAATGGTTTGTTAAAAAAAAAAAAAAACATTGAAGACCTATAAAGCATCATTTGCTTAAATCGTAATAAATGCACTTAAGCCTTAGGGGTTTTATGTAAAAGCGCCGCAGTGAGGTGATTGCAGCGTCTTCTGATGTGACGTTTGATCATAGGAGGACGGAGGGAGAAGGTAGTTGAGAATCTGATAGAGTCGGCAGAGAGAACAAAAGGGCCCTTTGTCTGTTTAGCTCATTTGCATACATTATACTTTCCAGCGCTGTGCTTCGTTAGACACTTTCTGCTTTATGATTCTGCTCAACACGCCGGCGCACATATCTGATTTTCCTGCTCCACCGTTCAAAAGTATTTCACCAGCCTCTCATAAAAACATTAAAAACATCCAAATTTAGTGCCCTTCTCCGCTGAAAAGTTTATGTAATGTTCTTCTTCTTGGGTGAAACAAAATTTGATCTCCCACTTGAGTGTAGGAGTCATTAAAACAACCTTTTGAGAAATAAATAGCTTATCTCGTTGCGATCTTACTCCCACAAATATATCAAAACATGAAAAATGGCGGATTTTTCTGATGCGGAGTCGGCGGACGACAGCCTGAGAACGAGAGCGCTCTATCAGTGTGTTGTCTGCTCCACTGTGGGAACAAATTTGAGTCATTTCCACCTGCTGGCAAATGTTACATTAAATATGATTCATAGCCCGAGGGTTGGAGTGAATCCTGCTCTTGATTATGTTTCTCACGAGGTGATGTTTGCCTTTCCTCGGCTGCCGCTTTCACAATAGTTCAGAGAGACGTGAGCGCCGTGTGCAGATCTCTAACGTTTCGCCAGAGCGCCTTCATTAACGGCAGGTGAGTGTTTCAACACGCTGAAGGGATGAGGGCAATAATGGTGAGAGGCGTGCGCTGGTGGCCTTTCCTGATCCTTGACTCACATTTTAGGGTAAACTGCTATTATCTGAGGCGTAAAAAAGGAACAATTTCCTTTAAAACAGAAAAGAAAAATAAACAAGTTTATCTAAATCAATGTCAATGAAGGTGGAAAGAGACAACAATATAAATCCCTGTTAAAGTCCCACTCTGATCCTGTTTTGATCTATTTATAATTCATTATAATTAAGATGTCTCTTGCCAAAATAAAAATAATCTGTCATTTTCCAGGGCATACTTTCTGCAGAGCAACCACACCCTCCTTCCCGTCACCCGTATCTGAGAGCTCTCTGTTTATACTCACTCCTGCTTCCTTACAGCCCCTCAACAACCTCAATGTAGAATTTAAAAAAAAAAGGCGAGCAATATTGGAGCTATCCAGCTGTACAGTTTTTTTTTTTTCAGCAGTCTCTTAAATGGGATTGGTTTTATTTTTAAAAAAGTGACTACACTTGCAAGAACGCAGATTTCCAAGTTAAAAATATTTGAGTCATTAAATATGCAAAATATTGTGTTTTTTTTTTTAAACAAGAAATTGTATATTTTATGAAATTATAAGCATGTTTTGAACTTTTTTTTTTTTTTAACCTCACAATTTACTAAAGTACACAGCCGGCCGTTCATTTCTTGATTATTAATAACCAACTTCTATTACCTACAAACATCATTTTGCATTTTTAGACTCAAACACAACAGTGTAAGCAGTTGCTAAAAATTTAATCATTTTATAGTTATTGTGGTATAAAAAAATTTTGGCTACTTTGGCTTCTGGTAAAGTTTTTTGCCGCTTTAAAACAATAGTCAATTAGCTAGTATTACTAGAAAGAGAACAATACTAGCCATTTAATGTTATGTAACTTACTTAATAGAGAAAAACTTACATTTTCACTAGTTCCTTCAAGACCCACTCAAATGAAAATTGTTTTTTTAGCCTGTTCTTGTATCATTTTCTTCACAAAGGAGGACATATAGAAAATAATTTAAGATTAAAACTGTTTCTTAGTATTTCTTTATTCAAACTGAGATGGATCAGGAGCACATAAAAACCCGGGGTTTGAAAAAGCACAGGTTTGTGCTGGGCGGGGTCAAAGTCTCCCTTCCCTACTCCACGTCCAAATACCCACTTGCAACAAATAGATCCATTAATGTCTTCATTTCCTTGAATGGCTGGATAGCTCCAAAATTTCTTGCTATACGCTAATGTTTGCTAGGGCTTGTGAGATGCTATAAGCTAGCAAGCGAGTGTAAACACAGGAATGCTGGGAAATTAGTGCAGCTAACTTAGTCCTCAAGAGGTAAATTTCTAATTAGCTCCTGCAGCTCAGGAGAAATTATGTCTTAAAAACAACACAGGCTTTTGGCTTTTGGATAAAAGCTACATAATCATAAATAAAAGACTTCTGGGAACACTTTTACAATAGAAAAAAATATATAGTTGGAGTGGGACTTAAAAGACCCACTGTGATCACCTATTTTCAAAGCGTTTCCAGTGATCTTTTAACTATGATTATGCCGTTTTTAGCCAATATATGTTATATTAAAGACTAAATATTTTCCTGCTCCTGATTCATTGCGATTTTAAGAAAGAAATACTCAGAAAGGGAATGTTAAGCTTTGTTTTCTATATATTTTTCTTCCATAATCAGAATAATGGCAACTCAATTTTTATCTGATGGGACTTTAAAAGTCACAATAAAAGGCAACAGAAAACAGCCTAAAAATCCGACCACCTTTGAAGCTCCAAACAGAAACTATCCGAAGGGCAAAAGCTGCCGTGATTGGCCGCTGCAAGCCGAGGGAGCAGAGGATTGCAGAGACTGTAAATGCACAGCAACGGCGTCTGCTGCGCTCTCTGAGGTCTGCGCCGTCAGGCATCACTGGACATCTGCAGATTTCCCGCATGCAGACGTAAACAGGCCCTCCAGTGTGTGAAACTCCTCGGCTTCTTTTTGGACTCCTTTCTCATGGTTCAAGGCACCGTCTGTGCAAAACGCATCATGAATAATGGAAGGACGCCGCGCATGTCGCAGAAAAGCCGCCGTGACTCTGGGTCACCCCCCGTCACTGTTTTAAAAAACCCTCGAAGAGGATTTCAGCATAAAATATTTGGAAGTTCATCTTTAGGCAGTCAAGGTTTGCCTTTAGTTGGAATAAAAAGACGTCTTTTTATGTGATTTTTTAGAGATGGAGCTTCTTCAGCTCAGTTCTCAGAGGCGGTGGCCTCCTCTCTGGCCTGAAATCCTCATGACTGATCTCCCAGTGATCTGAAAATAGATTTTTTGATTAACATTTAATGAGCTCAGAAGCTCTGAACTGCTTTGAAAGTGACTCCTACTTCATGAGAGGCCTTAAACACACTGTATACCTATTATTGACAGTGCCAAGAAAAAAAAAAAAACTACTACTTTTACATTCTTTTAACCTTTTTTAATACATAAGTCACAGAGTTTTCCCTAAAAGGGGGTGCAGATTCCCTTTCATGTTAATTGTAGGACTCCCCCTTGATGGCAGCAGTGAGGAACCTGCCCTTGACCGTGTCAGGAGAGGCTGTTTGTGCGCAGGCTGGCTGCTTGTGTGTCAAGCGGTGATGCTGAGCTCTGTGGATTGGGCTGCGGGTGAGCTCGCTGTACCATCTGTCCATCCACAAAACCAGTGCGGAGCCCAAACTGCTGGTAAAAAGGTTAGAAAGTGTGTTTTCAGGTCCTAAGGAATGTAGCTTAGCAAGAGACTGAGCTCACAAGCCTTTAATCTTTTCACCAGAGCCCTAAAACATGTTGCAATCTCCTCCGGAGAGCGCCGGTGACCTCCCTCTCTGCATCTGACATAGAAAAAGAAAACCTAAAATAAAAGGAATAAATACAACTATTGTGTTCCCAGGGAGACATAATATTTATGCGGTTTTGCAGGTTGCACACTCTTGCAGGAGGGACTAAAGAAACAAGAGCCGGCGAACCGATGGCAGTGATCAGCTTTCATACAAAATTCATCTGCTTGGAAGGAGCGCGGCTGAATTATGGAATTTGCGTTCTCCGCCTCATGCTGGAAGTCGTGATTCAGAAGCCAAATAACATCCAGGATGATTAGAATTTTCTGAATTATTTAAAAGAGCGACGTCTGAGATTCAGCAAGTACATTAAAGGCAATTTATAGAGAAATCAGGTCAAGAATGAGAGGATATCCAATAATAAGGATCTGTTTCTTATCAGTACAGTAGAAGTGTTCCTGGTTGACAGCTATTAGATGATGCAACCAGGAGTGAGCACTAATGGTGACTCAAAACCAAAGGATAAGGTTTGAATCTATGAGAAAATGGGTAGGGCTCTCGTGGGGACGCGTAACCACGAGGCTGCACGGCGTGCCGAGCGCGTCACGCCTCTGGAAAAAGGCTTGCTGTGTGTCAGGACGAAGCAGCACACTGCAGAGGTGGGCTACTTTTGGCTCATCAGCACTTTGCATCCCCACACTTCCTGACACAGTTGTATTAGATTGAGGCGGTCCTCCAGAGAGCGGGCAGGAGAGGAGGATGAACTGCCGCAGCAGTGCAAAAAAAAAAAAAAAAAGGAGGAGGAGGAAGGCAGCTTTGTGGCAGCCTTTGGGAAATTGGAGGAGATAATAAGAGCTCCTTTGAAGAGAAATCATCCATTATGTTTACTTTTTTTTATCAGCTGCTGCAGCTCTGATCCAACATTTCATGGAGAAACTTTTAATAAAAGACAGCTTGCACGATAATTAAAAAAGCCTGATTTTTGCTGGACATTTCATGGTGTGAGCCAGCAGATCTGAAGGCCTCGAAGCATCCGATCTCCACAGTTAAGGTGAAGGTCTTCACCAAACGTTCCCTTTTCTGAACTCTCCAGAAAACTGTTCGATTGCAGCGACGAAAGTCAAAGAAGGATGACTCCGTTGAGGCACGAGGGCAAGCACCAGCAAGACCACGCCGCTGCACACGTACCACAGGTCAGCAACATCGCAGCGACAAGCTGTCACATCACATCACCCGTTGCCATGTGGCGCACCGAGCTCCTGACACCGCTGTCACCTCTCATCTGCATGTCACCCTCGACCACAAAGACATCCACCGAGGAGCACCGAGGGCTCCTCGGACAAGCAGGAGAAACGTCGCAGTTTATGAAAATACAGAAGCAATACTTAGTGCTTCTGAAAAGAAGAAAATGACCCTTTTGGGGGTTTTTTTTGTTTGTTTCTGTCAAATTGATTCTCTTTTTGAGAAACACGCATCTTAAAGATTGTTTTTAAATAAAAATACAAGTAAAGGTTTAGTTTTTGCTTAAAGGGATAACACAAACTTCCATTAAAAAAAAACAGTAACAGTACTATGATAAAAAAAAAATAGAACCTTAAAATTAAACTCAGAACAACCAAATCGGAACAGAAAAAAAGTAAAATAAACTAAAGAAGAACTCAAAGTATAAATAAACAGAGAAACAACAGCAGGAATGAAAAAAAACAACCTAAACCACCTGATTGTGTATGGTTAGAGGAAGTGTCAGGAAAAGCAGCAGGTGCTGCCTTCATGTGAAGACAGAAAGCAGATGAAGGCAGAGCAGCAGGTCACAAACCGAAGGGATCATGAAAACTAACGGGGATGTCAGCATAAAAGCATACAAACAAAATAAAAAGAGCAAAATAACAAAAAACTTCAGAGGAAAATGTTAAAATCAACATAAAGCTAAAAAATCTACAAAGGAGTATTAGTGCCACCATAAAAGAAAAATAAAGAAATATGTGATTAAAAAAAAGTCATCAAATTATGAGAAAGAGGTCAAAGAAGTCAACATTTCTTGTGAATAAAGTCATAATCATGAGAAAAAATGTTGTCAAATGATGAGAAATAAGTTGCAAAACTATTTAAAGAAAAGCTTAAAATTTTACATAAGTTAAGTTATTTAATAAAGAGAAAAAAGTCCTACGAATGTCATAAAATAAGATAGAAGTCAAAATGTTCAGTGAATTAGTTCATAATTTAATTAATTATGAGAACTAGGTTGTAAAATTCTAAAAAAAATAAATAAATTTTATATGTCATAAAATTCTAAGAAAAAATTTGTTTTAACATAAGAAAGAAGTCAGAATTTAATCTGAATAAAGTCATAATAATGTAAGAAAAATTTAGTCACAGAAAGATAATTATAAGACTATAAAAAAGAACAAAACAGTTTACATGAATAAAGTAAAATTATTAAAAGCAAAAAGTTGTATTTTTTTTAAAAGCCAACCTTTTACAAGAATAAATTCATAAAATTTTGAGGGAAAAAAATCATAAAATTATGAGAAAGAAGTCAACATTTTATATGAATATGGTCAAAAAATTGTGATAAAAATGAAAAAGATGTTAACATTTTACAAGAACAAAGTCGTAATGTTATTTTTTTTAAAAAGTTGTTAAATCATAAGAAAAATAAATTTAAAAAAAGGGAAACATCAAAATTTACCTAGATTAAAATTAAAATGTATTACTGACAACCCAAACAAAATACAATTTGTAGAGTATTATTTTATTCTTTTTAAATAAAGATGCAACCAAAAAAGTTGTACATTTAATATTTTTGAGCTGGGTTGTGTCCGTCCCATTTCTATGATTTGTCTTCAACATACATGAGAATCAGCTCATATTTGACTTTCCTTATTGTAACATTTTAAAAGCTAAATGTAAAGTTTTTTTTTTCTTTGAAAAATCCAATTATTTAAATAATACATTAAAATTTTTATTTTCTTAAAATTTTACGTTTTTCATCATAATGTTATGACTGTTTTCATATATGTGTTTATTTTTTTGATGGTGAATCTATTACTCAGTTGTTTAAATCACTAATTATGATCCTATGTCTTCTTTTTTTCATCTTTATCTTTTATGAAAACATTTCTAAAACTAAATTCAAATGTATCTTAAGGTTTTATGATACAAATAATAACAATAAAACCTCATAAACCTTAAAACTTCTTTTGGTCAAGTTCCTTTTTTTCTTGTTACACTTCCTTAAAAAGTTTAAACTGAAATGCAAACCTAATTTATTCTTTGAAGGACCATTTTAGGGTTTTACCCATTGACTGTATATAAGAACTGGACTGCGTGACCCCATCCCCTCAAAAAATTAGGGAGAGTGGTTGCCATAGCAATGTTGGCCCAGACTGATGATGTCTGGCTCCAACATGGCGGCATCCATATCTCCAAAAAATGGCAACTGAATTGACTTTATTTTGTTGGACTCAGAAGTAAAACATTTTCAGTGGGTGACGCCGCACTCACTAGATCCTGTCCTCAAATACAGTCAATGGTTTAACCAGCAACACCCCAGCTTTTATGAGAGCTAAAGATTTTAAAAAAATCCTATTTTATCTTACAATTTAATTTTAATCAGCTCCTAAAGAAAATTCTTAATTTTAAAAGACATTTAATGAAAGTTTTTATACCAAGGGAAAGGCAGAATAACCAGGCCATACAACCGATTTAAAAGTTATTATAAAATTAATCAAAAGTTCATATTTTTAAAGTTTTAAAGTTGACTAATAATCAATTTCATAGTTCTTTTTACAACCAACTTTAAATTAAATTGTATCTACTGGTGCCTTCCGGTGGATGAGGCGAATCATTTGCTTGTAAATAGTCAACAAGTTAAAGACAAAAGGTTATTTTTACTTGGAAATCACTGCTACAAATGAATGCAAAACAGCTGGAGATGATAAAAAATATAACTATACCTCCATAATTTAACCTTTTTCTGTAAATCAAGTGTTTTTCTGGACTCTTCTAAAGCTCCCCTGGAGTGTTTGTACCCTTAAAAGGCCATTACCATATATCCACGAGCACCTTTTCCCAGCAACTGTCAAACACAAGGCCTGCCTCCGGTCATGCCACAGGAAAAGGCACATGAGCGGGGAACAAGCTCCCTTCCTGTTTTCAAAGACGATTCCTATGGCATGCAGAACTGCTTCCTGCTCACCAGGCTCAATTTACCATCTCAAACATCTGGCCGCTCTTCAGCATGCAGCTGCCGTACGACTGCGGCCAACAGTACCACTGCCGAGCTGAGTAAGACCCTCCTGAGCCGTTCCAGTCATTGCTGTGGCCACAACAAAGAAAAACCGTCCACATACATTCACTATCTACTTAGAAAGGCCGGCTGAAAGTCTGCATTCTTAAAGTTCTAGCTTAAGTTTGGATGGGATAATCTCTTCCACCTCTTGGGTTTTATCTTTTTATACGCCATTGCTCAACTATTTAGATTCTAAATTCCTTGAAGCTTCATTTGAAGTGCAGCGACTGTAGTTCCCAAACAGGAAACGCTGTTTGTCAATATCTGATGTGGTTACAGCAAAGTGCTCCTCAACGGCTTTGCTGTGGCAGTTTCCTCCTGAAACGAGGATCCATTTTATATCCCCATGGGAAAGCCGAGCTGAGTGGTTAACGCCGTGCTAATGGTGCTTCACTCAGCCAGGTCTTGATAAGCTCCGTGCTTTCAGAGGAGGGAAAAAAAAAACACACACACATTGGGTGTTTTAAACCACCTCCTCGCTGGAGAAAGCTTTAAAATTTCACTAGTTGAAAAGAGGAAGCTGGTGGAGGTTTTGCCTTCACTTAGATTACATGAATTCGGACGGGGCGAGGAGTCCGATCAATTTGTGCTCGTGCTCTGAAGTGATCCTTCCTCTGGTTTAGTTTAAAAAAAGAAAAGACGGCAGCTGAGAAGAAGAAGGAAAAAAAAATAAAAAAAACGAGTGGGAAGCTTTGTTTGACTCCCACTCTTATCGGCCCTGACATTCCAAATAAGGTCTGCGCAGGCAAACGGACACACAAAGAACGGCGAGGATCACTGACTCCAGCCCAGAACAAACTCTGTACGAGTGGCTGGGGTGGTAGTGGGGGGTATTGGGGGCTCGTCATGTAGAAAATTTGTAACATCTATATATAAATTCATGACAAAATCAAGATTTCCCACAAACACTAAGAGTTTGATTTTATTCTCTTTCCGGTCATAGAAAAAGACAAGTAGAAGTGAATGTTTGAACACTAAATGTCCAGTTACTTTTTATTCTTTTTTAGGTTAATTTAATATATATTATAAGTCTATTTATTTAATTTGTTTGCTTTAATCAACTGTGTGTTTTATCTGATGGGTATATATGAAGCAATCTATTTCTCTCGATCAAAAAAATATTCATCCATCCATCTCTCTTCCCATTCAAACATCACTTTCACTCTCGATCTCTCCATCCGTCTGTCCGTCCTTCCATCCATCCATCCATCAAAATCTGGTTTCATAAATTCCAGTCAATGCTAAAACTAAAACCAAATTTTAACAAATTTCTTGATTCTTTGTAGACACTAAAGTTATATGACAGAAGTAAAAAAATAAATCTACCAGAATTTAATTTGTTTGAAAATAAAAGTTTGTTGCACTTCACCAAGTCACCATTAGGAGTTTACTTTTTTTTATATTTCGATGTATTTAAAAAAAATATATAAGTCTAACAATTTCCATCGTGCAACCTGTCAAAGTTCATCAGCTTCTAATGGGAAGGCTTTTGGACAGACAGGATAGCAATGATTGCAAAAATGATTATAAAAATCACATTTCACCAAGGGTGCCATGCAGGCCAGGGCTGGGCCTGCCTCCATCATCCGAAAAATGCCATAAGAACATGTTAAAAACCCAATTTTCATACTTTATATATAAAATATACACAGATTTACGTACATTTATAGGTGTTTTTAACCAATAATCTGCTCCAACATTCACAGTCGCCTTTTAGCCCTCAGGACAAAATCAGTTAAATTGAGCTACAAAAACCATGTTTCCCTATTCCGTTTAATAACCTGGAATCATGTATTAATAATAGACTTTATTTGTGCTTTAGACACATTTTTGGAACATCTTCAGTTCAGCTTAATGGAGAATTTTGCATACTAGATGTTGTTCCAGTTTTTTTTTTTCAAAAAATTGACTGCTTGCCTAATTTTCCTTTCCCACAAAGTCACACACTAAAGGAAGTCTGGAATGGTGACTATCCATGTGGCAGGAAGAGTTCAAGGTTGCAGTAAAGCCTTCCAAATATCAGAGCAAGTTTCTGCATGCACGCCGCTTTTGTGTGCGCGTATCTTTCGGGCCTTGTAAAACAATGCTGTAAGTCTTTTCACATGTTGTAGCTGGTGAAAGAGAAAGATAGGCGGTGTGCTCTCAGGTAATTTGTTGGAGTGGAAAAACACGACTTTCCCATGATGTGATCAGACGTTCACGCGTAGTTAACGCTGCATTGCAGCTGTGGGGATTTCAGGCTGATAAAGCAGATTTATGTTCAAGTTTCATGCTATTCCAAAACATTTTGAAAGGTTTCTATTTAGTGTAGCATGTTTTAAAATAGCAGTTATGCTTTTGGGGGGGAGGTATACTGGAAGGCTGAGATTCATTTGAATCACCCCTCCCCCAACAGGGAGTATTTCACTGGGCTGAAGCAGCTGTTAAACTATGAACATTAGTACGACTTTAAAATGTTTGAGGTCATTGGCAGGATCTCCTATCAAATCAGATTCCATGAAAAGTAAAAGAAATGTGAAAAACCCGATACAAAACAGTAGAAAACTAAAGAAAAACACAAATATTGTGTTTTTATGCAGATGACACCTACAATTTTCTGATAAACTTCTAAAAGTTTGTACAGCCACACAACACAGATTCAATTGACTTTCTGAATACATTTTTATCTTTTTTCACCTTTTAATATGATTAACTAATTTGACTTTATTAAACCCACAGTGAGAAACAATTATTACAGCAACAATAATTATAGCACAGAATCCAAAATCTTTTTTGTTTACATCTTTTCTAATGTCAGATTGTTGCAGCTTTGATACAAAATCTAAAATCATTTTATTGTATAGCTGTTGCAAAATTTTGGGAAAAAAAAAAAAACTTTTCGTTTAAAATGACTTGGTAACATTTATAAGGTTCCTTAACAAGTTTTATTAACACATTGACAAACATGATTAATGTGTTATAAGGTGTTAGTAATAAATTTATTAGCATAATTAGCCAAATAGGGTTTATTAAAATAGTTAGTAAGAAATAATAGCATCTACAGTGACTATTGTGTCCAAAGGCCATATTAATAAACTGCTCACAAGCTTAACAAATATATTAACTAACTTTGTCAATATTATATTGCGTGCACCTCATATAAAGTGTTACCAATGACTTAAATCAAAAATAAAAGTCACATTAAAGTATTAGAGTGAAGCCAATAATTTTTAATGCACAAACATCTGAGTGTTGCTGATAGCTGGTTAATGAATCCAAGTTAATAAATCAATGGTCTAATGTCATTGCTTTGTTTTTAAAATGATTGTGTCAAACAAAAATTCTGAACTAATGTGTGGTTTTCTTTGGTCTTGTAAACTTTTTTAAACATATTCTTTTTTGACAATAGTAGCTTTTCCATTCATTCACAGAAAAACAATTGTATGTATATTTGTATTTTTATGAGGGAAAGCAAACGTATAAAGTAAAAGCATAAAATATGGAATTTCAGAAAGTAGTTATCCTATCAGCCAATATTATTTGAAAATTTTTGAGAATCAATATACGTTTAAGTCAGATAAAATTGAATGTAATGGCGGGCCCAGTTCAAATTCTTCCCTTCTCCCTTTCCCTTCTCCTATCCCTCCATTTGAAGGAGCTTTTTTAGAGCAAGTGTGTCCGTAATTCTTATTTTTTAAATCCGACCCTTCAAGTAGAGGGATTCAAAGTCCTCCTTTGTAAACCACATCGCGCTTAGAAGGGTTTTTCTTCCTGTAGGTATACTCTGAAGCACAGAACTTTACATTTAAATCTAATTAATGACTTTTTGCTGTAGCATGACCTTTTACAAGTTATAAAACTGCTGTTATGTATATTTGAGCGCCGAAAACTCTTTGCTAATGTTAGTGGACTGGAAATTATTGGTGACATCATCAAATGAAGGTGATGTCAGATTTATGAGAAAATATTTTTTCATACCTCTCAATTTGGATGGTTAAGTGAAGGGGAAGGGAAGAATTCAGATTGGGCCTAAATGTGAAGTTATGTTTACAAATTTAAAAGTTGCACCCACATGAGCAGATAGACAACATTCTTCCTCACGAGCTTCCAAACAAAATATCTATGCTGATGACTTACTGTTATTTGAGATATTTGTCTAATATTTGATGCAAAAATTCATTAAACTTGTGGGAGTAGAAACTTTTTGCCTTTTTTTTAACTACACTTTTTGCATTTTTATCAGCGTTTCATCACTTTAATCAAGTTTTATTGCTTATAACAGTAGTTAATTGCCACCATGGAGAACTGGTTAATATTGAGGAATGATTTGGTGGTGGATGGTCTGCCTGAGAACAGGAGATCGTGGTTTTAAAATCCAAAGTCAAGTCATATTAAAACTCTTAAAAATGGGACCTGATGCTACCCTGTTGATAAAATCTGGATTTGTGGCTTAAAAGCATCAAAATGGTTCTCAAGCAGGTCTGAACTGCAAATCTCCACCCCCTCAGGGGTAGGGTCAAAAGTGAAGAACAAACTTTGCACTCTGTGAACCACAGACATTTATACGCTGGAGAGGAAAATCTGTGCCGTCACACATTGGACCCTGTACGGTCTGGCCTTGAACATGGTCCGAGAGTTAAACATCATTCTAAAATAAAAGAGTAAAGTTTAAAGCTCTGTTGGTTCAACACATTGGTCCATCCATAAACAAACAAACAAAAAAAAAAAACAACTAAACTGTGCACAAATATGAGCTCCAATAATCATGTGCATAATTTATTTTGGGTGAAAAATCAAACGTTTTAACATAAAATTTAATATAAGTTAATAAATTGCTGTTTTCTGTAGTCTAGTGGTCATTGAAGGAACTGCAAAATTGTGCACTTCCTGGTTTACATCACATTCAGGAATCCAAGGAGGAGGCTTGGTGTGACACCAGAATGGGGAGAGGGAAATCTAGATAATCTTGGGAAAAAAAAAAAAAAAAAAGGCATTAAATTTAAATCTAACTTATATTTTTTGAAGTGTGTGAAATAAAACCCAAAATGCATCTCTGCGTATGGCATATCTGTTTTAAGGCCAAAGCAGAGCAAATACTTGAATGATTTATTTTAAGATTTTAGATGAAAGCAAAAATAGTAAATCATGGTGATATTGTTGTGTAAACAAACAGGAATGTTAACCCTGAATGAAAAATATTGGGGTCAGAGAAAAGGAGGTCATGCTCCCACAGCATTTTATACGACGAGCTGATGATACAACTGTTGTGAGAGGCCTATTTATGAGGGGGTGTTAAACAGAAATGTCTTTATTACAAACATTTACAGAACACAAAAATAATCTGTAACTGTTTGTTTTTAAAGTAAATCCTCCTTCCAGGAACCACATTTGAAAAGAACAGAAAGAATAATAATAATAATAAAAGGCTTTAGGACTTCTTTTTTGACTGTACACAGTCTGTAAAACTAAAGCGCAGGGGAACAATGAAAATGTGATGAAATCCTTGATGTCACACGAGCTTTTATGCGGCAGTCGCATCAAATGACACCTCGTAAGGTCAAGGCTGCACACATGAAGTGAGCGTTTCCATCACAGGATATAATATTTGGTCTGGGTGGGGGAGATTATCCTGCTTACGTGTGTGGATTTCACAGCTCAATTGGCAAAGCCCGGTCTTTAGTGACAAGACAGCTGTTTTCCCCCCCTGGCTTTGACTACTTCAGGCTAAACATATGAGCTCGGTGATCCAAACTCCCACAATGCAGCACAATAATAGGCAGAATTTCCTTTTAGAAATAGAATTTGTTTAATTAAAGCATCAAAACGCAAAGTTGTCCTGCTCTTACGTAGACTAATAGCTAGCGATATGAGAAAAACTCACAAACTGAGAAAATTCTGATCAAAATTGCAATGAGAAGTAGCAGAACAAAAAAACACAAATACATTATTTCCATTTAACTGCAAAAGTTTTATTTAAATAAAACTATTTTTTATGCTTTTTAGGGCGCACCTTTTTATAAAGCAATGAACTGTCTAACTTATACCTCATTTATAAGGCACACCAAACTATAGGGTCAGACAAGTCAGTGTAAGTCTGTCAGTCAAACTATTGCCTGAATTCACATTAGCTCTAGAACTTATTTTTTCTGTGTGTTAATCACTTTTAAAGCATAAGAAAATTTTAAATACCTGTAACATGTAATAACATGTTTCAAATAACACATTCCTAAATTCAATAGATACATTATTATGAAAAATTTTATTATGGAAAAAGCATTTATGCAGCAAGTCAAAGTGTTTAACTGATGTCAAGCACTTGAAGCTGTCATCCTTTAATTGAAGATCTCCAGATTTTAACCATAAAGATAATAGTTCTGTATCCGGAAACATTGTTTAGAAAAATTAGGTTTATGCTATAAAAGCAGAAGTCTTCATTCTGAATCTCACCAGACTAGTATGAGCTACAACATCCATTACAATAACATGTATTGTGGAACGCAACATTTTCACATAACCAACTACAAAGTGACCCAAAACCATAATAAGCCAAACCATAAAAATGAGAAAACTGATGTTTAGGGACAAACACACCAATTCACAGGTACAATATAGACAAAAAGCTACTGTAAACCCCCCTAAAACAATCCAGGGGAAACAAAACTTTAACAAGAATGACAAACTAAAACCAAGCAAGGAGTGAAAAAAAAAAAAATATAGAAACTCTAGTTTCCCAATCAGCAAACAGGTTCTAGCAGCTTAAATATGCTTTAGACAGTCGATTTAGACAGTTTCTATTTCAGCTCTGGCTTCTTGGAGATATAAGATTTTCTGTCTTCGTAACAACAAAATAATTTAAAAGATGCAACAGAAAAGTTCTTGTCAAAGATGAAATCCTCTAAATCACATGTATCACAGTAAAGGCCCGGGGGCCAGATCTGGGCCACGTTAATTTTACCTGGCCCTCAAGATCAATTTATATTATTGTTATTAATGGCCCGATGTTATTTTGCACTTATATCTAACTTGTATAGCTTTAACAAAATATAGTTTGTTAAAGGAGAGCAAAATATTAAAATTTATTTTAGGCTTAAGTTGATTTATTCTGCATTTATATTATTCATAATTATGTTAAAAAAAAAAAAAGTAAAAAAAAATGTGTTTCAGTGTGTTCAATAAATGTTTATCCTGTTCAGCCCCCGACCTAGGGTATGTTTTGGATTGAGTTGTTCTGACAAATATTTTTTTGCAATAATTTTAGTTCAACAATTTTTATGTAATGAACCATAACAAATCTAGCAGTAAATGAAAAACTGTGATTTAGAGATCTACTCTTTGAGAGGACCTCATAACAGGCTTAGTGGTAATTATTTGACTAAAAAACTGCTATTATTCTGAAAATAACTTGACTTCCTGCAGCAAAATAAGCTGCCCAGTAGTAGAAGCTTCTGTTAATAGTTTTGAACATCAACGTGAAACAATTACCGCTCTCTGGAGGTAAACGCACAACCCGATGATTAGGCGAGAGCCAAGGAGGGCACACTTAGGAGAGACTAATTCATTTAGAGTTTGTTTATTTATCACAGCGGACCATGGCCTGTTTACAGCTGAACCACAGAACACCATGCTGCTAAAGATTGTGGCATGAAAAGCTTGGCTTTGTTGCCGGATGTGGGAAAAACATCCAATAGATTCTAAAAAAAGCACAGGAAGGAAACTGGGGGTGGGGTGGCAGTAAGTGAGGGGGGGGGGGGTGAAGGAAGAAAGGAATGTTCTCTTCACTCTCTCTTTCTTGTTATTGTGCAAACAGGCATAATAACCCTAAAGTCCTGCTGATAACTACAGAGACAAAAAGTTGTTTAGTAATCATTTGACACCTTATTTTACAGGATCAAATATTTATTTGTGGTATTTTATGCTTAAATTGCTCATAAAGTGTGCAGTGATTCTGTGAAAAACTGTTGCAAATGTTTAATGGAAGCATGTCAGCATACAGTATATTTGGAGGAGGAGACAAAACAGCCTAGTTTCTGAGTGGTACAGCACGGTTCGGTTCACCTTAGAATGGTCGAGGCAACTTAGAATGCTTGGACCATTACAGGGTGTAGATTGTTTGTGTAGCTTTGCGCCATAGTAGTGCGAATAGGGTGAAAGCTAAGCTAACAACAATGGAGGTCATTCATGAGCTCATTTTTTTCCCACTTGGCTTTTGGTACTTTGTATAGGAGATTAATGGCAGCAAAGAGGAATAAAGCTGCATTACTTGGACAGTCAGTGGGTTTCAACAGTGGTTCAGCCCTGACCGGTCCGTTCCATTTTTCTAATGACCTACAGTCAACAGGGCCTAAAATTGATATAATTCGGTCTGGTTTCATGGGTCAATTATTTCATGGAACGCTCAAAATTCCGTACTAGACTGTACCGAACAATATTGAACAATTTTGAGCCACATGCCAGCTCCAATGAGGAAAATAAAGATGTACTTGAATCTTGTCATCTAAAAAAAGTTGAAGTTCCACTATTGACACACACCTTAGTATGGGAAATCTGTTCTCTGCATTGCATCCATCCTCTGGGAGAGCCGTGAGCTACAGACAGAGCCGCACGGGAACCATTTGGTGGTTTAATCTTCAATCCAACCCCTTAATTCTGAGTGTCAAGCAGATTTTAGAGTCTGACCCAGCCTGGATTTGATCTTGTGACCTACCAGTCTCAGGGCAGACACTCTAGCACAAGGCCACTGAGCTGACTGTGTCTGGTCTGCAGGTGGATGCATCGGAATAGAGCGGAGCAGGGAGCATTTTAGCTTCACAACTACAAGCTTTTCAAATGGCATTGTTTCATCTGGTCCTGATGAAAGAAATACTTTGAAATGTAATTTTGAGCTAAATTTTATTTAAATAAAGTATGTCATCATCAGAAAAATGTCACAAGAACATGTAAAAAAAAAAAAAAAAATTAAACGGAGTGTGTCTTTAAATGATCAAATGTTTTACAATGCTAACTCAGACTAACTTTTATTTTTTTTGCAATCTTTTTAATAACATTTGTAATCAGTAACAGGTTGTACTCCAAATTTTAAACAATCGAAAGAGTCATTCTCATTTCCTTCTCTTATCATGCATAAATCTAGCCTTTTGGTATAACTAATAGTAATGTCTTTGGCATATTGGATATGTAGAAATTTATAGTAGATAAGAGAAATAGTTCAAATGGAATGACACATGCACAAAAATGGAAATGTGCCTACTGAAGCACAAATAAGGGTTATCTTATCCTAAGTCAAATTTGACATTTCCTATTTACTGTATAAGAGAACTGGAGTGAGTGAGTGTGATTTTACTCAGAAAATGATTTACTTCCAGTTTAAGTAAAATCAAGTACATCTTTTGCCAGACAAAATCAGGAAACAGTAATTGGTCTGAATCCGTTTGAGTCATTGTTTCTATGGCAATCACTCTTGCCAATCAGAAGTGAGCTCGTTGGAAGTCCCTGGAGAATCTGTCAAACGCTTTATAAGTTGGGGCCAGCAGACACCACATACTTTGTTATCGAGGCATCTGATTGGCCGGCTTGTAATTTCAATATCTGGTACTACAGAAAAAAATATAATGAAAACAAATTTGAATTTAGCAAGAACATATGTTAAAAAAGATACCAGAGCAAGAATGATAATCCTGACAAACATGATTGGCATCTCTAAGAGAGATTCCATCCATGACCTGATTTGACCTCTTTTTCAACTTTTTCCGTTTCTTTCATACGCTGAAGGTGATCCAGAGTAGAGATTTGTTCATGGTTTCACCTTCTACATACACCACATCTGTTTGTTTCCAGTTTAGATAGAGAAAGAGCATGCAACAAAACACAACTCAACAATATGACACCTGACACAACAAGGCATCAACACAAATATTCCAGCTGCCACTGCTCAGCTTTACTGAACAACTGAGGTAAGAATCGAGATCATCTATGCTACCCCTTTCAACCTGCATCACTGGTCTCAACAGACTGTAGACACATACTCGCTTATACAATTGAAGCACTAGAGTCTTTACTCTAATCCCCACCATGTTCATGCTCTCAGGTTTGTTCATTGATGTACAGCTTTGATTGATCCAGTATTTATTGTACCCTTGTGATACTTTTGTGAATAAGCTTTTCCAAATAGTAGTTAAAGACCTTTAGTACGTGTCTTCACTACAGGGAAAGGGAGAAGCCTAAATACATTCACCTAATACACTCTTGTTCACATACACACTGCACATGGAGGATGGTACCCATTGATTCTCAATCCCCTACACCTGAGGAGTCAAACTCCAGGTCTTGAGGACTGGCCTCCCACTGGCTTTCCATAAATTGTACCTTATCTGCTCCCAATGACCTTGACCAGGTGTGTTCAACCAATAAGCAGCTTCAATAGGAGGTTGGTTGTAAAAATGTTGGACACCGACCCTTCTGACACAACTACTATACACCTTCCTTTTTGGAGGGAGCCAGCAACTATTGCGAGGATGCTCGTTGTGTTCCGGATGTGTAGCCCTTTCTTCGAATGATAGAGGTCTAGTGGTTCCCTGGCTATGCCACAAACCAAGGAGGTCACAGGGATGTTTGTGTCCTCCTGGGTGTGCCCCTGGAGTTTCCTATGACTGTGCTGGGCCACAATCAATGTCAACTGTTGTCTTGGGCGCCTGGAAGCTGGTCACTCCTGGTTTGATATCTTGTCAGGAACCTCTGCTTCTCACAGACACTGTCCCCCCTGGTGCTAGTGGTTGTATGTGTGTTTTGGGGTGGGGGGGCTTGTTCTTGCCTTTGCCCGCCACTTGACTTCCCACTTGCCCAGCTGGTGCTCTACCTGAGGCACCATGTGGGCACCTTCAGGGTAGCCTTAGCCTGCATCTAAAGGCAATGGTGGGTGATCCTCCAGATTCTCAAGTGATGGGAAGGTTGGTTAGGTTTTCAGATGGGTCTGGCAAGGGATTCAGGGGGTTCGATAACTACCTGGGATTCATGTTTTCCTTCCCCACTCCTGCCAGGTTGTTTGGGGATAGATCCTCTACTTGTTCTGTGTGAGTAAGCTGGGGAGTTGAAGGCTGATAGTATTGCAACACTAAGTCGCTACACCTCAAATTTTTCCTTCTACATACACAAAGGTTCACATTTGTCCTGGTAAAGTTATCTGAGAGCTTAGTCATGTCTATTTTCTTTCATATAATTGAAATATTTAATTCTCCAAAGATTTTAGACTAGATTAAAATAGCTAAGAAGAATTTCATTGTCTGTGTCCTGTAAACAAACATGCATACTGTCCACACACAAACAAACATTTGTAGATATGAGGCTCTCTGCTTCTGCTTGCTCAGCTGGTGTTCACTCAAGGTACAAGAAAAATGAACAACTGGGTAATTTGCAATTTCTGAAATGTTAATTTAAAATAAAAAAGTTTAAGCCTTTATATAACATTGGATTTTGAGGGTTTTTTTTCAACAGAAAATACATTATTTCAGACCAAATCCACTTAGAAACCGATCCATTAAATTATTACAAAAGCTAATACATTAAAGTAAGCTTAGGTTAAAAAAAAAAAAAAAAAGGAGGCATTACGGTTTGATTCAGTCTCCCATCATGCATATGTGCAGAGCAGCAGGTGATATAGGAGATAAGAAATGTCCTTCTAGAAGGTGGAACAGACCAAAACCAGACTAAGAAAGAGTGGGAAAGATTTAGAGGAGACTAACAAGGACGAGACAGTTTAGAACCAAATGAAAACAGTTCAGTTCATGAACACAAAACTATAGCTGATTTAAGAAGGTACAAGCTGAGAGGTTTTATTTTTCTTATTCTCCTTTTGTAAATACTAATAAACAAAAGAAGGCTAAGTCGAGAACACAGAATTTTCAGTTCAAAGAGTGTTGTGAGTTCTGACAAATCAAAATGAGGAGTTGACAAGAAGAGACCACAAAAGAGAGAGCTAAACTAGGCAGAAGGAAAAGAATAACATGTTTTAAAAAATCCACAAACACGAGCTAACAGAACACAGAATATTTCAACAACATCTATATCACTTGAGGGGGTGAACGTATGACTATATGTTTAGTAAGTGTAAATGTAGTATTAAATAGGGCTGCACGGTTGCACACTAGTTCTCGCCTCATAGCAAGAAATCCCAAGTTCAAGTCCCAGCTGGGTCCTTTCTCTGTGGAGTATTGGCTTGTTCTCCTTGTGTGGGTTTTCTCTGGGCACTCCGGCTTACTCCCGCCTTACTCCTCCCAAAAACAGGCTTTATAGGTTAACTGATGACACCAAATCATCAATTAACCTACACACTCACACGTGCATGTGAGTGTGTGGCCATGCCACAAACTGCTGGCGACCTGTCCAGGGTGTACTCCACCTTCGCCCAACAGTTGCTGATCCCAAAAAGGATAGATAGATGGTCTGAAATGTGACAGCCAAGACTGTAGTAACAATCCAGCAAGTATTGCGAGTGGATGAATCTACGTCTTCAACGTCACAAGGCACCCAAATAGTCATGGCAGGGCATGGGGGACTGTCACAGGACCCCAAGTCACCAACCAAAAAGGATCAAGAATTGACTAACTACATCTGAAAGGAGATTTGGGTCCTACCCTATGGAAAAGAAATCTATAAATTTGTGATTAAAACATTTGCTGAATGCTATGCACCATCATACGACACAGTGGTGAGATATCACGCCTTAGAAACAAACCAATTGAAATCATCTTTTTCTCTCAGATTTTCCCTTCAAGGGTCACCACAGGGAATCAACTTCCTCCATCTAACTATCTTCTCCATTCTCTACTGTAACACCAGCAACCTTCATGTCTTCATTCACTGCATCCATAAACCTTCTCTTTGGTCTTTCTCTAGATCTCCTGCCTAGCTGCTCAAGGCTCAGTATGCTTCTACAAATATATTCACCGTCTTTTCCCCGGACATGTCTCTGAACCATCTCAGTCTAGCCTCTCTGAATTCATCTCCAAAAACCTCTAACATGTTTTTTTCTCTGATGTACGCATTCCAAACCAATAGAAGTCGATCAATACATGGATCCAAAAAAATGAACCGATTTGTTTGTATTCTCTTTAAGCTTGTATTTACCAGTGCTAGAATTAACATATCATTAGGAAAGGCAAGGCGAGTTTATTTGTATAGCACATTTCCTGTACAGAGACAATTCAAAGTGCTTTACATAAAACATTAAAAGAGATATAGTAAAGGTGTGATCATGAAAAAAATATTAAAAGTACAAAAAAAAAGAACAGAATTTAAAAACAAACATCTGTGGGTGTAAACTTTAGAAAACATACTCGTCAAATGCAGCTGAGAACAGGTTAGTGTCTTACACATTCCACGACTGTAATATTTCCCAGAGTTATGAGTTTAGCAAAGAACCAAGTACTGTCATGATGCAAATGCAGCTGAACTATGACTTAGACCCCAGAGCACAGTGGAGTGACAGAGAGAGGAAGGAGAAGAAGGGAGAACTTGTGCCTATTTTTCAAGGCTCTGCAGCTCCGGAGCCTGGGAACTTCGGCAGCTTTGGCCAGGCTCTGAGAAATACCCTGAGCTGTAATGTAAACAAGGCAGAACTCTGATCTAGCAGAGCCCCTACCCCCTCCCAGTTTAACCCAGTGTTGTGTGTTCGGAGTTCGCTGGTGACACCACAAGCCCACTTTCTCATTTCCTGAGGAGGATAATGACCCAAAGAAGAATAAACTCTCACTGAACAGTATTCTGTCCTTCTCCAAACTCCTTAACCAATGACTTTTCCAGGGTAATAGCTCGTATAGCAAACCCATAGACTCTTGGTCCTAAAGAACTGCAGTGAGGTGAATAGAGATACGGTGTTGACATAGTGACACAAATGGACATGCACACTAGCTCTGCAGTGGCAGCTGTGATAATCTGATCTGTCGACAACAACGGCTACAACGAGTCCAGGAAACTCTGACATATCAGGTGGCTGATCGTCAGATAAGTGTGAGAACAGTTCAAGATAAGTTCCTCTTCACTCAACCAGAACTCCAAACACAACAACTAAAAGGTTTATGAGTCAAATTGGTACGAAGAACAAACTGACGTTTTTTGTTCTCATTCCTTTGCAGTCAATCAAAAAAAGAAAAAAAAAAAGATTGGCTCTTTTTTTGAGTTTGTCCTTTCAGTCCACCTTCTGCACGTTGCTCCTGAACACCTGAATAGGCTTTTTCTCACAGGGCTCCGGTTTCACCACCGGGTAGCAAACACTTGTGGAAAGACACTCCAAGGTTTTCACCCCTCCTTCTCCAATCCCCATCTTCTTCCCTGCACACAGTCCTGCCCTTTATTCAATTAATTCAAGCTGGTAAAACTAGATAAACCCTTACAGAGCTCCTTCAGTGGAAAGAGACTGCTTCAGGCATAGGGAGATATCTGTACGAGGTCCCTCAAAAAATAGAAAAAAAAAACCAAACATGTCTTTTTCTGCCACGAGCTTCAAAGATGCATTGAAAAACCATGAAACATTGATTTCTTCTGTCAGGTAGATTCATTAGCATCAAAGGAGCAAAAATGCATTAGTCTTTCTGAAATTTCAGAGTTTTTTTTTTTTTTTTTGGGGGGGGGGGGGTCTATAATTCAAATTCAACATCAGTGTTTAAGTTTAACAAGGTGAAGTGCCATCCTACTTAAAGCATAATCAGAGAAAAAAAATGAAAGTCACTGGGACCCTGTTTCAAACCCCCCTTTGGGAATTTAATGAAACGTTTATTCATTCGTCAACAACTGTCTTCCCTAGTTATTAACTTAAAGTGTTACACATTTCTCAATAACATAAGCGACAAAGGAAATATCCCTAAATAAATTCTGTCATTGCAATTATGCTCCAACGAAAGGCAGTCAAGCATTTCAAAAAGCCTCTTTCCAATTGTTTTACTATGTTCTAAACTGCACTGTCTGTCGCTGAATCTTTTTAAATGAATAGTTTTATTATCCATCTGGGGTTTCCTTCACTCTAAAATGTCCTGAAAGTTATAGTCACATGCATTTTTAGGTTGTTTGGGCCTGTGAATGGTCGTAGGGAGGAGCGGTCATATCTCAAGGAGAGCACAGGTGTGTCTGACCCTTCGATTCTTGTTGAAAATGGAATACACAATTGTTGTGCATTTGGTAGTAGTATCGACAGGTATATGCAGGGCAAATGTAAGCTAAATGTAACTTTTGACGTACGAGTGACGCTGTTTTATGGTGTCCTTACATCATACTCTAGCTGTTAGTGAAGAATTAGTCAGAACTACCCTTACAGCTAAATAAATGGGCAGTCTGCAAGCCATCAATGGGCAAACCTGTACGAGGCGAACAAGGGGCAAGTATTCATGATGTGACCAGGACTTTCAGGCTCCTTACGCAGTTCAAAAATATTTTAAAAATAAGGAAAAATAGACATGCCTTTACCCTTGTGTGTTATACAAGTTTTCGCCACGACCGGCTGTTCACACTATGCTACTTTGTGAAGACCACCTTCGTGCTGCATACGGGTTTGCTCATTTTGAATCCCAAGATAGTCTGTTTCTAGTCATGACATTGATGGGATCAAGTATAATACAAAGACTAGGTTTTCCCCACGGTTCAGTTTGGGAGAGATAAGCATTAAGCCATATCCTTGTCAGCCAACACGCTTGAAATCAGCCTAATGCAAACTAATGAATCACACTACTTGCCTAGTGTCTATAATATAGACTGCTTATGGTGGCTCCATGTCTTGCTAGTGAAAATCATCACCGCTGCTCCACAAAAATGTCTAGCAGTTTTGTTTTGCGCTGGTTGTCAGCTCAGACGAGGGAATTGATAGCTTCACAGACCGAACTTTCACTGATCCTTTACAACTACGGTGAAATGAGCCGCCGTTTGCATTTCCGTGGTCACATCAGGAAGCTCCATAGTGTCCTTCCAGCGTTCTCTCAGTCCTGCTAAAGTAAGCATTGTATGAAACTCACACAAAAAAATCCAGTGACTGCTGATTTGAGCACGAAAATGCAAACGGCGGTTCATTTGACCGCAGTCAACAGGAAGATCATCTTCTCTTCTATGGAACCTGAGCTCGGCACGGCAGCTGGGCCGGACAAGGAGGTTTGTGCACGTGCAGTAGAGCAATAGTGATGTATTAACTACTTATGAATTCAAACAGAGATTTTCTGAGACAGTTTGATTGACAGTGATTTAAAGGGAGAAATACTCAGAAAAACAAAAACAAAATGATTTCATACTACATCTGTTCTCTTTCATAATAAAATCGCCACACAAACATGTTAAAAACTCAAAAAACATGGTTTTCATCGGAGGGAGACTTCAAAGATCTGGGTCCGGAAACAGATGCTACTATTTTACACAACAATACAAGAGTATGTCCGTTCTTGCCATATTAGACAATAATGGAAATTTAAGTTATCAAGGTCCAACATGTGTGTTAACAATAAGTTAGCTTTGAAGATTATTATGTGGTTTTTATTTGTTTATGTTGTGTCCTACATTAGTCATGAGCAAGTAGACGACTGAATAGTTGATGTCAAAAGTATAGGAGAAATGTTCTCTTGCATGATTAGTGATTACACTATATCTGTATCATGCTCGAGTCCTACACACTGAACATGACTTGTGTGGGCACAATTTGAAACAATAAACTTGAGTGTGGGGGTTCAGCATGCCTAAAGTAAGTACAGTGACACTGTAGATAAAACTCTCTACTTTGCTCATCTTTGACCTACATTTTCCAGAAATACTTTGTCTCGGATTTACGACTATTTGTAATTGGATGAACATTCAAGATGCATATTTAATGTTTTTACCATTACGCATAAATGCTTCCCTGCTCAAATACTTCAAGCACAGTGGGTTCCCTGCAACCATTATGAGGAAGTATTGGATTACACTCATGCTTGCTAAAAACAGACAAGCAGGGTCACACCTTTCTTTGGGATGAGAATATACAACATCGATAATATTTATTTGCTGCTTCTTTAAGTTTAAAATTGTCCAATTTTAATAAATGTTTCCCATCAGGGAGATCCTTATCAGGCGTGTTTTCTACCTGAAGGTAAATCTGTTGCCTTGAAAGCTGTTGTGAATCTGGGGAACACAGTCCAAGGACGCCTGCAGAATCTCAGTGGAAGAAACATCAGTGGTTCCACTGATACTAAAGGCTGAATTCTCCCTAAAGGTATGGCTATTATACACAGGACTCCTCATAAATCAGCCGGCCCCGACCCGATCCATCTGGACTGTCAGAAGAGCGTGTTCTTCTGGGCGTATACCACTTACACTGTTCGGTCCCTTGAAGACTGAAGATGAGCTGGGTTTACTACATGATTTCTGCAGCATTCTTCAAAGACAGATACAGCCTTCCCATAGGTTGCTGAATAAAACATGAGGGGTGTGCAGAAGCGTGGGTTTTGTGTGTGTGTGTGTGTGACAATGGGAGGGTAGCTGAGTGGAAGTGTGAAACACTGAGGGAATAGGAAGAGGAAGGGAGGGTGTGGGGATTTCTTACGACACCGGTGCTGGAGATACCGAACAACGCATGATCCACAAACGCCTTTGATTTGACACACTTCCTCACTGCCCCACTGGGTGTCTGGAAACTTCTGTCTTGATCCTTTGTTTTCTTACTTTCTTATGCTCTTGTTTTGTTTTTGCATTTGCAAGATCAGTAGCTGGAAGTCAAAATTTTGTCCAAAAAAAAAACTGAAGTGTGCTTATTTCAGGAGGAGACAGGAATGCAGATCTTGGCAGGTACAGAGATGTCCCAGATTCTCAGAGCACCTCATCCAACTAGATGATGCTGGATAGAATGAAAATTCTTAGATCTGTATACTTTACGGTTTTATTTACAGGAAAAAACCTGCAATGTATGGAATATATTAACAGTGTTCGCATCGTAAAGGATCTGATTAAAAATGTGTTTTTATCATGTTCTTGATGATAGTACATATATTAAGAAAATAAGCTAAAATGTAATTTCTTAGTATTTCTTTATTCAAATCAGGAGCAGATGACAAAAAATGCTGTTTAAAAAGATGGTAGTTGTAACGGAGAAGCTACAATCAGCAGGACACAAGCTCTTTTCTTTGCTCTGTTCTGATAAATCAATTTGTAGATGATTAGATGCACGTATGTCTTTGTCGTCCTCGTCCGAACTGGTATCTGGCCTGGAAGTGTACCGTGGATAAGCGCCAATTTTGGTTGGCATTTTGTTGCACCCCTATGTTACCTCGGTGTTGTGAGGGGCTGTAAGCTAGTGAGAGAGAGTGCAAGTACAGGAATAATGCAATATCACTTCCATGCCAACAGTCCCACCCACAACTACAGTCACAGAAATTATGTCCCAGAAAATGACGAGGTTTTTCTTTTTTGGCTAAAAACGGTATAGTTATAGTTAAAAAAATCAAAAGACAACATTTTGATGGACATTTTGTCCAG
Source organism: Oryzias javanicus (assembly GCA_003999625.1). Classification (NCBI taxonomy): domain Eukaryota; kingdom Metazoa; phylum Chordata; class Actinopteri; order Beloniformes; family Adrianichthyidae; genus Oryzias; species Oryzias javanicus. Next base: position 29,825,177 of record CM012449.1, on the reverse strand, counting down.
GACAAGAAACTCTAAGATCTCTCTCTTAGGCGATTTAGTTAAATGTTGAAAGAAATAAATGCATTTAAAAAATCTTTGGCCAATAATACAATTTATACATATATCAGATAAAGACAAAGAAGGATACTCAATATGGATTTATTGCTAATCTCTTTTGCAGGGTGTCGTCTAGACAGAAACATGCTGCTCAAAGCAGAGCAATTGATTTAAGGTTTACAGTTCTACTTTTTTTCCCACAACTAAATCATTATCGAGCACTAAAAAGTTTTTACTTTGCATTAAAAAGAAAAGAACAAAGAAACCTTAGTGCTTCTTTCTGTTCGGCTTCTTTTGGGAGACAAACCCAAAAAAAGAGCTATAAAAAAAAAACACACATAAACACATGTTTTTATCTCCTGGAGGCAGAAAATGAACAACGCTCCATTGACTAGCAAATGCCCCAAAAATATCACCAATAAAAAACAGATATTTTTGTGGAAAACTGCTTGAAATTTTATTTGACAAACCCCCAACATTGCAATCCTAGAACTAATAAGTTGTTGGGTGTTATAAATATCATTAAAAACATCAAAAGACAGAAAGGAAAAAGTGTCTCTAACTGTTTTTACAGTCATAAAGTCAAAGGAATTGAAAAATAAAACTCCAGTTCTGAACGTCAGTCATCAACGACCCTTCTGCCAATTTATATCTGAAGTTTCTGCCAGCTGCCAAAAGAAGCTTGACAAGCTTCCCCTGAGAACACAGCCATCATGATTGCACAAAAATTGTGTAGTTCAGTTGTTTAGAGCGCTTGTAAACTGATGTTATCAGAGAGCCGTGTTTACCGCCAAATACAGACACCCATTTCAAGCATGATTTAGCCAAAAAAACGACAGTGAGTGTCCAAACGGATGAGGTCATTTCCAGGAAATGTAGCATTAAAGTCACAAATGTTAGATTATCGCAATCCGCATCCTTGATTGTTAAAAAAAAAAACTATGTTCACTGGACTCTTGCAGTTTATGCAGAAAATGTTTTATCTTGTTTCGGACTTTGAGAACAAAACAACACAGGGTTCAAACTTTTTAAAAAACAGATTAGCAAATCTAATTTTTTCGTGCACTGGAAATGTAACATTGTCTTTGATAATGCGTTGGTGCTTGAAATTACTGTATTTTTTGGACTATAAGTTGTAGACAGAAAAAATACATAATAAAGATAAAAAAATAACATACAAGTCGCATTTTTGAGATATTTGGAATATTTGGAATAGACAACAATAATAGGCTGAATATATGCGCGTGTCTCAGTACAGTAACCTTAATTAGTTAATTACTCTAATTGGCTAACCCTAACATGCTAACAAGTCATCCAAGTTCTTTGTATCACTTCAAATCTCTGAATCCATTTAATTTTTCATCTTCTGAGTCGCTTTGGAACGATTCTGCCAAGCCCAATACAAGTCTAAGTGCCAGTTCTTCTTCTGTTGCACTGCTGTCAGTAGCAAATACTGATACACACCTACAGTGCACTCTAGTGGTTGCTAAAGGGAAAATAAACAAATGAGCCAATTCGATTTTTTAAATCACACATAAGTCGCACTTGAGTACAAGTTGCACCCCCGGCAAAACGACGCAAAAAAAAAAAAAAAAAAAAAATCCCTCTTATACTCTAAAAAAATCAGTAATATGCTCATACAGTTGCCGGAGAAAATATGCGAGCCGTTTGGAATGACCTTTATTGACATGTGTTCAATAAAAAAAAGAAAACATAAAATGGTGTGATTTAAGCAGGCAATGCTTTTCTCCATCGTTGAGATTTAGATTGAGATTAAAAAAAAAAAAAAAACATCATAGCCTTGTTTCCACCAAGCGGTCCGGTACAGTCCGGTATTTTGAGCGTTTCCATTGTTAAATGGATCCATGGCAGAAAGTGATAACGATATTGGAAAGTGCCAATATAGCACTAAGCTAGCATTTCCGTTTACCTCTTTACAGTGGTATTCTTTTTAGCCGACTGCAATCTTCTTTCAAACATTAAATTCCTCCTATACACGATGTACAAAAAGTAAAGCAAAAAAAAGACGAGCTGCTGAATGACCTCCATTGTTATTCCTTTTCTAGCCCATCAAACTACAATGTCAAGCTAGCGGTCTACACCACGAATGTGCCGTGAGAACTTGTAAAAACTCGTGAAAGCTCGCCAGAAATAACTAGACCATACCGTACCACTGCCTACCGGACAGGACCGCTCAGTCGAAACAAGGCTTCATAGACTCAAAGAAACTGAAGTCCTCCCAAAGGGTTCACATACTTTCTTTAGCAACTGTATTTAAGGAAAAGTAAAGTGAAATTTGTCAAAGAATACACTAAATTTTTAACCCAAAGTGATTTATTAAGAGATAAAAAAGTAAAAGTATTGGTAAAACAATAAAATAACTTACGGAAAAAAAAACACTTTGTAAAACTGAACCAAATTACAAACACAACTGATTAACCAGAACTTTAGCATCAGAGTTTAGATTCTTTCGACAATTGTAACTCTTCAACCTCATACACAATGAACGTAATTTCACACTTTACAGTAGTGAAGGCTTATGGACATTGATGTAAATCAATTGATTCTGTTGCAGAGAAAAGCAGCTAGTCGCAGTAGTGGAACACTTTGTGTTAGTAATATGCTGCACATCGGTCGCTTTTCACCACATTAGAATCAATCGATTCAGGATCATGTGAATAGTTAAAAAGATGCGGTATGCCAAAGATTGTGTGTTATTTAATTGTCGCCGGCAGCATCTCCAATGTTATAGGGTTAAAAAATATTTTCCCTGCAGCTCGTCTTAATACCTCATCATAACATAATGCACCATGAGATGCTGAAATCATCTCTGTCTTTATAATGAGTCAAGCTTAATCACATCAGGATTACAGTGTGGTTGAGTTGTCAGGGAAATTACACTGATGGTATTCCACACAAACACACCTTTCAAGCAAACAGCAGTGATCTACATCCCATATCAACACGGGGGTCATCTGTGGGATGAAGATGGACAATTTCTGCTCATTTAAGGGTTGAGTGGAGCAGTGTGGTGTGGTGGGGCCCCTATGGACCCGGGCTAATTGTTTCACAACACAGTTGAGACAAGCTGGGCTCAGACCACCGGCAGGCTCTGATTTAGGCTGTTCAACAGCCAAACCCAGTTAGACAGGAAACACTCCAGCTCACACCCCAGAATCGTGTGCAGGCAAACACTGTTCATGAAACATACATGACCAAAAGAAACTGATAGAGTTTTTTGCACAGACACATCTGTGCAGACCAACCAGATTGGTGTGAAAGCACTAAAAGAGGATGTTTACTAAATAAATTATTTCACTTTGTAAAATAGAAACATAATTGACTGCAGGTTTAAAACAAAAATTAAAAAATTTACTGACCATAATGTTTTAATAGAGCATTTTCCAAAACCTTCACTACTATTGTCATAATATTCTTAAATTCTCATGCAGATATAACTTTTTAATTTAGAATTGTCATTTTTAAGCAAACACAAGTCTCAAATCTACTGATTAGTTTGTACTTGAAGTGTTGCAGATCTTCAGGAACTGTTGCAACATGCAGACTGTCAGGAAGAAAAAAAAAAAAAACACGCATGGATCTGTCAGATTAGACAGAAAAAAGTCAAAATTTCTTCAAGGTGAAAATTAAACATGGAGTGTCACCAAAGTTTTCTGCTGAAGTGAGTCTGAAGTGTCTAAAACTTAGAAAACGGGAAAAACAGCAGCAGAATTTGGTAAATGTGAAGCATGAAAGACCAAAGTGTCAAGATGTTGACAGCATTAAAAACACAAAAGATACCAACAAAATGAAAACAAACTGTAAGAAATCAACTGGGAAAGATCAAATAATCAAACTAAATAATATGGCATGGGCTCCATGGATTTAAGAAAACCAGTTGAGTTTTGTGAATGACTACATGACTATTACCAGTCACTGTATAAGACAATCCTAATCCACAAAGTAGCTTTAAATCCCATTAAAAAGGGACAAAAATATTTAATATCTCCAAGAGAAGCATATCTATCTGAGAGCTACTGTTTTTAAAGAAAACAATGTATGAACATTTCCAGTTCAACTGTTAAATAAAATGGTTTCATGTTATTTGAATAAACATCACGCAAGAGTGACATTTGTGGCGCCAAACCACAGCCTTCCCATTGGTTTTCTGGAAACGGGTCAATGTTATAAATCCATATAAATGCAAATATATGGAAGTTTTACCAGCTACTTTTAGTACAACAATCCAGGGCGGATTTGCATTTATGCTTTTGAGGATTTAAGCTTGAGTTGCTTTTCCAACACAGCAGCAAATAGAGAGAGTGACAGCCATTCCATTTGAAATGTAAAGGCATGGAATAAAAGGGTTAAAGAAGAACCGCTGCTAGAACAGCATTCAACATAAATCATTGCAAAATGACAAAAACATTTCCATATTGGTAACTCTATTGTGTTTTATGAATTGCTTTATAAAAAAAGTCAGTTTTTGACATGAGATGCATAAACAGCACACACGGCAATAACAGATGATACGACCGTCAACGATGAATAAATACTTATTATCCAAATAAAAACAAAAACTGTTTTTTGATTGTTTTTCTTTTTTTTATTATTTTTGCTTAGTATTTTCCTTTTTGTTTCACTTTATAAAGTGCTGATTTTTAAAATAATGTTTAATCAGTTCACTTGTAAAATGTGTGCCCCTTTTATATCAGATAAAAATGTATTTTTGGTGATATAACATGTTCTTGTGGCATTGGAGGATAAATACAGCTTCAGGAGAAAATATGTGAATCCTTTGGAATTGCTTGGTTTTATGCATACACTGTTACACACAATTCCATTCAATAAAAATATAAAAAAAAATAAAAAAAACAACTAAATTATGATTTAAGCGGGAAATATTTTTCTCCATCATAGTGATTTAGATTAAAAAAGCACACATCATGTGTCCATTTCGTACAGAAAGTGAGGTACTCCCAAAGTGTTCACACTTCACATACGTTCTGTTGCAACTTTATATAAAAAATAAAAAAAATTTAAAAAAAAAGCTTAAAATTCAATTTCTAACCCAGGGGTGGGCAATTGTTTTGACTCGTGGGCCACATAGGGTTCTAAAATTTGGCATAAGGGCCGGACAAAGAGCAGATGGAAGGAGAGATTGGGTAATCAACCTCATAAACTAAAAAAATAATATGGAATTTAGAGAAAAACATGCTTTAATTTGGATTCAAAATCACATATATTAATTTAAAAACAGAAAATTTGGGAGTTTTAATTTCTAAATTTTGATTTTTGTTCTCTTTTGGGTGATCCAATGGGTTGATGTTCTTCAGAGGAAAATGTGAACTCAAAGAAATGCTGCATTTAAAACAATAATTAGGATTTTTGATTCAATGTATTTTAATTTGGAGGGCCACATTATGTAGCTTAAGGGGCCGCATGTGGCCCCCGGGCCGTAGTTTGCCCACCCCTGTTCTAACCTATTCTATATAATTATTCTGAATCGAGCAGAAAAAAATGCAGATTACAAAAAAAAGTGTATTTATGACAAGAAAGTTCGAGGTTTTTTTGTTATTGGCTGAAAATGGTATAATCGTAACTAAAAGATTAATGTTCCTGCCTGGCTGTGATTTGCAATTTAAACAAAGAAGTACTCAGAAATTCAATTTTCAGCTTAATTTTCTTCATATATTTCCTCTATCTATAAAATGTCACAAGAGCATGATAAAAACACCAAACGTGGGTCTTCAGGAACTCGTTGGCCAAACAAAAGCAGTGAAATATCACTTGGATCCAAACAGTGAGGTCATGTGGTTTTTGCATTTTGCACCGGCAGATCACCTCACGCTCAATAAAAACAAAAAAAACAATAAAAACGCACAGCTTTCAAGCACTTTGAGGGCCTTCTTTTCCTTGACAACACTTCCCAGATTTGTAATAACAAAACCCTCCCCACTCCACACAGGACCGTTAATCACCAAGCATTCTACTGCTTTTTCAAGGCCAGTTTGGCTTTAAGTAAACACGTGCAAGAAATGGATTCAGTGGCTCCGAATAAACATTTATACGAGGCCTTTTTGTGGCTCAATGGTCAACAGGTCTTTCAGGAAGGTGTTTAGAGAGCCGTTTGTTAAATATGTGATAATAGGCTGGGACGGTGCACGGCAGGATGGCATGTAGCAGGCCGCCATCGTTAGGCTTTCAGTTTCCGTCCACGCCATCCACGCTGCTGACAGAGGATGTAAGACAATGCCGGGTTCTGATCCGCTGAAAGCAAATGTCCGTACTTTGTAATACGGAGCCTTATGTTTTGAAAGCTTATCTGTGTGACCCATTTCCGTCATGAATGCATTTTAGTGATGTAGGTATGAAGGTAAAGACTGATAAACCGGAGGCAAAAATATTAAAAAAAGACTATCTAAATAATGACTATGCAAAGGCTTTTGGTAATTTCACTGTGTGAAATAATTGTTTTGTGTATAGAAATAAGCTTTCATTGGTTTTCCACCTAAATTTTCTATTTTCATCTAAAAAATAACCTTGTAACAGCACCACATTGACTGCTGCTGACTCTATTCTCCAACATGTTGAGAAAAGATAACTTGTCAATGAACAACGAAATGATAAATCCCAACTTTTCTTAACATTGTAATAAATTATAATGATAAAAAAAGTTAAAAATAAAAAAATGTTCTTAGTATTAATTTGGATGAAGGGTTATTGAGGTCCAAGTCTATGATTATTATTAAATAACATGATAATTTTTCTAAATTCTAAGATTTGTGAGAATTTTATTCACCAGAAATAAAACAAAAAAATGTATGCTGAATCGCCCACACTAAAGGGTGCACTATGTATCAATGCATGTTTTTTCTTTAAATCCATGCCATACATAAGGTTCACTGAACTATAAGGCACTTTAACTGAGACAAAAAAGACAAGTTCATCTGTCAGACTTTATGAACTACGTTCACAATATATGCCTTTCCATTGAAAATAAAATTGCGCAAATTGGATTTATGATGATAAATTAGCCACAAACAACAACTTAAAAATAACTTCATTTATTTAAAAATAAAAAAAGGCTTTGCACTTGGAGGAGGGGGTTTTTGAGGGGTATCGAAATTGACATATTTCACAAAACTGCAATGGAAACCCTTTTTCTAATTAAATGAGTCACATGATCAACAACCAGATACCACGCTTAGTTTTGCAGAATTGTTTTATCCACAGCTAATCAGTAAAATCACCAACCACGATTTCCCAAAATCACATCATACATAGCCGCTCCCACGTAACTTATCGCTCCATGACCTGAATAAGACACCGACGTCTCCTTTGATAGTGCCGTGACAGAAATTTGAATGTATCTGCTGTATATCAAAGTATTATTTGCATCCGTCACTGTGTTTTTGAATGACTTATCATTGAGTTGGTTTGTGTGAATTCGCATAATAATAATTTAATTATACATTTTTAATGGAAACGCAGCTATAGCCTCTTGAACTTCTTTGTAACACCTTACATTTTAGCCAGGCTACAACGTTAGCCAAATTAGCATATTCAAATTACCTGTAACTCTCAACCTGGTTTGCAACATGTTAAAAAACCAGACCAATACTACTCAAACAAATGTAACTGTGACTACGCTAACTCCCAAACTTTTTAGTAACATTTAAAATTGAACATGGTCCAAGGCCGCATTAGTATTCCCAATAAAACCCAAACTTGTTTTAAACTTGTAGAAAAAACATTGACATTTTGACAAAGCATCTCTCAAATTCGCTTCAACATCAACTACAACCAGTATTAATCCACTAGACTGGCATTTTTTGAAAAACTAAAGGCATGTGCGGAAAATGCAATATTGCTTTGGGTTTGTTTCTAGGTTGTTGGTGATCCTATCCCTTTAACATTGGTGTCACTGATGGCACGCGCTCTTTAACATACAGAAATATTTTGACTATGAATCAGTCGATTCTGACAAAAAAAGAAATCTTTTCAAACTCCCTTCTAACGTAAAGTGCTGTGTATCAATACAAACCCGCTTTTCTCTGCAATAGAATGTTAGCTCATTTGCATTGATCATACAAGTAGTTCACAGCTGTTAAGTATTGCATCTCAGCGAAAGGCTTAAATTACGTTAATCGCGTCAAAGGTTGAAGATAGTTGAAAGAATGTAAACACTGGAGCTAAAACTCTGGTGTTTAAGGAGTTAAATACCATTAGAAGAAGCTGTTCAGAATGAAGATGTATAGTTTTGAAATCCCTTTCAAGATTCAAATCTGGGCATAAAAAAGTTCAACAAAATTACCATAAAAACAATGATATGGAATCAATGACTGAAAACAAAAACACCAAATAAACCTAAAATATTATCATTGCAGGATCTAACATAGGTAAGTATATAGAACTTTTACGTTTACTTTACTTCATATCTAAAGAAAATTGCAGCAAAATGCAAAAAAAGCTAAAAGCTTAAACATAATATACATGGTTTTCAAGAATGAGCAGCAGTATATTTCTAATATTTGAATTTAGGTCAAATGTTTGACAGAAACAAACCCAAATACATACATTTTTCTGAAAGTCATTTTATTTTAATGCCCTGAATCTTTGGATATTTTAGCTTTTTACATTTTCTTGTTCAGTTATTTGAACGGTTAGTGAGTTTGTAGCCTCCAAAGCCTGAAACTACATGACATTGTGTGGGATTTTCTTTACCCTCATTTTGAATAATTTTACGGAATAATTTGCAGTAGCGAGCAAGCGGCTGATTCTGCTGCTGAGCTTCACACAATCATCACGAGCTGTTTAAAAAAAAAAAAAAAAAAAAAGAAAAACATTAACCTCAGGGTTGATATACTCGCGTACGCCCGGACTTCATTTCCTCCTCGCAACTTGCCGAACTCATCATTTTTATTTAGAACACGCTTCTCCAGAGTCAACATCAGTAAAAATGAAACAGTACAAGATAATGATGTTCCCTGACCTCTGGTAGACAGTCAATATAATCTGTAATGTTGTGTCCATGTTCCTCTGCTGTACTGTGCAAAACAGGAGAAAAAAAAAAGCGCATATGTGGAAGATAAAAAGCTCTTTGTTTTAATCTACCAACAATCCACTTCTATTATATCCAAACGGGTTAAGCAAACCATGTAGTCGAAGATCTCCAGTGATGAAAATAAATAACATTACAGAATATTCATTGCTGCCCTTTGCTGCCACAATGGAAAAAAAAAAAAAGTTTGTTTTTCCATCCAACATTTCATTCGGAGCGGCAACATCTGCGAGATTTCACCCTTTTGACACGATATTAAAATGCTGCTTGGGAAATAATTCATAGCCTGTGCGCTGAACTCCCTCATGCCCAATGAAAAAAAAAAACAACCAAATAAATCTTACATCTCACTGACTGCTCCCTTGACAGATGCCTTACAGGAACTCAGTCCTACTAGGTACACAAAAAAGGGGCATTAAGGGCAGTTGTTATGTTTTGTAGGTAAGGTTGTGTATGTTAAACATAATTCACCTTGGCAACGCATCAACTAGGAAAAATTAGCCTTTGAACGACCCGTTTCTTGAACCTTAACAGATAAGATCTTGACTGAATGCGTTTCAGTCACGCAACACAAAGGAAATGAATTATTTGGGAGGGCGAAATAAGATAATGGGTCTTATCAAAGCGCTTAAGTTGGAGCAAACAAATGCAACTGCATCTCCCTGTATGGATCAGCTGCAGTGTGAACATGTTGACATGATGTGGAGGAAATGCGAAGCCTCCCTGTGGCCCAATGACCCAAAAACCATTTCCTCACACTGGATTGCTTTGCAAATGATTCTGTCAAAGACAGCGTGAAAAATTAAAAGCCTGCTTTAATTAATTCAAAAAGAACAAAGACGGTTTTAGTGCTAAAATATTTTGTCGGGTGGATGGTTAATGTCTTCACCCTTTAATACCTGAGACGTCAACGGGGAGAGCAAAATAAAACACGATCTTTGACATACAGTAACTCCTCGACCTTTAATGCAATCAATGTGAATCAGATCATTCTGACACGAAGCAGCTTTTCATATCGGCTATGCAACTCTTTATGTTAGCAACATATTCTTGACGCAAAGTGTTGTATAATGACGTAAATCAGCTTTTCTCCACAACAGATTCAGCTGATATATGTGGATTGCTGTCGCATATCAGCACAAGTCTGCTTTCTCGGCTTCAGAATTACGTTAACTGAAGATATTTCCATGTTTTTTTTGGCTTGCTTTTGTTTATACAAAGCTTATATTAAACCAAAAAAATTTAGGTTTTAGCCTAATTGGAAGAAAAGTAAATCGCTGCATCACGATTATCTCATATTAGGTGAACTATATAACCTATGTTAACTTTTCCAGACAACAATGGCAAACATACTAGCCAGCAGTATGAAATTTTAAACTCTAACCAAAGAAAACAAGCAATGTTTGAAAATATCTTAATGAATTTTATAATAGCATCATTTTTAATTTTATTTATGCAAGTGATCCAAAGGTATAAATCATTGAAACAGTTCAATTTAAAATCACATTTTCTTGAATTGCATTTCTTCTGCGATCTTTAAACTCAAGTTTATTCTTGAGAAATAAGCTTTCTTATTGATAAACAATGAAATCAAGGCTAACAAATAAATGCCGGGTGTGAACGTAGCACAAGGACTTCCTTATTCATTAACCAGAGATTTGTCTGTTTTACGTTTGAATACAGTCTTTTAAAAAGGTCATCATTTGCCATCAGTCATTATTTGTGTCTGTGGTGGACTTTGTTTCTCCAGGGGGGACCATTTGTAGGGTAGGGGCTTTGTTTCCCCCCCCAAAGAGGCGCCCCTGAACTATGTTCCCAAAAATGATAAATAGTAGAGCTGGACGAATCGGTCCAAAATATCGATAGTATCAATCTCAAGTTGGCATCGGATCGATACCAGCCCGTTGTTATTGAGATTTCCACTCATTTGAAACTTGTGTCTGGAAAAAGGACCCAGCTTTTAATAAAATATTTTCAATTTTATTGAAAATGTTATCAGCATTCTGTTTTTATGTTTATATAGTAATTTAAAAAAAGGAAAACTTCCAAAAACAAAAACATTTGCGGCTATTAAAAAACAATTGAGATTTTCAGGTTCATGTCACATCCCCATATCGATATTGGTATCAAAATTGGCGATAATGATCAGTATCGGATCAACACCCAAATGCTCAGTATCGCCCAAAGCTTATGAATAGGCTACATTAAGACAATAAATAGCGTCTTGTGTCCAACTAATAAACATTCAACTCACCGCTATGCGCGTAGAAATCCTCTGCTCCCCCTCGGAGCTCTTCTGATCCCCATTGGCCCTGCTGTACTCCGGGGGTTGATGGTTCGATGCCCGGCTGCCCTTGGTCTTGCGGTTCCCTGGCCCCTGGTGAACGATGTTGAGCAGGTGGAGCGTGCTCTCGTGCTCGCGGTCGGAGCTTTCCGCCTGACCCCTCTGGTAGCGGTTCTCGCAGTTGGAGTGGTGTCTCCTGCACAGCTCGATCCGGGCTCGGAGGCGCTCCACGATGGCGTTGTGGAGCGGTGGTGGCCCCACAGATGCCCTGGAGGGGGCCACCACCGGCCCATTGGTGACCCCAGAGGGCATGGCCCCCAAACCAACACCTAACATGGGTACGAAGGTCCCTGTAGTAGACTGAGCAGGGGTGGCCTCCCCCATGCCCTCAAGTCCCTCACAAGTTGGTTCAACCTGAGGTCCACTGAGATTCTGATGGACCACAGAACGGGCATGGACCAGGACTTTGGTCACATGGGCAAATTTAAAATACTAATCTACACAAAAACAAACAACTGTTTTAATTTATCTATACAACTGAGAAATCTTATTATAAAACGAGATGTTTAAATAAACTACAAGTCCACTAAACAGTGGTTAAAATGACTGCCTGATGACGACTTTATCAACTTGAGAATCTCTGGAATAACGATCCAGTCAGGAATCTACATCTATCCTAATCCCACCTCATTGTGAAAGCCTCTGATGATTCAAAACCATGGCACGCACAACTCTAGTTTCAGCGTTGAGACGCCCGCATTCCCTGATACATTTAATTCCTGCCTAATCTCAAGTGCAGCGCACTTCATAAACAGCTGAAGTCTATCAACTACCAGCGAGAAAGCAGCGAATCTTACCTAAAACCAAAGAATCCGCAAATCTACTTCAAACCCCCTCTCAAACTTCAGCATTCACGGTGTTTTTGATGGAATTTTAGTCCTTCGTCTGTGTGTTCTCTCCATTCAGGTCTGGAATCCGGACACAAAGAAGTTTTTCCCCCACAAAAAGAGAGATTCCGACAGGGAGGGAAAGCCGCCGCGAGAACCGATAGAGGTCCGTCTCAAATAGTCCATTGACAATCATTTGTGCGAGCGGTACACGGAGGCTCCGGCGGAGCTGCTGCACACAGAGCCTCATTGTGTGAGCATTCCTCCTCTGACCGGAGGCGCTGTCGGGACGGAGATGTGCGCAACAGCATACTCTAGCGGCGGAAGAGGGAACTGCACCTTCAGGAAGGTTTTATGGCGGGAAAAACTAAAGTTGGCCAATTAACGCTCAGTTAATGAAGAAATTAAGGTTTTGTTTTAGCAAATATGACAACTAGTGAAAGCTTATCTGGGTTTATATTGCTGATTTACTACGAGTCATTGTATTGCTGTAATCTTGCCTAAAGTAGCTGTGTTTCCATAGATTATGAAATTAGACAAATTGGATTTGCGATAATAAATTTGCTTAATAAAAAAAACTGGCATGTATCAAGGAAAAAATGGTTTTACGCTTGGAGAAGGTATTTTTTGATTTTTTATTTATCAATTTTGACATTAGTTTGTAAAACTATATATATATATTTTTTAATGTTGGTGAGAACTAACTGCATTGGGCACTACACCAAAGGGGCCACAGGAGGTCCCACCGCATCACACAGCTCATCAAAAATTGAGCGTCTCATGCCATGCGTAATTGTTGGATCCATATCTCCTCTGTAAAATCACCAACCACAATTTCCCAAAAATCTCTTCATCCGTAGTCACTCCCACATTGGTTGCCACTCCATGCCCTGAATAAGATGCAGACGTCTCCTTTGATAGATCAGCAATAGGTCCTATAATAGAAATTTGAATCTGTGTTATAAATCAAATTATAGTTCACATCTGCCATTTTTATGAATGACATGAGTTGGTTTGTGGTTATTCTCATAATTATAATTTAATGGAGTGTAATTGTACTTTTTTTTTTACATTTCAAGAATTTCAATAAAGTTTTGTCCATATACGTAATGGAAATGCAGCTATTTCCACCAACTAAAGCAAATGATAAATTAAATAATCCAGTCCAAACCTAATAACTTTTGTAAAAGATCAAAACAATAGCACAAACTAAAATTCTTTCAGTTGATGTCGAAGTCGATTTTTGATGTTTTCAACATGTTAACATGAGACTTTCCTCATAATGGGGGACATAAATAAAACAATTTAAGATTAAAACATCTTTGTTTCACTTGTCTGAGATTGGTGTACGACTAAATGGCTCCGATATTTGTTCCACCGCTAATGTTAGCTGTAAGCTAGCAGGAGGGCATATTAACAAATGGGTGATGGGAAGTGGGGGCGGGGTTTATTTGCGCCAACATTCCCGCCCACAACTTGGAGGCAAATTTCTAGAGAACTACTGCCACTCTGGAGAAAATATCCTTGAAAACTATTGGTTTTTGGATTTTGGCTAAAAGCACTGAGAAACACTTTTAAAATAGATAAAGAATGATCAAAGTAGAGCTTTAATTTACTGGACGCGCTCTGTGTCTATTAAATATCACAAAAATAGTGTACTTTATATTACCGTAAATTGACCATTTTAAATCTGCTCTTTCATACAGTGGGAGTTGAGAAAATATGAGCCCTTTTAAATTAAAACAATCCTTTTATTTCTGTTTGTCAATCTTAAATTAAGTAACAGACCTTTACATTTTTTAAACTAAGGAATGGATATAACAATTGTTTGCCTGGTTCATCTGATGATATATATCAGTGTTTAAAAGCATTTTTAACTGTTTTGTTGAACACGTAGAATCATCAGTAACCAAAGTGAACTAACATTGGTTTATGTAAAACTAATTTTGACCAGTTTAGCCATTTCAATTCATACAAAGCTTTATTAGTCACTTAGATAAGCGTTTTCCTAAGTACATGGTGTCTAAATAAAGTAAACAGAAGTTAACATCAATGTGTCAATGACTTTGTTGATTTAAGGGAGGATCAGGGCATTAGTCAGTTTTACTCCCTTAAAAACAACTTTCTTCCCTAGTAAAGGTGAGTCACATTCTCAGGTAAGACATTCAGAGGTTTTCCAGTAACAGAATTGCTTGCAAAACTAGCTTCCAATTTGAGTTTTTTCTTAATTTTTACCAGCCATATATTCTATTTTTTTTAACGGCGATAAGCGATGTTTTGTAATTATTTTTTTCTTGCAAGTAATATTTGAAGGAATATTATTCAAAAAGAAAAAGCTATTCACAAGTTTGGTTTACGGATATATATTTGAGCAAAACAGTTAACAAATTTAATGAAAATTCAACTTTTAAGAATTTAAGTGTACTGTGTAAAAAAAAAAAAGTTGATAGCCAAGACGGCCCTTTTTTCACCACATGAAAAATTAGGCAAGAATTTGGAATGTAATAAAAATGTTTTATAACAGTACAGGAAAAATCATAAATGATAAATAATTGAAATAAAAAATTTTGGTTTAATAGAAATATTTCCCTGTATGATTATGTAAACAAAGGATCATAATAAATCCAGAATTTACAGCATAAGTAAAGGCCTAAGAACTGCACTAGTTTGTGTATGCCAGCCCTAAACTTTTTAGACACCTCTGAAGTAATTTATATTGCATCAGTACATGCAGAACACATATGACAGTTTCTACAAGAACATCAGGTTCTGCATCCCAGTTCTCTGGGGGATTTATCTGGGTCGTCATGGCCTTTCTGTGTCATAGTGATGCGTGTGGCTCTCTCATTGAACTTTAAGCAGTCCTAAAAACAACTTTTATTATCATTTTTTTAACTTCAACTCCATTCAGCTGTGCTTGTCCTCTCCTTAATGTTAGTAACAGCAATGCCTGGCTTTTTTCCTCAGATGCTACAAAAAGCAAAAAAGGGATTTTTATTTATTTTTATTTTTTTTACACAGCACATGTATTATACTATAAAATATATTTTAATTAATTTCATAGTCAATTCATACGTATACAATACATCATTTAATTGCTATTGCTTAGTTTAGTTATTAATTGTGGTACCAGCACAACGTTCAAAGTAGCATTTGCTCAATGTATCATGCTAGTTTTTAGCTAAATTATCAATACGCATTATGCCTCCCTTACCATTTGCCTCTTCTGTCTGCCTTTTAGAAAAAAACTGCATGTAAACTTTGAACGTTTGGCAGCATTCTCAATCAGCGTCTTTGTTTTCTTTATCTTAACTCACCCATTTTTATTCGCTTATTAGCCGGTTGGCCCTCCTATCAGGACTTGGTGCGCTCTGGTGGACTCAACCAACTGTAAGCTAAGCAAAGGGGTGTTTGTGTCAAATTGTAGTTCCCGAACTGACCGTACAATTCAGAGCGAACAGTTTTGCAAACATTTATTCTTGCTCTATTGTAATTATTGTTCCTTGACGCCGGCCCGTGAATGAAGCAGCCCCACGGAAATCTTCCCGAATCTCCTGATTACCCCCTCCACCTTTGGTCGAGGGATCTATGCAAAAAAATACCAACTTACCTCAAAGTCCTACTCCGATCATCTGTTGACGTATTTGTCATTAAAAGCCTTTCGTGTGGTCTTTTAATGACAAATATATTGCTTTAAACTTTCTTTTTTTTAATTTTTTTATGAATAAAGAATGTTGATTAATAACTGGAGCACACCAGATAGTAACTGGAAAAAATATTAAAGTTAAAAAAAATTCTAAAAAAAAAAAAAAATACTAACCAGTACGCGCCAGTTTAGTTGTATTCCATTGCACATCAATCAATAAGTAGATTTTTTTATCTTAAATTTTTAGGGGGAAAAAAAAATTCTTCCATTTTTTTTTATTCTTTGTCCCTTTACGGGCTCCATACCTTGGGGAGTAATACACACAATCAATATTTTTAAAAACATATTTTCTAAATGTTCCCCCACCATTTGGTTAAGCAGGCAGTTCAAGAGTTAAGACACGTTTTAAGCCTATGTGCAACTTTCTATGAAATGTAATTTCAAAAGAATGTAATTTGCTTCTGTTTAAGCTTTGACACTTCACACTTATAGTAGATGCTACAAAAAAATGTGTTTATATGAGGCGATTTCAGTCAAAGGAGCAAAAATAGGGTTATAATTTTTTTTTCAGTTCTTTTTTCTCTGTGTAGAATAATTGTTACGTTTATGGGTTTTTTTTATATTTATTAAATTACCTTCTCTATCAGTCTGGCTTAATGTTTCTATCACTGCTTCACCGTCACTTTGTGTGCTTGGTGACATGAGTGCCATCGATATAGAAGGAGGATTAGTATCTGTAATCTTCATAACTCTTTGTATAGCAAAAAAAACTATTTTGTTAAATTGGAAAAACAAGAAAAACATCAACGTTAATCAGTACAGGAAATCTTTTTGATCATATCAGTTTGAAAAAACATCAGCTAAAAGTTCAAGTAATTTGAAAAGAATTCAGTCTCTCTGGTCTCCCATGGCTGATTCCATGATTTAGGGTGGGGGGGAGCTTGGGCTGTCGCTGCGCCTTGATTGTCTGCTGGGGCTGTCGGGTGGTGGCCGGGGCCTCCTGGTGCCTGGCTGGGACGTGGGGGGGGCGCTGCTGGTTGGGGGGTCCGGTCTGGCGTCTGGATGGGGGCGGGCGGGGGCGCCGGGTGGCTCCTGGTCCGGGTGTAGGTGGTATGGGTGCTCGGCTGGGTGGGGGTCTGGCGCGGCCGGGTGGGGTGGTCCGCCTGCTTGTGCTGGGGGGGCTGGCGTGGGGCCCTTTCCTGGGGGGGCCCGCCTCCGTCGGGGGGGCGGCTCGCCTACGCCTGGGGGCCGGGATCACTCCCTCTCTGGCTCTGGGCGGGTTGGAGTAACCCCCTTGGGCCCGCCTGGCTCCGGGCGGCGCCTGTCCTTGCGGCGCGGGGTCTTGGGGGGTGGCGGGGGTGGGCGGTCTGGCCCCGTTTGTGGGGGGGTGTCTGTGGGAGCGGGGGTCCCATTAGATACGGGACCTGGGGGGTCTGGCTTGTCGGGTTCTCCGCTGAGAAATCGGTGGGGGCCGCGCGGCGTCTGGCTGCCTAGGTCCCGTTGGTGCCTGACCAGTACACCCACAGGGGAGGCTCTTGGGGCGGGGACTCGGATTTGTCCCTGGGACTGGCTCCTTCTTGGCTCCTCCCTCCTTGTGGGGGGTGGCGGGTGCTGCGCCTGGCGGGTCGGCTCTCGGGGGTGGGACGCCTGGGCTGGGGGAACTTGGGCCAACGCGGGGGGGGGCGGGGGACAGGGGTCTGCCATCGGGGGTCAGTCTGCCAACTGACCCCAACATATCCCCTTCCTCATACAACAATGCAATAGGGAGAAGGGGAGGGTGTCTGTATTGCGGTGCGCTGCGGGGGGTGGACTACCTGCAGTGGGCCTCCTCCTGTGCCGCTGCAAGGATTTGCCCCTCCCCCTCGATTATTTGCACCTTAGACATTTAGGACCCTTGGTGGGGGGGTGCTTGGACATCACTGCCAGCAAACAGTCGATGTCCTTTCAGTGCCCCTTCCGCCATTTTAACCGCACCATAGACATGTAGGGCCGCTGGTGGGAGGGTGACGGGGCATCTCTGCGAGAAATCAGGAGATGCCCTGTTAAGGCCTTCTCACCAATTTTAACCGCACCCCTTTAGTACACACACCTCTAACACCACACAAACATACACTCTAACAAGCAAACACGGCACGCATCACACAAGGAAGGTGGACCTTCGACCTTCTGTCCCCTACCCATCCCTGGCGGGGTGCGGGGAACCTCGGCCTGGTGGTCTAGTCTCTTGGGTGCGGTCTGGGGCCGGCGGTCTCCTCCCCACGCCGGGAGTGGGATCCCCGAGATTTTAACAGGGGATCAATCTACATCGGAGCCGGGGGGTGTCCAGGTCTCGGTGGTGCGGAATCCGTCCCTGCTTTCGAGACTAGTCCTCTCCTTAACTCCATCAGTGGGTGTCCTGGGTCGGGGCCTTGTTTTGTACATCACTCCTTCCTGGGGCCTCTGTTTCTCTCTCTGGGTTCCTTTTGCTCGGCCGGGGGTGCGGCCTCTGCCCTGCTCTTCTCCGCTGGACCCTTGCGGTGGGGGGCAGGCGGGTCTGAGTGTGGGGTGGGTTGCCCTGGGGGCCGGCTCGTACTGGGTGGTGTGGTGGTGGGGCTGGGGGGGTCCTCCTGGGGCCACTGCTCTGGTGGGTGGGGGGCTGACTCCTCGGGGGTTGGGCGGGGCTCTCCGGGGTGTGTGGTCGCCGCGGTTGGCCCTGGCGGTACATGGGCGGCGTGGTGGGCGGGAGGGCCTGCACTCTCCGTGTTCCTGTGCCTTCCTGCTCTTGGGTGTGGGGGGCCTCTGCGGCGGTCCCGCGTGCCCCGGTCTGGGTGCTCGGCGGATTGCCCGGCGGGCGGCTCTCTCTCCGGGGCTGCCACGGCGGTTGGGGGATCTTGGCTGCAGCTGCTGCCCCCGGCGGGGGGTCTTGGCGTGGGGATGGCCGGCGCTCTCCCCCTGAGTACATTCCATCACCACCACCTCAGTGAAACATAAACACTCACCTGAGCACTAACCGTTTGTGTGACAGAATGAAAGTCTTTATCTGAATGGGTTGTATGATGGAGTGTGTGAGCTGCTGTTATAGCTGAATTGCGTACATGTGTAGTATATGTATAGTATATGTGAGTATGTTAGTTTAAATGTAGTACTTTGGCCAACAAGTGTGTGTGTAACTATAGAGCGTGTGTGTAGACAGCCCCGCCCATTCTAGTTTATCACTTAGTCCTGGTTGTTTATGATGTTGCTTCCCTCTGTTGCCATCTTATCCCCCCCCACCCCTCCCCCACCCTCTTCCCTTTTTCCGTCCGGTCCAACGACAAAGAAAAATAAATAAATAAAATAAAACATAATCAATATAAATAAAGTTTAGCATTAAATACAACAGGAGTTTATACTCAATAAATCCCTGTTGTGACAGTAACATCTGCCCAACACAAGAAGCTCTCAGCCCACATCTGTTGGCTCAGCTGTTGGACAGGACAAGTTAAAAAAAAAAAAAAAAAAAAAAATTACCTTCTATTTTATTCATTTTTAAAAAATAAGATTGGACATTGAGGTATAAACATTTCTTAAGACAGAGCTGATCATTTAATGAGGTGTCCTAATTTCTTCACATGAATGTCAATAACATTTGTGTCATTCGGCTCTGGTGAAGACATAGGGAGTGTGTCAAAACTTCCTCGGGTAAGACACTGAACCCCATATTGTTCTCGGTGGTTGAGGTTGGCGTCATGTAAGGCCTCAGGGTAAATTAGTCTGTTACTGTAAAATGCTTTTTAACTTTTATTACCAGAAGTTTACACCTCATAACTGAATTTATCTGTTTGGATTTGAAAGACAGACCAACCAACCCAGACGATGAGGAAAGTCAGTCGTCTTTTGAACCTAAAACTCTGACAGGAAACTGAGTCCCCTGAAAAAAATGCAAATAAAAATCCAAAGTTAGAAAGATAAATTAAAAAAAACATTTTTAAAATTTCATAAACGTTATGGAGCTCTGACTAAAAAAAAACACATGTAAAAATGAATTATTTTAAAAAAGCAGGATGTATTTCAACAAAATGACTTACAAATGTCCCATTTTTTCCTCCATTTATTTATTGTCCACAGTTATCATAATACAGGAATAACAAAGTCTTGCTTCTCTTGTGTATTCCAAATTGACTGTACCACATGAACACACTAGCATTGCTCCTCATATTGCTTTCAAATGAAGACATTTTGCATAACAGTGTTAGTAGAGAGAAGGTTTTTTTTTCTTTTTGTCGTCATAAGTTTTTTTCCTCAATATTTTACAGTCACCAACTCCAAAACACACAATAAATTAATAAATAAACACACAAGCAATCTGCAGATGCTTTACAGTAGTAGCAATAACAGTGGTTAAAAATAAAAAAATTAATAAAAAAAAAAAGATTTCTACAAGTACAGTACATCAACCCAGTGGCAGTCTGACAGTAAATCTGAGTCTGGCCCAGTCAGGCTGTCGTTTTAACAC
Organism: Oryzias javanicus; assembly: GCA_003999625.1. Lineage (NCBI taxonomy): Eukaryota > Metazoa > Chordata > Actinopteri > Beloniformes > Adrianichthyidae > Oryzias > Oryzias javanicus. The sequence goes on along the minus strand of CM012449.1, from coordinate 29,804,786 downwards.
AACTCACAACTACAACACATACACAACTCTCCTGCTTACACCACGTCAATCTAGATAATAAATTACATGGCCGTTTCACTTCAGAATATGAGGACCTCTGTCATCTCTTCTTTACTTCACTTAGGAATTGTTTCACAACTGAGAAGGCAAGCCGTCCCATCTTTAGGAGAAGGTGGTGACGATACTTTTAAAGGTATTTAGAGGTAAAAGGAAATAGAAACCCTCTGCAATGCTTTCATTGTTCCTGATGTTGTCAGTGAGTAAGGACATTCTTCATGCACCAGTTAAAAAAATAATAAAAATAAAAAGCTGTAAAAAAAAAAAAAAAAAGGTAGAAAAAGATTAACATGGAAATAATGAGTAAGTATCCAGCTCTGAGTAAGCATTCCTGTTAAAGGTCAAATTCACCCATGAGTGAAACAATGAAACTCTGGACTCAACTCCAGCTGGAGACAGATGCTTTAAAGTCCCACTCTGATCATCTTTTTAGTATTTTTAAAGATGTCTTTTGATTACGATTATGCTGTTTTTATCCAAAACTTAGAAACGTGTTGCTTTCTTGTCCAAATTCCAACCGAACTCCCTAAGTACTAAAGAATAAATACAGTGAAGGACTATGTAGTGCCTTTGAATTAAACCCTTTAACACCGAAGGCGTCGCCGGTGATGCTTAAACACAAAATCTTTAAAGGATAACAAAACCCTAAATCAACTTTTTTGGCTGTTGTCCTGTATAAATGGGACCTTGAAAGTGCTGTCTGTTGGTCCTTGCCGAATTTTTTACAATTTAGAACAAACTTGTTTAATTCCTGTAATTATTGTTTAAAACCATCTATGTGCTGCCTCCTACAGGTTAAACGAGGTATTACAGTTGAATTTTGTGATTGGTCAACTGATACAAGTCCCAGAAGTTTCACGTTATCGTGCTCTGAGCTCCAGTATAAAAGCCCCGCCCATCTTTGAACACTCAAAACGCTGAAGAGTGGAAGCTCACCACGCAATGCCAAGAGTGGCGAAACTCACCCATTCGGCGATACTGCTGCCAGGAGCGGCGGAGGTCACCCCGCATCGCTGAGAGTGGCAGAGGTTACCCTGCAACAAAGATGGCGGCGTAGGTCGTCCCGCTGCCCTGTTCGTCTAAATGTGGCCCCGCGACGCCGAAGGTGGCCCCACGCCGCAGAGAGCGGCGGAGGTCGCCTCGCAATGCCGAAGGTGGCCCCGCAATGAAGAGGGCTGCAGAAGTCGCCCTGCTGCCTTGTTCGTCAAAAGGTGGCCCAGTGAAACCAAAAGTGGCCCCATGGCGCAGAAGGCAACCTCACGACACAGAGTGGCGGAGGTTGCCCCGCAACGCCGAAAGTGGCAGAGGTCACTCTGCGACAAAGAGGGAAGCTGAGGTCGTCTAAACATGGTCGTCTAAATATGGCCCCGCGACGCCGAAGGGGGCCCTACAACGCCGAGAGTGGCGGAGGTTACCCCGTAATGCAGAGAGCAGTGGAGGTCGCCCTGCAACGCTAGGAGAGGCGGTGGTTGCCATGCGATGCAGAGAGCGGCGAGGGTCGCACTGCGACGATGAGAACAGCGGAGCCTTTTCCGCGGTGTGGACGCCGAGAATGGCAGAGCTCGCTTGCCTGCCAAGTCGGCTCTTGGAAAGCTGACTGACCGGCTGATAAAGAGCAGCTGTGGGATGGGGAGGCAGTCTGCTTGGGCCTACTTTTCTCTTTCAGAATCTGCTGGAATTACATTGATCGTGCTAACAATTAAAATATTACAGTAAATCGAAGAACATAAACAATCCAGCACCGGTGTTAAAGGGTTAAAAGGAATTTGGACCCCCTGCTCAGTGCTTTTTTTTTTTTTTGAACGACAAAATATAACGTCATCGATTTCCCAAAGTTAAAACCTAACATTTTTGAAGACCGTTTATGAATCCACTGTGTTCTGAACACCAAAACTTGGTTTTCATCATCTGTTTAAAAATATAATAACTTTTTTTTTTTTCTTCAAAGGAAAAGCTGTTCAAACGCGATGCATTGTCGTCCTTATTCACCAATCTTCTGTTGGTGACACTTGTTTTTCGCACAGACTTCTAGGAAATTTCTAGGGCACTCGATTTTGGAATTGTGGATTTGGACACTGAAAAAATGGCAATAGTGAGTAGTTACTTAGAAATTCATCGGAGTTGTGGGCAGAACAGTTCCCCTCCTCCATTACTTAGACAAGCTAACATGTATTTTCTCTAATTTAAAAAAAAGGCTTTTTTTGGCTAATTCACAACTATTTGAATTAAAAAAACTCAGCAGTGCAATTTTAAGCATAACTTTTGTAATATACGTCTTACATCCTCACAAAATCTCCTCAAGAACACAGTAAAAACAACATTTTCATCGGAGGGGGTCCTTAAATAAATACAGTGTGGTCCTGGAAAATCATCTGAAAAACATTTCCCCGGGAACGAGGCAAATTAAAGACATTTCCGCATCAAGAAAAATGCACGTCACATTCTTTCCTCAGCTATTTTAAGCAAATACGATGAGTGGAAAATCTTCACGGTGGCAGGCTGCCATGTGACATGACTGCAGCGCAGCAGTCAGCAAGATGCACTTCAGTGTACAAAATTCAATCAGGAAATTCTGACTAAAGATATGGCTACTTTTGGATGTACCTGTAGTGTTTGGTGTATGAGGCCTAAAGACAGTAATGCGGATCTTTCTGGACATATAGGGTCAGAAGCATCTGGAAATCCCTCTACCTCCCAACGGTTCCTGGAAGAGCGCTGTCTGCTTTGTTTTCATCATCCTGCAGCTTTATCGACTCAGTAACTGCACTTAAGAAAGAAAAAATAAAAACTGGCCAAGCCTGATGGCTATTTAAATAAGGTTTGGGCTCATATTAGCCGGAACCGAGGCAACAGTCATGTGTGGTTATCAGGACATCTGACAGGCTTTTGCATATTTTATTTTTTTAATTTTATGGCTATATTGTTCTCTCCTCTTACCAGTCATGCACAGCTAAGCTGAAAAGATCGCCTGCAGAGAAAATAATCTCTCTGCTGTTTCTTTTTCTTTTTTTGCAAAACTCAGCACAAACGACAGACTGAAGAGAAAAGAGAAAGTCGGCCTGAGAGCCAAAAGAGAATCTTGGCATTCCTGAGGCCAGCATGTGTTCTCTCACAGTCTAGTACGGAGTTATCGACCAGTTATCTGGCGCTCTCCCTTCCTGCAGGTTTCCAGCGAGCTGTAAGAGAAGTGGTTAGTTGCTGAGAGGATCTTTGATTTCAGAACAGTAGGTCAACACAGTTTTTTTTTTTTTTTTTTTTAAACACGTTCTAACAGTCTGTGTTTTAGCTTTGGCCGGGCACTTTGTCTGTTTGACCCGCTTGCTAGCGGTGTGGAGCAGGAGTGATGGTTAAAAAAACAGGACGGCCGTTGGATGAGTTATGGCTTTTTGTCCATATTTTTCAGTCTTAAACATGTCCGAATGGTATTTATGGGACAGATAGCAACTGGAGATGCTAGGCTTGAGTCTACGTTGTTTCCAGGGTCACAGTTTCTCTCTTTGAGTTAGTGTCAGGACTTGACCCCTTTTGCGGAATCAGCAGAGTGCCGCACATCAGTCCACTCCTGCATTGTGCTCTGCAGTGCTTGTGTCTTCTCCTTGTCTACTTGCACGTAGTCCACCTTGTCGTCTGATGTCACGGAGGATGTTGAGGGCTGTTGGAGGAGAAGTACAGTTTAGATTCTGCTCGGCGGTTTGATGGTCAACAACATGGTTGAAGGTCAATAAATACTTTTCTGTGTGGGCTGGGGGTTCCGGGTTGGAAGTCGAGTGCTAGGTAGTCCACGTTACCGCACTTCCTGGGAGCAGGGCTGTTGGTGCTGCTCACAGCCGGGGAGGTAGACACTGGGTTGTGCTGTCAGGACGAGGAGGAGGAGGGAGGAAGGCTTTACTCACACAGGGCAGGAAATAATCGAATCATGCAACCACAGTGATCAAAGAGCATCCCGTCCCACCCGGATCTCTCCCCTCTCGGCTGCTTACCATGGCCACGTAGTTCTCCTCACTGTCAGCGGAGTCAGTGCTGGTGATGCTTTGGGTGGAAATGGGACGACATTGCTGCGAGGACACGGAGTTCACTGGAGGCCTGAAAAGAAAAAAGATTGTATTCATACTGAAGACATGAAAAAAATACTGGAACATGAACATATTTAGAGCAAACATGTTATTTTTTATTAACAAAAGAATGTTGGAAAATGCATCTTAACGCATGTTCTCTGACATTTGACGACTAAGTGGAGAAAAGACGCTCTAGCGCTTGCTGGAATTACATTATTAGCATAAAAGTTTGAAGAGTCACAATAGTCAAAACAATGTGAACAGTGGAGCTAAAGCTAAAAATGTCAACAAGGCTTGGTGATTATTTAAGACCAAATCTGTAAAAGGAACTGAAAGTTGTGTTCAATAGTTAAACATTAAGGGGCCTTCACACCAAACACAAGTCAGAGTATTGAGACTGAACACCTGTGTAGCCTTGAGACAAACACCTGTTGGTGAAGCTAATTAAAATAAAAAGCCTTAAAAAAAGTTCATGCAGTTTACTGAGTCCAGATTTTCTGCTTTTGCTGTGCGTCATGCCTAAAGTATGATTATGTGGGGGCGGGGCTGACAGCCAGCCCAACCATCGACTGTATACAAGACTGGATCCCTCGCGTTCCAAACAGGAAGTACCCTCTGGTTTCAAGAAGCCAAAATACCATAGACTTCTATTAACAGCTATTACTCAGTCATTCTATTTGTCAGAATAAACATTCTTGCTCTGATACCTTTTTTAAAAAACATGTTCTGGATAATTCATTTTTTTAATGATACTTTTTTTGTTATGCAAGTTATTTAAACAAAAAAATGAACAATCAGATACCTCGATAAAAACAAAAAGGGTGATGCTTGCTGGAACCCATGTCATGTGTTAGAAACATTTAAAGCACAGATTTGGTATAGCCCGTTTTCAGGGGGTTGGGGTGTGGCCTTCCAACATTCTCCCTTCAGACTGGCAAGACTAGAAATATTGACACAGATCAACTCGGACCAATCACTGCTTACTAATGATGTCTGGCTCCAACATGGCGGCGTTAGTTTTGAATGGCGACCGAATTGACTCTATTTTTTTGGAACCAGAAATAAACCATTTTCTCTCTATCCAGTTCTCATGTACAGTCAATGAGCTCAGCAAATATTGGCACGACTTCCTGAATCAAAGGGCAGTGACTCACATGGGTCGTGTCCAGGACATGGTAACCGGGCTCTTAAATGGCAGCTCGTCGATGATCCCATTGTTTTTGAGGTCCAAAGGTGTCGGCTTTGCTGTGGAAAAGACCAGCACAGATAGTTGATCAAAATCGAGTTTATGCCATTTAAAGCAAAGGCATAACATGTGTGTGTGTGTAGTAGTTTCTAATTTTAGTTGGTTCCTCAGAACTTTAAATGTTAAAAGAGATGCTATGCAGGTTGTCCTAACCCAAAGCGAAAAATAGAAATCAAACATAAACAAAACACGTGGGGGGAAAAAAAAACAACAACTCACATTTCCTGTTAGGTTTCAGGTTGCGGTTGATGGGCGGCGGCGTGACATCGCTGAAACGAGTGGGCCGGTGACACAGGGAGGCGCTGCTGCCCTTGCGCGCAGGTAACGTGGCAGAGAATCCTGGGAAATCAAAGTGTGGTCCAGGGGTCATAGGAATGTAGATGTCATTGGGATTGTCAGCCTGGGAGGCGCTCAGCGGAGAGGAGCCGGGATTCATGGGAACGTAGTTGTCATCCGAGTTGCCGCTGTCTGAGCGCGTCAGAGGCACCTGGGCTCGCTGCTGCTGAAAGACACAGAGGTCATGTCTTCACAGGTCTTCTCTATGGATGATGACTTCGAGTTGGTATAAACTCACCAAGTAGGAGCTGAATCCATCGTTGACTGACTCTACGGACTGGTTGTTGAAATGAAGGCGATGATGGTTGTTGGTTTCAAAGGAGGAACCTTTGAGGACAAACAAAAGCTACTTATATAAACAGAAAAAACTAAATGATCCGATGAAAAATGGAAGAATCCCAGTCATGTGTTAGAATAATCCCAAAATAAGGGTTATACAGACCAAAAAAAGACATTTTGAAATGTTTCATGTAGCAAACAAGTGACTTCTAATTAAGTGCTTCATATGGCCACAATTAGTCATCGTGGCACAGGTTTGTGAACAGCCAGAGGCCCCACTAATGAGGGTCACAAATCAGTCCTTTTCTCTGGCTATGTGAAGCCTGAGCGTGGACTTGGCAAAGGAACAAACACGGCAAATTAAGAATTCAAGCGCCGTGTCCACCGGTACTGTTTTAAAAGCTGCTCATCGGCCTGGAACGAGGCATTTCGGATCAGCTTGTATGACTTGAATTTCATTAGCGTCTAAACGCAGCAATGATTCCTACACTGAGGTCTTTGTTTCTGTTCAGGGGCGGGAAAAAAAAGCCGGGTGGGGGGTAGTAGGGGGTAAAGAAAGAAGAGTGGTCGTTCCAGACATGATTTAGAGACCCACTCTGATCATCTTTTTAGCAGTTTCAGCTAGTGGTCTTTTAATTAGGATTGTCACTTTTAGACAAAATAAAAAATACTGTAGTTTTCTAGGACATAGTTATTGAACAGAAACAGTAGTTCATTGGAAATTTGCCCTGGAAATGTAGGCGGGGCTGGTGGTGAGAAGTATGCTCATCTCCACTTCCCGTCACCCAATTGTTGACATGCTCTCCTGCTGGCTTACAGCCTCTCATCTCCCCAGCCTAACATTACCTAAACATTAGGACTGCCATGATTATTTGACTAATCGACTATCAAAATGGTTGCCAACTAATTTAATTGTCAATTAGTCGTTACTTTATATCATATAGAGTCAGAGTGTTATAATGGCATTATGCTAGCTTTTTGGACAACTTTGGCATTTATTAAGGTTTGGCCTAAGGTTAGGCTATTGGAGTTTAGCTAATATTTCAGCAACATGCTAGCTATTATGGCTAATTTAGTTTCTTTTTTTGTTTATAGGCTGTTTGGAGTTTAGCTGATATTTCAACTTCATGTTGGCTATTTTGGCTAATTTAAGCTTATTTTGTTTTTTAGGCTATTTTGGAGTTTAGCTAATATTTCAGTTGCATGCTAGCTGTTTTGGCTAACTTAGGCTTTTATCAGCTTTAGTGTTTTCAGCTATCAATTTCAGTATCTTCAGCTATCATCATTAGCATCCTATTATATATCTAGTTTTTAGTTAGTGTACAGCTAATGAGGGTTAAGATGTGTGTTTTACATCCATGGCCTGATTAGTTGACTAATCGGAAAAAGTAATCGGCGATTAGTCGACTATTAAAATAATAATTTGTGGAAGCTCTACGAAACATAAACACAATTTTCATCACAGTGGGTCTTTTGAAGCAGAAATCATGCAGAAAGAGTGACCTGTACCTCTGTGCAGTCTGATATTCTCCACAGCGGGGAGAGTGTTCCTGCGTGGGATGACCGATGACTTGACTTCTCCGTTCTGACTACCAGCTGAGTGGGGACTCCCCCTCTGCCCCTCTGACCCCTGGCTTGGCTTGGGGGGCCTGGGAGGGGGAGCGCAGGAGGATTCTGAGGTTGGGGGCGTGAGCGCATTGTGGTTCTTGTCAAACGTCCGTGGAATCTGATAGAAGGAGCCGGGCGTTGTGGGGAAGTCGTAGTTGTCAGGTGAGCGCTCGTTGCTGTGCATGGTGGCGAGGGCGTTGCAAGGGGTTTTGAAGGTGTAGACCTCGTCATTCTCCAGGTCGGGGTCACCGAAGTTGCTGTGGACTGGAGCCTCTGAGCTGTAGCCCCGCGGCAGGACGTAGCAGGCCTCCTGAGGGGAGCCGTCGTGCACGCTGAGCTGTTGCTTTCCGCTCTTGGGGAGGCTGTAGAATCCGTGCAGCTGAGATCCGGTGCCATTCAGACAGTGTGAGAAGCCATAGGAGAGTTTCTGGACCGGAGAGTCACTCCCGGACAGCACACTGCTGCGAGTCGTCTGAGAGAAGCTGGCACTCCTGCAACAAAAGCGTAAGCAAACAAGCGTTTACCATGGGCACTTTAAAACCTTAAGTCCCGCTTCAATCATTTTCTATTTTCAAAGCGTTCCCGGTGTTTTTTTTAAATTATGTTGATGCCAGTTTTAACAAACATTTTTTTAAAACTTGTGTTGTTTTCTAGGCCATAGTTTCTGCGGAGCAGCAGGGGTTCATCAGAAATTCACCTCTGAATTGTGGGTAGTAACGTTGGCATGGACCTCATCTGCACCCTTTCCTTTGACGAAAGGTCTCTGTTTACATCCTGTCCTGTTAGCTTACAGCCTCTCAACCTGACATTATCGAGCCAGCAAAAATGGTGAGTAATACTGAAGCTATCTCATTGTACATCTTTGAACCAGATGCCAGCTCGCATGAAGAACAAAAACAGAACATGAATCTAGCGAGAGCAGGGAGCTTGTGGCTCACCAAGCGTATTTTCTATGTAACAGATATGCTCTTTTTCAAACAGCATTTTTGTCTGCTCCTGATTCAAACTCAAATGAAATTTCTAGCCCATTTTTTTAATACATTTCCACCAAGAACATGTTAAAAACACCAAAAACTGTTTTTATCGAAGCGTGTCTTTAAGAACACCCCTGTGAGCAAACAACTGCCACTCATATCCGTTTCTCAAAACAATGGCAGTTTGTCCTGTCACCTAAAATCAATGTAATAACTTCTACAGCCACTAGATGGCACTGTTACCTCAAAAAAGAGAATCTAAATGCTCAGTGCCTCTGCAATTAGAATCTCAAATATTTTGAAGGTTTTTTAAATTAAAATTTCTTTTTTTTTAACATGGTTTTGTGTGGTAACACATAACATGTTTGGGTGTTAAGTATGACAGGAACTCAGACTTTCCCAGAGTTTCTTAGCCAAACTCAGGCCCCCAGGGGAAATGCCTAATTCACTTTGCCTCCTGAGTGTGGCTCAACCTTGACGGCCAACAAGAGCAACCAAACAGCTTCGACGTTTAAAGACAGTAAGTTGATGTGGCCATTGAAAAATGCGTTTTGTTCCCTTACCCCCCCCCCCCCAAAAAAAAAGCTTACATTTAACTGTCAATTTGTACAACTAAAAAGGAAAACTTAGAATCCCCTTCTATTCACATTTTATTATATGCTTTTATCTGTTAAAAATATTTCATTTTATTTTAATTGAGGATGCAAAAGGGGGGAGTGGGGGCTTTTTCATAGATTAATTTAGATCACTAGACCATCAACCTGAGGATTTCCTTCAAACATGAATCATACATGCGCGCCCTAATTAGCGAAGCAGAGGTGAGATAGAAATATGGGCATAAAGCTGATGAGATCGATTGTGAGGTTTGATTCTTTTGCTCCGCTGCGGCTCCTTTATGTGCAGCTGGTTTTGCTGAGGGGGCAGATCTGCTCTGGGTGAGCGTAAACCTGCAGGAGTGATGAATTGCTGTTTCGCCTTCATTGATCATCTGTTGCACTACGTTCCCCTTGAAGGGCACCAATAGAGGCTTTGGGTTGTTAGGAAACAGGCGAGATATCAGGAGATTATATGAGTGTTGACTTGAGCTGGCCAGCGCCTCAGTCTGAGGATTTTACTGCTTTAATATTGTGATTTTCTTTCCCTTACAAGTAAGCAATCACATAAAGCTTTACTATTTACCTACAGAATGAGTTCATTCTCAGTAGTCTCTGAACTCACAGGTGTGTTTACCGTTAAATTTCATTCAAAATTTACCGTAAAGGTTTGAAAAAGTCTTTGGTTTTTACATTTTTTGCCTCAAAATAAGCACAATTAGAGTTATGAAACATAGCTGTGATAACCCCTGGTTTGTTGGAGCGTCACCTCATTTTTTAGATGTTTTTTGTATTGTTTTACCTTTGTATTTGCTTTTTCTGTTTTTTCACGTGTTGCAAACTAGCTTGGGTGTTACTGTGAATATGCTAATGCAGCTAACTTGTAGCAGTGTCGGAATGTATCTTTTTGTGAGTCACTAATAAATAGGCCTGTAACGAGTATCCGGATGCTCAGATACTCCCGATCTACTCCTGAAAGTTCGAGTACGAATATTTGCGAAGTCCAAAATAGCTGATTCGCAAACTTTGTAAATATAGTAGAGAGTAGTAAAATATTATCATGAGACTTTGTATTTTTGCACTGAAATGCAGAATAATTATGGATTTTAAGTTTATGAACTAAAACAGAACTGAAAGAGCAGCGCACTGTCGCCTGAAGTAAACAAATATTCATGTCGGTTAAGCTTCCTGCTGTCAAAGTAAAACTAGCGAGAACTTTTTTTTCCTTCATAAACTGAGACTGAAGTTCTGCTCACTGTCATAACTTCTGAAAAAAATTAATCTTTTTAACGTTGCAAATGTTTGGAGACATGGTGAATACCCTAACCCCGGGCTCACACCGCTAGCGTTACAGCTCCGATGCGAGCGCCGCAGTCTTTACGCAACTTTAAAAGTGCGAGAGGATGTCCCACTGCAGGTATCCACGTCCTGCGTCTGCCATCAGGCCCTGCGGTGCACCAAATCCGTTTTGTTTGCTTCAAATTTTTACCGGGCGACGCAGCTGAAACGCAGCAAACATTCGCGTGAAAGTATGTGAGTTTGAAGTTTTGTGAGGTCGGCTGCAGAGCCTGTGGCTGCAGCCAACCTGTAGCTAATATGAGCCATCGGGTGTAGCTAGACCGCTCTCGCATCGCACCCCAACTGTAACGCTAGCAATGTGAGCCCGGGGTAACGCAGCTATCTTGTAGCGGTGTCTGACTGTTTTTTTATGCGTAGTCGCAGTAATGCTTGTTTAAGCAGTATCAGCCTGGTTTTTTAACGTGTAACACATGAGTTTAGGTAATATTGTGAATATGCTAACACTGCTAATGTGTAGCGATGTCAGATTGTTTTTTTCTGTTTTTACTGACAAGGTTAGAAGTAAGCATGGTAACAGTCACGTTCTTTTATATGTTGCTAAAAAGGTTGGGAGTTACAGGTATTGTAAATAGGCTAACACGGCTAACGGATCTAAGGTCGCTAACTTGCAGCTGCGTGATAAAAACAAGTTCTAGAATTACTTAAAACTGTTTAAGTCTCACATACAGATTTAGCTCTGACTCTTGTCTGGATTAATGTGCCTTATAGTTTGGTGTGCCTTATATATGACACAAGTATATAAGTATAAATAATAACTATTTGTTGGTGCGCCTTACGAGAAAATACGAGAATACGAGAACTTGGAATTTAGTGTACTGTACAGTTTCAGATTTATTGTAAAAATATTGTGTGATATAATAAAAAAGTGTAAGAAAAGAAGCTGGAGTTGAACTGAAAGCCTTTCCAAAGAAAACAGTTTTAAGAATAAATTATTAGAGCAAACTGTAAAGTAAAATAAAACACTAAAAAAGGCCCCAGACTGCTAAGGGTTAATATACTTCTTTCCTTAATATTCTCAGTTTGACTCATCACCACTCTGAACCAATTCAATCTTAGTTTTAAAGAAAAACGTAGAAATATCAATATAAAAGCTTCTTTTTCCTCTTGGCATTATTCTAGGCTCTTCCACAGACAGACAGGTCTCAGCCTGTTGTTCCTCTGCAACGGTAGTTTTAACCCTTAGAGGCTTCTGGACTGAGGAAGCGCTGTAAACCTGTATGTTGACCTGCATTAACAGAAAACAGGAAACCAACGCAGGATGTCTGAGGGTCATGACCTTTACCGTGCACTCTCCGTCTTCCTGCTCATGCACTGGTGGAGGAGGAGGTAGTCCTGAGGCGCGCTGTTGGACAGGGAGCCGTGGTGCGAGTGGCGCACAGGCACGTCAAAGGTGAAGAGGACCGGCTGGCTGGAGTGGATGGGCGCTGAGGTCTTGCGCTCGCCACTCAGAGGAGCCATTGAGCCGGTGGCGTCTGGACCGACCGACCGCGGCATATTGAGTAACCTGCCATCTGTGGATAGAAGAAATGCGAAGAATTAATCAGTGAAAGCCAGAAAAGACTCATTACATCTCAACTAAATTTAGTTTGATTAGTTTCTAGTATTTTACGCAAAATATTCCCAATCCCAATTCCTTGTTTATCTTTCACAATATTCATCAGCTGAAAGTCAGTAGCTTTCCATTTACTCTCTAATCAATATCGAAGAGCGATCCGTCTCGAGGGAGGGGGGAACCTCTGCGTATTTGAGCCTTTAAATCCGCCTTCTTTGATATTATTGATCTGACCATTGTTTGGCGCAGAAAGACGGCGTGAGAAACATGCTGCTCGCCTTTTGGTCTGTGCGTGACATCCCTTGTTTTCCATGGACTACAAAGAAAAGACAAATCCGAGATGGGAATGTTGGAAATGGACTGGGCAGGAGGCCAACGTGAAGAGCTGCACTGAGCTGGAGGAGTACAGAGTGGGCGGCCCACCGATCCATCGACCCATGGTGTTGTGTGCAACGGTAGCTGGGGGGTGGGGTGGAGGGGGGGTTGTTGTTATTGCTGCTGAAGCCAAGTTTTTCTTTTTTTTTACTGTCTGGATTAATTCTTGAAAAACAACCTTTTTAACTTTGATCTACACATAAATTCTAACTGAATAGCATGTTAAATATCGCTATAAATGTATTTAGTCACTTAAAAAGAAGGGAAAAAAGGAAAAAAAAAGTCAGATTCCTTTATTTGTAGTTTAAAAAAAAAAGTTTTTTCATTTCAGAAACTTTAGAGACCCACTTTGATCATCTTTTGATACGTTTTAAAAATGTTCCCAGTGGTCTTTAAATTGTAATTATACCGTTTTTAGCCCTAATAAAAATAATTTAAAAACCTGTGTCATTTTCTAAGACATAGTTTCTGCACAACTGTGCGTTGGGGTTTGGGGCGGGACTGTTGAGGGACAGCAACCCTGCCCCTCCATTCTGGTTGCTGAGAGTTTAGATGCTCTTCCACTAACTTTTAGCCATTCACCCCCCCAACCCAACACCACCGCCACAACAAAAATGAAAAATGAAGGGGACCTGGTGCAGACAAGATGGTGGCTGAAAAACTTAAGCCAGAATGAAGTAAAACTTCCCCGCACATTTCAGTCGAAATGCAGTCGTTTTTGGTAAAACAAATACGAGCAAAAACCCTAAAAGTTACAGGGGTTTTTTTTGCAATTCAAGCTTTGAGTCTTTAACACTCAAAACACTTTAACACTCTCTGTCAAAACCTACAACTGATCTAGTCGTCTATAAATCTTTCTCAAACAGCATTTTTGTTGATTCATTTGAATAAAAAAATATGTAGAAACTCAATTTAAAGCTTAATTGTCCTTATAAATGTCCTCCCTTATTAAAAAAAAAACATAAGAACAAGTTAAAAACAATTATTTTTATAGGACAGGGTCTTTCAGTCCACATCATTTTTTCTTTTCTAAGAGGTAAACATTGGAGCTGATGGACAAGTCCAGTTCCATCCCGAGTCCAGATTTCCTAAATCAGGTCATTTTCCAGCCTGAGGTGGGGGAACGAGCACAGCTGAAGACTCCAGGCCAGTGGACACCAGCGAGAAAGCCTACAGCAACACAAGCGAGACCCCCCCCACCACCACCTCCCTCCACCTCCTCAATTACACCATTGTTCTAAGTGATTCCATTCTCTCTAGGCTGGTTAGGCATCATCTCCCCTCTCCACAAAAAGCTTTGTAAAAGCTTCCATCCAATGCGGTGACTACCCTGCCTCCTAACATGGGTAGATATATTGATTTGTTGTGAAAAGATAGAACCTCTCCTCCCCTCTCCACCCTCATAGCTGTCTGCATCTTTTAAAAAGCTAAACCGAGCAACTAAAAAACAAACATAAAAACTTCAAATTCTGTGAATCTCTACACTGTGCGTTTGTCGTGTTTTCCCAGCTCTCAGAAATTAGCCACGGATATGACGGTCACGAAGAGAGCAAAATGAAAGATGACTGGTCTGCTGATGGAATAGCCTACAGTATGTGGCTCATCACTGACACTAATGGGTCTGATGATGTATGTCACCGCCGGGAAGCAATTCCATCGACTTTCTGGGTCCACAACACAGGAACAGAAAAAGGCAAAAAAAAATGATTCCAAGAAAAACACTGGCAGTAATATTCCTTTAAATGATTTGATATGAATTTATTTTAAAAAAAATCTGCACATTGCTTAGCTGGAAGCAATCGAATCATCGAGGCATTCAAACATTTTAAACGACTGGACCATTCTGGGTCAAAAAGCCCTGAAGTTCAGGAGCAATTTTCCAATTATTCTCTGTAATACATCACCTACTGTCTCATTGGCTCTGTGTCATAATCTAATTGAAACTGGCTGCTGGTCCCAGGGGGCCAAAATTAGAACCATGCTGCATCATGCAGGACAAGAACTTCTTTGTAGGGTGCTCATTTCCTCCTGGCCCAGCCAGAATTAAATAAGAACCAGCCATAATTTGATCTCAAATTTTCTGTAAAAATAGAAAAAAATAGCAGTGACCTCTTGAATGGAATGAGAGAGTAATTTTTATCAATTTGGTACTCGTTATATGCCCTCCAGAGGACATGGGTGGCCTCATGTTGGGGGTGATTGTATCCCAGAAGAAAAAAAAAAAAAAAAGCTTCCACTTTTGTACACAGTCTTCAAATGTGTGCCATCCTAATGACTGCAGTGCTAAAATGTTCTCAGTAGTGATCCCAAGCGTATGTATACATTACCAGTTATCCTAAATGGATCTGCTGGTCCCAGCTTCAAAACAACAGTATATCCCAGAGGGCCACATAGTGAGTCCATTTGCATGTGTGGTGAGTGGGGGGCTGGGAGCTTTCCATGAGACTGACATAACCCGATAAAGAAGATGTTTGCCTGCTGCCAAGATGAGTCAGCTAGTAAAGAGCTACTACTGTTGGAGCTTCCCAGGAAGAAGGAAAAACTGAGACCCCGGGTTAGTTTTTCTGGAAAAAAAAGCAACAAGGATGCCTCATTTTCCAGCAAAAACAATGGAGCAAACACACGGTTGCATTCCCTGATCACATTACTCAGAATGCCTGCTCCACTGAATCATGTGAGCCCCACCACTTGACCGCACTGCAACATCAGTTTGCCTTCATATGCATATCAATCAATAAAAAGGCAGAAGCTCGGCAAGCCAAACAAGGACGTACAGAGACAATGTTTTTCAAATGTGACCTGTTTTTTAAACAGGTCATTAAAAAGCTAAATTAAGCTTTTCGTTGCATTTTGGAGCATTATTTTATTTAAAAAAAAAGACATTTAAAAAAGATCACATTTGCTACATAGGTAACAAACACGCGGGGCAGGCCACAAGCTCCTTGCTCCACTCCATTCTGATGAATCCACTTATAGACGGACTAGATCCATGTATGTCTTCATTTTCCACAACTAATCTGGCTCACAATTGTAAATCTGGAAAGCTTCTATATTGCTCGCCTTCTTTGTTGCACCAGTAAAGTTAACTTTGAGGTGTGAGGGCTGTAAGCTAGTAGAGCCCTCTCTCGGTTAAGAGGAGGGAAAGGGGGGCGGGGTTGCTTCACACCAGCTGTGTACAACTTGGAGGCAATGAACCCCTGCTGCTCTGTGTCAAGAGTCAGAGCTCTGTCACCCTCTCTGGTTACCGGCCGGAGCCATCTCCAGAGTAGGTGGGATTCAACTTTTTATACATATAATTTAAGGACTCAATCTGTGTGTTTCTGGTGGTGCACGTGTGTGTACTTGTATTTAAAAAAAAAAAAAACCAAGAAAATAAAAACAGTTTCCTGTGTTGAAAAGATTTTTGTTTCTGCTGTATAGTTTGCCGTTTTCAGACAAACTAGGGATTTATTTAGATAAACTCCTAATGTAAATATCAAACTAAATTAAAAGGATATTCCTTTCAAGTTTTGGACCCAAGGAGGACAGAAGAGTAAAAGGGATAATGATAGAAGAAAGGTAGTAAGCAACCACCTTCTTAAATATGAAAAAATGTTTAAAAAAAATCTGCTTTCATTTAAATTTGAACCAAAAACATCCACAATTTGCAGGAAGTCTGAATAATTTTGGGCTTGACTGTAAATTTTGTTTACAAAGTACAAAGTACAAAGAATCGAGTGTCATCTAATGAAAGAAATGTAAGAAAATTCCTGATATTTTTATATTTTAAGTGAATTAAAAGAAGCGATAAGACAGTAAAATCAACACAAATGACTATGGGTAGTCAATTATCGTGTAGCACAAAAGGATTAGAAATGATAAAAAAAAAACAGATTTTAAAGCAAGAACCGATTGCACAGACGAGGTAGTTTTAAAACACACTGTCACAGAGGTTTTTATTTTACATGTTTCCATTATTAGACATGTTTTTCCTGACGTTTGTAAGAAAGTCACAGACAGTTTTTTTTTTTTAAGTTAGGTTCCTCTTAATTTTAGCCAGTTAGCTCATTTTTCAGGCAAAATTCCTCATTCATGAAAATGCTGAGGCTGCAAATTTGTGACAGTAGCATTTAAAAACAGGATGCTTCACCAGCTGATTTATGTGGTCATGAAACATTGTTAAATCCTTTTCCTTTCAGGGTTCGCAATAGCCAATCACCTCGCGCATTTGATTTCGCTTCATTTTTCGGAGGATGCACATTCCTGATACAACTCCCCTGTATTTACCAGACTTGGGACAGGCACACAGAAACACTGAAAGGGACTGATAACCCCCAAAATTGGTGATCTTTTGGGATTAAAAGATGTCCTTTTATACCAATTTAATGAGCAGCTTTTCTCCTTTCTATCATGAAACAACTAAAAGGGAAAAAACCAATTTTGTTTTCCATGAATAGACAAAAATAAGAAGGAACAACAAAACACACGGAGAAGCCGGGAAATAAAAAGAGAGAATATTCTGCTGACAAGTTAAATCCTCAGCATTCAGTTGAGATAGTCCTCGTCTCAGAGTTCAAACGGCCAGCAGTAAGGAGAACAAAGTCCCCGATTGACAAAATATTGCTTCATTCATTAGATTATTCTCTGGGTTTGTTCCCGCTGGGCGCAGACACACAACACACAGCCAGCCATCATCCTCTGACGACAGCGGCAATTGATGCAACATCAGACCTTTCGTATTAGAACGTCAACGGGTGCGTGTTCTTAAATTTGAACTTTCAGCGAGGATGCAGCCGCCGCCAGCAGCTGCAGCGACGGTAAACTCAAGCGGCTTCATAGCTGCAGAAACCTGACCTTGCACAGCCATGGAGTCATTGTTTCAACAAAAATCAATGCAGATAGAGGGCACTTTGGTGTAGGAGACAGGACACTTTCACAGGCAGAGGAGCCCCATAAAGGGATATGTTTTTAGGTTATTTAAATATGCATTGGTTATTTATCCATTTTTTGTTTGTCTGGAACAGCAGGACATAAACAGCGTCACAGGCTGGAATGACTGCTGTGGTCTGGATTTGCTTGATTTGATTTGCTCGTCACTATTGGATGTGAGGAAACGAAAGGCTTCAAAACCTTCCGATTCGGATGCATGACTCTCGTTTAAAGCAACATCACAAAGCCCAAAATGCTTTCTAATGGAGTCTAACCTACACATAACCTATAATGCTCCCTGGTTTTAACTTAATACTGAATTAAAACAGGTTCATTGACACTGTTGCACTGATTGTGTCTCCTATAAGGTTGTTTTTCACATGTATTCCTAAAATAAAAAAAAATTAACTTTAGAAAACTTCAGTCAAAATGATCTAAATGTCAATTGTCAAATTCCCAGAAAGTGCTTTTTTTTATTTCCTTAGAAACACCTGGATCGGAAGATTCCAGGTTTAGTTCCCGCCCTGCCTGTCGTAGTGTTTGAGTGTCCTTGGGCAGGAGACTGGACTCTACACTGATTCTGGTGGTTATAGGTGGCTCTGGTGTTAGAAGACAGAGCTGTCAGTGTGTGAATGTGTGTGTATGGGCGAACGGGACTGTGACTGTAAAGAGCTTTGGGTCTTAAAGGAAGGTAGAGAGCACTATATACAGTGAGCATACGCCACTAATCAGTTACCATTAAAAACAAAAAGAAAAACATTTCCAGCAACTCAGCAGATTAGGTGTGAAAAAGTCTTGTCTGGTACGGTGTTACCTTATCCTCTAGATCAGCGGTACCCAATATGTTGTGATCAACCAGTCAATCATGAAGGAAGTCTGATTAGATCGCGAGCCATCAAAGTTAAATAAAAAAATTGCCATCATCAACCAAACATTGTCTTTGTCATGAAGTGTGTTGCTTAATTGACATGTAGAACATCCCCTGATGCATAAACTGAGCCACAATCCGCTAGCAGATTTAGAGTTTTTCTTCCTCCTAAACTCTACAAAGATGTGTGTTCAACGGCAAACTTCTAACTGTAAATGTAGCTGCTAATTTGGCTTTTTTCGAAGTTACTCAAAAAGAACATTGAACAGAACGCACTTCGAATGTGTGTGCCGTGCGCTGCATCACCGTTGACATGACAACTAGAAATACACGGGCCTAATTCAAAGAACTTCAAAGGAAAAATGACAGAGGAAATTTTTTATCATGTTGTAATCTTACATATTTATCTTATTTAATTTAAAATAATAGTTTGATTCCTGTTTAAAATCCTTTTTCATAATAAGTTTGTATTTAAGTAAATGAATTTAAAAAAATCAAATTACAATATAATTTAAAAGTAGCAGAAAAGAGTGGACACTCTTGATCTAGACCACTTTATACTGATGAAAGTCTTCATTTTTTCAGTCCAAAACACAGTATGGCACTTGCTCAGATTGTATAGTTTTTGTACTTGTGCACATGACCGTCACTGACTTTGGTCAACTTGCTGGTTTGTTGGCATTCACACCAATAGAGGAACAGCACCAACTCACTCAACAGTGTGAGACTAAAACTGACTGTTACTAAAGTCTTTATCTATTGTAAACATAATAAAAAAAAACATTAAAGCTAAACACTTTCAGTGGCTTAAAATGTCAACTATTTGAAAGAAAAACCTTTAAATAATGTACTGTGAAACTCAAATTTGCCGTTTGTGGCAAAAACAGCAGCATGTGAGAGTGCAAAAACAAATGGAGACGCTGTGAAGGTCGTCGTGACAGAGAGTCAATTGTGCAACAATTAACAGTCACGTAATGCCCTTGGCTATTCTTCTTCGTAGACGTGAGATGCAGTCCAGCCGTGGCAGATTAGGGCCAACACAGCGGTGGAGGGAGGGCTCCCATCAAGGTGTTGATTGAGGCCAAGCTGGCCGTATTCCCATGAAAATCCTCTGGGAAACACAAACACCTCCTGGAGGAGTGCAACCAACCGGAGTCCGTCCCATTTACAACAAACTTCCTATCCAAACGCAAACACCGCACATCCTCTGAACGTGACGCACGCCAATATATTCTTCAAACCTGGAAAGAGGCCGTCTAGTTAACGCCTTCCAACTACTTTCTGTGTAAAAACAACAAACCCACGATCTGCATAACCGCTGGCATGTCTACTTGATCAGCTTCTGTCATTTCCATAAGAGGAACTAACATCTCAGGTTTTTAAGTCTACTGTTTTTCCCCCTTTTCTGAAAGGGAATTCCCAGTCTGTTATGACTCACGTCAGCAGCTGGCTGCAGGAGGGAAAGCTGCAAAAACATATTTGCCACAATGAGGTGTTTACCATGTTGTTTGATTAGCATATCTTACTGCACACAAACACGTTCAGTCATGAGTGACCAGCTAAAAGCAGAACCATCAACCTCAAAGAGTCTTGAAGGCAAGAAAAAATATTCCAGTTGCAGCAATAAATAAAGCTTAGTGTGCAAAATCGCATGTACCAATATAAAAAATATAAATATAAAAATATACTTCAAGGATAACCAAACCCTAAATCAACTTTTTGGCTGTTGACCTGTATAAATGGGGCTTTAAAAATGCTGTCTGTTGATCCTTGCTACATTTTTTTTAATTTAAAATAAACTTGTTTAATTCCTGAAAACAGGGTTTAAAATTGTCTGTTTGCTGCTCCCTATAGGTTGAAACAAGGTATTACAGTAGAATTTTGTGATTGGTCAACTGGTGTAGGTCGCAGAAGTTTCACGTCATTATGCTCAATAGCTCCAGTATAAAGGCCCCGCCCATCTTTGAACACGTGATCTGCTCGAGAATTGAAGCTCGCCACGCAACCGTTTAAGCTCTCCTCAAGACGCAGAGAGTGGCGGAGCTAATACTGAGAGCGTTGGAGCTCACCCCAGAGAGCGGCGGAGTTCATTCCACAATGTTGACGCCAACAGCGGTGGAGGTCGCTCTGCTATGCCGAGAACGGCAGATCTTGCTTGCTCGCTAAACCGGCAAACAAATACGCCGTGAATGTGGAGGCAGCCTGCTTGAATCTCCTGAACTGTATTATTATTTTTATTTTATTTTCTTTGAGACAATAATTAAAAGATCATTTAATTACCTCAAGCTAAACTCACCATCAATCACATATCCAGACCACTCCTCCTCTGCTCACCTCCGCTCCCATAGCCCCCTTCTTTTTTTTTGTTTTTTGCATTTTTTAAATCTGGGGTGAGAGTGGAGTCAGCCTCCAACTGTCCTGTTTGGTTACTCTTTTTTATTTTAAATGACAGTATATATGGACTCATTTTAGTCTTACTGATGTCAAAGTGATTTTGGAAAGTACAAGGCACTCAGTCAAAATGTGTTTTTTTAGAAGTTGAAAACAGGATAGGGTGTCATTGCGTAAATGCTAACTTGGTTAACACATGTAGCGGTACAGGACTGCTTTTTTGATGTGTTACAAACATGGTTGGGAGCTAGCATAGTTACAGTAAGGTAATGGTCAATTTAAAAATTCTATATAAGGCGCATTAAGCAAGACAAAAGTCAGATTTTATGAACTGTGTTTAGAACACCCAACATGTTAGCAACATTGGAATTGTTGACCACATTAGCTAATTCACAATACCTGTAACTCCAAACCTTGTTTGCAACCGACCGATACGGCTAAAAGAAACATAACGGTGAGCCTTTAGATCTGGTTGGCCGTGTAATTATGGTCTGCACATTTTACTATCGTAATATATTGATGCTTATTTAAGTTCATGAAACATAGTAGAAATCTAGTATATTAGCACAACACGGGAACAATTGAGATAACCATAGCACAAAGAACATTTTAGCAACAATAAAATGTATTTCCAAATCAATCAATGCGTTGAATTCTTAATTCTTAGTGGTGCTTTGGCACAATGGAAACTGAGGTCAGCGTAAGACTGAGTTGTGCATCTTATGTGTTGCTATCTGGAGGAAATACTGATACACACCTACAGTGCTCTCTATGGCTGTTGCTCCTTCTTCTCACATACATCAACTACTGATGCAACCAAGACACATCATCACCCAGACGACCCAGCTGGAGTTGATCAGATCCCAGCTTGTGACCAGGTAGAGCTACCCACCCACAGTTCCCCCTTCCTAATCCACAGCCATCTTGAGGCTACTTCTGCTGCCTCCTTTACCTCCTTATTGGCCCTTTGGTTGCTAGCCCCAGTGATCCCCTGCATGCTGTATGCCCTACAAAGCGACTGGCCTATGAACTTCCTGCATCCCACCTCAATAGGCTCGCACTTTGCTCTCCAACCATAGTTCCAGCACTCCTCTACTAGGTCAGCATACTTTGCCCTTATCCTCTCACTTGCCTCTTGATCTGGTACTTCCAGGGGACGGTCAACTCCAGGAGAAAGGCCTGTTTAGAAGCCTCTGAGACAGGGATAGGCAACTTCAGGCCACAATTCTGCATGTTTTCCAACATTTATTGCTCTGGCATGTTCTAATTGGCTGGACACACCTGAATGAGATAATCAGTCATGAGTAGGGCTTGGATATCTGGAAATTATGCAAACACTGCGGCCCTCGAGGCCTGGAGTTGCCTATCCCTGTTCTGGGATGAGCAGCATATCTGGCCTTTATTTATTTGTAACTTGCAAACAAATCACACCTGATTACCCCACCACCACCACCACCAAACTATGCAAAAATCTTGACCTATTCCCAAGAAAAATAGGTCAATAACTTGTGCTTAAAAATTCATTAGAAATGTTGAAAATTATAACTATCAATTGCTTGTTAATTTTTTTCTTAATGTATTTTTTCTCAATTATTTGCTCAAATAAAAACTATAATAGGCATGTAAGGCCAAGAAAACCTTCCACTACACAGATCATTGGAGGTTCTTAATATTTACTGCAATAATACAGTTGCACACGTTTCAGTCATTCAGTTAGTTCTGTTTTCCTGTAATGTACAAGATCACAACAAAGCAGTGGAGACAAGAACGAGAGAGTGGATGAGTGTCACTTTCCATCCAAACACCCCCGGCAACAAAGAAGAGTGCAGGCAGATGAAATGCAGACATCATCTGCATAAAAAGTGAATTGATTCCTCGGGAAACACTGAACTTAAAAGTCTTTCTGTGCAAAGCAGGTCTAGCTAGGAAGATGCATGTCATTTGGGTTGCTCTTAAGAAGAGTATCCTGTTTGTGTGGCTATTAACAACCAGAAAATGGAACGGAAACCAGAGAGAAGAAACGCAGATTTTTTTTCCTTCATCTCACAGATCAAACCAACAGCCTACAGTTGCATTTCTTAGAAAACAACATTTTTTTTTAGAATGGTCTTCTCCCATAGAGATGCCTTTCTAACATTTTTGGAGAGGTAATTCATTTTGGTTTGCAGATTAAAGAAAAAAAAAACCTTCATATGGTGATAATACTTGGAAACCCAGACTTGTGGTGAGTTGAGGGTTTTTTTTCACTTATATACAAACAAGGATGCTAAGAAAAAAACGTTCAAGTAAATGAATTTTTGATGGACACATGGCAAAGCCTCTCTGAGAAAAGAGAAAAACATTTCTCTGAAAAAGGACTGTTAGTTCCATCTGCAGCTCTCCTGCAGCCACACCCTGCCAGTTTGAGTTAATGCAGTTTGAAATCTACGGAAGCACCTCGCTAATTACTCAATATGGGCCGGGGGGAGGGCCTGATCACGATGAAAGATTATTACGCTGTCCATGTCTGCTTTTCAAGTCCACACCTGGACATATTGCATGTTACAGATGATCAACCATGTGCGCAAAGATTAACGTCCACCAGCTGCCAGATGGCGGGAAAACAACAGCATGCGAGCAATCTGGATGAGAAGAACACACTCTGGAGTTTACACAACCACTGGCTTTATGCTTTGGATCTTGCAGGTGGATAAACTGACGGTATCAGGAGGTAAGAGATTGGTCAACATGAATCCATAATCATGCGCTTAAAGAAAGTGTTAGCACACATGATGCCTCCCACTGAAACAGAGCTCCGGTCTGTAGTAGTGAGTCATCAGTGTGCATCAGCCGAAGTTCTGTTTACACACAGCAAGAGATGAGAGTTAACTAAGGAGGTGAAGTATATTGTTGTGTGTTACTACGATAACTCATTTACAACAGGGGTTATGTTCTAAAAATAACCTGCAATAGGTGAAATCTGCTAAGTAGGATTACAGATTTTTTAAGGGTGTAAATTCCTCACAACACACTTTGTGTGTTTTTCATTAACAAGTTCACACTCTTAAACTCTCAAAGTTTAAGCCTTTGTAGATAAATAAGTCCAGTTTCAAAGAATGAAAGATTTGATCAGACATATGCAGATAATTGCAAGCTGAACTCATTCTGTATAGAAAATGCAGAACAGAGCGTTGATTGACAAGGTCTATAGCCAATCAAAAAGCAGAACACGGTGAACAGTAAAAAAAAAAATAAAAACATAAAAAAAAAATTCTAGTAAACAGCAAAACAGCAGAAGGTTAAGCGCAATCCAGAGCAGATACAGAGGTACAGCAGAAATCTGCTATAGCTGGTATCAGATAGATAAAGCTATTTTTTAAATACATCATCCACGTTTTCATGAAATTTTCAACATAAAATGGAAATATTATTTCAGTTTTTACTTTAGAAAATGGATGACATCATGTTTGGCTTTTAAAATGACAAAGAAAAGTAATGAGCATGTGTCAGAATTGCATTAAAAATCCTGGACACTGGATTCTTCTCAAAATATATCAATACTGACCACATAAGGAAAGCCTCTCTCAGGGCTAGAAAAATACAAGATTAAGAGTTCAAGCATATTCTCTAGCAAACAGGACAGACTTTCTATTTGTTTCAAGCAAAGTCAATGAAGAGAAAAATCCAAAATTTCACAAAAAGTCTCTTAATGTCTCCAGTGATGTTCCAACATCCAACAAGAAGAGTGTGTCAAAGTGAAGATTCAAACTGTCCTAAGAAGGTCTTTTGGGGGAAAAAGGGAAGAACAAGTAACATAATGAAGAAGTGTCCACTTATTTTTTTGCAATATAAGATAAAGGACAAATAAAGAGTATGACGTATTCATTAGACACTTTACAGAGAAGTACTGTCAACAAATTTTGCTCGGAACTCCGTCCTGTTCCTTTTAGTTTTCAAGACGTGTGAAGACCAGAGTGTTGAGGTGTTAAAACCAAATTACTAGAACTTCATGTATAAATATATGCACAAGTACATAGAAAAAGGAAGGAAAGTATAATATGAAGCCACAGCTCATAATAATAAATAACTTTTTGTGCATTTATTTGTTTAACCCTTTAACACCAGAGCTATTGCTCCATTGTTGCTCTATAACTGTGCAATTAAGGTTATTCCAATAGATTCTGAAAGCCAAGAAAAGGACCTTTGTGTTGATTTGCGACACTTTACAGCAGTAAAGCTGCTTTTCTTAACTTTTAAACCTGTTGTAATTTCGTAAATTGCGCAAATGGTCAAAGAGTTACGATAATTTTAAGAACGTGTGTTCTTTCCTGTCCTCTGCGAGAGCTCCAGTGTTAAAGGGTTACCAAAAGCAGGACAAACAGAAGACAGATGAAAGGTATGGCACAGGTGAGGTTACCGTGAGCGTCGTCCGCCTGGTTAAAACCACACAGCTGGCAGATGGAGCGGACCCACTTGTTCATCTCCTCCTCAGTCTCAGCAACAAGATAAAAGGTCCGGTCGGAAGTCTTAATGTCAAACACGAAGCTGTCCTGGAACTCCTTCCTCTTAAAGGTCAAGCCGGCGTCCACCTGCTCGCAGCAGTGCAGGTCGATGACCCGGATGGGCTTTTTCGAGTGGTCGTTCTTGTAGTACTCCAGGACATCTGGGTCGCCGCTCATGCGGCCGCTGCGGAGAATGAACCAACGCTTCTTCCATGCCTGGAGATAAGATTAAAGAAAAAGTCGTGAGTCAACACCAGTAGGTGGGTAATGGTGTAGATTAATCGAGCACCGATAAACAATTCTAGTGGGATATGATGACGGACAGAACAGCTGGACTCCAGCTGTGGTGTTAACTGTAGTTCAAGCAGACTTTTTAGTGGGAGAAAAGCCTGTTTACTTGAGTTGGCGTGTGGTTGAGTGTGGTTTGCATACATGTTGCGGCAGGGCAGAGGGCAGCAGGTGTTTACTCCCACCCAACGCATTTCCTGTGCAGATATCCCTCCTTGAGTGAAACTAAGCAGCACTCCACCATAGCTGCTTTTATTAAAAGACTACAGGCTCCTCCCACTTCAAGTAGGGCTGAATGACATTGGTTTGGTCCAATCAAAGCTAGCTCACATCTGCACCGGATCACTCAACTTTTGTCGGCGAGTGTAAACAATTCTCCTCTGTCCAAACCACATGAGGCAGCAGAGGTTTCCTCCAGTAGTGAAAACAGAAAGAAGCGGGTGTCAAACAAATCTAAATGTCTAGAAAGGCATGGGGGAGGGCCACCAGCTTGGGATATGGTTTTCCAGCGGTTATCTAAAGGAACTGTGTGTTCTGTGAGACAAAAGAGGAAGATAGACCAGGAAGGGAAAGGAGGGTTGAAGGGGGGGCAGCTTTGGACATCTGCCAGTGATGCACTTCCACCAGCCAATGTCTAACATACAGGCTGCTGACACACAGGATCCTGCAGGCCCCCTCTTCCACCATCAAGTGTGGGTACCGCCGCAAGGCTAACACTTCCTCACCACCCCACACGCATACAGCCCAGATAAAACTAATCTCCTCTAGAAATGTGAAGGATCCATTTTCTATTTTGAGAGGCCATTAACCTCAAGATGCAGAGGTGGAATTAATGATGTCTGAAGTCACTGCCGTGGCTTTGTGCACACCGGCTATCTGTCACAGTGTACTGGGCTTACAGGGACATCCGGAAACACTGGGACAGAGTAAGGGGCTGTTACTGTTGAACCTTTAATTTTCCTTCTGTGAATCAAGAACGGTGGCAAAACAAGGGTACCCTATGATGGAAAATATCAACTAGACTGTAAAGTAAATATTGAAAATGTTGACTATGAAGAGATAAAACAAAAAAGGGAACTCATAGTTAAGGCACTATTTCAAAAACAAAACAATAAAAAAAATATATTTCCCAGATTTATAAAAAGTACTATGACCAGTCAGCTAAGCATACAAAATTATGCTAAAAATATAAATCTTGATATTTTGGATAATTTTATATACTTTAACCTTTTAAACACAGACATAATAAACGCTCTTTGACATTAGGGCTGCCACAAACGATTATTTGCATAGTTTACTAATCATTAGCTTTTAACTAACGAAAAATAAAAACAATTAAGATGATACTTTATTAAAATATTAACAAATCATGCAGCTTCTGTCCTTTAGTTTCTGATATAAAAACAAGATTAACCCTTTAACACCAGAGCTCCAGCGCTTCTGTTCTTTGATATACTGTAACTTTTCCACCGTTAACATGATAATACCGGCTTTGCACCAATTTGCAACACTAACAATGTAACACTAATTACTACGGTGAAATGTTGGCCAATGGCGCTAAGCTACTTTTCTCCATGACAGCTGGAATTAACTGCGTACACGGTTGAAGAGTTACGGTAGTTGAAGGAATGTCAACACTGGAGCTAAAGTTTCAGTTTTAAAGGGTTAAGAAAAAGCATTTATTTAGCCGTGGTGAGCTAACAAAGTCAATGACCTACGCCTTACAGGTAAGCATCTTCCACTATGATGGATTTAAGCTTTGAGCTTAGTGAGTACAAGACAGACAAACTGCAACAGCTGAGTATCTTTTAAAAACTGCTGTTCCTGGTGAAAGTTTGATGCAAATAATGAGGCAACTGTTGCCATTACACCTAAACTATCAACCACTTCGGCTAACCACAAGGTCAATTTGAGCTTCTACCTCCCTAAATTTGGCTGCTCTCGGCGTAAAACCCTTTGACCTCTGAGGGACATCAGCGCTATGCAAATCTTGACATTTGTATTATGAGTTAGTGTTTTCTACCAGTGAATTTGAAGTGCATCAATGGGCTAATGACTTCTGAATACACAGAAATCAAACCTAGGATCTATGCATCATAAAGCGAGAGTGATCTGATGAGGGAAACCCAGTCATTTTCAGCATGAAGCGTTCAGGTTTAGTTTTCATACTGAAAGTGAACGCTAATGACAGAAACTGAAACTTTTTCAGGGCAGAAACTCCATCCGCTGGGCTGGATTCTTAACCTGGCGGTGCTGCTTCTCTGCTCACATTCCTGCGATTGCAGCCTGCTGCCCAGTTTCACTTTTAAACTGAGAGAACATGATTTGCTGCAAATAGTTTGGCGGCTGCTGCCCAAGTGAAGCTTTTCTTACAGACAAGATGAAACTAAATCAATGTCACATACACCCACTTACAGCCCCAATGCAGCAATGGTGGCCACAACATCACAACAGCAATTAAACAGCAAACTAATTTATAATTTGCGGTAAACGGCATAAACTTGAATAGCACTTTTCAACCCATTTAGGTTCAAACCGCTAGAGGTCGACCGCTCTACCTCTCCACCACAGCCTCTCCAATTTATTGACTGTCAGTACCCCAATCTAGAGTAGCATTAAGGAATATATAAATTCTGTGCATTTTTAGAATATCAAAGAAACACTCATTAACTCTTTCCAGCAGTTTTCCGTCGGTTGAACAGGTGAAGATTTTCGAGGTCTCACAAACAAATAACCCACCATTTATTGGTGCAAAAGCAAATATCCTCCTATTTGTTTTGTTATGGTAGTGTTCACATTTCTTGTCACACCGTGACCTTTATTTTACCTAGGAACTGCAGGTGGTGTTGGCTGTACACAAAAAAGGAAGTACACTGTCCTACTTGTTTTCTAGATGTTCCTGTCATACTTAGTGATGATTACCTGGAACAGGTGCTAACAGCTACTGAGAAGCTGTGATGACACGAGGTGGTCAGAATATAAGCAAGGCAGCAAACCTCGAGGCCTGAACCGTCAATCCATTTCGCAGTTTGATTTGTTTGAGACATTTCTTGAGTATTTGATCCATTAATAAAGGATTTGGACCAAGATTTGAAATATGTTTGTATCTGCTGAAATGTTTTTAATGAAGTGAATGGAGACCAACCTAGTGCTTACTTGGTGACCTGACATGACCTTTGTTAGCTCAAAGGGAAAGTCTACCTTTCTCTTCCGTTTTACTACCTTCCGTGAAGACCCAAAGCACTTTACAGTCACAGTTCCAGCATTCACCTATGTACATACACATTCACATACTGATGACGATCTGCTACCGAACACTGGCGCCAACCTATAACCACCAGAAGCAAAGTAGGGTTCAGTGTCTTGCCCAAGACCACTTTGACACATGGACGTGCAAGGCAGGAACCGAACAGATCGACTGTTCCATCTCAGTACTTCGGACATCCAACAAAGCATTTTTTATGTATTTATATTTACTACTTTTCACTTCACATCTTGACCACTTTGTTCTCAGAATTTCTCTAACTGAGACTGCAATTGTAGACTGCATCATAGACTAGACCAATGATCTCTGCTCTCTAATGTCTCTACCAGAAAAAAAATTAAGCCTAAAGTGGGCCAACCATAAGGACTGGAGCTTCCACCGCTCAACTCAACAACATTCTGACAATCAATGATCGAGAATGGTTTGCAGTTTGATGATTCCCCTTTTAAGTTCAACCACCTGTACATAAAAGACTTTAAGAAAATTCAAAACACCTTTAAAAAAAAAAAAAATTCTTCTTCCTACAAAAAAGCAGTCATAATAAAAAGCGATAACTATTTTTAAAAGTTATGATAGACTCTATATAAGTTAGAGTAAAATTTAGAGTAACTATTTAAAATAGGAGTCAATGAAAAATTGCTCTATTATGAAACCAGCCTGCAGTGGTCACATGAGGAACTGCAGCAATCTGGAATGTAAAGCATCCTCTGTATCAACATTATAGTCAACCTCACTTATTTCTAATACATATAAATTTACACAAAATGGAAGACACTCTATTGAGTATACTTAGAATGGACGAAGATATGATACTGTTCCATTTTATTAGATCAGAAGGAGCACAGAACAAACAGATGACTCCGGTATGTGTCAGCCCAACTGTGAATAAAAAACCCATCATAAGATAAGATCATATCATGAAGAACTTCCTGTGCTTTCACCACCAAAGACTGATGTCGGAGTTTCGGTAACGCTTGAATTGTTATCTTCAAAAGTCATTAAAATGTGTTTACTGCGGTTATAAATATTGATGCGTAAACATTAATTAGACCTAATAATAAAACACTGAAGTGTACATAACCAAGTTTGTATTAATAAGGACTGTTAATACAACAGATCATTTATTTTGTGCTTTGTTTACAGCGGAAATTTATGGATGTTTTGTGTAGTGACTGTTGGACACACTTGAAAGCGAATAATCCTTCTTCTGATGCGCTTCCATTTAACTTGTTTGATGCGAAAGAACGGCCATTTACTTTAGAATCTGATTTCAGATTAATTTGTTAGTAATGGAAATTTATTATATATGTTTGTCTTTGACATTAAAATCTTTTTTTATGTAGTAAAAAGATTGATTGTTGTTTCTAAGGCTGCGAGAAATCATTTTAAGTTGATGCTCTGAGTTATTGTACTTTTCATAGAAATAGTACCAATTAAAATTATCTGGAAAAATTCACACTAAAATATTCCAATGAAATGGAGAATGATGTGATGGCGTCATATGTTTATGAGTTGAGTTGCACGTCAAGTCTTTTCTGAGCAGTGATGTGGTAAAGGTTCATTAGTATTTATACTACCGTAGGGCGTAGTCAACTGATTCTTTGGAAGTGGAGAGGGACACGCCCACAGTTTCACTGTGAATGCCTCTGAGGCAGCAGAGTTTTGTTTCAATGAAATATTCCTTTCAAAATAAGATCAAAGGAAAGGAAAGGAAGGGAAAAACTATTCTCACAGATTTGATGTCTTTACGATGGGTTAATAGATCCAAACATTTTTGAGAAATAAAAAACAAAAATATGAATAAAAATAGAAAAAATCCTGACAAAAACATTTAAAATTAAAAGTATATATAAATAGAATTAGGTCTGTTTCAAAATAATACAAAAATGATTAAAATAAAAAGGCTTAAGAAAAGAGTTTTCATTTCACAGAGCAATCAGAGCCAAAGTTCAAAGAAAGGAAATATATTTTAAGTTTTCTTTGAAAAAAAAGAAAAATGTCTTGCCTAATTGAGAACTGGAGTGCAGCCCGGTTTTAAAAGGTCACCATGACTCAGCTGGGTCATTCAGAGCATCCATCAGCTGTGGCCTGCATATGCAAACATTGAGACTCGAAAATATGGAGGGGAAAAAACAAGAGGATTTATCCAGGATGGTCAGTTTAGTTCAAACACAACGCATTTGCTTTAGGAAAGAAAAGGCAATATTTTCAATTGTTGTTTTATGAGGGTGTTTTCCACAGGCTTTCCTTCTGCATGTGATCCTTACGCACGCTTCTTTAAATATAGGACAAGTTCCCTGGTGAGATAAATCCGGGGGAGGAAGACACAACAAAACCAAGTCAGCCACCCAGCGCCTGTCCTGCAGAGCATGTCTAAGCCCATCCATCAGTGTCTAAGGCCCTGGGAAGTGAGGGCTCAAGCCGTAAAACTCAACTCAGATCGAGTCCTGAACTCTCCCCTCCCCCCACCACCGTTTTGGTTTGAGCCGCATTGCTGGGGAGACAAAAAAAAACTGTTCAGACGGGGGGATAGTGGCCCAACTAGGCATAGAAACCCTGACTGGACAAAACTGAAGAAGAAAGAAATAAAAGACTTTTACTACTTTCTAAAGAACTTGTTACAACCCCCTCCCAGAATGCTCGCATTTTATCACGATGTTGTTCTATTCTTTTTGCTGAGATCAAAGTCAAACGCAGGTTAAAATCAAAGCAGAACGCCACATTCTCACGAGAAAACAACAAACATTTTTTTACCGTTCAAAACAATGGTCCAAGAACCTGAAGCTCTGCTAGAAGAAGTGCGGACCTTCACATCTGCTTATATCGCTCCCTGATCTTACCTGGTTCCTTCAAGGCCTCATTTGTTCTGACAGCAGCAGCGACAACAGCGGAACACAAAGGACAACACGTCCGCGTCTATTTCGGATGAATGGGAAGGAAAACATCGAATAACAAAACCATCCAAAAACATTGTCCAGACCGGGTTTCTTTCTATAAATAAGATCAAAACCAGTGCATGTGGAGTATTGACTGTATGTGAGAACTGGATCAAATGTCCCCTCCCCTCTTGCATTCCAAACAGGAAGTACCCGCTGGCTCCAAAAAGTCCAAATCTAAAAGACTTCTACTGAGAAATAAACAGCAATTACATTTTCTTTTTTCAATGATATTATTTCTGTAGTGGTAGCAGGGGCGGAGCTACAGGGGGGGCAGTTGCTCCACCATCACCAAAAGCGTTGCCATCACCAAAAACTCGGCCCACAAATTTTTGAATCAATATTAATATTCTTTTGACAAAGAATAAATCAAATCCAAACCTTTTAGACATTATAAATAACATCTGATGATAAAAAAAAGTAACAACAACAAAAATCTTTGAAATGCGTTGTTTTGATTCTTTTGTTTGTTCTTTTGTTTTTCCACTCTGCTGTTTTTCATTTGCCATCCTTCCAAAGTCTTCCGTCCTCCTCTCGTCTCTAGCATGTTCTACATCAGCCACTCATGGTACTTATTCAAGTTATAAACTGGCCAATCAGAAGCCTCAATAAAAGTATTTAGTCGTGTGTTGAACGTTTGAAACCTTTGACAGATTCTCCCAAGCTCGCTTTCAAGTGGTAGGGGTGTGGCCTTAAAGGAAGCACTCTCCTGATTGGCGAGAGTAGTTGCCTCAGACCACTTACTGGTGCTCTCTGGCTCCAACATGGTGGCACTCGTAACGACAAATATGAAAACAAAATTGACTTCATTTTGTTGGAGCCGGATTTAAGCCACTTTCTTTGACGTTAGAATCACAAAACACAATTTCAATATTAATATTTCCCCAACACTTGCTGCTTTTTGGAAAACAAAAGGAACAGCGAAATTAGAACAAGGTGGTCTCATCTCCCCTAGCTGGCTTTATCGCTCTTCCATCCCAGTAAGGCAGAATAATGAACTTAAAGAGATGGTTGCGGTCAAAACGATTATCCAAGGTGTGCCTTTCACAGTGGCGAAGCGGCGTGTGTGCTCAGTAGTATGTTGTGTCAACAGGTGGGATGATAAGAATCAGTCAACATGTTTTTTTTAAATGTGCAAAAAGGCCCAAACCAAACACACACCTTATTCAAGCTGCAGGACAGAAAAGTCTTGTTTACCTCTGCTCCCATTAAATCAATGGAGGAGGAGACAGCAGCTTGTCGCTCACGCTGCCTCCCCGGGTTTACCTGCTGCAACACACACACATAAACACATACTGCACAGCTGCACAAACACTGCAGCCATGCCGCCTCACCTTGCATGTACTTTTATTACCTATCAGCCATTTGATCATGTAAAGCCTTATTTAAGGTGAATTATAGTTTAGCTTCTGTGCTCCTGTTTATACTAATATCAGCTTAATTAAATTGTCATTATTATTTAGCTTCAATTTACTTTCATTTTGATGTGAAACTTAAAAAATGTCTAATTTAAAAGGACAAACAAATCATATTTGGTAATATTTAAAAAAAAATACTCAAAGATTATTTTAGTTTGAATTTATTTCTTAAAAAGTCAAAATATCCAAAAAGTAAAGAGGAAATAATCCACCAATGACAAAAAAAACGAATACACTGATAGCAAACAAAAAAAAAATTAGAGACATTTTTAACCAACGATAATGAATTTATATTGTAGAGTACTTAAAATCCCACTCTGATCATCTTTTTAGCTATGTGTGTTCTATTGTGATTAAGTCAATTAGAGTAAAATCTTTTTAAAAAATTAGTTTTTTAGGACAAAAATTATTTAGAGCAGCAGTAGTTAATTGGAAATTCACGTCTGAGTTTTGGGCAGGACCATTGGTGTGGAATAACCCATCCCAACTTCCCATCCTCCATTCACATTTACACATTCTCCCACTAGCTTACAGTCCCTTACACCCCCAACCTAACATTACTGTTGCAATAAAAATGGCGAGCATTATCGAAGCTTTCCATACATACAATTTTGATCCAAATACCAGCTCAGATGAGAAAAACAAAGACATAAATGCAAGTGGATGCATCAGAATGGAGCAGAGCAAGGAGCTTGTGACCCGCCTAGCATATTTTCTACATCACAAATATGCTTTTTTTCAAACTACATTTTTGTCTGCTTCAGATTCACAGTAATTTCAATAAAGAAATACTCAGAAATTGAATTTTAAGCTTGGTTTTCTTTAAATATGTCCTCCATCACCAGAAAAATCCCATAACAAGTTAAAAACACAGTTTTTGTTAGAGTGGGTCTTTAAGCACAAAAAAATGTGAATAAACAAAATTAAAGCTATAATTAATACACTTAAAGAAAAACTAAAATATCCAAGTAAAACAAGAAAAAAACACTTTAGCACTAAACACAAGTTAAAATTATAAAATGTTCAGGTTATTCCTAATAAATTGCAAAGAATTAATCCACTTTTTGCCTTTATTGACAATAAAAATCCAGGTTGTCATTTAGCCAAAAAGCTCCTCTTATGAACTGAACAGCACTTAAGAAATTATAAATTTATTGATTAAAGGGCGGGTTTGCTGAAAAGGCCGCTGCTGGACAAGAGCGAGAGCCTCAACAATTGTGTTTCTGCTTAACGTGACATTTGGGGACAAAGCTGGACGCACAACGACAACAGAGCCCTGATTATGTAGCCCTAATCAATAATGGGTCACCACATGCCAGGAGCAGGAGGCCCAGAATGCAAATCAGGCTAGTTGACAAATATCGCCTGACTATCCGTCCGCACAACACAAAAGCACGTTTCAGTCCCGCCCTGCCAGGCATTCCAGCGTCTACGCTTCAAAGCTCGAGAAAGCGACTAAAATTAGGAACCCCCATAATAATCCACAGGTTTTCTTTTCTGCGCTCACAGATGTCACAGCTTTATTTCACTGTCTGGCAGCAGTTTACGTGAGCTTAAACAAACCTCAAACACTTCGCTGGAAGTCGAGCGGTTCACACAGGGTTCCTCGCTTTGGCTCTGTGTGAGACGCTAAGCAGACAGCTGTCCCAGGCAGAGTTTACATTAGATGTTCTGGAGCATCTCCAAAAAAAAACCCAAAAAAGAAAAAACTCAGGTCACAAACAAAAGTGTGCCAACAGTTTGCATGAGCCTCTCCAGCACGTTTACCTATCCTCCTGACGGAGGAGATCCAGGGGACGGCTTTGTCCCGGTTATGTAGACATCAAGACGTTCTGAAAATATCAAACTGAGGCTCCTTGGAGCCGAAAGACTCATGAGAATGCCATTAAAGCACAACATTGCATCTCTTCAACTCTCCAGTGAAGTTAAAGTTAATAGAGAAAGTGAGAGGTCAGCCATGGAGCGCAAACAGACCAGGAAAGGTAGAAATCCTAAATGTTACCATCATTCGCATGCTTACAGCACTGAGGCCCGCTCTCATAGGTCACGACAGATATGAGGGCACAGTCATGGCAAAGAAAGCTCCATCTGAGAGTAGTGATCGCATCAGGAGCTACTTAAAGCAGATTCAATGATTTGTAAAAAAAATATCTGCTGCACATCCTCACCTCTAACCAACCTCCGAAAGGCTCGGAGCAGATGTAATCAGCCCCAATTTGCAGATGAACAGGTCCTTTATTAGGAAAATGAGTAATCTCTCATCATGTCTCCATTTCAGCAGAAAGCTGGGCTTCTTTAGCTCACCCTGACAGTTTGACTAACGGGAAGAATTATCTTCAATCAGAGCCCTTTGTGTCACTTCCCTCACCATCTGCATGAGATCTGAGCATCTCCTGGTTCTCCTTAACCACTGCGGAGGGCTTTGACTTACAGAACGGGGGAATAGGTCTATTTTCAACCAATTTACAAAATGCAAAGCGAGTGAACAAAAAAAAAAATCAAAAGAGTATTTGGTGTTATTACCATTTGCCTTCAAACCAGCATTCATTCTTTTAACCACACATGGATAAAGTAAAGGATTTTGTAGGAGTATAGTCAGGTGTACGGTCAACAAGTCATACCAAACAGGTGCCAATGAGCATCGCATGTAGGTTGAAACCCAGTCTTGAAGTGAAACAGAAACAACTTCAAACTATGTGAGTAACAGCCCAACTCTGCTACCAAGGTGAGGCAGTCAAGATCGTTTCATGTCATGGCAAGATTGAGCACAGCGGCGAGACGCAACGCAGTTCAACAGGGTCATGGTAGTGCATT
This sequence comes from Oryzias javanicus, assembly GCA_003999625.1. Lineage (NCBI taxonomy): Eukaryota > Metazoa > Chordata > Actinopteri > Beloniformes > Adrianichthyidae > Oryzias > Oryzias javanicus. Next base: position 29,768,983 of record CM012449.1, on the reverse strand, counting down.
GCTAAGATCTAGCCCAGACAGAGAATTTCAAAACAGACTGAGGTTTCAAGATGTGCTGTTCATGCTCTTTTGAAGAACAATGAAACGGATAAAGTAGACGCTGTGGTCAGACAAGGAAGCTTGGAGCAGCAGATGAAAGACACGTCAAGCTTATTACCCCACGAAATCAGAAGAGGTCCAGCAGAGCCGTCAGCTCAGAACTGGCAGAAACCAAATATAGTCCGACTGGAGAACTCAGGACGGTCTTCATGGAAGAGTTGTAGTCAAAAGACCATGCCTCCAACGTGGAAACATAGGAACTGGGGTGTAGGAAAATGGTAGCAGGTGTTTTGAACAGATGAGTCAAAACCTGAAGTGTTTGGCTGTAGCAAAGACAGTTTGTTTGTGGAAGAACTGGAAAGCGGCACAAAAATGAGTATCTGCTAGTGATATCAAAGCAAAATGGAGGTTCAATGTATGTTTAGAGATATGTTTTCGTGAATAAACAATTTGTCAGGATAAATAGAGCTCTCAATACTGGAATAATACAGACAGCTATCATGCAATACCATGGAAGAGACAAAAGGTCGGCATTAAATTGATTCTGCAGCCAGACAACAACCCAAAAGTCATTAGGAACTATCTTCTACGTGAGCTAGAACAAGAACCAATAGAAGAGTTACCAGAAAGCCCTGATCTCCACATCATCGAGTGGTATCCCATGAAAACACAGAGGGATGACACAGAGCCTACATCCACAGAACATTAGTAGTTAGTTTTCACAGTAACAAAAGCCTAATTTCCACTCAGTGGTCCAGTATTTTGAGCATTTCCATTGTAAAATGGACCCATTAAACAGTACCGCCCTGTAACTCTTGGGAGCCCCCATCAGTTGTAGATCCATTGAAAAGTGGAACGGAACGGTTGGGGCGGAGCCGCTGTAGCCACCCGTTGATTGGCAGAAAGTGATGACGACATTAAAAAGCGCCAATATAGCGCTCATTCAAGCTAATGTTTCTGAATGTTATGAATGTTACTGAATGGAAATGCTTTACAGAATTAACAGGACAGTACCACTCCTTACCGTACCAGACCGGACCGTTCTGTGGAAACGAGGCTCAACAGTACCTAGAATCATTTGAGCCTTTTTGAAGACAAGACACTAATTCGTAATGAGGTATAGAACAACTGAATCGAATTGGGGGGTTCAAAAAGCAGAAACTTTTACATTTTTAGGAGAAACCGGATCCTGGGACCTCGTCACTGCAGGCTGTGCAGGATTTATCGGCTGTGTGGAGTTTGCACACAAACCCAGAGCAACTGTCAGCTTTTCTTAGTAACATGCAAACTTTTGGAACAGTCAAATCTAAACCACCCGCCCCACATGTTTAGAGAAACTCTGTAGTGAAAGACCACAATCTGATGAGAATTTCTTTTTTTAAATCATGCACACAGTTAAGATCTTCATTTTCTGGTGTTTCGTCTTTATTGATCAATGATTTCTCACATTATTTTTTGTGTCAGTCACGGTGGCGACAGCTGCAGTATTACATCCTGGACAACAAAGATTTTAAAAGAGCTCTCTACGTCAAATGAAGGAAAAAAATGGATTGCCTGCAACTGTGTCAGATAAGTTAAAGTTAAATAAAAATTGGACTGTAAAATTACATAGTAAGGTTATTATTATATTAATGAGTTTAAAACTTTTCTGTTTAAACAGAAGGAAAAATAAATGATCTTATTGTAATTTTTTTTTTTATAAACCCATATTTTCACGCAAAAGTTTCATTTTATCTAAAACTCAGCATTAAAAGAATTACTTCCCTAAAAGACAAACTGGAATAACTCATCAGTTTCTGAACCTTAAGAAAAAAAAACCACCTGCACAGCTTATGAACATCAAGCAGAAATGTTTTAAGCAAAAAATAAGAACTTAAAAAACTAAGAAAAGAAAACATTTGTAAGAATTTTACAGCTGCACAAAAATTTAAAAATAGAACGACTTGGTTTCCGTTTTATCAGTTTTTGCGATCTCATTTTTTTTTCCCCTTCTGAGAAGCAGAAAAAAAACACACATATGCCATAACTGTTTTCATTTTGAATGCCGCCACCACGTGCACAACCACAGGCAAGAGGTTCTTGCGTTACACATTTCCAACTCCTACAACAGTAATGCAGCTTCTCAAGAAAACAAGAAACATGTTTTTCAACCTATTTTTAACACGACTGAAGCTATTTCTGTCACACTGTCAAGACAAAAACCAGAGTTTCTGATGCTTCTGATGATAAAGTCGAAATGTTTTAAACCACAAGTTTTACTAAAGTGTGATCACTTTGACATGCAAACTCCAAATCTCTTTACTAGAATTAATTTGGTTAATAATTCTTATAGCACTGCCTTAATTATTTTTTCCTTCTTGAAACAAATATATAGTTTTTAAAGACCCACTCTATGTTCTTGTGGCATTATTCTCAGAACATGTCTGAGGGTTTGTTACATAGCAAATACACTGGGCAGGCCACAAGCTCCCTGCTCTGAGTTCTCAGTTATTGGTGAAAGAAAGGGGGGGGGGGGGGGTCGCTTCAAGCCAACAGTCCCACCCGCAATTTAGAGGTGAGTTTCTAATGGCTATGAACGTCATAATCCTAATTAAGAGATTACTGTGAATGCTTTGAAAATAGAGCAAAAAGGTGATCGGAACAGGTCTCGCTAACAAAAATATATTAAAATGCAATTTTTGCATCAATTTCAACTGAAGTTATTTAATCTGGCTAACCCTAATTTTATATAGTTGCATTATTAATGTAAAAACTTTAGATTGGATATGGTAGAATATCGCCAATCACAATTATACTCGACTTCCCAAGTCATGTTTTTGAGTTTATGTATGAAAACGTTTTTTTTTTTTTTCCAGTTCATAACTCTCAACAGCATCAGTGTGCCATGACAAGCGCTGGTTTCTATTAGCATGATTTGATCCATTAACATCAGAGATGTCACCGGTGACACCTAAACAACACGCCCTCTCTGATACGCCGTAACTCTTTGACCTTGGAGAAAAGCGATTTTTTGTAGCGGATTTGCATCGTTATGCAACACTTTATATTCATAAAGTGTAATGCAGTTGATAGCGTAAGCATTTCACTGCTGTACAGTGTTTCATATTCAGAATGCTTCAGACTTTGCTGGACTTAATTGCAACAATGGTTGAAGAGTTTCAGTAGCTGAAAAATGTAAAAACTGGAGCTGAAGCTCAGATGTTAAAAGGTTAAAGCCCACTGAGTTAATAAATGTACCCCCCCTATTTAGAAAAAATAAAATGGGTAAAAAGGCGGGATAAACGAGCAGTGATTTCAACCTATCACTGTGCCTCATTGTGGCCGCACCTCTATTTTGAATATTTAATCTAATCACATGGGAAATATATGTTTTTTATAACCTGTCTGCAAGTACTTTAGATGATGTTATGGAGATAAGTTGTTTTACATAGAAGTGAATGTGAACTGACTTGTTTGAGTAACAAGCTGCCTGGAAGTTTCGCGCTGAGCTGACCTAACTCCAGATACTTTCATTTTTAAACAGGCTTCAAACAGGAAGTTGATGCAAAAATAAACATTAATTATCCTACCAATATTTGTCTTTTTTATTAGATCTATCAAACTAAGTCATGACCCCAGTGTTAATGTGCTTTTCCAAAGTTTAAAAAAGAATCAAAAACATTCACACAACTCATCCAAATCACGAGTGAAAAAAAAAAAAAAAAAATCTATGAGATCTAATTTCCTGAGGAACCGGACTATTTTAAGCTCAGCTGATAAACTCTTGATGGATGGAAACACATTTATATAGTCACAGCCCAATTTGATTTCTTTCCTTGTTATGGGACCTCTGTCAAAAACACTTCCTGAAGGTACCATCCAGAGGAAGTTTGGCATCTGCGAGTGCTGAAATAATTACGCTTCGGAGCAAAAGCCCACATGCCAAACACAGAAGTTCATGGCAAAGGGCGGGAAACTGTGACAAAGGTTCTCTTTTGCAACGGCGGAGATAAATGCGAGGAGAAAAATAAATCGAGAATTTCTCACTGCCGAAATGAATAAATGTGGAAAGACGACGTGCAGTGAAAATTAGGGCTGACAGCAACTGGCTGTGGGCTGCAGCTTTCACAAGGGTCCGTTTAAGTGAAGGGATCGGACCCCCTTCCATCTTTTTTGTAGCTTATGGGGACAGATGAAATGGAACAAGGAAAAAGCCTGTGTGAGCGCTGGGTGTCTGTCAAAGCAGGAACTGGGAGGCGTTCAAAGTTGACCTCTGAGGGCAAGGACTTCCCAAAGCCCCTCTGCAAAACAACAGCCGAGCCGGCAGCTGACAGTGGGACACAGGCTGCTGGAGCCCTCTTAAAAAAAAAAAAAAAAAAGTGACCAACCAGGAGGAACCGTAAGCCTACGCGAGACATCACCTCTGTGATATGATCTGTCTGGAATGTGTCATGTCTTGCTGTATTTGAACAGGCATGTTTGTGCTGTGTGAGACACAACAGGAGGCATTCAGCGCCCTGGACTTGTTTACCGCACGGCGGCGTTAATAAGAACGCCGCAAAAGATGGGCGCTAATGATTGCTAACGGGGGGGGAGGGGCTCCAGAAGAGGAGATAAGGTGGAAACCGGTCAATCGGCCCCGAGCGAACTGCGCGGGAGTCAACCGCCACTTGTTTTCATATTCCTCTGCCTTTCTCTGGACATTGTTCAAAAAAAGCAACCAGCCCCCCCCCACCCCACCTCTGGAACCTGAGCCCTCCTCCAAAAAGGAGATAAACCCCAACTGATTCATTTGGCTTTTTTCCCTTATTTTGTGCAAATGTGTGTGAAAATGGACTTAAGCTGTCTGCAGTGGCGCTGTCACATGCTTGAGGAATGGAGAGGACGAGGGAGGGGGGGGCCACAGCATGCGTATTCTCATCATGTGTTTGTGCACCAAAAAAAAGGGGGCTGTTGTAGAGTCAGTGAGTCACCGTCGAGAGTTAATCGCATTTGTAAACAATTAGTAAACACACAACGCGGTCTGGGCACGCCGGTTACAGTGAATACAATCTCCTGTCCTCGCCATCCTCTCCATCCAAGCTCCTTTTTTTTTTCTTTTTCCTCTGTCCTGGTTTGCATAGAATTTGCATACATATCATGCAGGAAATGCAACAGTTTTCTATCTGAGTGGAGTTTAACATCAGCCACAGGAGGCTAAACATTGCTTTGCTAGTATTTCACAACTTAAAGATTGACAAGAACCGGCCTTTTCCGGACAGAGGAAAGCAGTTGTTTATTGACGAGGAACGCCGCCGTTAGGGGCTTAAAAAGTGCTTTTAAATAATAATCTACAAGTGGATTTAAAGCATCCTTTACCTGTAGAATGATTTATTAAATATGTCGCGTCAGATCGGACGACATTCTTCTACTTTAACCCTTGTGCTCTCTTATGGGGTCCAGATGACCCTACCCTTATATTCATGTGTGACACCTCCTATGACAACGGGGTTAAAAGTGGACAGGATTTTATATCTGATAAAAAATCATCGATTCTGCAGCCACAGGCTCTACTGTCAACCTCGCAAGACTCAGAACTCACGTAGGTTCATGCGATAACCCGCCATTTATTCAGGAAGTGCTGGTAAACAATCATCATTCCACTTTGATTTTAAATAATATTCACAACACTTATTTTTATGCGTGACTTGTCTTCCTACAATGGGTAAGCATAAAACTTTTATAACTTTTAAACTCTATTGGCTTAAATTGACATATTTGACAGTGTTACACGAAGAAGAAGAAGAAGAAGACGAAGTGGGGGAAACCCGTCACAATGACGTAATTTTTTACAACACAGGTTAGGTTTTATTTTGAACTTGCACTTCACACTCGCCCGCATGATTTCCAGTTTAGGTCATTAATAGCCTGAACTTCACAAAAAAAGTGATCCGGGTCAGCTCCAGCATTCGCCAAAAATTTGAAGCCAACGAAGGATGGATGCAGTGCGAGTGCCTCTCCCACTTTTAAAGCTACGCAAAGACTCTGGCGTCCACAAGGGATGCAGTTTGAGCCCAGAGTAATAACTCCCAACCTTGTTTCCTTGTAAAAAAAACAAACTTACCGTGACTTCACCTAGTCACAACCATGCTAGTAACACATAAAAAAAGTCAGAAACCACTACGCGAGCTGAGTTAGCATATTAGCAACACTTGCAACTCCAAATCTTGCTAGCAAAATGTAAAAACAAGGTCTTGTTACAGCTAAAAAATGTTTCTGTGATTATGCCAACTTACATGTTTCCATGTAACAAACAGACTTACTGCAACTCTCCCTACTCCCAACCTTAAGTAGTAACACTTAAAAAAATCAGAAACCACTTTGTTAGCCGAGTTAGCATATTAGCAATACTTGTAACTCCCAAACTTGCTTGCAACACATAAAAACACAGTCTGATTTTGTAAAAAAAAAAAAAAAAATGTTTCTGTGACTATGCTAACTCCCAACCTTGTTTGCAGTGTAAAAAAAAAACTGTACGGGTACACGTTAGCCGTGTTAGCAGATTTACAATAGCAACCAACCGATTTTGGAACGCAAAAAGTGTAGTGTACCTCTCAAAATGCCTTCGACATGAGTAAATACAACCAGATTTAGTCCATATATAAGCCATTTCAGATTATAAGACACAGTATTGTTTTGTTGATACAAAATTATGACATCACAATGGAGCAGAATCAGGAACTCGTGGCCCGCCCAGTGTATTTTCTATGTCACAACTACAATCCTTTTAAAACCTTCAAACCCTAATCTTGTTTTTTTTGTCATTTGCTCTTAAATCACAACAATTTGAATTAAAAAAAAAACTCAAAAATGCTTAATTTTCTTAATACATGTCCTTCATTAACAGAAAAATGCCACAGGAACATGTTAAAAACATAAAAACAACCCACACTATTTTCATCGGTGGGTCTTTAAGGTTGTCAGATGACAGCGATCCTGCTGAGTAAATGGATCCAATTGTCCATAGTTTGAGTTAAAGTGGAAGGAATTTGGAATGGCCAGATTAGCGCATTTCACAAGGCTGCCTGCACAGGACGCCGTCTCATGACTGTTTTCTGACTCAAACATGTTTACGTTGTTGCGCGGAGGACATGGTCAGCTTTTCTCCTGTTGTTCTAAAAAGTTCTTTTTTTTTTTTTTTTTAACACCCCCCCTCCTCCTGCTGCTGATCCGCTCTAGTCTGGTCTCTGTGTAAACACTGAGCAGCTTTAAGTGGAAGACAATGAGGAAAACAAAACAAACAAAAAAAATACAGGATAAGAGGGGCTACAGTTGAAGACGTCCAAGGATGGATTTCCAAATGAAGGGGAGGAGGAAGAGGATGACATCATGGTAGAGTCAGCCAGCAGGAACCCGGAGAGCCCTAGTAATGCAACACCAAACATAAACAGCAGACAGCTGTATTTATAGAGATTGTCTCATGGTTCTATCAGCCTCCATAAATCCTATTATCTGATTTGCAGCCCAACAAGAGGCCAGCTCTGGATGCAAACACTGCAGCCTCCAGCCTGGGCCTTTAACTCTCAGCTGCAACCATTGGTGGAGTTCTGAAAACTAGCAGCATCACGCCTGATTAGACATGACCTCATCATTAGCAGGATGAGGCCAAATGACAGTTTGAGGGGCTGTTTAGTCTAAATCAGCAGCAGGCGGAGGGTATTACACCGGCTTAAACCCCCCAAAACACACCCCACGGATGACCTTCTAGTTCACAAATGTTTGCAGTTGCGCAGAGAAGATGCTGCACCTGCTGCTGCTGCTGCTGCGGCAACCGGACTTCAAAGCTGACGGTTGGAAGAAGAGGGGAAAAAAATGAAGCGGGGAAAACTTTTTAAACACTTACGAATCGTCGGAGTTTCTTCTCCGGAGGGGATTTTCGGAGCCAGCCTTGGAAGATGATCTCCCCGCCGCTCATCTCTGCTGCTTCTTTCGCTCAAAAATAAAAAAATAAATAATAAAAGATATAAACCGTCACTAGAACATGACGGCTCCGGAGGGCCCGCCCGCTCACTCTGCTGTCGGGGCTCGGCTCTCTCTGCTGCAGCCCGCTCCCTCCATTGGATGAAAAACCCCGGACCCCGTGCCCACCGGCCGGCCGTAGACCCTCCGTTTTCACCGGGTCGGTGCTTGAGCTTTTTTTTTTTTTCCACCCTTTAACTACGAGGCGCGGGAACGGCGTAGAAACTTCACTGATGCGGCGTGAGGAAGTGCCGGAGAGCGTCTGCAGTTTGTTTTCCCAATTCACACCACGCCCACAGAGGGAGGGATGGGCTGCTGGGATGAACAGGATGGGAGAACAGCTTGCAGCAAAACGACGACGAGACGGCGGAACGACGCCTCTTCTAAGCTAACTCCCTCCTTAAAGAAAAAAAAAACGCACGCGCCATTCAAACTTTAACGTCACAATTTCGTCTAAAACCTTTACAAAACCAATTTGAAAATAAAAATAAGTACATACATGGGTAGCTTTTATCATTTACTAGTAAAAGTAAGATTTTTTTTGTAGTTGTGCTCTAAAAATAAGATAAAATAAGTAAATTAGCAATGCTAATTAAAAACAATTAGCTTGGTGATTTTATTAGAAAATGGGAAACACCACCACCTGGTGGTGAAAATAGGAAGCGCACACTGAATATTTTGTTTTTAACTTCTAATTTTTTAAATAATAGATCAAACGGTGATTTGAGTGGAACTTTACGATTATCTAAGTGAAATCCTGAATATCTGTTTGATTAAATGTAACTTGTGGATATAAATATTAATATGAAGAACATTTTCCAGCATTTTTTAAAAATATCTCTTTTCTGTCCTCTACATTTTCAGGGATTTTTTTCTTTGTCTGATTCTGCTGGATGTTATTCCAGAAAAAAAACAAAAACAAAATTGTCCATATATAATGCCTGCTTTAGTCAGAAGTTTTTGACATGCTTTTATTCCATTTTATTCCAACTACTGATGATAGAAGACAAATTTAAAGAAATTCAGCTTAAAATTGCATTTACTGCTCTTTTTTTATATCAGGAGTAAATAAAAATAAAAAGTTGTCATGAACTACTGTCGCTCTGCAGAAACTAGGTCCTAGGAAACCATTTTTTTCTTTATTTTAGCTAAAACAAAATAAAAACACACTGGAAAAGCTTTCAAAATAAATCAAGATGATTGGAGTGCGGCTAACTTCTTACTTTTGTCTTTTAGAACATTTTTAGCCCCTTTTTCCCTCTTTACCTCCTTTCTTTCCTCTAACTAACATGTCATGAAAGATAGGCACTCATTCTTAGTCTTATTTTGCTGGATATTTTTCCAGTAATTACAAAAAAATAGATACAAATGAACCTTATGTAGCACCTTAAAGATAATCTTAGTGGTTTGAAGCTTTACAAATGACCTCACCAGAAATATCTAGAATTTTTTTTATTAACGGAAATTTTAAGTGGTTAAAAAGTAAAAGTTAACAAAAGGCTATTTTTATTATTAATTTCACCTCCTCAGGTCCTGAGTTCTTTTCACTCGCTGCTTCTAACTGACCAGGTCAACTTACTGAAAGTCTAAAAAAGCTCAAAACTTTTCATTTTAATTCTTTTATTTGATTTTAAAGGAGACACGAATGGGAAAATCTTGGAAAAGGAATGACATCCTTAATGTTGTCAACACCAAGAATGCACTGTAAATATCTCTCAAATCCAAGTCCAAAGCCACCGTGAGGAACCGAGCCGAACCGTCTCAAATCCAAATACCTGCAAATCCAAAGGAAAAGGAAAAATTTGTAATGACTTAGATTATTTAAAAAAAAAAAAAATTATGTAAATGTATTTTATTTTTTTCTTACCAGCTGTAGTTTTCTTCTAATCCACACCTAAAAAAAAGTGTAAAAAAAATTATCTAAGGTTAAAAGCTAAAAACACAAACCTTTTTTGAGAACAACGTAAAAAACGAAACTCTGATCGTTTCCTTGCAGTATGATTCAATAAACCGAGCTACTGGTACCTCCAAATACTTCTGTAATCTGTCAAGATTAGCTAAGAATTTGCAAAACCACACCTACTTTTCTACAAAATACTGATTTGTGAAGATTTCCCATTTATTTTTCTGTTTTTAAAGCATAAATAAAAACTTGATTTCTTTGCATTTTTTTCTCAAAAACCATACAATTGATCCCTTTATTTCCTAATTATAAGCAAATGTAGGCTTTAAAGTCAGTGTTTCTATTCCAAATATGTATAAAGTTATGTAAATACAGTTCAAACACAGGCCCTTTAGAAATAAGTCAAACATTTTAACAGATTTTCTTTAAATAAGCAAATAAAATAGTCTAATGAAGAACTTTTAGTTTAAGAAAAATTATTAGGATATGTTTTCTCAAACTAAGATTATTGGAAAACTTTCTTTCAGGGTTTATTTTTCTTGCAATGTGGGTGCTTCAAGATTCCGTTTTTGTAGTGCATAATATGTTTTTTACACATAACGTTAACCTGTTGAGAACATTTTTGGAAAAAAAAGAACAATTAATCTAAAAATATGGAGGTTAATGTCACGTAAAGGTGAAATAAGCTATATTTTTTCCCCTGAAAGCCTGACAAAAGGCCCATTTCAAACCGGAGCGCTGCTGGTGAACGTGCAGCAGCCTTCACACGTGCCCTGCAGTGTGCATTCTTACTCTTGTAGCCGAGATCTCAGCAGACTCAGCCTCTCCTCTCTGAGCGAGCCCCCGCAGAGCTCTCCGACTCCTGGCACGAGCAGGTCCACTGCAGCTGCCTGCGCACAAACAACCGGGTTATGCAAATGCCCTGCAATGACCCACCTGGCACCACGAGGGCGGAAACCAGCCGCTAAATCATTGATTTTTTAATCGGCAGCGCTCTGACAGTGTAACGCGTGTCTTACTGTACGCTTGGGATGATCCTGGTTGTCTCGAGCATAAAAAGGCTTCAGGTCGTAGGGGTAATCAGTGACAAACACTGGAATGTTGCCGCAATGTTTCACCAGGTACTTCTCGTGTTCTGTCATCAGGTCACAGCCCCACTGAGGAGAAGAAGAGTCGAGGTCAACGTGGACATCTGGGTGAAGCAGAAAAACATCAGAAAGAAAAAAAACTCACATCGGTAGGGAAGGTAAAATGTTCCGAACTGCGCTTCAGGACGTCTATAGCCTCAGTGTAGGTTATCCTAAAAGAACACAAGACCTTGAACATTCGGCTCTCTTCCTCTTGATTTATGTATCTGTGCTGCGTTTCTACAAACCAAACTCACACAGGAAAGCGCGTCTTCTTCAGCGCGTCGTCCACGGTGTCCTTGAGGTGCAGGAGGAGAGACAAATGTAAGCTGAGATAATAGTGAAGTCAGACGCGGCTGCTCCCTGAAAGGAGCGTACGAGTGTCCTTCAGGACTCACCCTGTGTCCTGGAGCCACGTGTTTGTGAAACAAATCCACATCCTCCTCACAGTGATCCAGCACAGACTCTGTGACTGATCTGAACAGGTCCTCCATGACCTAAAGAACAGGCAGTCTCAGCATCAAAGCTATTTAAACACTTTATTCCATCACAGGATACTACAACCACTGCTTTTTAATTTACTTATTTTGTGTCTTTACTTTGACTAACAGTAGCTGGGATAGGCTCCAGCAACCTTGTAACCCTGAAAGGGATTAAGTGAGTTTGGAAGATCCATGGATGGAAATAAAAAAGATTTGACAATGAAAAACTTTATAAAAGTTATTGAAAAATAACTTTTTTTAATGGTTTTTAGCTCCTTAGATGCCTAAGATCCTGTTTGCTTATTAGTTTAATAGTTTGTGTTGGTCACCACTTTTTATTTTCTTTTGTTTATTTTTTAATCCTGAAGTTTATATCATTCTGTCAACGATAATCAGCAAATCCAAAGAGATAAAATAAAAAACTTTATTGATTCTTGAGGAGAAGTCAAGGACAGATGAAGATGTTCTGCCGGTAGAACTCAGAACAGCCATCTTGGATTTTGATGTGAGATAAAAACTGAATTGACCCAAGTTGTTTTAAAATGTGGTGGGATAAAAAGCAACAACACATCAAGATTTCTTTCCCCTAGAAATGCTAACATTTCATAAGTGTAAAATTTTAGCTTAGACTTCTTTACATCAGGACATATCTGTTTAAGGAAGTGGGAAAATTTTAAGTTTTCATCAAACATTTCTAACAATCCAAGTTCAAATTGGCTGATAAGAAACTCTGATGACCCAGGATTCTAGCAGAGCATTCTGATGACCTGAAAAGAGTCTCACATCAGATTTGTGTGTAAATGTGGTTTTGTGTGTGTGCAACAAGTCATTTCTGCGTTAAAGATTTGTGTGTGTAGTTAGTTTCAAGCTGTTGTAGTTTTAAGTTGTGGGTGTGTAAATTGTGTTTTTTTTAATTTTATTTTACAATTGTTGTACTTATGCAAAAAATATAATGTATGAGTTACAAATCAACAAATCTGGGGGATACCATTTTTTCTCCATCCACTGGGCCATCCTCACAGATCTCTCCAGCTTCAGCTCACTGGGGGTCCCCAGTCTTGGCGGGGGGGTCCCTCTCCGCCGGGCTGCTTTGAGTAGCACATAGCAGCTCACTTAAACTGGTGCGAACCAGGGAAATCCGAAATCATCACGAGCGCCCGCGGTGAGGGCTGACCATGCTGCTGACGCGATGTGATTTCTGCCCAGAACGTCAAAGTGAAAATTCAAAGAAGCGCAGATTTACGTGTTCTTTAAGAGGTTTATTTGTACCTCTGTGGTTTTAATGTGGTTCATTCATGATATATCTGTGAAAATGTCATGTATTCCATGTATTTTTTACCAATTTTCATCAGTGCCCTATGCACAAATTGTAAGTAGCGGCAATGTAACATGGTCTCAAAAAAGGGGCTCTAGCATAGAGCCCTGTGGTACACCTCAGTGATGTGCAGTGAGTTTTGTGGCTGGCGAGCCACTGACTCTTACGGTGCCACATTAACAAACATACAAACTCAAAATATTTACCAACAGCAAACTGAGCTTCACATCAGCTTTGCTTTTAAATAAAAATAGCAGGTGTATAATCGACCAAGGAAGAAGGAGATATGTACAGCGGTTTAGTATGACTTCCAAAAAAAAGGATGAACGTTCCAGACAGACTATAACAGACACAGCACCAGAGGATGTACACTCTCACACTGTATTTTATCACACTGGTTTATTTGAAGTTAGATTTAAGTATTTTTTAAGTTTTGTTACTTGTAACAAGAAATGTGTGCAACCGTTAAACTGCTTCATAACTGTAGAAACAATGACTTGTGTGTGTGTGTTGTATGCATTACTGCAAAAATGTCTATTTATGATAATCAATAATCAAACTGTAAAGAGGATGACATTATCTACACGTTTTCTTTATGTTGTAATCCTCCTGTATATCTGAAATGGGTTTGATAGATCTGTGTTTAGTATATATTTTTTTATATTTAACTATTTTAATGCTTGAAATAAGTCAATAACAAATTAATACCTTTAAGTTCCACTGAAAAAGTGTTGGTCCAGCATTCATCATCCATTTTTTTACTTAAAGTTTTAATTAAAATTCCAACTTTAACACGTTTTTAAATAAAATCAACCATTTTTTCCTGTCAATTAGAGCAAAACATAAAATAACAAGTTCCTTTAAAACTTTATTAGCAACGGCTGAAGAACAAACATGAGCTCATGAGCGCCCTCGACACTAAAGCAGAGCTTATGTCTTTTCAGTGCGGCTTTATGTCAGATCTGAACACTAAATAACAACAGACGAACGTGAAATGTGTTAGACATTAAATGAAAAGTGAGGAGATGTAATAAAAATGTCTACTATATATTGAAAATATGTAATAAGGTATTAAATTACAGTTTTTCTCGGTTGCTTTGGTGCGTTACTCAGATCAGAATTGAAATTCTCATAACTATTAGTTCAACCTCCACAACACTTAGTCATTTGTTTACATCATAGTAGCAATTTCTGCTCTCTCTGAACAAACTGCAAATGATTTTGGACATGAATCAGTTGCTTTCATACATTCTCTGCTGTTTTTTGACATTTCCATTTGCTTTTGTCATGTCTGTCAAAATTAATTATACTTATGGATGCTGAATAGTCGTTCTCAATAAAACTCTCTTTCATTGCTTGAGTCATTACACACAAAATAGTTGAACTAGTTATCAAATGTCAAATATTAGCCATCTGTCAAGCAAGTTCTGTACCTTTCTTTATCATTTTTTCCTGGAAATGTCTCCTAAATTGAACAAATGATCTCAGGTGAATTTCAGCTGTCACTCATGAGGACGTGTGTGCAATTTTAGTTGTAACCAACGACAAACAACTTGTTCACTGTCAATTATGGATGAATCCTGTGAATCCTCAATGGAAGAGGGGTGAGGATGTGGGGAGGAAAGGGAAGGAGAAGAGGGAGAAGAGGCAGATATTGGTGGATTCCTAATGAAATATGGGCTACAATTGTGGACCATGTTGTCAATCACGGCCTCACCATGGAGGAGGCTGGTCGAAGGGTGCAACCTAATATTGGAAGAACTACTGTCAGTTCAATAATTCAACCATTTCGTAGGGAAAACAGGTATGCAAACAGTAATTTACTGTACTGTTACATGTGCTGTATATTGTTCACAGCTCTACCAAAAGGGTGATTTTATGTTTAACATCTACAGTGACTTTACTGCACATTTCAGATGGCTGTATAAGTAGGCCATAGTGCTTTCTTGAGCATTTTCAGGTGTCACCAAATATTTTTGCAATGGAAAACACTGAAATTATAAACTGTCATAGTGAAAACATGACAAAGTCATTTGACTATCTTGTTCATAAAGATGGTGTCAAGACTTTTCATTTTGATGGCACTGACAGTTTCACTGACATGAATACTTGCTTTTGAGGAATGGATCATCAATTTTGAGCATGTGACGTGCTTTTGCAGGATATCCACTAGGTTTTGCAGTTTGCACTAATTGTTTTGAGAAATGCACTAACTGCTGTGCAAATGTTAATAGTGTTCTGAGAAACGCACCAAAGCGACTGAGAAAAACTGTATTAGCATACATTGTGTAAAATAAAGGCACAAAATAAAGTTAGTTTGCACAAAGAACTTAGTGCTGCCTCACCTCACAGCCAACATAAAAAATGAACTGGAAATGGGCAAAACATAGGGAATTTGAGGATTAGAATGGTCCGAATCAAACATTTAAATTGCATTTAAAGCACATTTTAGTGGACAAGGTTATATATACACTTTTTATAATCTTATGATAACAGATGTCCCTGGTACATCCAAAGTCTTGTGTTTAGAAACCTATTTACCATATTTTCCGGAGTATAAGTTGCAGATTTTTTCATAATTTAGCATGGGATGCAACTTATACTCAGGAGTGACATATTGTGGTTTTTTTTTCCAAGACATAAATAAACTCATATATTTGTAATTTTTCCAATAAACACTGGTTCTCCTTCAGGAGTCGTTTCCTCCATCAACCGCTAGAGGGCGCTGCATCTGAATGTAAACATTTGGTACCGACAGTGGCAGAAGAAGTGTCATCTGAAACAAACGTGGAAGAGAATCTGATTGTCTCTTAAACTTTGATATTTTTCCTCATACGAATAAAAAAAAAATAGTATTCTTGTATTTATTTATTTTTAGTTACGTTGAGCTTGGCAGATTTATTCTGAAACAGACTTTTCTTCCAAAAGTGTGACTTATACTCCAGAGCGACTTATTCATGGTTGTCTTCCTCTTGATTAGACATTTTTTTGCTTTTGCGACTTATACTCTGGAAAATACGGTATATGAAAATATTTGGATTTATCAGATAGATTTTGATTTCATCAGGATTCAAAATCTGCTTTTCGATGAGGTTGGAGTTCAGATTAATGTCTTATGATGAGTGATGAGTGTATCCTCAGAATACAGTTCAGTTTGCTGCATTTTGTGGTTGGAACCCCCTGGATCGCAGACCTCTTAACTCCAGGTCTTGAGGGCCGGTGTCCTACATGTTTTCCACCAAACCTGCCACTGAAGCTTCTAATTGGCTAAACACATCTGATCAAGGTAATCAGCTGCAGATAAGGCTGGGTTTCTTAAAAACCATCAGGGTGGAGGCCTGGAGTCTAGAAGTCTTAAATCAACACATTGTGCTTCATGTTTAGTCATTTCCGTTTTGTGTGAGATTCGTTCTGCGTGGGAGGGCGGTTCCACACCTTGGTCAGATCCTCGATTGACTCTGTAAAGGAGATTTCCGCCTCCACCATGAAAAACTCTGCCAGGTGACGTCGGCTCTGGGAGTTTTCCGCCCGGAAAGTCGGCCCAAACGTGTAAACTCTAGAAAACGCTCTGCAAGGACAAAAACAGACAGAACATGAAACACACTTTGAAAAACTGACGTACAGAGAGAGGAAATGCATTTTTGCTGAAAACGTTGATCTCACCCAGACATGACCTCCAAATGCAGCTGTCCTGACACAGTCAGGTACACGGGCACAGAAAAAAAACTCCCTTCTTCTGCAAACGTCGTTCCTGGTGGCTGTTCAGAAAGGTAGAACAACTTTATGAATCCTTAGTGACACAATACCCCTAAATTTATCAACCTACCTCTAGGGCTGCCTTGATTAGGCGACTAATCGATTACTAAAATAGTCGATGACTAATTTAATAGTTGATAAGTCGTTACTTTATATTATATGGAGTCACAGTGTAGTAAAATTAAAAGTTATATTGTCTTTCTGATAGCTTTTTGGACTATTTTGGCATTTATTAAGGTTTTTTAGGCTATTTTGGAGTTTAGCTAATATTTCAGCTGCATGCTAGCTGTTTTGGCTAACTTTGTTTTTTTTGTTTGTTTTTTTTATGCTGTTTTGGAATTTAGCTAACACTTTAGCTACATGCGAGCTGTTTTTTGCTAACCAAGGCTTAATTTAGAGTTTAGCTAATATTTTAGTTACATGCTAGCTGTTTTGGATAAATTTAAGAGTTTTTTAAATTTTTTTAGGCTAATTCAAAATGTAGCTAATATTTCAGCTGCATGCTAGCTGTTTTGGCTAACTTTGTTTTTTTTTTGCTTGTTTTTTTTATGCTGTTTTGGAATTTAGCTAACACTTTAGCTACATGCAAGCTGTTTTGGCTAACCAAGGCTTAATTTAGAGTTTAGCTAATATTTTAGTTACATGCTAGCTGTTTTGGATACATTTAGGAATTTTTTCAGTTTTTTTAGGCTAATTCAAAATGTAGCTAATATTTCAGCTGCATGCCAGCTGTTTTGGCTAACTTAGGCCTTTATCATTTTTAAGGCTAATTTCACATTTAACCAAAATTTTAGTTGGTTATCAGCTTTAGCGTTTTCAGCTATTAGCTTCAGTGACTTCAGCTATCAAATTCAGCGGTTTTAGCTATCAATTTCAGTATCTTTAGCTGTCGTCACTAGCATCTTCAGCGGCCAAATTCAGCTTACAGCAGTCACAGAAGCATTATGTGCAGGTAATGCTATATATTTAGTTTTTAGTTAGTTTAAAGCCAATGATGTGTGTTGTGCATCCACTTTATCCATGAGCCGATTTGTCGACTAATTGGGAAAAATAATCTGTGATTAGTCGACTATTAAAATAATCGTTTGTGGCGCCACTACCTACCTCAACCTGAAAGAGCTCCCCTGCCCCTTCACAGTCATTAGAGGTGATAGTTGGAGTATGAATCTGCAGAAAACCATTGCTCTGGAGAAAAAGAAAATTATTAAACTAAAGTTTAAAGTCACTTTGTAGAAAAGAAAGTTCTTACCTTAAAATAAGAATGGATTGCAGCAGTGGCCTCACTTCGTATCCTCAGAAGAGAGCTGAAGGCATTTGTCCTGCACCTGAGATGCGGAAACTGACGGATGTATTCAAGGCTGTGGCGCTCTTTGATTTTGAAGGGGAAATCCTTTAAATAAAAATGAAAAAGAACAAAAAGAAGAGCAGATCCTATGATTTTTACTTGTAGAAATAATTCCTATTACTGATAGATGTGTGGAATAGTGCTGAGCGATCTTCATCACCACCTACCACTGGGTTGCATTCTCCGATGACCTGGATTTGTTTGGCTTCCAGCTCAACCGGCTGCTTGGAGTGAGGGCTTTTCTTCAGGATCCCTTTGACTTCAACAGCACAGCCGAAGGTAAGTAACCTTCAGGCGAGCAGAACAGGCCTCAGATTCAAATTGCATCGCATTATGAAAGATATTTCGGCAAAAACAAGTGGGAGCGCTTACGGATCGCTTATCCCTGCCGGAGCAACAACCTGTAAGGACTTCAGGGAGCTTCCATCGTTCACGTGCAGGAAAAGATTGTTTTTTTGAGGTCTATATGAGCGAACCCATCCCTGAAACACAAAAGTCAAGTATTAGATCACCAATTTTATTTAACCAGAATGTACTAATGAAATTAAAGCACGTGCTTGTATCCATTAAAAATGAATAACTCCATTATGAGTCTTTTTTTAATTTAAAAATGAGACATGTTTTTAACTGGTAAACATCAGGTTACTGAAGAAAATATCAGTTCTAAATGCATCAGCTTTACCTGAACTCGGACATCTTCTCCCACCTCAGCCCCTAAAAGAGCCTCAGAAACACGAAGTTTTGTTGGATTCTTCTCGCAGAAACGTCTGACACAAAAAGAAACGCAACGAGAAACCGGTGAAATCGATGACACGGGAAACGCCCTCGCCACCGTTTGAAACGTCATCTCAAACGAGGATTTTATGAGCCTAATGAGAAGCAAACATCACATTACACAGTAAAAACCCGGCTTCTGAACGGTTCTGTCTTAGAATCTTGCTCTCTTCTTGACTTTCAGCTCGATTGTGCAGACTTCTTCTTCTTCTTCTTCTTCCAATAAGTTCCGGCAGGCTGTACACTGATGTGTGTAATGCTGCCCCCCACAGGTTTTCAGTAAAATTTAACTAAATCCTAAAATATAAACCAGTCTGACGGAGAAAATGCAGGAGTGCTTTTCTAACCAACAAATCAGTAACGCACAACGGCAACACAGATCGAAATGAAAAAGTGGAAATGTTACAATCACTGAGTCTGTTATAAAAACACCTCCTTTCCACCCTATATTTACTGCAATTGAAAATGACATGAGAAATAGATTCCCGTTCTCCACATTCACAAAGGCCACTGTCATGTTTGTTAATATTAAATAAGTATTCAGCCAGTCCACAGTGTCCCAGTCGTATTATTGTGCAGACTTCCTGTTTAGGTCCGTCCTGATACGTCAGTTTATGTCACATGTGTGATAGCTAAACCAATCAGAGTCCACTAACTACAGTGATACGTTCTAGGCCTTCGGGAGATGTAGTTAATTCGGAAAGTACATGTTTACATGGTTTTCGCGGTTGAATTATTACTCAAACTATTTTAAAAATGATTTTGCCATCAAATAAATATATATTGCTATTATCAAAAACATTTTAAAACATAAGAACGCAATTACAAATGGGCAATTTCCCCTTTGCGATATAAATACACGTCTATTCTTCTCTTTTATCTTCCATTCTCTTCTATTTTTTATTTTATTCTATTCAAAGCCTTTTGTTTGGCTATTAACAAAAAACATGGCACACTTGAAGTTTTTCTACAGAGATCTTGGTCATATTTTTTTTTGCCAAAAACAAAAACGTAAATTTTATTTTTTTTTTCTTTAAGTACGATTTTAATTTTTAAACATATGTCCTTATACATAGTTTTTATATATTTATTTATTTACGTATTTATTTAATTAGTTTTTTTTTGCTTATTTATTCCTTATTTATTAATGAAATTGTTTAATTATTTGTAAATTAATTTGTTTGTTTTTCAGATTTCTGGCCAAGAGGAAAACATCACAGCCCGAGATATTTCATATAATTATAACAATAAAACAGATAAAAAAAAAAACCAACAGGAACATTTAAATCATTTTGTTTCCAGGTCTTTCAGAATACCATCGAACCAAGACAGTGTATGAATACTATTTTATTTAATTCAAAATAATAATGCAACAATTAAAATGAATGTATAAATACAATCAAATCATTAACTGTTTTATCAAAATCCAGTCCATTCAGTTCTTTGATTGAGCCCTAAGCTTAGATGAGTCTAAAATTGTTCTTAAACATAACTTTTTGAAGTTTAATTAAAAGCTTCCAAGCCATTCAATGTATAGAAAAACAAGGTGGTTTATTTATGACGGTACGGAGTTTAACCTGTGACTTATCCAGTCAAATGGACTTGTTATCACATTAATCATGCATGTATTTGCCATTAGAGGATTCATTTGTGCATAAACTATCCTAATTATACGCTTGGTCTTTTCTCACTGTTTGCTGGTGCAGCTAAGCAGCGATGTAATAAGATGCCACAGATGATTAAGTTCAGCTGTCAGCAGTGGACATCATGGCCTCAAATACAGACTTTTTGGCCATCATAAAACCAAATATACATTTAAGAAAACATACAGTGTTGTTGTTGTATGACTGGAGCTAGTCTGTATTATTCCTGGAAAGATAACAAAAACTTCCAACTTTATTTGTTGGAATTTGCAATATCTACTTTGACCACAAGGAGGTGCTGTAGTTCCATGAGATTTTTCACTATCCCCCAAACTCTCACCCTCTGAAGATTGATCATTTTCCTTCATTACATTATTCATTTTCAAGGTTTGAAGCATCAACACGCTGTGGAACTGCTGTGAGTCCAGACTTCATCTGAAAGCGTTGACTGCTCATCACAGTGAGGAATTAGGGTCTCCGTTGGGTTTCACATCTTTCGCTGGTCCTGACATGTGACAACATGCTGGTGGGAGTGAAGCCTGATGGCATGTTGTAAGTATTTATATTACCAAAGACTTGCATCCTCCCACGGAGTCCATAAGGCAGTGAATGCGTGAAACAAGGTGACAACAGAAAGCTTTTTAAAGGACTGTTGCACATAAAAAAAGATTTCAAAAAAGTCAAATGTGAGCCCACAAAAACAAGAAAAATCCAAAGAGTGCTCTTCAATGCTGCAGCACTTTGCTCCTGGAGCGTCTTCAGGTAGACGAGCTGTTTGGCAGCAGCCTGACAGCCTTATTTGAACTTAACAACTTGTTAAAATCGATACCTGATTAGTCAGCAAAACAAAGGATTTTGCTGTAAAAGCTTGAAACTCGGGAGGATCACTAAACTCAGAGAGCGTCCTCTGCTCCCCTGCTTGTCCAACCGCTGCGGCACCCGTATTGACGCCACCGCCTGCCACGAGCCTTCATCAGCTCCTCCGAATATTCTGCATTCACAAATGGAAGGCTGCATTGATTTTATGTAACATGGCTCGTTAAGTGCTGATTAGACCATTATAGTGATGTGATTTCAGGGAATGGGTTTGGGTGACAGGCGGCCAAACACAAATCAAAAGGAACTAATAGCCTTTTCGAAAAGAGATTTGGGCTGCTACACTGCTTCACCCATGACTCTCCAGTTACTATTACAATGATGTGTTTGTGTGTCTAATGGAGAAAATATCTATTACCAACAGTGCGCAAAGCTCACTCTCTAGAAATGATGTGCTTGCATTTAGAAGGGACTACTTCACTCCAAAATTTAGGTAGTATTTTTTTTTTAAATTATATTTTATCATTAAATCTCAAAATAAAACAAACATTTTGATTCTGTAATCAAAGTTTCTATATAAATAGCTTTTTTGGGGCTTAGTGTTCAACTTTTGATTGATTTTTAAAAAAAATCAGATGGTAAAGGAGTGAAATCTATGTGAAAACAATCACAACTAATATAATTTAATAACTTTTCTGAAAAAATTGGGACATTTATCACATTTAGACCAATTTTGCACCTTAAATTGCTTTGTTTTGATCAAATTTGATGATATTTATGCTTTAATTTGTTTCTCAATGTATATGTAAATGAGAGTTTTTGCTTTTCATCTAAAACACAAGGTAAAACATTTTACTGCTGAAATATCAAAAATGCTTTCCCTACAAAAAGTAATTATTTTAAAAAGAAAAACAATTTACACTTCACCATGTGGAACGTTGGGACGTCCTGACCCAATAGTGATGCATAATATAATACAAATGTTCCCATTTCAATAATTTAATTGAAAAAAAGCAACTTTTGGTTGCAGAAATATTCTCAATTTCATTTTGATAAAACATCAAATATTATTTTCTTCCATTTCCAAGTACCCAAACACATATTTATTTCACATCATCTGGAAAACATGCTTCATTAAAGACCCACTCTGATAAAATTGTGTTTTTAATGTGGTCTTGCAGCATTTGTATGATAATGGAAGACAAAAATAATGAAGCTAAAAATTCTATTTGCGTATTTCTTTATTTAAATTGTTGTGAGTCGGGAAAAAAAATGCAGTTTGAAAAAGATTGTATTTGTGACGTTGAAAATCTATGGGGGAGGGGCATAAGATCTCTGCTCTGCTCCATTCTGATGTGTAGACAACTAGATCCATCTTTGTTTTTCTCGCCTTAGCTGAAATCGGACTCAAAAGTAGCTCCGATCAGCTTCAACGTCCAAGTTTCAATGAACTCTTGTTAGTGTGCTCTATAAAGCAGTGGTCAACCCGGGCTGCAGACTGGTACCGGTCCGAGACTCATTTGGTACCGGGTTGTAGATAAAAAAAAAAAAAAAAAAGAAATACATGTGCTAACTTATATTATTTGCGTTTAGTTTTACCGGTAGTTGTGTTTATTTTGTAAAACTCGTGGATTCTGTTCACAAGATCCTTCTTGGTCACATGACTTCAAGCGGTTACCTCCATGGCTTCTTGGTTGCTAAGCTAGTAGCCAAATGCTAACATAAACCAAACAATAAAATGTATTTTGAAAGTTTGAAATCAAGAACCTGCGACTTCAAAAGAATAACAAAGCTGCTGTTTTCAGACAAAATCGTGAGTTTTCCTCAACATGCAGAATTATTGAGACAGTTGTTCTCTTGTAGCAGAAGCTACTCGACTACACAGGCAGATAATAAAGTTGGAGACACGGTGGATTTACTTTTAGATTATATTTAGAAAGTACCAGTTTTATGACGCTTTTTGTTTTACTTTATTTATCCATCACACCTTAAAAATCAGACGTAGCTAAAGCTAGCGTCCGGTTGTTAGCTTAGCTAGCTCAGCTTTGTTAGCCTCCACTTTGGTGTTTTTGGGAAAATCTTCATCACAAAGTTCAAACCAGCTACAAACATGAAGATCTGATCACATAAAGTTGCTGATTTGTGGAAACTTGCAAAACAGACATTTGAGGCGTCCGTACAGAAACGTAGTACAGAAAATGTTCTTTTGAGTTAAAGAAAAAAACATCTAATGGTCCCAATCTTTTTGCAGTGAAACATAATTGAAGTTGGATTAAGAGTTTAAATGGTAATCTATTGGGAAAAAAAATCGTGTTTATGGAATTATTTCAAATCAGAAACAATTTCAAAAACTTTGTTTCATTGAATCTTCATCATCTGTATAAAAATATCTTCGATATTTTTTTAAATCAAATTTCTTGTAGTAGAATTTCATTCTTAAAATAGATTTTCAGTAACCGGAAGCTTAAAAATGTCAACGTCAAACTGGTCCATGAAAATGTTAGTTGGGGATCACGGCTTTAAACGACACAGGTTTTTAGATTTTGACCTTAGAACATTCCTGTAACCTAAAACTTCTCAACTTTAGAGTTCAGATCCCATTCTGGTGCGACTGGCAGTAGATTTCAGCAAAATGCTAGACCTGCTGTAGCGTCAGCAGTTCCTGCAAGACCAAAGCATTGATGGTACGAACGTGTCCATGCAACTTGCATCACGTCTCACTTCGTCCACTAACACAATGTTGCATCTAGTATGGACTCTATGGATTAATACATTTGACTTCCTTTAATCATTTCTGTGTAATTTTGTCATCTGCACATTCAACTGCATAAAAACAAACTGTTTAATAAGTATATTTCATTCATTTATTCAGATCTAATATGTGTTATTTTAGCGCTTCTTTGATTTGTTTGAGCAGAACATAATAAAAAGTGTTTCTGCTGATCCAGGATGAAAAATATGGAGTTTCATCTCTAATAAAGTCCCAGCTGTTTAATTTCTTAATCTTTTCTTTTCTGGAGGCTTTTATGAAACCAGACTCCCCAGAGATTTATCAGAAAGAACTGAAAACAATAAGTCACCCTATTGTATTCCTCGTTCACTCGCGGGCTAAATCCCAACTAAAGCGTTTCTGTCATCCACACTTCGTCTTTGCAGCAGCATCAAGTGTCAACGTCGGCTTTAAGAAGACACAGGCTGAGCTCTGCAGGAATTTCCCACCTCCCAAGAAGATGGAGTGCCCTTGTCCTCATTTACACAATCATTTGCACAAATTAGAGTTGACGTTCAGTCCTCGTCCTACTGCAGGAACTTTCAGACCACCTGAAGCAAAGACTTGTTTTCTTACCTTGTTGGGGGTTCAGTGTCTGTTAAAGTCTCCCCACAATGTGGGCTTTATTGAATTTGCTGATTTAATTGCGTTAAACTTTGAATCTGCTTTAGAGTTAAATCCCGGCAATGTTTGACAATTGGGCTCGTGAATGTCCGCAAACTCCACGTTTACAGACGGATAAAGAAAAAAACAAACAGAAAATCGAGGAGTAGAGTTTGTCATGATTGCTTCACTCGGATTCAGAGGTATTTTTAGACTCACCGCTTGGCAACAAATTCATTTAAAAGTCAATGTCTTCTCTGAATCCCACAGATCACAAACAGAAACACAAGAGTTTGAGGATTTTATCCATGTTTATAGTTCATGGACGTGTGCAGAGAAGAATGAGGAAAACACGGACTCGATTCTGAACTTTGACTAAAGCCTCCGACTACCGTGACATATCCCAAAATGCAAGTTTTTCAACAGAATTGGAGGGTGGTCAAACGTCGGTACTTGTAACCGACGATTATTTTGACATCCGTCAGTGGCGCCACTCGACATCATTCAGTGGCAGGAAGGCAGCAGTGTGATAATTGACCTAACAGGAGGGTCTCAGGTCCCAAAATCGTCTGATGACTGCCACCCCCCTGCCACCGTCCGTGTGCTAGAAATCGTATGGTATTAGCACGGGCTCTCGACGAGGGCTGTTGACGCGGGTTGGGGCCCAGACGTCAATCCGTTCACCGTGGATCCATCGGGCGAAATGGCACTGATGCTGCACAAAATTCATCGTGGCGTTTTCTCGGGAAACATGTCTAAAAATGTGTAAATTGATACATTATATCACTTAACCAAGTTTACCAACTTTACCAAACCAAGTTTGCTGTTCAGCTGTGTGCTTTTTCTGCACTGTTACTGTATATAAAGTCAATAATTAAAGAAAAAAAAGACTTATTAAAGTCATAAATCTCAGAATCTATTCTCAGAATTGTAGCTTTTAGAACTTAAACTTCTTTTAGGATAATGTCTCAGAATTCTGACCTAAATCTAGTAAATGTGCTTTGATTTCAGATCTCACTGAATGTCACCAGGAGAACCTCGATTCATGGAAGAACCCTGAGTGATGATATGAAGATCCTCCTAAAATGTTTTAACAGAAACATATCGACACATTTAGTGGGACAGGAACGAGCAAAGACCTGACGTCGACTCACAGTCTGTGGCAACGGAATTAAATGTCAGTTTAACATAAGATAATGCAACTCATCAGCAAAGTGCAGACAGCTGCGACTAAATGGGCGGAGCCACTGCCAGGCTGCACAGAGACCAAAGCAAATACACATTTTACAACAAAAGAAAAGAATCAACAAACACTTAAATCTCAAGCTTTTTAACTCAAATCTCAGAATCTCAATATGATTTAATCAGAATCTAATTCAATTTCTTTAGGATTTTTATGTTGAAACATTAACTTACTTTTATTTCACTATCAAAATCTAAAGCCTTAATAATTTTAAATTTCATTATTTCGAGTACTTCAGTAAGTCTCAGTATTTTAATTATCATGCAATTAGTTTTTAATCAACCATAACCTGTGATTAATTAAGCCAATAACTCAGTTTTAATCTAATGTCATAATTGTACTGAAAAGTCTCATTTTTAGGCTTTTTAATTTAAATTTGTGACATCGTGTCAGCGTAAAAGATCAGAATATAACTAAAAAAGTGGCTTTATGTAATTTTTTTTCCCCATAACCTCCCTTTTGTATCAATAAGAGGTCTAATTTTTTCAATTTTAAACAGTTTAGGGAAAAGAATAAAAGCACGAGGTCCAGACAGTTCTAATTTAATACATTATAAAGTAGGAATAATAATTTTTTGAGCAATCCAATAAATACAGACCACAAACTTCTTAAAAAAATACCATAATACATATGTTGACATTTTTATTCCACAGTTTTTATAAGTTAAATAAAGCATCAGTTCAGAGAGAAAGTTGTTTTTGTCCAGAACATGAAGCAAAAGTTTGTTTTATAGTGAAACCTGCGGAGTGATACATTTGGGTTATTTGACCGGAACTTCTTTTGATGATCACTTTTTAATCCTCTCCTTGCAGCCAATCAGAATCAAGCATTCACATGGTATAATTTCTGATAATGGACACTTCATCTTGAATTTTCCCTACCATAATAGATAGATTGAAAATGCTGTACATTAAAAATGAGATCAAAATAACGCACACATTTGTCCATAATTAATTAACCGGTATTAACACAATCATTTGACACCCATAAAACTCACATTTCTTGTTTTTTTTAAAAAAAAATGACATGAATTGGTTTCTTCCCGAATGATATAATATTCCTGCTTGCTGGAAAAACGTCTTGTAATCTTTTTAACCATTAGCCTCCGTTCCAAAGCTGTTTTCATGAATGGTCCACGTGTTCTTTCTCTTTAACATTTCCCAGACAGCAATTAAAAAAGGATTAATGGCGGTAACGTTTGCTCCCACACCTCAGGTCGCAGGTTTCTACTTTAAGGTCGCAGCTGATGTCATTTTTCATATCATTGACACAAACTTTAAAGCGGCAAAGCAGACCAGCTGCAGAGGAGCTCACACCTCCAGATTTTGTAATGATCCGGCCTCAAATTTCCTGTGGAAATTATTAATTTTTTAACATCTGGCTGAATTTTATTCTGTTCACATTGTTTCTCTAAGGTTGAATTTAAGGCTTTAAGACTGGCTGAGGATCACTTAAATGTTATTTCT
This sequence comes from Oryzias javanicus, assembly GCA_003999625.1. Taxonomy (NCBI): domain Eukaryota; kingdom Metazoa; phylum Chordata; class Actinopteri; order Beloniformes; family Adrianichthyidae; genus Oryzias; species Oryzias javanicus. The sequence continues at coordinate 29,741,724 of CM012449.1, read as the reverse complement.
TGTTTTTCTCTGGCACCTAAAAGCAATTTTGCTTTTAGGGTTTTAAAAGGATTTTTCTTTTTTGTATATTTAAAACCCCATGGGTTCTATTTGCTGCTGCATCTCACACTGGTAACCATTGTTCAATAATTTTATAATCCATACCACACAACGCTTTGACATTTGCGGCTGAATGGGAGGCTTTTCGGCGGGGCATTCTGCACTCCACGCTAAGTGCTTTTTTGTTTAACAAGCACTTTGTTTTCCCGGGCGAACACGACGACGTCCAGTTTCAAGAGTCCCGCTAAAATGACCAGCGACTGGCCAACATCTGGCTGCAAATGGGCATGAGAGCAGCTCTTCTGCTGAATCGTTCCGTCTGTGTCTGCTGCAGATATTTTTCAATTATCTAAAAAAAAAACCAAAAACAATAAGTGGATATTAACGAGTTTTATTGTTGTGGTTTATTGCTTGTTTAGCCACTACAGTTCTTGCTTGTGACAGACTTAGCAGTTTAAGTAACCTCAGTGAACAATAGCAAGAGGCCCTACCAGAGTCTCTACCTCGGGTAAAACATCAAATAATTCCCTTTAAGACGGCAATTCACATGTTTTGATTTAGTATTTAAAAGCTAAAAAAGCATTTAAATTTTGCAAAAATTGGTTCTATATATATTCTTTTTACTTGGAAAGAACATTACATTTATTAAAGGAGGTAAAAAAAAAAAAAAAATGAAACTAAGAATAAATTTAGGTTGTCTTTGTATTATTTTCTTGATCTAAATAAAAGAAATATAAAGTTCAGGAGGAGAATAATCAGGTTAACCATCATGTTGGTTTTGGACATAATTTCACATACTGAGAAATTTATTAGTGGAATAATATCGAGTTTGTTGATACCGTACAGTGTTTAATGGATTCTCAAACAGAAAAGCTCCAACAATTGTTCTGCTTTTCCTGGAGGGCGTTTCAGTTTGGCCACAAGGTGGCGATCACACTGTAAGATTAGGCGTTATTCCAGAAGAAGAAGAAAGCGTGAGCAAAAAACTGTTTTTAGACCACAAATGGTTACTTATAAAATATTTCCTTAAGAGTTTGGAAAATTCAAGCCTGTGAGTTTATAAACATGTTCGTTTAGTCAGTGATGTATGTTTAGGTTGACCGAGCGTTAGCATTAGCCATCCTATGGGAAATCCCATGAAACGTTAGCATTAATTTAGTGAGCGTCAGCTTTATATCGATCTCTACTTTTATGGCTCGATTATTGATCTATTAACCTTAGATCAATTCAGACTGATTAATCAAATTTGTCAGCCCAGCCCAACCAATCAGGAGCGAGCTTGTTGCAACTCCACACCCCTATGACTTGAAAACTGTCAAATGTTTTGAACGTTCAAAAAACTTTTAGCCATTTGCAATAAACCACACACACAAAAAATGATAAGATAATTAAGAATATGATGGGAAAAAAGCTAAATGTTTATTCTGACAAAACTTCTATGGGAGTCTATGGAAGCAGCGGTTACTTCCTGTTTATAACTCAGTCCAGTTCTCACATACAGTCATTTGCTGGACTGTCCCGCTCCGGAGAGCTGGTGTTAATTCCCATCCTTCCTCCTATAACCGCTCTCCCAGCATATGTCCGTTCACAGATCGATGACTAATTACTTTGGTTTCTCCAGACACAGCAGCTACTCTCTAATTAGCCAAACAATGAATGGTAATGTCTCGGGTTTCCATGTGTGCCTTTGACTTACACTCGCTGCATCATGCTTTAAATGTGTGTATTCAACCAAAGTCATTTCAGTTTTTCTGTTTGTTTATTCGTGAAAACAATGGCCCGTGGCCATATGTTGTTAATTACAGAACAGTTAAGAGCGGGCCGGAACATCCATCAAAATTAAGAGGGCCGTCATTTCCCTTCTACTGCACAGCGTTACAGAGGAAATGTAGTATTTAGTTTGTTTTATGAATAGAATGACATGTGATCAAAATAAAACGGGGGGGGGGGGCATAATTAAAACTAACAATATTTGAAAGTCTCTTAAGGCACTCTTTTGTCCTGCAGCTGCCTTTGATTTGTGCAGTCAGTTCCACCTCCGTCGTCAAGGAGCTTGAATGCAGAATTTTCATTACTGTTTTTACACCAAATCACAACACACAGCGTGTGTGATCGGGATGCTGGCACTGTGAGAACGTGTTGCAGAGATGGAGAAAATGGATGTTCAACAAATACTGCTCTTCTACAGTGTGTGTATATTCATGTACTTTGCACCATATTTCTTCCTCATTTGTCAGACACTTGAGTCTTTGGGGAAAAAAAACACAAAAGATACAATCGGGAAGTACTGTTGTCTTGAAAGTACATTTTTCTGTTGTACTACCTTAAACCCCGGAGAAGCAATGGAGTTAAATTTGGCGATTGTTTCTTATTTTTTTCATTATCCATTTACTTTTGCCCATACCCAAACCAGTAGTTAGGGGAGCAGTCTGAGCAGAGCTGCCCAAACTTTTCCCTCCCGTGCCACTGCCTCCAGCTCCGATGGGGCTATCCTGGCATTCCCAGGCTATCTGAGAGATTCAGTCCTGGGTCCTCCCCGAGGTCTCCACCCGATGGGACGAGTCCGGAAAACCTCCCTATGGAAGAGTTCGGGAAGCATCCAATTATTTACAACTGACTAATTGGGCCATTTTTACTCAGCATTTAAAAGATTTTTTACTAAAGTGGCTAACATAGAAGAATTTACCACCTTATAATGCCTACAGAGAATGCTATTGGGCCAGTGTGGAGACAGATCACCAAACAACAAAAACTGAACAGAACCCGACTGACCAAAGGTGACGCCCACTAAAAAAGGTACAGGGTCAGAGAAGACTGGAAAGAGCAGATCACATTATGTATCTATTGGAAGAGAGACTGGAGATGGATGCTCAAATCCACCTTTGGATCGGAATAAAAATTGGATCTTTCCTTCTAACTGTTTCTAGTTGCTCACTCAAAAACTCATTTTTAGTGATCATGTCACAGAAGTCATTGCATCTGCAGAAATTCACAACTGAAATTAAGCTAGATTTTCGGCATTGCATCGAAATGCTCTTTGATTGTCTTGGACATATTTCCAGCGAATATAAGCCACAAAAACAGACCGGAAAGAATTGTCACGATCTGAATGGTTTCTATCCTCCCTTTTGCCCTTTTTTGGGACAAATGGAGCTAGTATTTGCCATTATGGCCTTTGTGCTCCCATCACAACAGTACTGTTCTGGGGTCGATTGCTTTGGAGTCAACCAGACTGATAGAAAGTCATTGGAGTGGCTGTTTCTAATTTAACTTGTTTTTGATGCTTTTAATGTGTTCTTAGCGTCATTTTTTTCTAATGATTGAGGATGTACATAGAAAAATAAAGTTAAAATTACATTTGTGAGTATTTTTTTTTATTCAAATGAATGAATCAGGAGAAGAAAAAAAAAAAACAAAAAAAAAAACTTTACTTAGAAAATATACTAAGCGGGGCCACAAGCTCCGTGCCCCACTCCAATCTGATGCATCCATTTGTAGATAACTACATCCATGTATGTCTTTGTGTTTGTCGTCCAAAATGTCACGTGAATCGAGATTTCTGTTATGGGTGACGTGAAGTGGGGGTGGGATTGCTCAGCGTAATTGTTCCTATCCACAATTCAGAGGCAAATTTCTAATGAACTCCTGGGGCTCTGAAGAATTTATGTCCAAAAAAAACGACAAAGATTTTTTGGGTTCAGTAATCCTTCCTAATTTGCCAGAGACATCCGCGAATGTGCCAAATCTTCAAATACGTGGAACCCCCCACCCCCACGGCTGAAGGATGTCTGTTACTGATCCGTACTAATCAAAAACATTAACTAACTTCAAGCTAACATTAAGGCTCGGTCCCACAAGCTTTCACTGACATATCACGGAAGAAATTCCATCCCCGTGGTACAGACGCTGTTATCAGTGGACTGGAAGTGACACGCCAGAGATTTGGCAGCAAAATAGACGCGCATACACGCAGTACAAAATTTGGCCGCCGTTACGCGCAGAAAGAATTTTTGAACTGCACAAAAATTCCGACTGCGGTTGACTGTGTGTGGTACCAGTGGTACAGCTGTGCAATGGGCGTGGAACAGCAGTGCAACAGCGGTTTCAGTGCAAGACCCCCCCCGTCTGCATTTGTTCCACTGCTTACAGCGTCTGTTCAAGCATGAGAGGACGCGCTTACACGTGATTAAGCAGTGCTCTGGCAGTGGAGTGGCAGTGGAATGGACTCCAGTGTCTATCACAGACATGCATAAAGTTAGCGCGTCTAAGCGTGTGTGGTAGATTTTCCAAATTTTTTACCCGTGATGTGGCTGTCAAATCCTGTGGGACCGGGCCTTTAGTGGCGCAAAAATAATGAGCAACATTGGACCAATCGTACAGTTTTGAGACAGAATCACAATTTGCTAGAACAAGAGTGTTGAGCGCTCATGTCTCAAAGGCCAGGGAGCAGCGGGGGAGGGGATACTTTAGCACGCCCATTTCAGTAGCTGTTTCATTAGTCTGAGCAAATTTTAGCAAAAGGTTTTCTGATCCAACGCGATTTGAATGAAGATCTACTCTGAAACACGGCTTTGATTGTAAATAGGCCCTATACAATGAGAGAAATGCTTCAAGAACATTTTAGAAACACAAAAAAAGAGGGTTTTCATTGGAGTGGGTCTTTCAAGCTTTTTCAAGGTTTTCTCAATTTGACACACAGGTGTCCAAATCACAGCTGTAACACTTTAACATTGCAGTTTCTAAGGAAAATATCTGTTAACAGTCAAAATCAAAAAGTGACTGCAATGATGAATATAATGCGTATAATGTGAACATGTTGATGTGTATAACAAAGCAAAAAGATCTCCAGTGAGGAAGGTGTGAAAAAAAAAAAAAACGCACAGATTTGCCATCCTCCTCCCCAAACCAAACAGAGAGCTGGTTCCACAACACGACCAGAACAATGGTGCACAGAAGCGTGTAAGAAAATAGAAGACGCCCACACGCTCAGAACAAAGCAGAGGAGGACACGAACAGCCGCTTAAATAAGTCCAAGACTTCTTACAAATCAGGTTGTTGAGAGTAAACACCTCAGTGGAGGATGAAGACGTGCAGCGAGTCAGCAGAAGCCAGCCTTCAAACTTCCTCCAAAACGCTCTCATGAAGAGGATAAAAACCCGAGGCTAAAAACATGTTTCTGTGTCAGCAACAGGCAGTATGTGCTCTGATGCCTGCAGTGTTGGCTGAGTGTGTCCACTCTCTGGGTGTAGGGGGGGGCGGCTTTATCAAAAAGAAAATGCGGTTGGAGTTGAAATGTGAAGGAAAAGGTTGTCAGAGGAATGGGCTCGAATCTTTCGGTGCTGCGGTTTTGTTACGGCAAAAAAAAAAAAAAAATGATGGGCCAGACGTGTCACAATTCAAATGCACCGCCTGAAAAGAAATTGCCCGAAGGCGATCTACATAATTGGCCTGAAGGTTCTGCAACCAAAATAGTTCTGTCAAACTGACTCCGGGCTTTGTGTCTGAAACGGCAAACGCGCAGCAGCACATTCAAGGAGAACAAAGAGGAACAAACAGTCCTCCTCCTGTGTGTTTGCACTCCTTTCGTTCAGCATTAACGTCTTATTAAGTGCAAGTGTAAAACTTTTAATAACTCACTCCACAAATCATTTTTTTCATTTCTAATGTCAAAATGTTTTTTTTTTTGAGGGGTCAAATAGTTCAGAATTCTGGAAGTAAATGCAAAAGCGGCTCTCTGATGCCCCTGGAAAGGGAATAAGCCTGCGGCGAGGAGCACTTTGTTCCCGCCATTCAAGGAATTGCATCTGCTATGCTGGCATAGTGGTTAGTGCTGTCGCCTTGCAGAGAGAAGGCATTGGTTCAAATTCCTGCTGGGATGTTTCTGTGTGAAGTTTGCATGTTCTCCTCATACAGGCATGGACTTCATCCGGGAACTCCAATTTCCTCCCACAGTCCAAATACATGCTTAGCATTCTGGTTAGCGTGTATACCGCCTTTGTCCAGCAGTCAAGCCTTGTAAACTACAAAACCATTCATCCATCTTCAGAATCTGAATCGCTGGGTAACCCAGTTTACAAGCCCCTCTTACCTGGCCACAAACAGGATATTGGTATAAGAGCAGGAATGATATATCCTGGTCATGTGTTTGCTTGTATGTGTGTGCACTTTGGCTTGTATCTGTACAGAGTACAAGTCAACATACATGTGTTTTTGCAGGTCATCTCAGTGGCCTTGAACAAGAATGTCCACCCTGAGACTGGAAGGTCGTGAGTTCAAATTACAGCAAAGACTCTAAAAATGGGACCCAATGCCTCCTGGCTTGACAGTCAGCTTTCAGGGTTTTGTTTGGGAGGTTAGACCACCAAATGGTTTACGAAGGTTCCTCTTTCTCCAACTCTATTTACCCTTGAAAAACATAGCACCACTCCAGCTGACTTGATTACTTTGAAAATGATTCACAAGTGCTCCAAACTTCTCTCAAGATTCCCTGAAAGATTGATCTTTAATGTTTTCAACTAATATTTACAGGAGCCAAGTCTCTAGAACCTGACGAGCTAAGACTAAAGTTTGACCAGCTAAGTTTAAAACTTAACAAGCTAGGCTTTCAACTTGATGGGCAAGATCGCATGATGAGCTAAGACTAGAACTAGATGGGCTAAGTCTAAAACTTGACAAGCTAGGTCTTCAACTTAATGGGCTGGATCTAGAACATGACGAGCTCAGTCTAGAACTTGATTAGCCAGGTCTACAACATGACTAGCTATGTCTAGAACATGATGAACTAGATCTATAACTTGATGAACAAGATCTAGAACTTGACAAGCTCAGTCTAGAACTTGATTATCCAGGTCTACAACATGACTAGCAATGTCTAGAACTTGATGAACTAGATCTAGAACTTGACAAGCTCAGTCTAGAACTTGATTAGCCAGGTCTACAACATGACTAGCAATGTCTAGAACTTGATGAACTAGATCTAGAACTTGATGAACAAGATCTAGAACTTGACAAGCTCAGTCTAGAACTTGATCAGCCAGGTCTACAACATGACTAGCAATGTCTAGAACTTGATGAACTAGATCTAGATCTTGATGAACAAGATCTAGAACTTGACAAGCTCAGTCTAGAACTTGATTAGCGAGGTCTACAACATGACTAGCAATGTCTAGAACTTGATGAACTAGATCGAGAACTTGATGAACAAGAACTGGAACTTGACAAGCTAAGACTAGAACTTGATGAGCTAATGCTAAAATGTGATGATCGAGGTCAGGGGTCTTCAACCATCATGGCTTAAAGGGCCAATCAGGTTAATTTCTTACTGATGATAACCCAGTGGGAGCCACAAAGTCTCAATTCACCCTTTAGAAAATAGATTATTTTTTGTTTTTGTTACTGTTATAATAAATATAAATTAACTGCTATTTTTTTACAGAAATAAAACAAAGAGAAAATGCCTTTTTTCATTTATTTTTTATCATATATGAACTTGACAGATGCTCACATTACTTCCTTTCAAAAATAAAAGACCCCTGTGTTACATGGTTTCAATATAGTTTTGTTTTTTTTAAGCTTTTTTTTTTACTTTTTTAAAATAAAAAACTATATTTTTTCTTGAACCAGAGAGCTACAATGGATGGATAAAAGATCTACATGTAGCCCCGGAGTCGCTGGTGGCAGACCCCTGATCAAGGTCAAACAAAGGCTAAAACTTGATAAGCTAAGTCTAAAACTTGAAACTACTAAGGTGTGTGATTCCAGAAAGTTCCAGAAAATTTTATTTACTCCATCAATACTTTAATTTATCCATCTCTTACCGCAACAGTGCTCAAAAACCTTTTGGTCTTCTGACAGACACACGCGTTCAGCAAATCAATCTGTATTTATAATTGACATCAAATATGACATAGTGACACCCACAGGATAATTGACTAATAGTAGGCTACTATACAACCCCTATTTTATTTTCTCTCATCCGCCATCTCTAATATCACACTTTCCCTCTGTCTGGTCCAAAAAGAAGTCCATGCAAAGATAATATCAATAAAATTAAGTCTCAAATACAAAAGGGGTTTATATAAATATACACCTCGTGTGTCCAAAACCACACAACCCCCCTATTGCAAGAGGAAATATCCAACACAAGAGGCCATCAGTTCTTATCTGTTGGCTCAGATGCTAGACAGAACACAAAAATTCTAACAATAAATACCCCCCAAAGTCATAATGTGACTTTTTGGTTTGTTTTTTTCCCCATTTCCCCAATACACATAATTAATTCTCGTCAGTCACGCTTAATTTTTGCCTCCACCAACGGGTTGCACAAAATGCGAGGCTGCTCTAATTAACCCAACGGCTCCAACAAAAGCCATTATTTATTTATTTATCTGTTGGTATAATTGACAAGGGTGGAGCACATTAATAAACATTGTACTTTGACGTGCCAGTTAGCCATATGTCCGCCTTTCATCTGCAGACGACGATCCCGTGTTGGCACGAGAGAGTGAAAAGAATACGCAACCTGAACCACAAAGGGTGTTGTGATCATTTCCCACAAACGAATAATACATTTACGACAAAGTACTGATACAAACGCACTCCAGTTCGGAACAACAGCATGCTCGGCTTTATAATTTATGCCAAGCGGCACAGAAATGAGCATAAGCAGAGATATTAATATTAAGAGAGAGACTGGCTGTAGAGGAAAACACTGCTGTAAGTCACAAATAGCAGAAGCGTGGACATGACTTATTGAAAATAAAAACAGAGGAAGACGCCTCTGGCAATGAACTTATGACACAATAAAAATAAACAGGAACACAACAGAAACGCGGGTCCATGAAAGGCGGAGTGGGAAGAGGACGTAAGTGACAGATGACGGCAGAGAAGGGAGAGCCGAGCTCAAATTTACATTCTACTTGAGCGACTTGTGAATAAACCGGTGTTTGTCCAACATTTGCCGGGATGGAGAGCAGCTTTAATGGAGAACGCGCACTGATGGACAGTTCTTTATCACGGTGGGATAATGTAATCCTCTCTGGCGGCACTCATTGCAGCCACATTTCGCACAAGAGACAAAGCTCAGTTTAACCCTTCCGCTCTCCTTGGGGTCCAGATGGCTCCAACCACATTTTGTTATGCGATTTCTTCCATGACAAATGTGGACGAAGGGGGACAGGATTTTATGTCTGCCATGGACATTAGTGAAACTCCGAAATCAGTGAAAAAAAAAAGTTCAGCGCACTGTCCTGTGGTGTCCAGATGACCCCACTTTTAATGTAAACAAGCTAAGGAGAACGGAAGGGTTAATTACGTCTTCAAGGAGGGGGTGGGGGGGTAGTGGGTGTTCAACCAGTCGTGGTGAGACTTCTGCCGGTTCCTTTTTCTGCCCTCCAAATTGCAAATGTTAGGAACGTTGTGTGATTCCATAATGAACGGACAGCCTGCGCTTGTGCATCTTACAGACCTGGTGTCAGTGTTTGGGATGGATCTGCTGTTTGGTTTATTTGCACAGAATGTTGTTTGTCTCCTCTGTGTTCACTGATGGGCTTGACGCTCCTCTAACTGTTGTTTGGGGGTTTCTCCTTCATATGTTTTTCCCTTTTCTCTTTTTATTCCATGTTCCCATGGATGAGGCGGGTATCAAGTAGTATAAACTGCAGAAGTTGTTACAATATTGGGCGCCTTTGTATAAAATAAAAAAAAGATATGCACATATTAGCAGGTAGAAAGAAAGATTTGATTAGGATGTTTATGCTTTACCGGAGTTTTTACTTGGCTAACGTCTGTTTTGTAGCTAGAAGACATGGAACTAAAGCACATTGAAAGACGCCCCACAGAGAAACTTGAAACCACTTGTTTTGTTTACTTATGGTAGAATAATTCAAATATTTTTGTGTTTCAGTCTGTACATTTTTCAGGCCCTTTTGCTTAAAAGGACGTCTTTGGAAGGCGTCTGTCTCTTATGTCAATATACAGACAATCAGAGATCTTCTTGTGAATTTTCATTATCAGGTTAAAATGTTGATGTAAGACATTGTCAATCTGAACTTTGCACATCAACCAATCAGGGACTCAGCTTTGGTCCTCGATGACATTATCGGTGGGTGGAGTCCTAAACCAACTTGGAAGAGAATCTGATTATTCTTCTACTAAACTTTATATTTTTCTAATTTGTACTGAGAAAATAAAAAAAAATTCTAATTTGACAACAAGTTGTCTAAACTGGGCACACAGAGAGAGGAAAGTACTGCTGAAAGCACCAAACGCAGCTGCTGCAGTACATGGTGAAGCTCACCCCACTGGGAGAGTTTCTGAATGATGTCATGAACCAGACATGGAGACTGATGCTTCAGCTTTCCAAAGTAAACAAACAAAAGAAATCTCTGAAAATCACCCGTGTCTTCAATGATTCACAAATGCATTAGCAACAACAATAATAGACTGAATGTATGCTCGCTTCATTACTGTAATACACCGATGACTTTTAGCCTTTTGACTCTAGTATATTAGCACAACCTATCAGATAACCATAGCATAAAGAACATTCAAACAAGTCAGATAAATAATTTGTATCACTTTATCTGTTGAATTCTTCATCCTCTGTGTAATTTTGGAATAACTTCATGAAACCCGGCATAAGACTGAGCGGCACTTCTTCTGGTGTCAGTAGAAAATTCTGATATACACATCCACAGTGCCCTCTAGTGGTTATTGATTTTTTTTTTAAAGTCACAAACACTGTAAAAAGTGAAACATTGGATCAATTAACGAAAATGTATGTTGTTACACTTAAAAATATTACTTTTCATCAAATTAAATTGTTAAGTTGAGTAAACCATGAACCCAAATTTTTAATTTTATGAAAACTAATAAGTACTTGGTGCTATTATAATATAATAATATGATAATGTACTTTGTACAAGTTGTACCCACGGCCAAACTATGAAATAAAACCAGACTTATACCCCGAAAAATACAGTAGCTAATCACTTTGGGTCTTTGTTTAGCTACACTGGAGCCGATCAGTTTTTCAGGTCTTTAAAGTAAGATGAGGTAAGGTTAGAAATCCTACTTTGTCCACCGTCTCAATTGTAGAATCTGATTTCACTCACTAAATGCTTAAAAAAAGAACAATAACAATGCTAGCATGCTCTTACTCAGTAGATTAACATTTAATAAAAGGTGTTACTAAAAATGTATAATTTGATGGACAGAACTCACTTTCTTGCAGCCATTTTTAGTCATACTAAGGCCCAATCTAAATTCTTTCCTTCTCCCTTCCCCTTAATCCTTAATTTTAAGAGGCAGTTTAAGTGAAAGTCATTTCTGGGATTATTATTTTGAAAATTTGACCCTCCAAACAGAGGGGTCCAAAGCCCACCGTCTCAAGAGTAAACCGCGTCGCGCTGAGAAGCGCTTTTCTTCACGTGGAGGCGCTCTGAAGCATAGATGTTTACATTTTAATATTTACTTTTTGTTGTAGCATGACTTTTTTAAATCTATAAAACCACTGTTATGTTTATTCAAGCACTGGAAGCTCCGCATTAAAGCTAGCGGACCTGCTATTATTAATGACGTCATCGAACAAAAGTCACATCCAAATCTGTCATAACTCTCTGTTTGGAGGGCTAAGTGAAGGGGAAGGGAAGAATTCGGATGGGCCCTAAATTACCTATAAAATTTGGGGGTCTAAGCCACAGCCAGGGCCACCCGTCGCTTTACTTTGTTTAACTTAAAAAAACAACTTAAATTTAAAGAAATCATCCGCTACTGTTACAAATTTCTCACTATTCCAGGATGTTTAACTTTTCCTTTGTTCTCTCCTTTCTTGGTAAATTCATATTTTGACATGAGGGAAAGGACGGATTTTCAACATTTTTTTTCCCAACATGCATGAAACCTCTGTCTTTTTTAAACACCTTTACTCTTCAGAACTGCACTTATGCTAAGTGGGAAAGGCAAAGCCTGACTGATGGTGATTGGTGCAGGTTTCATCCACAGAAATCAATAACACTTATTTTTCACGGTCATAAAGAGCAACACGATATGCTGTCCTGAAATATTAAGCATCTGCTAACCTTTCCATGCACCTAAACACCTCCAGATACGTGCGTTTGCATGCATGCTGATCCCTAACTGGGGGTGGAATTTGACCTCAGGCTTAATTAGCCTAATAAAAGCATTAGATATGCTGTCAATATGATTTGAATAATGTGCACGGGCAGGTTTTATTTTGGAATGCAAGCGGTGTCCGTGCGCCTTCAAAAACCACCGCAGTGACATTTCTCTGGGTCCTTTGTCCACACCTGTCAAGGTTCATGTGATGTGAGACGGCAGCTGCAGCTGCGGCTTCTGCCTCCAGTGAGTCCACCCAAACCCCGCTGGAGTCCAGCCACCGGGGGCCAGGGGAAAGCAGTTCTCACCGCTTTGTTCTTATTTAATCAAGCGAGATGAAAAATTGAAGAAGAAAACAAAAATGTTGGTACTGTAAATGAGGAGAAAAAAACATACTGCGGAAATACTTTCAAGAACTTTGAATTGTGTGTATATACACACATACATACAATATATATACATACATAAATACATACATTATACACATACATACATATATATATATATATACACACACACATACACATATACACATACACACATACATATATACATACATATATACATACATACATTATACACATACATATGTATACACACACACACACACACATATATATACATATATATACATATATATACATATATATATCATATATATATATTATATATATATATATATATTATATATATATATACACACATACATACATACATATATATACATACATATATACACACATACATACACATATACACATACATATATACATACATACATACATATATATACATACATACACATATACACATACATATATACATACATACATATATATACATACATACACATATACACATACATATATACATACATACATATATACATACATACATACATATACATACATACATATACATACATATATATATATATATATAATACATACATACATACATACATACATACACACATACATATATGCATACATACATATATATACATATACATACACACACATACATATATGCATACATACATATACATACATACACATATATATATACATATACATACATATACATATATATATACATATACATACATATACATATATATATTCATTCATTCAATTATTTTATGTTGGGTGACTTGGTATGTTTTTGCTGACAGCAATGTTAGCTTAAGAAGCCAAAATATTGACACTATCTCAAATTTAATCCACACAATTATTCTCACCATAAAGTTTTTAATCTGAGCCAAAATTTTCCCATCGAAAGTGTTTGAGATTTCATGAAAGCAGCCATTTTGAAATGACCAGAGAAAACTGTTCCTATTGACCTATGAGAGAATTGGACTGAATGACCCCTCCCCCCTTTGAGTTCCAAACAGGAAGTGCCCATTCAGAGAAGCCAAAATCGCATAGACTTTTATTGAGAAAAAAACAGCTTATACCGTATTTTCCACACTATGCGATGAACTGGATTATAAGGTGCATTGTCAATTTATGGTCTAATTTCAAACTACGTCATACATAAATATCACCAAATTACAGTATAAGGCGTATTAAGCGAGACAAAAGAGTCAATGATAAGTTTATCAGTCAGTCAGACTTTCATAACTGTTGAACTTGTTTATAGCATGCTACATGCTAGCTGGGTTAGTACATATACAATACTTGCAGCTCCCAACCTTGTGGTCCTAAACCACTATAGGTTAGTCAGGTTAGCATATTCACAAGAACACCCAACCTCGTAAAAATCAGACTATTTTGACTGAGTGCCATGTACCTCTCAAAACTGCTTCGGCATCAAGAAACACAACCAGATTTATTCTATATGAAGCACACTGTCTTTTTTTTTTTGTAAATAAGGATTTTAAGAACAACTTTTAGTGCAAAAAATACGTTTTTTTTAATCTTTCAGAATAATGATTCTTGCTCTGGAACCTTTTTTATTTTTCTAACAAGTTCTTGCTAATCCTGTGGCATGTTATCCAAAGGTGTATTCAGAATGGACACATTTCCCCGATAATGCGGAACAAAGTTTCATTCTGAACAAAACATCTTGATCCCGGACCAGGACCCGCTCTCTGACCCATCTTTTGAGGTGGTGTCGGTTTGTGTTCATTTGGACTGAACTGAACTGAAACTAACAGCCTGAATACGCCCCACATAATAAACTAGCCAATTAGAAGTCTCAAAAAAGTGGGTGGTGCTTTCTGGCCCCAAAATTGAACATTCAAAAAGTCTGACAGGTTTTGTGTAAGAGAAAATGACATCACTGATTATATATGTGTAACCAGAACACGACAGCATTTTGGCTTTCAAAGGACCAGCGGAGGCTTGTATTAGGGCCCCTTTTTTAGGAGGGGAGGACAGAAGGTCCTGCATTATCCGCCCTTGTCGCCTAAGGTGCCGGTGCTGCACGTTTTTTTTTTTTCAATTTTCCCCCTGGCAGGTCAGTGTTTGTGAGGCTACACCGCACTTTGCATGACCCATGGAGATGTGACACAGAAAACCGTCGCATCTGTTTCATTTCCAGAGTTTAGGCTTTACTGAATGAATTTTCTGTTTTCTGTCGACGTGCTGAGCCTCCAAATGACACCTAAACTCTAAACTCAGCCTCGATGGCCAGCTGGTTCACCATTGCTCCATTAGCTTTTACGATCGGCCCCTGGATTTACATAAGACTGGAGGCGAATAAGAACTGGAAAACTTGAGACCTAATCTAAGACGGTCCAGTTTAATAAAGACTTTCCATCCAGTCCCACAGGTGTTGATTAAATTTCAACAAAATGAAAAGTTGCACCACGCCAACCCACGACTGCTGTCGCTTAGTTTTACAATCACTTTGGATTGACAGAAAAACAAGAGGCGCTTCAAGACTTTGTGCACGATTCCCTGATGAAATGGATGGTTAGACCTCACAGCAGGAGTCAACCTTTTCTGATTGCAGCACTAGAGCCTTCTGCCAGTCGAGTAAGCGTGAGAGAAATGTAAAGATTAGATCATCGCAGTCGGTGGGGTAATGATAGCAGCCTTTTTAAACTGCACTTTTCCTTTTTTTGTCCATTAGGCTTGTAAACAGCTGCTGTTAAGTGCATCAGATTCACACTTTGTGTAAATATGTCTGATAGGAGTAGCTGTAGAGGCATCATTACGTGTGTGTATATATATATATATATATATCCATTCATTTTCTTAGAACTTTACTCATCGTTTGGAGGAGAAAGAATGCATCCAAAGAACACCATACCTACTGTAAAGCATGGGGGTGGAAACATCATGCTTTGGGCCTGTTTTCAGCAAAGGGACCAGGACGACTGATCTGTGTAAAGGAACGAGTGAATGGGGTCATGTCTGGTCAGATTTTGAGTGAAAACCTCAGCAATAGATGAATAGTGGCTGGATCTTTCAGCATGACAACCATCCCAAACACATTGCCCGGGCAACGAGGGAGTGGCTTCATAAGAAGCATTTCACTGTCCTGGAGCGACCTAGCAAGTCTGCAGATCTCAACCCCATTGAAAATATATTTTTTTCTGAAAGTCCTTGTTGCCCAGTGACAGCTCCAAAACATCACTGCTCTAGAGGAGATCTGCATGGAGGAATGGACCAAAATACCAGCAACAGTTTGTGAAAATCTTGTGAAGACTAACAGAAAACGATCGACTGCTGTCATATTGCCTTCAAAGTATTGAGAGGAACTTTTGCTGTTGACCAAAAACTTATTTTTTACTATAAGTTACAAATAAATTCTTAAATAAATCAGACAATGGTGATTTTCTAGATTTTTTTCTAAACATTTTGTCTCTAAAGGCTAATTTGTACTTCCAAACGATTTGTAATTGCAGAATGCTGCACCTTCTGATGACGTCACCCGCGACTGAAATACTCCGCCCAGAGTGCAATTGTATGAAAATCGTGTCATTTAACTTGAATTTATTTCAGTGATTAGACTACGCGACTATGCAAAAAACTCTGTCCAGAAAAATATCTTTTAACACTGAAATGGATAACTTACTGAAGTGGTTTAGAAATACAGAACTTCCCACACAAAGAGAGTCAGAGTGGACAAAAAGATAGAATATAGAGCAAAGTTGCTAGAAAAATGTCTTCTTTTTGTATTCCCTCATGACTTGCTTGCTTGCTTGAAAAGTATAAACACCAGTCAGACGTATTGCAGTTTTAGCGGAGAGTCGCAATCAAATCCAGCCAACATTAGTCTGAACGAGAACGCGAGATTGTTGTTAATAGTTGAGGTATACCTATGATGAAAATTACCAGCTTCTCGTCTTTTTAAGTGGGAAAATTACACAATTTTTGGCTGACTAAATACTTTTTTGCCCCGTGTGTATATAAAATGTAATTCATAATGTGAAACTTTGTTTATGAAATACTAAAGTAATAAAAATCATTGCCTTGTTACAGAAAGGTAAATATTCATTAAAAAGTTGTTTTGGTGAAATGTTAATCTTTTGTTATTTTACATTAATTAACTCAAACATAAGTAGAACTTAACAGACATTTCATTTATGTTTTGATAGCTAAAGTTTTCTTGACTTTAATATTTTACAACTGCTAAACTAAAATACTAAAAAAAAAAGATTTAAAAAGAGAAAATCAATACCTTAGAGTGATTTTGTGGAAAGTGATTCAGGGAAACAAAATGACTATTCTTGCAAGTGGTGAGAAACATGAAATAAATCGTACTATGACCTAAATAATACTAAAAACAGAACCTCACGGCAACAAACAGAGGGAATAAAAAGTGACAAGACAGATGATCTGTCGTGAAATAACTAAAACCACGATGCGTTCAAATACACCGAGGACTAATTACCTGGAACTGAAGCAGCTGGATGATTAGTAAACTCAAACCTGGTGTTCTCACGGCAGAGGAGGAGGAAGAGGAGGAGGAGGAAGAACAGAACACCAAACCTCCTGCATAGAACAAAGCAGCAAGTGCAATAAATCCTGGATAAAATAGCCAAAAGTACACATTTGAACACAATCTCAGCACTCTCCTAAAATCGATGGTGTATCCAAAAAATACACAATTTAGAAAATTAGAACTACATGTCTAGTTTGTAAAAAGCCTAAACTGGATTTATATCTGTTAAAAAACAGTCGATTTCTTTTTTTTTTGCTCCTTTTATTACAATGATGGTTTTATCTGTATCTTCTTTTCTGAAGCACTCTATTTTTTTTCCATTATCAGGGTTCACCACAGCAGCTTCCCTTTTTCCAGGGGTTGGGCTGAGGTTATTTTTATTATGATTACGAAGACTAAAGTCCTCCAGGCTTAAGGACGTTTTTTTTTTTTTTTTCCCTCGTAGCTGAGAAAGACTTCCAGCACAGGTTCTTTTTTGCTAGCAGCACTTTTTGTTCCCTTTAAAGAAATCCTCTTTTCCAGAGACGTGGCAGCTGGAGGCTCATGCTATCTCATAGACAAATGGGGGGAACCACGGCCTGAAAATCTCCTCTTTGTTTCTACAAACTCGCTGAATCAGACGTTGGGGTGGGATTGTTTCACGACGCTCGTCCTTCACGCACAGAGATCAGCGCGGTTTCAAATTAATGCAGAGGAGGAAAAATAAAGAGAGGCCACGTCTGCTTCTGTAGGAGCAGGCTCAGCTCCGCCTCCAGCGAGGAGGAAATGTCCCCGGCTCCCAAGCCGCTACCGCACAGTGGCTTCCAGCTCCCGAACTGCAGAGCCCGCTAACAGGATTAGCCCCTGAGCTCCACTTGTTTCATCAGAGTTATCAAGTTTAAAACACACTCAGTCTCCTGGTGGCTTTTAGGCATCGAAAAACTAGTCTGACAGGTTAATTAACAGTTAAATTTTGCGCTTCATCCCTTAAAGCACAACATTCAGTTTGTATCATTCTGTCACGTTAAGTGGAGCTAATGACTTAAAGTTTAACTGGATGGTCAAACACTCAGGGCACGGACACAATATGCTAAATTAAAAAAGCTCTGTCATGATTTGTCTGCTATTTTATTTGAATACCTTCCTAATGTTTCACATGTGGACTATAAAAAGGCTTGGATGACCAAATTTGCTAAAGCTACGTTCACACCACTCTTAGCAACGAGTGTCCACTTCTCATGGAAAGTCTGCACAAATGTGCGTGAAAGCACATTTTGGGCTTTTGTATTTAAAACTCATGTGTTTCTTTAAACATTTCTAGGACCGTTTTTAGCTCCACGTACAAAACGCACGACCGATGAACACGCATTAGGTGTGTTTGAGATCATACAGGCGGTTGGATTGCAGTGCATGCTGGTTAGTTTCTCGCGCCGTGCACCGTCATGACATATCATAAGAAAGGGGCGGGTCCAAGGCGCCTACCTAAGCCAGAAAATAGGTACTGCGCTGGCTTCAAGCCGCCTTGATGACTACAAAACAATGCATTGTGGGAAACAGTGCCTACACAGTTCTTGTAGTTTGACGTGAAACAGCTGGTAATAAATGAAGGTAATCTGTGTATTTTTTTAACTTCTTCTGGAAGGTAGTGAATCACTGATGAAAAAACAATAATCTGTAGTTATATCTGTTATTTTTGCCTCTAAAACAGGGGTGGGCAATTGTTTTGACTCGTGGGCCACATAGGGTTCTAAAATTTGGCATAAGGGCCGGACAGGGAGCAGATGGAAGGAGAGATTTGGCAATGAACCTCATAAACTAAAAAAATAATATGGAATTTAGAGAAAAACATGCTTTAATTTGGATTCAAATTCACATATATTAATTTAAAAACAGAAAATTTGGGAGTTTTAATTTCTAAATTTTGATTTTTGTTCTCTTTTGGGTGATCCAATGGGTTGATGTTCTTCAGAGGAAAATGTGAACTCAAAGAAATGCTGCATTTATGTGGTGTAGGAATAATCCGAAAGATCACTATCTGACTCAGAAAGGAACACACACAAACGTCAGAGAAACAACACCATACATGGAAAGAAACCAGAAATACAATGAAAATAAAACAATATTTAGGATTTTTGATTCAATGTATTTTAATTTGGAGGGCCACATTAAGTAGCTTAAGGGGCCGCATGTGGCCCCCGGGCCGTAGTTTGCCCACCCCTGCTCTAAAACTTAACTTTAATTTATTTATTTGGGACTGTTTTTTTTTTAAATCTGTTTTACTTTAGAAGATGTTAAAAAAGACATAACTGCACAGATCATACCAGGAGGAGTGGCCTATTAAAATTCAACCGAATGTTAAGGACAACCCCCAACTCCTTGTTCTCGTACAGTCTTGTCGTTCATCTCAGGCGCCTTTCTCCGCCCCCGCCTGCAGCAGCTTGGTTCTCGCCGACGATGCAGGCGAGGCGCTGAGGGATCTCAAACACACCTATCATTGCGAGAAGGGACGGGTTCAAGGCGCCTACCCCGGCAAATGCAGCTGGAAATCTGGCACTAAATATGTGGAGCACCCATCTCTACATCCTGCAGTAAGATGAACCAGTTCTGTGTTCTTACCTTAAAAATGCTTAACTCTAGAGCAGGGCTGCTCCTTCCTGCTCCTCAAGATCCATCTTCCTGACTGATCTCCAGGCCCTGCCAGCTGTCGGTCAGCTCGATCACACGTCTCCACAATCTGATTGAATGAACGCACCTGGTCCAGGTAATCAGCAGCAAGCACAGGAAGGGGTGAAAAACTGGAAGGGTGGTGGATCTCGAGGACCAGGAATGAACCGCCCTGCTCTGGTCAAATCATTTTTGACAATGAAACCTGAAGTGGAACGGGGCCTGGAGTTTGCTCCGCCCACCTTAACATCCTGAAAAGAGAAGTTGGGCCAGACAAAGTGAAGTTTGAGGCTTTGTCGGAAATGCCCACCTGACTTTAAATATATGTTCCCCACGCAGTTTTTAAATTCTTAAACAGAAAATAAAGCAATAAATGTTGAAAATAGCCTTGAGTAAGTTTATTTATTGCAACAATAAAGCCAATCGAAATTGTTCCAATTAACAACCTGCCAGAAGTGGTCATTTAGGGTTTGTGACACGTGGTACTTCCTGTTTGGATCAAGTTAGAGGCGGGAATTCACCTAGTGAAATGTGTAAGTGCGCCTACACTGCTGTTTGAAGATTGAAGGGACAGTTAAAAAAAAAAAAAAAGATGTCAGAGGATGCAGTTTGTATTTCTTGCTAAAACAAAAACAAAAAAAAAAGGTAACTGTAAAAATGTTTTGGTTATTATACTTGACGAAGAACATTTGTTTGACTAAACTTTTAGTTTTTGAAACAACCAGGAGTCCAAAAACGTATGTGTATTAGCAACAAATTGAGTGAGGAAAATTCTGCGTGTGATAAAATGTAGTTATTAATTTACTTAATTTATTTAATTGGTGAAGTGGATCAAACCAGTATCGGTGTGGGCGGAGTTTCACCTGAAACAACTTTAACACTGGAGCAGCAAATACCAAACGTTCTTTGAACTCTCATAACTTTTTTCGGTTAACATAATGCCAATGGATTTTAAATAGGACTGTGAACGTTAACTCATTAACGCAGAAAGAATTAAGGTGTTAACTTTTAGATCACACCTCAGGGAGCAGCAGTCCTTTGCTCTGCCTCGGCGGTGCAGCCTTCTACGGCGTGCATTAAAACGCTTCATCGTTTTTTTCCACTTATACCATGGTTGTGTACAGAAGAAGTAAATATTCAGTCGGTTTAGATCTCTTTTTCACAAAAAGCGGACTATTTGATCCGTGGTCTGGCGCTTTTTCACTGTAACACGACAGGCGTCGCTGAGCCTCGACTGCATGATAGTTTAAATAAAGCATCAGTTCAGAGATGAAGTTCACCTCTTACCGCTTGTTTTTGTCCAGAAAATGAAAGAAAATGTATTTTTTAAAGCAGCCTGTGCGGTCAGCGACTACAACTTTTTTTTTTAAGTTAATATCTTACGGCCATATGTCAGCATCTTTGTTTTCTTGGAGTAATACTGCAGACATTAAAGTCTTTCGAGTTCCGCTCATCTTACTGTTGATGTGTTTAACACTGACAAGTTACTCTTCTGGGTTAAATTTAAATATTTGACGATATAAAGGAAGGAAACATGCTCTCTTGCTTTTGTTCAAAAGACGCAAACTGTCAACAAATGTACCTAGTAAAACATTGTGATTACTTACTATTTATCACAACACAAAAGTGTAATTAATCTGATGTTTACTTTTAATTGATTGACAGGATTAATTAAAAATAAATGTTCTAAATATACCATTTTGTGTGTGAATTCATTTTGTGATTATTCACAAATACTGTAAAAAAAAAATTAATCACAATTTTTTTCCAAGTTTGTGATTAATTTTCTTTTTTCCAATTGATTTCTAGCCTTAATTTTAAAGTATTGTGAAACATAATGTCCATTATGTAAAGAGTCACGAATCAGCGTTAATAGCGTAAAAGTTTGAAGAGTTATGGTAATTTAAAGAAGCTTTAAAGTTTAAGGGTTAGAAAGTGGAGTAAAGTTCATAACCTTTCAGCATTTTTCAGTAAATGAAAAAATGTTAGAAAAAAATGATTAAAAACATGAATAAGATGGTATAGCCCAGAGGTCGGCAACCTTTAACAGTAAAACAACCATCTGGGCTTGTTTTCTACTGATCAAAACCTAGAAGGGG
Organism: Oryzias javanicus; assembly: GCA_003999625.1. Taxonomy (NCBI): domain Eukaryota; kingdom Metazoa; phylum Chordata; class Actinopteri; order Beloniformes; family Adrianichthyidae; genus Oryzias; species Oryzias javanicus. Next base: position 29,719,930 of record CM012449.1, on the reverse strand, counting down.
CCGCATTGACTTACGTCAGCCTTTAAAAAATTTGGATTTGCATTCATAACCTCCTTCTTTTTTTTTTTAAAATAAATGTAATTAGTGTCTATTTTTGGCACGAACAAAAGCAAAACAATATATAAAAAGAAACTAGCATCTCTCAAAAAGGTATTTTTTTAACGTTTTTAACTTTAGTAGCAAAAAAGCAAGCTCGATGCTTAATTACTAGCTGAACTTCAAATTAGCATCACATTACTCTGTAAATTATATCAGTCAAAATTTTTAGCATGGTGCTAAAGTAAAATCTAAACTCAAAATTAGCCTAAAACCCCCAGTACATAACAAATTAGCTAAAAATGTTAGCATATTGCCAAAATATTACCTAAACTCCAAATTAGCATAAAAACTAATTAAAGACCAAATCTGCCACAAAAAAAAACTGGCTTGTTGCTTAATTGCTAGCTGAGCTCCAAAATAGCCTAAAATTCTACAGAAAACGAACTTTGTCAAAAACGTTAGCATGTTGCTAAAATAGTAGCTAAATTCTAAATAATAAAAAAAAAAATCAATTCAGTAGATAACAAATTAGCTGAAAACATTAGCATTTTACTAAAAGTATTAGCTAAACTCCAAATTAGCATAACATTTCTCAGAAAACTTAGCCAAAAACGTTAGCATGTTGCTAAAATAGAAGCTAAAATTCTAAATTTGCCTAAAAACTCCAGTAGGTAACAAGAATGTTAGTTTGTTGCTAAAATAATAGCTAATCTCCGATTTTTTTTTAAATTTACAATTATTTAAAGAGCCACGTTTGGCTCTGGAGCCGCAGGTAGCAGACCCCTGGTATAGCCTCTGTCAAGTGACAGAAATCCTGGTGTGAAAATCAAAAAGAGTAAACAAACAGAAAAATAAACACAAAATAATCCCTTTATTTTTTCTACCTTAAGACTACAAAGGGTCACCAATGTAGCTCTAAAAGGTATCTACATTTGCATTTTATTTACAGCTTATGCTTGATGTCCTCCTCGTATTTACAGTCAAAGAGAAGCACTAAAAACACAGTGTTGAGAACAAACCAAAACTCAAATGAGTCCAAATCTTTAGAAAAAGGATACAGTCTCATGACGCAACAGTTCTCAGTGCAATATTTCACAATGCAAAGATCCTTCATTCATAATATGTTCAACATACATTTGTTTTCTTTTTTTTTCTTTTTTGAAAACAAAACTTGGTCATTGAGTCTAACATCGTGGAAGGACCACATACTTGTTTGTACAGTTTAAGACACTCAGCCTTCGCTCTCACCACCCCCACACACGCAGACAAGCTGGATGGAGAAACGGACAGAGTGCTATGGCTTAGCATAGTTCAGAACATGTCAAAGCAGTGGGACGCTTTCCAAAATAGCCTCGGCTCCTCTCGAGTTTTCCCCGCCGTGACATTTCAGAATAAGCTGGGGTAAATTGTCCCTTGCAGAATCTGCTGCGGATGTGCGAGAGCCAGCGAGTGTCCAGGCGGGATACATCCGAGGTTGTATGGACGACCTTTAGTCTGTAAGCGGGAACCGGCACACCTGCAGGCCCGATTCATTTCCACCAGCTACGGGAACGAGCGGAGCCCTATTTTGGCGAGTGAAAGCACTTTCGATGCCGACCTGCGGGGCCGCCCTCAGGGCAAAGGCAATTTGGATCTTTCATCAAACCCACGACACAATGCAAAACATGAGGAATCATTTTTCATCACGAGACCGGACGTCCTGTTGCAGAATACTGACTTGCCGATTAGCAAACGGCGCTCTCTCTGTGACCACGACGAGAGCGGACAATGCAGTAAGCTTATGAGACACACATCGTTTGATTCAACTAAGCCACCGTCGTATTTTATTCCATGAGTTCAGACACCCTTAAGTATTGTTCAAGTACAACAATCAACAATAAAAGGGACAATAGTTCACATTTCTTTTTTTTTTGTAATTCACATTTGTTATATTGTTAAGTCATATAGCTATTTATAAAAGAAAAGCAAAACTTCAAAACCCTTAAAGTACCTCTTTTTAGTTTATTACAGTCATTGATTCCACAGTTTTCTCTAGCAGGGCTCCCGTGTATTTTGGAGAAAAATGAGCACAGCACTCATCCAATGATTTCTTTCCTTTTATAAAATAAAAAAAAGCTAAAAAATAAAAATAAACTCCAAATAATTCAAAAAAAAAACCCAAACTCTAAGCTTAGCCATTAAATTTAGGCTTAATTAAGCAATTTCGCAGATTTCGTAGTTCATAGAAAGGCCAATGTGCACCGTCGGTGTGACAATAAAAGCCCCCAAATGAAGGTGCCTCGACAAGTCCGGCTATAGGGTTCCGCTAAAGGGCGAACAGAAATCTCTCGTTATGTATGGACGAGCGGAGCCACGAGGGGTTTCAAGTATTAAAAAAGAAGTGATTAAAAGAGAAGGAATCTCCTTGGCTGAGGTGTGCAGAAAAAGGCAGAATGGAGCGAGCTCGTGAAGAACAATCTGCAGGAGCCAGTGACAACAAACATTACCCAGCAATCTCTTGGTTTCCTTTGAGCAGACTCACCAACGGGGGACGAGGAAAAAAAAAAGACATCACAATTTGTCCGTCCTCTAGCAGTCGCACTTGGAGGGCAAAGACTGTTAAAGAATCTGTCGGCGGAGAAGGGCACTCTTTTGTTAATACAGTGCAACTGATTGCAACTATTTTTTTTACAGTATTAAAAACCAAAGTTGAGCACAGTCGAAAACAAAAAAACGTGGTCATGTACACAACTGTCTTTGGCAAAATGTCCCGTTTTCTGTGTGCGAGTCCGTCACTCGGGAACCCCGTGTTCATGTCACCTTCGACCCATTTCGCTCTGTCTCATGAAGTGAATGTTGTTGACGCTGTCGGCCAACTCGGGGTATTGGTCAACGGAGACCACGTAGTAGCCGTCGTAGCCTTGCACCTTCCCCGATCCCAGGAGCTGCTGCTTCTCGCCCTCAGTCCACGCCCGGGAGCCCTCCTCGCCGTCCCTCAGTCTCTGCCGCTCCCGAGCCCAGGCCTGCGTCACCACCCTCTGCCGAGCCAGCTCCAGAACCCGCGCCTTCTCCTCGTCCACGCTGCCGCCGTAGCGCGTGTTCAGGCACAGCGCGCCGTACTGCAGCTGGATGTCGGTGATGCGCCTAGTCCTGCCGTTGAACACGGTGTTGACCTGAGACACCGTCACGTTCACGCCGTTCTCCAGCGTGCGTCGGCCCACCGTCATCCCGATGAGGGCCAGGTCCCCCTCCACCGAACCCAGCTTGACAAAGTAGTGCGTGTCCACGCCCATGATGGTGAAGTGGAGACTCTCCAGGTAGAAGGCGTCGTTCAGCACGGCGGCCATGCGGCGGCCGTCTTCGTTGGCGAGGCTGATGATGTCCGTGCTGATGCGGCCGTCTCGGATGGCGAATTTAACCCCCTTTCCGAAGATGGAGCCACCGCAGGCGAAGACTTTCTTGTCCTCGGTCTGGGGACATCCAGCACTTTTGGCTTTGTAGATCTGACCAAAGTGTTCCAGCTTCACAAAGGCCTTCAGCTGCCTCTGAACCTCACACTGAACCCCCAGCAGAGACTGCAAAACAAAGACAGCAGCGGTGAGTCACGGCCCCCGGAGCATCCACACACACAATATACATTTCTTTTTGTTCCTTCACTGACTGAGATATTGATTAAAACAACACAAACGCTCGTCTACCGGCTTTGTTTGCAATATTCACACCTTCGTTTGTAACCTTCATCCCCCTCTGCTTGCTAGCTTTTCAAACCTCAGATTCACATTGTTTCCTCGACACAAAGGAGCCGCGCCGCGTCTTTTTGTTTTAACATTTAGTTCAGAGCGAGGACGCTTTGACTAAAATAAACTGTCGGAAATTTATAAATAACAATAAACATTACATATGCATATTATTAAACCTTTATTTAACCAGGTAAATTATTAAGAACAAGTTCTTATTTACAATAGAAAAAAGCATATACATAATTTAAACTGTTCAGTCATAAAATACTTCAATAGCAAAAGTCTTACATAGGTAAGAAAAAACACTTTTTAGTCAAAAAATCTGAAAGTTTCCTTAAGTACATTGATTAAAATCCTTTTAAAAGCATATGTAAAGCAAAACATTCATTTAACCCATAAGAACCCAGATCCATTTTTCCTAAATTTTAAAATGCTCAACCCATTTCTGATGTTATGCTACGTTCACACCATGCTTGTTTGAGTGACCACTTTCAATGAAAAGTAAATGCGTGTGCAGTATTTTCCCGCTTATTTGCATTTCTTAATTTGTGGTTTCATGTATTCCCTTTTTTATTTTTTAATTATTTCAGAGTGGGAGTGGTTTAACACTGTATATGTGCGTTTTGGGCTTCCCCAATTCACGTTGCTACGTTACGCTATGTCACCTCGCTACGAGATTTTGTTACGCTGGGGTTAAGTCTGTTTTTTACTGCACGGTAAAGTTAAATCAGTTGGAGTTTAACCAATCAGAAGCTCTTATTTTGTTTAAAAAATATATGAAAATCTTCTCTATGTTTTAAATATATTCATATTAATACTGTAAAATGTGAATAATGAGATTGTTAATAGCGTACAGTAGCTGCGTTTACATGTGCAAAATGTCTGATCAGATTTAGGATCGGAGTAGAATAAAACCGTGCGCATGGTCCTGAAAAACTTTATATAATTTTAACAGACGTTTCCATGCGCCACACGGTTGATCAGAATTATCATTTATCATTTTGACATGCGCAGAACTGTCGAAAATACTGTAAATAGTAGCAGAAGAAGAAAAAACGAGGTCTGTAATAAACAAACAGAGATCATGTATAGAGCGAGATGATTCACTTTCATTGATCGTCCTTTCATTATTATTAATAATAATATTTTTAAGAGCTTGTTCGCTCATCTCCCGGGGGACACGGTTTTCCAGAATCCAGCCGGTCTCTCGTGCAGAGCAGCCGGACGGACTGCGGTCCAAAGTTCACTCCGTAACAAAGCTTTACAGATGTGAAAGCTGTGAATCCGGCTTTTCTACTCAAAGAAACAGTATGCTCGATTGGTTCTGTTCTGCCGTACCCTCTATACATGACGTAAAATCCAGCGCAGTAATGACACACGATTGGAATGTGTGTTTAAGTGCACCATGACCGGATCAACAATCGGTATAGCCCACCTGTTTTTATCGGAAAGAAATTTAGATCTAACAGAATCTGATCGGGTCAGAGTATTCCGAATGGCGCGTTTACATGACGCATTTCTGTTCCGATTACTTCTGGTCATGTAAACGTAGCTACTGTTAGATGGTTTCTCAAAAGGAGAAGATCGAACAAAAATGTTCAGATTAATAACATCGTAAACATTGTTCTGCTTCTCCTGGAGGGGGTAATCTCAGCAAATTCAGTTTGGCCACTAGGTGGCGATTGCACTACAGCGGTAAAGATTTTTTTTTTTTTAAGAATAAGTAAAAACAAAGCTTTAGATCACAGATGGTTATTGAAAAAAATTCTTAAGACTTTGGAAAATTCCTTCCTGTGAGTGAGGATTTTCATTTAGTCAGCAATATATGTTTATGTCGACCTGAGCATTAGCATTAGCCGTTCTAAGGGAATTTCCATTATACATTAGCATCAAGCCAGCGGACTTTAGCTTTATGGGCGAAATCAATCTCTAATTTTATGGATCGATCTAGCAGCTCTACAGCAGACATGAGTGGAATGCTACAAACACACACAGCGGAAAAGTGTGGATTCTTAAACACGCTTTTAGCTTGTAGCGTTCACACAGGTCTGCACTTATTCGAAAAGCAGATTCAAGAATCCACACTTGGCCAGTGTGTACGTAGTATTACACTGATGTCTGTGCATCTAAGTAACCATGGTGACATCAGAGCAAAAATAATGCGGAAATAAAACCAAATGACCAGATTTTTTCATTTTCATTGAGTTTCTTCTCTGTTAAGATGACTCCTATTGTAAAAAATACAATTCGTTGGATAGTGTTCCCTCACTTATTTATCATTTATCAGTTACATAAAAACAAATTAAAAAAACCCTACAATTAATGAAATATTATTGATGTTTTTAAGCTGTAAAACCCCTAACTATATTTTTTTCTCACAGACAGACAAACTTTTTCACGTTTCCCTCTTATTTAAACTCTCAAAGTTTGAACTTTCGAACAAATCAAAGACCTGATTGCATTCGGAGATGTAAATATTGAAAGTTCATTCTGTACAGGAGAATGAGTTAATTTACAAAAAGTCAACAGCCAATCAGGATAAAGAATATATTATCCTGTGTTTGTAAAAAAATCTGCAGAACAGCTACCTCAAAAGGTAGACTACAGTACAGTGAGGGGCCGTGTATATCGAATCCAACAATGTTTTAGCTGTGAAAGAACAACACTTGGTGGAGGTGAGGAGAACTCTTTTTTTTTTTTTCTGCTAATTCGGGTCTCTGTGATCACTGGCGACAGGCATGATATTTTGAAAAAGGGTGAACCTTCTTCCTTCTGACAGCCCCGCCGGGCTAAATAGGAATTTGTTGGTAAGTAGTGTACGCAGTCTCGCTCCCTCCTCCAGGTATCAAAGGAGATAGCGCATTTCCTTTTGCCCGAGTTCATATTTTATCCTAACACTGCCTGACAAAGGATTTTCCTCCAGAAAAGAAAAGGAACAAAAAAAGATGTTAAAAGGAAGAGAATGACATGAAATGGAAGCTGGCCACCACACAATGAAAGTTGCCTGAATGCATCTGCGCGGCAACAAAAGGGGGCTCTGCGGCTTTGTGCCGTTGCGAGCGCGCCACGTCGACAGATATGAGGTTGAGAGCGTCCCGGGGAGTTTTTTATCAGGAGGTGACGTTCAAAATCTCCCTGACAGCTTTCTAATTCTGCCTCCGTTTCAGGGCGGATGCTCGGAACGGGTGGGGGTTGAGGAGAGCGGCCCACAATACCAGCTATGACTCGTAGTCCCTGCACCCCCCAGGCCTTAAAGACAGACTCCGGTCATCTTTGATTTATTTCAGAGTTCCCAGTGGTCCTTCAATGATTATTCTGCCTTTTTTTAGCCAAAATCCAGTCATTTTCTAAGACATAGTGTCTGAAGTTTGTTAGAAATTTGCTTTTGATTTGTGGGCGTGGCTTTTAGCGCAAAGGAACCCCCCCCAACACACAAATTTCATGTTAATGGGTCGCTCCATGTTTATGTTTCTACAGTGTGAAACAGTCCGCTGTAGGCAGCTGGGGGAGGGGGGGTGGACTCTGTTTTACTGAAACAGCCCCCTGGGACTCACCAACACAGACATCAATCACAAAGCATAAGGTGGGGGGGGTGAGCCCCCAGCAGCAGACCTCATCTGTTTGGAACCACACAACATTTTTTTATTGTGTAGAGGACTTGTTAGTGTAGTTGATCCCATTGACTGTATATGTGAACTGGACAAAGTGGGTGTGATGTCACCCAGAGAACTGACTTACTTCTAGATACAATGAAATTAAGTCACTTTGGTCGCCATTTTTTTTTTTTTTTTGTTGGAACCATAAATTGAAATAAGCAGGGATTGGTCCGAGTCAGCATGATTTACAGTTTCTATGGCAACCGATGTTGCCAATCTAGTACGGAGAGAAAATAGACTCACCCTGATTTGTGCGTGACTTTGGATTTGCGTTTAATTCTGGATTTGTACTTTGGATTTGTGCATGTGTAATTCTCGATTTGTGTGTAATTTTGGATTTATGTGCGTAATTCTTGACTTGTAACTCATACAATACATTTTGTGCATAAGTACAAAAATTACGAAATTTGAAAACAAAATACAATTTACGCATGCGGAACTTAAAATTACAGCAACTTAAAACCAACTACTCGCACAATTCTTTAAAAATTACACACAAATCGCTTGTTATGCACACAGAAAACCGTATTCACACACAAATCTGATGTGATACTGCTGCTAGAATACTGGGTCATTAGAGTTTTTTTAAATTAAAATATCTGATAAAAAACTTGACATTTTCCCACTTTCTTAAACAGATATGCGCTCATTTATGTAATGTATCGTATAAGTTACAAATCAAGAATTACAAACACACAAATCGGGGTGATACTATTTTCTCTCCATATTCAAAAGTGAACTTGTTGGAAGGCCACACCCCTCCCACCTGAGAGCAGGCTCAAGGGGTGAATCTGTTAATCAGACATTTTGTACGTTCAGCATGAGACCGCCTACTTTTATTCAGGCATCTAATTGGTCAATTTAAAACTTAAATAACTGCAGAAAAAAATATTTAAAAAAAACTGCATGATCAAGAACACGTTAATAAAAGGTATCAAAGCAAGAATAGTTATTCTGACAAATGAAGTGACGTCAATTGAGAACCAGCAGGGGAGGGGTCACTCAGTGCAGTTCTCATGTACAGTCAATAGTTAATTGGAGGGGTTAAAACAGAAGCAAAAGTAGGAAAAACATCTGTAAAGATGCCCCCCTCCCCCATGCATTGTTAACATTTCGGGGGGGGGTTTGGAGGTCTGCAACAGAGATGACTGCGAACAATCAGAGCGAGCGTCTCTCTGCATACGAACAGGAAAACCAGGGAGCAGACTAATTATCTCAATCTCTCCATTTACAGTTGGGGCTTCAGAAGTCGGCTCAGAAAAGACTTCTGCACAAACACTAATAAAATCTGCGTATTGAAGCTAACCTTGCCATTCAAAACCTTAATTACTGGATTTTTCCTCAGAGATACTCGACTCTATCTTTGGTCCTCCTGAATCTTTCATTGACTATTGTGCTTGTAGATTAAAAAAAAATAAAATCCTTTCAATTTTGTTTTATACGAGCAAAGCCGTATACATAACTAATTTAATTGAAGTGTAATTATGATTCCACTGAAGAGTGAGTTCAAAAAAAAGAATTAAATCAACCGAATGCAGGCCTATCATAAAAAGAGCGACTTCTGACATTCATCATCAGTCATTTATGGGAGTGGACTGAAAACAGCAGGGGCGCTTTTTGAATTCAATTAGAGCTTGACTGCGCGGCGTCTCCTTTGTAGGTTCGCATCTTTAGTAAATTCAGAGCTTTGTGCCGCTTGTCAGGTACAGGCAGCGCGGATGAGTCAATCCCCGGGGCTTTGGCAGTAATCCTCCCGGAAAGACGATGCGAGATGAGAGCGTCACTGGGAATTCTACCATTATGACTCCGCACAAATGTGAGGAGTAGCATTTCAGCCCGGCTTCAGTGTAATTAACCACAGAGTGCTAAAATGCCTGAAATAACAATGAAGATTAGAATAGTTCTGTGCAGAGTATGCTCTGGAGAGCAGCTACATGTGTTCATAGTGCTTCAGATTATGACTAAATATTAAAACCAGAACCACAAAAACGTGAATGTTCATAGAACGGACCACCCGGTGGGCATGGAAACATCTGTCCCAACTAAATGAATGTTGTTTTGATGTTTACAGCTATAGATGTGCATTATACACTCAACAGACATCAGTAACTATATCCAATGTTGCTGTCCCATCAAGATTTTTACTTTGTGAAATCTATTTGAAATCTGCAAAAATCTTCTTTATCAAGAAACATTGTGAACCAGGAAAAGACGAAAAAAAAAATGCCAATAAAAAAAATAAAAGCATATCTGTGACGTAGAAGCTACAACTGGCGAGCAATAAGCTTGCCGCTCCTCTCCATTCTGATACATCCACTTATTTTCCTCTAGATCCATATTTGTCTTGTAATGTAAGAAAGAATGGTTTACCACTGGTAGATTTTAGTTAAAATGTTCGCAATGTAAAATTTTGGGTTAACTAGTGGGAATTTTAAAATTGCGATGTTTCTTTAATGTCTATTACATTTTTAAATGACTACTCTAATATACGTTTACAAATATCCAAAGATTAGATGGCTATATGTCAGAGACTTCTATATGCAAATTTATTTCAGAATTCTATTAATAGACATCTAATAGAGCAACAAAATAAATTTGTCCGAGATGTCAGTTGACATCTGCAATTAGGGCTGGGCTAATAAAATCGCTTAATCAATCTGAATCGATTTTAACTTAATAAATCAATAATCAATTCATAAAAAATATAAATCAATTTAGCACATACAGCTAAAGTCCGCTAGCTTGATGCTAACGTTTAATGGAATTTCCCACAGGATGCTAATGGTCGACTTAAACGTACATTGTTGACTAAATGAACAACTTTTTAAAAATAACTATTTGTGGTCTAAAACATCTCATTTCCTCATTCTTCTGGAATAAGGTGTAATGCCATAGCGTGATCGCCACCTAGTGGCCAAACTGAAACTTCCTCCAGGAGAAGCAGAACAATGTTTACAATGTTAATGATGTTATTAGAACTTTTGAGAAACAATGTAACACTGTATGTTAGTAATAATCTCATTATTTCACAAATCATTTTTACAGTATGTGAACTGTATCAGATTAATATAAATATATTCAAATCATACAGTAGATTATTAATTTATTTCAAAACAAATGTGTATAAATTTGAAAAATCAAAATTTTTTTTAATTGAAGAATCGAAAGAAAAAATTTCATTTTTTTCTTTCAGTTCTTTTCTTTACTTCTGTTTACTTATTATTTCTAAATGAAAGTCATTGGGATTTGGAACACGAGGGGGCGGGATCCTTCGGTCCCGTCCCCATATTCAGGTGATGGTGTGATCTCACTCAACCCTCCGTCACGTCATCCCAGAATGTGTTTCAGGGAGAACCGGTGCCCTCGGTGCTAAAGCAGCAGCCAGATGCGGCAGGAATCTGCTGCTTTGAAGGCGGCCTCTCGCATGTCTGCCTGTAATCAAACCCCCGAAAACAACAGTGGCCTCTTCAATAATGCAGTTCAGTTTTGCTGGGAGGAGGAGGGCGGCGGCGGGGGCTTTAAAAGGCTGATAAAAGCGAGAATCAGAGCGTGTCTACTGGTTCTCAGACCTTGGCCGACGGTGTAAAACCGAGATGAAATCAATGGTGAGTGGTGGAGGGAACGGAGAGAGAATTTCCCCGATGGCACGACAATTACGAGAGCTGTTTAGCCCGACCCTATTCCCCCAAGTTGAGAGCGAGGGGGCAGATTCCTGGCTCAGTGGGCCATGTTTGGCCTGATAGCTGGCACGTCCTCTGGGAACCTGGCTCGGCGGGAAACGTGCCTGCCTGGTAATAAGGTCGGACGGGAGAAGATGGAGGCAAGAGAGAGGTGAGGCATTACCTTAGTGCTGTCCCACTCCTGCGTCTTGACCTGGGTGCGCACCAACTCGTAGGACGGCTCCATGGCCTCCGTGTTTGGCTTGTGGTAACCGGGGATCACGTTGTACAACTGGAAGCCAAAGGTCACCAACCAGCTGTTCACATCTGCAGGTTTGGATAAAAACATGAAGCAGAGACCCACTTAAAGATTAAATCTTGACACTTGACATTCAGGCGGTTTATTGAACAGCTCCTCAAAAAAAAAAAAAAAAAAAAAAACTCAGTGACGAAGAGCGCTTTTTGCATAAGTGGACAAGCTCTTCCAGCTTGTGGAGATGGCGCCGATGAAGTCCGTCCACTCCTGCAGGTGCCACGCTAATGATACACAGCTGGGGCTCTGAGACAACATCTGACGGCGTCTGTTGGGCTGATAATTATACACTGTAATCCCACGTCACCAGAGACTTCCTTCCACACCAGATATTTTGATCACTCAGCGGGTTCATCGGCGCTAATATTCCTCTAATGAGATGCTAAGAGGGGGAAGTGACATGTCTGAGACTCAGATCCACGCAATCATGTTAATGCGGCTCATCCGAAAGCAGCCGCCAACACTCCAGCAGCAAGCGCCGCCGCAATCCACCGCGGTTTATTCATTCTGAGTATCCGAAAGGGAGCCGGAGCTCCGATGGGAACCGGCGGGACGTGTCGGGTCTGAGCAGGTTCTGTTAACCTTTCAAAGCTCCTTTTTTCTGTCCAAACTTAAGTTTGTTTGAGAACAAGGAAAGATCGCTGGCAGTTTTCCGCAATCCCACGCCGTACAACATTAATTCTGAGGATTCTGAAGTTCTGGCTGGACTTGTTGGGTTTGAACAGGTTCTGACTGGGATTGGCTTCCTTTCAGAGCTTTGTGTTTTTTTTTCTTTTCAAGTTTGTTTGAGGACAATGAAAGATCGCCGGCAGTTTACCACAATCTGAAGTCTGAATATCTCAAAGGTGGCCTGGGCTCTGACTGGAACCGGCAGGACTTGTTGGGTCAGAACTGGCCTCCTTCAAAGCTTCTTTCTCTTCCAAAAGACCCCCGGTAGTTTATAGCAATTCACTACAATACGTTATTATTTCTGAGTATCCTAAAGTGGGATGGAGCTCTGACTGGAACCGACAGGTGTTTTTGGGGCTAAGCAGGTTCTGGACGGTGACTTTTTTTTTTTTTCTTCTTTTTTTTAACACAAGTTTGCTTGAGGACAATGAAAGACTGCCAGCAGTTTACCATAATCCACCACTCAAGCAGTGTAACAAAACTATGAAACATTACTAAAATTACTTAAGCTTTAAAACGTATACTTGAGAAAACATATATAAAGTACTTCAAAGCATAAATATACACTCACACATCTTTGAAACTTGAACACAAACAAAACTGCGACTGACACTCTTTCAAAGCTCCTGGTTTTTTCAAACACAAGTTTGCGTTTGAGAACAATGGAAAAAGCGCCGGCAGTTTACCGGAAGAAATGTAAATGTCAGTCACCGCGGAGGCAGACTCACTACAGCGTCTCCAGCTGTCTGTGTAACATTCAAACGCTCGTCTACCTTTTGGGATGAAAAGTGAAGCTGAAAGGATTTGGTTGAAAGGTCGATGCTAGCAAGAAAAATATGCTACTTTTTTATTTTATTTTTTAGTTTAAAGTAAAAAGAAAATGTCCAAATGACCTCACCGCAGAGAACGGATGCCCACATTAGTGATTGAGACCGACTGGTTGAACTACAGCGTTCATGGAGGATCTACTTTCTGTTTTTCTAGCAGGAGAAACTGAAACAAGCAGCCCTGGCTGCTGCGCCTTCAATGAATCCATTGTGTACTTCCTCCCCACTGGGTTGCATTTGCTGCCACTCACCTCCTCCATACCAGGAAAAACAGAGATTTCTGGGAAGGATCAGAGCGTTCGGCAGCAGAGAAGTCTTTACTGCACAGATTTGTTTCCCTTGAGTGCTTTTGAAGTGACAGGGATGTGTGTGTGCGCACACACACGCCAGAAAAAACAAAAATAAAATTAAAAAAAAAACACGACTTCCGCGTTCCAAAGAGGAAGCTTCTTAAAAACATCGCATTTTGGTTGAATTTCGGTGTGATGCTTGATCCGAAAAAAAACACAGCAAATAGAAGAGAACAAACTGATGCAAGAAGAAGCAACTTCAAACGGTGTGAATGTTACACTCATGTTTCCACCCCAAGAGTGATTTTACACTTTATCGATTATTCAAACGGTGCTTTGTGTGGGAAAAAAAATACAAACATGATCATTTATTAATTTGACCTGTCTTATATTTAAAAAAAAAAAACAATTTTTATATACAGCTACACTAATAACATTATGTTAGAGAGACGGAGACGAGGGTTTGCAACCAAACCATCGATAAAAAAAGAGTCTTTTATTCATCAATGCCAAGAAAGATGAAAACACTTAAATAAAAACATTTTTGAATACTTAGAATTTGCCTTTTGTGTGTTTAAATGAAACCTTTAAACAGGTACGTTTGATCTAATCCATATTTCTGAGTATTTCCCTGCAGCTTTTGTGGCATCAATGAAACCGTTTAACAATAACTAACCCTGAAAATAAAAACATGATTAAAGTGTAATCCATTTTTATGCGTTAATAGTTTTGAACTTTTTAAGGTTTTATTTCTGTAAGTTGGAAAAAAATCTAGTGTAAACGCAAAACGTATTAAACAAGGACATTACAAGTACTCCTATGTTCACTCAAATTTACTGCATTTTCATTGACTATGAAACTGCATAAAGTGAATTTGTAATAATAAATTTGCTTAATGGAAACTTTGAAAAAACTTTCATTTATCAAAAAAAGTTTTTGGAACAGTAAGAGTCTTTTGGGCTTGTTTTCTCCCCTTAGGAAAACGTTAGATCAACTTTTTTTTTATCAACATTATATTCAGTGTTTTGCAGCTCCTCATCTAGTGTTACCCTATTTTTTTTTTTAAATAATAAATATAAATTACATTTTTTTTGGCATTGATAAAAATCACAATTACAAAACAAAAAACAAGCATTTCAAAATGTGAAATTGTTTTTTTTACATTTGACAGAAACTCGAATGACTTCCTTTCAAAATAAAAGACTCCTTTTGCCAAACAGGATCATCCCAGAGCAGCTGATGTTCTCTTACTACAAGTTTACAAGACCCACTATGATGAAAATTATGTTTTTTATCTTGTTCTTATCTTTTAATTTAAAATTAAAACAGCATTTCTGAGTATTTCTTTATTCAAATTGCGTTGGATCAGGAGGAGATGAAAAAATTATGTTTGAAAAGTTCTTCCAGGAGCTTTCTCCTCCAGAAAAAAAGTTTGAAAAAACCCAGGTTTAAGACACAATCACACATTTAGGTGAGCTAAAGTCATAATTCCAAAATATCCAATTGCAGACAAATAGATGCAATAATATCTTCATTTTCCTTGTCTGAGCTGACATCTGGCTCTAAACTGAATGGCTGCATAGGGTTTTCATTACTACGCTAATGTTAGCTTGTCCTTGTGATGTAAACTAGCAGGAGAAAGTGTAAAATAAGAAATGTTGGGAAATAAGCAACTTCAGCGCAAACAATCCTGTCCTATTTTTAATGAGCTCCTGCTGCTCTGCAGAAAATATATCTTAAAAACGACAAAAGCTTTTAGATTTTGGCTAAAAATTGCATAATTATAATTAATTAAATATCGCTGGAGTGGAGAACTTACTACACCTGAATACAAAAACGTGGTTGCATTTGGTTTATAATCTAGTAAAAAATACAAATATATTTATTTGAGAAACTCTCCTCTGTACAGCTATTAACCAACCATGGTTGTGCAGTTATTAAATGCTTTAAACTCTTGAAATAAATCTGAAGAGATTAGAGTATTTTACCAAGGTTTTGCTTAGTATTTGAACTTTGTGGATTCTGGGAAAAGCGTTGTGCGAGCGAGGCCTCCTGAGGTCATTAATGATGTAAAAACCTTCACGTAGTTTATCTTCTAGGTCCATACATTTATAAACTCATTTAAGTCAAAAAAACGCTAATTTAGTAACCCCTTACTTAAGAAGGACAACCCATGGAGGGATGAAAGAGGCTCCCGAGTCGCAGGTTACAGAACCCTGCTTTACAGCCAATCAGGACGCAGAATGAGATGAATAAAGTGTGTTGTAAAAAATGATTAAAAAAAAAAAAGGATACAGAAAAAGATTGTTGAGGGATCTTACCTGTCATGTAGCACTTAGTATCTTCAGTGTTGCTGAGAGGATTGTTGTTCTTGAACATGTACAGGTTGAACGGCACTATGTGGTCGCTGTTCAGCCGCTTCCAGATCTCGTGGTCCGGCGTGGTCCAGCGGCCCGTGAGAACGTCGTAGTCCCGCTTGCCCATGTGGACCAGTTTGCTGAGCGGCTCGTACAGTCCGCCCTGGTATCCGATTATCAGCTGGAAGCTGGGATTGGTGTCGAGGTACACCTCCCCGAAGGCGGTGTGGAGGATCTGCTTGATCATGATCCCCGAACCGCTGAACACCGCCAGGGGCGTGCCGATGTTATCGCACGCCACGTAGAACTCGTCCCCGCTGTACAACTCCATGGCGAACAAGTGACCCTGTAGGTCGTAGTACAGCGAGGTGATCTCTGAGCTGGAGTGGTTGTACATGTGGGTGACCCGAGTGGGGCTGGACAGGTCGGAGTAGAAGAACTGCAGGTGGTGGCCGGCGCTGCTTCTGCTCGACACCCGTCGCCCGAGGCCGTCGTAGCGATATTTGATGCTCCATCCGCTGACTTTGTTGTAGACTTTAGTCAAGAGTCCAGCCGAGTTGTACTCAAAGTAGTCGTTCCCTCGCTGCTTCAGGAAGCCGTCCTCATCCATCCTGTACTGGACGTCCCCTAAGCGAGTAATGCGGTCCCGGATGTCGTACCGCACCGGGGTGAGACGTGCGCTGTTTCCAGGGCTGAGCAGGTGCAGGTTCCCGTTCAGGTCGTAGCTGTACCTCCACAGGGGTTTATCGTTTATGGAGACCACCTGGAGCTGACCGTCTGCGTCGTACTCGTAGGTGTAGCGGGTCGTGTTGGCGTACGGCCCCACTTTGAGCTCTTTGGCCACGACGCGGCCCATGTTGTCATACTGCACCATCATCCAGTACATGAGCGAGCGGAAGATTTCGTATTGGACCTCCTTCACCCGACCGTAAGCGTCAAAGTGTTTGGTGTGGGTCATAACCGCCGTGGTTATGATCTGGTTTATGTCGTAATAGATGACGCCGAACTTGCCAAACTGCTCCGTCTTGCCCGACACGTCGTCGTACCGGTACAAGTCGATGGGCAGCGGCGTTTCGTTGATGACGGCCTGCATGCTGGTGACTCTGAAGCTGTTGTCGTAGACGTAGTCGAACCTGGCGTTGACCATGCCCTCCTCGCTGAACCGGAAAATCTGCCGGTCGATGAGCGGGCCGATCTGGCGGTAGCGGATGGTGCAGGTGAAGCCCTCGCTCTGCAGGTTGACGGTCTTCAGCATCCCGGCCACTTCGTCGTAGGAGAAGCCGATGCGGGTGGTGTCGTAGAGGATCTCCAGGAGCTTGGAGAGCTTCCCGTATTTGTAGATGACCCTGCGGCCCGTCCCCAGGAAGGTGGTCTGCAGCAGCTGGCCGTTCTCGCTGTAGTCCTGGAGCACCGAGGCGTTGCCTTCAGGGGGGTGGTAGGTGTTCCTGTAGTAGCCAATGGAGCGGGTGGTCTCCAGGGTCTGCCGCGCCACGTTGGGCATGGTCACGGAGGAGAGGCGGTCGTTTTTGTCGAACTCGAAGATGTACTGCCGCTGGCTGTAGAGCAGCAACACCATGGACTGTAGAAGAGAGGAGAAGGAGGGAAAAGGTTTGAGTCATTCCTGGAAAATAATTCCAATTGGACATGAAAAGATGTGTCATTTTTTATCATGGGTCATTCGAAGGGCTACCAGTTTGAAATAAATTTGCTTAGTTTGCCTTTAGTTATACAGTATTAATAATGAATAATGATTAGGGGTGTGACGGATCACAAAACTCAAGGTTCAGATCATGTGACGGCTTAAGGGTCACGGTTCGGATCATTTTTCGGATCAGTAAAAAGAAAAAAAATAAAAGTCTAAACTATCTGGAGTAATTCCACCTGCCTAATGTCCAAATTAAATCATAAATAAAACTGTTAAAATTATCTTCTGGTGTTAATTGTTTATTGAAACTAACTGTGGAAACATTTGAATATTTAAAATAAGAATTATGTGTAAAACGTGGCACTTCTGCGCTTTTCCTGCTGATTTTTTGATCTCTTTGGCTTGCCGTACAATCGGCACCGGCAAGTCCGTTACGGAGCAGCTTTCTCCCGAACGGGACAGTTGCTGCTCCTTATTGGGAGATTCTTGAATCCATAAATGGAAACATGTACTGATGCTTTAATTCAGCTCTTAAAATTAAATAAACCTGATATCTATCGATCCGCGTCCTTCGTTATGAAGTAATGCTGCCACAAACGATTATTTTAATAGTCGACTAATCGAGTCATGCGCAAACTGGATGCAAAGCATCTTAACCATCATTGGTGTTAAATTTGAAGTGTTGAAGCTTTATGCTAACTAAAAATAAAGATGATAGTTTACTAAACCTTCAATGAATCCTGTAGCTTCTTTCTTTCATTAGTTTATAGTGGACACAGTCACTATTTGTGGCAGCCCAGCTTAACCATCATTAGCTTTAAACTAAAACTAGATAATGCTAGTGTGAATGTTGTAAGCTGAATTTTGCTGTAAGAAATGCTAATGCTGATAGCTTAAAATGCTAAAATTAATACCTAAAAATGCTGAAGTTGATAGCGGACATCACTGAAGCTAATAGCTGAACATGCTGAGGCTGAAAGCCAACTAAAATATTAGTTAAATGCCAAATTAGCCTAAAAAACTGAAAAAAAGCCCAAGTAAGGCAAAACATCTAGCATGCAGCTGAAATATTAGCTAAACTCCAAAATTAGCAACAAAAAAAGCTAAATTTAGCCAAAATAGCTACCGTGTAGCTGAAATTTTAGCTAAATTCCAAACTAGCAAAAAAAAAGCTAAATTTAGCCAAAATAGCTAGTATGTAGCTAAAATTTTAGCTAAGCTCCAAAATAGCCTAAAAAACCTTGAATAAATGCCAAAATAGTCCAAAAAGCTAGCATAACGCCAATATAACTTTCAACTTTACTACACTTTGACTCCATATAATATAAAGTAACGACTAATCGACTATTAAATTAGTCGTCGACTATTTTAACAGTCGATTAGTCGACTTATCGTGGAAGCCCTATTATGAAGTAGGGAAAAGTTTTAGATGGAAGCTCCTCCCACTCGTAGCGGGAACTTCAGGCGAACAGACATTAAGATAAACATGAAGCAGTTACTTCAAAGCTTTTCAAAACAAAGAGGATTTGTATGAATTTAAACCGAATGCAATTCGATGTTTTGAATTTGAATTACGCTAAAGCAAGGGGTGTGCGCGCACGGCAGGTGGGGGTTGGAGTGGACCGCGGTACACACGTGTCCCGAACCGTGGCTTCTGATCCGTTCCACCCCTAATAATGATCCTCCTCCATGTAAAGACGCTGATTTATCTCCGTTCTTTCCGATCTCAGATATTATTTTTATTTTATAAATCTTCTTTATTTCTAGTTGTGGTTAAATGTTCAACCCTGTTACAAAGACTATGGAATTTCCATAAATATTATAATAAAAATGTTTATTAAAAATTCAATATTTTTAAATTATTCACATGTCCCATGCTCTAAATAAATCATTTTTATACTGAATATTTCTCTTAACTTTTGTTCTGTCTAAAAAAAAAAACAAAAAATGTAACCAACAAGGGAAATTTATTGTGGCCTTTTTTATGAAAAAAGTAATTTATTGGAAGATTTCCAATCCAAAATACAGACGTTAAGATAGTTCTAATAGTTTCAGACAAAATTCAACAAACAGTGATTATTTTTTAAAATATAAATATTATCTGACAATGGTTGTGCTACAGGGTTGAAACAAGTATATCAAAGTTGAAAATGTGAAGTTCAGAATTTAATAATTCAATCAAATAGCAAAAAAAACTAACAAAAAAATAGCAAGTAGTAGTTTTCTATAATTGTTTTAAATTACATATGATTTTATTCATAAGGGATGAAATCGTGTGTTATAGGGTTGAGGCGTTCCTCAGGGACAGAAGTAAAATTATTTTAATTAATAACTTAATAATTTTCAATTAAAACATTTCTATAAAAAGAATATAAAAAGAGCTCTAGATTGATATAAAAATTTTTTATAATAAAGTTGGTTGGTATTTACAAAACAACTTTCATTTAGGACACAACAAAATTGTTGGTGTATAATTAAAACATACAATTTCATTATTTTTTCAAATAGTATTAACATTTGCAATTAAGTGTATTTATTAAGATGTTTAAATACATAGTTTGATGACTAATTCTATTGAATATAACATGAAGAAGAGGAAGGATTTTCATGGAATGACTGGTGTATTAGCGAGCATCGTCTACAGGCTTCATTTTAATGAGGAAACAGAATGAAAAGTCTAGAAAGAAAGAACAAGAACATTTAGGAAAATTACTGATCTCATTTTTATCAATTGAAGTTTTCAATAAGCCATTAGATCATAAATAAGCTTTAGCTCGATCACTGGAAACCCTTCGATATAATCGGGTACCTATGTGGTCCATTAGCACACAATTAGGATCAACGGGATTTACTGGAATTATCTGGACTGAATTGGATTATAAGGAATGAAGCTCTTTGGGATGGTTTTTTTTTTTATTTTTGGCTTCAGCTTATACTTTCAAAATAAAATTAATTTAATTAAATCCAAATATATTAAATTATGGAAAAATATATCCTTTTTTTTTTTAGACACGTTAGGAAGACATATGTTTTTATTATTTTTAGCCAAATGGTCCCTTTATATATGTGAAAAGATATAAAAAAAAAGTACATGGAAAAAAACTTTAAAATGATCTTTTTCAACTTTCTATAGCAGATTTTATAATCTCACTGTTTTCTTCGATTCTCTCACCCCGCCCACACTCCATCAGAGGTGTGTGAAAAGTTTCTAAAACTACCAATGAGGTGACGGTCACATCTTTTTATGCAAAGTTTTTATGCAAGTGGACGAATAAAAGCATTCCAGCTCACACCATAGTTACAACTTTAATTACAGAACAGTTTTTTCCTGTTCTGTCGACTGCTATTTTTGGACGAACTTTGCTGTCGCCTATCTACAAAACACAATGTTTACATCACAACAGGTTGTTCTTTATATAAGATTTCTGCCCTCTTTCAATGTGTGAAACAAAAACATGGAGAATTAACATTAAGGATTGTGAATAACACAATGTGGTCTGAGCAAAATTTTATTGTATAATTTTATTTATTTGTATTGTGTAACCAGTCAAGATTTGTAATGTTTAAAAGTAAGAGTGTGTATCTGAATGACTACTTACCTTTGGTCTGTATGCAGTGATATGGTTTTAGTTAAATTTTATTGTAAAATTTTATTATGTAATCAGTTGTTAAGGGAAAAGTTTAATGTGGGTATTGAATGATTGTGTACATTTATAGTGAAGTTTGTATTGTATTGATTTTACTTGTTAGGGGACTACAGATGGAAACTAGCTTTGGCTATAATCTAGTGTGAAGCATCTTTAATGTTTTTGCACATTGTCCCTGTCAAATAAACTACTAAATAAAAATAAAAACAACTCGCTTATCATCCAACTCCTACACAATTCTGTCATTGGAAAATTGAGCTGAAAGTTGTAAAATTTGGAAATTCAAGCGATCAATGGGGCATGAAATATTAAATAAAAGTCCTTTTTTCCTTCTTTGATTGCACCGTTTTTCACATTGAAGTGGTCCTTCTTGGACATAAGCATCAGGATCAGTGGGGTCAAATCAGGATCAACTTAAAGTGAAAAAAACCTGATTCAACTTAGAAAATAAACTTTGTAAATTTGTTGAAGAAAAATGAACATTTGAAAAAAGTCTTAAACTCAAAAGTACACATTTACACATTTCTATTAACTATGAAATTGCATTAATGATTTTTCAACATTTTTATGGGCATATATGAAATGGAAACGCTGCTACAGTAAATTTGAGGACAGAAATTAAAGAGCAAAACAAACAAAATAATATTTAAAGCAGCACCTCTTAAAAATAGACATTGTTTTTCTCTTTCACTAACAGTTTTAGGTTTCTAACTTTTTTAAAGAACATTTTTCAGTATTTCTTCATGTTTTCACTAAATTGTTTCCATGATTTCAACATTTCTTTGATGGATAGATGGATAGATGGATAGATAGATAGATAGATAGATAGATAGATAGATAGATAGATAGATAGATAGATAGATAGATAGATAGATAGATAGATAGATAGATAGATAGATAGATAGATAGATAGATAGATAGATAGATAGATAGATAGATAGATAGATAGAAAGGCTTTTAGTTTAAAACTTCATAAAATTTCAAATTAAAAAAAAAATTAAACTGATCCTGATTTGATTTGTTACTTTTGAGCTCACACATCAAAAATGTTTGTTTCCTCTTAAAGACGCACTGTATTTTTACTGATTTTCCAGACGCTTTTGTTGCATTTTTCTGACGGTGGAGGCCACATATAAACAAAATCTAGTTCAAAACTTCATTTCTGAGTATTTCCTTACTCAAGTTTTTGTGAATCAGAAACAGACAAAAATCCCGTTTGAAAAGGAGTGTATTTGTGACAAGGAGGGGAAGGGGGGCGGGGTTATTCCCCAACCAAATCTTTGGGATTTTGGCTAAAAGACCACCGGGAACAAGGGGCGTTTATTGATAAGAGTCTAGCGATGTGATACACATCCTGATACATACGATACAGAAATAATTATTTAAATATCCCCTAGTCAGCATTTTTAATCGATTTTACCCGACACCCCCGCTGGGTTTTAAAACAAATCAAAAGATGATCGGAGTGGGACCTTCATGCTTTCACCCACCTTCTCGAGATAGGTGTAGCTCCAAGATTTGCCGTCGGCGAATATGAGGGAGGTGATCCTGCCGTTCTGGTCGTACTCCATGCGCACGGACATGGTGCCCCTTTGGATGCCCGCCACGTGCCCCCCGGAGGAGTAGGTGACGTTGACTCCATTCAGGCGGCTGCTCGGCGCCCACAGAGTGGGCCGGCCGGCGTGATCGTAGTGGATCCTGAGGGTGAACTTCCGGTGGTCGTCGTAGACTTTTTCTGTGCGGGTGATTCGATCGAAGTCCAGCGACAGCAGGTTTCTGTTGTGAACCTGTCGGGGACAAAGAAAAGAAACTTCATCTGAAGAAAGTTATTCTCCATATTCCAGGACAAAATGGAAGAACGGTCGCAAAAGATTTTGCCTCGCAGTCACGGCGATTCTTCCTGAAAATGATTGTTAATGAGTCTTGCGTAGCGTTTTTGCCATTTTCAAAAGAAAGAAAATAAAAGGAAATCTTGTTTTAGCAGAAAGAGACCCGTCGGAGCTGAAAGCTGTGACCTCGGGCTTCACTGAGATCAGACGCTGCTTTGAAGAGTGCAGGCTTTAAGCACGTTGCTTCTGTGCAGCCTAAAAAAAAAAAAAACATATCGACCAACATTCCATCCCATCACCATTTAGTCAGCAGCTTCAGTAATCAGAGGCGGCGGATGAAAAATGACTCAAATCAGGAAGAGACGAGATTAGGCTGTCTGTCAAAGCAAAAACAGGTACGAAGTGGGGCTGCTGTAATTAAAGCACACCTTTAATTCCACTATTTTTCCCTTCATTTTTAAAGTTTACTTTCAGGAGGACTATGATTTGGCTTGATAAGGTTTGAAATGGGTGTAAGGACAGTTGATTTTTTTTGTTTTTCCCATTTAAATCCCACTGATCAGGGGGAAAAAAAACAGACTTTTCCAGTACCGTCCTGAGAAACGCTCGCTTCGGTTGTTTAATTCTGAAGGAACGATTACACCAGAGGCACTTTAATCCAGTGACACCTCATTAAGATGATCATTCTGAATGAATCAGGAGCGGCGGGAATCCGCGGGAATTTGGGGAAAGCAATTTACGGACATGGAGGTGAGAGCGGATGTGGAAATAAATACTGCAGTTTCACTTCTTTGAAGTTGTCAGAGAAGTTAGAGAACGCCACAGCCAAAAAAGGCTCAAAAGTGATGATGTGAATACTTTGTTATCCATCAAAGGAGTTCATATGGAAGCTTCACTCCATCACAAGGTTTCTTAATTTGGACCCAGATTCTATTTGAGTAATATAATATAATATAATAGGCATCTAATATAGACTTCATTATTTTCAGCTTCACATTTTCTTTTTTTCTGGTTTAGAAACTCAAAATTTCAGTTTCAAATCTTTTTTTTTCCAGTTTTGAATTTGAAAATTTCAAATGTAAACTTTTGGCTCCGTTCATGCGCGTGGGGGCGGGGCTAACACAAAGGGCCAATTAAAATCAATGAGGGGTGGTAACCTCGGTCTGCTATCTTTTTCTTTTGCTGACCTTTAACCAATAGTTTTATTTTGACAGTACTTCGTCTTTCTTCTTAGCTCTACTTCTTCTTTTTTTTGTTTTTATCAGAATTTAATACATTAATAAACTATTAAACTGATTTTTTTGTCTCAGACGACAAAGAAATCTCTTTTTGTAGTCATCAAATTACCAAACCAACATGCTGTTACAACAGATTCCTGTTTTTAAATTGTGAGAAATCCACAGATGAACAAATCTTTTGTGATAATCTGATGTCTCCGTCCAGGTCGGTTGACCTACGGGGCCAAAAGTTTCAATCCTGAAATTTAAAGATTTGAAACTGAAAAGAAAAAAAAAAAAAAAAAAAAAAAGTTCTGAAACTGAAATTTTGATGTCTAAAAACAGAGAATGCAAAACTGAAAATAATTATGTTTAAATTAGAATAGGAAATATATCTGTATTTATATTTGTTTTATGTACTATTGTTTTAGAAATTGCTGGACTCCCTTAGAAAAGAGGTTTTTAATCTCAACGGGACATTCCTAGTTAAATAAAGGTTTTAGAAAAATAAATAAAAATAGGTAAAAGCTCCTTTTAGCGGGATCGAGATCTGCCTCCTGCAGGTATGAAGGTGAGAAAAAAAACCCCAAAAAACCTGACAGCGGTGATTCCAAGATCCCAAGAGAACAGCAACTCACTCGAGGGGAATCATTTCAAATAGGACCTCTGAAGGCAACATCTCAGAGAAAGTAGGAGTGTGGAAACAAAAAAGGCGGACTGCGTTTGCCCGGCACATTTCAAACTGCATAAAACATCAGAGGAACATCTGATCTCTCGATCGCTATCAAACATTTTTGTGTCAAACGACAATCTCAATCCATCGTTCCAGGAATGAAAAAGACCTTTAATCAGCCCTCATGAGTAAATCCCTTTGGTATTCCACAAAGTCAACAGAAATTAATTTTTTATCTCTCATCATAATCAAATAATTAAAAATCCACAGCTCTTTTTTAAGCTTCCAATCCGTTTTTATTCAATCCCCGCTGTTGAAAGGAGTTTCATTTAAGTGCATTAAACTACCTAAACTAAGAGGCGGGTTGGTTTCCATGGCGATATGCAAGGATAGCACCACATGAGAGCAAATTATAAACGTGTTTCAACCCGTGGAGTTCCATCCGTCCGTTCAGACCAACTAACTTTGCTCACGACAACCATCTGTCAAATCAGGGCAACGCAATCACCCCCCCGCCGCCGCCGCCACCACCTCCCCGCCTGTCCCTTCCAGCCGCACGCTGCCACGCGACCACCCAGCCACCCACGTAATATCACTTGACGTGTCACTCAAGGTCGCTCAATGATTCCCGTCCTGCTCATCCCCTCTGTTCTTGCCATTAGGCTGCTCCCATTTCCTGCCTCACCCCCGGGGCCGTCGTCTGCAACATACATTAGAAGCTCTCACTTCCAAAGGGACGACAAGGCCATTAAATGAACAGCCAATGACAGACAAAGTGGCACCTCCCCATTAGCCGTGTTGCCTTGCAGAGAGTGTGAGAGACAACTTGACCCCGGTTGCGTTTCGCTCCAAACGGCCAAGAAAAACAACCCCTCTTTTTCGTTTTATAGCAGCGAGTTCACTTAACCCTTTAACACTGGTTTTGACTGCCGTCACTTCAACCGTTTATGTAATTTACATAATTCCAGTGGATTTAGAAGCAGAGAAAAATGACTTGGTGTTGATGTGCAACACTTTAAAGCAGTGAAGTGCTTACTCAGTTAAAGTGAATCAACTGATTCTGACGTGGAGGAAAATAAGCTTTGATCATGTAAACGGTGAAAGTGTAACGACAAGAGAAGGAGCGCGTGTAGGGGTTTTGGTTGATACCTCCAGTGTTTAATCTTAACATTTTTTTTTTCCCAGTAGTGTTTTAGTTATGATTATGAAGTTTTTCCACACTCTAAATGTCTTAAAAAGACATTTTTCATGTTGATCTGAAGCCTCTGTTTCCAAAATCTCCTCTGAGGGGGCGTGGCTTTTGGAGCTGATCCCACCCCCCCCCGTCTGATTATGATTGCTCTGTCTCGCTAGTGTAAATTTTCACCACTGCTACACAAAAATGTCTAATGAAACTTAATATCAAAATGCTCTTTCATTGATTTACAATCCTTTCCATCTGCGGTCAAATGAGCCGCCGTTCACATTTCCGTGGTCAGATCCAGAAGCTCCGTGGAGTCTGGCGGACATTTTCCAGCGTTCTCAGCCCTGCTACTGTAAGTATTGTATAAAACTCGCACAAAAAATCCAGTGATGCTGATTTGACCACAGAAATGTGAACGACGGCTCATTTGACTGCAGTCAATGTGAAGATACCATCTTCTTTTCTCCAGAACCTGAACTAGACACGCTAGCCGGACCAGAAGAGGGTTTAGTACATGTGCAGCAGACAGCCATTTAAAAGGAGAAATACTAACTTACTACGTTTATTCTTTATCATAAGAAAAATGTCACACATAAATGTTAAAAACAAAAAAAAACATGATTTTAAATACTTGATCTTGAGAAAGAAGTCATTCCTACCCTCAATCTGCGTCCGTACACGGTGACCTGACCCCGGGCCTGCTCCTTCCTCTGTCTCCACTCCACCAGGTTGAGGCCGTTGTCGATGGGCAGGGTGACGTTCCTCCTGCTGACGGTGGGGTTGACCGTCCCGGCCAGCAGGTGAGGCTCGGTGTACAGGGAGACCTCCATCCCGTTGGCCAAAACTAGCCGCAGTGACCCATCCAAGCCGATGAAGTAGCTGTTCCGAACTTGATCTGGAGGAAGAAAAAAAACCCAAAAAGGTTTATGGGATAAGAAACTTCCTACAGCTGATGTTGAAGGAAGAGACACAAATATAACAACCCGCAGCAAAAAAAAACAAAAAAACAGAATATATAACCGAACAGCTACGGCAATGTTGAATCAGTGACAACACAGATCAATACTGAGAGATTTCTCAGGGCTAGCAAAGAGAAAGTTTTACAGCTGTTGCAGCAGCCTGAAGGATTCTGGGGATGAAAACTATCAAAGCTGCTAGCTCGCCTGTGGCCTCAAAAGAAGGCAGAGCATGCACATTCACCGCAGATAAATCCCAACCTGTCCTTTACTGCTCCGATGTGACAGCAGCCTGCGTTCCCGCTCGACACCGGTGACTAATGTTTCCACGGAGCGCCGTACATGCCTCCTGCAGGAGGCGGCGCCTCCTAGACTCCCATCGTTTCAACACAAACGGATTCTGGGCCAGTAGGAACTTAAAGATTGTGGTGTTAAAGTGACCTTTTCTTTGCGCTGGGCAACAACACGCATCACTTAGACGGACTCTCCATCTTCCCTATCTGTGGAGTGCTGATGCATTGTGGGAAATAGGCAGAGGAGACGGGGCCTGACCTTGCGCGGGCCCTTTTGTCTCTTCATCATGTCGACACGCCAGAGGTCCATTAGAGACCACTTGGAAAAACCCTTTTGAAGGGACACCTTGATGTACAATTCAAGCTAGAACTTTGAATTTAAGCAAAACTTGTTCAACTAGATTTATAACATTACATGTGATAATGCAAGCCTGAATACTGTAAGATATTCATTCCAATATAGTTGTCATTTTTGTGACCCTTTTGTTTAAGTTAACTTCTCTGTTAGTGTTAAATTGCAGCATTGTCATTTTCATGAATGCAGAACTGATCTTTTACAAACAGATCTATAACTTAAATATATATATATATATATATATATATATATATATATATATAGCTTTATAATAAAGGAAGCTTGATAAACGAATATATATTGAGTCACTTACTACATTCTAAATTAAATCAAATTATGACTGGGAGTCTCGTATTAAAATTGATTTAGAGAACTGTCAGTGATCTCAACCTTGAATCAGTGAGGGGCGGAGTCTAAACTAACTCATACTCTGAAAGTGGGAGGATTTTATCCGGATTTATCTTTAATAATTAAATTAATCAGTTTTGCGCATAATCGGCTAATTCGATGGTGTGAGCACTTCACTACTGTAAAGTTTGCAACTGTCTACTTCAGAATCTGTTGGAATTTCATTAATCGCATGAACGGTTGAATAGTTAGCGTAGTTAAAAGAACGTCAACACTGGAGCCTTACGCAATCAAATCAGCTGATTCGGTCACAGAGAATTAAACATTGATTCACGTTAATGGTCAAAGGGTTTGTCTGAATCCAAATTCTTCCCCTACCCCTCCAATTGTTGGGGCATTTGGAGGGGTGGGGTATACGTACTAGTTTTAGCAATGACTTTGTTTTAGCATGATCATATAAAGTAAAAAAACAATGTTGTTATGTATTTCCGAGTGCGTGAAGCTACGTGCTAATGTGGATGACCGGCGACTATTGATGACATCATCAAGAGGGAGTCACAATCAAATTTTAAGACTCTGGGTGTGTCTGAATTCCTTCCTTCCCCACTATATGGTGCGTTTCCATTTTCTAGCGCCGTCCGAATCTACAATTCCAAAATTGAGTGCACTGGAAATCTCCCAGAAGTCTTTGCGAAAAACAAGTGTGCATCGATACTCGCTATATTAGCAAATATAGACCACAATGCATTGCGGTCGAACAATTTTTCCAGAAAAAAAAAAAGAAAAATTAATGTAATTTTTTAATAAACATTTTCCTCATCAGAACACAGTGGAGTCATAAATAGAAATCATAAAATATTCTTATTATTCGATTTCCACTTTGTGAAATCAGTGGCGTCATATCGGGTGTTTAGGAACAGAAAAGAAAAGTTGTGAGCGCGATGTCCAAAATGCTTTTAAAGTCCAGGGCACTAGATAGACCTGCACTACACAGCGTTTTAGTAGTCAGGGGTTAGAGTGGGACACAGCCACTATTTTTTTTTTCGTTTGGAGGGCTGAATGTGGGGGTAGGGAAAAGCTGTAGGGGGAGGGGAAGAATTCAGATTCTGCCTAACTGCGTAAAAAAAAAGTGTGTTATTTAGCTGTTGCCGGCAACAGCGTCGATGTTAAAGGGTTAAACCAAAAACATGATTTCAGAACATGAGAGAGGTCTATCACAGCCATTTCTGTTTCTAATTATGACTTGGATTATAATCAGAATTATTATGTAAACGAGAAAAATTGGACAAGTTAAGTTTTGATGTTTGATTTTTAAAAAGAAAAAAAAATAAATAATTCAAAAACCCTGCATATTAAGAAAGCCACTTTTCTAGAAAGGACATAACTCAATATAATGTGACAGCTCCACAACGGTTTGGAGTTGTAGCTATAAAAATCCAGTGAGTCTGACATTCATCTCCCGAATCTTCGAGCTGTCAGCCTTGCATATTGGCACCGAGGCATGCTGGGACGAGAACAAACAAACAGCCAGATAACCGGGGGAAAGGAAAAAAAAAAAAAGAAAAAATCTTGAAGGGCAGTAAATTCACGTGTTGTGTGATCACCCAGTTGCCAGCTTACAGCGAGGACAACAGTAAATTAATTAACAGCGGCGTCGCTGGCGCCTCTGTCCTTGCAGGCAGATGTCTAAGACAACACGGTACCGATGAAACCAGGTGTTGTTATGTTGCCTTTCAGGTGCAGGTTTGTACACAGACAGCAGGAAATGTTCAACTTTTCAAATCCGATTTCACAAGACGAGGAAGTACACGAGTGGAGCAAAGGTGACTTCATTTCTTCCAGAAAGATCAAAGCTATCGACGAGTAATTAGTGACACGAGAGGCCCGACCCGTGTAACGTATCATAAAACTCCAACGTGGAGGAAGGAAAAAAAAAAGGATTATTTCCTGGAGGGTCGTGTAGAGACCACTCTTTCTGTGTTTCTGATTTATTTTCATGACACAAAATCAATATTTCTTTTTCATTTCTGGGAAAAACGGAGCGGCACACGGTGTTATTAGAAAAAAGATGGAAAGCAAATAGTGCTTTGATTAAGCGTTATAACTCAAAAGTGGTGACACTCTTGGTTTGGGTTCACCTTTCCAAGTCTGAATCAAGAACTCTACACTTATATCAAAACTAAAGTCACATTATGTATGAGTACAACAAACAAGAAATATACAATCAGAAGTTGCTATTTTCGGCTTAAAAAAAAGTACAAAATGGCGCAAATTTAATGGTAAAAAAAAAGAAATTATAAATATAATATAGTTCTTATAGCTGTTTATTTTGGGGTACAGCAAATAATAATAATAATATGTTTAACTTTCCCCATCAAAGTGACCTCACGGCTCCGCTCAGTCATGGGGGTCATCGTCCTCCATTTTAGCGTTCTAGTGCGCGGTAAAACCAAACCGTCACTCCCTTCATCAGCACATGGAGACAATGAATCCTTCCTCTGTTTTTGGAGATTTAGTTTTTTTCAGACACAAAATCCCATTTTTAATCACTTGTGGGATTTTTTGTTATTTTTTTGAAGTCCCCCTTTCAATCCTGAAATCTCCGCGGCTGCCGCTGAATGGGAGGAAATCAAAGGCGGAGCTACTGAACTCGGCAACAACAGCCACGCCCACATAGAGGTGATTTTGGAAACTGATGCTTTAAATAAACAGGAGATTTGGCTTTTAAAGACATTTAGGTTGTGGGGTTTTGGTTAAAAACTTTATAACAATAATTGAGAATGTTTTTTTTTTTAATTGTCACAGGGTAACTTTAAAGATGTGTGTGTTTTTCAAATAAAATTAAATATATCAGATTTATATCAGATTTAAAAAAGAACTTCTGTTTAAGTTTTGTCTATTAGTGACAGCTGCCGTGCCCTTCCTCAGTTTTTGCTCCAAAATGACTTGTTTTTGTTTTGCGAAAAAGCAGAAAGTGGTTTTAAGGCCATTTTGGACAACCTCTGGGCGGCCAGATAAGAAACCAATTATCACAGCAAATGCAGAGGTTGCGCAGTGATGGAAAAGGGCACGTGGACAAAGTTCAGGTTTTGGCTGAATGTGATTTTCTCAACCCTAAAAAGCAATGGCATTATTTCTTTTTAGAGCATAGAACAAGATGAAACGGGAAGAAAACATTAGAATTGGGCTTTGAGGTGAGAGCAGAGAAAGGTTAAAACGTGGAGGCTGAGATGGTGGATTTCTCCAGGCTGGATAAGGAGATGAGCTCGTCCACAGTAGCAGCAGGAATGGACATCGCATATCGGGAAATCTGAGCTCCTGCTTGACCTTAATCTTTGTACCCAACCTGACAGACTTTGATCAGAAAGTCCAACAAAGATTTCCCTGCAACTGTTGGTGCTGCACAGGTTAGCAGTGTCACTTCACAGCTCGAGGGCCTGATTTGAATCCCTGGGTTCTGTCTGTATGCGTGGGTTTTCCTCCCACAGTCCAAAATATGCTTCAGAGGTCGATTGGTGACTCTAAATTGTCTCTTGGGATTGAGTTTGACGGTATCTGTCTATATGTGAAGTTGCAATAGATTGGCGCCCCGTCCAGGGTGAACTCTACCTACATCCTAAAGTAGCTGGGATGGTTCCAGTTACCCCCATGACCCTACTGGCTTGCTCTTCTATGCACAGAAACCAACAAGCAAGAAAAGAGAAACGCATAAACAGAAAACAGGTTAACACCAGTTAACATTCAATCACTATTCTGTGAGTTAAAATGGGATTTTAGTCAGATTACTGAACAAATACATATATATTTTTTTGATTTACGTGGCTGTTTTATATCAAAACCAGCTTCATAAAAAGTTAGATTGTAAAGTAATTCTTTGTGAAGCGACACTATCAAACGAAACAGACACAGACGTGTTTCGGTTAAGTAAAAACAAACTGCATCCACTGCAGTGGTGTAAATATTCGTTAGGAAGGAGAAACTGCCATTCTTTACAGTGGAAACAGGATCTTGGTAAGTCCACCGGTGCATGGGTCGACCCTTACGAGGGTTCTAGGCTTTTGGGTTGTCTGGGTAGACAGGATGCACTCCATTACTTTGGATAGTTGTGCATGTGATAAGTGTATCATGAAGTATTTGTAAAGATACTGTAAGATACGCATATTTATAAAATCTAGTCGTTAGTTGTGACGACTGGCTCCTTAATGACTAATTGTCTAATTCCTCATTTCTAACCATAGACAGTATGTAGCGAGAACTGGACAGAATATCCCCTCGCCCGTCACGTTCCAAACAGGAAGTACATTGTTTTTGTCAGAGTAACCGTGTCTTTTCAACACGTTTTAGCTCATTTTTTAACTATTTTTTCTCCCTCAAAATATTTTCTTGATCTGAAGTTATAAGTGATCAACCGGCCAATCAGATGAGTAAGAGTATGTGGCGCCCACTGGATCCCACCTCGAACGTTTTCAGTGGGCGTGGCTTTCCAACAAGTTCACCCCTGATTTGGAAGAGTGGTTGCCATAGAAACAATAACTGGGACCAATCACCACTCACTAGTATCATCTGATACCAAAATGGTGAAGTCCATACCATCCTATTGGGCATGTCGCAGGTTTGCTTTGTCCATCTCTATATATGTCAATGTTTCTAACAGTAAGGCTGTGTGCACTATTTTTTTTATCTGCAAAGAGCCCGTATCCACTCGTAAAGCCCCCACCCCCCCACCGTGACCTGATTTAATTATCGTAGCCAAAGATTTCCTGATTTCAGGTGTTCGGAATGTCCTCTGCAAGAATCCTTCCACACTGAGACGAGGGAATATCAGAGTGAACGCTGTGCAGCAAAGTCACACTCAAAGGCTAAATATATAACATCCTCGCAGGTCTCCCTTAAGCTTTACCTTGCATAAATGTGTAGAAAGTGCCAGAAGCCGACAGGTTGGTGGTGACTGTGATGTCTTCCTTGCTGGAGTCCTCGGTTTTGATGCGGACCGAGCTGTCGACATCTGTGCGAAAGCTGCTCACTCTGCCCGTGGGGTAAGTGATGTTGGTGAGCCGCCCGAAAGCGTCGTACCTGAAAGAGAGCAAAGCAAGAAGGAGAGGCGTCATTACCGGCTCCTTATGTCTGTAAATAACATGTTCCAGGACAAGGAGTTCCGACTACAATCACAGGTAGAGAAAAGGTTTTTTTTTTTTTCTTTCTAAAAGCACGAGGACTTCTTCTCCATTAGCATCACTCGAATCTTTTTTTTAAAAATGTGTGAAGTATCCACTGCAGACCTTTATACATGATTTAGAAGCAGGTACGCTAAAATGCTAAGCAGGTTTGACTCATGAATACAAATGCTTCTTAATCTTTAAGTAACTTTCAAATGCAAACACATAAATGAGAGGTAATAAGAAAACAAAAACACGCAAATATTCCACAACTGTCAGAGCCAAGATAAGAAACTTTTTAGGTAAAATGCCTATAAATGTACAAGATTAGGGATTTCCTCTAATCTCATTATGCTGTCGATGAAATAGGAGCGCTGAGGTGTGACTCTGCGGAGAGACGCCTCCTCGGCCTACAAATCAGCTCATCCCCATACAAGAACATGAGTGGCCAGATTGTTTCATTTTGCTCTGAGAGCGCATCAGCATCGAACAAATCTTCCAGATTGCAAGTGTTGCAGAATGGCAGAGAGTGAACCCGTGCATCACTTTAGAGAGAAGCCTTCTCTGTGTGCTCTGAATACAGATGGGAAAGCCCTCTCCGGTCGTGATGCCTGCCATAATAAAGCCTCTAATAAATGAGATGCCGGCTGCCGGTTTACGGATATTTCCTCGCTGCTGCCATCTCAAATATCCAATATGGAGAGTGGGAGAGAGCGGGAGAGGAATCATCTCCCGGAGATAAATGTTATCTGATCTCAGCTGCATCGCAGATTGGGACTCACAGATTCGTTGCAGAATAAGTCTCCCACTTTAGGAAATGCTAATTATCTGAGTGATTTGTATCTAAGCATTTCCTTTAACGTTTGATCAGAGCTTTTGCAGTGAAAACGTGATATCTGGAATCTAAAGAAGCCGGCGTTTCGCCGTCACCAATACATTCAGTACGGCCGCTTGATCACTGACCCGCACTCTTTCTGTCTCTATTAAGACGGTGAGCCCGTTCCATTCCTTGAGCCTCACAGCTGAGCTGTTAATGGCTCCGGCCCGCTTGGGCTCAGCTGCCTATTAGCTTTCTTTCTCTGGACGAGAGAGGCGGAAAAGGGGGCAGGGAGCGCTCCGCAGACGGAGAGGGACCGGTTTCCCCACGGTTGAGTCCATTCGGATCCGTGTCACACACGAGCTCCGTGACCTTTCCAGCTCCGGCCCAACAATGAGGCCCAACCCTTCACGCCGCCATCACCTCCAGCATACCAAATGTCAACTTTATGCGGCCGTCTCTCAGTCGTCTGGGAATTTCGCCGATCGCTTCTTTTCTCAGCGTATTTAACTGAAAGGCTGAGGATAATTAAGTGGCATTCACGAGAAGCTTTAATAGATTTACAGTAACCCTTCGGAGGAAGAACAAAAATATGAAGAGGTTAGCAGAGTGTTTACTCCTATTGTAAATGCCAGAGCAAAATTGGGTTGGAACAAAGGCATGACTCACACTCACTCTAACATTCACAGTCAGTCCTTTGTGATGCCTCTGCACTTACGCAGATTAGTCTTGATCTATAGCTTAATACCAGCCCTTGTTATTAAATGTAAAATATTTAGCCGTGCACTTTGTTGGGCGGAGATAAATAAAGGTGTAGGTAGCAGCAGATTATGGTTTCGACCCTCAGGTGACAGCCTGACCTTCAATGCTAATTATTCAAGAAATGAGACTTTTATCGAACGAGAGGAGGTAAAAAAACAATGTGGAAAAGATAAAATCAGATGCTTACACTTTTCATTCTTTTCTGAAATTGTTTTTTTATGATCAGAATATAAAAGAGCCACTCCGATTAAATTATTTTTATCCCATTCTTGTGGTATTTCTCTGACATAGGTGAAGAAATTTAAGATATTTCTGAGTATTTATTTAGTCAAGTTGTTATGAATCAGGAGCAGATGAAAAAATACTGTTTGAAAAAGAGCAAAAAGAAAATTAGATCATGCCTTGACTACAATCCATAAAGATTCTGAATCGTTTTATGAATTTTAAATCACTGAAAAATGAATATAATTTGAAGTAAAAGTAACTAAACTTAGCAAACATGGCTGCCCTTGCAGAACACGCCCCCTTTTAGAGTCGACAGCCAATTGGTTTTGAATAAAGGTAAAAGTTCTGTTGTATCAAAATTAAATGTGTAGGAACACAATAAATTTGCAAACAATAAATTTGAGTGAAGAAACCGTTCGGGTGCTCTAAGAAGTTCTGCTGCGAGCGCTTCCAAAGGCCAAAAAACACATTAGATCTCCTAAAGAAACTTCTTCAGAAAGGCTAAGTGACTCACGAAGTCAATCAGAACTTTTATAACAAAGAACTTAAGATCGTTTTCTGTGGTGGAAAATGAAGGCTTCCTGATGCTGCTCCATAGAGCTGAGATACAACTACTATATTCCTGTCACTTCTTCACCGACATAATCAACCCAGAACCGTATACTGAGAGGAAGGCTGAAGTTATGAAAACCAACAGGATAGTAGAGCTATACTGAGCATTTGAGTATCGATCTGATACCGGTCAATATCGCCGATATCAATACCAATATTGATATTTTTTATGAATGTGGAGGATGTGACACAAACCTCAAATTCTCAATTGTTATTAATGGGAAAGAATGTTTTTTTTTCTGTTTCTTTTTTTTCAAATTAATTGATAACATAAAAACACAATTAGAAAAATATTTTCATTTAAATGGAAAATTATTTATTAAAATAAAAACTTCTTGAAATTAAATAAAAAGTGAAAAAATGACAGTAAGTGTGCTACAAAAATAAATCAAAATGTTTAACAATTAAAAACTGGAGATAGATACTATCAATACTTTGTAACTATCAGCACAGAACTACAGGATAGTATTAATGTGTGCAGTAGCGGTTTTAGGCACGGGCCGTGCGGGCAGTAGCCCGGGGCGGCAGTTCATAGGGGGCGGCATCTCGGCTTGAACAAAAATTGGACCTCTATGGTGTTTATTATCTATGTGATGTTAGGATCAGCCTGAAACAAGAGAATTAGCGCCCCCAGATGGTGTAGGCGCCCCTGATGGAAAGGTGTGTGTAGAAGAAGGGGAGGGGTTATACTGTATTTATCATAAGCCCATCGCGAGCCGCGGAAGACATACATAAATTTGAATGGATGACAACGACGCCATAGTATTGACAGTACAGCGTTCCAGCGAACCGAGTTTAGTACGCCACGGCAGTTACATATTTTGTTTTCACAGTGCCATGATGATTAAAACAAGAGGGGTAGTGTTCAGTCTCTCCCTCATTCTCACTCAGGGTGCAGGAAGAAGTGAAACACAACAGGCCAAAATAACAAATGAAAACAGTGTTAAACGGTCAGACAACAAAACACATAAATGAAAACTCAAACTTAAACCCAATTCTAACCAGACAGGCAAAAGAAATGGTTATCCACAATTCCTTGCGCTGCCAGATCTGACAGCAAGCCCAACAAGCCCAACTATAAACGGTTTTTAGGTTTCGTTTTGATCACGTGGTCAGACAACCTCTGGAGCTTTTAAAAATGCTGGTTAAGGTTAGGATTACGCCCACCAGGGGATGTTTCAAATGTGGAAAAGACATTTAAACACATTCAGGACCGTGCAGGACCGTGCGTGTTATATGCACGCAAAAACCGTGTCTCTCTCGTAAATTATGCACGGTATCCAAAGTCCTGGAATATGTCCGCATTTCACTGAGGGGTGCTGGCGGGTCTCTACCAATTTAAATGGACGTACGGGGGGACAAAAGCAGGGGTGTCAATGAGTGCCTGAGGGCACTTGTCATGGATGCGGATACTGAGATCAGGTTTATTTATTTTAAAGATCTGAATAAAAACATCCGTGCACATCTCGGTTTCTGGGTTTACATCTCCCAGACAGTGAGGTACAGCAGCTGATATATAAAAAAAAAAAGTTAAAGGAACAGCGGGCACAGCAGTGCGTCACTTGTACATGTACTACAGATAATAACAATTATTTGAAATATTTAAATGTTCCTATAGTTTCAATACTGCAATTGATACCAAAAATAATGAAAATTCAAATTTATTTTATTTGAGATTTATTACTTCAAAAATTACGTAGTTCAGCTACAAAAGAAAGAAAAAAAAATCAAAATAAAAAGTAGTTTTAAGCTTCATTTTCTTGTCCTTTCCTGTTTTTCTCTGGTTAGTTATTACTTTAACCTTAATATTTTCAATTTTTTTAACCAGTTAACTGGAGATTTTAACTGTTAAAGTGGATTAGTTGTGAGCCTGTGTGCATTAAATTTATTATTTGGTTTCATCATGTTGGGTTCTATGCTTAGGCAATAGTATATTCATAAATCTGTTGGTAGTTTTTAAGATTAATATTAACTATAAACAACTACTTGATGGTGACAAAACATAATGTAACCAGTCTAAAAATGTGCCAATCATAGGATTAAAGACAGCAACCATTAGCTAGTTTTTTTCTTTTTTTTTTTTTTTTTTTTTTTTGGGGGGGGGGGGGGCGTCTGGGGAGGCTCTCGCCCGGGGAGTCATTCAGTGTAGAACCGCCTCTGAATGTGTGGCTTCAAAAGTCTTGGACTTCTATTGCTACAGAATCATTCCTCACAATTACTGATCATTTAATAACTGAACACTAGCAGCTAAAATCTCATATCTTCCAAACTAACATAATGACTGAAAGCTGCATTGATAATCGTCTCATAATCGAATCGTTGCCTCCAGATCCCCACCCCTAGCATTTCTGATGTAGAAATATGTTTGGCAGCCCACATGCTCTCTTTTCTACTTTATTTTGACGCATCCACTTGACACCATATACTTTTTTTTTTTGCACCAGTAATGATAGGTTGGAGGGTTTGAGGGGGCTGTAAGCCAGTGTGTAAACAAAGAGCTCCCCGGCCAAGTGGGCCCTGTAAGGTTTAAAATGGGCAGAAAACATGGGCCCCTGATGGGTTTGTCGTCTGTTTCGGTGGACAAACCCATTCGGACCTCGTGGACACCCGTCTTTGCCCACACTGGCTTAAGTGGACTCTCAGTGGGTGGGCTTGGTATGCTATCCAGCAACCTGATGGAGAGTGGAACTTGCTAAATACACCAGTGCTTGCTAGATCTATACAGCCAAACTTGCTAGCTTGATACAGCGGAAACATGCTGCAGTGGAGCTCGATAGCTTGCTATAGAGGAGCTCGCTAGCTTGCTTCAGAGGACATGGCTAGCATGCTACTGCAGAGGTCACAAGCTCAAAACTGAGGAGCTTGCTAGCTTGATACAGGAGAGCTTGCTAGCTCGATACAGTGGAGCTCGCTAGCATGCTGCAGTGCAGTCTCGCTAGCATGGTGCAGTGGAGCTTGCTGGCAAGCTACAGTAGAGCTTACTAGCATGCTACGCTGTACAGCGGGCGGCTGGCTAGCGAATTGAGCTAACCTACTGAGACCACTAGCACGCTACACTGTCCACCAGAACTCGCTAGCTCACTACAGCGGAGCTCGCAAGTATTCTGCAGTGGAGTCTTGCTATCATGCTACAGAAGAGCTCACTAGCACGCCACTCTGTCCACCAGGTGGCTGGCTAGCATAGCGAGATAACCTACTGAGACCACTAGACCACGCAGTCCACCAGAACTTGCTAGCTCAATACAGCAGAGCTCGCTAACATCATGCTGTAGTGGAGCTTGCTGGCATGCTGCAGTGCAGTCTCGCTAGCATGCTACAGAAGAACTCACTAGCATGCTACGTTGTCCACTAGGCGGCTGCTGAGTCCTTACTTATGTCCATGTGGGCAAACACAGGTGGGGCCACCATAGATGCTGTGAACAAACCCAACTGGGGCCCACATTTTCTGCCCAATTTTAAGCCAAATGGGGCCACTTGACCTTGCATGATTTTAGCAAATACCTGCATATTCATAATTACATTTTAGCTTTTAAAATAGATGATCAGAGTGGGTCTTTAAAGGAATATTGCAAACTACAAGATTTCAAAGTGTCTCATTTAATGACATTTAACATTTTTGGTAAAGTGTCCCTTTTATTTATTTTTGGGTGAGGACGATTATTCCAGGACTGATGTCTCAAAGTAGTTGCCCAGTAAAGCAGCCGAGTATCGGATTCTATTGTCAAACTGACAGTTGCTGGTATTTGTAATGAAAACCAACAAACAGAGGCTGCTTGTTTGGATTTCTATGTGACAAAAGCTTTGTTCCAAACTGTCAAAGCCTTCATCACTCTGACAACAAATCAGATCCCTTTATGTTTCACAATAAAAAGTCATTGAAGCTGATAATAAATTACCAAGAAAAAACAAAAAGAAAACTCAACTCATATCGTATATAATTCATTTCTGTTTTACTCTTTTAGAATGTGCTTATTGAAATGTTTAGAAGTCTAAGTCCTGAAAATGCTGTATTTATAATTCAAGATACCACAGAAACCAAATGTCCTAAAAATAGCAGTTATGGCTTTTTCCCCCTAAATAAATAAATAAAAATAAATGTGATCAAATTTAATCATAACAGTAATTGAGTCTATGAGAGAAAATAATTAAAAATTCAAAGCGCCTGCAGAAATCTTCAGCGATCAGAAGCACGTCTTTGAACCTTCAGAAATTCCTACGCACGGCTGCACGGGCGCCATCTCAAATGACAACCAAATCAAACACAGGTGATGAATGTCTGCTCGTATTAAACAGAGCACCTAATTATGTGTCAGAGTTTTATTCCTCCAACGAGGTACAGCAGATGTCTGACCGACCAATCTGCTTAATCACAGTTTTTGGACTGGCGTTCGGTTAGCACAGTTTCCCTCGGTGCGTTCCATTAGGACGGGGGACAGATTGCTCCATGCGAGTCACGAGAACATCAAATCCCACGCTCGTATGTCTGAGACGGAGGGAGAGTTTTCATTAGTTTCCTCTCAGTATGCGGTTTGCCT
The DNA here is from genome assembly GCA_003999625.1 of Oryzias javanicus. Classification (NCBI taxonomy): domain Eukaryota; kingdom Metazoa; phylum Chordata; class Actinopteri; order Beloniformes; family Adrianichthyidae; genus Oryzias; species Oryzias javanicus. Next base: position 29,680,148 of record CM012449.1, on the reverse strand, counting down.
CAATCAATTACTACCTATGGCTATTCTAATATGTTTATACAGATAGCCCTTCAAGGTCCTGCGGGTAACATTTTCTTGCCTGCAGATATATCTTGTTTTGTGCCTGACAAACAATTGATGGAGTGGAATCTGTCACTGCAAGCCGAGGTGCAGATGTGTAACATATCATCCAGTAATCCTATTTGTTATGATAGCAGCAAATAGGATTAAGGAATGATACTTCCACGGGTCTTGTATTTTGAGTGACACAGACATCTAGGTATATGCCGAAGAGGAAAAGCACGGATACCAAAGTTCTACTCTCCTTTCTGTGTGTATTCCTACTTACTCAAAGAAGGTTGTCCATCCGTTTTCATCCGTCTTGGACGCAAGAAGTCCTGAGCTCCCGTGGTAAGTCATTACAGCTTGCTCTTGACCCTGGGCAGCGACCGTTTTGAGGGCGTTGTTCGTGCCAATGGTGAACCAAAAGGTTTCCCCGTTAGGGACCATCAGCCAAAGGGGCATTCCAGTGGTGTCCCGTCTGAGGATGATTGTGTTCTTATTCTTATCGGTGATGCTGCTTATGTCTCCTTCTCCCGTGTAGCTCAAGTTGTAGAGGTAGTCTCCCGTGGTCAGACTTTGTGTGAAAATGTGGCTCCCGTTGGCATCAAATAAGTAGAGTTCGTCGTTAATTGGCGAGGACACTTCGTACATGCTGAGGGGGTTCAGGAAGGGCTTGTTTTTGCGGACGTAACGGATGCGAATGTTACCGAGGTCTGCGATGTAAAGCTCTCCATCTGGACAAACGGCCAAGGAAGACGGGGAGTTTAGCTTGGCGTCCTTAGCGTAGCCCTCATCGCCAGAGTAGCAGTCGCAGTTGGCGTCGTTTTTGCAGTCACAGCCACTCGGCGCCCCTGCGACCAAGGAGATCTCTCCGTTGGTGGACACCTGTCGCACTCGGTTTATCTTCTTTTCGTCTGACTCGGCGATGTACAAAACACCGGTGTGAGACACAGCCAGAGCGTTGGCCGACTCCAAGGTAGCATGAATCGCTACCTTACTCATGAGAAAGTGATCAATCCCGGGTACTTGGCAATGCATTGGTCGACCCGCCACTATTCGGACTTGGTGGTTCTCTGAGATCTGAAGAACGACGTTGTTGTCCAGGACATACAAGGAGTTGTCCATGGGACTCACTGCCAGGTCTGTGGGCCACTCGAGGCGAACCTAGAGGGAAGGAATGCAGAGGCATATCAGTTTCATGTCAAAGAAACAGAAATCATGATCGTATGAATAGATTTCATGTTGGTGCGGATCCCAAAGAGCTTCAAATTTGGTTGATGCAAACCAGTGGGTCATGGGACCACAGGGTTTATGTATCCAAAAAATATCCTGTAACCTGTCATTATTAGAGGTGTGTCAAAATATCAATATAGCAATATATCACAACATTTAGTCCTATGATTGATTCCCCATGAGTTCTTACCAATTTTTGATGGAAGAGGCTGTAAAAGATGATATTTGTCATCCTTTGGTGAGACGTTCTTAAGGAGGTAGATCGCGGATGTGCGTTGCAAAACTGGCTGTTGTGGGTACCAATGTACCTGGCAGCTACCGGTACTGGAAATATTTAATTTTTGTTGTTTACAACAATTTTGCACCAAGTAGTGGGACTGCTCTTCATGTTTACTATTGTTAACACGGAATTTCACAAATGATTCAAATTCAATTGGTGTTAATGTTTGTCAAAGACAAAGTATAACTGATATCAGCAATGGTGCACAAAAGGGTCAGTTGTTTGTTGCACAAAATAAGACACAAGTTGTTTATCATGATTGTGTTCAAACTAAAACATTAGTGGGAATATATTTTCCTAAAAAATGTATTATTCTACATATTGTGAGTTATTAGAGATGATTTTTACCAATTATTGTATCCTCAATATTGTGAGTCCTGTATTGCGTAATCTCATCATATCGTGAGGTACCCGGTGATTCCCAGTCCTAACACACATGACCCACTGCCCCTCTCTTTCACAGTCATTGACCTGATACCTAAACAGTCTGTAGCAATCATGAATTAAAAAGTTAAAAGACACACTCTGATTATCTTTTGAACTTTTTCTTAAAAGCGTTCCCAGTAGTCTCTTAATTACATGTATACTGTTTTTAGCCAAAATTTAAAAAACTGTCGTTTTCTAGGAAACTTTCAGTAGAGAAGAAGTAGTTCATTAGGTAGAGTTGTGGGCCTGCCCTCGTTTCCCATCATCCATCTATTTACTTACTCTCCCACTGGCTTACAGAAACCTAACTTTACGGATGCAACGAAAATGGCGAGCAATATTGTAGTTATCCAGTCGTATAATGTTGAGCCAGATGCCGGCTCGGACGAGTAAACAAAGAAATTCATGGATCTATTTGTCTGCCAGTGGATGCATCAGCTTGTGGCTTGCCATTGTGGGTAATATGTCATCTACAAGCCTTTTCTCATGGTATTTTTTGTAATTTGAATAATGAAATACTCAGAAATGCAATTTGAAGCTTGATTTTCTTAACTCTAGAGCACTATTGATTTTCACCCGAGTGAAAGTATTGCAGTTCAATAAACTGCATTGTGTCACGGTCCCTGAGTAAAGTCTTACATGTCCCAGGAATAGGTCGACCAAAGACAAAGTCTCCAGTATCATTACTTTATTATTTTTTAAAGAATTTTTTTCTTTTCAAATTCCTCATTTTTCAGAAATTTTCAAACCTGTTTTAAGGATTTTTCTACGTATTTATTTTCCATTTTGTTACATAAACAACGTCAAAATAAAAAATAACTACTCTAATTCATCATGTGTTGCCATTTGAACTATTTTTTGTGAGAAATACTTTTTATTGGGTATTTTATATCGGGTAAAAATTACCCGGCAAAAGTGATGGTGTAACTTTTTATAGCAAAAATGCTCTAAGGTTAATAAAAGTCTTACATCACCAGAAAAAGGATACTAAAAACACTATTTTCATCAGAGTGGATCTAAATTTCTGTTTGATGTTTAAGTACATGTTTTATACTACACTGCTTTTTTACCTTAAAATGTCCACACGCTACTATTGGTAAGTATTCATACTTCGTATTGTATCAAGACATTGTGTCAGCTTGTAATATGTCTTAATGTAGCTCAATGCTTCTGCAGATGTTGTGTTGGTAGAAATGCCATGTCAGATTATTTAAATAATCAAATTTAAACAATTCATTATGAGAACTGCTGACACTTGAAAACAAGACTCAAGCATCTGTCTCCTCCTACAAATCTGTTTTTGTGTGTGTGTGTGTTGTGGGTTATTAATTTTGTAATGACAAGACTTTGCAAGAGGACACTCACCAAACAAAAGCTCAGTACGTTTCTGACCCCCCAAATTATGAATTAGAGCTCTGCTAACAAAGTATCAGGCTTTTAACAAATGCCAACGGTTGGATTCATTCAATTTACTGGTCTCCTGTTGACTTAGGATCCCAGTGGGATCTCTTAGAACCATAATGTAAAGTGTCGTGTTCAAATGGAAGCCTGGGAGCTCTAACAGAGATGACTGATTTAAAGACAGAGACAGCCTCAGATTTTTAGACAGCCTGAGAAATGCCTGGGTGTATCTATGCGACCTGGAAATGAAAAATCCATCAATTCTTTGACGCCAATCTGCAAGACTGAGTGGGATTAGATCATTCTTTCCGTCAAGTATTCCAATCCTTAAGTTGCGTCAGAATTCCTTCACTTCTCATTACTTTGCCATATAGTGCATTCGCCATTTTGTAGAGCTGCCTCTTTGCCCCTAACCTTTTAATTCCTTTAATATTGGAGCTGTCACTGGTGGACAGGAAATAATGCACGCTCTTCAAAGTACTTTCAATATTTGACATTTAGTACAATTCACACAATGAGTTGTGGAACAGAGTAACACTTCACTAAGTGCAAAGCTGCTTTTCTCAACGTCACAATCTGCTGGAATTATTTTCACTGCATAGGTGGTTGAAGAGTAACGGTATTTTTCAAACATTCACACTTTAGTTAAAGTTGTGTTGTTGAAAAGTTTAATTTAGATCCATGTAGTCTAGGTTGTGTCCGGATTCCGTCAATACTCACTTCTTAGTGCATTATATTGTGCGTTCGCCATTTTGTAGCGCTAATCAAATCTACGGTCAAATCCAAATTCTTCCCCTCGCACTACTCCTCCAATTGTAGGCACATTTTAAGTGGTAGTGGGGTCCAAACATTTTTTTTTAAGGACTACCCCTCCCGGCAGAAGGATGCAGAGCCCTCCGTCATGAGGGTAAACTGTGTTGCGCTGTGCCGCCCGCGGAGGACCTTAATATGACCTTTTTTAAAGTTATAAAACCAATGTCATGTATTACTGAGCACTGGCAGCTCCGCGCTAGCTTAGCCGACTGACAACCATTGTTGAGGTCATCAAGTGGGAGTGTATTCTGAATTTGAAGACACTATTCTTCCATAACTCTCTGTTTAGAGGGCTAAATGTAGAGGTACGACAGAGGGGTAGAGAAAGAATTTGGATTTGGCCTAAAATTTTAAAATCCAGCGCCCAAGAAATTTCTCAAAGTTCCTCTTCAAAAACCGGTGTCCATATGCAAATATAGCCAACAATGTATTGCATTTGAAGGATTTTACAGATGAAAAAATGTATTTCATAATTTTATTTCACAAACCATCCAAGTTTCGGAATCAGAAAATCTAGCATGATATAGTATAGTAGCTATACTATAATATAGTATACTATATGGCAGTGGGCTCTCTCTCCTTCTATACATTCCATCAACATCCACATCAGCAAAACATAAACACTCACCTGAGCACAGGTGTCAGCTCACCTCGCACTAACAGAATGTGTGATGGAATGAAAGACTTTATTTGTGTCATATTCTATGATTGTGTGTGAGCTGCAGTGGTATTGTGTACATTTTTGACAACTTTAAAGGTAAAGATTATTTTAGCCCAAAGGTATGTGTGTAACTGAGTGTGTGTGTAGACAGGCCCCGCCCATTCCAGATTGTTATTTAGACCTGGTTGTTATAGGATGTTGCTACTCTGTTAACTTCTTTGTTCTCTTAACTCCACTCTTCTACCCCCCCCCCCCCTTTTGTTTCCGTCCGGTCCAACAAAAAAAGAAAAAGATACAACATAATTAAAATAAATAAAGTTTAGCATGAAATACAACAGGGGTTTATACTTAATAAACCCCTGTTGAGACATTAAAATATGTCCAACGCAAGAGGCTCTCAGCCCGTATCTGCTTGCTCAGCTGTTGGACAGGACAAGTTAGAAAAAAAAAAAAAAAAAAAGTTGTGAACATGGTGTCCAAAATGGTTTTAAAATCTATGGCACTAGAAACTCGCAATAAAATTGTTTTTTTGTGGCGAGAGAGTAGGGAGGGAATTTGGACACATTACTTTACTTAAAAAGCTTCTTTTTTGAATGACCCAAACTGACTGAAGCAGATCACTTCAATATTTTAATTGCTCAAATTTAAAATTGTGGCCTAGGACCTCAAAATTACATCAGTGAGTCAATTTGAATTTGTAAAGTTTGTTTTACTGAAAAAAGAAACAAAAAAAATTGAGATTTCAAAATATATGACTAACAAAAAATGAAAACACAGGCTAAAACTGTTTGGTTGTAGTGTGATCATCAAGTTGGCAGAATTGCAATTGAAAATAAATTTAGAACTAACACAAGCAGTTTTTGATCAGAAGAAAAGCAAACCTTTCAGCTGCAGTTAAAGGCTGCCAAAAGAAAAACACATTTTTTAGTGTTACTGTGTAAACGATGTGACCATGGATAGTGTTGGCATTTACTTCTAAGGAACTGCAAAGAGTTTACTTCGACAAACTCAGAACAAAACAAAAGAAAAAAAAGGAGTTTCATCCTTGGTTCCAAACGGAATATAACAGTAAATTTGCTTCTTTTTTGGACTTTCTTCAACTAAAACTTTTTTTTTCATTTTACTTTGATTTCAAGCTGTAGCTGAAGAAGTTGTTTGTTGCAGATGGTGAACCGGTGGAGGAAAAGGCTGCTTTTAGCTTTACATTTTGAATGTGGATTAACCAGATACACTAGCTAAAGTTTTCATGCAGTAAAGCAAATATTTTCTTAAGCAGTTTAAGTCCTTCAGTTCAGTTTGAATCAACAAGCTGTTCAGCTAAAAAGTAAAGCCATAAATGAAAAGAAAAAAACCCAAAAACCCTGTTTTAGCATTAGCATGCTAAGTCCTCGATTTTAGCATTAGTAAGCTGCTAGCAGATGCTACCAATTAGCACTGATTCCAGAACGAACCATAAAAAGTACCAAAAAGTTAATGTTGAAGACTTTTTAATGCAAAAGACAAAATTATCCTTTGAAGTGTTGCAGAATAGCATTAAATAATGTATTTCTGTGTAAATTCTATAATTTTTAGCTAACAAAAATTAACATTCTGAGAAAACATTCTCCATAATGCTTTTCTGCATCCAGCCACAGATAGCTCACATCACATCAGATTAACCAATATGACCCTGTCTTTGCAGCAGGATTCAAACACACATGGGGGAATCCTAAAGGGCCACTTGAGAGAACAAAAAGAAGACATTTGTATGACTCGGGATCACTCTGTTCCTTACAAGAGGCAGTGGTTTGGTCCAGCTTATATATATATGTATATATAACCTAAATTGTTGAATGTTAATCTTTCAACTTATTATTTCTTTTTAATGTTGAGCTCAATCCTCTCCCGAATAACAGACTGGGGCGAAACAGTAGAAAAAAATGTATATCATCAAGAAGGATTCATAAAATTAAAGCTTTAGTCATAACTGCCCTTACAGGAGGGTACAAGATGTCTGCGGGGTAAAAATTGGTGAGCTTGTGGAGAAAAAATGTTCATGCATATCCTTTTTCAACGGGAAAAGTAGCGACAGGTAATAGCAAGAGAACAATTAGGCCTATGCAACACGTGAGAGTAAAGTGAGGGGTAAGAAGGTCAGGAATTAGACAATCAGAGCGTAGCTTGTGTTTGCGACGCTCTTTGTCTTTAAAGTAAATTGCAAATGCTGTTTAAGACTAATAGGTTGGTAGGTTTTTGACACAGGATGTATTTTATTTTGAAATAAGTTGATATTTCCTGCTAAAGTAAACTAAAAGATTTAAATTTCGATACACATAGACCAGGGGTCTGCAACCTGTGGACAACATGTGGCTCTTCTACCCCTCCATTGTGGTTTAATTAAAAAAACTCATTGTAAAGCGCTAAGTAAAAATTGAAGTAAAGTATATCAACTAAAACCTTGTTGAACTAGTTAATGCACAATTAAAGGAGAGGACATACCACAATTTTTGTGCACTGTGTACCATGGAAAATCAATTGGAAGTCAGAAAGCACAACCAGAATCAGGGTGCACCGCATTACAAGACGGATTTTCTATTTTTGAACAAATTCAAATTTCTTATGAATCAAGAAATACAGTGAAAGTCCCTCAACGCTAGAGCACTATCGCCTGGTGATTTTCACCCGAGCAAAAGAATTTACATGATTTCCAATATATTGCATTTTGTCATGGTCCCTGGGTAACGACATACATGTCCCAGGAATGGGTGGACCAAACACCACTATTTTACTTTTTAGGATTTTTTTTGTTCTCATATTCCTAAATTTTCCAGTCATTTTCAAGCATGTTTTTAGGATCTTCCTACTTATATTTCAATTTTCTTAAATAAAACACAGTTAAAAATAAAAGAAAGTTACTGAAATTTATCATGTTTGACTTATTTTTTATGACAAAATACTTTTAATTGGGTATATTATATCGGATAAACATTACCCAGCAAAAGTGTTCAAGGGTTAATCAGCTCTTATTTATTTTTTTGAGATTGATTTATCTATTTGTGGCATAAATCTACCTCAAACAGTAAAATAAACTACTGACATTACACTACCTGCTACTACACTGGCAGCATTGAGCTGATTCTATTGACTTTTATTTTGAAAGGAAATCGTGTGAACCTCTGTTAAAAGTTAAAAACTGTTTCACTTTTTGAATTAAAGTTGTTTTCTGCTTATATTTATGCCAAAAAAGTTACTTTTTATTTATCATAATGGTAACATTGACATAAATACAGTCTTATTTTTCTAAAGGATAAGGTGAGCCTTTGTGGCTCCTGCTGGGTTTTGTTCCTTGAAAAACTGGATTGTAAGTGTTTAATGGAGCAGACCCGTGATAAAGATAAATATAACCCTGTTAAAATTCAACTATTTTAAATATCTAAAGGCTTAATGGCCATAAAATGTGTTTTTCCAAAGATGAAGTGGAACTCTCGTTGGGTTTTGGACAGTAAGGAACTAAACCAAATGGCTGTTCTAGCATTAAGTTTGCAGACCTTTTTCCGTAATATTGTTTCTTTTTGAATAACTTTCACAGAGTAAAGCACTAGAAAACATGAACATACACCCACAAACTCAATTATTTTTGCTTACTAATTATCTAGGCAAAGTTTTCCAATTAGTAAATTATCATGAGTGGGTGAGTTTTTCTACAGCATTCACAGGTCAACAACGGGCAAAAAAAAAAAAAAATCCCATATTGTCAGCATCGCACACGGCTCACATCTCATGAACCTTCCAGCATCCCAGACAAAATGCCAGAGAATTTTTTTTTTATTTTTAATGTAATGGAACAAGTTTTCCAGCTGCATACAACAAGCAGGTGACCAGCAGTGGATGCGTGTCACCTTTTCAGTTAGGAGAAAATGCATTTACCGGGTAATGAAGGGGAGACTTTCTATTTCTTAAAACCTATTTCTTGTCAACACTGGTGGTTAAATATTTTATGAGCCTGAGTGTGGGGTGGCTCAGGGGACCAGCCTGTAAGGAGGTTTTCACGCCACTCTGAGTGATGAGGGGGATATTTCCTGAGCTCCTGTCCCACATGCTGTAACCCGATCTTACCCTCCCCTTTATACAGTGGGCCAGCTGTCAGTAATTCCGGCTAGATATGGCTGGTATAAAAACTTCTCGTAGGCTGAAGGGGCAAGCTGGTAATAAAGCAACAGAAATGTGTTTTAAATGTATTTACTTTGACATTTTAGCAGGTTTTGCCCATAGCAGCATGCTGTGTTTTATTACTAATCATTCCAGTGCTCTTGCTCTGAAATATACTGTCTTCTCCTGTTCAATTTGAACTTGTCCTGAAGTGCAAGCTGGATTTTAAGGCTGTTTGAATAGGGCTGCTACGATTAGTCAAATAATCGACTATTAAAATAGTTGACAAATTTAATATTTTAAAATTTTATAATTTAAAATTCTCTGGCAAAATTCATGGACAAAAAATGGATCATGTGAAAGTGTTTCATCCTCCTGAGTGGTTAGCAAATTAGCGCATTCAATAAATCTTATCGTTTTTTTTCAAGTAAAAATAAAGTATATGACAATTTTTTTTCACCATTTAAGTATAATTTAAAATTTTAAAACTCAGTCTTGAATAGCATTGAAGTTATTTGACATTTCACCGTGGGTGGGTGAGGATTAAAGAAAATAAATAAACACAAACACTGAAGGGGGCCCGATATTATGTTCGCCTGGGGCCCCCAAACTGCTAAGTTCGCCCCTGCGATCTAGTCGTCTACAAGTGGATCTATCAGAATGAAGCTAAGCGGAGAGCTTGTGGCCTGCTCATCGTATTTTTTATGTCACAAATACTTTCCTTCGATCCAGATTCACAACAATTTGATTAGAGAAATCCTCAAAAGTGCAAATTCATCAAAATTTACTTTAAAAATCAGAAAGATGCTACTAGAACAAGTTAAAAGCACCAAAACATTGATTTTTAAACAAAGTGGGTCCTAATAAATGAGGACAAACTTTTGTCCTTTTGTATGATAATGAAAAAGTTAAATGAAAAAGTTGTGTACAACACCTTTTCTGAACAGATGGCACAGCAAAAAACACCCACCAAAAAAAGGATGACCTCATCAGACGACAAAGAGAAATCTGACAGAGAGTCTTACATCAGGTGTGGTGCTGTAACAGTAATGACCGCCGCCGCCATTCTCTTCCAGAGAAAGTATTTCTAAGTGGGGGGAGGGGTTAAAGGAGGAGGCTAGATGAATTTTTAATGGATGCTTTTTACTGTCTGAGTGTGTCTGGCGATGCCCGTGTGATTTGTCATCATCGCGGATCTTCGGCTGGAGTTTCCCGTGCCCCGGCGGCTGAGGAGAAGCAACGGCGAACATCTACAGATGCTTGTGTTTGTGAAGGGAGCAGCACGCAGGGGCACGGGGGGGGGATGGAGTTCGCCCGGGGCTGCAGATGGGCAGCTGGAGGCTCTGCTTCATTCACAGAATACATGAATTCCTATGAAAACTCCCTCCCTGTTACCTCAAGACTATTCAGCAAAACAATCTCTGAGCCTGAAGACATCAATCAAGTCCAGTAATTAACCTGAAGCATTTTCTGCTTATTGAAGCAACACTCAGCTTGTTTGAGAGAAATTTACTACAAAAAAAATATGTGTTTGTGATATTACATGGTGGAAATGAGGACTTAAAAAAGGGCAAAGGAAAGACTGCTACGGTATGCAAAAAGTATGCACATCCCAAATTGGGAGTCACTGAGCTGCGAGGTAATGTGACCTCAGCACAGTGTCCTTTCCTCTGGGATTTGTTGTGTCAGGTATGAGCGTGCACGTGAGCGTGCGCGAGCTCCTGTGGATCAGTGAGCACGTGTGCGTGAACTGAAAGCTGCGGCTGCTTTAGGCCATCTTCATCATGCAGCCCACAGGAGTTTACGGCGCTCTCTCTGGTTCCAGTAAAAACATGCTGACATTTAGCTACCATACGGTTGGTACGTCCTGAAATCATGTCCTTTTTTTGTTACCTTAAATTTATTTCATTTTTTTCATTTACCTGATACAAAGGAAAATAGGGCCCATTAATAATAATAATAATAAAAGCATTTATTTTAAGTAACTATGAGTATAAAGTCGCATATTAACGACTTTAAAAGGTTAAACTTATTACTTTATTCTAATAAATTCTTATGTTTTAAAGTTGTAAATTTAAGGCTTTAAATGTTATAAATTTACGTCTTTAAAACTAGTAAATTTACAGAAAAAAAAAAAAAACATGAATTTATGACATGTCTGTGATTGGCTGGCTTTGAAGGTTGATGCGGATTGGTCAGAAATTCTCCCAATCAGCTCGTAGATTGTGATTGGCTGACTTTTGAGGCACATTTGTACTACTCAGTTTTAAGTGCAACAGAGAAAAAAAAAAAGAGTTTTTCTTCTGTTTAAAGTGCAAAATAATTTTTTGAGCACACAAAACTTTTAAAGTTTTACGCAGTTTTAAAGTTTTAATGTTTTGGCACAAAAATCACTCCATATACCTCTAAATGACAGCTGTTTCTATCTCTCTCTGTGACCCCAATACTGTCCCACATTAATCAGAGAAGGGAAAAAAATGTAATAATAATAATAAAATTAGAAGATTTAAAAAACAAAAAAAAAACAAATGATTGCCTTTATGAAAATAAGAAAAGCGTTCAGGAGACCTGAGCTGGCAGCCTCCCCAATGCTGCACCTGCTCCCCTGTCTCTGCCTGCCCACCAGCTTCCCGGGGTCGGGGTAGCTGATCCTACGAGCTGATCGAGTCACTGAGCACGTCACATGTTCAAAGATGACTTCCTGATAGGTAGGTGCAACGCAGCGACCTCACCAAAATTCAGATATTTGAACTAATGATGCGCAGCTCAAATGCTGAAGGACCGACATACCACCCCTTAATGTGTGTTTATTAGCCTTTTATGTGTTTATTAGGGTTGCTTTTCCAAATCTTGCAGTTGCAACAGCAACCTCAAGCTACCACCTGGCACCGCCCTCGCTGACGTGGAGAAAAGTCACTTTTCATGACGGCTTTGTACCGATGTTCAACACTGAAGCGTTGCGTAATGAAGTAAATCTGCTTTTCTCAGCACATAATAGTCGATTGTGTACGTTTTTCACTACTGTCAAGTGTTGAAAATCAGCGCGAGGCTTTTCTCCGCCTCAGCATCCACCGTCCGTTGTGTAAAAGTGTTGAAAATTGACGCTAGTGGGAAAAGTGTCAAAGGGTTGAAATAAGGGCTAAATCGGTTTTGAAAGATTAAATTAATGTGATCCAAACTTAAATTAGTGGTTAATCTATTATTTTAAAATAAAAATTAAGTCCCAAAATGTTTCCAAACTTGGATAAAAACAGGAGAACTATTGGAATATTTTTTGGAATCCCTGAAGTTTTTTCATGTCATTCCCCTCACCTGAGAAATGTCCATGACAGCGTCGCAGCTCAGAGGTCGTGCAGAGGTCAGGTCATTGAAGCCCAGAAGAGTGGAGATGATCCCGTTCTGATCGATCCTGCGAATCATGGTCCCATCCACGAAGTAGATCACGCCGTACTTGTCTACAGTGATGCCTGCAGATGAAAAATCGCCCAATGAGTGGCGGAGAAAGCTTCCATTTGTTCTTTTGCCCATCCGTGCCTAACGGGAGGGAAGGGGGCACCGCTAAATGACAATTACGGGCGAGTCGCGGCACTAAAATAAGAGACTAATAAGGCCAATGAAAACTAATGCGAGGATTGATTTTTTTAATCAATAAGGTACAACAATAGAAGCATCAAAACATATGAAGAGTACCTGGAGCGAAGATTCGATTACAACATAAAATTGTATCAATACGTTTTCTCCTCGTCTCACTTTCTATGACTCAAAGAACAGTAAAGAAAATGATAGAAGGAAAGTTTTCTTTTACTCTGCAGTTGAAATGACAGTTTTAGAGAACCTGTGAACTCCTGAGAGTAGACGTTAGAAATAAAATCTACAGGGATGAAAAATATTGTGTAATCTATTGAGCAACATCCAAGGACATACAACAACAGACAAATAATAATTTACCTTAACCCTATAACACAAACATATCACACATTCAAATCTCATTGATCCAAACTTTCCTTGAAAACCCATAGAGTTTAACTGCAGTTCAGCATCCCTCCACTAGAGGCAGTAGAAGGCTTTCTTTCTGGCTATTTCAAAAGGGTGCCTCTATGAAATCTCTTTTGGCAGAGAAAGTTTAGCTAATTTTTGAAACTTTATTGTAAGAACATCTAATTTATTTTATCACTATTTTTTAAATAATTACTTGAGTTAATAATAATTCTTTAAAATAAAGTTTGAGACAGCGACAAAGTGACATGTCAGCATATTTCCATCTAAGCTAGCATTGTTAGCAAAAATTTACCAAGTCACCATTCTATCATAATTAATACTACCTATAGCTCATATAAAAACAGCTTAGTTTTGCCCAAATGTTTGATCTAGTGAGCTTAAATAATACTTCTACTAAGTTTAATTTAATGCTACATGCTTATTTAACCAAAATAAAAAAAGAGTAAGGCTGCTAAAAATGAGCAATCCTAAAATAGAAAAGTTAAACCTGCAGAGAACATCAGTTTATTAAAAAATTAAGATGTAAAACAATTGATACCGATTATATCAACAAGAAATATTAGGGTCAACTTCATGAAAAGATTAATGTACAATAATTTATTCCTAAAATTTACATTTGAAGTAGTAAAAAGATTGAGAAAAAATGTCAGAATTTTATGATAATAAAGTTGTAAGTTTAATAGGAAGAAGATATAATTTTATTAAAATAAAATCGTGAAGATATGAGAAAAGTTTTAAGAGAATAACATAAAATAAAATTTAATAAAATTGAGAGAAGAAATTTATAATTTAATGAAAATAAACTAATAAAATTCTAGGAAAAAGTAATAAATTTACAAAAATACTGTAAATAAAATAAATAAATTTATGAAAAAAGCCATAATTTCAAAGTAAAAAAACTGTAACTTTACGAAAATAAAGTTGTAAAATTAAAAGACAAAAGTTTTACAATGACAACTCCTAAAATTACGAGAGAAGTAGTAATTTTAAAAGAATAAAGTTCTAAAATTCTGAGAAAAAATTGTAATTTTAAGAGGACAAGATTGTAAATTTCAGAGAAAATGTTATTTCACAAGAACAATGTAAAATTCGGAGAAAAATATTGTAATTTACAAGAATAAAGTCGCAAAATTAAAAGAAAAAAGTTGTAAATGTTCTAGAATAAAATTAAGAAAAAGTTGCCCTTTTCTGACAATAGTAGTAAAATTATTAGAAAAAAAGATGGAATTTTATAAGGAAAAAGCCATAATTCATAAAAAAATAGGCTTGTTGGCGGCTAAATTCATCAATGGAGCCATTTATGGTGATGTCATGAAGCTTTAGCTTATCACAGGAATCCAAAATGCATTTGAGTCTCTGCAGCTACAGTGCTGGCGACATAAACGGTGCACCTGCCAGAAAACCACTTTTTGTGGGTCTTCTTCATTACAGACCTGTTTCCTACAAATTCTTTTCAATGTCCTTAAACTTAAATTAAAACAATGTTGACTTAATATTCCCATAAAGTCAACGCTGACGTAATCACTTATAATGAGCTCTGCTTCTCTCTGTGACTTAGTTCCTTTATTTGTTTCTTCTAATTTTCTTAATAAAGTTTTTTGTTTCACCAATTTATGACTTGAATCTAATATTTCTTTTCTCAATTATAACTTATGATAAATTATTATTTATTCTTGCAAATTATTGATTTTTTGCTAATAATTCTTTGAGTTCATTCTCGTAAAATTAAATTCTCATATTTATTTAAATATTTTATTTTTATGACCCTATAATACTCATTCATATAAATCACATAAAAAAATGCTATAACAGGAAATTGGGTTGTAGGTTTCATCAAAAGATTTAAAAAAAACCTTAAAAGTTTAATAAAAAAAAAAAATTGTTTGATACCAATACCATCTAAATCATGGCCCGGCATTACCTCTGGGGTTGGTGAGCGTCGCTTCCGCCGCCTTCCCCCCGTCCCCGCAGCGGGCGTCGTCGTACGGCAGGCACTGGTCGCCCGTGCCGGCCACCAGCTCCAGGTTCTTGGCCACGTCTTTGACGGCGTTCCGGGATTTCACCTTGTACACCTTCCTGCTGCTGGTGTCGGACAGGTAGATGGCGCCGTTCACGGGGCTGGTGGCCAGGTAGTACTTGTGCGCCGGGCTGCTGCTGCAGGAGCGGAAAGCGGAGAGGAGGAACCTCCAGTCAATAAAGCGTTTTCAATGAGAAACAAGGCGTAACACAATTAAAATGGATTCAAAAGCCATTTAGAGAGTCAATTGGGCCCAATTACAGTTTAAACCAGGACATGGAAGAAAAAAAAAGGAAAAAACAGAATGTGATTAAGCATGACAAAGTAAAATAAGATTAAAAATGACATAATGGTGGAGCTTAGAGAGCATCTGCAGTACAGTCGAAGGGAACTACTTCAGACAGGAATTCTAGAATTGCACATTTCTCCCCTCGCTAAAATGACTCCTAATAGCAAGTCAAGACATTCATTTATAATAATCTACATCTACAATATGACTGCATAATAACGCAGCTGGAGCAGCTTGGTAGCTGTTAGAAGAAATGTTGTTTTATTTCCCGCGGGACGCGCAAAAAACACAAGCGAAACAGAAATGCAAACACGTTGTTCATCCATCAGGCAGATTTTCCAGCTCTGGAAAACATCCTGTTTAATTCTCCAACAAAGTAATCATTCCCAGGATCACGACACGCAGACAACAGACGCGTGAACCAAAAATCTTTTCCGTCTACATCAGTGAACTCAACACCTTTGATTTTTTAAAAATAAAATAAAGTCGTGGTGTTTGTCGCCCCAACGGAGACGTCCACACTCATCAGGCGAGACGTGAGCGCCGCCTGACCCTGTGAGGGGAAATCTGTCAGCAGGATGTCATTCAAAGTGGATTAAGGAAGTGTTTGAATTATAACCTTCAGGGCTGTTTCGGGGCCGGCGGTAAGCGCGGAGGTGCCAACAGCCCCTGTTTTGTAAAAGTGGGTCTGCAGCTTTCTAATCTCCGGAGTATTACAATAAATGACAATTGCCCTTCAGTGAATCGGCAGTGGCAGGGCGCCGCGGCAGACCTCAGGCGCATGTGTCACCATCAGCCCACTCTCCGAGTTGACTGATCTTGCTGCTGGAGTGCATATTCCAGGCGCAGTGGGCGATCTTTGAAAGGAAATTATACATCTTACAGTAGGTCGGTCGCAAACCTCAGTAACTGGATTCTCCCTGGCACCGCCGTCTGCTACCTTATTAGCTTCTGGTCGCAGGTAAAAGACAATCGCATCTCGACGTATGAGCTATTACTCCCCGGCGTTGAGCTACAGCATCTATATTCACCGACGACGGGCATTTTGTGGGGGATAATTGGATTTCGCCGCACGCCGTGGCAGAAACGGTTGGAGCGGGTGGGTACATCCTTGGCGGGGGGTCAATGAAGATTGCGGCGAGATCGCCCACCTCCCACTCCTGTCCTCGGCTCGCGCGCGCGCGGGGGAACAGGAAGCGGTTTTCATGGACACACGCTGCGTTTCCTGGATAAAGCCTCCTTTTTAATATGCAAATGTGTTTGGCGCTCAGAGATCAAAGGGAATCCGACGCCGCTGGTGCGCGGGGCGAAACGTGCGCGTTAGTGGACTTACAGGGGCGGCGTTACCGCTCATGAGGAGTGCAGATGGAAAAAGGAGTGTTGTGTTATTATGGTTACTGTTGAAAACAGAGGCCAGCGCCCGGCATCATAAAGCTTTTCATCCTCGGTTGGACTGCGTGTCGTACAGCTTAAGTCATGACCCCGTGACAGAAAATCAATCAGTAGCCCTTTACCTGAGACATGGTATCTAAAGAGGGCACACAAAGATTTCCCTGGCTGCTGCCTGCCACGAGGAAAGCAGTATCTGTGTCTCAAAAGTACAGATAAAGTCCACACCGACCTACCGGTGTGGCAAGGCTGAGAAATCTTCATAAACCTAAAATCAAAGAAGGGCTGGAAAAAATGGGGATTAATGTCTATTAGTATGGAGAGAAAATGAACTCACTCTAATTAGTGCGTGCATAATTCTTGATTTGTGCGTAACTTTGGATTTGTACATGTGTACTTTTGATTTAATAAACTGGATTAATATTGATATGCTAAAAAAGTTAGATTTTCCATCATCGTTATTATCCACATCGTCTCTGGGGTTCCGTTCTCTGTTCACCTCTCGTTTATTCTCTATTATTTATTAGATTTAGATTTCAGATTCCTGGTGGATCCTCTGTGCTCCTGCTCTTGGCCGTAGACCACGCCTCTGGCTCATCTTGACTGTGGATTTTGCCCCCGCCTGTCCCTCAATCCTATCTGGCTGAACTCTATTCAAATACGTAGCTGTAGAGTTAGATAATTATTATTTAATAGTCCTGATAAATTATCTGTCCTGCATGGGAGATGATTCCTCCTTCATGTGGTAATGTTTCTTCTTTTTTTCATGAATATATATATTTTTTAGGAGTTTTTCCTTACCGGGAAGAAGGGTCTAAGGCAGGGGTGGGCAAACTTTTTGATTTGTGGGCCAGAAAGGGTTCTAAAATTCGTCATAAGGGCCGGACAAGGAGCAGATGGAAGGAGTGATTTGGTAATGAACCTCATAAACTAAAAAGATAATATGGAATTTAGATAAAAACATGCTTTAATTTGGATTAAAATTCACATATATTCATTTAAAAACAGAATATTTAGGAATTTTAATTTTTAAATTTTGATTTTTGTTCTCTTTTTGGTGATCCAATGGGTTGATGTTCTTCAGAGGAAAATGCGAACTCAAAGAAATCTGAAAAATCACCATCTGACTCAGAAAATAACACACACGAACGCCAAAGAAACAACACCGTTCATGAGAAGAAACCAGAAATACAATGAAAAAAAAAACAATAATTAGGACTTTTGATTCATTGTATTTTAATTTGGGGGGGCCAGATTAAGTAGCTTAAGGGGCCGTATGTGGCCCCCGGGCCGTAGTTTGCCCACCCCTGGTCTAAGGGAAGGGATACCCAGTTTTATTTAGTCTGTTTAGATTAGCGATTGTTTATATTTTATGACCTTTTGCTTCTGTGCAATTACCGGCGTGAATGATGCCCAATGAGGCAATTCTTATGTGATATCGGCCTATATTTATATAAAATGGAATTGAATTTGAACTTTGGATATGTGTATAATTCTTGATTTGTGTGTAACTTTGGATGTGTATATGCGTAATTCTTGGTTAGTGACTCATGTAATACATTTTGTGCATACATACCAAAATTATGAAATTAAAAAAATTACAAAATACAATTTACTCATGCTCAAGTTATAATTATAACAGCTTGAAACTAACGCCACACCAAATTTACAGCAAAAAAAAACACATTTATGCAGAAATCTGATGAGACCCTTTTCACGTCTCAAAGATTTGAGTATATGTGAATGTTGGGTCATCAGAGTTTTCTTACCAGCCACCTTGAATTTAGATTGTGAATAATATCTGGTGAAATATTGATGTATTATATGAGTTACAAATCAAGAATTTTGCACACACAAATTGGGGTGAGACTATTTTCTCTCCATAATCATATGTTTTCGATGAGTTTCTATAACAAAAGGAAACTCTCTAAACCAAAAAAAAAAAAAGAGATGTAATCTGTATTCTACACATTTGGAGAGACAGAGAACCTCCAGAAACTGAAGTATCCAAACAAACTTTCACTGTCAATGTAAGGACGAACATTTTCTATCCTCATGGCATTTCAAGACATCCCAACATGGAGACAAGGCGCTGAATGCAGAAACGAGGAAACAGTGAAAAGTGCACATAAACTGCCTCTTTTTTTTTTAAGAAAGAAAATGCACACATACAGTTGGGTAGTTATTTTTTTTTTTTTTTTAAGAAGTTGTTCTAAACTTTGACAGCCAGAATACAAACTTTTTCTGCGTTACCTTGAGGAAATATTGGATGGCTTACCTATGCCTGAAGTCTTTATTTCTGCCAAAGTGATGGAAAAGCAGCAAAAAAAGAAGAGATTAAGAGAGAAAGAAGAAAGTTTGGTGTTAGTAAACAGAAAAGAAGGGAAGAGAATTAATGGAAACAAATGTTCACAGTTGTGTTCCTGTCAAATCTCTGAGAAGGTGTGTTAAAAATTCACTTTTTACCCCAGATTATTTGCTTGGTTCTTCAGAATCTCCAAGGGGTGGACCTCAGAGTCTTAGGGCGTATTCAGACTGGACATATTTGCTTTGCTTTAAGAAGGGGTGTCCAAATAAGGGGACTCGAGGGCCAGTGTCTCCTTATTGGCCAAACAAACACACCTGATCCAGGAAATCAACAGAAGGTAAGGCAGGATTTCTGGAAAACCAGCCCTCGAGGTCTGGGTTTGAACACTCCTGGCTCAAAGTGAACCAGAGTTCTTTATCCCCAATAATCCAGAACAAATTTTCAGTCAGAATACACTCGAGTGAACCCTGGTCCGAAACCAAGAACCCCTCTTGGATCCATCTTTTGAGGTGGTCTCAGTTCAAACTGAGCTTTGGTTCACTCTGATATTCCTCAGTCTGAATACAAGTCGCTCTCGGAGCGGAATAACTGGACCATAACCGTAGCCGCTGGTCACATGATGTAAATAAGATGAAATAATTGGAGCAATGACTTACTTGTTAGAACATTTATTTTAACACCACTGAAAAAGGTTCTTACTTGCTTTTCTGTCTTGTTGCTCAGCGCTGCTGTGACATCATCCTAAAAGCTACCTTGCAGTTCAACAATGAGACACAGCAACTCAATGAAATTTGGTTGTCTTTAACGTGATACACATCGCTTCTTGCGGTTTTCCCAACAACCTATATGTCGTAAACACTTATCAGCGAACCTTCATACCCAACGTCTGTTCAGTACTGCAGTTGCTAACATCCCCTGAGTTAAAGCACAAAGTCTTCTTGCCAGTAACCGTCTTGCAGCAAAGTGACACTTAAAAATAGTCGTAACTGATGTTCAAAAGTGGCTATCGAATAAAAAAGTTTTACTAAATTAACCAACCACGACAAGGATTTTAAAGCGCTGCACCTTCAACTTTCTCTTGTTGTTTTTCCCTGCCTTCATAGTTCCTGGCCAATGACTGAAGAGATCTTTAGTCACATGGTTTTGTTTACAAGCATTGGTCCTAAACAGAAATGTCAGGTAAACACCAGTCTGAACCACGACCAAACGCTTTCTTCAGGACGCAATAAATGAAGTGGACACGGTCCGAAGAAAAGGACTCTCCCAGTCTGAATACATCCTGAAAGAACTGAACTTCAAAGTCTACGAGTAATGTACTTCAGAGTCTACAAGAACTGAACTTCAAAGTTTACATGTACTGAACTTCAGAGTTTACATGTACTGAACTTCAGAGTTTACATGTACTGAACTTCAGAGTCTGCTAGTACTGAACTTCAGAGTCTAGTATTACTAAACTTTGGAGTCTACGAGTACTAAACTTCAGACTCTACTAGTACAGAACTTCAGAGTCTGCTAGTACTAAACTTCAGAGTCTACGAGTACTAAACTTCAGAGCCTACGAGTACTGAACTTCAGAGCCTACAAGTACTCTGAACTTCAGAGTCTTGAAGACTGATCCTCTAAATCTCAAAAATCACACTCAATGGAAACGCTCACTTGCATTCTCCAGACCATTCTAAACCGGCCAGGAGCGGGCTGGTCTGGTCCGGACCGCTCAGTGGAAATGAGGCATACAAGTACTGAACTCTGGAGTCTACATAGGGACTAATTATCAATCTATGAAGACTAACCTTCAGAGTTTAAAAGAACTGGTCTTTAAAATCTATGAGGACTGAATTTAAGAGTGAACAAGGATTGATCTTCAGAATCTACAAGGACTGAACTCCAGATTAAACAAGGAGCAAAAATCTGAGTTTACAAATACTGAATTTCAGAGTCTACAAGGAAGGAACTTTCAGGGTTTTTTTGTCTCAGTTGCTAACCCTTCACCACATGGCATAAAGCTTTAGGCCAAAATCACAGTGGTCGTGGCCAGTCTTCCACCTGGTTGGAAGTCCTAGACATAACCCCCCCTCCCCCTCCCCCACTGAGCTGACTCTGTCCTTGTTGTTACCTGAGCTCCAGGACGCTGGTGACGTTCCCAGTGGTGAAAATCCTCCTCACGTAGTTGTAGTCGCCGACGTACAGGCTTCCATCGGAGCCGCAGGCCAGAGCGACGGGGGCCATGAGCTTGTTCCCGTCAGCGAGGCCGTTGCAGCTGGGGCAGGAAATGCTGCGCCTGCGCCCGTTTCCCATCACGCTGCCGATCACGGGAGGCTGCTGCGAGATGAAGACGTTCTCCCCATTCCCCATGTGAAGAATACCTGATGGAGGCGAGCATGTGTTAAAACCGCAACTCCATCAAGACGAGCTCAGAGAAGATGGTTAGAATAATCAAATGAATTGCACTGAGAAGCCATTTTCTCTAAAAGGGCGCAGAAGTATGAAGGTCATTGAATTAATAGAAAGAACGTAAAACTAATGATGAAGCTTGTCTTTATCCATAAATCCGACACAAAAAAGAAGGTTGCATCAGCTTCTAATCCTAATTGGACAACAATTTTTGGACAAAGTTTCAAACCAAATAGTGCTTTTGGCACAGGAATCAGTAAAGAAGGTCACTCCTGCCCGCAGTAATAGACCTCGACTCCTTATAATGACTGTCTGCTCTCATTACTATTACTTCAATTTTAATATGTCCACACTTGAATTTCCCTCCTGGGATTAATAAAGTATCATTGAACTCAACTGGAGTGAATGTGAGGTATCACCCGGGTGATTAACATACACAGCCTGCAGCTTGACATCTCGCCGTGACAGAAAACGTCTCGGTTCCAGCTTCATTTGAATCTGAAGAGAAACTAAAACCTCTCGCCTGTAAAATGACGCATGCCAAGCATGCGGAAGATCAGACCTATACTTATTTCTTGATGCATTTTAAAATATTACATTCTAATTAATTAAAACTAAAGAGTGTACTTCAACCTGTTACCAACCAAAAACTAACTGAAGCCTTCAGGACAGCCTCAAATCAAACCGAACTTTATTTAAAAGCAATTTAATATAGTGCTTTACATAATAAAACATCTTTCAACTTAAAAAGTAAAAGCAAAACCAAGTGACATAAAATGCACCACACCGCCACATTTGCCACTCTATGAGGTGCACTTAAAAAATACAATTTATTAAATATAAAAATAAAAAAAAGGACAGTACGCCGTTTATTCTGGTGTTAATTATATCTGGATTATATCTTGTTGGGTTTACTTATGTCCATTTTGAGAGGTATGGAGCGCTCTGCGGAAATGTTTGGTTGGGTATTTGTAAATACGCTAACGCTAACATGTAGCAGTGTCGAACTGTGTTTTTTATGTGTTACTGACAAGGTTGGGGGTTAGCGTAGTCACAGCTAAGTTTATTTAAGCGGTATCAAGCTTTTCAGGAGTTGCAAGCAACTCAATCTCGGTTGGGTGTTGCTGTAAATTCACTAAAGTCGCTAACGTGTATTGGCTAATGTTTAGCGGTGTTGGACTGAGTTTTTTGTGTTACTAACAAGACTGGGAGTTAGCATAGTCACAGTAAAATTTGTTTCAGTATCTTTTTTACGACTAGCAAACAACTCAACTACTGTGTAGCAACTAATGTGTAGCGGTGTCGAACGATGTTTCTTTTGCGTTACTAAGAAGCTTGGGCATTAGCGCAGTCACAGTCATGTTTGTTTAAGCGATATAAAACATTTTACAACAACTCATAAACTAGCTTGGGTGTTGTTGTAAATACAGTAAAGTTGCTAACGTTTATTGGCTAATGTTTAGTGGAGTCAGAGGTTTTTTTGTGTTACTAAGAAGGTTGTGTCGTTACTATAGTCACAGTAAAGTTTGTTTTAGCTGTCCTGTTGCAAACAAGGTTGGGAGTTAAGCTACGTTCAGTCTGCCCTCGGCCATGCTCGTTCATGCGGCCACCTCCAATGAAAAGTTGACATAAATTTGCGCTTTGGGTTATAAATATATACTGATACTCTCAAGTCATGTGAGTTTTTAACAACTGTTTTTGGTCTCTCTGTCTAAAACATGCAGCTAATGAGTGCGCATTTAATTTAACCCTTCCGCTCTCCTTAGCTTGTTTACATTAAAAGTGGGGTCATCTGGACACCACAGGACAGTGCGCTGAACTTTTTTTTTTCACTGATTTCGGAGTTTCACTAATGTCCATGGCAGACATAAAATCCTGTCCCCCTTCGTCCACATTTGTCATGGAAGAAATCGCATAACAATATGTGGTTGGAGCCATCTGGACCCCAAGGAGAGCGGAAGGGTTAAAGTTAAACCGTATTGAACTTTGACCAATAACTCGGACTGTTTGAAAAATGATCATAATTCACTAGTTTGTGTCTGGGTTGAATTCTATGTTACCAAGTTTTTTATATATCGATTTAGAGCTGTGAAAGAAAAAGCCTGTAGCAAGATTCACCAGATTTGCACCACTTTGACATTTTTCACAGAATCTCTTCCAACTGTGGGGGGCGAACATGTTCTAGTGATAAATAAATTTAATAAAATCTGGTGGACTTTTTTTGTCTGCCCCTTCAACTTTGGTGGAGCTTATATATGGCATAAGTTTGAAAACAGACCATTCATTGATGGGGCGCTTTATAATCCGATGTGCCATAAAGTGCTGAAAATACAGCATTTAAAAGTTTAAATCACCTTTTATTTTGAAGAACAAATAAGGCAAACAGTTCCTGTTCTTGTGTGTAAAAAGTGTAGATGTTAAATGATGAGCTTTGCAAAAATTCACTATAAAATGATCAAATCTAACTAAACAGGAGTAAAAAAACAAGTTTCAGAGCCACATAAAGTATGTTTTGGTAGTTTTATTTTGGCTAATAAAAACCAAGCTAAACAGATTGAATAGGAAAAAGCTCAAGCTATGACGAGTTAGCTAACAGTACTGCACTGACTTAGTCAAAACAAAAAAATTCAGACACATGTAAATGGGTGAGTTTGCGTTCTATGTGATCCATTTCAAAAGTATTTTATATGATAAATTGACAAGAAAATCTCATGTTGATTAAAATCCACAGAGAAATCTAAAAGGTTTTATTTGTGCCTTTGCTTGAAATTAAAATAAAAAGGTTGCACTGGAGGATGAAACAGCTGGAGCCATTTCATGCCAAAGAAGCTGCACTTTGGAACAGGGGAAATTTCTCTGAGGACACCGACGCTACACCCACTCCCAAAACATAAAACCAATTCTACCTGCAGAAGCATTCACTGTCTGTATTTCTACAAAATCTTACCAAGTATTTGTCTCTAGTTTCTTTTTTAAATATGTTATTAAACTTGAAATAAATTAACTTATTTCTTAGCTTGTTTTAAAGACCCAATCTAAATATCTTTTGATCTTTTTTCAAAGCAATCCCAGCAGTTTTTTTTAATCTTGACCATGCCGTTTTTAGTAAAAAAAAAAAAAAAAAAAAAAAAAAAAATTTATTGAACTGTGTCTTTTTTTAAACATAGGTTTTGCAGAGCAGCAAAAAATTTCCTGTCAGATGTGGGTAGTATTGTTGGTACGGAAGTAAGCCTTCCCCCATTTCCCATCATCCCTCTGTTTATAGGCTCTCCTGCCAGCTTACAACCCCAACACATCATTACCATTACAGTATTGAATCGGATGCGATCTTAGACGAGTTTATTTTTTTATTGCATTTTTTCATCTGCTCCTAATTCACGACGATTTGAATAAACAAATACTGAGATTTTTAGCTTAATTCTCTTTATATATGACCTCCATTATAAGGAAAATGCTTTAAGAATATGTTCAAAACATGATTTTTTTGGAGTGGGGCTTTACGACAACAAATCTTAGATGCCGAGTCATTTACGTTTAGATTTTAACATCTTATTTTAAATAAAATCTCCAATCTTCCTTTACAAAATATTGTTTTATTTGTGAAAATTTAGATAAATTTTTATTTGACTGTAAACACCCTAAAAAGCATTGAACAACAGCAGGACAAAAATAAAAATAATTTAATGCTAATTTTTCAAGACAAATCTGTCTTAAAATGAGTGATTCTAGTCTCACCTTAACACGATTAGGCTAGAAAAATAGTTGGGCTGATGGGAGAGCTTGAATATGATATATTTGGACAGGGAAGTGTATTAATAAACCTACATTAGACATATAAAAACCTTTTTTTAAAATGTAAACTTATTTTTGGACATATTTCCAATTGTCAGAACAATTAAAAATGACTTTTAAAACAAATTTAAAATCAAATTTGACCTTAAAAGTGAATGATTTCACAATTTATATTAAGAAATTTTATTGAAAATTTTGTAGTAGTTTCATTATTTCTTATACCAAATGAAAATCACCCTTTTTTTCTTTATTTTTTAACATATTCAGATAATTTCCTTCAGTTTTCTGTAAAAGGTCCTCATATGTAAATAGAAAGATGCTGCTCGGTAAAAAGTAATCAGATCTGAAATTTGGCATCTGTTGCATGGCGCTCTGCTCCTGGTGGTACTCGGTGATTTGGGTTCTTGGAGCCCAACAACATGTGGGCCATCAGAAACGATCAGCCAGGCGTCCCCCTTCCTGGGACGAGACTTAATCTCCGGGACGGCTGCTGCCGGGAGAAGCAGGCTGACAGCAATTAAACAAGAGATGAGTTTTAAAAAAAACCCGCCAGGCTACAAGACAAGATGGCGCCAAATGTGGTGTTGGGCTGGCATGTCTGGCATGAGAGAGAAGCGGTTCTCACAGAGCGGCTTTAGCATCAGTCGGATCATGATGAGATTCCTAAAGCCTTAATAGTGACAGGTGTTCCCCAAAGATTTCCCTTCCACTGTCTTTTAGCTGTGCCAACAAGAACATTAAACTTAACTTACAAAAGGGAAACAAAAAGAAGTTTAGTGTTTCTTTGTTTATCATTCTAAAATAACGCACAATAAGGGACGTCTGCAAATCTAGATGTTTTAAGGCTGTTAAACTCTTCACGTTACACTTCTTAGTCTTGAAACTGTTTAAACTCTCAAAATTTAAACCTTCATAAAAAAATGAGTCCAGAATGAAATCAATCAAAGATTTATGGCAAACTGATCACATTCTGTTAAGGAAATTGACAGACAAGATCTACAGCCAATCAGGATGAAGATCTCATTAAGCTGTTAAAAAGAATTGCAATATTGCACTGAAAAAAATCTGCACAGATGTGAGACTGCGAATCACAATCATTACCATCTTTATTTAAAAAGCGCTTTAACACAATTAAAAATTAAACAAAGCGCTGTTATGAAATCTAAATATAATAGAAACTGTTCAGAACAAACATAATAAACAATCAACATGTGAAAAAAATGAGGAACTATTGGATTTTAAGTTACTTCCTCAGCTGCAATCCAAAAAAATGATTTTTATCTAATTGATAAAAAACAGATTTTAATCTCTATTAAAGCTAAAAGTAACCTACTGGTATGTTTAAATGTTCTACTGGTGCAGGAGAACACTGGTCCACCAGAAAACTTTGGTTTGATAAAATAGTATTTTAGGGTGAAAGGTTGATTAAGATTAAAATAATCCAGAAGATTCAGTTTGACAAAAATAAATAAATAAATAAAAAGGACATGGCGTTCTTTTAACCCTTTAACAGCGGCGCTGTTGATGTTGTTCCGACTATTGTAACCCTTTAACCCTTTCCGTGATTGACTTAAATCCAGCAAAGTTTCTAAAAGCAGTGCTGTATAGAGTGGAGTGACGGTGTAATGCCAATAAGGCCACAACTTAAAGTGTGGCATAATGACTCAAAGCCAGGGGCGGAGCTAAAACATTTCAGAATGAGGGCGGGAGCGGGCAGAAAACATGAAAAGGGGGTAAATAGGAAGAGCAGTCAAAGGTCAACACAAATAAAAGGCTCAGAAATATGTATTTGTAATAGTTTTATCATTATTATTAATGTTTTTTATTTGTTTAAAAATATTGCTTTTGCTATTTTTGCAAAGCTTAGAGAAGCTTGTATGGATGATTTTTTTTAAATTGTTATCAAATATTACTAATATGCTAATTACTCATACTAGTTACTTTATTCTTAAAATATTTGTTATAAATTATTGATTATACTTTTAGAAACAGAGAGTATTGTTGTAGGTGTGATAATGACTGTAATAATTCTATTCTATTCTATTCTATTCTGACTCAAAACGGGGGTGGTGTTGGGTTAGCACCGCCCTACTGCAAAGCAAATGCATCAGAATCAGCTGAATCCCACTGATGTCTTCATCAGCTGAAGGGTTACGACTCGTCATAAAGCGTGTTATTTCAGGGTAATCGCCGGTGACATCTCAGGTGTTAAAAGGTTAAAGCGGAGGCGTCCAGTCACAACAGCTCCCCCTATCGGGGCAGTACCATCGGTCAGCCCTAAGAATTGACCAAAAAAGTAAAACAAACCTAATAAAATGCTTGCAGTAGCGGAAACTGCCTCACATCCTTTCCTTTTTTTTTTTTTCTTTATTGTTTCCACTATGTAAACTAAACATCTGATTGTCAAAAACTGTCTGTTTGGTGTTTTAACACAAACAATGAGGGACATTTGGGGCATTACTGTGTCTGTGGGATCAAACATTTAACACAAAAACAAAAAAAATAGAAAACACATCAGATTTTTTACAGGGATTTCTTAAAAGTAAACACAAAATTAATTTTGCTCATTTGGTTTACCTGTTGTAATAAAACACACTAGGATTCACTTGCAAACAGCTATTAAAAAAAAGTGAATGCATGCTAAGTTGTAATGTTTTAGGATAGGGATTAGTAAATGACTCACCACTCTGGATATTCAAAGCATGGTGCTTGTCTATGGTCCATCCTCCCAGTTTGGAGGCAGTGGTTTCATAGCCTTGCAGCACAGCAGTTCTCTTCTCCCACAGAATGAGGTCTGGACATGACTCATACTCAAAGCCTACGGAGACTACGAAAACAAAAGAGAGATGAGATAAAAAGGACAGAGCATCAGGTGGTGCGGATGAAAGGAAAAAAGCTGAATTATCTGTAAAATGCCCGTACCGAAGGCCTCAGAGAGCCCGTACACCTTCTGGCTGTACACGTCAGTCTTGTCCCAGACGAAGTCGTACGAAAGGCTGGGAGCTGCGGGGAACCACTTTCTGAAGAGCCTGCCCTCCACAGCCACCATCAGGTGGACCTTCATCAGGTTAAAAGGGATGGTGGAGTGGGTGAGGATCACTCTCAGGATGGACTTGTAACCAGCGGTCCTGCTGCTCAGATAGCCCAGTTTCATGTCAGTGCCGGGGATCGGCACCTCCTCCTGCAGAGCCTTCAGACATCAGAAAGAAACCAATCAGCTGCCAGGTACGTGACTTTAATGGATTATATTCAATAAGTGTTTCAAACTATAAATGAAAATGCCTGTTAACAGAAAAACTCATATTTTCTTACAGCAACAAAACAAAATGTATTTAAAGAAGAGCTTCAAACTGAAAAATCTGCCATATTGGATCTTTAATAAAAGTGACAATTTAAATTAATCCGGTATTGTTTGAAGAGCTGTCACACACATCCCAGCTGGGGTTCAAGGGGTAGAAGCAAGCTTGTGATTGGACGTGTTTTTGCTTGGATCACATGTTCATAAAAGGACTAAGACA
This sequence comes from Oryzias javanicus, assembly GCA_003999625.1. Classification (NCBI taxonomy): domain Eukaryota; kingdom Metazoa; phylum Chordata; class Actinopteri; order Beloniformes; family Adrianichthyidae; genus Oryzias; species Oryzias javanicus. The sequence goes on along the minus strand of CM012449.1, from coordinate 29,651,461 downwards.
GTTGAGAGAAAAACAGGAAGAAAAATGGACTAAATTACCAGAAACCGATGATTTGACAGGAATCTAGCTACAGACAAGATGGCATCTAAACATCATCAGCTGGAAGTGGATATTTAACAAATTACCGAACCAGATATGTGAAAAAAAAGTAAATAAATAAAGCTTAAAATGGGAAAAAGCATAACTGTTAGAGACACCAATTTTTTTTTTTAACTATATGGGGAACTGCCAGTTCTTGTCTTTGATGTCTGCTTCCAGGTCCTTTTGGATTATGTAGTCCTTAATGTACCTTAATGTACGGCGGGGTTAACTTGATCAGGTAGTGGGGTTTTTGGGATTGTCCAGACAACTTAAGTCTCCTGAACTGCGACTGAAGTTTTGTAACCCCGAAGTTTGGTGGGACGCGAGCACAGACTGTTTAAAGGAAACCCCTCCCACTGAAAGCGGATAGGGGGAATCTGTCAATCAAACGTTGAAGGTGTTGCCAGCTGGCACCACATGCTTTTACTGAGGCATCTGATTGGTCAGTTTATAACTTGAATAACTGATAAAGAAAATCTTTAAAAGCTCTGTCTCCTCCTCTGGTCACCGGCGGGAGCCATCTCCAGAATACTAAAGACACTACATCTCCCAGCAACCCCAGCGCACACTTCTTTTAGATACTGCTCAGCTGACTGTCAATATCCCATATGTGATGCACAGAGCCTGACTCAGTGTGAAGTATTGTTTGTGCCATCCCGCCCGCATTACCGAGCGTTTCTATCTGGACCTGATCTTCTGTTTCTCTGATCGACTGCCGCCTGCCCCGACCCTCGCCCGGACTCTGACATCTCTACTCTCTTCTTGGATCCCATGTTCATGACTGACCTCTGCCTGTCTGACCCTGATTTAGCTTTGTGGACTTTAAGCTGTGCTTAGTTCCTGTCTGAACGAAAAAACGTGCTGCAGGTGGAACCAGCTGTTTGAACGTTTGTGAAAATGCTGTCATTGGGGGTGACTCAAGTCTTTCAAGACTTGTTGGGAGCAACTCATAGGCGTGAGTCAGGTGAGCCAGGCTTGAGTTGCGCCGCACAAGGTTGGAGCTGTTTTCAGCCCCTGCTGTGGATTGAGGGGGTTGAAAAATCGAAAACAGCTGTATGACGCTCCTGCGTGTCGTCTACTTCACTCCCTCTTACCCTAGCGTGTTGTATGTGTGTTCACTACGACCTGCAGCAACGAAACTCGACAAACTCACCAAGATTCAAAAGTTTCATGAGGGCCAACTTGGTTGGTTTGTTATTTTATTCACCCGTAGACATTGTAAGGTATTAGTTCCCAATCCATTAATTTAAACTGTAGTTTTCAACCAAATCTGCTGTGACTCATAACTAGATACATATCTATCAACACATATCTGAAAAATATGTATTTCTTAAATAGTTTTCTCATATCCTCAAACACACATTAACGCAAACTAAAAGAGATATTTCCCATGGCGTCCAATTTTGTTTTTCATTAAGTACCACTGTGCTGTGAGTGTTTTTTTTTTTTTTTATATCATTTAATAATAGTAAGTGCTTCATTAGTAAAAGTCTCATAAATGTGCATGAATGCATGGTAACCTCTGGGCCGACGCTCTGCTCTGTCCAGCAGCAGAACAATGCGGCCGCCTCAGGAACCTCTGCCATTAGACCTCGCCATAATTAGGCAGCCATGAACTCCAACGCTGATTGTTACATTTAGCTTAAGGGATCAACAGGCATTGCTCGGCCGGCTAAATTTACATGGCGACTTGTCGCCACGGAAGACAGTAGCCGTTGAGACGGCAGCTCAAAGCCAACGTGCCGCTTTCTGATGGGTTTATTTTTACTGGCGGGCAGAGGGCGGCTATTTGTGCTAAACTGATCAAGATTCCTTTAAAAAAAAGTGCAGGTAGGAAGATGTCCTTGTGCGACTCTCTTGGTGTGTGAGCGATAGAACAAAAAAAACAACAAAAAATAAAACAAGGCATCTATTAATAGAATGAACTGCATACTAAATTCCCTGATATGCCATCAATCATGTGAGGCAAAGTGGGAGATAGTAAGAGAAGGGCACCGAGATGTCTGCAAGACAGGAAGGAGGTGATAACGCAGTCGGCTATAAACTCAACTCAAAGAGTCGAATCACACGAAGAAGAAACACAGAGCTGCACCAAAAAAAAAAATGTAAATGCGTATAATTATATGCAAAATGTTGTTCTCCTTTTAATGTATCAAAACTTCATTAACTTCAATGCTGTTGTTCTCTGGAGTCAAACGCAATCTCAGATGAACGTTTTCCTGATATTTTTTAATAAAAAGTGATGTGATGCTTTCATCCCAATTTCAACACTTTGATTTTAGGAATTGGAGCAACATTTTCTGCATACAATTCAGACTCTAAACATGTTTGATTTCCCTGTGATGCAATAGAGACGAACTGAATTTGGAAAGCCTGTGATGTGGAAGGCCATTAAAAGTGAAAGGATCAAAAGAATTATTTCAAACTGTTTTTTATTGTTATTAATACTCAATTCTTTTAGCTACAGGTCTATTATTATTATTGAATATTGATGATTCTTTTTTTTTCTTCTTTTTGTCAATAAAGATACTAATATTGACCAAAAACGGCCCCCTCTTGCCCCAAAAAGCTCCGCCTGTGTTCTAAGTCTAATGTTGGGTCATGATCAGCCTCATGACTTCCACTTAATATTCTCTTCTCTAGAATACTCTCACAACAGCATGAACTGATGAGTGGAAAAAAGTCCAGAAGAAGCCCTCATTACCATGGTACCACCACCATGCTGGAGTTATTAGTTAAGGACAAGTGTTTAAAACAGCTAAAGGCAAAAAACAAGACTTCTGTTTGTTTTCAAAAGTTAGTCTTTCTGTGTACAGCGTGTACATTTTGGGATACAGGTAGGACAGGATCTGCAACCTTCAACTCTGAAAGAACCATTCGGGTTGATGTCTCACTGACTACAACCCTGTAGGAGCCACAAAGTCTTCCTTCACCATTTAAAAAATAAGACCTGGATTTGTATTCACAGTATTGATACTATTATGATAAACGAAAATTTTGCATGAATAAAACATAAAACATGAAAAGAAAATAACCCTTTTTTTTACTTTTGACAAAAGTTCCTTTCAAAATAAAAGACACCCTGTCACATATGATCGTCTCAATACGGCAAATGTCAATCTAACAAACCAAAAGGAAATCCAAACTAATTAAGTTACCCCTTCCATTTTTTTCAAAAAAATAGAAAATTGACTCAATAATCTGGTGCGCCTTTACCCTTTCGCTCTCATTGGCTTGTTTACAATAAAAGTGGGGTCATCTGGACCCCACAAGACAGTAGCACTGAACTTTTTTTATCTTTGACTTTTGAGTTTCACTAATGTCCATGGCATCCAGGAATCAAACATCAATATATGGTTGGAGTCATCTGGAAGGGTTAATACTGGTTGTGCTCATTGATGTCCATCAATCTTTTTTTAATAGTTCAGGAAAGGACGCAGTAAAACGTGTCAAAATGTTGCACTTCGACTTGTGATACACACTATCTTTCAACTTAAAGTTTGAGTTAGTTTACTTTTTCTTTATAGTTACTTTTTAACATTTAGAACCTTTTTTTTATTTTGATGTTACACCACAATTGGATAATAAAGACACATTTTGATACGCCTGTTTTATATTGTTCAATAGTAAATTGTTTTTTTTTTAAATCTCTTAAATGTTTATGTCTTTGAACTACTTCTCTAGAGTTGTTTCCTCCTGTTGTTGTTGAAAAAGTCTGTGGCTGTTTATCTCATTAAACTACACAAGAATTTAAAAGTTTTTAATTCTATTTCTTTAAATAAAGCATAGGCAGAGGGTTTTAAATCTTAAATGTAAATCTGCAACCTCAAACTGGTCCAGTAAGATAACACGACTGCAGAGGGACTAAAATACATGTCCAAAATTTTGCCAATTTTATTAGAGAGATAAAACGGGAGTACTGCCGGGAGCTATGGGTAGTATTCCACTTGTACTTGATGGATAGTCCTGAGATTTTCTCCCAGCTGTTCAGCATCAATCATCTGAAGGAGAGACCCGCACAGATTACACCCTGCAGGGCACAGGAAGAGAGCGAGGAGAGGCGAGCGTCACCTGGATTTCAGGGACCACCGTCCCCCTTTCCGAGCAGGAGCCGCCGAACGAGGTGAGCGGCGCCGGAGACACCACGGGGACGGGCCGGCTGAAGCTGCTGAGGTCGCAGCTCGGGATGTCGTTCTCCTCGTGCCGCATCACCACCGTGTCCATGACAAAGAAGCGTCCCCATGGCAACCACAGAGTGTGCTCCTGGGTGATGAATGGAGCGCGCTCAAAGTGCAGGGCGATGGCTATGCCCCCGTTGGTCACCAAGTCAAAACTGGAAAACAGACAAAAAACTGATCAAAAATAATAATTTCAATGAGTAAAATATGTAATTTCTTGGGAATCAAAACCATTTAAATTGTGATTACAACCTTAAAAGGACATCTTTTAGATTTACAGACTGGATCTGGTTTGAAGACAGAGCTCCAGCTGGTGCACGAGTGTGGGGAGGCGGGATTAGTTCTGGAGGATAGAGGCACTACTTTATTGATCCCACTGTCCACTCCAACATCAGTCTAAAAGGCCTGCACTGCGATTCCATCTCCCTTCGCCTCTGGTCTGAGCGGACAGGCGGTGACAAAAACACGCCCGTAACAACACCTGACTTCTGCGCCGCCTGTCACCAGCAAGAGCCAATTAGCACCAGAGGGATGGGCCCTCGCCAAAGGAGCCACCTCCTCTGAATTACAGGTAAAAAGAAGCAGCTCCGAAACTCCCTTTTGGTTTTAGATTCCACAGAAAGAGCGTGCGATGCAGAGTTTCCCCTTGGGGGTAAACATCGCTTGTGCTTTCTGACCTTGGCTGGGTGTGAGCAGCCGGCAGTCCGGAGCGGGGCAGTTCCATAGCTGTGAACTACGGGGAGGACTCGCAGTGGGTCGGTTTGCATAATACAACACAGTCGCACGGAGGCCAGTCGATGAAGAGATTTACTGGGTGCAATCGATCATCTGCAGCCTGAAGCCGTGTGACAAACGTGTCCTTATGAAAAGCTTCACATTCGTTTGACAACTATTTAACCCACTACGTCAAATAATTAGCAGTAACGTCAACATTTTTAAACCTACGGATGTGCAACTTTTAAAAACTTTACATTATTTTTTTGTATGCGCATTAGTCGGCATCAGTTATGATACGTTGGGTGATTTGGAAACAACAACGTTAGTTTAAGATAGAAAAATGGACACGGATGTTCTGGAAAAAGCTTCTTATTTACCCACTGTTCCTAATTTGATCCACACATTTTTAATACATTGTAACTACATTATAAAGAATTAATTATCAATAAAATTTTCCTTCTTTCAATATAGAAAGTATTCAGTTGCAAAAATAAATAACAATAGTTGAGTTAATGTCATCGGGCAGTTTTAAAAATAAGCAAAAAGTGTTCCCGCCAAAAGTGCCTTTGAGATTTCATGGAGGCAGCCATTTTGAAATGAGCTTCTACTGCCCTTAGTGGAATGATGATGAACTGCAGGGCAAAAACACACTGGGTAAGGAAAGTTTGGATCACGGTGAAGAAATAAAGGTCTCAGAAATGTGTGGACCAAGTAGGATAGGAATCTTCATATAGCAGTAAAATCATTTGACTGTAAATCAAACTGGACTTAATAGCTCCTCCCCCTCGCATTTAAAACAGGAAGTACCTGCAAAATCCGATAAGCTTCTATTGAGAAATAAACAAAGTTTAGCCAGTCATTGTATTATTTAGAATTACCAGTCTTACACATTCTAGCTAATCTGATATTTTTCTTTTTTTTATATTCATATTATAAACTGGCCAATCAGATGCCTGGATTAAAGTATGTGGTCTAATGTCGAAGCATTCAAAATGTTTGACTATTTTTGTGTAGCCTGGTTTCAAGTGGTAGTGGTGTGTACTTCCAGCAAGCTCACTCCTAATTGAGTGGTTGCCACAGAAACGATGACTCAGAGCGACTCGGACCAATCCCAGCTTTCTGCTGAGTTCTGGTTCCAACATGGCGGCGCCCATATCGAAAAATGATGACAACCGAATTGACATTTGTTGGAGTTGGAAGTTTCTATGGATGACATCACACTCACTTGGTCCAGTTCTTATATACAGTCAATGGCTAAAGGGTAACCAAACAGCTGACTCCACCCACAGCTGAAATTAGAAAATCCAGTCAGAGGGGTGGGGCTTGGGGAACGGGACTGTTATCATTACTGGAGCTGCAGATCATGACATGGGACTTCTGAAATTGTTTAATCAATCATGAAATTTAAATGTCATACCTCAATTCAGCCTTTAGGGGGCAGAACTCTGTCAGTTTTTGACTATATTTTCAAGAATTAAACAAATGTATTTACATTTATCAAATAATTGGCTATGAAACAACAGACAGCACTTTTAAAGCCCCATTTGTAGACAACAGACAAAAAAAATGATTTAGGGTTTGGTTACCCTTTAAATATGGCCATCATGTCAATTAAATGCTATCAGAGGTTGGTAAAGACAATAAAATGTATAAAATAATAAGAAGAGAAATACTTGTGCCATCCTGGTCACCCAGAAGAGCTTTAAAAATGAATCACTAAAGCCCTATAAATTACAGCTTTAGCTGTGACCAAAGAGCTAATAATGAGTAATGACGAAAAATCCTTCTCAGCACATTACTAATAATAAACCAGAACAGGGAACAGCTCTGTCTCAAACTCGGCCAATCAGAAAATTGGAGTAAAGGAAGAAGAAAAAAAAAAAAAAAATTAACCTTTTCTGTTTAGGCCAGAAAACTTTTCCAGATAGTTGGAAAGGTAATTTAAAAAACTAAGCCCTCGGACAATAAAGAACACATCATAAAAATGAGTTGAGACAGCTTTCCCATTTCTAAGTGGCTGAACAGGTGCATTTCTGATTTCACGCTGCACTGAGCCTGTTTACAGTGATTGCAGGGGAGTTGCAGGAGACTGGGCATGTTTACAGGAGGACCTGGGAGATGGAGTGGTGCTTACACATATGCTGGGGGGAGAAGACGGCAAAGGAACGACTCAGAGAAAGGGTGTGGGAAACACGGGACACTCAGAAAGAGATATCGGAGGGGAAAGTCAGGGAGTGGAAAGGACACGGGCCAAGGTGGGGAAAAGCACGAGTCAAAGTGAGCTGCCCAGAAAGGAAAAAGGCTTAAGGGCAGCGGGAGATTAGGGGGGGGGAAAGCGTGAAGGAACGGAGGGGGTGGAATAAAGTAAAGAGCGGACACGATGAAGTGAAGACGGAAGATTCTTGCGATAGCGAAGAGACGACAGGATGACGGGGGAGAAATGGCGAGAACTAAGAAAGATCAAGATCAAACCGGGAGCAAATCTGTCGGCCTTTCGGAGTGTCAAGCGCTGATAAAAGCGCCAGAGCGAAGTGGGGCTTGGAGAGCAAACACCGGTTCATGCTGCGCTGTGATAGAGGGGCTCAGTTTACCAAAAGGGCCTTCTCCACACAGCAGAGCGTGAGGCGTGCAGGCCGATTGTACGGTCCGCCCCAGCAACCTGAAGCTAAACTTTAGCCTGTGGAGATTTTTGCCTGGATTTTCCTGTCGACTAAAATGAGCCCAAAAAAATATGTCACATTCAATAAAACTCACTAAAATGCAAACAAAACAAAACAAAACAAACTTGATTTTGATTGATGAGGAAGTTTGAAGTAATTTGAAGTAAATTGAAGTAATAAATCATATTTATGCTAGGTAGCAGTGGATGCAGTTTATTACATTTTTTTCCTGCAAAAAGAGGCCATAGAGTTTCCTTTTTTTCTTTTTCTTTATTTGAAGAACAACATTTTGGATGAAACTAGATTTGTCACTAAACTGCTTCTTTAATTGGGAAAATTCATAAATGGCCAGAAGTCTGCTGGAAAAAAAAAACTGCTGCATCTTTTTAACATGTTTTTGCTTCATGATATATTTTTTATTTTGTAGTGTGTGGAGCTGGAGAGCTGGCTGGGTTTTAGATGATGTGGTGCTGGTTTGTTTCGTTCTTTTACCTTCTTTGTCTTAGTCTTACACTGCTGGGTTTTGTTATTTTAGTTTGGAGTTGGACCTTGGTAGTCTTAGTTTGCCAGCTTTGTTTGTTTTTGTTGGGATTCGGCGGCCCTCAGCAGGAATCCGTTTCCTCTGACGGTCGACATGGCTGGATCAGAAGTCTCTCTGACTTATTTTATGTTTGGCCAAGGCTCCTTTTGTTTTTTGTTTTAATCAGCACACTATTTTTTTCCCTTTCGGGACAGTTTCTTTGTTTCCCTTATTCTACAAGTTGTGTTCCTTTTTTTGTTATGGTCCCATTTTTGGTTTTCCCCCTAGACTTATACCAGGTCTTCCCATTGGTGCTATAACAGTAAGTCCTAAACTGACCAATCAGATGTGTCATAAAAGTAGGCGGTACCTAATGGTCCCCATGTTTGCACTTTCCAGGGGTAGGGGTGTGGACTTCTATCAAGCTTATTCCTCAGTAGTGAGAGTGGTTGCCATAGAAACATCAACTTAGACCGACTTTAACCAATCACTGCTTAGTGATGATGTCTGGGTCCAATATGGCAGCATCCAATATTGTGGAAAAAAAAGCAAAGTCTACGACTACGAGATACATTTCTTTCTATAATTCTGGGAATTCCCAGAAGTCTCTGCAAAAAAAAAAAAAAAATCAATTTTCTTTTTAAATCATCAGTCTTCATCTTCAGAACACAGTGGATTCAAGCGATTTTCATAAAATATACATATTTTTTAGGCCTTTTAGGTTTTTAGACTTCGACTAATAGGTGATGTCATATTTACATTTAACTCTAACACCAGAGCTCAGTGATTATGTTTGTTGATTTGCTGTAACTCTTCAACTGTTAACACGATCAGCAGAATTCCAGTAGATTCTGAAGGAGATACGAGCCGCTTTTCTCCTTCAGGATCTCCTGGAATTATGTGAACAGTTGAAAAGTTACAGTTTGTTGAAGATTTAGTGTCAACAGTCGTGTTTTGTTCATACGTGTAATGGAAACTATTGTCAGTCAATTCAAAGACAGAATCAGAGACATCGACCAAAGACATTGTGTGAAAATAGATGGTCTATATAATAGACAATTAACAACAAGATTCTGTTTTTAACTAAAATCTGGTCAAAAATAGTAAAAACATGAACAGCTAACGCTTTAAAACTGCATGATTTTACCTTAAAAAGCACCAAAGCCATCGTTTTACGGGTCACGCCATTTTTGAGCAGCGAAACCAAACTAAATCGAGAAGAAAACTGTAGGAATAAACATGACGAACACAAAGTGCCACTTCACTATTGGAATTGCCCAATGCCAATACCATTAATGTGTACTCTGTTCCGAAACCCCACTGAGAAGCTTTGAATTGGCATATTTCACTCTGTCCCATCTCTGCTGCCAGCGAAGCATAACTTATGAGAGCACCAGAAGGCCTTTGTTTAATTTATCTGGGAATCGAGCCGAGAACTTCCAAAAAAAAAAAAAAAAAAATTGGACCCAAAGAGAGCATAAAGCAGATCAATAGCTGCATAGTTTGCAAAGGAAACTGTGTTTTTCCTCCAGTCTCTGGGGTCACTATAAGCTCCGCCTCCTAATAGTGATGTAAGTCACAGCTTTGTCATATTTTTACACTGTAAAAAATCTAAAAGAGAACCAGAAGAATAGGTCTTAAAAAGATTTCTTATAATAAGCTGTAATTTTCTAACCTTTTAAGACAAAAATGACTCCTAAAATTAGAAAAATTAAAAAAAAAATTATATATTCTATATTAGTGCTGCCACAAACGATTATTTTAATAGTCGACTAATCACCGATTATTTTTTCCGATTAGTCGACTAATCGGGTCATACGCAAACTGGATGTAAAGCACACACGATAATGATGATTAGCTTTAAAACTTAGCCTGGAAAAAATCCTAAAGTAGCCAAACTAGCTAGCATGTAGCTGAAATATTAGCCAAACTCAAATTGAGCCTAAAAACAACACTGAAAAAAAATCCTCAATTAGTCAGAATGATTAGGATGTAGCTTAAATATTAGCTATTAGCTAAACTCCAAAATAGCCTAAAAACCTTAATAAATGCCAAAAATACTGCTGAAATATTAGCTAAACTCTAACTAAACAGCTAGCATGTAGATTAAATATTAGCTAAACTCCATAAAAGGCCAAAGAAACTTATTAAATGCCAAAATAGTCCAAAAAGCAGGCAGAATGGTATTATAACTTTTAACTTTACTACACTCTGACTCCATATAATATAAAGTAACGATTAATCGACTATTAAATTAGTCGTCGACTATTTTAATAGTCGATTAGTCGTCGATTAGTCGACTAATCGTGGCAGCCCTATTCTATATATTTATTTAATATACAGAATATAATCTAATTTGGCATTTACACTACCTAATATTTTTGGCAATCTTCAGGGTTTTCAGAATTTTCAGCAATCAGCACTAGCATCTTCAGAGGCCACATTCAGCTGACATCATTCACACTAGCATCACTGCGGACAATGCTATATATCTGTTATTTCACAGTGAGCTGCAGTATATAACATTTACAGTAATCTATAAAATACTGAAAATTTACTGTGAAACTTTTTACAGTGTACATAAATATGAAGACTTACCTTCCATCCTGTCTGGTGATGGTGTAACCATAAGACGGGTTGTTGATGAAGCTGATGTTGACCCCCACCAGCGGTGTTCCGTCGGAGGTCACCACTTGTCCACGGATCACACAGGCGTGCCTGCGCCGGAGACAAACCCAAAATGCGCTTTTATTTTTGTAACCTGCAGAACAGACACCTGCCCGACTGCATTGCAAAAGGTAAATTAATTAGAAATAATGAAGCAGAGGGATCATGTCTTTCAGAGGAAAAAAAAAAAGATTAATTAGGTTCAAGTTATTTGGAGACGGTATAAAATGAACATGCAATTTATTAACCGAGAATTGCACACAATGAAATAAATCAGCCTCAACTTAAAAAAATAAATAAAAGGGAAGAAAAAAACAACTCCAAGAATGTCTCTGTGGGTTTTTCTATCCAGAATGGCAGGATAATGAGATAAGAAAGCTTTACTTTGACTCTGCTCTAATTAAAAAAGTGTGTTTTTTATCTTTTCTCTTGCTGAATTCAAGAGGAAAAGAAAAGGCCTGCAGATTGCAGGACTAGCTCGGGTGATTATCAGGATCTCCACATATTTTCAGAGTGACATCGGGACACGGCGTAAATAAGATCTGATCATCAGCCTCCACCGATCAATAGTGGGAAGTCATCCAAATTCACCCCCTGATCTTATTAAAGTGATGAGTCGAGACCTTGCTGGTTTTACCGCCCGCCCCCCGTGGCTACCAAGGACCGGCTCATTGTCATCCACCGATTCTGTGGTCGTCGGCAAAAAAAAAAGTCCCTGAACAAACGCTGCCCCGTCACTTCTTCATCAGACCAAAGCTATTTTTAATGCGTTTGGGTTTTAAACACTGCCACACTCTGGAAACAATTAACACTGGCGTGTTAGCAGCTGCCCTCAACATGTCCTTACCACAGGCAAGATCATTCACCCCACGCTAGTCAAGTCCCTTGGAACCCACTTTTTATGTTAATTAGTCCGAGTCTCCTTCAGAGGACCTTGACCGTCCGTTTCTGCACTGTAAACAAGCAGCGATGCTCTAACTCCACAAAGAAGAAAACAAGGATCTCTCAGAAATTACCATTCAAGTCACTTCAGATCGACCATTCGTCCAGTTTGTGAGAGCGGAGCTTCCTGAGGTGCCGAAAGAAACGCCTCAAAAAAAAAAAGCTAAAAAAATTGAGGGGTCTCTGGTCACACGCAGGATGGTGCCAGAAACGCAACTTTAGGAAACCCTTTCAAAAATAATATAAAAGCTTTTCAGAACTATCAGCTTTTAAGATTTTAAATGTGAATTAAGTGTAACTGTCTAACAGTGTAATGTGCAAGATGAGCTTCAAATGAGACAGAGAACGTTAATCGTTTCATTTCTTTCAATAAACAAGTGTTCCAATGTGTTCAACTACACTCGTTTACCTCCAGAAGAAGCGATCCAATCAAATCAATCTTTATTTATATAGCCCTTTTCATATAAAAAATAACACAAAGTGCGATGAAAGGCAGTTTTTTCTCAGTTAACGCGAGTGTCACAGAGAAAAAAACAATAAAAAAGGTTGAAAAAAAACGAGAAGGAATGATAAAATAAAAAGGTTGAAAGCTTAAAATGACTTTGGGCGCAAATTATGTTTTTGTTACAGCCGGCTCCAGCAGGGGGAGGGACTTTCTGCTATTCATTTTCAGGCACTATTTCTTTTGGGTTTTTGTCCCTTTTTTTTTTTTTTTTCTTAAACCTTTTGGGAGATCTAGTAGTGATGAAATGTACCTAAAATTCTTGGGAAATATCCTCTAAAAGTCAACAACAAATTCATTTTTCCAATCGGATTAAAAGAGACGACGTCAAACTGTCCCCCAGCATTATGCTCCCCCTGCCGTGCTTCACAGTTTGAAAGTTATCATCTTTTTAGCTATTAAAAGTGTTCCTAGTGGCCTTTTTAACTATGCCAGTTTTTTTCCCAAATACCCACCACCACCTTCAATTTTCTCTTAACCCTTCTGCTATCCATGTTTATATTAGAAGTGGGGTCATCCGGACCCCATAAAAGAGCACATTAATTAATAAAATGAATCTTCAAAATGATCTTCCTTTTAACCTTTGTGCTCTCTTATGGGGTCCACTTTTGATGTAAACACGCCTTCGGATAGAACAAGGGTTCAAATATTTCCCTCTCGCTTTGACAGCAGAAAAACTCACAGATTTGGTCTTAGCGTACAGCTTTCCTCATCTCTGGGAATTCACGTGCTAAAAAGTTAGTTCAGAAAAGCCCAGAGCAGCCGTGGCATCATCGATCATATTGCAGAGGGCAAACGGAGGACGTGTTGGGGAAAGTCATTAGGTGAAGCATCTGGACTCAGCGTGACATCTTCCCTGCTTCAGGCTCCTTTAGTGTCTTAGATAAGAAGATGATGTGAGCATCTTCTGGTTTTTTTTGGTTTGTTTAACTAATATCAAAATCGGATCATTTTAAAAGTTATTTTAAAATTGTTAAATTGTGTAATACCTGCATAGTTTTTAGGACATAGTTTCTGCAGAGCAACAGGAGTTCATTGGAAATTCACCTCTGAATTGTGGGCGGTTCCACAGGTGTGGAGAAACCCCGCCCCTCTTTCCTCCTTCCTGTAGTAGAGCAGGGAGGTTCTGACCCGCCCGGTTTGTTTTCTATGTAACAAATAAGCTCTTTTTTTAAAACTGTATTTTTGTCCGCTCCAGATTCGTAACAATTTGTTCAAAGAAAAACGTAGAGATAAAATTTTAATCCTAGTTTTCTTAAAAATTCTCAGGAAAAATGCCTAAAAAACATGTTAAAAACGCCAAAAGCAGTTTTTAACAGAGCAAGTCTTTCAAATAAACTTCTTTAAATGACTAATAAAACTTTTTCATCTCAGAATTTAGTAGGAAAATGTGACCATATTATGAAAATGATCCATTCAATGGGTTATTCAACAAATAAGAGACTAATAATATTAATGACTGAACTTTCTGTCTCTACTTAAGAATTTTATCACAAAAATGTTTTTTTTTTCTCTTAAAATCCAAAATGTATTTGATTGAAATTAGGCAAATACTTCAGATTAATATACTGTAATATGACTTTCAATATGATTTTCCTTTCAGAAAAGTTAATCCCAAGATTATTATTTTTCTTATTTATCTAATTTTATTTATTTATTTATTTGTTTTGCTTTCTCACCATATGGATATTTCATTTAGCCATCTATTTTTCTAAAATGTCTATGCCATAGATTTATATGGGGACGTTTGTGTGCCTGCACGGCTCTGTCAAACCGTCACTGTACAATTGTGAACTTCATGGAGGACTTTTTTTGTTTTTTACACTGTTTGATATAATTTGCTCTTTGTTGTAATATTCTGGTGCAGTTACAGTGGAGGGCGGGGGGGTTAATCTTTTGGGAGATCCAGTATTGATGTAGGGGGCAAACATTTCTTGGTAAATTTCCCCTAAATGTAACAAAAAATGATTTTCCCGATCAATAGAAAAAAGGCAAAGTCAAACTGTCCCCCAGCATTATACTTCCACCGCCATGCTTCACAACTTAAACAGCTTTCAGAGTCCCACTCATCAATTTTTAAGCTATTTTAAAATATGTTTTTAACTACGATTATGCTGTCTTTTGCTTTACCAGAATCCCATCACCACCTTCACCACAGGAAAAATGTTTTATAGGAATGAAGCAAACATTTCTGTGAGCATTAATAATTACAAAAAATAACCTTTAAAACTATCTTCCTTTTAAAAAAATTTCCACTCTCAGTTTTTCAGCAGAAAATTATTATTGGAATTCTTAAGTCAATTTGAAAATTGTATTTGTATAAATCTAAGATACAATATTTTCATCAAAACCTTTACTTTGGTCTACCTTAAAAACGTTTTTAAAAGAGTTTGGAGTCATAAATGTCAGAGCTGACAAATATTTGTTTGGATTTTTTCCTCAATATGTCTACAAAATTATTTTTCTGATTGGAATAATAAAAGTTGAGTGAAATTGTCCCCCAGTATTATCCTCCCACCGCCGTGCTTCACAGTTTTTACAGTCCAAGTTATTTACTTAACCAACCTGAGTGATGTAGAAATGCTGCTGTGAGAGCCAGAGTGTTTTTTTTAGCAAACCCTTTAGAGTCTCGAACTTTTGACCCTATCCGGGTTTGTTTTGTACAGATTCTGTCTTGTGCATTTACACACGGATGATGCAAAAAAAGCACAACTCAGGGGAGAGACAGTGACAATCCTTGTATTTTTTTCTCACTCAGAAATGATGGTTCAGAATTCTCCCTGGAGATAAGTTGCTACAGACTTCCACAAAGACTTCAACATTTTTTCTTTTTTCGCCCGATGAGATCACTTCCTGCCGACAGCTTCTCTCAGTCGACTCTTCAAAGAGGATCCGCTCACTGTTTGACAAAGTTGGTGCTGATGCTTTCTGAGGTTTGAGAATTCGAAAAAGAAAAATCTTTAATAATTGATTTTAAATTCTTGAGCCTTTCTGGCACAGACTTTTCCAACTATGTAAAGATTAATGAATAATTCAAATAGTTTCTTGGATATTTAGGGATTGGTTTTATGCTACATGCATAAAATTCTGGCTTGGCACAATCACAATAATTAATTTCTCCTTCATGATCGCTTTTTAATTGGTTAGCACCTCCGTGTTTTGAAAAAACACACTACCAAAACGTCATTACAAAATTTGAGTCCCCGATTGGTCGAAATTGCACTTTTTATACACACAATCCATTTAGTACGTACAACTCGAAAAACGAACTTAAATACTTGCGTAGCATCGTGTGAACACAGGAGTTTTGAAGGCGAAAGCCTGAAACATGCATTTACTTTAGGGGTGTAGTTTGGCAAATGTCTGGCGATAAAATACATACCGTGATATGTGTTTCACAATACAATATATATTACAATATGTGTCTCACGATACAGTACATATCATATGTATCACATGATATGATGCATATCATGTGTCTCATGATACAGTACATATCATGATGTGTGTTCTCACCAGTAATAACAGTAACATATACATATAATATATGTGTCTCATGATACAGTACGATTACTCACGATGATATATATGTGTGTTCACATATAACATATATATATGTACATATATGATGTCTCACGATACAGTACATATCATATGTGTCTCTCCATGATGATGCATATATCATGATGTCTCTCATGATACAGTACATATCATGATGTGTGTCTCACGATACAGTACCTATCATGATATGTGTCTCATGATACAATAAAATCATGATACGATATCTATCGCGATATATCCCAAAACTATAACAGAAAAATTTTTAAAAAATTTTAAAGAGAATGACTGCTTTATTTTTTCAATCTGAGCTTGTTACAAAGCACAGAATTCTTTATTTTTATTTAAAACTGGTTACAACGTGGCACAGAGTTTCCATTCGGTACCCATCCTAAGTAAAAACTAAGTTCTACTTGTCTTATAACAACAAAAACCATGAGCTTGACTGAACATTTAACACAAGCTGGTTCTTCTGAGAGCTTGTTGTTTTGGTTACGGTGTAGAGCTGATCAAAGAGGCTCAGTGTGCTGACAGCTAGAGGAAAATAAAAGTAAGACGTTGAAGGATGCTCATAATATCATCTTGTCAGCATTTTAAAATCAGTATTGCCAAATGAAATATCGCGATATATCGCCAAATCGATTTCCCCCTATATCTGCACTTTATGTAGCGTTTTTATTGAAAGTGGTCACTTTAACGTCCATTTCCAAGCCTCGAGTAAACGCAGAGTAAGTGTCCTTAATGGCCTTTCAAATGACCTTAACTGTAAGTCTTTGTTGTTTTACCACAGAACAGAAAACATCTTCTTCCAGAAAAAAAAGCAAGAAAAACTGTTTTCTTCCAGCAATTTTTCAGAAACAGGCACAGAAAAAAGGTCAGACAAAACCAGAGACTAATAAAGACTACCATTAGCCCAGACACAACAAAAACATCATTATACGAGCAAATGACTTCATTATAGGCTAAACCCTGCTGCAAATGTGAGGCATGAGGCGGCAGAGCCTCTCTTTTCCTGTCTGCATGTTACTTAGTTTTCTCTGAGTGTTAAAGGAGAACACTTTAAAGTAAATTATAATGCTGCGGGAGATGCTGATAGATCGACCGAGAAGAAAACGTCTTTTTTTTTTGTCTGACATTAATGGCTAAACTCTGATAAAAGACTCCTAAATAAAATTATAACAGCACGTGGCGGCTGAAAATGGATGGGATGACTTCAGCCTCGCTGTGCTGAACCAGCTTCAATCATCGCCCAAATTGCTCCGTAGACAAAGTCGCTGTTTGATATTCTGGTCAGCTTCAGCTGCCGGGCTGGACGGCCTTTTGTGTTATGTGTTGGAGGGGGGGGCGAGACATTTTATGCAAGTTTTCTGTGGTGGGAAACATAAAAAAAAATAGCAGCCTGATGTGCTTACGCGCACAAGGAAGTGGCTAGTGGATCAATACAGAGCCGATCATGTGACCAAAGGTGGGTGTGAGAGGAGGGGAGAAGCTGAGAGCGTCTCTGAAGCCCCCCCACCTCCTGTCATAACGGCTCATATCTGTCAGTGGGCGGAGAATGAATACCAAGCATGAATAATAGATCATCACTGATATTTTTAGGTGAGCCGAGCCTCCAATCTCGCTGCTCGTCTCTGGATTCTTGCTTTTTACTTATTTATGGCTGCATCTTGTGAGGGAGACAAGAGTATTACTCAACGCCTCTGTCCGGTGGAGGGCCGCCAAACGCAGAGTGCTTTTTGAAAGCCAGAAGAAAAAAATGTCAATGAGGGGAAATGTCATCTGGAGCATCAGCTGCTGATGCTTTTATTCTTCTTTTGTTTTTAGCAGAAAGTCACTCATAAAGTGACCAACAGACTCAAACAGAAGACTTTGGTTGGCTGACAGGAGGCCAACATCTGCAGTCATATTAAACCCAAACATCGTCTGCATAAAATATGAGGCAGCTGGAGAAGAGCCTGGGCTGAGCATGCTATTGTTGTGCTATTTATTTATAATATATTATCATGAAAAACAATTTTTTATTGTAAATTAACTCTTCAATTATCGTAACTTCAACGAAAGTCTAAGTTAGTCAGGGATAGGCAACTGGCACCTGGTTCAGGTGTGTCCAGCCAATAAGAACATGCCAGAGCAGGGTATGTTGGAAAGCAATCAAGAATACGGCCCTCGAGGCCTGGAGTTGCTCATTCCAAATGAGTCAAACTTTGACCAATCGGGAAATCGGATTTGGTAGTGACGTCAGACACGTCAACAAACCTGACGGCGTCTGCGTTTGTTTTCTAAATAGAGACAGACTAGAGCCACTCCCCTGACATGATGGTAATCCACATCCAGTAATGCAAGCAGGTTATCAAGAAACCGTTTTTACCTAAACTGAAAGATTTGCACCAAGCCTCTTCCAACTGTAGGTTGCGGATATGAGCAAGTAAACGGTAGAAAAAGAAGAAGCCCCTCCCTACATGTCCAGTGTGAAAAACCTTGGGCTAAACATGCAGTCTAGAATGGGAGGTAGCTTTCAGTCCCTCACGGTTACACACATGGACACGGTCTGCGAGGAAAAAATGGGCAAACTTGTGCAGGTCTTGCAAGTTTTCAACGGGTATGATATGAGGGACAGGTCATAGTGAACAAGGGGAGTAAGGAAAAAAATCAATTTGGCGATATATCGCGATATTTCACCTGCCAATACTTATATCAAGTTAAAAGGTTGACAAGACCTTGCAGTTTTTGCTGTCATGATACATGTACTACCTGGTGACTACTCGGGATGGGTACCAAACCAAAACTCTGTGCCACTTTGCTTCCAGTATCATATAAAAACGTGGATTTCGGGGCTTCGTAACAGCTCATATTGATGTGAACATTGCTCTGTAAACGGTAGTTGTCGTGGCGATGAGCGGGTAAATACGGGTTTATCTCCGCGTGTATATTTTGTATATTCAGATAGCGTTTTCTTCTAATTAATACACTTTGTGAAAATACACTGTGAAAAACTGTTCTGGTATTCGTGGGATATATCGTGATATGCATCATATCATGAGACGCGTATCGCGATACGTATCGGATCCCCAGACTCTTGGCAACACTTGCATACAGCCTGACTGCAGAATGTAGTTTTTGTGGACGTCTTACTAACGCTTACTTATCACGTGCACAGTAAGAGGCCAACCTCACTATCGACTAGAGGAGGGATGGGCAAACTTCTTGACACATGGGCTACACAAGGTTCTAAAATTTGTCAAAATGGCCTGACCAGGAGCAGATGAGGGGTGTGTTCAGGTAATCAACGTCATAAGAAAAAAACAAGGAATCTTGACAAAAACATGTTATAATTTTAACTGGAATTAAATATACATTACTTACAAAGAACATTTTGTTTGTTTTTCTTCAAAATTGTGATTTATATTTTAGAGCTAATTGCACTGATGGGTTAATAAAAATGCAAACTTAGAGAAAAGCTGCGTTCATGTGGTGTTGGAATGATCAGAACAACACCAGAAAACACACATGAACGTTAGAAAAACAACACATTTTCACACATTACATGACTACATTTCTGCTAAATAACAAAGGTCGATTTATTGGCAATGCACCATTTATAAGGAGACAGCAGAATTACTTCAGTTTGGTGGGCCAGAATAAATAAAGTTTAACCCCGGGACTACAGGGTAGCGTAAGAGCACGACAGCCTCGCCTGTACTTCATCAGTGTGTGTTACTGCAATTAGGCCCACAAATACTTTATAACACAAAGGTTATGTTGTACTTTCATGATGTCCACAAGAGCCTCAAGCGAATTACAAGACACACCTTTTGACGCTCCCACTCCTCTCTATGACCATTGACTGTATATTAATACTGGACACACCATCCCCTCCCCCCATGATTCCAAACAGGAAATACCCACTGGTCCCAGCAAGTCAGAATTCCATACCGTTTAATAGAGAAATAAACAGCTGTTACTGAGTCATTTTGTTTGTCAGAATAACCATTCATGCCGAAATCTAATTTCTTTTACATCATATTTTTTTTCTTATCCCAAGTTATTCAAGTTATAAACTGACCAATCAGAAGTCACAGTGGTGCCTGCTTACACCAACCTAGAACATTCAAAATGTTTGATTGACAGATTCTCCCTGAACCCGCTTTTACTGGAAGGGGTGTGGCTTACCAACAAGCTCAATCCTGATTAGAGAGAGTGGTTGCCATAGAAATGATGACTCAGACCAATCACTGCTCACTAACGTTGTCTGGTTATCTGGAAGAGTTATGGTAGTTTAAAGTAAAAGTAGTTTATTTCCATGTCTCCGGTGTTAAAAGGGTTTAAAGCGAGACATTGTTTGCTGTTTTTGAGTAAACTCTTTAAAAACATATCTGACACTAATGATTTTCAAAGTTTAAGCAGCTTAACAGTAAAATAAGTGACATTGCCAACGATGGAGGGCGAAAAGCAAAAGAGGCTGGAGGAGAAGACATCAGAGCAGTCCCACGGATCTCTGATTCCACGGCTGCATGAGAGCGTAAGCCGCCGATGGATTACAGTAAAAGTAATCATCGTATATGGAGATGGGACGCGTTCCACGGTTGTGCGGCGTTTGTCCATCCTCGCTGGTCCGTCAAGCCAAGATTAGCCTCCAGCTAACTGGTTTTCTCTAATCTTTTGGTAAAAATAACTACAAAATGGAGAGTTGTGAACTTTGCTTTCCGCCTGCGTGTCACTGAGTCAACATTTGTCCCTTCGGAATCAAGACAGAACCACAACTTGTTTTAGTTAATCCTAATAACTTTGAATTCTCCGTGCCACAGCTTATTAAAAAAAAAAAAGTGTTTATTCTGCACGTCACTCACTTTCCATCGAAGGGGTTGCCTCCGGGGATGACGTGGGTGCTGTCCCTGCCCACCAGGAAGCGCACACGGTCGTAGAAGGTCTGGAGGTTGCTGTGCACGGAAGACATCTGCGTCTCCTGGATGATGTCCAGCGGCTCCGGGGAGCCGACGCACAGCGAGGTGGTGTGACAGCTCCCCTGCAGACAGCAGTCCGGATCCATGCAGTCCACCAGGCCATCTGACGAGGTCAAAGAGGTCACACACACAAACGGATTCATTAACACATGTGGGAGGATAAACACACGGACTGTGTGACATTCCAAACCTTTTTGAGGCCATAGACAAGTTTATTGTTAGACAATATTTTCACAGACCGCCCTATATGAGGATAAACTGTGCATATAAGTATTTTTTTTAAACCTCCAGCTTCCCTTAATGGGCCTATATTGTAAAAAAAATGAACATTTTAAGCTTTTAAGTGTAATATAATGTGAATTCCTCATTATAAATTCACGCATCTCTGAGTAATCCTCTAAAACCTGCTCTCTGAGAACCAGCCCCTCCCAATCCACAAAAACAAGTGGATCCTCACATTGTGACATCACTACGTGGTGAACCCCCTCTTCCAGGAAGAGTCTGCTCTACCAGCTCCGCCCCCAGGCTAACACACACCCACAAACACTGCCATTTTTTATGCACATCCATCTTTGCAAAAGTTCGAATGTTGTTTGTTTTCGTGAGAGAAACGCAGACATGCTGTCAAGGCCGAATCTAGAGTGACATCGTGAAATGGGCACCACCCACAAGGAGTGAAAGGCGGAGCCTGTTGCTCTGCTCCCTGAGCGCTGGTCACACCTGCCAGGTGAGCAGAAGGGTGTGTGGAAAGTGTGATGCAGAGCTGCAGGAGACATAACACCTCCACCCATAAGAACCGAGGCAGTAAACGAGAAAATGCAACCAGAGTCCATAGATGTATACAAAACAAAAAGTGAAGAAGACAAAAAAATTGGAGTCAGGGGAAGGGTGAGTAACAAAGCCTGTCAAAGCGTCTGCTTTTTCTTTCCAAAGCACTTTTCGACTTCACTTTCTCTCATAAACACAACTCATTTCTCTAACAAATCCATCTCATTGATTTGGAGTAGTTCAGGGGATGAATAAGGATTGGTTTATTTTCCTTAAATTCCCAGCTCTATTTGCACAGATTACCCCCCAAACTCCTTCTTTTGGTTGTTTGAGGATGTTTTCCATTTGGGAAACTGGCTTGTATTCATGTGGGGCTCAATGGTGGTGAGTCAATCGTTTACCTGAAGTTTCTACTTCTTTCATGGAGGGTGTGGCCATAAGACACGCCTTCTTGAATGTGCATTTCCCCAGTAGTGTTCACACGGGACTATCGCTATACGATACTAGCTTATGTCCATCACTTACAGTTGAAGGAACCTGCAGAATGCCAAAGCAGTGAAAATTTTGCGAATCTTGCTCCAGATTTTTTCTTTCACAGCTCCATTCTCATATATGAAAGATTATTAATTCCTCCTCCACCATCAATTAAAGGGTGAATTTAAGGGTCGCCATCCATACGCCACTACCAAATCCATGGTTTTACCTGGTTTGATTTTCCACACGCATTCAATGGATGCATGTTTTTTGCGTAGAGCCCAAAAACGTTCGCAGAAACTTGTGTAGCGTGAATGCAATTTGGTCATGAACCAGGAACAGTTCAGTTAATTGCTAGCGTTCTTCCAATGGCGGATATTCCATCATGTCGGGGGAGTGGTCTTAGTTTATCTTCAGGGTTGTCGTCGTATTTAAGTCCATCAGACGAACCAAATCCATGTGTCACCACGAAAAACCATGAATGGTCAAATTTCAACCTGATCCATGATTGGTCAAAATTCAACCTGGTTTAGTTCAATGGCAACATGTTTTGAACATAGAGCAAAAAATAGTCCTAAAAACTGGCGTACCTACATATGAATACAAGCCTGAAACATATGTTGAAAAGAGTTTTTCATTGGAAGTGGTCAAATGTGGTTGTAACCCTTGTGCTATCTTATGGGGGCCCTTATATTGATGTGTGATCCCTCCCATGACGAAGATGACCCCACTTTTAATGTAAACAAGCAAAGCATGTTGCCATGTCTGTCCAGTATGAAGAATTTCTGTCCCGCGTAAACCCAAAAAGAGAAAAATAAGGCTAAAACTGGAGGATCTTTTTATTATTATCTTGATGAAAATAAAAATAACATAAGACCATGGAGCTGGAGCAACTGCGCTGTTTCCATCTGCTGGGCAACTAACTGCCCGTGGGCCAGCATAGTGATCTCAGCCACCCAGGGGCTAGCAGAGCTGTCGGCCCCTGGGCGGCGCTGCTTGGTACGCTGTTCACCGAGCGGCTGGCTAGTGTAGCGGGTTCAATCGCTGCAGCATCACGGACTCTGTTAGGCCTGGGTTGAAAAAAATCAATAAATCGATTTGAATCAATTTAAGATAGGTCAATAATTGATTCACAAAAATAAATCAATTTAACACATACAGCTAGAGTCCGCTAGCTTGATGCTAACATGTAATGGTATTTCCCATAGGACGGCTAATGCTAACGCCTGATCAACCTAAAAATACATAGTTGACTAAATGAACATCTTTATTTACTCACAGGTATAAATTTTCTAAACTCTTTAAAGGAAATGTTTTTAAAGTTACAATTTATGGTCTAAAACTTTTTCGTCTTGTTCTTGAATAAAGTGTACTTCTATAGCGCGATCGCCACCTAGTGGCCAAACTGAAACGCCCTCCAGGAGAAGCAGAACAATGTTTACACTGTTAATGATCTGAATGTTTTTGTTAGAACTTCTGCTTTTGAGAATCCATGTACTGTATGCTGACAATCTCATCATTTCACTAATACATTTTATCATATGTGAACTGTATCAGTTTACTATATTAAAATTATAAAGTATACTATTCATGTATTTCTAAACAACAGTAGCCGGGACAATCTCCAGTAACCCCGTGGCTTCAGCAGGTTAGGAATATGGATGGAATTTCATGACAAAAATCCCTGCATTGAGCGACCATATTGGATTTTTTTTTCTGTCCGTTGATCAAGTCACTGAAAACGTCACATGACCAAAGCTGAGTCCCTGATTGGCTGATGCACTGTGTCAGCTTTCTGCCCAAATTGCGCATCTGTACATTGATGTAAGACTGAACCTGACGCCCGTTGTGAACGCAGCTTTAGGGCTTGGCCTGTCCCCTGTAAGCAACACGGATCTGCATTTTCATCTAATTAGGACTCCATGTCCTCCGTCAGCCGTTTAGATAACAACAATCCTCAAAAGAAAGTTGCTGCGCCGCGCCCTTTACTCTGCAGAAGCAGCTCGACAGCCTTCCCATTTGCTTCCAGGCGCTTATCAGCCCAGATGGGTGATAAAGATAAAGCCTGCTGCCAGGAGTTAGTCCAATCCCTCGCAGCGTTCTACTTTCTCCACTGAGAGTTTCGGGGTCCCTGCAAAGGTGATGGGAAGCTGCAGCATAAATAAAGAGAAAGCTGAACGAGGTCTAAAGGAGAAGAAGTCACGTTTCCCCGTTTGGCCTCAAGAGTGGAGCACCCCCCCCGGCTGAAGCTGCGTGTTTGTGCCTGGCTCTGCTCAGGGCTAGTTAGAAGGAAGAGCTAAGGCTTCCTCCTGGGGCTAACCAATGTTCAGGGCCGCGGGCCAAGTACTCTGCTTTTCAAATAAAAACTTGTCCCGGTGTCTTGCTTCTTTAACACTTCAAATATCAAACGTCCCGGTGGGGTCTCGGTGATCACATCAAGAGTGTGTTTCTCCTCTGTACATAAATAGACTGTGCCATAAATAAAAAATAGTGACAACTTGTGGGGTTTTTTTTATCTTCTTTGGTCACGACCACCGTGGGATTTTGGAAGGGTACGGTGCGAGGGTTGGATCTGTCTGACGGCCAGGCTTCACACAGCTTGAGGCGCTCAGCCACACCCATCACTGTGAAACTTCCTCATGCACAAAAAGAAAAATGAAACCAAACCTCATATTACAGTGATTGATTTTTTTCTTTTTTTTTTTTTCTTTTTTTTGCACAAATTAAAAAACTGCGATTCAGCTGCACGAATGTCACCTTTACTTTTTGGCCCCAGAGGTTCCTGCTTCGTCATGTATTTGCCGCACATCATTATGCATG
Source organism: Oryzias javanicus (assembly GCA_003999625.1). Taxonomy (NCBI): domain Eukaryota; kingdom Metazoa; phylum Chordata; class Actinopteri; order Beloniformes; family Adrianichthyidae; genus Oryzias; species Oryzias javanicus. The sequence goes on along the minus strand of CM012449.1, from coordinate 29,626,613 downwards.
CCTCAGATCCATATGCTTGTTTGCGTTTCTCTTCTGCCCCCAGTTCTCTGCTCCAAGCAAACCCCCCCCCTTCCCTCCCATAAATCCTGAGGTTTGCTCAAGGTTTCTCCCTGTTAAAAGCCAGCTCGCTCCTGGCGGTTTCGCGGAGCGGCTCCGGGACGCTCTCAAGCACAGAAAAAGTGGTTAATCTTACTGTCAAATCCTGTCTGTCTGACTTTTACCTCCATCGTTGTCCTTGCCATCACTGCAGGCCGTCTCCATGGAGGTGTCGCAGCCAGTGCCCCTCCAGCCCAGCTGGCAGACGCAATACCAGCCGCCGTTACCCAGAGTGCACCTACCATTGCCGTTGCACAAACCAGGGCAGCCTTCTGTGTGACATAAAAATATAAAGGATAAAGAGGTCAAAATAAGATCATGATCACGATCATGAGAAGTAGAGAAAGTGTTTGTTCTCTAATGGATTCAAGTCATGCTAAACTTATCAGGAAGGCTCTGCTGAAAGAAATCAGCAAGGTACACATTTTTCCAAGTTTAAATATCCCTTTACACTACAATCAGATCAGTTTGTACTTTTAAATCAATACACCCATTACTACCTGAACCAATACAGCCAGAGATATGTGAAATACGCTTACATTTCTTACTGCTTTTTTTTTTTTTTTTTACATTTATTTTATTTATTTGTTCTTTTTCAGTTACAATGTACAATATGAGTAGGATGAAAGCAAAGTCTTATGAATTCCCACTCCACTTTTAAAGCAACTTTCTAATTCAAAACCTTTAATGACCCAAAACAACAATTGCTTTCATAGCTGATGGACACAATTCTGAGACCTCTATCTCACTAGTGTAATACAAACTTTTTTTTGAAAACCCATTTTCTAAACCTCGATCCAAGTTTTCTTCCCTGTAGTTCATCATCATTCCACTAGGGGCAGTAAAAGGGATTTCCCTGCTCTTTTCAAAATGGCTGCCCCATGACATCTTGAAATTGCATTTGGCGGGAAAAGATTAGGTCATTTTCTAAATTGTATGTTTTTTTAAATTTTTTAAATGACTACTTGCTGTATTGAAAAAAAAATGGAAACAGTAGCCGTGTGTTCATTGACTGTGAAATTGTGCAAATTGTATATTGCAATAATAAATGTCCCTAATGGAAACAAATAACTTTCGGAAAAAAAACAAACCCCAACGTCTTTGCGCTTGGATGAGGCGGTTTTTAATGCACATTGAAATTCATATACTTAGAAAACTGCAATAGAAACACCTTTTTCTAATAAAATGAGTCGAGTGACCAAACAACTGGACACGGTGGTTAGCTAGCGAGCGCCACAGGGAGTCACACAGCTCATCAAAAGTTGAGCGTGTCATGAGGAATTGTTGGATTTACAGTTCCTCTGTAAAATCACAACTACAACTTCCCAAAACCGCTTCACCCATAGCCGCTCCCACATAGCTTGCTGCTCTGAAGAAGACACCGACGTTTCCTTTGATAGATGATGATGTGTGCTAGTGCTGTGGCAAAAAATATGTATGTATCTGCTGTAAATCAAAGTCTCGTTCACATCTGTTTTTGGATGACTTATCGCCTAAGTTAGTTTGTGTTTATTTGAATAAATATGATTTAACAGAAACGTGTAATTGTGAAATTGTGTTTTTTCAACACTTCTGGAATTTTTATAAAGTTTTGTGCATAGGTAGCATGGAAACGCAGCTACTGTATAATAATCATTTGGCTAGTTAACAATCATTAATTAACTGTTATTGAGTTATAAACAAAACTTAACAGTTTAAGGATTTAAAAATATGCCAAACTTACAAGCTTTTAGGTAACAAAATGTCCATAATTTGTATCTTTACATTATTAATTAGTAGCAGATCATGAAAAATGTGTTAGTAAATCATTTAGTACCAACTTGTTATGTATCAGTTAATATTTTACATATGCTATGGGTACACTGTTCTAAAGTTTGAATTGTTTCTAATCTATCAATAGTCAATAAATGCGGAATACTGTCAACTTTAAAATAATATTAATAAGTGATTTATTAACAGCTTATTCGTGAACTATTACCACTTAATAAGGGACATTAAAAAAAGTAATTAAGTCATTAACTAACTGTTTATTAATAATTTGTTGACTAGCTATAACGAATGGCTATTACTATGTGTAACCGAAAAAAATCTACATTAGTTATTAATTAACTCTTTATAACACAGTTATAGGTTTGTGAGAAATAAGGTGACCCCCCCCCCCCCCCCCGACCCTTATGGCAAAACATTTGCATCTTAAACTAACATTGTTGAGAGCAAAGACTTAAAAACTTAAAAGTAATATTACATTTTTTGTGCACTAAAGGATTTATAAAACATATTAATTAAAAAAATGATTTTTTTTAATCATTTATTTCTATGTAGTGGGCCTTACAATGATTAAGATGCACCTTTCGAGCTACATTTATAATAATAGTAGTTAAAAAAAGGGAAAAAAACAGTTAATGTACTATTTGTAGATAATTCCCTTGAAAAACAGAAATGGTACTCTGTCATTACCAGCAGCAGAGACTGCATCAAGTGTCTCAGTGTGAAATGACTCGGGCTGAGTTGCTTTCGGCTTGGGTGGACTAACTGTGCATCAGGCGTGCAACTCCAGGGAATCTACAGGCGAATTTGGTCTCTACGAGGGCATGGGTGAGGGGATTATCCTGCCAATTTCTCTGAAGATGCTTGATGCTTAACCGCATGTACACAGCCCGAGAAGATAAAATGCTAAAAGACAAGTCTGTCACAGTTTGTGCTGTTAACATGTTGCCTTGATAGCGAGAATGCTAAGCTGACCCATTTTCTCAACTAGAGAGACAAGGGCAGCTGTCTCTTCTCGGTGCTCCGACATCACACAGACAAGAGGAGGAGGAAGAAGAGAGGAGAGGAAGGTGCAGCGGGCAGAGACGCTCCAACATCGGCTGATGGATGCAACAGAGTGGGGATGGGATTACGACATGACTCACAGTGCAGATCAATGAAACATCCGCATTTTTTTACTTAGTCCTGAAATGTTTCGCCTGCATCAGGCTCAAAAAGAAATGCCCAAGCACTTCAACAACATTTTTAATTTACTGACTTCTAAATAGGATCGGATTAAGTAGAAATTACTTGCATCATTTCTGAGCTCAAAAAGTGGTTTATTAAATGTACATTTTACAGTTGAATGGTACGTTCCAGGAAAACATTCGTTCTTTTAAAATGACCCATCTTTCATTTGCCCACTAATGTCTCCACATGGGGAGATTAAAGGTATTGAAAAATGACTTTTTACAGTTTTTACATTATTCTAAGATAATACACAATCAAAAATAGTTTTAAAAAAAGCGTCTTTTTTTTTAGCATTAAAACAAATCGAAGTCATTCATAAAGATGGAAGTTGGCTGCTGATTGCTGTTTATTGACTAATTTCCTAATATAGTGTTACAGATGACTTTTTTAAAAATGACATTTTTCTTTTACAGCTTCCACATTTTTCTAAGTCATAAAAAATTAAAAGTAGGTAAAAAAAATTTTTTTGTGGTTTATTTAGTATCAAGCTTATCGTAGCCGTTTATAAAGCACACCTGCTGAATGTAAAGATGATGAAAATTCGCTTTTGATTGCACAAATTTCCCCCCATATAGTGGTAAAGATCACTTTTTTTAATTATTTTTTTCTTTTTTACACTTTTAATATTCTTCTAAGTTATTAAACAATCACAATTGGGGAAAAAATGAACTTTTTGTGGTTCATTAGACTGTAGCTATTTATAAAGCCCATCGATGAAGGTAAAAAAGTGGGCTGCTGATTCCCCTATATTCAAACTATTTCAAAATATTTCATGTAACAACTTATTTCACCACATCTAATGGTCAAACATGGTTCAAAATTAGTTTTATACATTCCTATAAGTTAAACAATCAAAAGAAGGGGAAAAAATGAACTATGTGGTTTATTTTTTGCATCAAGATTGTAGCTTATAAAGCACACATGCTAAATGTGAACAATCTTATGGCAGTTTGAAGTATTTAACCAATTAAATTAAGTCTTTCTGCATTCCACCAATCGGATGGACCCTTTTTAATTCACTGACTTATGTCGATGAGGGTCATCTGGAGTCAAATTTAAGTTATGTTGACTTTTATTTAAATAAAGCTGTTTTCAGTAAAATAGAAATAATCTATTAGTTGTTTTATTTTGTTTGTTTTTTTTGTTCATTTATCTCACGTCATCTCATCGTTGCAGTATTGATCACAAATCACGCACATTGCGATTTTTCCCTCATAGTTTTTATAAAACACGTGTTTAACATAAAAATAATAGAAGTCAGAGGATGATTGCACTATATTAAAATTTTTTTTCATGTTGCAGAACTTGAAAAATATATAAAGAAGTATTGTTATGTATACTGTTGATCTAACGCCAGGTTCACGCCAGACGCGGAAGCGCTGCAAAGCGCGGAATGTTGGCGGAATCCGCTTCACTTCCAGTTCCCACCAGACACGTTTTTTTTTTTTTTTGCTACAGTCAACAGGCGATTCTGCTCAGCTGTGGTTATTTAAAGCTTCTGCACTTAATTTGACATTGTCCATCTTGACTTGTCGCCAATTGCTCTCTGCCTTTCTCTTCTTGATTGTGTTTTTAGACACTTAAAACCACAAAACCCCACTTTGTAGTCATCCCACTACAATGATTTGTGTGTGTGTCTGTTTTTATGTGCTGTGCGTTATTTGTGTGTTTATTTTTATCTCAGTCTCTTTAGATACAAGAATATGATTGCGTTTGTCAATCACTGTATTTTAGCGTGAAAAATTAGTTATATCTTGAAAATTAACCAGATTTTCTCATGTGTCTTGACTTAATTCCTTGTCAGGATTGACGCGGATCGCTTGCAAAAAAAATAGACAAGGCGCCAAAATGATCGCTGAATGGCCCGAGCCGGCCGCAGAGGACCGCAGAGCTTTGCGCCTCGTGTCAACTACCATAGGGGGGCGGGGCGAATAAAAGCATCACACATTCCGCGGTTCTTTCGCGTGCATTGTGAACTTGGCGTACAGCTGTCTTCTTACACTAAAAACTCTTCTTTAAATTTCCACGTTTATGTTAAAATATAATTAAAATAATTTATTATGTCATTTAAATATTTATTATAGTGTCTTGATATATCTTGTAATCAATGTGTAAATAAGCTTCAGACATGTTTTTGAACCCACTTTTTATACAGACCAAGTGTGAAAAAGCTCAAAACGTGTTTTTCAGTTATTTTTTAAATTACAATTGAATTTAACAGCATTTCTTATAAAAGCCTAATACAAAGAAATATATATATTTTTTAAATGTGAGATCAAAATTTATTCCTTTATCAAAAAGTTGGTCGGGTATTATTGCTGTGAAAACTTTTTTTTTTGGTAACTTTTGGCACTAGTTTGTCTTTTGCTGCAAAGGCCAGTGGAGCTGGATGATTAATAAGCTCAGAACGCTTGTTATAATGATATATAAAGAACCAATCTGTGTGTTGGCACCATTTCTCCTTTAATTGGCAGTACTTTCTGAGATAAGCCCCTGCAGAGCCCAACCCAAGCCTGCCTGAAACGGCTCCAGAACGCGGGGCTGCGAGCGTTCGAGAAACTCCTCTGGCAATCGGTCTCATGCCAGGTGGTCTGCTCCCATGAAAGAGCGCGCGGGTTGCGATGGCGGAGAGGCTCGGTCGCGCCACGCCCTGCTTACCCAGCACCAGCCAGACCGTGAGCTCTTTTAATTAGAGAGGATGCAGCCTCAGCACCTATCAGACTCTGCTCCCAGCTGGACGCTCATTTATAATGCATGGCACAGGTTATGAATGCCGCTTTCAAACGTCTCCCTGTTGAGACAACTAAGACGCACGCAAGCCAAACATCTCAAATATAAAGAAAACAGCACAACTTGACTTAACAGGTGCGAAGGTGCTAAGTAGCAATTACTACAAAGACAGTGAGGAGTGGGGGTGTGTGGAATGAGCTGTTTGGAGCAAAAGGATTGTTTATATGTAGGGGAGAGCATGGCCACTGTGAATGATTTGTTAATGCTGGCTGGACTTACAATGAGAGGCGGGCAAAAAAGGAAGGAAGGAAGGAGGAATGTCATACCTTTCACTACCTTATCCAGATAGTGAGCTTGGGAGATAAAAACAGGACACATAAGGGAGGTTTGAACAGTGCCACTTCCATGACGGGACGGCAGGCGAATATGTTAGTTTGCATTTCAGAAAGTAAGTTGGAAAAAAAAAAATGCAGCCATGAAGCATTACAACCATGCATTACAAGCAGAACATCAAACACAACACAGGAGAGGGATGGAGACGGAGAGAAGACAGAGAAATAGACGCAGAAAGAGCTGATAACCCGTCTCTGTTTATTAAATGTTAGGATCTAATATCCAAAACCTCTGGGGAGCTTCACAAAGACATACGACTGATGAAAATAGAACTTTGCTTAAATCCCTTGAGTACTATCTAGGTATGTTTCAGTTCTTAACGCACATGAGCAGGGGTCACATGAGGTCTTGTTGTTGGCGAAACCCGTCCAGACCTGCTGTGCTTCACGGCGTGGAGCTCAGGGCCAAGCAGAGCTCTCATTAATGAAAATGGAGTTTAATTGAGATCTTTGGCATCTTAATGGATGACACAGAGGTATCTTCTTGTTGAGTGGAGATCTCAATATGGCCTTTATAAAAGATCCATACATAATGTAATGGCGGGCTATAAAAGATTCACAAACAGAGTCGAGCCAGAGTACTCAGACGGCACCGCATCAGGATCAAAACGCCGTCAGATCATCAGCTGTAAGGTATTACTTATAACTTCCCCTTTGAGTCTAACATGGGGGAGGTGCAGGTTTTCATTAACTGAAGCATTTTGGATGAGTTAGGAGGGGCTATTTCGCTCCTTTTTTCGCCTCCTCTTCAGGGGTTGACTGTTTATATCAGGTGTGTCCATATAAATGTTTCACTTTGCTTTAATGCCTTTCAATATACTATCATTACAATACCTTGCATGTTCTGACTTGTATAGCTTTGAACTGTGGTTTTTAGAAGTGGATTATTTCTATTACATAGGTTTTTTTCCCCCAAAGTACTACACTAAAAAAAAGGTTGATATAAAATTAAAAAAAATAATGTAAGTGCTCAAGAAACAGATTTAATTGATGAACTCAGGTGGTTTGGCAGAGAGTTCTTATTTTAGAAATCCTTCCTGACACAGCCAAGTATTTTATCCTGGCTTGGGACGGGCACAGGGCCTCCCTGTGGCTAAATAGTTAAAAATTTGCATTAAGAGCCTTGCTAAAATTCTAAAGTAAGTGGCTACACACAACATGAAATAAAAAATACAAATCACACTATTATATTGACTGTTCCAATTTGAACAACCTCAAAATTTTCAATTTTCTCCACTTCTTTTTTTTTCCAGTGTACAAACTAAAAATACAAAACAACATATTGAAAAGCGACTAGCACGCTGGATAAGAGCATTTCTTTACATTTTAGTAATATATCAAAGAAAGAGAGGAGGAGGAGAAGGAGGAAAAGGAGAACTGACACACACTCAAGAACAAACAATGACACGTTATGATCTTGGAAAGCAGGCATCACACAGCACGTCCTCTGAATCATCTCAGCGTGTTGCTTTGAAGGAGGTTTTTGACGGTGCTGCAGTCAATGATTGTGAAGTCAACCACCCTGTTATGTTTGCTCTGAAGGAGACATATTATGCTGCTCAGACGTTGATGCAATCCCTTAAATATTTCTGACACCATTTCATAAAAATACTAGAGAGATGAAATACTTTTTTCTTTTTTTTTAACTCGTGACTTCAGGAGTGGAAAACAAAATGTTCTGTAAAATCTGAAGTGAGGCTATGATAACGTTAGCTTAAATTTGGGTCATGCTTCTGGGTCAAGGTGTTTTTGGAGCCCATATGCACAGGTCAGGTTATATTTGAATTCATAAGCACGTGTTGTTGTCTTCAATAGCTCTGTATAATAACACCAAAGAAGCAAGGAAAGTACAATTTTTATTTAAATTGTACCTCTTGTTGTATGCCAATGCTAAAGGTTTTTTATTTTTAGATAACACATTTTTTCAATAACCTAAACATTTTAACTTTAAGTGGGTTAAATTCTCTTTGTGTATGAATTATTATAATTTTTTTTGATAAACCAAGTTTCTATTTTAAGTATTTGATACACAGGCTAGCAGCTAGCTAGCTTAATTTAGCTATCTTCCTCATTACTGTTGAATAAAGACACAAGGCAGAGTATTCTGAAATGCAAATACAAACTGCAGCTTATATATAAAAAAGGACAGAGCTCATAAATAAAATATTTAATTTAAATATCACTAGCTAATCGTAAAAAATGAAGCTAGCGAAGCGACATTATTCTAGCATTTGGCTAAAATCATCACAAAACTGAGTAAAGAGCAAAACTTATAATATCAGTTTGGCTTTTGCTTTTAAGTTTAAGTTTAATTAATTTATTTAGCGCCTTCAAAGGGCATTAGCCAAACAGAGCGCTTTACATTAAAAGTTCAACGAACAGTTAAAAACAACAATTAAAATATTAAAAAACATTTACAGTTAAAAGTAGACAGTTACATGAAAGAATAAAAACGTAAAGTATCAACTAAATCATGAACATAATTTTTTTTCTTCTCATTTTCATGTCATGTTTGTTAATTATCCATGCTTTAACTCTTAACCATTTAAAAATCCACTCCAATGAAAATCTTCTTGTTTGAGTTTTAACATGTAGTTGTAGAATGTTCTCATAATGTAGAACCTATATAAAAGAATGTACAATTAAAACTGCTTTTGAGTATTTCTTAATTCAAATAACGTTGGATAAGAAAACTGGATGCTTGAAAATGCTCAGACTAATGACGCAAATACTAAAAAGGGTTAGTCTCCCCTCCCCCCGCGTCCACACTGGACTGCTCACACTCACATTCATGTGTGCGAGACATGATGAGCGTTCAACATTCGTGCTTTAGCAAATTGCAACTCTGGACTGATACAATATTACTCGCAGTTATTTTTGTACCGCTAATGCTAGCTTGATGCTATAAGTTTAAGAGTGAGCACAAAAACAGACCTTTTAGTTACACGGAAAGGGCGGGGTTGCTCTGTGCCAATAGTCCCGCCCACAAACCAGAATTATATTTCTAATGAGCCACTACCACTGTGTATGACAAGTGTCTTAATAATGTCAAAAGATTTAGATTTTGGCTAAAAACGGCACAGTCATAATTCAAAGGTCACTGGATTTTACGATAGAAAAAACATCAGAGTTGTAGTTCTAGTGTTGACTCCTTAAATTACCATGACTTTTCGACTGTTCGCACAATTAATGCAGTTCCAACGGATTCTAAAAGCTGAAAAATACAGGTTATTTCAAACAGATAACTTGGAGTTACATCAATTATGCAAACCGTGAAAAAGTGTTATGGTAATTCAAAGAGTGTGTGTCATTTCCTGGTGCCGGGGACAATTCCTGTTTTGTCGCATGCTGGATTTGCAACACAACAACATTCTAATTACCTTGTCACCTTATTATGTTAATAAGTGATCATTGAAGGTTTTGTTTATATATTATATATAATATATATAATTATATGTAATTATACTTTTTTACTTCAAAAGTCGGTTTTGTTTTGCTAATGTGAACACTCCAAACCATTTTGTGATTAGCTTGGAGTCCAGTTCTGTTCACATGCACGTGTCTGAAACACACTATTCAAGAAAATGTACCTATAATTCAGCTGTAAGAGGAAGGGTATTAAATAGAGGTCAAATACTGTTTTTTATAAAGAGTATTCAATTATGAACAAAATAAAAACAGGTATCCTTTAGTCAGTTTACTTTAAAAGCCTCATCTTTTTGTAATGTTTAGATGTTCCTTCAGATAATTTTTTTTACAGCAATCAAAAGTGGACAAAGAGTTTGCTAGATGATCACGGAAACTGCTGCAAAATGCAGCACTTCAATACTTTAGGCTGAAACCCGATGACCCTTTTTGATGTTGGCATAAGCTGAGGTTTTTTTAAACGGCTCTTCACATCCAGTTAAGGTCTTGTAAACCCTGTACTTCAGCCAGTGTTTACCGAGAGGCGGCTGTGAGTATAAACACAGAGCAAACAGCGGTGGTTGACCTGCTCACAATAACTCACATGTCAGCATCTGAAAATAATAGCAAATGTGAAGGGAGCAAAAGAAAAAAAAAAAAAGAAGAGGAAAATGAAAGGACACCTTAGCACATTCCCACATGAAAATGCATGAAGGCAAGCCTCAGATCCTTGAGTAAACCTGTTCATGCTTTACCAAGTTGCACAAATTTAATTAAGCATGCCCCCCCTTCCGCCTTCTCCAACTGGATACTTCCCCTCAGACCCAACACACACTCAGGCAGAACACGCTTTTGTTAGGCCCCCCACACCCTCGCCAAATACACATATATACATCGAACTGGTCCCCCACCCCGACAGAAAACCTTTTCCCATCCTACCAATGGTGCAGTGTTCTCCATTCCACCCCGGACTGCATTCACATTTGCCGTCCTTGCAAGTGCCATGTTCATTACAGCGTGGGTGACACGCCCTCTGGTCACACCCGGGGCCCATCCAGCCGTCGTCACAGCGACAGGTGCCTGAAACACAAACGCCGTGGCCACCACAGTCCGCTGCACAAATCTCTGTGGGAGACAGGGATATAGAAGAAGACAACAAAGGGAATGAGGGACGAGAGACAGAAAAAGGAAAGGGGCGGTAGGAAATGGGATAGAAGGGGAGGACGGGGTAGGGATGGGACAAGGCAAAAAGGGTGAAAGAAAGACAAATCCAGAAGTTATTGTCTGAGAAAGGCAGCCACGCTCCACTACCTTGTCTGGTGGTGGCAGAGGAGACATTCCTGCACCTCATAAGGACATTCCTTTTTGACAAGTTAGTGAGTCCATCTAAAGGAGAGGCTTACTGTGGCTTTTTGCAGATTTTTCTCGCCTCTTCCACAATGTCTTTAATCATCTCTTCTTACAATAAAAAAAAAGGTTTTAGTGGAAAAAAATAAACCCAATCAGTACACACTTCTTCTTTTTTAATCCATACAGATGGGCTGGAAACAGGATGTACAAATCCATGGAAAGGCAGGAGCATAGAATTTCAATATGTTGTTTTTATCGTCTTTGAGTGCCGTCTACCCGGAGAAGCAGTGCAGTCATGGATTGATGCAGAAAAAGCCTATCGAGCAGCAACCCAAGACCTCCGTGACCGAGATTCATCAAAGCCGGTGTATGACAAGACCCAAGCTCGGAGAGTTTACACGCCAACCGATAACGTACGATCTCATTGAGATTTCAAGCTCTTTATTAACCATTCTGTTCCAAACAGGGCTTAGGAGCACGGGTGACACCGAGCAGTAGTATTCGGGGCTTATTAGCCAAACCAATTCATCTGTGACCACAGGGGACCAAAGCGGATGTAAAATCTCTTAATAAGTCAATTACTGCCTTTGCGGAGCATGTTTTGTCTCTGTCGCAGTTCTAATCGGAACCGTATTCTGAGCTATAAACATGACACCACAAACCCCGCCGAAAAGACATCCTCGCCAGCTAATTACAGATCATCAAAGACTGTCCGAATACTGATTTTACATCTGGAGTTCCAGTTGATAATTATACTAGCAGTGAATAATTTACTCAAAAGGGAAAAGTCCATGTGAAAATTTAAAAAATCCCTATTTTCAAGGTTTCTACGGCAGAAAAGAACCTTCCACATGTTCTAGAGACAATATCATATTCAGCTACAGGTGCTGATTAAATAATTGAACATCCTAAGGGATTGCATTAACTAACAAACAAAAAAGGGCAAAACAAGCAGACCCAAATTTATCCAGTCCTGATAGGTGCAGGTAGAATATGAGAGGGGGGCAAGTCTGGGAGAGTTTGGGGACCCCTTCAAATATTTAAATAACCATCATATCAGTTCATCTATCCATGTATGTATCTCCTCTGACCAATTTAGTCGTCTTGTGTACTCTTGGCACTGTATGTGTACTTCTTCATACTTATATGTTCCTGTTCAATGACTAGACTACAAGTCCGGAGTAAATAAATACATAAATAAATGATTAAAGTAAGTCAGTATTTAAGTACTTTAGTGCGTGAATACGTAAGTTGTAAAAACTAAGTAAGTAATAATTAACTAAGTAGGTAGTAAGTATAAGTTAGTAAGCAATTACTAAAAAAGTAAATGAGTAAGTAAGGATGTAGGTAACATGTCAGAAGTTAGGTATATAAGTAATAAGTAATTAAGTAAGATATAAGTAAATAATAAGTAAGAAAGTAAGTAATAAGTAAGTAAATAATAAGTAAGAAAGTAAGTAATAAGTAAGTAAATAATAAGTAAGAAAGTATGTAATAAGTAAGTACATTTTAAGTAAGTAATAAGTCGGAATGTAAGTGAGTAAGTAGGTAATAAGAAGGTAGGTAAACAGTTATTCAGTTAGCATGTATCTTTATTTGTAAGTGATAAGTAAGTAGTAAGTAAGTAAGTATAATAACTAAGAAAGTAAGTAAGTAGGTAGTAACTAAGTAAGTACGTAAGTAGTAAGAAAATCATTAATAAGTTAGTAGTAAATATCTAAAAAAGTGAGTGAATAAGTAGGTAATAAGTCAGTAAGTAAGTATGTAAATAATAAGAACGTAATTAAGTAATAAGTAAGTAAGTTATAAGTTAGTAAGTAATGAGTGGGAAAGTAAGTGAGTAAGTAGGTAATCTAGTAAAAAATCCACACTCTGCATTTACCGGGCTAGGGACAGGCACATGCAGGACAGTAGTTTCTGCGCTGTTGAGGCTAGACTTTTTTTATGTCCCTCCATCCATCCTTACATTTTTATGTCTTTTATAATATTTATTTTTTGTTTAGGCTTTTAAATTTTGTCTGTATTTGTGGGTTTTTCTTTTAGTAATTTTTATTTTATTAGTAAATTTTGGATTTTGGGGGGGGCACTGCCTCCCTTTGCCAAAGCCTACATCTGACCTTGCAATCAGCTTCCATTCCCGAGGTTTCACTGAAATCCACACAGGTGGGAGAAAGTCGTCAAACTCACTTTCAGACAACTGCTTTCTTGGAACAAGAGGGGGAAAAAACCTTTACCGTGATAAAGATGCAATTACTGCCCCTAGGCAAACCCTCATTATCTGTGGCCCGAGGAGTCCCCATTCCCACGATGGCCCTCACCATTTGCACTGAGAGAGCGTGTAAACAAACCTTCCTCTGGGCAGGAGTCGGAAAAAATAACATTAAAAAAAAAAATCCTTCATACACCGAGGACATAAAACCTCAGGCGTCGTCGTATCGCCGGTAAGAGCGTAACTACATACTGTGCACACCTAGATTGCTCCAAAGCAACACGAAAAAACCAGTTTGTGACACGTACTATAGGAAAGATGAAATAATCCCTAAAGATGTATTGAAGGTCTTTTGGTTTTTTTTTTCTTCCCTCGGTCTGCAGGGTTATAGGCCTCTTACAGTAGACCCCCGCCACATAGCTTAGTATTGTATTAGACCACAGAAAGCCCTACAACGAACGGGATAAAAGAGGATAAAGAGCTAACTCATCATCATTTACGGAGCTTTTTCTCCACTAGGCAAACTCGCACTAACTGCCCATTTCCTCCCAAATCCTCGGGATTACCTAATAGGTCAGCACGCCTTCTTGGAATACAAAGGGAATTGGTGGATCAGAGTGACTGCGGCACGGAAATCCTGAATGTTTTTTAGCAAGAATACAAACGATGCTGTCTAAATGAAAAGGGCTCCGACTCCGGCAGGCGAAAGAGAACCGATGCTCCGATTATCAAGGCGTCGGGGGCCTGTTCAGACGCAGCTATCCCAGGCTATAATCTGTTGTGAGAAAACAGTCAAATGCAAATGCGGTCTCGCAAGAGCATTTATTCATGTGGAAAATTGTAAAATTCTTCAGCCGGCTTACCGTGTCTTTCCAGCGAGTTTTGACTCTGCCAACGCTGCAAGTCAGTGGCGGTAGACACCGGTGTTTGACAGCTTTATTACAATCTATCCCAGAGTTGGTGAGGGTTTTCAGTAAAATACTTTATTAAATGTGAGCATGAGGCGGCTGTCAGAGCCGAGTCTACATTTTACAAGTCCTTTTTTCTCCCCTCGAGCCACAAGAATGAATATTCGAGATGTAAAAATTGTATCTCGCTCTCAGTCTTTTCTTAACTACCAAGAGAGAACACTCCCTGTGGACATAATGAACACACTGGGAACAGTCCTCCAGAGCAGAGAGGGAAAAAAAAAAAGAAGCTATCATCAGCTGTGAACCTTGCACCTATATGTGAGGAGAGCTGCAGCTGAAGAAAGAGCTTTCATTTACGTCATCCCACTAACAGAGCCTCATCTATTCACGCCTTTTTTTTCCCTTTCCTGCAGCTGCCGCCTACCCGTGCAAAAGAGGGGATTCAAGTAAAAAAAAAAAAAAAAAGAAGTAAAATTAGCGTAATTTGATTGCTGGTCCAGGACATCCAACTGATTATTGATGAAAATAATTACCACCTTTATGAGTGTCTTTTTTTCTTTTTTACTAATGTGCTGGCAGGTAGCAAAGTTACATTAAGCCAAGCAGAAAGAAGAAGGAAAAGGGATTTTTTTTGGGGGGGATAAACTAGTATCATCCATGTTGTTCGTGACTTGTTGAGGCTCTGAACGCGGACAAAAAATAAATAAAAATTAAAAATACAACCCAATTTTACTTCCAACTGTCGACCTCCGACTGATTATAGATGAGAGCAAAAGAGACGTGAAAATCATGAATGTTTGCTTCAGCAGGTAGTAATCGGAAAAAAAATGTGTCAAATCAAGCAGGAACTTAATTTAAGGACATGGAAGTATCAGGGTTTAAAAAGTATAAAGTCCTTTACTCTTATATGGGACGGAAATATTTAGAGTTTTTGTTGATTGAAAGGTGAGATCAAAACTTCTTTAACTATAAATATACCGCCATAGCAGTTGATGCGAGGCAGTTCTGGATTCAAATCTGTACGTTTACAGAGGTGGGTTGTAGGCCACGAGTGAAAATGTTGATGCGTGCTTTTTTTCTATGGGTGTGCTGCGGGTGACGGTTCATAGCGAACACTTGTATAACACACAAGTGTAACGTAAGGGTGAAGAGGGGGAGATGCAGGCGTGTTTTGTGTTTTTTTCATAGTTTAATCCCTCCCCCCAAAATCCTGCATACTAAAACATGTTTTTTAAAGGCTACTTTTGCCCCATCTGCACGTTAGAGAGGAGAAAATTAGACAATCAGAGCAATTTTACTACAAATTTAGGTCAACTTCAGTGCTCTTTCATAGCACTCTGACAAAATAACCAGTCTTCTAGCAGATTTTGCAAAAAGCTTTTGCATTTTTAGCAAATCGCTTCAGCAATTAAAGTCAATTGCGTCACCATTTTCAGCGACTACTTTCAGCATTCACACTTTCATTTTTGCAGATAATGCAACTTTTCTAGTGTTTTGAGTCAGTGGGATCAAAACTTTATCTTTAGTGAGAAATAGTTCCTTTGTTTCAGATGACAACCTTGTTTGATTTAAGTCTTGTTTTAAGGCCAGAAACAAATGAAGGAAAATAAGATGCATGATTTATTCAAGATTTAATAAACTATCGTCCTTTATTTTTAGCTAGCATATAGCTTAAACACTTCAAGTTTAAAGCTAATGTGTTTACATTATGAATTCTTCAATTAGTCGGCTATCAAAATAAAAAAAAAAGTTTTTTTGGACTCGGTCCTTGTTTTCATTTCATAATCGGTTAAATCAATCTGCCAACATTTCCTCCCAACGGGAGCGCTCACCTGTAGCGCAGTCGTGGCCCGTCCAGTTGGGGTCACAGCTGCAGGTTCCGGTGTCTGCCAAGAAGGCTCCGTGTCCCGAGCACTGATCCATGCAGGACGCCCGGGGGCTCTCGCATCCGGAGCCGCCCCAGCCCACGAAGCAGTGGCACTCTCCGTGGACGCACACCCCTCGGCCCGAGCACGTGGGGTCCAGGCAGTCCACTGGGTTTCAGACAGAGGCGGTTAGACGCTGCTGTTCTTTCACAGAGCAACTCAACAGAGCGACAGTGGGCAAGCAAAGCCGCTTAGCACACCAACAATGAGGGGGGAAAAAAAAAACAGTTTTTCTAAAAATGGCAAAAAGATTTCTGCTGAGGCAAATTAAACGGCTGTTTGTTCGGTGGGTGTTATGGCACAAACCTACAGGTTCCACCCACACTCCTGCTCGCACTCTCCTTTTATTTCCCAAAGAAAAAAAGTCCCTCTAAAGAGAAAAGGTTGCTTAATAGAGGCATTTTTTCGACAAAAATCAAAGCGGCGGTGATGTGCGGTTCAAAGCTAGAAAACCTGAAACCCACATTCGCAGGATGGGAAGATGTTATAAGGAAGAGCCTGAGGTAACAGCCAGACTTCACAGGCGGAAATAAAGACCTTCTCAGCTCCAGCGCTTGAAACAAATATCTTTTTCTGTCTAGATCATCACTTATTCTGGTAAAACAGCAGCAAATCAAAAATCTTTGTATCTTTAAAGGGTTCGCAGGGATGGACACAGATGGCAAACGGGCGCCAAGCGAAAGCGACGTCTAGCCGCACCATGGCAGGTCCCCTTTACCGAGACATAAGTGGGTATAAAGGTTGTTGTAGTAAGACAAACAGGATGTCTTGCCTCGTAGCAGATGGTTTGAGCGCGAGATACAAAGATCAGAGCCTAACTGACAAGGAACTCTCCTGGCAATTAATCATTGTGGCTGAAGGTCACATGGAAGAAAGGTAAAAACGGTGGAGGGCCCCTGCCCACATTCCCCTCCAATCCTTATGGCAAGCACTCCACCTAAAATAGAATGGAGGCCCACGGATGTCACCAACCCCCATTTATCAAACTCCCAGGGTCCATTTTTCATTTTGAAATGAGAGCCTTCAAGAGCTGACGAACACAATGGCTCCTTCAATCTTATCTGGCGAGGCCTTTTTTTCCGGAGCTCCTCGCAGACTCAAACCACACTTCATGCTGGAACTTTTAACAACATCTGACGAAGTTTGGCATTTTTAGATCCAATAACAGCTCCCCAACAGTTGAATGAATGTCTTCCAGGAATCACCTTCTTCGCAGTTCTCCCCCTTGTAGCCGGGGTTGCAGATACAGGTTCCCACGATGCACGTTCCGTGGCCGCTGCACGTCACGTCGATGCACTGGTTGGTGGGAACGTCGCACTCGGAGCCCTTCCAGCCGCTGTGACACATGCAGCGACCTTTAAGGTATTGACCGTTGCCGCTGCAGAGCACTGGGCAGGCCGCTGGAAAACAAAGAGCATAAATCCATTCAACCAGAGAATCTTCAGCCGCGTTTTATTTCAATCAATATGTAACAGCAGCAAAGTTCGGTTTAGTTAAATGGGGAAAGATCTTTGCTTCCATTGAGAGGAAGATTTTTTTCTTTCATTTTTTTTAGTTTAGCATCCCAAAAAACGCCTAAACCACAGTGATTAATGTGAGGATTACGTGAAATGGAGTGACTCACCTCGCCCACAATCAGGTCCTTTGAATCCTAAAAAGCAGTGGCACGTTCCAGCAATGCAGTCCCCGTTTCCAAAGCAGTTACTGGGACAGTCATCAATGGATTCTGCAATAGAGCAATCAGGAAAAAAAAAAAAAAAAAAGGTTTCTGAGCGATGCGTTTCAAAAAAGTGATCCCCCTCCCCTCCTCTCCACTCGTTTCTTTCGGCTGATTATTTCCTTTTTTTTTTTTTTAATGATGGCGATGAGTGAACGCTCCGCTTTTCTGTTTCACTGTGAGCAACCAGCTCGTCCCGTTTTTCACAGAAATGGGCCATTTCGAGAAACGAGGAAAACAAGTTGTTATCGGCCGTACCGAAAAAATTACAATTCAATTATTGTCTGAGAGTTTGTAGAAACACACTGTGGAAAAACAAAAGCTAGTAACACATTTAATATTTGACTGATGGTTTGCTTTACAGTCAACAAACAAAAATGGCAAAATTCCATTTTACACAAATGATATCTTCACAAACTTTGACAACAACTTCTGTACTGCTGCTATTTTCCTGGACCTTAAATCATTTGATTTAGTTGACCTTTATCTGCTTTTAGATGAATTGTTTTTCCATTGGTCTCTCTACTCCTTCTCTTCCGTGGTTCAACTCATACCTTCATCAACGTCATTAATGTAAGTCATATAGTCAGACTTTATTGCAATTAACAAAGGAGTCCCGCAGGGCTCTTCTCTTGGACCTTTGTTATTTTCCATGTGGAAGGAACAGGTGCTGAAAAAAGCCAAAAACATCCTAGGTCAGCCCCAGCATCCTCTGACTCCTGATTTTGTTTTGATGCCTTCAGGGCGCCGATTTTATGCTCCGGCACGAAAAACGAATCGTTTTTCGCAGTCCTTTGTGCCCTCAGAAACGACATGCATCATCTCAAGGGGCTGATCCTCTCATTGTTTTTGAAATGCTAAAGAAAACAAAGAGACCTCTATGGGAGACACGTCTTATTCTCATTAGAGGAAAACTAACGTTGCATTCCTTAAAATTAGACTATTATTTTTGTTGTATCTGGATAGAAAAGGGTTTGAGCCACTCCAGAACACATCCATCCCATCCAAAACATTCTCACTCTCAACTTGTCACATATTGACATTCAGTTAAAGACCCCTCCGCGTCAAAAACTGGCATTTTGGGCGTCTCCTCATATTTTGACATGTTGGCTGTTCCTATTAAATCACGGGTCCCAACCTGCGGGCTGAGAATTGGAACTGGTCTAGTACCGCAATGTGAAGTGCACTGGTACCCTTACTTAGTACCAGTACCCTAACCTGGAACCGGTTCGTGTCCGATACCATGTTTTGTGATATTGGGCTATATCAATAATATTGAACTGAATTGAGAATAGTTTCTAAATAAATGTTGACTCAGGCCGACTTAAAACCAACATGGCAGCAATTTAATTTTGTTGGAGCCATTGTCTATGAGTGATGTCACACTCACTCTGTCCAGTTCTCATATACAGTCAATGGTCCAGCAGGTGCAAAATGCAGCTGCTCGTCTCTTAAGTGGAAAGCGGAAATACGATCACATCTCATCGCTGGTTAGCTGTTTATTTGAAGATCCTTTTATTTGTTTTCAAATGCCTGTTTACCTCTCTGAGCTGCTGCAGCCTCATGTCCCCTCCCGTCTTCTAAGATCAGCAGATCAGCTGCTTCTGACAGTTCCAAAAACAAAATTTACACTTAGAGGGGACTTTGGCTTTTAATACTCAGTGAAGAAGTCGCCTCTCTTTTATCCCTCTACATTCCATTTACTCTCTTTAATGTATTTTTATTTATTTTTTATTTTTTTTGGGTGATCTGTTTTGGTTTTGAGAATTTAACTTTGTAAGCATTTCGTTGTACACTTTAAATCTAATTTTATTTGATTCTTTATATGTTTTTATCCTCTCTTATTGTACAGCACTTCGGGTCTGTATAGGCATTTTAAGTGCTTTATAAATAAATATTATTATTATTATTATTATTAAATCATCAGAAAGTATGTTCCCTCAAAGGTAAATCGGACACCAAACTAGATAACGGAACATTTGACGAATCTCCTCTGATTTGATAAATCTTTTTGGTGTGATTCTTTTTCTGAATCACATCATCTTCATGTGCATCAAGACTGAGTTTGCCAGCTTTGCACCCTGCTGAGATATCATTCTAGTATGTTCCTTTTATTGCATGAAATCCTTATGTTGAACATTTACTCCAGACCTGAAACTGTAGAGCCGCTGATTGCTTTCCAATACAACGATTTACAATTTATTTTTTTCCATACCTGATTTTTCAAATTTAAATGGAACATTTTCACTGTAAAATGTGATACTCTGCACGGTACAATCATTCAAGAGAATATGAAAGAGTTGATAATGGCCTCAATTTAAATGCAATTAATTGGCGAAACACTGTTTCTGTCGCGGCGCGACGCGCTCTGCTTTTATTAGGAACAAGAGCGAGCATTGATCTCTGCGGACGGCGGCAGAACTCTGAAACGCGATGCTCACTGAATTAGGCCTGAAATGGTGCTGAAAAATATATCCAATCTTGTCCACTACCTCCAGGCAGCAGAAACTCCCCGGCAAAACTTACTGAACAAAGAATCTCTTGTAGTCCACAATGGGCTCGAAATGTGAGCCGTGGACTCGGCTTCCCTTTACCCTGGAGAGTCAATCATCACCGAGGAGGCATTGCGAGACGGAGCAGAAAGACAAAGACAGAGAGGCAGAAAGAGATCCAGGCAGAGCGGAGATACAGTGGGAATGGGCAGTGAGCAGGAAAATACAGCTGCTGTTTATGTGGGTGAACGTGCTATAGGCTGCTCCTCGCCATGCGGGGCTACAGAAGGGAATCGGGGAAGACTACACCCCCCTTGGTGCGGTGGAGCCAATCAGTAGTTGTGGTGGAGTTGGGATAAACTAACAGGGGTGTCCAAACTTTTTGTAAAGAAGGCCAGATTTGGTGAAAATATGTGAGGGAAAACCAATGGATGGACTTTCTTAAAACCCTTATAATAGTATTAAATCTAAATGAATTAAAATCCTATTCAGATGGGGTACTTTCACTCTTAAAACAGTTATTTCACCAATCCAATTCTTGTATTGTTCACGTTTTGGGTAACTTTTGGGAGCAACACAAATTTTTTGGATTATAGTGTTGTCATCTTAACCCAATTTATGACTTTTTTTCTGACTTAAAACAAACAAGTTAGTCCTTTTTAAACCTTGGAGATGGGTTTTAAAAATAAAACAACCCAACTTGGGTTATTCTTAACTATGAAGTGTTCAGTGTGTTTTGTGTCTTCATATAAAATCAAAACATCTTAAAACGCGTTTTATTGCCTAAAAAATTACTTTAAATTTTGTTTTTGGAGAAAAGAAATAAAATGAAGTAATAGTTTGATAAAAAAAAAAAACTTTCATCAACAATAAATTTCGGACACCATTGTCCATTAAACACTAGAGCTGGGCATGATTTAAAAATTACATCGATCTACGCCTATAGATCAATTATCGATCAATACAAATAGAGATCGATATAATGTAAAATGCTAAAATCCGCTAGCTTGATGCTAACGCATAATGGGATTTCCCATAGGATGGCTAATGCTAACACTCTGTCGACCTAAACATACATTTCTGACTAAATAAACATCTTAATAAACTCACAGGCATGAATTTTTCAAACTTTTTTCAGAAAATATTTTTAAAGTAACTATTTGTGGTCTAAATCGTTGTTTCTTTTGCTCATAATTTCTTCTTCGTCTGGAATAAGGTGTAATGCTATAGCGCGATCGCCACCTAGTGGCCAAACTGAAACGCCCTCCAGGAGAAGCAGAACAATTGTTGGAGCTTTTCTGTTTGAGAATCCATGTATGGAATTACTCAACCTCATTATAATTTCACTTATAAATTTGTAGTATGTGAACCGCATAAGAGTGATATAAATATATTCAAAATATATGTAGATTATTAATGTATTTTTAAACAAATGTGTAAACTTAAATTTGAATTGAATATCATTGAATTAAGTGGATCAAAAGGATAAGAAAAAAATCAAATTGATCCAGGCTCTAGTGAATTAATTCAAATCAATTCAGGAAATTATTGGTGAAACCTGGCCCTATTAGATACTCACTATAAACTTCCACATTTAAATAATGTTAACAAGAAATAAATGGTTACCTTAGTCAAAAATAAAAACACAGACACAAAGTTGTTTTTCATTTTGCATAAAAAACAAAAATTTCTACTTGTACTGGCAGACTTTATTACGGTTGACATTTTCAAAATCAGCTAAAAAGTGTCACTGAAGGGTCCGACCAGTGCCAGTGTTACCACAGGTTTACGACCGTTTATCATTTAGCCAATCACACAGTTTGTGGAAAGTCCTGGGCGTCACATACTGCCCTGTAGAACTTTAAACTCGAGCCACATTTGGCCTTGGGACATGGGACATGTCTGAACTACAACATCTAATGTTACGTTCACACTAGTCAATGCCTGTTTAAGGGTCCACTTCCAGTAAAAAGTCATTTAGGTCCTCAACGTTCAAAAATCTCGTTCATACAAAAGTTTTTTGGTTTTTTTATATTGTTTTTATTGAGTTTTCAATTTCAATCACACAAAGAAACTGCCAGACAGAATGACAAAACATATAGCTGACAAAAATAACAATAGTAACAGTGTACCACAAATGCAATGTCCCGGTTATCTAGGTGTTGGGGTGATGTGGCACTGAGCCAAGAAGGGTCTCCATATTGTCTCATGTCTTCCTTCCAAACAATGATGCTCCAGCTGTATGATGGATACCATCTCCCGCATCCAGTGTTCAAAATTTAGGGGAGTGGTAGATTTCCAAGCCACTAATATGAGTTTTTTAGCAACCACCATTCTGAGCTGTAAGGCTGTGAGCAGGTCAGATGTATAAAGAGTTTCTGTGGAGCATTCAAAGATTGCAAGGTTGTGATCTGGTTCAATGTCTTTAGCTAAGTTTTCATGTCAGTTTTCGGGCTTTACGTACAAAATGGGAAGCTGTTTAACCAATCAGAAACTCGTATTTGGTAGCGTTCTTCATAGAGAATTATATGACACCATATCTTTCATATATTAGAATAGTCGCCTGGAGCAAGATTTGCATAATTTCCAACAAATTCCCCATCAAGCTTCTTCCAACTGTTGGTGGCAAGTGTACTATAAATCCATTACCAACAGTCCAGTGTGAACACAATATCCTAAAAGTGCTTTCAAGAACGCAATATATGTATGTCAAATTTACCTTCCTTCTAGTTTTTTTGCAAGGTGCTGGGGAGACGAGCATTAGGTGAAGCTCAGGGTTGGAAAAAAAAAAATGATAAATGAATGTGTGCACACTCCCCATCTGCAACTTCCCCCTGAATTCCAATTAGGCTCGAGTGGTTCCCTCCGAAAGCCAAAATACTTGAGTGAAGTTCCTTAAATATCAAGATGCAATCCACTTTAATATTAAGATGTCAGAAACTCGACACCGACGCCGCTCTAATCAGGGGGAATCTTCATATATAATGCATATTTCTAAGCCGAACAAGACACGTCCTGTCAAACATGTTTAATTGAGTAATCATAAACTGTCGACTCTGCTGCTGAACATTGATACTGTTTAGTAAACGACACACCGCTCGTGTCTGTTGGCCGGGATCCCTCTGAGAGGCAGGAAGGGAGGCCATGAATATCTCTTAGCCGCACACTCGACATAGGCCAACGCATAAATCATGGATTTAAGCAGAGCTTCATTGAAATTCATTACCCTTCATATCAGGGGAGCTAACTATTGTGAGTCTCTCCAGTCGGTGAGGACAGAGTAGCTGGTTTAATCAGCGCCTTGCCACGCTCCCAGAGGATGCTCAACACTTTTGAATGATGGCCGCCTGTGCACAGCCGCGGCGAGGATACAGAGTCGGACTTCGGCCTTTTCCTTCCTTTTGCTCCCCACGTCTGGCGCTACGCAGGAAGGATAAATGGCTTCATGCTCCAGAGAGCTGTGATACAAAACATTCACATTGAGGAGGAGCCACAGCCAAGTAACGAGAAGCAACCCGGATTGAAGACCCTTAAAGTTACACCCTTTCATGGGTATGCGCGGCGATAAAACCCATCTTTTAATACTAAATAATAAAATTAGACGTATTTCCTTCCTCGTCTCTGAGAAGTGATCAAATCATTTCCCTGCCAGTGCCTTTTAAACAATGCTGCTCAGGCTCCACAATGTGTCCGCTCTGGATATTGCTCACATATATTTCTATACCTGCGCCGCTCTATTTGAAGGTCAACTCCATCCCTCCACGGCTCAATAAAATTCAGGCAGTTGGTGGATTCAATTTCTGCTGAAGGGCACTTAACCGGTGACCCATTTTAAAAGGGCCCCTCTGCCTCCCTCTGAGCAGATCAGCTCCGATACAAACAGAACAGAGCCGGAATTCTTGCCCGGGCCGACGCCGACCCCGCCCCCTGCCCGCCGCGCCGGATCCCTCTCTGATGCAAAACCGCGGGAGGGGCCGCACCGAGTCGAGAAGAAACGAGCAGAAGTAAACATGACCCCCCCCCCTGACACACACACTCCCTGTCTTGTGTCATATAATATATTAGGTATTGAATTACAGCTGTTGTTGTCACAGCAGGGGGGGGCAGAGTGCATCTCCTGCCTGTCTCCATTCAGAGGCGAGGACAGCCTTTCATTGATCTGCTGCTTGGCACGGCCCCTGTCACAGATGGACTCTGGCCCGGGAGCTTTTAATTAAAGAGCATGTGAGAACAGCTCCCAGCTGCCATCCTCGTGAAAGTCGACACCTCGGGCCCTCTCACACCTTGCCTGGAACAGGAGCGCTAATCAAAAGCGCTTAGGGGAGAACAAAGAGGGGGGGCGTACCAACTCACCTCCACAAAATAAAAAAATGTACCGAACACGGGCGCGCGCCACTCCGAATCAGAGGAGGGGGGGAAAACAACCGTCCCACTCTGATGAAGAGCGGCGAGGAAATGTGGAAATGGGAGCATCAGAAATGTCACTGGCAGGAGGGAACAATAAGACTTCGATTGTATGCAAATGCTTCGCAGAAGCCGGACCCCCGAAACGCTTGGGAGACACTCGGGCTAATGAGGATATTATGATCTCTCAATGTCATACTCTGGCGTGGCAGGAAAGCAATGTTGTCCTGATTCTGAAATATTCTGCTTCACCTTGATTACCGTATTTTCTGCTCTATAAGGCTCACTTTAAAGCGTTCACTTTTTTTCAAAAAATAACAGTGTCTTATAATATGAAACACTTTATACTTGGATTAATTCTGGTTGTGTGAATTTATGTCGAAGCAATTTTAAAAATGGCGCTCCGTCAATATGTCTGGTTAGTTGTAATTGTAAGTACCCTAACATGACTAACATTTTTTTTTTTATTTGTTACAGAAAAATTTAGAAGTCACTAAAAATGATAAATTCCCCAGTATTGATAGACTTATGTGGTAATTTGTTCGGGCAAAATAATGGACACCTTTGGGGTCCTAGTTTGTAGGTGTTTGTGAAAATTGTTTATACTGAAGTTATCCTTCTGAGTCAGTGGAGAGTGTGTTTGGAATGAAGTAAGTTTATACTTTAAACCTACAGATCTTTATGTTTAAGATGTATTTTGTTAGTGTATTGTGACTGTGATTGCAAGTTATTTTGTAGAGGAAAATGAGAAAATGTTTCTGTTACAGACACCACTTTCCATTACAGACACAAGCTTCAGTGAATCGTTCATGCCGTCTTTGTGTACTCTGAATAGAGTATCTGTAGTGGATGAAGAGGTCCCAGTAATCCATACAGATTCCCCCATTGCAACTTGTATTTTTTATTGTTATTCATCTGTTTTCATGTGATGCAAACAAGTTTGGATGTTAATGTGAATATGCTAATACAGCTAACAGCGTTGCTTTTATGTGTTACTTAAAAGTTTGATAGTTAGCCTAATCACACTTAAGCTTGTTTTAGTGCTTTAGACCGAGTGTGTGTTTCACGTGTTGCAAGCTAGTTTTTATGTTATTGTGAATACGCTAACATGACTAACAGGTAGCATTCTGTACTGTGTTATATTTATGTGTTACTAATGAGATTAGAAGTTAACAGAGTCACAGTAACGCTTGTTTTAGCAATATCAGTCTGTTTTTTTTTCTACATTTACCAAATAAGTTTGGGTTTTTTGTATATATGCTAACATGTAGCGTGTTTTACTGTTATTTCTACACATTAGTAAAAAGCTTGGGAGTTAGCGTAGTCCCAGTAATGTTTGTTTTAGCTGTATCAGTCAAGTTGTTTTGTTTTTTTTTGCAAAATATAGTAGTTGGGGTGTTACTGTGAATACGCTAACATGGCTAACATGTAGCGTTTTGTGCTGCATTATTTCTACGTGTTTATAAACACTTTGGGGAGTTAGCGCAGTCTTGGTAACGTTTTGTTGGCGGTATCACTCTTTTTTTTTCTTTTGCAAACAAGTTTGGGTGTGATTATGAATACACTAATTTGGCTAACGTGTAGCATTGTTGAACTGTGTATTTTCATGTTACTAACAGAATTGGATGTTAGCATAGTCATAGTCTGTTTTTAAACATTTTTCAAACAAGTTCGGGTGTCATTGTGTGTACGCAAATACAGCAAACATGTACCGCGTTAGGCCGTCTTATTTTTATGTGCTACTAAAAAGTTTGGGAGTTAGCATAGTCACAGTAACGTTTCTTTTTGTTGCTTCGGTCTGTTTTTTACGTTTTGAAAACAGGTTTGGGTGTTATTGTGTCTATGCTAACATATGGCGTATTTTATTGTGTTATTTTATGCATATAACTAAAAAGTTTGGAGTTAGCATAGTCACAATAACCTGTTAGCGGCATCATTTCTTTTCGCTACTAAAAAGTTTGGGAGTTAGCATAGTCACAGTAACGTTTGTTTTTGTGGCTTCAGTCTGTTTTTTACATTTTGAAAACAGGTTTGTGCTTTCAATTGTGTCCATGCTAACATATAGCATATTGTGTTGTGTTATTTTTGTGTATAACTAAAAAGTTTGGGAGTTAGCATAGTCACAGTAACGTTTGTTTTAGTGGCTTTAGTTTGTTTTTACATTTTGGCAACCAAGTTTGGGTGTTATTGTGAATAAGCTAATGCGGCTAATGTGTTACAAACAAGTTCTCAAATCACGGCTAACACAGTTAATAAAGTTTGACTTGTTCTGACTTTTTGTTTTCGCCTAATAGGCCTTATAGCTCAGTGTGCCTCATGTACAACCAAAATTTGAAAATAAACCATTTATTGATGGTGTTTTATGCAGTTCAGAAAATACGGTAACCTTCCAAAATCTACCACCATCTCTAATTCCCCACATATTTCAAGCGTGCTCCTTTGACCTGGTTTTGATAAGATTACAGATGATGTCACAAGTTTTCACTTACCGATGGCAGTGGTGATGAAGGAGACGGTTTCAATTTCTTTCCCGTCGTTGTAAATGGCCAAGTGCCAGATGCCCGAGTCCATGTACTGGATGAAGCCCGTGTTGTGGGTGGTGATGGGCACGAGGCTCCGCTGCATAGCCATGGGCCCCTCCAGACCGTGGACGTCCTGGGCGAGGAGTCGCCGCCCGTCCAAAAGTTCCACAAAGTCAAACTACAGGAAAAGAAAGCGAGAAGGACTGATGGATGGATGGACCGCAGACACACCATTAGAGTGACACATGAGATCTGAGTGCTTTCAGATCTCTTTATAGCCCTGCATCATTTGGCCCGCATGAATAACTCATCCATCCAGAGGCGTTAAGTCTTTGCTGGACAAGACGGGATCATTTCAGCGCCTGGAAAATCTTGTAATTATTACAGAAAAACCAGAGAATTTGTCTTAAAGTTTAGTGTTTGCAGAACACTGATTTGCTCATATCATTGGAGAGCCAATGAATACAAATGAGACGGCGTTTTCATTTCCATCTGCAGCGAGGAGAGAAATCCGGACTGGTGGTTAATCAGTCACCCGACGAAAACTCCGGCTCGTTCCTTTGAAGTAAAATACAGACGAAAAGAGACAACCCTGATCCTTCAAGTGAAAAATAAATTACACCGGACATTCCTGCAAACACAACTCCTGCTCGCTGCAATTTGTTGCACTTCCAGCAGAAAGCTCCAAAGTCAGCCGCCAGATATGATTAATAGCATGATACATCACATTCCATGTTACACATAGATGGGAAATTAGTGCGAAGAAAAATCTTCTTCTTTCGGCCCAATATCTTTGCTTGATTCATCGACGGCACTGAACCTGAAAGAAGCGTTCCTCGACTTCGTTCTGCGGCGGAGAAAGTGATTCATAACACAATAGAGAAAGTTATGAAGTGGTTTGTATTCATGACATGCTCCTACATGGTTAGATTTTTTCAAACAATATCCCAATTTATATTCTGTGGCAGGAATAAAAAAAAAAAAAAAAATGGAGGTGAAGTAGGATCTCGCACGACCTCACCGCATTGCATTTATAATTTACCACTGTCTTCTGCAAACAATCTCTTAAAGGAGTAAAACCCTCAAATGTGGCAAATGAAATTTGAGTTCCCCCACCTGTGTGTGCGACGGCGGAAGGCCCCTCCTTCCGTACACTCCCACTAAGGCATCTTTGCTGAGCGACACGTTGAACTTCAGGTACATGGGGTGATCAATGAAGACCTGGGACCTCCAGAAGATCCCGGGCGGGATCTGCTGTGCCACCTTGCGTCCCACGTCGATCTCTCCCATATCTATATAGCTGTCATCTGGGTACAAGCTGTCCAATTTGCCTGCGTTGCACACAGAGTAAATCGGTCGAGGAGATCACATCATTAATCCAGCCCGCGGAGGACAGAGAGAGTCAGTCTGCCGAGACACGATAGTCTGACCATATCACAGACGTTTAATCACACTGCTGACAGCTGCAGAAAAAAAAAAAAAAACATAATGAATGATCCCTCTGACCACTGCCAGCAATTACCAGTTCCACTGAAGGGCATAAAAGTAAGAAATATCCGATTGTACATTATACTATAGAGGTCTTCAGCCACGCGCGATTGATTCTCCTCAAAAGGAGAGAAAAACATGCTGTGGAGGCAGAGGCGGCTGCTCTGTGGACTGGTGGTGGAGTGTCCAGCAGCCTGGTTCCATCTGTAGATGCAGCACAGCGGAATGTAGGAAGAGGGAGGAGAACAAATCCCGTAAATGGAGGGGTTGTGGGTCGACTAGTAAGAATGGTCGACCATTGACTAGGAGTGGGAATCTTGATTCACGATTCGATTACAGTTCAGGAGGCAAGAATCTGATAATGAAACGACTAACTGCATTCTGAATCTGTAGGCCTGTGCAATACATCAACAAAACACATTCTCACTCCAGACTCGTCACACATTTGGTTAAGGACGCCTCTGCGTCAAAAATTGATATTTCTGGTGTTGTTTTTCGTGCTGCCTGTACCCCTTAAATCCCAGGTCCCCAACCTCAGAGCTGCGAACCAGAACTGGTACAGTTGGTCTTGGTACCGGGTTGCGTCTAGTATCGCGTCTGGGCCCAGTTCGCGTATAAGGGTCTGGTTGGTGCCCGGTACCGCGTCCGGTACTTTATCCAGTGTGGCATCCAGTACCACGTCTGGTACCGGGATTGGGTACTGGACGCGTCACAAGGACCAGTCCGCGTCCCGAGGGTTGCAGTCCCTTGAGTTTACTTTGAACCCCCCATCTATTGTACATTTGTACATTTACATTTGTAAATTTAAATTTATTGCCTTTTCTATATTTTTATTGGTTCATGTTGTAAATTGTCTTTTCTGGGAGAGCAGGAAACGGAATTTCAATTCATTGTATGTCAGCACATATGAAGGATTGACAATAAAGTTGACTTTGACTTTGACGAACAGCCACCACATCCAAAAACGTTGAAAAGCGTGAATTTTTGACGCGTAGGGGTTCAACCAAACGTCAATATGTGACGAGTTGAGGGTGAGAATGCGTTGACAATACACGCATTGTAAAAGACGACTGAAGCTGCGATAAATGCTTACCTTAAACGTCTACATATGGAAAAATAAGTCAGATTGAGGTTTATAATAAATGACAGAGAACACTTTTTGTATTTAACCACTCAGATGGATTAATGTTAGATATTCGTCTCCTGTGTAGACGTGGCTCATCTGGACTATAATTTAAGTTCAGTTGAATTTATTTAAACAAAACTGATGCAGTGAAATGGAAATAATGTTTAAGTTGTTTTGTTACATGGTCATATATCGCAAGTCGTTGGAATATTGATCACCAATATTGCACATGGCAAGTTTATCTAATACCACGCAGCTCTATGAATCTGCATTTTTATGAAGGTTTTTCTTTGTCACAAGACACTAGAACAACATTACTTAGAACAACATTACTTACTTTTCTTCACCAAAGCACATATTTAAGTTAGAAAATACTCTTTTTTTTAACTTTTTATGAAGATCATAGCTATTCTGACATGAAAAATATTTGATTTGGTAATCAAAAATCTTTCACAGCATCAAAAGGGAAACATTTTTCTTGAACTCAACGATCGATCCAGCGTTAAAGGATTGCTCAAGTCTAACAAAGTAAATAGTGACTAGCTAAGGAGTGAACGTATTTTAAGATCAGTGTTTAAACAAAAGGCTTGCTAGCTTTGAAGGACAAACACATGAGGTGGATTTTATTTAGAAATAAAACACAAATACTGACATGATTTAATATCTCCTTATATAGTGCTACGATGACCGTGTGGGTGAAGAAGTGATGGGAATTGACATTCAACACTAAAAAAATGCTTCCGAATGGGCCCTTTAAGGAAGTTAGGGGCCGGCCAACTGACAGGATCTGCAAAGTTAAAAATGTTTGTATGCTCTTCAAAAACGTCTGCATTTAATTCCACTTTTTGCTTTTACTTTACATCGTATTACATATTTTAATTACAGCTTATTTAAAACGATTTAAAATCTTTTATGGATTGTAATCGATCGATTTTCCCCCAAATGTGACATCACCCATAGAAAATGACTTCAATTTAGTTGCCATTTTTCTCCCGATATGGTCATCGTCATGTTAGAATCAGAAATCGTCAGTAAGCAGTGATTGTTCCGAGTCATCGTTTCTATAGCAACCACTCTCACCAATCAGGAGGGAGCTTGTTGGAGGTCCACACCCTTAATGAAATTTAGCTACACGAATTCTGTCAGTCAAACGTTTGAAGCGTTTGATGTGAGACCAACCAAATACTTTTATTGAGGAATCTGATTGGCCAGTTTATTACTAACACAACAGAAAAAAAATATTTTAAAAAATAGGATTTCCAATAACATCTTAAAAAAAGGTAGCAGAGCAAGAATGATTCTTCTGTTAAATAGAATGATTAAGTCGTAGCTTTGGGGTTTTTAGCTTCTTCCTGTTTGCAACACGAGGGAGGAGGGGTCACTCAGTCCACTTCCCATATACAGTCAATGGGTGGACCGAGTTTCCTTGTGTAGATTGGTTGGTTGATATTGGTTCGACTGCATTTTTGAGCCCCTGAGCGCCTGCGACATCCGTCTGAACAGCTGCTCATTTAGGGCCGTTATTTCCCCAAACGATCCCTTTGGTAAAAGATTAAGAAGAAAGCTGACAAATCCACAAAAGCAGCTCCGTGTCCATCGTTTATCAGTCAACATCTGCACTTCTTTACATCTGCCCACAAGAGAGAGCTTTATTGTCCTTCATTCACTTGAGTTTCACTCTCTGGTATACGGTCTGTTTGTGTTCACGCTGTAGGGAACAGGACCAGGGTTCAAAAACATAAAAAAAAACTTTTACACTTTTAGAAATGGACTCTGGTGTGGACCAAACAACCTAACTAAAAATAATACCTGGTATGTTATTTTTACAACAAGACGTAATGCCAAAATGAAACATTAGTATCCCGTATGCCCTAAATATGATGTTGTCTTTGATCACATAGAATTGAATTGTGCTTGAAGAAAGACCAGTATTTAACTAAATGTAGTGCCTGTGATCAAGCTAGCATAGGCTGTATTGGAATAAATACTTTGTCCAAATACACGGTTTAAAAAAAGTAGAAATTTTCTGTTGGTGATGAATTAAGCATCATTGAATTGATTGAATATGTTGTACAGTTTTTATTGTTTGAGTACAAGAACTCTTAGATCTGGGACACATTATTCTTTATTATTGTAAATGTAGGCTGTGAGAGGATGAAGAGAGTCTGTCAGGATCCAAAAACATCTCCTTTTAGGATATGCAAAGGAAAAGGAATCAAAACAGTCTCAGGACAAAATGCTCGAATGGCCAGGACCATCTGGAATAGTCTCAAACTATCAGTAAGGGGATGTTCCACATCACATACCTTCAAAATTCAGCTCAAACATCGGTTGGAAGCAAATCATTCCAGATTTTTAGGGATGTTTTTTTATTTTTTTACTATTAATGTCACGTGATGTGCATTTAGTGTGATCTGATGTCTTATCCAGGGTCTCATGTTTTTGTAAATTATTATTATTGCTCTTAACCTGCATCGTCAACCATGGATGGATGGATGGATGGATGGTTCCCAATATGATATGCATCATCACAACATATCCCAAATTTTCACTATTTTTTTTTTTTAAAGAATATGACTTAAATCCACCTTAATATTAATACGACTTTCACAGTAATAAAATTGTAAAATTCATTTTATTTAATGATCACAACACTAAGCACTGCAACTGTATCTCATATACAAAATACTTTTACCCACAAATTCATGGAGGTTTTCTTTTAGTAAATGAAGAAATGTTTTTCTTGTAGGGAACAGTCAATAGTGTACGTTTCCACAACAAAATATTTTTTAGTTTAAGAAAAAAAACACATAGTAAGGAGGTGGTTTAACCAATAAGGCTCTAAAAGTATGTTTGAGGAAATAGAGTGAGGTTTATTTTCAACATTGCTAAATGTAGCTTTTCCAGTTGTTGGGGGATCAGATGGAAAAGAATAATTAAACATCACCTTTTCAATATTTTAAATCGATACAAGTATCACCAAATGAAGTATTGTGATTTCTTTTTCATACTTCTTTTCAGGATATCATGAACATGAAATGTATCTCTCTCTTTTATGTCTATTATATCTTTTTTTTTTAGAAATATTTCCAAAAAGCCTTATTTTCTTTTTTTTTTACCAAAACGGTACAAAAAAAGTAAACTTTGGAGAATTGTCTTAAATTTGATCTAATGATGGACTCCTGTTGCTTTAGGTTGATAGATTGAGCATACATTTCCAAAACTCAACCTTTCCAGCAGTGATGTTTGAAGTTACACATTAAAACACAGTAATCACGGAAGCAGGGAATTCAAATTGCCACTACCCGCTCAGGTATTAGCACATCTACTTGCAAAAATCGGCCATATGCTCCATATTACAACTTCTATTGGGCTCAGTGGAAGCAGCAACATCTGTTTGCCCGTGTAGATGAGCTAATTTCAGCCGCAATGTCGACGGCAGCCGACATCCATACAAACTACCCCCCGGGACTCGGAGGCACACGCGACTTTAGGGTTACACGTGGCACGCCAGATGGAAGTCCTCTCAAAAGTCCATCAGAGGTAAAGGAATTCATCAGAGAAGAGACAGCGGCTGCTCCCCGTCTCCCAGATCGGGGCTTTACATAATGCTACTATCCGCAGTTTAATTTGGGTGAGAGGAGCGCCTGGATTTATGCAGCACATTAAAGGTGAGCTCATCAGGCTGATTAAATAGAAACCAATGAAAATTGGCTTCATGGTTAAATCATTTCTTTTTTTGTTCTAAAGCTCAGGTGAGGAGAAAGTCTTTGAATTTTAACGAACGTTTGCATCCGAGGAGGAAACATTGTTCCCGACGACGGCAATGCAAACTGGAAAAAACCACGGCTATTGATTTCCAATCAGCGACAGCGTTGTTGGCAAAACACACTTTCACCCCGACTGGTAAATGAAAACGACAACTCCTGGATTCATCTATATGGTAATGGCGCCGTCTCCCACCTTTTGTGGTCTCCCGTGGTGAATCGGCTGGTTAAATCTGGGCCCGCTCGTTCCACAATGGAGCAAACTTTCCTGGAGTCGAGCGGTCGGTACCGCGGGGTTGAGCGCGCACGCTTTCTTTGGCTGCCAAGGAACGGCGAGTCCAAACTGGGAGATGAAAGGATCACATCCGTTCTGAAGAGGACAGAGGAGCTAATCCCCCCGCAGCCCCCTGGATACTCCGTCCCTTAAGCTGTCCCATTTTCTCCCTCCAGGAACAAATAACACTTCCCACTTACACCAACTTTCAGCGGATTACAGTCAAGATCTCGTTGCGTACCGCGGAGACGGACGAGGAAAAATGGGGAAAGTGGATCACAACATAATGGCACGAGTTCTGAAATGTCATCTGTAAAGTAAGATTTGGAGAAACTTTGGTTTGGATTTAAAATTTCCTCATGAGGGGGCAAAAGAAAACAAAATAGATTTACATAATTCGTGGATTTACTTGTGCAATATCCTGATCCGATCGCATGATGACTTTATATTTTAAGCCTATTATTACCAATAAACACTCTAGTGGAAATCAAAAATAGATTCAATCATTTTATTGATGTAAAAACAGAATATGGTGCTAGTTTAAGCAAATGCACGCAAAAACAGTTTGTTAAAGTCGCAGATTTGGACATCCAGGCTCAACAATTCTTTTAACCCCAGAACACTTTCGCCATAAAAAGTTGCACCGTAACTTTTGCTGGGTAAACATTACCCAATATAAAATACCCAATAAAAAGTATTTTTCATAAAAAATAGATGAAGATATTACAACACATGAAAAATAAATTAGAGTAGCTTTATTTCAAACTGTGCTTTATGCAACAAAGTGGGGGGAAAATCATAGGAAGATCCTAAGAACGTGCTTGAAAATAAATGTAAAAAAATAAATAATCATACCGTACACATGGCCTTTGGTCCACTCATTCCTGGGACATGTGAGACTCTACCCAGGGACTCATGACACTCATAAAATGCAACAAATTTAAAATAATGCAAATGTTTTACTCGGGTGAAAATAACCCGGTGATAGTGCTCTAGGGATAATAAACGCTTTCAACAGACGGCAAGTGTCTCCATGTGTTTGTTTTGACTCAGAAAGGCATTTCTAAAGAAAAAACATTGAGTTTTTGCTTCCTTTTTATTAAGGAGGGCGCTCTCCAGGGTGCTGACTGAGAGACGGCTGCTAAGGGACCGTCTGCAAAGTGCAAGCCCTGGAGAACAGTGAACCAAAAAAAAAAAAAGATCTAACACTTATCATATTTGTTCTACAAAATGATTTTAACCCTGGAAAACCCATGAGGTCAAATTTAGCCGCCGTGGTTTTTTTGTGTTTCGATTTCTTTTATTATATATATATATATATTATTATAATATATATATATATATATATATATTTTTTTTTTTTTTTTAATGGCAGCTGCTCCCCAAAATAGTATTCAAAAATAAAGTAAAATAAACTTTACAAGCCCAGAAAGAAATGATTATTAGGTTCTCCAGGGTTGAAAAAAAGTCATTTTTAAGAATTTTAAAGAAAATATGCTACACATTCTCATATCTTTGTTGTCACATATTAATAGTCCGGACCTCCTCCCCGTCTCTTTTTAATGTTTTGAGTGTCCCCAACTCGTCATTTCTTGACATGCGGGCTGTTTCCAGTAAATCAGGGGACCAGGCGTTTTGACGGACGCCGTACCGGTCTTCTAATGCTGCTTTCATACCGGACGTGGTGGGCGTGTCAGACCTGCATGTGCTGTCTCTCTTTTTCAAATGTACAGCTTTACGCCCTGGCGTGAATCCCACCGTCATCCAACAGCAACTGGGACGGTCTCTGCGTCTTTACCTAGACTTAAGGGACCATAAAATAAAAAATCAACTTTTTGAGCTTTTAAGTGCATCATATTGTTCTATGGTCTCTATAAAGAACCCCAAAGCGGTGTTTTCTGAGTAATCCTCTAAAAATACAAGCGGGTCCTCACAATCTGAGGTCACAGAGTGAGACCGCCCCTTTCAGGAAGAGTCTGCTCTGCCCCAGACTAACACCAACACTCAATATATCCACAGAGCTAGCAGTGATCAGCAAAAAACTTTCATTTTAGATACGGAATACTTTAAATCTTCCATTAATTCAATAAATGCGGGGGGATGGCCGGCCCACTAAAGGCAGATATACGGTATGTGCATCCAAAAAATGTATGTTTATTTTTGTGGGAGAAATGCAGACGCACTGCCAAAGTGAAAAAAAAACTAATATTTCATGAATATTTTGTTTTTTAGTTTTCTAAAGGTAATATATGATCTTATATATGGATATAGTTTACTCTGAAAGGCTTAAGAAAATCATGATATGGCCCCTTTAAATTGAAACTTGACCCCTCCGCTGCCTGGGTCGTGTTCGGTTAGAATGCACCTTAACCCGGTATCGGTCCACGTCTGGTACTCGTCCGGTACCAGTTTGGGGTCCGGAGGTCGGGGAGCCCTGATTTAATTGAAACAGCCAGCACGTCAAAAAAACGAGGAGTTGGGGAGACCCAAAACATCAAGGGGGTCCTTAACCAAACGCCAATATGTGACGAGTTGGGAATAAGAATAGGATCAAATCTCAGCCTGTTTATTTATTAAATGTGATCATTTTTGGTACGGATTAAACAAATGTATGACTTACTGTCATCTTTTCCTCTGCGGTCCGGGATCTCCAACCCCGTGTTGCCCAGCGGTGGCAAGCTTAGGTCTGTGGGAAAGGTAAGGCCACTTGTATTGTCCTCCGACAGCTGGTACATCTGTCTCTGCATAGGCTGCAGGTGCCAGTTTAACCCCAACAGGTGAATGGCTGAAAGACAAGAAAGAAAATTGCCCTGTTGACGAGTGTTTTCGGGTAGCGTCCAGATAGAGGAATGCAGGAAACACACTTTATTGACAATAGAGCGGTTTAATGGTTAATGGCATTTCCCCGAAAGTGCTGAGCGGCTCCAACGCGATAAATCCAATGCTGACCCCACGGGAGAGCATCTGTCTCCCCCCCCCCCCGTCGTCCCGACATCAGTATGCGCCCTCCTCTGCGCCTTGTCATTTTCCCAATCCCATTATCTTTATATTTACCAGCAAAAAAGCAAAGGACAACAAAGAAAAACACATCAGCAGAGCGAAACCAGGGGCGTTCACAAAGCAGATGAAGCATACTGATATTTTACAAGGTCGACAAAAGAAATGTCCTCTGGAACAATGGCAGCGGAGCGGGCGCTGGAGGAGGGGGAGGAGGGGGAGGGGCTGACCATGACAGATCACCAATAAGAGAATGGACAACACCAGCTTAGCAAGGAAAAAGCCAACTTGGAAGTCAACAGTCAGCAGAACGAAGCCGAGAAACTCAATATAGCTGTTTCACCGTTTTGTTGGTTCCCTTAAAGCTCTTACAGAAAAGAGCCGCACAATTCAATTACAAAGAGTCAAATTATTGGACGGCCTTGGAGCGAAAGTGGGAGTGCGACCTCTCCAATGGCGTTCTGCTTTTATTGGGTTTTATTCTCCTAAAGTGAGAAGGCGTTCCACAACAAGGAAAAGAACCGAATGAAGAAAAACGTTTAGATCACCTGGATTCTTGGAAAATTTAACTAAAAAGATAGGATAACCCTCTTACATGGGAGCTTTAGCTTTTGACAAACTACAAATGTTCAACAGCTTACGCAATCAGCAACATTCCTGAAGCGGAGAAAAGCAGCCTTGCACTGATGTAGATCTCATTCTATTACAAAGAAAAACAGTTAAACGACACTTTAAGTTAGGAATATGCTATATGATGGTGCAAAGCGGATATGAAGAGCTGCTTTTACAGAAACAGCTGATTTACGTTAATTCCATGAACAGTTGTAAATGTCAACAATGGAGCCTTACACCATCTGATTGTAAGCAACCTTACGTTAGTAATATGTCATATGAGGGTGCTGAGCAGATCTGACATGGCAGAATCAGTTGATCGATGTTAATTGCGAAAACATTTCAGTACTGTGGAGTGTACAGTATCAGTGCAAAGCGGCTTTCCTCCAACTCAGAATCCACTTGAATTACATTCATCTCATAAACGGTTGAAGATAGTTGTAAGAATGTCGATATTGGAGCGTTACTCAGTGTAAATCTACTAATTGTATCGCGAAGAAAAGACGCTTTGTGCGGTTTTGCTACACTTTATCTTAGGAATGTGTTGCGTAACGATCCAAAGCCTATATAAAAGTTCACTTTTCTCTGCGTCAGAATCTGCTGATTCTCTTTAATCGCACAAACTCTCGAAAAATTAAGGTAGTTAGAGCATTTTTAGGAACAGTTACCACCAACTATAAGGCAGAAGACTCATGTAAAATGATAAATAGTAAATAGCGTATACTTATATGGCGCTTTATTACCATCCTTGAAGAGCCAAAGTGCTTTACAGTGACAGACACATTCACACATAGGGCTGGGTTTTAAAAAACAATTGATTTAAACTTAATATATCAATAATCGATTTATAAAAGATATTAAACGATTTAATACATAAAGCTAAAGTCCGCTAACTTGATGCTAACGCTAGAACATCTTTATAAACTCACAGGCATGAATTTTCCAAACTCAGAAGTCAAAGAGGGAGGGATCCCTGTCAACATCTCTGGTGTTAAAAGGTTAAAACTCGAAAATGTTTTGACATGAGGACAAAAAGGAAAGCTTATTTCCCAATGACCCGCTCATTTACATGTTTGTTCTTTTATTTTGAAGGTTAAACACAGGGATTGGATGATTTCTTATAAAATAAGAGCTTTTTCTATCAAGGTGGGACGCTCTGTTACACATGAATTACTATTATTAGTGTTTGCGGTATTGATAAATAGGTAATCAGACATAATCGGTGGGGCGTTTGAGAAACCTTTTTCATGATGGAAAACGCGGCGCGGAAGATGATAAAAGTTCAACAGCGAGCTCGGCATCTGCTCCGCAGCTCGTGCCGGCGTTTTCACTTTTCCTTTTATCTGTAGCCCGACAATAACTGACAAAATAGTAAAATAAAAAATGGAATAAAAAGCCTGGGCTTGTGTTTCTGGGTGTCGTTCCCAGCGCCCTAACAGCCACATCTTTTTTCGAGGCATTCTTCATCCTATCCATCCCAGAGGCCCCCCCCTCCATTCCCCGCCACCCCTCCCCTACTGCGAGATCCACTTGAGCGCCTTCATGTTATCTATGATATGCAGAGCGCTGGACCCCAGCCAGAGCCGGGCCTTCTCATTTTGCTCCTGCTTGCTTCTCAAACTTCGCTGGCGCTCAGGTGCTGCTGCGAAATAAAGACAGGTAGCGGGGAGAACCAGGTTCCTCTAATGAGGCGGTCACCGGCGGTGAAAAGCCGCGTGCATGTGAGAGCGCCGCTGTTTCCAGTGACCTGTCAGGAGTGTTGCACTTTATAGCATTGACCGCTTTGTCCTGAGCTCATGTTGTGCCCTCCTTTCGCTTATCTCTTGGCAGGAAGTTAGGTCATGCTATGTGCCAATTAGGGAACAAAAGGTACCGCAGCTGAAGACTTCTCAGCCATTCAGAGGAAGTCGGAGCTGTGAGTCATCTGCCACCACGGCAAAAAAAAAAAAAAGCACCTCCGTCGCCTGATCGGAGCACTTTTCAGCTGGTGAACGGTTCAGTGGAAGCTATGATGGAGAGAAGCTCTTTTTCCCATCCTAATGGTCAAAATCATCCACTACAGTGAGCATCCAAAAGGAAAACTATCTCCCCCCCTGCAAAAAAAAAAAAACATCCAGAAAACTCAAATGTGTTTTATAGCATATAGCCTGTGGGTCTCTTCTGAAGCTGTAGAGCGTATGTAGGAATCAAAGTATTTGCTCTTAGGGGTTGTTGTGTTCAAGCTAATTCACAGAAATCCATTTTATGCTCATAAAACACTTTCAACCAGCTTTAATTTTCATAAATATGTCCGTCTAACAAATTTTCTTCAATTTCCCAATTTCCTTTAAATGGTGCTGCTTCATAAGTGTAACCATGCAATATTTTGTTAAATTTCAAAAACGTAACTAACCTCTGATTAAATTTGAACCAATTTCCAAAATACCAAAAAAAAACTAAATTTATATAGTTTTTTTGGTAAATGCATCTAACATTTATAAAATTATCTGTTTTATTCTACATCTTATTGCCATTATTTTACTGTATGAAAAGTCCATCTGGGGACAAATGCTGCAAATTAGAACTTTCTACAACCATCATCAAATGGGCATGGGACTGCTGCTTTGTTGTATTTCTATGTCTTTACACCCATCCCTATGAAATAAATACATTCAAAATTCAATTCAAGACATATTTTTGACACACTTAAACAGTTACCTTGTATAAGGATTCTTTCTAGTTGTGCTTTCTGATCCTAAAATGTTTGGTTGAGTGTTATTGTGAATAACATGGCTATCATGTAGCGTGTTCCCTGTGTTTTACTTACATGTTAGCGCAGTCACAGTCACCTTTGTTTTCACGGTCTCAGTTCACTTTAACGTGTTGCAAACTAGGCTAGAAGTTGCACCTATTGTGAATGTGCTAACGTAGCTAACTCTTTTGACGAGGCTAGCATGAAGCTGTGTCACACTGTTTCTTTACGTGTTCAAGGAGTTAACATAGTTGCAGTTGTCTTTGTTTTCGCAATCTCAGTTTTTTTTTATGTGTTGCAAACTACGATGGAAGTTACACATATTGTGATTGTGCTAACGTGGCTAATTCTTTTGACGTGGCTATCTTGTAGCAGTGTCAGACTGTGCTTTTTTTACATGTTCAAGGATTTAGCATAGTCAGTGTTACCTTTTTGGCTGTCTCAGTCTGTTTTTTCACACAGTGTAAATTAGGGTGGGAGCTACATGTATTGTGAATATGCTAATGTGGCTAAAGCTTTTAACACAGGTAATGCGTAGCGGTGTCGGACGGTTTTGCTACGTGTTCCGTTGTGAATGTGCTAACTGGGCTAACATTTTTGACGTGGGAAACCTGTAGCATGTAACAAACAAGTTCAAGAGTTTCTGTGAATGCAGGTAAAGTTAGAATGACAGATTTATCCCAGACTATTGTGTCTCTAATGCACATTTTAAGTGGCAATCAAAATCGTAGATTGCAGGCCATAAAAATGAACAAAAATAAAACATTTTAAGAAGTTTCTTTCAGCCAATCATCATCCTCACCACAAAGTATTTCACTGGATTGACAAGTAGAGCAGCCATATATATATATATATATATATATATATATATATATAAATATATTTATAATTTAAAGGGCCTTTATGATGCAAAATTCATGTTTTTAGCTTTTAGTGTATTTTAATGTTAGCAACTCACAAAAAACTTCCCAAAGTGATGTTTTGCTCCATTCTCTTCCAATCCACAAAACTTTGTGACCCCTTCCATGAAGAGTCTACGCAAAAAAAAAAAAAAAATTGAGAGTCTTTGCTCCCAGCATTACCCCTAAGCTAACACATCCATTTCCCCGCGGAGCTAGCGGTGATCTGCAAAGCGCTTCCATTTAAATGTACAACATGCATACCCATCTGTGTAAAATTTCAAATTTTGTTTGTTTTCATGGATGAAACACAGACATGCTGCTGAGGCCGGCTCTAGGATGACATCATGAAATGGGCGGTACTCACAAACCCACCCGGGTCCTACCAATTCAGCCCAAAGGTAAACCATATGAGGCTCACATTGAAATGTTCTCAGGAGCAAAGGGTGGAGCCTCAGAGATCAAGACTTCTTACTCCCGGTAGGAGAAAAGCTCATGAGAATTGATGGTATTTCATTAAAAAAATATGTTCTTTCGTGTCCCAACTGTGATTTATGATATACTGATTACACAGAAAGGATAAAGAAAAGCATCATAAAGACTGTCTGTACAGGGTGGAAGGGCTTTAATATAAACATATCCAGAGCGTTCTTTTTTTCTTTTGTACAAGTTCAGTAAGAAATGAATAAAATTATAAAAAACAATAATTAAACCAGCAGTCTAATGAATAACACTTCCTACTGTAATTGAACCACTTCATAACTTAGTTTTTTCTGCATGAAGAGCTGCACTCTAATGTTTGGTTTTGGGAGAGTGTTAATGTGTTCATGTCTGAAAATACTAGCATGATGTTAAAACCTGTAAATAAAATATAGAGAAAACTCCGGCTCTAACCTTCATGAATTTTTTCTATTCTGATTTCAAAGCAGCCTGATCCCTTTGAAAATTTAAAGGTGTATTTGAAATGATTTGGGTAAGCGGTCCCATTCTTTTTTTTTTTTTTTTTTATCTCTCTAAAATCCGAAGCCCCATTTTTTGTTCAGACGATCACGAAGTCAGTCAGTTTTCCGAGACGCAACCTCTTTGTCCTTGGCTGAATTCCCACGGTGAATGGAAGTGAAAACAGGAGGGCACTGATGACCCTAAAGTGAGAAAAATATTACATATTTGCTAATGAGCTAGCAACCACAGAGAAAATGGTGCCATCAAAAAGCTCGCTTTTGCACATTTAAATTACGCAGCTGTGAAAAAAAAAAAAAACAACCCAAAACTGCGCTGGAAGTCAAAACACCTGTCACGAGGCATAATTGGGTTTATTAGACATCTCATCCAGAATTCCCAATTACAAGCTTCAATAATGAATTGCTCTTGGAATTAAATGTATTTTCTCATCAGCCTTTAATTAAACCTGTCTCTCACTCTTGATTGGAAAACCCAAGTCTTAGGGCGAGGCTCGGCCTCTGACGTGTTTACTCGCGGCGCCGGCGGAGATGGTCGGAGTTTGGTGGGATATAATCACACACTCTGATTAATCGCAGCCGGGCTGACGGGGACCTCTGGCGCTCAGCCAGGCGACGAGCCGAAGACCCCGCGCAGGATATCTGCTGCAAACGTGCCAACCCGGCGAGCCAAACCGCAACTTGGTGGAGTTGAAATTGCAAATTCACAGATAATCGCCGTGAAAGAATCAGATTTGAGTTTATATTGCCTGAAGGGGGAAAACAAAAACAATGGCGCCTATTATGGTCACAGTCCAACGGACTCCAACAAAAGAATTACATTTATCTCCCTGATTAAAACCAGGCAGAACAATCTCCTGTTTCTTGACTTCATGCAAATGAACCCCAGCATTCCTACCAGTTTTTTTTTTTTTTACTGTGACACTCAGATCAACCGCACAACAATTTATATGTAAAAGCGGCTCTGACAGTCAAATA
Source organism: Oryzias javanicus (assembly GCA_003999625.1). Taxonomy (NCBI): domain Eukaryota; kingdom Metazoa; phylum Chordata; class Actinopteri; order Beloniformes; family Adrianichthyidae; genus Oryzias; species Oryzias javanicus. Next base: position 29,583,632 of record CM012449.1, on the reverse strand, counting down.
TACGATAAACGGAGCCTTTTAATTTGGAGCCACACATTCGACAGAACTTTAATTACTTGTCACCAAAAAGATGCTCCTCTCTTGTCCAATCTGGCATCGGCAGATGAAAACGTAACTCTCATCGTCTCGTTCACAAACAGCCATAAACCTCACAGACGCCGGATTACTGGAGCAACTCCGGCGAGGAAAGGCCAAGGCCGCTCTCCGGATGCAAAAGTCAAACCTCAGAAGCGGACAAAACACGCTCATTTATTAATACCGGCTTTAACCTCTAAGATATTTTATTGATGGAGTTCATCAGACCATAAAGTGTAATAAAGTAAGTGAATACGTTTCTTCTGTCATAGACTGTATAGTCACTGGACAAATGGAGTGAGACATCACCCATAGAAAATGCTTTACTTCTGGTTCCTGCGAAAGGAAGCGATAATAATTGTCTATGACCTTTAGATAGTTAGGAAAACAGTGAGAATCAATGTGTATCAGGTTAAAAGTTGTTTTAGACCTGGTTGTTATAGGATGTTGCTACTCTGTGTTACCTTCTTTGTTATCTTAACCCCACTCTTTTATCCCCCCCCCCTTTGTTTCCGTCCGGTCCAACAAAAAAAAAAAAAAAAAAAAAAAAAAAAAAAAAAAAAAAAAGATACAACATAATTAAAATAAAGTTTAGCATGAAATACAACAGGGGTTTATTAAGTATAAACCCCTGTTGGGACAATAAAATCTGTCCAACGCAAGAGGCTCTCAGCCCGTATCTGCTTGCCCAGCTGTTGGACAGGACAAGTTTAAAAAAAAAAAAAAAAAAAAAAAAAAAAAAAAAATTGTTTTAATGAGCTTGCATTCATCCGACCACATTTTATTCCGTCGCAGTAGCGTCGTTGCTCCACGTTTGTCCGCTGATGAGCGGCTTCCGTGTCCAGTTTGAACCAGGCGTAAAGCATGAACAATCCAGCGCTTTCCCCTATTACTGTCATTTTTTTTCTTATTTTAACTCATAACAGTTTTTCAGGGAACGTGATCCTTTCTAAATTTACATAAAAATGCATGAAAAACTGAATTTTAACCAAAACAATCAGCACAAGGTATAATTTGAAGCTTTGAAAACAATATTCGGGGCAGAGCGATTGTGGAATTACGACGCGTGTGAGAAGTTTCTTCCTTCCACCAAAAGCTTGGACGCAGATCACACAGACCAATGTGGGGACTTCATGCTCGACTATGAATTTCAATCTTTTTGGAGGATGAAAGCGGACAAATTGAGCAGAACTGATTTAATAGCATAACTTAGCTGATGGTCCCAACCCAGCTGGGACCTGGAAGAGCTGGTCAATCACAGGAGATGAATATGAAAAAGTCTGCTCTCGTGTGATGGCTGATGTCTTTTTAATCTATTTCCTATCCAGTCTATTCGAAAAAGAAAAAAAAAAAGGAAGTGGCTGCAGATCCAACCCAATCTACGAATGCTAATGGTTTTCAACTGTGAGGGGAGTCAATCTACGAGTCCCAATATCACAGAAACTTCGCGTCCCCAGCCGAGCCGGAGGAGGTTGGGGTGCAGCGGCGGCGGGGGGGGGGCGGACTTACCGATGAAGTAGGCTAACAGGAGCAGCAGCGTTACGGAGATGAGGATGGCACTGAGAGCAGCACATTTCCAGTTGCAGTGCTTGTAGGGTTTCTTCAGGCTGAAGGCAGGTCGAGAGAAGGTGTTGCGAGGTAAAGGGCGCGGGGGCGGCGAGTACACTGTGTTGGAGGTCAACGGGTACCCCGGTGAGGTTGTGCAATACATTGGTGATGTTCCACCTGGTTTGAACAGGAAGTGCCTGAGAAAACACAGGTTGTTGTTAGTTGAGCTAAAAATATCTTCAAAATAAAAGTTTTTTAGCATTTTAATTTCTCAATCATCTGTTATTCTACCAGTACTTTTTAAACTGGGCATTTAAATAATGTTAAATCATTTGAGGCACTTGTTTCATGGTAAATCCCTTTAAGACTTGAGGTTTCCGTACAGACGTGGTGCTAACGTTCCTCCAGGCTGATTGCATCATAAACTGACATCAGGTGGAGTCGGATCGCTCAGTTTCTTGTTTGCTCTGAATCCCGTCACACCTGGTTTCTCTCTGGAATCTCCACCGCCGCTTCCTGCATCTTACATATCCGTCACACGTGCACCGCCCATTCTCTATTTGCTTTTTCAGCACTTTTTTTTCACTACTTTTAAGTTTATTTGACTGACCAATAAATGTATAAAAATACTTTTTAAAGTAAAGTCTGCAAAAATGTGACAAATTCATTTAGTTATTTTTTTAAGTGATTCTTTTTAAACGAAGGTTGACTCAATTGATCTATTTAATAGTTTTCATTAATGAGTATAAAATAGTTTTTTGGCTATATTTGGAATTTAAAAGCCTGTCTTTGATTTTATATTTACAAAATTAAAGCAGATATTTAAGCTAGCGATTAGCTTAGCCGGTTGGTAATTAGTAGAACTTCTGCTAACTCTAATAGCAGTGAAGTAAAACGCTTTTTTTTGTCTGGTTTAGCTGATAAAATGTGAAAATTAAAATCTTTAAGCTTCACTAGTAAGGATGCAGGTTGTAAGTATCCACAACAGCAACGAATTAGCTTAAAAATGTGTTTCTTTTGACAATTTCAACATCTTTTCACTTTACATATTTTACAGAAAATCTGTGGTTTTAATCAGCAAAAGTCGCTAAAAAGTGCAGAAAATAAAAGCAAATTACTTTATCGTTTGGTTTAATTGAGTGAAACTTCAAACAAATGTTTCTATTTTTAGCTCAAATTTACTTTAAGGATCAGTTCATTATAAATTTAGTTTATTTTGGTATTTTATTCTGTCAGAAATTGAATGAGGGTCCATGTAAAAATAAGATTAAAAAATAAATTAAAAAAACTGAAAAAAACAACAAAAAAAATATTAACCTAATTAATAGCAACAAAAAATAACCAAAATATCTAGTAAGAAGCTAACTGGAACGCAGGGAAAAATCTGCAGAATAAACAGGAAGCAGCTGTGAGGACTGCAGACAGAAACCAGCAGTGACAGATAACACCAGCCAAACTGAAACCAGAACAGAAGCAATCTGCTTAAATAAATACAGGAAAGATAAAACAGCAACAGAATCACAGAGAGGGTTTTAGCCAATCAGAAAACAGATTTTAGGAAGTCAAACTTCTGTTTGTTACAAGCCTTTTCTTCAATGACAACTTAAAAATAATAAATAAATTGAGCTTTTACTTGAGTTTAAACTTCATCAAACCAGAAAGTAGATCAGTGAAGTCTCTTTGTTTGGCGTTTGGCTGAGGGTCACGGGGTTCCAGTTTATTTACACACAGAAAGTCTAATTAAAATCACATTACAAGTGGGCAATTAAGATGCTCGTGGAGATGCATTTTAATTCCGCGTGTCAGTTTGTGATGGGATTAGTCTGGGTGAAGGCTAACACCGGGTCTGAAAGAGCTCTTTGTGACAACTTTAACACAAGTGAGAGCACTTTTTTTGTTAAATCAAAAAAAAAAAAAAAAAAAAAAAGGAAGAATAAGCCAAACATTATTCAGGGAGACTTTAAAACCCTTCGCTCCGGCGCGGTTCTGTTAGTCAAAGTGGGCTTCGCAGACAGCCGTTAGTAGACACTAATAGACTGCTAAGAGCGAAGTCATTAGTCCGCATTTGAATGTAGTGTGGCATCTCTCCTAACAACTGCAGACAACCCATCATCTGTATTGCTTCTGATTAATATTCCTTCACTGTAGAGCCGCCGCGCTCGGAATGCCTTGTTCTCGCTGCTGCCTAAAAGCTGGGAGTTTAAAGGGAATCGCACAGGCTGGGATCAGTTCATACAATAACTGAGAGTCAGACATGTGGGAATCTTCTGCAGCGCCTCTCAGAGAAACATCCGTTTGTTTAATTCATATTAGGGATCACAATATACAAGCAGCAAACGAGCAAAATCAGAGCTGATGAGGGCACCGATTAAAGTGAAAATAATCCCTTCCCCTTAGAGCGAGCTACCGGGATGTGTAGATCAAAATATGAAACAATGATATATCCATTTCATGCCCCTCTAGACATTTGTCTTATCTATATTATGGATTTATGACTACAAAAACAGCAATTGCTTCAGTTTTATCAGTTAGCTAATTTATGTCCTCCACAAAAATGTGTTATTTGATATAATGTATGCAACTAATCCTAAAAAATATACTATTTTGTTTTTGATATAAAAAGTTAGCGTCCACATCTTATTATTGCATTAATTCCCCTTTAACATCGGAAATTGATAACACACTATTTACACTTCAACCTCTTACGTGATCACGATGAGTCAGCTGATAACAACACAGAGACAGATTTTTTTAAATTGGCTTTGCACTGACATCTCACACATAACTAAAGTAAGGAGTTTCATACCGGAGCAACGCTGCTTTTCTTACTGTCAGATTTAGATTAATTAAGTTTACAGCGTTAACGATTGAAGATGTATGGTATGTCAAAGTTGTGGTGTTAAAGGAAGTATGAGTACATTGTACACAGCCCTCGGACAGATAATACTCTTTGAACTACCATACCTCTTTGACCATTAAATAAATGTCAGGTTTTTTTACTTAAAAGCCTTAATTTTTCCTCAAAGAACGACTTAGTGTATATAGACTTATTAGGCTGGGTTTTTGTTTTTTTACGTTTGCGTGCTATTGTAAATATGCTAACTTATAGCATTATCAGTCTTTGGTTGTGTCCGAATCCCCCCCCATCCCTAATTTACTAAAAAACTATATAGTGATCTGGATTTTAAAGGTAATTTGGACACTTTTTTTTTTTTTACTAACAAGGCTAGGAGTTAGCATAGTCCCAGTATTATTTGCTTTAGCGGTATTAGCCTTTTTTTTTCACATGTTGCAATCAAGTTTGGGTGTTGTTGGGAATACACTAACGTGTAGCTGTGTCAAACTGTGCTTTTTTAAACATGTTACTAACAAGGGTTAGTGTAGTAATGTCTGTATTAGCTGCATCAGTCTGGGTTTTTGTTTTCATTACGTGTTCCAAACAGGTTTGCGTGCTGTTGTAAATATGCTAACTTTTAGCATTGCTGATTGTTCTTTTTTTATGTGTTACTATCAAGTTTGGGACTTAGCATAGTAACAGAAGTGTTTGTTTTAGATGTATCAGACTGTTGTTTAACGTGTTGCGAACTAGTCTAGATCTTATTAATACACTAACGTGGCTAGTGTGTAGCGGGGTGAGACTGTGTTTTTTTTACATGTTACACACAGGGTCGAGAGTTAGCTTAGTCACGATAACTTTTTATTTTACTTGTGTCAGTCTGTTTTTTAATGTGTTGCAAACAAGATTGCGTGCTATTGTAAATGTCCGAACCTATATCATTGTAGGACTGTACTTTTTTTACACATTACTAACAAGGTTGGCGGTAAGCGCAGTCGTCGTTTGTCGTAGCGGTGTCGATCTGTTTTTCTACATGTGGCATACAAGTTTGGGTGTTATTGTGAATATGCTAATGTAGCTGTGTTGCGCTGTGCTTTTTTATGTCATTAACAAGGCTAGGCGTTAGCGTACTCACAAAATCATTTGCTTTAGTGTTATCTATGGAGAGAAAACAGACTCAGTCTGATTTGTGCGTGCATAATTCTTGACTTGTGCGTAAATTAGTCATTTTAATTTGTGCATGTGTAAATTGTATTTTTGACATTTTTTTACTTTTGCGCAAAACGTATTATATGAGTTACAAATCAAGAATTATGCACGCACAAATCCAAATTTATGCACAAATCAAGAGTTACACACACACAAATCAGAGTGAGTCTATTTTCTCTCCACAGTTAGTCTGTTTTTCCGCATACTAGCTTAGGAGCTATGCGTAAGATGAATATGCTAACATGGCTAACATATAGCAGTGTTGAACTGTACCTAACAATGTAAAGTATTCGTGAAGTCACAGTAAACTTTTTTCTATATGTATCTGTCTATTTTTTAAGGTGTTGCAAACAAGTTTGGGTGTTATTGCAAATACACTAGTGCAGCTGACAGATAGCAGTGTTGGACTTTGTTTTTTTTACACATTAAGGTTGGGAGTTAGCATAGTTATTGTAAAGTTTGCTCTAGCAGTATCTGTCTGTTTTATAACATCTTGCAAACAAAGTTTGAGTTGTATATAATGTGAATATGCTAACATGGCTGACACGTAGTAGTGTTGAACTGTTTTTTTGCTAGCAAGTTTAGGAGCTATGATATTCAGAGTAACGTTTGTTTTACACGTATCTGTCCGGTGTTTTATGTGTTGCAAACAAGTCTAGGTGTTATATGTAATGTAAATATGCTAACGTGGCTAATAGTGTCGAACTTTGTTTACCTATTACTAGCAAGTTTAGGAATTAGCGTAGTCACATCAACTTTTATTTTAGAGATATTCGTCTGTGTTTGTACGTATTGCAGTTACAGATATTGTGAATATGCTAACGTGTAGCGTGTCACAGAGAAAATGTAAAGAGTAAATGCAGTTCGTAAAGTTTCACTAAGGGAGTGACTTATCTCTTACTCGTCTAATGCGCCTTATAATTTGAAAAAACTAAAAATAAACCATGTATTGGCAGCGCGCCTTATAATCTGTTACGGTATATTGTGCAGAAAAGCTGCTTTTCTCCATGTCAGAACCCACTGAATTACTTTAATTGAGTAAACGGTTGAAGAGTTATGGTAGTTGAAAGAGTGTAAATACTGGAGCTAAAGCTCTGATGTTAAAGGGTTAAAAATGCGTGATGTAAAGTGTGCTTGAAGGCTAAACAGAGGGGAGAAACCCCATAAAGAGCTACACAAAGCGAAGCAAATGTATTCGTCCTTGAAGACGACTGTTTCTGAAAGCGTGCAGAGGTACATGTTCAAGTACCACATGATGATCAGACCATCAGAGCGCCAGTGGATTTGTTGTCAAGGCCATTCTACTGACAAGTTTAACAGGACGCTCCCACAAGACAGCAGCATGATTGAATGTTGTCTGAGAAAGGCGCGGCGGTGAAAGTCACTCCGACCATATTTTTATTTGTGTGACTTGTCTCATTCTGAGGCGTTCTATAAAGCGCCTGTGTTTAACATACATCAAAAAAAGCAATGAAACCCAGCAATGTGACTTAATGCAAATTGTTAGTTGAATCAAACAGCGAGAGGGGGAGGGACTACAGCAAGGACTCCAGCACTGCAGGAGATGATAGACAGCATCTCAAACATGAAAATGTCTGATGAAAAAAAGAAAACAGTGCAGGCATTTATTGTTTTTTTTTTCTTTTTGCAAAGCAGAAGCAGATAGCAAAACATGCAACATACCCATCTTGGTACGAGGCATCTTGGCGTGCTGATGCCAGAATGTCCATCTCAATCAGGTTGTCCTGTAAAGTCTCTAGGAATGCCTGCTTTACTATGTTTCTACACACAGGTGGAAAGATGGATATGGAAGCGAGTATGAGAGACGCGCGTGCAAGAAACACAGACGTGCCAATACACAGTGAGACCGGCGAGCAACATCAACTCATAAACAGACATTCAGATGGGCAGCATGGGAAACAGAAACCAAGGCCCTTATGGAACTACATCTACTGAAGAGTGAAACGGGAAACATCTCGCTCTGTCATCCCTTGTTTGTACTCTACCGTACCTGGTTTTGTACGAGCCCTGTCCCTCTCTGCAAGCGTCTGGCTCTTCCTTGACAAACATTAGAGTATTCTGGCTCCTTTAGGTCGTAATTAGAAGAAAAAAATGCATCACTAAAAACAAATAAAGACTTTACAGTTGTTACAGGCAAGCTAAAGTACTGTTAAGGTCACAAACAAATGTGTCACTTCTTACTTTGTTTGACAGTCATTACTCTTTAGTTCTGGTTTTGGCACACTTTTAGCTCATCGTAAATCTAGAGGCTTGGCTTCTTGCATAATGAGAGCTCTGTTCCATAAGGAAGTACTGCAGCAATGCAAAGGTGGAATTGACTGTCCACATGCAATGGCGGGATGAACACATTCAGTGGTCCAAGAGAAAAGGCTTTGGAGGTTTTGAGAGCAGAGCTGAGGAACAAAACTGAATAGGAAAACTGGGATTTCTATGTTAAGAATAGAAATTATTGGCATGTCTTTTATGACTGATCTGGTTTACAGCCATTTGGGACATTTGATTTCACAACTGAGATCTTAAAACTTGAACGTCTAAAACAGGGATGTCTACAGTCAGTCCTCAAGGGCCGGCCACCTGCTGGATTTCCAGAAACCCTGCCTTATCTGCTGCTGATTATCACCTGGATCAGGTGTGTCTAGCCAATAAGGAGCTTCAACACCGGCCCTCGAGGACTGACTTTAGACCCCCTTGGTCTAAAGCCTTAGTCATGCACAACCATACAGGGGGTTGACCCGAACGAGTGCTGCGGATTTACTTTAGGGTCATAGAGAGGGGAAGCAAAGGTATGGCTTGCAATTCTCTTTGAAGCTCATTTACACTCGTCTGTTTGCGGGGCATCTCTGTTCCGTTGTGCTGGCACAAAAAAAAGTAGAACGTCCATTGGTTCAGAACGTCTACATTGCCTCCGTTCTCTCAAAATGCAAACTTTACGCAGGAGTCCTATTTCCAGTTTGTTGATGTATCAATTCTGGGCAAAAGGTAGGAGAAACTGGAAACTCCCTTAGTACTTTTGTGTGCCCACATGATAACGCATGGTTAACACTGATGTCTATTCTACCCCGGATGACAAAAGTTTAATCGTGGAAGTACAAAAACATAAGATCCTTTATGAAACAAAACATAGCCTTTACAAGGACTTGTTGAGAAAGAAGAGGGAATGGGACTTGATTGCTAAAGTTTTGGACATCGATGACACTGTGGTGGTGGGACAAAGTCCCCATCTTGAAGCCAGGGGGGAGGGAGGACAGACCAGAGATACAATGGAGACGATGTCAACTAACTGACGGTCGTGAGACTGACTCCCCAAACCGCAGATGGACTGCTGTAAATCTGACATAAGGCTTGTATGACCACTTTAAGGGACGAGAATGTAGGTTGTACGTACTTCTGACATACTGATTAGGGAATTCGTAAAGTGCCCCTACAACACACTGTAGTCGTTAGTAAGGTATAGGTACCCAGCCAACAAAGCCAAGCCAGCCCACATATGGTTTTAAAGTGGGAAGAAAATGTGGGCCCCAATTGGGTTTTTCTGCAGCTTCTGTGGCGGTCCCACCTGTGTTTGTCCACATTGGCTTAAGCGGGCACTCAGTGGGCTGCCCAGTGGACAACATCACCCAGGGTCCGGCAGAGCGAGCAAGGTTGCCGCCCAGGCTGCTAGTCCCTGGGCAGCGAAGCCAATGTGGGTGGAGCCACCACGGAAACAATTGAGGCCCACTTTTAAACCATATGGAGCCAACTTGGTCTTTCTTACTGGATACTAGCTCGTATCTGATTGTGTGCAAATTCTACATGTGGGATGTACAGGTGATACGCAAGTGTCTGAAGGACACCCACACCAACTGCGCTCTGATTGTCTGGTTTCCATTGCTGACAGTCAGGGTGCACACATTTGACTCTCTTACTGCAGAACTTGGACGGGTTTTAAAAATGGAAAAAGTCGTAAAACACAACTACATCTCACCTATTTGACCCTCACTGACCCTTGCGTGTTGGACAGATGTTTGCTAAGACCCGTCGCTCGAAATATGTCCGTAGTAAAAGAATTGCATGCAAGGGCGGCCGTGGTGAAGCGGTTGGCCCTTGATTGGAAGATTGCAGGTTTGATTCCAGACTTTCCCGACATGGACTTTCCCATGTGTCCATGTTTTGAAGTGTCCTTGGGAAAGACACTGACCCCTACAAAACCTCTTGTGGAAGGTTGGCACCGGTGTTTGACAGCAGAGCCACCATCAGTGTGTGATTGTAAAGCATTTTGGGCCTTCCAGGAAGGCAGAAAAGTGTTATATAAGTTTATGCTTTTTATGCCATATTGGGTCTACAACTTGCGTTCCCTGTACACATTTGCCCATCTTTACCCACAGACAGCCCATAGCCACCTGTAAGGGCATTGTGACAGACTTAACTAAACATAACACAATCTACTTAGATGTTCTTTCTGATTTTGCTTTGACTTGTTTTTACCGAGCAGTGCGTTACAACAACTCTGGGTCCCTCCCCTCACCACCATCTGTCTTCTGCTCCTCGGGGAAAACCTGTTCAGGGTTAACTGGAGCTGGATGTGTAATCATTCCTTATGCATTGTCCTGTCTCACCAGCTGAAATTGATTCTCATTTTCCCGTTGACTGAACCGTTTCACAAAAACTGAAGGAAGAGACAATAATTCTGTGCATGGATGCTTCCTTAGCTATGCTAAATTGGCCAATTGCTTTTTTTTCCTCCAGAAAACAAAAGTTTCATTTTTCTGTGCTTCAGTCCTGTGGACCTGTGGTTTGTGTGCCACAAGATTAATCATATCAGTCTAGTTTTTCTTTTTCTTTTTTTTATATTTCAACACTTTAGAAACTAAGAAGATTTTCTAAAATTAGTTAAAATGCAAATCAATTTCAACAGACGTACTTTAAAGATTTGTGACATTTGATCAATATTTATCAGCCTTAGGGGGTTTGGATTTATTTTTAGTATTTTTAAATGAAGGATAAGAGGTTAAAGCAGCTAATGTAAGCAAATATTATGGCAGACATTTATTAGGGTCTAATTAACAAGGAAAAAAAACTTTCATTTTCTTCCTTAAGGCTGATTTGAATGAAAAACAAAACATATTTTCTTAATCCTGGAGAACCCAAGGGATCAAATTTAGCTTTTTATTTAATTTTTCGATTATATTTTATTTTTTTGGCCCCTGTTATTCGCTCCAACCCAAAATGACCAAACGCACAAAAAACCCTTTAAAACCCCTTCAAAAGAAAACTGTTTTCTTTTGTTTTCCAAGGTTAAATCAGTTGTCACGGTTTCATTAGAGGTCATATTCACACATTTTTAGGGGGTGTGTCTCTTTGATTAGCAAAATTCTCACTTAGCTTAAAAAAAACATCTGCCCATTCAGCAAATTTTGATAAAATGTCGAGATGTTCCTCATAGGAAAATTAGACAGAATATAAATCATCAAAAGGCCCCTCCCCCTGGTCAATGTGACATTATTGTTGTTGTTGTCGATCAGCTTCACTGATCTGCACTCTTGGTTTGGCTGAGACTTTTTCACCCTTTCCTGACACAATCCTGTATTTTATCTGGGCTGGGGACGGGCACAGGGAAATCCAGACTCAGGGCCTCTTTGTGACTACTTAAGTAGGAAGTGGCCTGAAATGTTTTGCATAAAATGTCAGATATCAAAAATGATAATATCAATATTTTATGTTTTTTTTTTGTTTGTTTTTTTGTTTGTTTGAAGGGAGTGTGCTTAAATAAGCAACAGCTTCTCTCCGTTTCCTTTTCAAACTTTTTTAATCTCTATCCATAGTGACTCTTTGGAATGTCTAAATAATTATTGTTATCAGTGAGTTTATAAATATATCTGTTGCTGTTTATCATATGTTTCAAATAACGCGTCCTTATTATTTTATTTTAGTAACTAATCTGTAAAATGAACAATATTTCTTTTTGTTTATAAAGTTGAACAGTTTTACAGTTTGAGTCTGACTTTCTTGTATATCGACCACCAAGTGGTTCTCTTAAAAAGCTATTAAACTCCAGCTCTTTTTTAAAAAAAGGCTTCGATTTGGAAGTCAAAAGGTTTGGTTATCATCCCTCTGAGAATCAGCCTCATTTGTTTTTGGATTATAGTCACATACAGTCATGTGAAGAAAAAATATATAAATATGTTTCATAGATCAAGGTCTAATCTTTTGGGGAAAAATTTTGAAAAAAATAAACAATAAATATGAAAAAAAAAACATTCCTATTATTCTACTCAAAGAAAAACAAACTGAATACAAATCCATATTTAATGGAGGTCAATGATTTGACCTCCTGTCTCCCATTTGCTATTTTTCTCCTTTGGCTGAAATGATGTAATTGAAACACTTTTTTGTGGCATCCTCCAGTCTCATTTCTAAACGCTATATGGCAGTTGTGGAGAAAAGGAAAGTTCAAATTTGGACCATTTTTTTCTATAAGTTAACACTGGTCAGTAGCTGGCCGGGCTCTCTATTTCTGACTCCAGCATAAGTCCTGATGTATTTAAAACAGGACAATGTGTTCTTTACGTTGACATCTCACGTGTTTTAGTGGGATTTGGGGAACTTTGTATTCTTGGGATGTCAAATGTCTCCAATGACATCTTTATGAAATGTTTCTGCATCAGTTTAAAAAAGTTGGATTTTTAATTAGTGCTACCACCACAAACGGTTATTTTAATAGTCGACTAATCATCGATTATTTTTTCCGATTAGTCGACTAATCGGGTCATGCACAAACTGGATGTAAAGAAAATCTTAAACATGAACAAAAAAAATCCTAAATTAGCCAAAATAGCTAACATGTAGCTGAAATAATAGCAAAACTCAAAATTAGCCTAAAAAACTGTAAACATTTCGAATTAGCTAGCTAACATGTTGCTGAAATATTAGCTAAACTTGAAATTAGCCTAAAAGAACCGAGAAAAAAAATCCTAAATTAGCCAAAATAGCTAATATGTATCTAAAATATTATCTTAATTCCAAATTAACCTAAAAAACTGAATTAGTCAAAATAGCTAGCATGAAGCTAAAATATTAGCTAAACTCCAAAATAGCCTGAAAACCCTAAATAAGCACCAAAATAAGTCTAAAAAGCTAGCAGAATGTCATAATAACTTTCAACTTTAGTACACTCCATATATTATAAAGTAACGACTAATCGACTATTAAATTAGTTGTCAACTATTTTAATAGTCGATTAGTCGTTAATTAGTCGACTAATCGTGGCAGCCCTATTTTTAAATAAGAAAATTTTAAAATTACATCTGATATGAATGTATTAAACTGAATGAATACGTTTGATTAAAAAATAAAGTACATTTTGTTTTATAAGTCACTTAAAAATCCAACTTCTTTGATTTTTTTAAAGGTATTATCAGGTAACATGGTGAAGAAAAAGTTTTCCGTGGAGAGATTCTCTTACAAACGAGATCATTCTGCCATAATATTCTTGATTTTATTCAACCTTCTGAGACCGGTCAAATAAACTCGAACTAACATCTTCTTTGCTACAATTGCACTTGAAACATCTACTTAACACAAGGGCTTCCCATTGAGAAACCTTCTAGGGAACTGAAGGCTGATTAATGTGAAATAAATAAAACTCCAGGCTGAAGTGGAAGTGAAGCCCACACACGGGAGCCTGAAAGTAATTTTGCATTATCCGATGTGATTATAATTACCCTGCTGTTTGAACTCATCAGCTTCCACTGTTCTGGGACGGCTAATGTTAGACCAAACCAGCGCTTTTCTCTTGTTTTACCACCGACTTGTGTTCTTCCCAAATGTGCACAGACGTTCGCCCCGGCGGCCGGGACGCTATTCCGTTTCATTGCTTTGCCCCATTTCAAATGCAGCAGACAGGATGGAAAGCTGGATTTGATGACAGAAGCTCACACTCAAGAGTTAAAGATGCTGGCATCTCAGCGGCGCGCACGCTCGGCTCGGAGAGGCGGGGCTTCAACCGTACCTGGTTTCCAGGGGGATGTTGCTGTTGAGCAGCCAGTTGTCCTGAGCGCTTCCAGAGTCCTGACCGCTGGCTGTACCTTCAGGGGGGGCGGAGCTGTCTGTGGGGGCCGGACTCGGGTTGCTCCTGGGAGTGTAGTTGGCCCTGTTCAGCGAGTTAATAGAGGCCGCGTGGTGATGATTGGGAGAGTGGGAGTGGGAGAGCGGGAGGGGAGGCGTCCGAAGCCGGGAGTGGTTCTGAAAGGCTCCGTCTGAAAGAAGAGCAAACGAAAAACAGGAAATAAATAAAGATGTTTTTGTTTATCTAAGGTAAATGAACTCCATCGAGTCATTCTAGATGATTCAAGAATCTGAAAAACCCTCAAATACTCACACTTGTAAAATAAAGCTCACAGTTTCATATTTACATTAGAAGTATCGTTCAATAATATGATTAAAATTGTGTTTTTGGGACATTTTTCTGATGAAAATTAATGTAAAAATTCAATTTCTGAGTATTTCTTTACTCAAATCGTTGTGAATCAGGAACAGATGAAATAATGCAGTTTGAAAAGAGATCATATTGTGACTTAGAAAAATAACACTGGGGGGGGCAGAAGCTCCCTGCTCCACCCTATTCTAAAATATGTCTTTATTTTTTATTTATTGTCTTTATTTGCACATACATTAAATGCAATCACATGGATTACAGTGAGAAATACAACTGAAATACATCCGTGCAAGACAGAGTGTGCAGACCCACACAGGTCTTAAATAACCACCTCCCCAAAACATAATCATGCAACAGAAAATGATATGTCAAGCAAAATAAAAATGTTACTTTTTTTCCAATTCACACTTTTTGAAAAAGTTTATTAAAGTAAGCTTGTTTTATAAATGTATCTGACAAAGAAATAGATTTAAGAGTACAGTTTAGATTAGTTTCTGTATCTGTTTCTGTACTTTATAGTATTTTTATTGATGGTTGTTCTACAAAAAGGAAGATAGAAATCATCACAGTATCTCGTTGGATAAACATGAACATCGGAAGAAAAAATAAAAGATGATCCACTTGTAGACGACTAAACCTTGTACGTCTTTGTTTTATTCCTCTGAGCTGCATCTGTCTCCAAACTGTACAGCTGGATAGCTCCCATATTGCTAGCTATTTTTGTTGCACCCACAGTGTTAGCATGGGGGGTGTGAGGGGCTGTAAGCTAGCAGGAGAAGGTGTAAACAGCTGTCAGTTATGTTAGACGGGAAGGGGGGTGGGGTTGCGTCATAGCAACAAATTTCCAATTGCCACTTTGAAACTATGACCTAGAAAACAAAAAAAAATCAGGATTTAGGCTAAAAATGGGAAAATCATAATGAAAAGACCTCTAGGAACGCTTCGGAGTTGATCTAAAGATGATCCACTCCAAGGAACGTCATCTTTTTTCTGTGTTTTTAACATATTTGAGTAGTATTTTTTTTTATGGTAGAGGATCTATATTATATTTTTCTGAGAATCTGAGTATTTCTTAATTCAAATCGCACTGGATCAGAATGGATGCTTGAAAAAGCTCAGACTAATGACACAGCTAACGTCTCCTCTTCACACCCTGGCGTGTGTCAGACATGATTAATGTTCAACACTTGGGCGATTCTGGATCAAAACTGTACGACTGGATTGATCCAATATTGCTCATCACTATTTTTGCGTCGCTAATGCTATCTTGAGGCTATAAGCTTGCGTGCAAACAGAGCTCTCAGCAATGGGGAAAGGGGCGGATGTTTCAATGGAAACAATAAAAAAAAAAAATATATATATATATATATATATATGGTTGGGGTAGGCTTCAAGAACTTAAAATAGAGCTCAGAGTTAAATAATTAAATTAAAACATAAATCGAATTTCAAACTCATACACTGAACACAAATAACAGATTCATGAGTAAAGATTTGATGACAAATACACAAAATTACAACTTTGCACCGACACTAGAAAGAAGTCACAGAAGGTTTGATCCAACTTTAGAAATGTTTTCTGTGTTTTCTTCTTTTTAGAGGCGAAACGTTAAAAAAAAAAAGATTTTAAGTCGCTGTGACTCAATTTCAACACCATTTAAATGAATGAGAACATTCACCAACACAAACCAGAATCAATCCACAAGCGTTGGAAAAGAAGAGTTACTTGTTAAGGTCTGCAGCAGAGTTCCCATCTCTCCTGTGGGTTAAGAAGTCAGTGGGATGGAGTTCCTACCCCATACCATTCATGGATATCAGCAATCATGAGGACATTTAAGGATGCTCATAGATTTGATGCAATTTTATATCAACATGTGTTTGAGAATGGATCCCATATTTCTTTTTGTCCAGCAGGAAAAGATTCTAAAACTATTTGTTCATAACAAATTAAAAAAAAATTAACTCAATAGCCATCAATGTTTATGAGTTGATGAGCCCCCATCTCTGTCTCGGCCTTCCAGTAGATGGGATAGGCTCCAGCAACCAAAAAAGGGCAATCATCGAGTTTGGAAAATGGATGATATTTAGGCTATTTTTGTGTGCAAACTCCAATCTGGAGAGGTTGAGTTTGGAATATTAACTGGGTCCAGAATTACACTTTTCAAACAGCTTTTCCAGTGTCCAACATCTACTTCAACAAGCAGAAACGCATCACTGCTTAAACTTAGTACAAAAAAAATAATAAAAATATGGAAAACAAGTAAAGGACGGCAAAGTATGACAGCAGACCTTTCAGCACTTTGAGCAAACAAATTAACATTTAGGCGGCTGGGCTTTTATGCTGACAAGCTACCGAGACTTCACATGAACTTCTCTTAAAAAAAAAAAAAAAAACTGGGCCCGTCCTGCTCATTATTTCTCCCAACTGCTCTTTACCACTGCATGCTCTCAGCCTCCCACAGAGACCTCTGACAGTTTACTCAAATCAGGCTGAGTAAA
The DNA here is from genome assembly GCA_003999625.1 of Oryzias javanicus. Lineage (NCBI taxonomy): Eukaryota > Metazoa > Chordata > Actinopteri > Beloniformes > Adrianichthyidae > Oryzias > Oryzias javanicus. The sequence goes on along the minus strand of CM012449.1, from coordinate 29,567,031 downwards.
CAAGACGAGCCGACCACTTCCTGAAGCCAGCAAGTTCTGAAATCTTTTCAGTGGAAGATTTAAGCATCGCTTCTCTGAATAGTTACTCAGTTACTCAATCAGCTCAACTGACACGTTTCATTGAAGTGAGGAAACTGGTTAAGAGAGCTACTTGAGGTCAAAAGTAGCTGTTTCTGTTCATATTTACATTATTAAGATTTCACTTTGCAAAGCAACAATATACATATATAGACTTTGACTTCCAGATTGAAGCCAGTTTGAAATCAAAAGTAACAAAAGCCGGTGCAGTTAACCAAGACGACACAAGGGAGTCAGGATAGGAACTGTTTGGATTTATTCTGCGTCAAAGCGGCTCTTATGAAACTGCTCCGACTCATTAAAAACCTCCTTCAAAGCCGTGTTTCTAAAATGAAAGAATGAAAAACGCCAATTCTTCCCCCAAAAATATTTAACGATTAATCGATGAATCGGTTTTTGCTGATTAATCGTACATTTTTGATGTGGAAAAACAACTTCACGACTCTAAAATGTGAATGGATTTGCCATTAATTCTTGTTTACTTGTTTTTATGTAAACATCTTTAATTTACACTTAATTATCTTCCAAGACATACAGGAATCTGGAATCTGGCAGAGCTAGCAAGGCAGCCGCCCGGGCTGCTGGTCCCTGAGCAGTGGAACCACGATGGGGAGACACAGGTGGGGTCACCATGGAAACTGCAGACAAACCCACTCGGCCTTGTTGGCTGGGCAGTTTCAGATGCATAAGAATGGAGCAGAATGAGAAGATGATGATCTGCTGATTGTAGTTTCTGTGTCACAACTCCAGTATTTCTCAAACGGCCTTTTTTTTTTTTTTTTCTGCACATAAATTTCATTTCAGCACATAAATCCTCAGAAATTCAATTTTAGAAAAACCGTCATCAGAAAAAATAATGCGAACATGTAAAAACATTATTTTCATTGGAGTGGGTCTTTAGATTAAGTTAAAGTAAGATGAGTGGCTGGGATAGGCTCCAGCAACCCCTTGACCTAAAACAGGATTACACGAGTTCAGAAGATTGGTATTTGAGTAACTACTATTAAAATACACATTTACAAATCAGTAATAAAAACATTTTCATTGCTGTGCTTTGAATTTATTAGAATTATACAGAAACAAGGGCGGAGCTACTGAAGGGAACCCCAATTTTTGAGTCAATATTTGTCTCATTATTGACAAAGACAGAGAAATCATTGATAGAAGACTCTTTAAGTATCACAAAAATAAAAGCGGTTTTAATATTAATCCCGATAGTAACAACGACATAAAAAAGTTTGAAACATTTCATCCTTTTTATTTGGCTGTTCTCACTCTTCCCCCTTAGAATATTCTAACTCACCACTGTGCTAAAAAAAAATGGGCGTGGTCTTTTGCTTTGACAACTTCCTGTCAGAACTACAGCCGAGTTTGTTGCAACAAACCAACGTTTACCTCCATGGGTTAAAACACCATGTATGAAAAGTGGGGTATAAATAAAGATTGATTTGAATTGTCAGCTGTATGTTGGACCTTTTCTTTTGAAAGGACAAATGTCAATCACATCCTGCTAAGATGGCGACAACTAGAAAAACAAAAAAAACATCAAATCAGTATAAAAGTAGAAAAAGTTACTGGTTAATTCTTATTTTTTGCACCTCACGCGGTCGGAGGTTGATGCATGTTTGAACGCTGGATTCATTTGTTTCCACGTCCACTAAGCCATTCATCAATCAATGAGCTGCAGGCTTAACACAGTGTGGCTTTTCCCTCATAGAAGTAAGCCTCCTTTATTTCACAGATATCCACAACAGTAAATTGGCAATTTACAGCACAGAGAGCCGAATACAGACACACAGAGGGGTTATTTCAGTAATCACCCCCTTCATTAAAGCAATACCTACTCATGCCAGTCAAGAAGCTTAAAGTCCTTTCAGATTTTTCCAGGGTCAAGAACATGAAGCTCCTGTATCAACATGTGTCAATCAAGGTGGATTGATCAACTTTTTACAGTCAGGCGCCACTGACAATGCAACCGCGCGGAGCTTTAGCGCGTCGGGAAGCGGGAGCGGAGCGCTTTCTCGGCGTTAACAGGCGGTCTGCCTGTTAATGAATGGCTCAGCGAAGAAAATCAGAACAAAAGTGAAGTGTGCTGGCGTTAATCCGCGAGCACGCCGCTTTCTGTACGGCTTTCAAGCCGGCGTGCGCTCTTTGCAGTTTCACCGGTTCTGTCTGGCTTTTTTTTTCTGTTTAGAGCAATCAATTAGCAATAGAAAAACCAAAGAAGTTCGAGGCTTTAAAAGCTTCCGCGGAGAGAGTCAACCCACAGCCCCGCTTGACTGAATAGAAGTGCGAGGTTAAAAAACACAGATGCTGATGATCTAACTCCTCCTCAGAGATGCACCTGAGCCCCGGAGCCATTAATAAGATTATGCTAATTTGATAGGGAGACAGGAAAAAGTGCACAGGGAGATGCATCACGCGGACGAGTGCATCACTGCTGTTTACCACTCCGCAGACAAATAGTTTACCTTCAGCCTGATGATGAGGGAAACGCGGGGCGACAACTTATTTGTTTCTCTGAGAGATTCCTGTCAACTGGCCAATTCATTTTAAGAGACGTGCTTGAAATCAGTAAAAAATATGAAACGGCAGAAAAAAAATAAATAAAAATCAAAGTGGGAGGTCGTAGGAAAAGTTGAATGAACGTCAAGAAAACATAAATTCCAGTGTTTATGCTCTTTGATTTATTGTAATTTTTCTGCTATTAATGCGATTAACGTCATTTCGGTCGATTCTGAAGGAGAAAAACACCTGCTGGAATGATGTTAATCGCATTAATAGCTGAAAAGTTACAGTATGTTAAAGATTTTGCTTCAGGTGTTAAAGGGTTAAGTCTGTTTATATTTGCACTATGATGTCACATATTTACAACAAATATGGCCTAAAGCTGAAATCCTTGGTGTCAGTGAGTGTAGGACGCGGATAAACCAGTAGGTGAGAGGGGGCGGTACAACAGGAAGTGCTGACTCAGCAATCACCTCTTTAAAAATCTGTGGCACTCATAAATCTTAGACTCATTTAGTGCATCAAGATGTAAATGAATCGTGTTAATAGCTGAGAAGGAGTCATTTCTTATTAAAACAGGATTCTTATATAGTGCAGCAGTGGATGCACTTTATTATTTTTCTTACAAAGATAAAGAAAAAATAATAAAAGTTTAGTCATACAGAATAACTTCATAAACCCAGTATGTAACTGGTTTGAACCTGTTAGAATTCTGATGAAAATGTTTATTTTTCAAATTATAAGGGAATCAGCTTAATGTTTGTAACAGTGTGTGGTTCCTTGTGTACTAATAGTATTGTGAGTTTATTTTAGTATGAACAAATAAACAACTTGTTTTTTGTAGAGCTTATGTTTTTTGTATTATTAGCTTTTCTGGTTAATAAAGGATTTTTACATCATGCAGCAGTGGATGCAGTTTGTTTTTGAGGAAGCACTTCATTAACCTGGTATAGTTTCAGCTGCTTTTTTTATTTTTGACCATACTAGAAGTCAGCAGAAAACACCTTTTCTTATTATATAGTAAAATTTGTTTTTGTCTCAATTACTACAATGACTGCTGTGTGATGAAAGCGTAATGTGTTTAGTTTTGTTTAAACAAGAAAACAATGCTTTATTTGCTGTTGTTTTTATAAATTTCTGTTTTTGTGTTTCCTATTAAGGAGTCATTTCGGATTAATGAAGGATTTTTATACTATGCAGCAGTGGATGCAGTTTATTTATCACAAAAAATGCATCTGTTAATATTTTTTCAAAAACAATCACTTCATAAATGTAGTATGTGGCTAATCTAAAGGTGCGTCTTTAGTTTTAGCCCACTACACATTTGCTAAAAATGTTTTTTTTACTATAAGCGAAGAAAAAATAGTTTGTTTTGAACAATATGATGAAAGTGTACGCTGTTAATTTTTGTAAAAAAAAAGAAACAACCATTTTTGTGAAGTTTTATGTTTTTGTGTAACTGTGAGTCATTTCTGATTACTTAAGAATTATTAAATGCTGCAGCAGTGGATGCAGTTTATTTTTCAGAAAAAAATGTGGCTACAAAGGTTTTGTTGAATGAATCACTTCATAAACCTAGTTTGTAGCTCATCTAAAGGTGCTTTTTTAGTTTTATCCTAATAGAAGTCTGCTAAAAAGGTATTTGTTTTTGTAGGTGAATCATATTTACGTTTTGTAACAAACAATATGAGAATTGTTATTTGTGTAATGAAAGCATTATATCTTGATCTCTGTGTAAACAATGAAACAACTCTTTCTTTGTGCGTTTTACTTTTAATAATAACTGTGAAGGAGTCTTTTTCTGGTTAATGAAGAATGTTTATATCATGCGGCAGTGGATGCAGTTTATTTTTCAGAAGAAAACAAGGTTTTGTCGAATAAATCACGTCATAAATCTAGTTTGTAGCTTATTTAAAGGTGCTTTTTTCTGTTTTTACCCACTCAAAGTCTGTTGAAAATGAATTTTTTATTCTAGGTAAATCATATTTTTATCAAGTAAACAATATGAGCATTGCTCCTTGTGTAATAAAAGTATTGTATGTTTTTTTATTTTATTTTTTTTTAATAATAGCTATAAAAGTCATTATGGCTTACAGAAGGACTTTTGATTCATGCAACAGTGGATGCAGTTTATTTTTTTCAAAAAATGCAGTCATAAAGTTTTTGTCTGATTTTCTCACTTTAAACCCACTAGAGATGTGCTAAATATGTTGTTATAAGTATTTTTCTTTGTGCCATGAAAAACATTTTTTATGTTTTTCTTTTTTCGTGTATAGAGCTCATGTTCACAGAACTTGAGACCGTTCTTTAAATATACTTGCAGAGTTCACAAACAACATTTTTTTTCCTGATCTTTCCTTTTGTGAACAAAAGAAAATGGTTGTTCCAACCCTTCAACAATAAACCAAAAAAGCAACAGCTAGTTCAAAAATATCTAATGATTTGCATTAGCTCTGGACTAGTTTCCTGTGTTAATTTGGGAACTTAACCCAAAGAAAAATGTCTTGTTTTACAGACGACTTTAATCATAACCTAAGGTTGTGTGAGCTAAGTAGTTATTAGAGTAATAAATATGCAAAAAAAAAGAGCTCCTAAACAACCTAAGTAGGAGTTTTCTCTGAAAGGATGGCTTCCCTACAGGGACAGGGTGAAAAGTTCACTCTTCTGGCTGCTCTTTTGCATTGAAATGAGTTGCTTCGTTTGGGCATCTGGTCAGGATGCTTTCATGGTGCCTCCCACTGGGGAGGTTTCACAAATGTCCCTCTGGGAGGAGGCCTGGAGCAGAATCTGGAATCATTTGGAGGGGGAAGGTTGTACCACTCAGCAGGCTTGGGATCGGAAAAATTCAGGAGGATGAACGGAAACAGCAGAATATACAAAATAATTGTGTTTTTATCTTTTGTGTTTAGCTCTGTTGTATCATTCAGTTACTAAATAGAGTTTAGAAATGCATCTAAGTTATGTGATTGTTATCATAAAACCTGCAGAGATATTTTTTATTTTGTACACGGTTACCCGACTGTTGGAGCATACATAGCAGGAAGTGTTGCACTCTGGTGTTGTCCGTTTCATCCCAACTGTGAGCACACTTGCCCTTGTCAAACTGATAAGACTTCCAATAGTCTGGTTAGTAATAGTCACTGTTGTTCTCGGGGAGATAAACAGAAAAACAAGAAACAAAGCTGGTTATGAGACAAAGCCCGGGGCAACGCGACCCCCACAGACGCTGTGATTCAGCGGCAATTATTCACTTCAATCTAAAAGAATGAACGAAGAAAAAAAAAAATAAAATAAATGGTTTTCTATTGACCTGCTTTGCACAACAAAATTGCAAAGAAAGGGAGATTCATTTGTTAGCAGAGACAGAAGCCAGAGTCTCTACAAAAGCCAAAGTTTCACATCACATTCAGGGAGGAAGCCTGCCTCCCTGCCTGCAGAAATCCATTCAGTCTGGGAACGTGACACTTTCATTTTTCTTCCCTGCAGATGCGAGCACTGGTTAAAGCCTCCTGATGCTTTTTCTAGGCGAGCAATTAAGGCAAATTCACGTCATTAGCTGGGATCGGGATCCCGCCCCCCACGGTGTGCAGGAACACGCGATGTCTGTTCTGCAGAGTCTGGAACTGAGCGCACACTGAGCTTTGCATAAACACACTTCAATATTTAATATAGTGAAACCATGAAGTACTTTTACTTCATGTTTTTAGCATTTTATTTCACTGAAAAAAATTCAGTGAATTAAACTTGAAAAATTGAACTCAGTAGATCACATCTCACCGCATTTTAAGTTCACTTGAGCCTCGTTTCCGTTGAGCGCTCCGGTACATGGACTCGTTTGGTCATTTTCGGGCCCCCGTTAGTTGGAACAGACCGGTTAGGGCGGAGCTACTGTCATCACCAAGTGGATAAGAAAATTATCTGCTGGATAGCCTCCATTGTTGCTGTTAGCTTTCATCGCGGAAACCTGAACTGCCAAGACTATTCTATACCGTCCTGAACCGTACCGTACCACTCAAGGCTTTGGTTAAAGAGGTCTGTTTAGTGTTAGAAGAAAAAAAAAAAATCAGGAGAAGTGAAACGTACTGAGGAGTTTGAAAAAGAAAGACTATGACACTGGAAAAGAGCTTACTTCCACCTCCAACCAAATTAAGTCATTTCAGCTGCCATTTTCTTTTTTTAAATGGATGCAGCCATGCTGGTCCGAGTCAGTCTGAGCCACCGTTTCTATGGCAACCGCTCTCGCCAATCATACCCCTACAACTTAAAAGTGGACCGCACAAAATCTGTCAAACATCTCAAATGTCTGATGTGGGGCCAGCAGGCACCACCTACTTTTTTTTAGGCATCTGATTGGTCAGTTTATAACTTCAATAACTTATATGTCAGAGAGAAATATAATGAAAAAAACAGTAAGAACTTTAGACCGTATATAGATAAGCATTTGCTTCTGCCTATCCCCTTTTCAAACATGTATTTATTGACTTAAGTTTGTGACTTTTTTTTTCCTTTTTTTTTTAAATGGAGAATGTATTGTTTATTTAATGTCTTTTTTTTTTTTTTGCTTTGTTATCTATTTATTTTTTTTCCCCTTTCTTTTATCATGTTTGAAATAAATAAATAAATAAATACAAATATCTATTATCACTGGACGAAACGGGTTTGAAGCTGGTTTTACCTCCGGCTCCCGCGAAATGAGGCCAATTCAGTCGCCATTTTTCCGCATTACAGGCGCCGCCATTTGGAGCCAGACGACAGTGATTGGTTCGACTCGGCCTGAGTCACCATTTTTATGGGAATCATGAGTGAGCTTGATCTAAATCCACACCACGTCCACTAAAAGGGGCTCGGGGAAATCTGTCAATCAAACATTGGAGGCGGGATCAGCGGGTACCGCATACTTTTACTGAAGCATCTGATTGGTCAGTTTATAACTTGAAAAACTTGTAATAAAGAAAAAATATTGGGAAAAAAATAGGATTAGAAAGAAGATGTTAAGAAGAATGATTATTCTGACAAATATAATGACTGAGTAATAACTGTCTATTTCTCCAAAGACGTCTGTGGGATTTTGGCTTCCTGTTTGGAGCCAAGTTGTCATATACAGTTAATGCCTACCAGTCATAGAAATTTAAGAATAGATGAGGGACCAATGGAAACCACAGAACCAACAGGGACTCATCAAACGGATCATAACAACACTGAAGATCCAAAAAATTCCCTAAAACCTGAGGCTCAAAAATAAGATCCAATAAGATCAATGAAGCTATATTCACAACACCTTTGACAACATGTATTTACATGGAAACTTCCACAGAGAAGCCTATGTAGAAGCGCATTCCGGGCTTCAAAACTCTCACGTTCACGTAGGTTTCCACATACAAAAAGCGTACTCAAAGTTAAATCAGATTAAACTTTGACCCATCAGGGGCTCTGATGTGGTAATGATGTAATGGATGGTGTCCCTTTAAACTCACATGAGACCCAGTCGCTTGAAAATTGATTATATTAACTGTTGTTTGTACTTGGCTGGAATTACGTGACTTTCATATATCGGAATAGAGCTGTGACAGAAAAAGCCTGGAACAAGATTCATGAAATTTCCATCGTAGATCAAGCCTCTACCACCTGTAAGAGTAAAAAAAGGAAGAAGAAGCCCCTCCCTGCTTGTCCAGTGTGAACACCATGGACTATAGTGACATGTTGAGCGTCACATGTCACTTAAGATCAATAACTGGAGAGTTTGTAGAACAAGAGCAGAAAGAACATAAACTTAAAACATAAATGTGAACTAAAACTAACATTATTTAATGAAGACATCACAGCAGCACAACATGGTGGTGGTAGTATGATAGTTTGGGGCTGCATAGATCCTGAAATCTAGAATTTTGAAGAAAATCCTAAAGGAAACGAGTGAGCTTCTGTTCAGCAAGTCAAACTATAAAAGCAGCTTTTTTTTTAAGTCTAGACTTTAATGAAACTGAGATGATGCATGGTGATCTTAAACAAGCTTTTTGAACCCCCCAACAGAAGGAATGAATGTGTGAAAGACTCATGAATTCTCGATTGCAGTCATTTCTGCCCAGGATTTCCTGAGCAGTTATTATGCATAGGGTGCAATTACTTTTTCGCATATGCCCAAGCAGACTTTTTCGACGTATATATTCATTTAGCAACAAAATTCGCGTTTCATTTTGATGCTCTTCGTGGAATACGAAACATGTGTTTGTGGTTCAACAAAATAAAAGCCTAAAAAAAAAAAAAAAAAAAAAATGACCTTAACTGGTTGAGCTGAGCAAAACTGTGCTCGAAAACCAGCCGCCACACGCGCCCTCCCAATATAATCAGAATCGGTCGTCATGGAAACAATTAAATAAAATGTAACATGGGAAATCTGTGTATGAAAGATCAGCGTTTCATTAAGTGGAAGCATTTTGTGGAGCGCTCCGCTGGCAGATGTTTGCCTTTGTAAACACATTCTACTGTCATTTCTGCAGCAGGAGGAACTGACATCAATATAAATAGCAATCAATGTACAATACTGACAAAAAAAAAAAAAAAGGGTTGCAGGGCTGCATGCTGAGCAAATCGGGAGGCAATTTTATGCACGCGATGCCTGCTCTGCTAAACCTCTGAAACTGTAAACTGGTGCACTAAAAGCGGCTGTCCATCAGTCACTGTCAGAAGAAAAGGACGGCATTAAAACCCAGGAAACATCTATCAGTGTCTTATTTCTGCCTCCCTCTGGCTGCATACAGATTCTTGATTTATTTATCCTTTTAATCCCAAGTCCAGAGAAAGAAAAACAGCAGATAAAATTCTTAGTGCTGATGTTCTCATATATATATATATAAAAAGACAACAAATATTGCACAAAGACCTGATGGGAACTGCTGAATTTACCACAAAACTATTTGTATAAATTATTCAATTTTGCTTCCCACTTTAGCCGCATAAACAACATTTTTACAGTTATTTTTTGTTGAATAGAAATATATTTTTCATGAATACAATAACTATTTGGTTCTGATGAGCTGGTTCTCTGAGTTCTGTAACCCACTGCAGATGCGAGAACGTTTCCCGTCTGCCCAGGAACTATTTGGGTTTGAGGCTCCGGAGCGACATGGGCTCGTTTATCCCTCCATTGAGAAAAATAAAAAAGTTTTTTTTGTTTTAAGAGGAACTGTAAAGTAAAAGCAAACTGAACTCCAATTCAGAAACAGTTAAAGCGACAGTACGCATCACTCTATTAGGTTCCAGACCATAATTTATTTATTTATTTCACAGGGACGGTGCACATCAATAGCATCTCTGCAATGTGCCAGAATTAGCTAAAAGCTATTTTTCATCTGTAGTCCCTGGACAGGTGTTAAAAAATTGTCAACCTAAAAATCTCAAAACATCAGTTAAATACACAAGTAAAATATATAGAAATACATTAAATAAATAAATAAAAATAAAAATACAGCTTAGGAAATCAGTTATATTACATATAAAATACATATAACAATAATAAAATGCATACAGTAAGAAACAATAAAACTATTACAAATAATGCTCCAATGATCTTTCATAGTTCACCCAAAATGTACTTTGACAGATTTTTACCTCAGAAAATCCATTCATGATCAACAAACTAAAATTCTCACTGGATTATGAGGCAGATTTTCTATTTTTAATTTATTTTTGTTCAAAATAAAATGGTCATTTAATTAGCTCATATTTAATTTTATTTAACTAGATTGATGAATTTATGGCTTAGATGCCCCAAAAATGGTCAAATAAACAGTTGATATTGAAGTATTTGCTACTAATTTTCTTAAAAGGATCATTGTAGCACACGGTGTCTTATTTTGAAAGGAAGTTAAAAATTTGTCAAAAATGTGTTGTTATTTTTTTTTTTATTTTTATACCAAAGCCAAGACAATTTGAATTTAGTCATGATATTACCAATAACATAAGAGACAAATTTATTCTAATAAGACTTTGTGGCTTCCTACTTTATGGCGGTATTCTATCCACCGCAGTTCAAAAACGTATAAATTCATGTTTATAGACGATGTAGAAATTAAAGAAAAGAAAACGACACTGATTTTCAATACTCTTCTTATTTAAAGTTGTGAAAAGGATCTACTGAAATTGAATCAATCCTAAAAAAAAAGGGGTTTTAATTAAAATTTGGAAAAAAAAAGCTCCCAAAAACCCCCTTGATGCTGCAAATTGTAAAAAACTCCAGCTCGAAGCGTGAACATGAGAGAATAAATAAATGCCCTGTCACAGGTGGCTCTCTAAATCCATTAAGTCCAGTGATGGCATATGTCCCCCCCCCTTCTTTCTCTGAGATCTAATGGATTTTCTGTCATTCTCCGAGCAGCCGCGGCCAGAACAAGACAAGTGGTTACGCATGCTCCGTTCGGCGTGTCACTCTGCTGCAGATCCATCAAGAACTTCCAGATTTCGTTAGACGGCACAGATGCTGCGCGATTGTGGCGCGATGAAGGCGATGCGTCTCAATTAATGTCGAGCTGGAAGCAGATATGTAGACGTGCATGATGCGCGGTCTTTGTGAGGCGAGGGGCAGCAGGTCGAATGGAGGTGGACAAACAAGTCGCTCCGTGTGACACGAGTCCTCGTCCTGGCTTCTGCAGAAGAGCTGGCAGGATGTGGAAGCGCCATGTGCGGCTCATTAAAGAATTATTTTGCCTCAGATAGTGTCAGTTCTCATGGGTTGAGTACAAATTCTCTCACTAATCATTACTTAGTGCTCTATATAGGACAGTAGCCTTTTTTTTCGGGGTGTCTAAAATTTCCAAGAAGTCGCTGCGAAAAACTTAAATGAAGATGTGTTTAAAATGTATTAAATCGAGGGCATTGGATAATCCCGTACTATACTGTATTTTCTGCTTTTAAGGGAAACACTGGACAAGAAGGAGCAAATGAATGGTCCATTTTTGAACTGTTGCCATATATAAGGCACACAGAACTGTAAGACTCATGAAGTGAAAGAAAAGATATATATATGCGTGTTCACAGTAACTCCAGAAGTTGCTTGTGGTTCGCTACATGTTAGCCACATTAGCATATACACAACAGCTGTAACTAACAACCTTGTTTACTATTAGTAAAGAACAGACTGATACGGCTAAAACAGATGTTACTGTGACTATGCTAGCTCGGTAACACATAAAAAAAAACATAGTCCGACATTGTGTTCTTATTTACATTAAAAACACGTTTACAACATGTAATAAACAGACTGATACTGCTAAAAAAAAAAAACATTACTGTCTCTACACTAACTCCCAAACTCGTTAGTCCCGAATAGAGAACATAGCCTGACATGCTACACATTAGCCGTGTTATCGCTATAACTCCAAAACTTTTTTGCTACTCGTAAAAAACAGACTGATGCAGCTTAAAGAAACAGGACTGTAACTACTCTTACTCCAAAGATTGTAAGTAACACATAAAAAAAACACACAGTCTGACTATTTGTCACATTAGCCATGTTAGCAAATTCACAATAACATCCAAACTGTTTTGCACGCTTAAAAAAACAGACCGGTACCGCTAAAACAAGCATTACTAAGACTATGCTAACTCTAATCCTCAAAAAACCCAGTGCGACACTACTACACTTTAGCTGCGTTAGCAAATTTACAATAACACCCAACCTTATATGCAAGATTTAATGAAACAGACTGAGTGCCAACTCCTAACCTTGTTAGTCTCGCATTGAAAACAAAATCTGACATGCTACACGTTTGCAACTTGTAAAACACAGACTGAAACAGCTAAAATAATCGTAACTGTTACTACACTAACTCCCAACCTTGTAAGTAACACTTAAAAATACAACAGTCCGACTGTGTGTAACGTTAGCCATGTTAGCGTATTCACAATAATATCTAAACTTTTTTGCACGCATAAAAAACAGACAGATGCCCCTAAAACAAGCATTTACTGAGAATATATATCAAGTTTCATCCTAAAAAAACGAAAGTCATACACTGCTACAAGTTAGCTGCGTTAGCATAGTTACAACAACACCAAACCCTATGTATAATATGTACTAAAACAGACTGAAACTGTTAAAAAAAAAACTGTACGCCAACTCCCAAACTTGTTAGTCCCACATAGAAAACAAAGTCCAAAATGCCACATGTTGGCCGTGTTAGCGTATTTGCAATAACACAAAAACTTGTTTACAACTCGTAAAACACAGACCGACGCAGACATGGCTGTGAGTACATTAACTCCCAACACGTAAGTAACACATAGAAATCACAGTTCGACACTGCTGTTCATGACATCCCAACCTTTTTTAAAAATGTGTAAAAAAAAAAAAGAACTGCTAAAGCTACGCTAGCTCTCAACTTCAAAAAACATAGACAGACACAGCTACACGTTAGCTGCGTAAGAGCATTTCCAATAAAATCCAACCTTGTTTAATCAAGGTCCAAATTAAAACAAACTGATACCACTGAAACATATGTCACAGTGACTGTGCTAACTCCCAGCCTTTTTAGAAAAAAAAAAACAGTCTGGCAATGCTACATGTTAGCCACGTTAGCATAATTATAATAACACCCATCCTTGTTAACTACTGGTACAAAAAAAAACATACCGATACTGGTAAAGCAAGCGTTACTGTGACCAAGCTAACATTCAACCATTTTAGTATCACGTAAAAAAAAAAGACACAGTTCGACACTGCTACATGTTAGCTGTGTTAGCGTATTTACAAGTACACCTTATTTTGTTTAATAATTATAATAAAAACTGACTGACATTTTGATGGAGCGCCATGGATCTCTCAAAATCACTTCAACATAAAAGCACAACCAGGATTTAGGACGCTCTGGCTGAAAGGGGCGCACTGTCTTTTTTCGTACTGGGAGATTTTAGGTGTTAGGAAGTAGTGAGTAAATCTGGACATAGCCGTGGTGTTCTGCCCTGACCTCTTCTAGCCACCATCTTTCCTGACGCGCTGCGATGATTAAGCGTTTCCAGCGCCACAGACGTCCCCCTGAATCTTTTGCCCACCTCAGCATTCCTTGCTCGTCCAGCTGTGAGGTGGCTCTGCGCCGACCCCTTTCACCGGGGGAGCCCGAAAAGCCGACACCGGCCGACCCCATGCTGCTCGGCATTAAGACATGCTAATGGGAGGGGGTGGTGGCGGCGGCTGCAGGATCAGCGCAGCACTGGCAGCCTCCCCGGGAAGAAGACCCTCAGAGAAAGCCAGGGGCCACTGGCAAACACATGCCTGACAAAAGGACTGCAGGCTCCAGCGAGCAGCTCCGCCAGCCTTAAAGGAACCGTTGCTTTGTCTTTTTTTGGGATGAAAACCCGGCTTCTTGTCCCACAAAGATAAAGATTTAAGCCCCGACTAAAAAAGACACGCTGGGAGCTTTCGTGCATTCGGAACATTTTTGGAGGTTTACCGCGTGACCTTGGGTAAATGTGATTAAAACCACCTGTTTACTTTTGCAAATATTCTCCATGTCCCGTTTGGGAGTCGCTAAATTCTCTGTTTACCAGCAATAACGTAATAAATGCTTCCCAAACTGTGTCAGCTCTTAAACTTCATCACAAACAGATCCCAAGGTTTTTTATATTCTAGGATTTCCGATGACTTGTGTGTTGAGTTTTCATTTCCATCTGACATCAGTTTCCGTCAGAACCTAAATAAAAAAAAATTTAGGACGTTTTGTCTAATTAGATTTTCTTCCTCTATAGCTTCCTTGTGACAAATCTACACCTCCCTTCAGTTTTGCCACCTCTGGCTTCCTGTGTCACCTTGTGAAAATGAGATTTATATAGCCCCGTGTGTCACACTGACAAATCTTCAGCCAAGTCATTTCACTTCAGTTTAAAAGAAAAAAAAAAAAATCAGCCCTGATTGATAGACTTATTGAGCTACATTCGCTATTTGCCACAGGAGAGATAACAATGCGCTGTTCACTGGAGTGAAAAAAATAATTTCTTTTATCAAAAGTGAGAGATATCCTGAATTAAACAAACAAAGACGGCAAACTTATGAAATATTTAGAGGTGGATGTACCCAGAGAGCTCACATTTGGTGGATTCAGAGAACCAAAAGTGATCTATTGTAATTAATAGACCCCTATCTCATTTGTGAGATAGAAATGAGATAGGGGAATGAGACCCCTATCTCATTAGGATGATCTGAAGTTTCCTAAAACCCACTGTGTATAACGCGGTCCATGTTTTCTGTCCTGTAGTTCATTGTCCGTCCACTGGAGGCACTAGAAGTCTTTCCTGCCTATTTCAAAATGGCTGCCTCCATGAAATCTCAAAAAAACATGTCAGAAATGAAAGATGTGTCGTCTTTTTAAACGCCAGATATCTCACCCATTTCACGAAGTGAAAATCTAAACAAAACCGTCCATTTGTGACTGATGATAAAATTGTTGATGGTTTGTAAAAATTTAGTAAAAAGTTTTTTGGCAAAAAATGATTGACCGCAATGCATTGTGGTCTATATTGGCTGGTGTAGAGAGCATCGACGCACGCTAGTTTTTTGCAAAGACTTCTGGGAAATTTCTAGTGCATTGGATTTTGGAAATGTAGATTCGAACAGCACAACAATATGGCAAACACTTTATAGTGCACTATTTAGTGAATATTCGGACATAGCCAAAAGCACTTTTGGTGGGAAGATTTTATGCTAGCTTTTAACGTAAATAACTAATTGCTGTATTAATTAATTGTAAAAATGTTGATGTTTAAGTCTTTATAATACAGTAACCCCATGTTAAAAATGTGAGGGGTCAGTTAGTGAATAAGCTGCTTTGTTTTTACTAAAAACTCACCAATGCACCCTAATTGATTCCATCTAAATCTCATAAAAAATCTATTTTGTGAACCACTGTCGTGGATTTCATCAGAAAAAAAATTAAAAAACATCTTAATTACTGTTCAAAATTTGAGTTTTTAAATTTGTACCCATTGATCTTTTAATTATGATTTGGACGTTTTAAGCTCAAATCAAAAGGCAGTTGTTGCTTTTTAAGATATATTTTATGCACAGCAGCAGTAGCTCATTAGAAATACAATTCTGGGTTGTGGGCGGGACTGTTGACAACGAGAACCCCTCCCCCTCCCTGAGAGCTCTGTTTGTGCTCTCACGCGCAAGCTAATAGCATCAAGCTAACATTAGCGACGCAAAAATAAAGAGCAATATTGAATCCAATGTTGAGTGCTGAACACTTGTCATGTCTCGCACACCTAAGCGTGGGCGGGCCAGGGCGCGCTCAGGGGTGGAGGAGACTTTGGCCCCGCCCATTTCAGTAAATGGGTCATTACTCTGCGCTTTTTCAAGCATCTGGTTTTCAAATCAAACCAAATACTCAGAAACACAAAGTAAATTGTTTTATATAGGTCCTCCACTATGAGAACATTGCTATAAGAACATGTTAAAAACACAAAAAAAGACAATTTTCTTAAAGCTTAAAAATAACCCAAAGGAACTTGAAAGTCTCTCTTATGAGGTTCTAAAAGAACATTTCAAATACTGACAAGACAAAGCGAGATTCTGCCTTTAATTTAAGCTTTTCAGATCACTTAGAGTCAAAGGTCACTTACAGACAAGCTCTACTTGATGTTCTTGAGGCTTACATTTGGTAACGTAACACACTGCACTGTGGTTCAGTTCTAACGAAGCCTAATGATGAGCAGGGGTAACTATGGGAGCGGGGTATCTCCTCCTCTGTTCTCCGTCTCCTCTCTGACAGCCCCAGGCCCCATCTAAATGATCCACCTTTGCAAATCTGTGTCAAGGAAAGAGGGAGCCGCGGCTGCAAAGGTCACTCCCTGCCTCTCGTCCCCTTAAGCCGCTCGAGTCACTGACGGCCGACCACCGTGTCGCTGCTCAGGAATTAGTGCGGGGATTTACAGAGGGATAAATAACTCATTGTCCCGGTTTTCCGAGAAAAGAAAAGCAGCCGGGGCACCTTGGAGATGTACTGTAATTCGATCCTTTGAGTAGTTTATTTGTGCTCTTGATCAATTGTATAAATCTTTTTATTTTGTCTTTATCCGCCTGCTGCTCCTGCAGGGAACAGGGAAAAAGCGGAGGAAATTGAAAGGTATCCCGCTCGGCTCAAAGATCCTTCATCGATTCTCAAAGGTAAAATGAGGTGTTGTCATATAAAAACAGTCAGTCTTTAACATTATAGTCTTTGTGTACGGTTACAGCAGTGGGCCGAAATGACCTGCTGGATAGTTTTTTAGTTGCATGATGGAGGGCACTCGGCAGCAGAGACAGAGAAACATTTAAGGGTCCTCTCCCCTTCAAAATAAAGCTACACCCAAATTGTCAAATCTTGTGTGTGGATCTCTCAAAGTAATCACATATGTAGGTAGTGTGATGGTACAAACTGGTGTAAATCTGATGTCAATGGTTGCCATCTTAGCAAGATTTGAACCTGAGATAACTCTAAACTTTACAAAAATGTGGGAAAAGTGAGTTCAAAAGTTGTTGGAACCACTGACTGTATATGAGAAGTGGACCGAGCGAGTCTATGACCTACGTCCAGATCCAACGAAATTAGGTCAATTTAGTCTGCATTTGTTTTGCAATATGGACGCCGCCATGTTGGAGCCAGAAATCGTCAGTAAGTAGTGATTGGTCTGATTCGGTTTGAGTCATCATTTCTATGGGAGCCACTCTGGCCAATCAGAAATTAGCTTGATAATAGAAAATAAAATAGCTTGTCCGCACTAATAAAAGCTACACAAAATTTGTCTATCAAATACTCGAGAGTTTGATTGACACCTATTTTTGTTGAGGCATCTGATTGGCCAGTTTATACCAAGAATAGCCTAAAATAAAGAAATTATTTCATGAGGAAAAAAATAGTATTATTAAGAACATATTTAAAAAGTATCAAATCAAAAATGGTTGTTCTGACTAAGTACTGACTGCGTATTAGCTGTTTAATTCTCTATTATTTCTGGCCAGCAGCTACTTCCTGTTTGGAATGGGGGGGGCACTCAGTCCAGTTCTCAAATACAGTCAATGGTTAGAACCAGTGAGGCCATTTGGGAGCTGAGAAATATTACAAGAACCTGTCGATTATTAGGCCAGCCCCATTTTAGCGCAATTATGATCTGAGACATAACAAATAAAGAGATGAAGGTCATAAAAAGAAAAAAAAAAACATTTGCTTTAGTGTAATATAATCTAAATGCTAAAGCAAATGAAAAAAAAAGTGATAGTTACGAACCTGTACTTACAAGGCTGGATCATTTTAATTTGAAGTGGACTGTTTATTACTATCAGTTACCTGGTAAATGTATATTTTGGTTTAACCCTTCCGCTCTCCTTGGGGTCCAGATGGCTCCAACCACATATTGTTATGCGATTTCTTCCATGACAAATTTGGACGAAGGGGGACAGGATTTTATGTCTGCCATGGACATTAGTGAAACTCCGAAATCAGTGAAAAAAAAAAGTTCAGCGCACTGTCCTGTGGTGTCCAGATGACCCTACTTTTAATGTAAACAAGCTAAGGAGAACGGAAGGGTTACAAAGGCTTCAAACAGGAAGTTCACTGTTTTGAATGTTTTGTCAGAGATAATTGCAGCATGATTCAAAACTATATTGCCATAAAAGCTGAAATGCTGCTTAAAGCCGTACTGCTTTTAGCCCGCTCTCTCATTAAAATAAATGGAAATCACTTCACATAGTCTATAGATTAAAAAAATAATAAGATACAGCAGCACCACACAGTAAAAAAAACGAGGCAGCCGGAAGAAAAAGGTTATTCCTTCACTCTATTCCCAGCAGGTGATTAACAGGGAAGGAGACTCTAGCAAAGGTGAAAGTACAGGAAATGTGTCAAACGGGCTGTGGTGCAGTGGTTACCACTACAAGAAGAAAGAGGTTCGAGCCCACGAAACAGAAAAAAAGAATTAAGAAGTTTTTAAGAAGCAAGAACATGAATGGTTGACAAATATAATATTTGTGTATTTCTTAATAAAAGTCTATGGGGTTCTTGGAACCAGCAGGTACTTCCTGTTTAGAACGCCGGGGGAGGGGTGGAAACTCGGTCCAGTTCTCATATACAGTCAATGATCTAATCACAGCCGAAGCAGGATGAACAAGAACTCTGAAGTCATGAACACAGAAACAATGACTGAAACTCTGCTAACTCCAGTGTTAACACTCGTTCTTTTGACTACTGTAACTCTTCAACAACATCATTCCAGCTGATTCTGTCACTGTCTCTTTGGTGGTTCTCATTGATTACGTAAACGGTCAAAGATTTACAGAGGTTAAAAAAGCGTTTGATATTTTGTTGACGCCGGTGACGTCTCAGGTGTTAAAGGGTTAACTCTATGTCTGGGTTGTTCAAATCGAATAATTGATCTGACTCAATCCAAGCTTATAGATCATTAATCGATCCATATAAGTTGAGATCGCTTCAACGCACAAAGCTAAAGTCCACAAGCTTGACGCTAACGTACAATGGGATTTCCCATAATGCTAACGCTCGCTCGACATAAAGATACATTGCTGACTAAATGAACATTTTTATAAACTCACAGACATGAATTTTTCAAACTGTTTTAACGAAATATTTTTAAAGAAAAATTTGTGGTCTGAAACAATATTTTTTGCTCATACTTTTTTTCTTCTTTTGAGAAGAATAAGGTGTAATGCTATAGCATATTTGCCCCCTAGTGGCCAAACTGAAACGCTTTCCAGGGGAGGCAGAACAATCGTTTCAGCCTCTCCGTTTGAGAATCCTGTATGGTATTTAAAATCTCATTATAATTTTTTACTAATACATTTTACATTATGTGAACTGTATCAGATTAGTATGAATATCTTCAAAACATATATAGATTATTAATGTATTTCTAAACAAATGTGTATAAATGTGCAAACTCAAAATTTAATTGAATTGAAATGAATTGAGGGAATCTAAAAATAAAAAGAAATTTAAAAAATTAGAATCAAATCGATCCAGGCTCTGGTGAATCGAATCAAATCGATTCTGAAATGATTGCTGCTACCCGCCTCTAGTTAACTCCAATGTAAACTTAATGCTGTGTCACAATTGATGTACAGTGTGTTAATTGATATGCATTCTTTCAGTTTATTCTGCTTTTTGGGTTTTTTTTGTCACTTACAAGTGTTATAAATGTATTGAATCTACAAAAAAATATTAATTAAACAGATTTGATTAAAAAACCCAACCAGAAAAATTCAGAACTGTCTTCTGTGAAGCACCAGCTTTTAATTACCAGACATGCAAATAATTATGTGTCATCACTAAACCTCATGGCCTTTTTGCATTTATTGGATCATACAACCTGCTCACTGCTATTACCATATGTCAGCTGGGGCGGGATCCAATGCCCCCGTGACCCCTAACCGGACGAAGCGGCAGCACCATCGCATACCGGATGCATTATCCACGTCCACGCTCGCCGCTCTCATATTCCATCACATTGAGGAAATACTATTCCCAGCCTTTTTATTTTTTTTCTTGAACTTGTTAACATGGCAGCTTGATTAATGAGCAGAACAGCCTTTAAAAGATCAAACACAAGTCTAATAATGTGCAGCAATCAGCACGCACAAACCAACAACACGGCACAAACGGTGGGGAGCAGAGCAACCTGCCCTCCTCCCAAAAATAAAAAAACCAAAACTTTCCCATCATTAAATCAATCCAACGTGTGACACCTCCTGACTGCGGCGTGGTTAAGCGGCGGCTTTACCAGCCGCAGATGCTTTGTGGAGCATCAACACCGTGTTAGCACTTTGAGCACAAATGTCACTCTGTCACTTTGAATGAGCGTTAAGTCAACAGCAGGGGGGGGGGAATAAATAGCTGACATTAATTTCGGAGAGACCGCACAGGCACACTTCAGAACCAATCTGCCTCAAAAATCACGGCTCGCCTGATCAGAATTCAAGGAGTTCCTCGACTCTGCTTCTTAATGGAACTTCAGAGAGTTACGGTGACAAATGTTGATGCATCGGCGTCCGCGGCGCAGCGGCGATGAAGTGACTCGTCTTCATTTCTTGCTTATTTTCTCCGCAGGCGCAGAGGGCTTGCATGCGAGCTTTTGTTTCTGAAAGGATACTCCCACTCCGCTAACGGACATTGAAAGAGAAAAGAATTATCTGTGACAAATCTCTTTGGCCGAACCAAAATCATCCATCTTTTGGAATGAGGCGGTGAGCTTTTGAAGACCTTTCTTTTGGAGGGTTCACTGCATTTCCTGAGGCCGCATATTGACTCAAACTTTGCTCTCTGTGGTGGTGCACAGGAAAAAATTAGTTTTTTTTTTTTTTGCTTGTAGCCGTCTGCACGGTTAGAAAAAAGCAACAGTAGTTTGAAAACTAACTCACCGCGAGCGGCTGCCGTGGCAGGAGCACACAGGGTCCCTGAGCCAGTTTTAACTAAGAATGAATCGGGGCCAAACTCATCCTCAGAGTCAGAGTCCTGGGCTGGCTGAGCCGCACTGTTACCTAGCAACCTTCCCTGCCTCTCATTGGCTGCAGTGGAAGGGGGAGGGCGCGGGAGCTGCTCGACAGGGGAGGGGGAACAATGCAGAGGAGGACCTGTGGACCACAAGCAGAGACAACACATGGGGTGGTGGTGGAGGTGGGGGGGTGAAACACACAACCACACAAAAAAAAAAAAAGAAACACACATGCTAGACTCAACTCTGACACTTCAAAAACAAACAGGGACACATCTGCCTTTGTCGTCCCCCCCCCACCAACGCCGCCGCCTCACCCCAGCTGGTAAGACGAATACAAACAAGTGGGATGACTTTGAGACTGAATGGGGGGACGTACTGTACGGCTGCCGCCCGCTGTAGAATAACACAAATGACAAAACGTCATTTTGGGATGTTATTTGAAAAAAAAACACACAAAAAAAAGGAGAACAAAACCGACCTGAGGCGTCGTCGGTGACGCTTAAACACAAAATCTTTAAAGGGTAACCAAACAGGGCAGTTGGAGGCCGATTCCATGAAAAGTCACACCAAAAAGGGGGCGGGGCTAGTGGAGCCGGACTGAGTGGCCTGGGTGTGGATCTATGATTGACAGGTTAGCTTTACGTAGCTGTAACACTAAAGGGCGGAGTTCTTGCACTATTTACACCTTAGTTTTTTGGGAAAAAAAAAATGTAAATATACCACAACATTAATCATTTAGCTTTAATTTGAGCCATGTTTTGTGAAAATCGGTTAAAATATGAGGATTTTTGTGGTTGATGCCTGCATGTCTTGCAACAGCTGCGTTCTGCTGACGCGACTCAATGCGTAGCAAGGGAACCCGTCCGCGTTCGTCTCTGTCTATAGCAGTGAATTGGCAAGATCCAATTCAGTAATATATATCAATGCTCAAGATGCTGCTTTTGCAAAACTCGAGGGTTTGCAGGTCTGAAGGGGACCCGAGTCTGAGAGTGGTAAAATACAGGTAGAATCATAGATGATCAGGATGTAGTTTATGGATATAATGTCAATCGCAATCAACCTCTGTTCCCTAACTTCCAAGTCCAGTGGAAAGTTGTGTAAGTCAGTAGATTTTTGAAAACTGAAGGTAATACACGAGCCATGCTAATGCAATATGATCCATGCTAAAGCTAATGTTACAGAATCAAAGGTGGGTGGGGCTTTTAGCTACAGAGTATGATGATGTCAAGCTTACACCAATTGACCAATCACAAAATTAAACTGCAATACCTCATTTCAACCTGTAGGGGGCAGCACACAACTGTTTTTTAATATATTTTCAGGAATTAAACAAGTTTAATTTTAATTTGTCAAAAATATGGCAACAACCAACAAACAGCACCTTTAAAGCCCAGTTTATAGAGGTCAATTGACACAAAGGCTGATCTAGGGTTTGGTTATCCTTAACGTACTGTAACTTTTCAACCGCAAACACGATCAATCAAAGAACATAAACACTGGAGCTCCAGTGTTAAAGGGTTAAGCTGGCAGGTGGAACTCAGAAAGTCCTTCAAATCCAACCGTGCTAACATTTCTGCAACAATTAGCTAAAGCAGATTCCAACTCATCGTTCCGCTTCCTATCTCGTCTCGTGTGACTAACATTAAAAACCGGCGTTTTCCTTCTTCTAAGGCTTATTGGTTTCAATCCCAAGCTGTGAGTGAATGTTTAAGCACCACATAAAGCCCCCCCTGCAACCATTAATGTGTGATTAACTTGTGATGCAACTCTACAGCATGCTGTCAAAGACTCCACTTACAGACCTGCTCCCGTGAAAATGAAAATAGTGTTTCTAACATCTTCTTGTAGCAATTTTTTTCAATGATGGAGGACATATATATATGTTGAAAATTTGGCTAAAAATGGCATTTCTAATCATTTTTTATTAAAAAAAAAAAAAAAAAAAAAAAAAAAAAAAAAAAAGTAGTTTGAAAACGATTGTTATGTAGGAAATGCACCAGGTGGGTCACAAGCTCCATTCTAATGCACCCACTTGTTAGACGAATAGATCCATGTACATCTAAGCTGGTATCTGGTTTAATGGCTGGATAGTTCCAATACTCTATTTTTGTTGCACCGGTAATGTTAAGTTGGGAGTGTTAAGGGCTGTAAGCTAGCAGGAGAGAACGGAGAGATCTCGAGCTGCATTCCTACTAAACATGATTAAAACGTTGGAGGAATCCAGTATTGATGTTTGGTCAAAGAACCGTCCTGTAGCATGAGGTGAACGTCAGGCGCGGCGCATTGGTCGAGCCGCGATGTTGAAATAGTTCAAATATCTACACTTTTTCAAAGAAGACGCGTCTCTTAAGCCAGTCAGAAACTCAGCTTTGGCATGTGACATGACTAGTGGGCGGAGTCTAAAACCAACAGCGTGGAGAATCTGATCGTCCTTCTCCTGAACTTTTTAATATTTTTATTTTTTCCATCAAGACAACAATAAAAAAATTTTAAAAACAGGCATTTTTTGGTGGAATCCGAATTCTTCCCCCACTCCTTTAAGTTTTCCTACCCCTCCAACTGCCCCTACTGTTGGAGGGGTCTGAATATGCTTTTTTAGAGGCAGCCATAGAACTGTGTATCACTTTGCCAGTAGGATGAGAGCAACACATTTCTTCACATGGGTGTGCTCTGAAGTACAGAAGTTTACACGGAAATATAAGTAATGACTTGTTGTTTTAGCATGAATTTTTTAAGCTGAATTAACCGACAGCTAGCACTAACATAGATGAATGTTGGTGATGTCATCGAGGCTTAGTAATGCCTGAATTTGAAGACAATGGCTGTCCGAATTTCCACCCTAATCCCTTCCTTCTAAAAAACTGTATAGTGAGGGACTATCTTGTGCCCTGGATTTCAAAAGCAATTCATACACCATGCTCACTACTTTTCCTTCTGTTTTTTAAAGGCCAGATACAACTTTACCAACTTCACAAAGTGAAAGTCTAAACAATATGAATATTTCACAACATCTATTTGTGATTCCACTGTGTTTTGAGGATATAAACTTTGATGGTTTATTAAAAAATTACAGATAGATAGATAATCTTGATTCCGGACTTGTAGACAAATCAGGAACAGGACAGGAAACATATACAGAACAATAGAATTAGCTTGAATTGGTTTCAAAACAATAAATAAACAGAATAAATTAAAATAAAACAAAAAAAAAGAATATTATTGTGATAAATAGACATGAATAAATTTAGTTTTGACTTGTGAAGGGTAAAAATCTCCCTTCTAAAGAGCTTACATTTAAACATGTTTATCTTTCGCAAAAGTTGCTCAACCGCAATGAATTGTGGTCTATATTCGCTAATGCAATGAGCATTGATGCATGCTAGTTTTTTGCAAAGGCTTCTGGGAAATTTCTAGGGCAATCGATTTTGGTATTGTAGATTTGGACAGCACTAGAATATGGCCAACAAATTATTTAGTGCGTTGTGAAGAAATTTGAACATAGCTACTATTTGTCCATGACTCTCTGATTGGAAGGTTAAATGTAAGGATGGGGAGGGGCCATAGGGGTAGGGAGAAGAATTCAGTTTTGCTGGGTTTTTTTTCGTTTATTGACTATCTGGGGCATCACGTTTATGAGCACAATTTTGTAATAGCATCTTTGGTACGATTGCAGAATTAGTAACGGGAAAGGAAAGAGGGGGTGGGATTGCCCCACACCAACAGCCTCACTCCTGCTGCTTTGCAGTAACTATGTCCTAGAAAATGACAAGTTTTTGGATTTTGGTTAAAATCGTTCTACAATGGATCAAACGATGACCAGCGTGGGTCTTTGTTTTGAAATTCCGATCAACCGGACTGTCAATCATCAGAGGAGTTGCATTTCCTCCCTCCTCCTGAAACCGTCCCTGAAGAGTATTAAAGCACGACTCACTGACTCGCATCTAATTAGGCAACAATTAGTGATATTAAGATCTCAGCCGCAGACCCTCGACAGGACGCAAACGGGGGAAGCGCCCCCTCCGAGAGAGAGAGTCGCACTTTGTGCTCTCTAAACACTTTTTTGGCCGTAAACTTTCGTTCGTGTCACACTCTTCCAGAGCAGAGACAGACCTCCGCCCCCCGCTGAGGGTTAACAACCATGACACTGCTGTTCTGGACTGTGCAAAAACAGCAAACGCAGAGCTGCTCAGACAGACACGATTACTGTCAAGCCCTCTGAAGACACTTCATTAGTGTGCGTGTGTCAAAACAACAACACTGTGCTGATCCCAGCACCCCTCCATGAGCTGCTATCTGCCACTCTGACAGACCCGGGGGGTGGGGGGGGTGGGGTGGGGGGTGGATGAACTGCCCAACACCAGGAATCTTGTTTCCTCAAAGGAAATTTCTCTAAACAGAAAAAAGCGGTCAGTCGCAGCCAAAGATGTCATAACCTAAATGAGGTTAAGCAAGAAATGCTCAGCGGTCATTATTCCTGCACACAAAGGCTTTACTGTCTCCGGTGTAATTAATGACGCCCCCGGGCAGTTTATACCCAAAACACAGGCGGCAGAAAGACAAAGCCGGTGCAGGTGAGGAGCCGCCGAACTTTCTCCGGCTTCCGGAGCTGATTAACTCTGCTCTCATTCACTGAATTACGGAGACGAGAAAAAGAGCTTTTACTTAAGAGCCCTTGGACCGTGACCCACTGCCGTACCCTTCCACGGCTTCAGGAAGTCACCGCCTGGCCTGCCCGCTCTGGCCCGACTGCAGAGGCGGATCTCCTCCCACTGCATTGAAGGTCTTAATCAGCTCATTAGACATCCAATTAAAGAAATGAACAAATAACTGTGATCCACGGACTGGAAAATGTACTACCATTGCATTTGGTGTTGGTTTTTCTACCAGTGCAAAGACACGGCCTAATGCTTCAAATGGATTTTCTTTTTATTGGAAAGACACAGAAAGAAAAGAGGAATGGAGTCAAAACCAGAACATTTTACACGTCAAAGACTCAGACATTTATGTTTGCAAGGGAAGAGGGCAACGGTTCTCCTGAAATAAGAAGCTAAAAAAGGAGAAGAAATGTGAGAAATTCAGTCCAACGGTCAAAGCTGGATTGGAAACAGTTAATAGAACCAAAGTTGATTCTGTTCAAGACTTAAGCTACAGACACATCGAGTACATGACAGGCTAAACATGCTTAACCAACTAACCATCCAACCAACTAATCAGTAAATATCTTAATCAATTTATTTATTTATTTGTATAGCACTTATAAAAGCGGGAGTAACCAAAGTGCTAAACATAAAGTCAAATGTAAATAAAATCACTAAGAAAACAATTAAAACACACAATACTTTAACAATAAAAGTAATAAAATTACAAGTGTTAACAAGCTGGCTCACTAGATCTGCTCGCTGGAGATTAAAAGTCTGAGTAAAAAGATTAGTTTAAAAGAAACTTAAATCAAATTACTGAATGCGTTAAATAAAGGTTCTTGAATGCGCTTTGAGCACATGGTCAATTCTTTGTTTCGTTTTTAGGCTGTTGAGATCTTGTTAGAGTGACCTTATTAGAGAAAACCCTTCATTTGCCCCTTTTGAGCTAAGAGCTCAAAAGGGGCAAATGAAGGGTTTTCGTTCTAAATGAAGACATTTTTATTCTTTTATATGATGTTGCATGAAAGTTTTTATAGTAACCCAGCCAGCAAGGCCAAATGGGCCCATATGATTTGACCAGAAAATGTGGGAGCCAATTGGGTTTGTCCGCAGTTTCCGTGGTGACCCCACCTGTGTTCCCCACATTGGCTTAAGTGGGGACTCAGTAGCCTGGCTGGTTACACTAGCTACCTACCCAGTGGACAGTGTAGCAAGCTAAGCTGCTCAGGGTCCGGCAGAGCGAGCAGGGTCACCACCCAGGCTGCCGGTTCCTGGGCGGCAGAACCAATGTGGGTAAACACAGGTGGGGCCGCCACGGAAACTTCGGACAAACCCAATAGGGGCCCGTATTTTCTACCCACTTTTAAACCATATGGGGTCCGCCTGGTCTTAATGGCTGAGATATGTTACATTTTAATACCTTGTTATGAACAAAGTGATGTTACATTCCATTAGCTGTGTTTCCATTACACATTTTTGCAAAATTTGATCAAAATTCTGGGAATTTCGAATAAACAAAGTTTTGCAATTACACGGTTTCCATTAAATCATAAATATGCGAATAAATAAGCACAAACCAACTCACATGATAAGTCATTAAAAACACAGCAATGTTTAAAAAAAAGCAAGCAAGGAGCTGGGCCCTATTTTCTGTCTGAAAACACGACAAGATACATTTAAGTTTGTCACATCACTCGCGCTCATCATCAAAGGAGACGTCTGCGCCTTATTCAGGCTGCAAGCCGCAAAAGTCCAGCTACAGATGAAGCAAAGATATAATCTTGGTTGGTGATTTTTCAGAAGAGCTGCAGGATTCCGTATGATACACAGCTTATGATGCGTGTGGCGCTGTGAGACCTCTGTTGGCGCCCGCTGCGTTGCGCTCAGGACAGCCACTTTACATCAAGAAGCGCATTTATTTTGAAAAAAGATTTCTATTGCAGTTTGGCGAAAAATGTCTAAAAACCACCTCCTCTAAACGCAAAAACGTATTTTTGGAAAAATGCAAGTTTTTTCAAAATTTTGCCGTTTCCATTAAGAGAATTTATTATCGAAAATCCAATTTGCTAAATTTCAGCAGCGACTCTTACATTAACCTCCATGGAAATCTAACAAGTTAGGGTTTGTTCCAAAGTCCTAAACAGTACTTTTCAACTAAAAACAAAAGTATAAATTACTGTGCTGACAGGAACAGGAACACGGACACCAATCACTCAAGATGTAGGTTTGGTGAAGAACACCATAGTACTGGGCCCCGGTACTGAACATAGTTCTACAGGACCGGGGGGGGCCCGTTGCTTCAGGCCACTCCATTTTTCCTCCACAGTCATTCACACCGCCTTCAATCCTCTTTCGGTGCCTTAAAAGAAACAATATCTTTAATGTCTCCAATTTTACATTGTGCTACAACCCAGCGCTTGAAGGCATCTGTGTGATATTTGAGAACACAGAATCCTGGCAAATATCAGAAAAAAAAAGAACAAATAGAAGACGTTCAGAGACGAGATCCAAGCGGTTCGAATCCTCCATAAGCCGCCTCTGAGATAGGCATCACGCCATAAGATCAAAAACACAACTCAAACCTACAGCTGGAGATAAAAACTTCATATTTTCCATAACATTTGAGCTAATTAAAGTCCCCAAAAATAGAAACGCTTCCAATCACAGCTTCAGACGATACCCAGACTCCTTTGCAGTTTTAAAGATGGTGATTTGCTTTTACTTAGTGACATTCCACAAATTATTCTGTTCTTTTTTTTTTTTTTTTTGGTGTTTGACAGCTAATTAATTAATGCAACACAGGAAAAACTGTCCTTTTTTTTTTTTATTCCGACAGACTTAAACATGATTCAAATAAATATTAGCAGAGCTACAACACCCGCATCGTTGTGTGTTATTGACGTACACACAACTGCAATCAGGAATTTGAGGCAGAATCTCACTCCGGCCTAATCAGGATGCGCAAGACGCTGCATTAGTCATTATCACATAAATAAACATGACAATTTATCTATTAAATTGCTTTTACTTGAAGGGACCAAAAGAGTGAAAATTAAATAAGGCAAATAGTGATTAGAATTTAGCAGAAGGCTGCAATTAGGAGAAAAAAGGAATTCAAACAAGAAGAGTCAACAACTTTTATTTCCATTCTCTGTTTGTTTCCCTCCAAACCCAGATAATCTGTCTGATTTTATCAACTCGTGAGCTTTACTTTAAAAACGCTGCGTTTATCTAGGCCATTTGCGAATAGTGGAAGGGGGAAAAAATGCCCAAAAAAGTGCAGCAAAGCACCCAGAGAAAAGGTGAAGGGATTGGGCGTCGATAACAAGAGTCGTGATTAGTGAGGGAACGCGGCTGCGGGCTGCATCCTAACAAGATGGATGATGGATTCATGGTGAAACGCACACAAGGAGCAAATAAACATCTTTGACCACAGAGGCCTTTTTATTTTAGAGTTATGTAAAGACAGATGAGTCACGGTCTGTAGGGTGCTGGTTGTCCCACTTAAGTTCATTTTAAAATGCTCACACATAATATCTGTGTGCGTCAGAAACAAAAACTTAAATAAATTTCCTCACTACCTCCCCTCCCCCTACAACAGGTGTCCCCTTCCCCCGTCTGTGGGACAGTTTGTACCAGGTTAGAATAAAAAAATAAATAAAAAAACAGGATCTACATTATTTATTTATTTTTTTTGTTTTCTTTATGATCTGTTTCGGAAGAAAGTTTTACTTAATTCTACTGAATCTACTGAATTCTCCGCATCACATTTGACTCATCCTCTGTCAAAATCGTTTGTGTCAAAAATCCAACTGGATACCACAAAAGGTCCCACAGCATCATACAGCTCATCAAAAGTTGAGGGTGTCGTGTGGAATTGTTGGATCCACATCCCCTCTGTAAAATCACAAACCACCATTTCCCAAAACCTCTTTTTTTTTTTTAACTTGTCCTGTCCAACAGCTGAGCAAACAGATGCGGACTGATGCAGACGAGAGCATCTTGTGTTGGGCAGATCTACTGTCACAATGGGAGTTTATTGAGTATAAACCCCTGCTATATTTCATGCAAAACTTTATTTATATTGATCAGTTTGGATCTTTTTTTTTTCCCGATTGGACCGGACGGAAAAAAAAGAAGAGGGAAGTGTGGGGGTTTAGAGAAAAAAAGAAGAAGGCAGCAGAAGGGAACAACATTGTAAAACAACCAAGTCTAAATAGTTGGAATAGCTGGAATGGGCGGGGCCTGTTTACACACACAGTCAGTAGTTACGCACATTCCTGTTGGCCAAAATAGTCGCCACCTTTAAACTAGTCAAAATGTACACAATACGACTGCAGCTTACACAATTTTTTTTTCCCTGCAGCTCACACACTTAATCATTCAAACCAATACAAATAAAGCCTTTCCATCTGTCACGCTTACTTCCCAAAATCTCTTCATTCATAGCCGCTCCATGGCCTGAATAATGACGCCGACGTCTCCTTTGATAGATGATGAACGCTAGTGCAGTGGAAGAAATCTGAATGTATCTTCTGTAATTTAAAATATTGCTCACATTTATGAACAATATTTGGGTTTATTTGAATAATTAGGATTTAATAAGTAAGTAAGTAAGTAAATGTTTATTTCTATAGCACCTTTCATAGATAAAAATCACAAGGTGCTTCACAAAGAAGACAGAATAAAATTACAACCAGTCATACACATATTGCATAAAAGACAGTAAAAGCAAGGTAAAACACAATAAAAAACAATATAAAATTACCTAAAAGCTCTTTTGAATAAAAACGTCTTGACCTGACTTTTAAAACACTCAACAGAGTTTATCTGTCGTACTGAGAGTGGGAGGTCGTTCCAGAGACGAGGAGCAACGGCTTGAAAGGCAATAGAAATAGAATATAATAGAAATGATAATTGCAAAATTGTTACTAAACATCTCAAGGATTTCATCAAAGTTTAACACATATGTGTAATGGAAACACAACTAGCTATGGGTCAAGGGAAATTGATATATTGTAATAGTTCTTAACACAAACTTTAATTCACAAATAAAGTTTAAACCAGCTAAGCTAAGCTAAGGTTTATTGTGTACATTAGTACATGTTAAAAATGAGCTAAAAACAAGTGCATTGGAATATTTCTTTGGCAGCTTGTAAGTCAGGTCAGTAAATTACAGATAAAACAACAGATAAAAAAAATAAAGATAAATTACAGAAGATAAAAATAAACATTATCAAAAAGTTTAGGAAAGCTGGAAGCTGAAATAAAAAAATAGATATATATTTTTTAAAAATCGGACTTCAGCCTCGTACAAATCGCTCCGTAAAAGCAATTTGTACGACATTAAACTGGTCCATGGCCTGAAAAAGGTTGATGACAACAGATCTTTCAGACTGTATAGATAAAATTCCAACACCATGATCACAACTTCTTTTTTCATATGACACCACCTATTTGCTAAATTGAAACCTAATAATTACGAACATTTTATGAAAACTATTTATGAATCCATTGTGTTGATGATGAAAACTTGGATGATTTATAGAAAAAAAATTGTTTTTTTACATCAGTGTATTGTGGTCAATGCATTGATGCACATTGGTTTTCACAGACTTCTAAGGCACTAGATTTTGAAATTGTACAATCAGATATAAAAGAAAAACTAGGATAAGTTGCAGTAAATAGTGAGTGAATTCCAACACGACCTCAGTCCACATTTGATCTCTTAAACAAGGTATAAAAAAGAAAGTGACCAACTGTGCTCTAACATTGGCAGTCTGTTCCTGGCAGATCAGTAAAGTGTTGCGTAACTTGCTCCAGGCATCAGTTTTGTCGTGCAGTGTAG
Organism: Oryzias javanicus; assembly: GCA_003999625.1. NCBI lineage: Eukaryota > Metazoa > Chordata > Actinopteri > Beloniformes > Adrianichthyidae > Oryzias > Oryzias javanicus. Next base: position 29,535,489 of record CM012449.1, on the reverse strand, counting down.
GTTGGGATGCGATGGCACGCTTTTGTCCTATTTTCACGTGTTGACTGGTGAAAATTTGATTTGCTGCTCCATCCACCACCGACCGTAAACATCCTTGTTCTGTGTAAGTGGTCTTAATGTTTTTGGATTGCTCAAACTCATATTTCTGCAGAGGAATAAGAAAAGGGTGGAAATTCCCAGAGAGCAGTTTTTCTTCCTGCTTGATATTCATCTTGCAAATCCCTGCGAATAACCGGCGGCGGGCCGAGTGGAGGACCGGCGATGCAAAGTCAGTGGTTTAGGTGGCAGCGATCGATGGCAAACGTTAGATGTTCCTCTGTTTCTCTGCTTCAATCAGGGAGACTCCGGCGAAAGATCACCTTCAAACACGGTTCCCGTGCGGCGCCACTGCAGCTGCACCTCCGGCGGCTCCTGATTAGCCCATCTGAAAGCAGCAGGAGCCGCACGCACGCAGCTGACGCTCCGCTGAAGCAGAGGAAGCAGAGCTTCAGAAGAAAACCACATCCACACGGGCGGAGGAGATCGTTTTGGGCCTTCACAAACGCTCTAAAAATACTCTTTTCGTGCGAGTAGCAGCACAAATCTGACCAAAAAAAAAAAGAAAAAACATTTGTTTCTGCTGACTTGCAGCTCTGTGGATTTCAAAGTGATTTGTTTTGGGATCGATCTGATGGTGTGTTGTCCCACATTTTAAAGTCCTCGTTTCAGTTCAACTGTCCATGTGCATTTATGTAACAATCAAAGCCAGGATCCGCATATAGAAAACATGTAATAAACTGCATGAAGAAAACCGCTCAATAATATAGCTCACAATCATGAAAAAGTAAGCAATTAGGCCTGGATTTCTATTAGTATTCTTTAAAAGTTATAGATTTTTGCATTGTTGGCAATCAGTTATTGTTGAAATGGGCTAAAACTTCTGCTGCTTTATTTATTTTATTTTGAAATTATTTTTTCTGTTTAATCGTAAGGAAAACATGAAATACATATATATTAAATCAAATAAATGATTAGAAAATTTAGTGACTGATTTTTGTAAAACTGGTTTCATATGATTATGTGTCATTCTATAAATCATTTATTTAAGACTTTATTCATTTTTTTATTTAAAAGCAATAGTAACTGACTAATTACAAAAAAAAACTGTTTTGCCTCTATTTTTCTCCACTACAGTTAAATATTAGTCAATATATTCATTGCTGTCTATCTGCTTTATTACCTGCAGTACTTTAAAAGTCACCAATCAGAGAAAGATTTGCTGATTTCTTTTTTTTCCTGTTTTATTTTGAAAGCGGTGCATCGAGACTTCCTGTTTTTCCTTCACCTGCAAATCCACTCAAAACTCGACTTGAATTCCTTTTTTTTTTTTTGGTCCACTAGGGATGAATCACGTCACTATCACTGTATTAGGTGAAGATTGTTATGATATTTTCCCATCATAAATAGATCCAAACATCTAAAATTGTTTTATTTTTTGTGAAAAATTAAATAATTTCATTTTTTGTGTGTAGAAAACAGAAATGGTTCAGTCCATTCTAATAATTAATTTTTTTAATTTTCTCAAACAATGTATATTTAATATACAGTGTCAACCTACTGATATGAAATATTATTCTTCCATGAATGAGTCTATAATGCCAAAAGAATTCATGTTTTGGTGGTTAAATGTCATCTAACTGGTTGAAATATTTCTAAATGCTTGAGCATTGATTTCCTGTCACCCCCTCCCCCTCCCCCTCTCAGTTCAGAATGCATCACACCTGAACATGGCCTCCAGGTGTAGCGGAGACCAGCTGGACGGCAGATTTCCTCCTCAACAGCAGCGTTTGATTCCCACTCTGAGGCCTCCTTTAATTTAAACACCCACCGTGAACGACGGCGCAGAAAGCAACTGGATAAGGGTTGAAGAATGAAGAGGCAATCTCGGCAGCACTCTCTGATATGTAATCGAAAAAAAGCCTTTTTTTCATTTTCAAAAGAAGCTTTTTGGTTTTGAACAAAATGGAGTTAGTCTTTCATCTGGATTTTGATGTGAAGAAAGTAGTAAATATCTTATGTATTATGGCTCAATGGTGGGTAGAGAGTCAGTTTTGCCCGGGACCCCAGAGATCTATAAAACCCCCCGATGACCGTCAATTAGCTTACAACTCCAATATTAACCAACCAGAATGAAGTTTTTCTGTTTTTTCTTCATTGACTTTTTGAAAATAGAAGAAATAACCAGGAAAATAAGGTCAGGTCGTCTTTTTTTTCTTTAACAACTGGCAGTATTGGAACTCAAAATGATTAAACATTATTCATGTCCTTGAGTTTGTCTAAAAATCAAATGTTTTTGACAGAGTATTGATCATTTATGTCAAAGTTTCTGGAGGACCCATTTCAGTACAGCTAAAGAACAAACTCTACCTTTAAGGAGCAAAACCAGAACTAAAATCCTGCAACGCAACAGGAACAGGACAGGTGGAGGCTGACTGCACTCTCAGCCCAGTTTTGAAAAATGCAGAAAAAGGGGGCGGACTGAGCGGGGGAGGTGTGGCTTAGATCTGAGATGGACAGTGACAGTAAGGTTAGCTTGAGGTACAGTCACTCCGCATCTTCAAAATGAAGAAAGGTGCAGAGTAAAATGATGCCAGTTTCACCAGAACTTTCAGTGGAGGATTTATCTCCTCCACCTTCTCCAAAGGCTGTTGCTCATGGTCCAGACCGAAGAGGACCTGTGTCTCAGTGGTAAAACGAAGATAGCACCGTAGGCTAGATAAAGGCTAACATATTAAGCTAACTATCCCGAGTAAAAACCAGGACGGATTCAATGCCAATTGCACTCAAACTCTGTTGTCCAACTTCCAAGTCCAATAATAAAGTTGAGCAATCAAGTACATTTTTGACAACCCGAGACAAAACACCCACGACCCATGCTAAAGCTAACATGACCGGACCGACCGCTACAGAACGGAAAATGGGCGTGGCTTTTATACTGGAGCTGCAGAGAACAATGATGGGAAACTTCTGAAATGACAGACTTACACCAGTTAACCAATCACAAATGTAACTGTAATAACTCTTTTCAACCTGTAGGGGGCAGCACACAGACTGTACTTTCAGGACTTAAACAAGATCATTTTAAATTGTCAGAAATGTGGCGAGAATCTACAGACAGCACATTTAAAGCCCTAGTTATGAAGGTCAACAGAAAAAAAGGTGATTTGGTGTTTGGTGGCTTTCGAAGGTTTTTCTTAACTTGAACAATTTTCTAGTAAATCAGCAGAAACGCAAAGATTTCATGATGACGACAGACGATCGACCTACTGGTTTATGTGAAGAAACTTGAGTTTTTACAAAATAATAAAACATTTCATTTGTCTTCTGGAATGTCTGCAAACAAATAACCTCGACTGCGTTTGTTGGACCGCGACAGAACGGCTGAAAGTCTGTGGAGGGATCAAAGGTCCTAATACTACGGCCCGTGGGCCGAATGCGGCCCTCCACCACATTTGGCCCGGCCCTCAGAACACTATCAATGATGCATGATTTTTTCTCTTTTCTTTCAGTCTGGCCATGCGGTTGAGACCCACATAGTGTGACTTTTCATTCCATTCTTCTGCAGTCTGTGCTCCATCCGGTTATGTGTGGATTTCTCTAAAACTTTAAATGTTTGAGTTTAAAGTTTTTACACTTCTTCTGTCACAAACTGATCCCCGGTCCCACATCAGAAAAGAAAACCACTATGTGGCTCTCACAAGAAAAGATTTGGGCACCCTTTGTTTACATCATCAGTCGTGTCGGAACAGATCATTTTCACAGGAAAAGACAAGATGAACAAACTCTGAAGTGACTAAAAATCATCTATAGGTGTTACTTTTATTTATTTATTTATTTTTTAATATTTTTTCACAAAAACAGACAACAATTTAACAAATTTAGCAACTTTTGACAATATATTTTTCAAGAAAAATTGACGTTTTATGTCTATTTGACAAACATTTCGAAGTGTTGGGTCACAAAAAAAGGGTAAAAACATAAAAAAAAAGCTTTAAAGCAGGGGTCTCAAACTGGCGGCCCGCGGGCCATTTGCGGCCCCAAGTTAATATAAAAGTTCAATATCTACTAAGCAATATCTTCTGCATGTCTACTCTTTTTTGATGATAGTTCTGTATTTGCTTCATGCTTAAAACTTTGCATTTGCTGTTGCCGTTGGATCTGGTCGTCAGAAAAGTCCTTAGCAACAGTTGCTAGCGTTGTTAGCTCCTGTTGTTTCACAGGACACTCATAAAATATTGCTTAGTAGAATGTAAAAATGAAAACATTTTCATGAACACTTGTCCAGTTGACATAGTTAATGCACCAAATAAGTAGACAGTGGACCAAATATATAGACATATTTTTGGCACAAATGGAACTCCATACTTCACATGGCTCAGCCACACCCTTCTGCCTTCAAGGTATATTGAGCTTGAGACTCCTGCTTTAAATGCAATGTCAGTGTGCACTGGGTTGCAAAGCACGCAAGCACTGATTCAAATATGACTAAAAGAACTGAGTTAATGCGGTCCAATTAGCTCATTTAAAGTAATATTTCATTTTGTTTTGGGAAAACTAATCATTGCGTGTGCTCAGGTTCTAATTTAACTTATCAAAACCCTCCAGGCAGCGCAAACAATGAAAGGGCTTCATTCTGATTCCTTTTTTTTGGTTGTTATTTTTGCATTATTCAAATCCCCAAATTGGCATAACAACATTCTATTACCCAGCTGCGAACCATAACTACCCGTTTTTTGATGGAAATCATTGTTGATAGCTAATCTAATTTAAGTTACAGAGTTGTTAATGAACAGATGGGCCTGCATGTGTCAGCGATACAGTATAGGAAGTCACATTAAAAGAGAAAGCAGCAACTTTTGAACTGTAAATCAATTCTAAAATGAGGTTTCAGGTCATGTTGCAACACCTATTTTCAAAATAAAAGACCCCATTTCTAGAAGATTGTGCAAAAAATGAGAATTTCTTTGAAACGTGATGTTTTCTTTCCATCAGAGCTGCTTTCCTGCTGTTACGTATATATTATAATTACTGAAGGAGCATGAAAAACAAATTATATTTCATAATAAGGACTAATATAAAGAATTTCTGCAGGATTCTGAGGCCACCCAGCAGAACTCCGCATTCATCTCTTCTGACGCAGCAATGTGCTTTCAAAGAGATACGGAACATTATACATGCATGACTAAAATATACCAACTCTGCGGGTCTTTTATTTTGATGAAAAGGAGGTTATCTTTAGATTACAGCGTTGAACAATTTCTGCGTTGGTCTATTCATCTGCAAAGAGAAGAAGGAAAACTGTCCGACTGAGATTAAAAAAAGGAAAGCCAGCAGGGCAGAATCATTAGCCCGCAGCATAACAGAAGCAGCCAGTAGCGTGCCAAGATAACGCCCAGGAAGATGAAAAGCCCCTCAGATGGGCTGACACCGGAGATTTTTTTACTACACACTCCCCGCGTGTCCACCGGCTTCCAGCACCTTTGCGCCCGACCAGTCCGCTCCCCGCAATCCGGCCGGACGCCGCCATCTGTGATGATTCCTTCATAAGTTCTCCTTTGTTTTCCATGGTTTATATTCCATGAAAACTCAGTTTTTTAACATGGTTTTGTGGCATTTTTCTGATAATGGAAGACATTTAAAGGAAGTTAAGCTTCAAAATGCCGCTTCTGAGTATTTCTGTTTTTAAATCGTTGAGAATCAGGAGCAGACGAAAAAAGTAGAGCGCGTTTGTGACGTAGAAAATGATGTTGGAGCTACAGGAGAGGCGGATGTCCCCCAAGAAAAAAGCTTTGCCCCCCAATTCTTAAGTCAATGTCTTAATATGTCTATCGATGTAAACATGATTGACTGTATTTCACATTCATTATTGTTTCATGATTACTTGAAATAAACAATTTTTATTATAATCTAATCAGATCTAAACTAATTTAATCTAATATGAGGACCAATATTGAAAAATTAACCCTTTAACTGCCTGCTTAACCAAACGGTGGGAAACATTTAGAAAACGTGTTTTGAAAAATATTAATTGTGTGTTTTACTCCCCAAGGTACGGAACCCCAGAAGGGAAGTTAAAGAAAAAAACTGAAGCAAAAAAAAAAAAAAAAAAAGACTTTCCAAAAATTGAAACAATAATACTAAAAAAGAGATCTGGTTAGTAACAGATGTTCACAAGATAGTGACTGGTGCGCATTGATTAATAACCAGAACTTTTTTTGGTTAATTCAAATTTTAGTTATCTGGTGTGCACCAGTTACCACTTTAATTTTTAGAAAAACAAGTTATAGTTAGCAACCAGAATTTATTTTATTTTAACTCAGTTTTTTCTTTCTTTAACGGAACCCCAAATATTTTTTTTTAAATATTTTTTTATTTCAATTGATATTATTATAATTAGTTTACTTCGATGTCCCTTTAGGGGCTCCGTACCAAGGCAATAAGCAGCAGAGAGGGGGTAGTTAAAAGATTAAGAAATCATCAATACAGGCCTTTTTAAGCTTCACAAGATGCATGAAAAAAAATTAAATAAATAAAACTTCCTTGAATTTCCGATCCTTTCATTTGTAATGGCCTTCCACTCAGGTCTCGTTTAAGTATTCTGCCCCCCCTCCCACCCCAAATAAAATGTTCTTGCTCCGCCCCCGACTAGATCCATGTCGATCTGACATCTGGCTCACACCTTTACGGCTGGATAATTCCAATATTGCAAATGGTTGATGGTGTTTTTCTACCTTGTTTTAAGCCCCAAACACAACAGTTTCACATTTTTTGAATAAAGTTTATGAGGCAGATCAAAATTTGCATATTTCGTAAAACTGCAAACTTTAGTTACGTGACCAACAGTGAATGCACCACACCGCAAGGAGTCCCACCGCATCACACAGCTCATCAAAAGTTGTCGTACATAATCGTTGGATCCACAGCTCCTCTGTAAAACCACAATTTCCCAAAATCTCTTCATCCATAGCCACTCCCACGTAGCTTTCTGTTCCATGGCCTGAATTAGACGCCGACGTCTCCTTTGATAGATCATGACGAGCGCTAATGCCAAAACAGGTAGAAATTCGAACGTTTCTGCTTGAAATCAAAGTCAACGTCCCATTATTTGTCACGCACCTGGGTGTGCGAAATTTGTTCTCCGCATTTGACCCATCCCCTGGGGGAGCGGTGAGCTGCAGACACAGCCGCGCTCGGGAACCATTTGGTGGTTTAACCCCCCCAGTCCAACTCCTTAGTGCTGAGTGTCAAGCAGGGAGACACTGGATCCCATTTTTAGAGTCTTTGGTATGACTCGGCTGGGAATTGAACCCTCAACCTTCCAAACTCAGGGCGGACACTCTTCCACAAGGCCACTGAGCTGGTAAATCAAAGTGTTGGTTACAATCTAATTGCAAAATAAATAGTTTTTCACACGTGTGTCATGGACACGGAGCTACAATCCCAAGTATCCATGCACACCCACTTTTATACATTCTGCTGCCAAAAATTGGCGCCATCCTATAACCATCAGGAGCAATGTGGGGTTCAGTGTCCTCTCTGACATTTTCCCATTAAAGGTTGACGTCTGCACAGCTGTTCGCCATTTTTGCTGCACCGGTCATGTTAGGTTGGGGGTTTGAGGGGTCATAAGCTAGTGGGAGCGGGTGTAAAACAGCTCTATAAAGGGTGACGGGAAGGGGGGCAGAGCTGCTTCACGCCAAATGTCCCGCCCACAAATGAACTCCAGCCACTCTGCAGAACCTATGTCCTAGAAAACAACATTTCTTGGGGAATTTTGGCAAAAAAATTGTAGAATTGTAATTAAAACCCCACAGGGAATTCTTTTAAAATAAATCAAAACATGACTGGAGAGGATGTTTCACATTTAGAAAACAGGTCATGTTTCATTTTTCTGTTCTTAATTTTTCCACCTTTCTGCAGTCTTAACATTGAAATATGTATGCTTGCACTGAAGCAGCCCCCCCACAAGCCTGAATAAAAAGCAGCATGTCAAAGCATGTCGATGCTCTTGCCCACAGTTACCATGTTATATAAAAGGGCTCATAGTCAGTCCTCTACAAGGGAAAATACATTTGCAATTCATTGCTTGATTTATTACTGGTTTGGCAGAGTATTAAAGGATAATCATGCTGTTCCTGTTGCTGCCCATCTTGAGTCTCTTTAATTCTATCTACCCGAGGCAACTTCTTTTCCATTCATCGCCTCGGCAGAAATTTCAAATCGAAATTGGATTTCCTCATTGTGACCAAATCCTCTACAATTGCGCTCCAAAAAGCAGTGTTTTCCATCTGTGTCCATTATTCCCTCCTGCTACATTTTGGTGACTTCCTGCTATGTCAAATCCGCGCTCGGGATTTGCTTCAGACGTGAGAATTAAGAAATGTAGCTACAAGGTTGGAAGAAAAAAGGAAGAAAAAAAAAGGAAAGAAAGCTCACACATGTACAGCGACGGGATTATTGTGCGGCAGCAGGTCCCTCCAACCCACCGATACTCCTAAGTCCTTCTACACGCCTCGTATTTCAGTCGTTTTTCTTCCTGACTGGTAGTGAATGTTGGTTTTTGGGATGTTTCAAATTCTATAAGCACATGGGCCTCTTCCGCATGGATTTTTTAGATAGCTTTTGGAACTGACATGCACTTAGCTGGAGGCAAATCAATTCCAACTCTGTCAAAGTCTGTGAAATAAAATGTGGGTTTTTAACTAAGAAGCATTTAGAAATAATAAAAAAAAGTAATAATAATACAATTTTACCTCAGTTTACCAACTGTTGCAAGAAATCTCAAATAAGAGGATTTTGAGGGAACTGTAAGCTCTTTGTACCTCTTCCCTATGGAGGCATTCTGCCTTTTAATTGAATTGAACGGTCTATTTTTCACCTTATGTCACATAAAAGTCAGACACCAAACTACAGGCAAATTAAGCAAGACAAAAGATGTAGAGATCGGTCAGTCTGTCAGACTTCATTAACCATTTGCAGTAACTCTAGAGCTTGTTTTTAACATGACACCGAAGAAAAATATTGAAGCCGATCTGGCTGAGTTGAAGACCGCATTATCCCACATCGAAGCGCAACTAGCTCCTGCTTTGCTACAGGAAGCTAAGCTAACAGCTGTGCTTCAGCTGGAGGCTAAACTAATGCCGCTGCTGCATCTTGTGGAAGAATTCCGCCAAGAAAAGGCACGCAACGAACAACGAGACAATCGCCAAGACCTGATGGAAAGAAGGATGCATGACTTGGACCAACAAGCATGGATGAATAATGTGATTCTCACGGGACTCCAACTACAGCCCAGGGCGCGACCTGGTGCTACCGGCGCTAGCATGGATGCTAACGGAGCTGCTGATGCGACCGTGGAGGATCAGGTTAAAATGTTTTTCTCGTCTAAAGGAATCTCCTTGGACCTCGACACGGTCGAAGTTTGTCATCCACTTCCTCGGAGAAAGAACACGGATAAACCAGCGATCCTGATCAGGTTCGTGAATCAAAAGCATAAGACTGCTCTGATGAAACAACGTAAACAATTAAAAAATACAAAGATATTTCTTAATGATCATCTTTGCAAATATTACGCTGATCTGGCAAAACACGCGAGGCTCCTACGATCTAGGAAACAGATCCACAGTACGTGGATCCAGAATTCCAGAATTTTTGTCAAACCACTCGGACCACCGGACCTGACGAAGCCTCTGGAAATAAAATCCATGAAAGACTCTGAGAACTGTGGGATTACGCATGTTTGAACCTCTAATTCAAGCAAAATGTGAATTGTGGACTCATGAAACCGTTGGAACCGTTGAATACGAACTCTGACCCAATTCTAAAGAACTCGAGCACAATTCCCTTGAAATGAGACCTTCACAGTCTCTCAGTCAAAACAATAAAGATGGTTTACGTGGCCTTAAACCTGTTCCTAAACAAAGATGTAGCTCTGATCTGAATACAATCTGCTCAAACTGTCTCTTAATGAGAATATTTTGAAGTTTTCCATTAATAAATCATGATTTTTTACTTAGCACTTTTTCATTATAATAATCGTTCTTTGATAAATGCAATCTGCTCAAATTGTCTTTTTTAATAAGAATATTTTGATATATTTTCCTGCAGTAACAAATGAAGTTGATTACTACTGATATTTTTTGAATTTTTAATGAGAATGTTTAGATTACTGTTGATGATTAATATAAATGATTTGTCTATGGATGTTTTTGAAATTCTATTACGTCACTGATATTATTGATCTTTTATTACCTGAAACTATATTGATATTTGATTTTAAATCCTGAACCGGATATTGATAATTCATGTAGAGAAAATGGTATGGTCGAGTCAGGGTGGGATTATATAAGTTCGCTTCCTTCCACCCCCTTTCAAGCGATCTATTTGTGATTTATTATGTGATGTTATTCCATGTGTTATAACCTGATTGCTTGAAATAAACCATTTCATTCATTCATTTCATTCAACATGCTACATGTTAGTCCATAAAAGCGTTAGCATATTCACAATATCTGTAACTCCGAAACTTGTTTATAGCACGTGAAGAAAATAGACCAATAACACTAAAACAAATGTAATGTACCTAACAAACAAATGTACCTAATTAGCAACACGTAAAAAACCTACAGTCTGACACCGCTACACATTAGCCTCACTAGCATATTCCCAATACCTCCCAATTTTATTAGAAACTTGTAAAAAAAAAAAAAAAACTTGACACCACAACACTTTAGCTGCGATTCTGTATTTACAATATCTGTAACTAACACATTTCTTTGCAGCTTACTAAAAAAAATAAAGGAATAATAATAAATACTGTGACCACGCTAACTCATAATCTCGTTAGTAACACGTAAAAAAAAAAGACAGATAGACCGACACAGCTAAATGTTAGCCTTGTTAATGTATTCACACCTGTAAATCTTATGTTTAACTTGTAAAAAATAAATAAATAAATAAAACAGACTGTCGCTAAAACATGTTTCCGACACCGCTAGATGTTAGCCACATTAGCGTGTTTACAACACCTTGAACTCCCAACCATGTTTGCAACTTACTAAAAAAATAGACTTATACTGTTAAAAAAGAAGTTACTGCAATTATGCCAACTCTCAACCTTGTTGGTAACATGTAGAAAAAAGACAGACTGACACCACTAGATAGAGGCCATGTTGGTTTGTTTACCATAGCTGTAACTCCCAAAATGTTTCCAGCTCACTAAAAAACAGACCGATACAGCTAAAACTGACACTGCTACATGTTAGCCAAGCGTATTAACAAAACCTGTAACTCTCAATCTTGTTAGTAGCTTGTAAGAAAAACAGACGAGTACAGCTAAAACAAATGTTAATGTAACTACGCTAAGCCACAACCTTGTTAGTAACATGTTAAAAAAAACATATCGACATTTCTACATGTTAGCGTATCACACCTGTAACTCTCTTTGTTTTTTAACTTACTAAAAAAAAAAACAGACTAATACTGCGAAAACAAACTTTACTGTGACACTGTTAAATCCCAACCTTGTTGTTAACACAGAAAAAGAGAAAAACACTGAAAGACATTAATTGTGTTAGTGTGTTTACAATACGTGCACCTCCCAACCTTGTTTTCAGCTTTCTAAATAGAACAGACTGATACAGCTAAAATGTCACTGTGACGACGTTAGCGTAAAAAAAGTACAGACCGACTTTGCTACGTGTTAGCCATGTTAGCGTATTCACAACACCTGTAACTCTTCATCATACTTCTAACATGTAATAGAAAGAAAAATGGATACAGCTAAAACATATGTTTCAGGTACTACGCTAGCTCTTAACCTTGTTGGTAACACGTAAAAAAAAAAAAACAAAACACACACACAATCTAATACTGTAAAGCAGTTTGGGCCATCAAAGCAGATAGAAAGGCGAAATACAAGTAAACCTCATTTTACGCCTTTTACCGCTAGACCTTAGCCGTGTTTACAATTTCTGTAACTGCTAACCTTGTTTTTAGCTTACTAAAAAATAAACAAAAAAACAGACTGATAAATCTAGAAAAACAAAACCTTTACTGTGACTATGCTATCACCCAAATTTGTTAGTCACGCACCAAAGACACATCGACATCGCTACATATTAGTAGCATATGTTTTAATGACAGTCGGATTTTTTTCTACAAGTTGCAAACAAGATTAAGAACTACAGGTGTTGTGATTATGCTAACATGTAGCGTAATCACTATGATAACTCCCTAACTTTCAATTAACATGTAAAAATAAAATATGTTAGCATATTCAGAACAATAGCCAAGCAAACATTTTGACAGAGCAGAATGTACTTCTCAAAATTAGTAAGATCAACCAGAATTAATCAATATATAAGGCACTCAGAGTTATAAAGTACACTGTAATTTATTAAAATTAAAAAACAGTGTGGAAAATACAGCAAATTCACCAGGCCCGGCCCCTCATGCTGCGTGCAGGGACAGAGCGGTGATGGTGGCATCTTTGTTCGCAGAGACCCCAGGCCAGCCACATGTAGCCCTAATGAGTCGTTTACAATTTCAGGCTCCGCTTACCCTCAAACACATAAAGTAAACTTTTGTCTTCTCCCCTCCCCACACCCTTCCTCAGCATTCGGGGATCTTAAGAGGATTGTGGGGGTCATTATTTATTCATGCCATTGTGTTTATTCAGCAGCCTCTGCGTGTGATGGCAGAGGGAAAGGAGCAGCCAGAGCAGGAGGAGTAAAAGCTGATAATTATCCACTATTAGCATTGTTGTTTTTTTGTTTTTTTTAGACGACGGAGTGGGGATGGAGGTTTTAAGACATGCGTTCAAAGCTGATTACTGTGTTTTAAATCTGACTTATGAGGATTTGCAGGGTGGGTATGGGTCCTGTTTCTTTTTTTTTTTTTTTTTTCCACCTTTTTAGAGCTGTTAAAGAAGATATCCCGCTTCAGCATCACACCTGAGCTGTGGACCTTTAAAACAGACATCAGTTGCCTGCAGGTTGTTGTGAACAGTGAGAGGTGAGGCCACTGGAATCTATACTTTTCATCCAAGAAGAAAGAAAGCCCCAGGGATGCTTAAATGGGGGGGTTTGGAGGGATCTAGGGCTAACATTGATTCTAAAGTGTAGAAAATACCAGTTTACAAAGCTCAAAAAGAATTCAGCTTTAACTTAATACCTTTTAACAAAAAAAAAACCTGTCATTTTTTCAGCTAATAAATGAAATGCAACTTAAAAACCCACTCCGATCTTCTAATTTTAAAAGCATTCCCGGTGGTCTTCTAATTATTTCAAGTTGAGACCTGTAATAGTTCATATTTTAATAATTGTGCTCATGAGGCTGCAATTGGTCACACATGAATTCTCTCTGCTTCAAAGAAAGCGGCGTGATGATGGAGCGTTGCCTCATTCTCACATGCTGAGTCGGGGCAAAAACGTGTGTGTCCAAATATCTGCAATACATGTTTTAGTGTTTGAATAAAAATATTAAACCGATGTGGTCGGGTCATCAATAGAACGATCGAGTGAGAAAACTAAAGTGTAGAGGATCAGAAAGAACTATTTTTCTCAAAAGGTTTTTTTTACTACTTTAGATTTAGGACTTCAGGAACAGAGTGTTTGATACTTGATTTTAAAGTAAAATAGCTGTAATTTGCTGACTAACACTTCCTCATGACCAGCAGCAATGCTCATTCGTCCTCTATAGAGGATAATTCTAAAGCTGAATAAATCCCAACTACTGAATAATACTGAATTAACAGATTTTGGTTTCTACAGAGGACGTTTGGGGCTGTTCAATGATACCAAAAGGGGTGGGGCTCTGGAAATTATAGTTTTGATGGAAAAAAAAAAAAAAACATATATATAATATATATATATATATATATATATATATATATGTGTACATCTTACTTTTTAATAGTCAGAAGACTTGTAAACTTTTTTTTTATTTGGAAAGGTCTCCCTAAACAAGTAGAAGTTGAATTAAAATAAGTTTTGAGTTAATCTTTGTTTATCATTAGCCATCGGACAATCCTAATCTTTTTAAATAAATCTTAAAAATAGAAATATTTTGTTAAAATTATAGTAAAAAGAAAAAAAAAAATCACATCAATGAATGTATGGCTTTTTTCTGTTAAATTGCATTTCTCACATAATTCGGACTCCTACAGATTTACAAGAGTAATAATTGCACGAGAAAATGAAAACATGAAAAGAAAAAAAAACAATTAAATATATTTTTGTAAAGTCAATTTCTGTAAAAAAAAACTTCTGCTTTAAAAAGTAAAATAAAACATCTAAAAAAAAAAAAAAAAAAAAAATGATTTTCTAAAACCTTTCAGCTATCCATATATATATATATATATGATCATATACCTTTGGAAAACTAAAAGAACAAATTATTTACGAAATATTAGCTACTTTTTGATTATCGAGGCTCCGCCTGCTGCTGCGTGTGGGTGCCGCCCATTTCATGACATCATTCTAAAGCCGTCTCTGTGACTGCATTTCTCCCACAAAAATAACATCCAAACTTTTTCAAAGATGGATACACGTACCATACACTGTATATCTGGCATCACTACTCTGGTTCACAACACAAAAACTCTCGGCGTCTGCATGACTGGGCTTGACGGGGGTTGGGGGAGTCTTAAAGGAGCCCGTGTCAAAAGCAACAAACACCTGTTTGAGCTGGAATTTATCTAAGATAATTGGAAGATATCCGTTTTTTTTTTCTAAAATGAAAGTTTTTTGCTGATCACTGCTAACTCCGTGGAGAAATTGAGTGTTGGTGAAAGGGGCGGTCTCACTCTGTGACATCAGATTGTGAGAACTTGCTCGTTTTTGTGGGTATGGGAGGGGCTCCTGTAGAGCGCTCAGGTTTACATAGGATTACTCAGAAATGTGTGAACGAATCAAAATACCACTTTGGGGTTCTTTATAGTGAGGAATGAACAGTATAATACACTTAAAAGCTAAAAAAGTTGTTTTTTTTTTATAGTATGGCCTCTTTAAAAACATAAAAACCTGAAACAAATTAACTTACACGTAAGCTTTTTTTCTTTATGCTTTTTTCCATAAAATATTTTCCTACAAAAACCATCTTCAAAGCAGAGAGAATGTCAACAAAAATCCAAAAGGTGAAGTCTGCTGCTGCTGCAAGATAAATAACCACCTGAAGTTGACTCTTTTCTTCTAACCATGGAGGGAATATATACTAAAAATCCTTCAAACGTTCCCCTGCTTCTAAAGCCCATGTGTTCTGTGTTTGTCTCTAAACCTCACGAAGCTGATTGACAGAAGTCCGTTTGTTTCTGGTTATTGCCTTGACTTGTCCAGGTTAATGTTACGTAACAACTCCCTCTGAGTGCTTTAGGTTACATGAGCTCACAGAGAAAATGTGTCTGTCTGTTGAAAACTACAATTTCCCGTGACACTTAAATATAAACCTGCTAAAGAATACCAGAAACTGTAAACAACTCTCACTGCAAAGTTAGTAACATGAGCTTAAACCGGGAAAAAGTCAATCTTCTGCGCGCCAGACTTTGACATAAAAAGCCTCGGAACTTGACAGCAGCTGGTGTGGGTTAGAGAAAAGCCCGAAAACTCGGCCAGATCAATTCAGTGTGACAAAAATTGGAGAACCAGTAAAAGCAGCAAGGAGAAATACTGGGACACACTTGTTTTCATAGTACGATTAAATTCTCAGCTCAGTTTCAGTAAAGATTTTACTCTACCGGAGAAGAGAAAATATGATTTGCAAAATGAAGATTTCCTCAAAACTATCACAATCCAGTTCATTTTTATCCACACCGACATTCTAGTTTTTCAATCTAAATAGATCATTCTGATCCCAAGCTTATATTTCTGACAAAAAAACATTAAAGTTATTTATTTTGCTGATAATTCAATGTTTTAAAGTTCAGAATCAAATCAACCTTTATTTATAAAGTTCTTTAACACAGCCAAAACAAGTAAAACAATAAAAGAATTAAAAGTAGGTATCACAGCAGTAAAAAAACAGCACAGTCTCACGGAAGGTGAAAGGCTTGGCTGTAAAAATGGACAGAGAGGAGGCATGACGAATGTTAAAAGGCAGAGCGTTCCAGAGCTTTGGGGCACAGATGGAAAAGGCTCGATCCCCTCTAACTTCCTCTCAGAACGCAGTACCTCCAGGAGAAGCTTAACAGCCGACCTGAGGCACCAAAGAGGAGTGTACGAATCAATGCTTTGATAGTAAATCTGCATCTAAAGTTATTTACTTCACTGTGAATGGGATGTTTTTATCAGGGTTGAAACCCAAGGTTTACCTAATGAATCTGTGTTGGAAGTTTTTTATTTTGCTGATGATGTGATGTCTTTATTTTGGGTTGAAACTCAAGATTTAGATAATAAATAAGTGGTTTAAGTTTTTTACTTTGCTGATGATGCGGTGTTTGTATTAGGGTTGAAACCCAACACTTAAATTATAAATATGTACTTATTTATATATTTATTTTATGCTGATGATGTGATAGTTTATTTTGCTGATAACGTGATGTTTTTATTTGGGTTGAAATGCAACGTTTAGATCAGTAGTGTCAAACTCAATCGCAAAAGGGGCCAAAATCCAAAACACACCTTAGGTCGCGGGCCGAACAGGATAAACATTTATTGAACACTCTAAAACTAATTTTTTAAAACTTTAAAACTGTAACTTTTCACATAGTTATGAACTAGATATATGGCTTGTGGTGATGCTAGTGTGAATGCTGTAAACTGAATTTGGGCGCTGAAGATGCTGGTGCTGATAGTGAAGTTGCTGAATAGCTGAAAACGCTAAAGCTGAGAGACAGATAAAATATTAGCTAGCTGACAAATAGCCGAAAAAACTAAAAGAATAAAAACTTAGGTCAGTCAAAACATCTAGCATGTAGCTGAAATATTAGCTAAACTTCAAAATAGGCCGAAAAATATTCTTAGTAAATGCCAAAATAGTCCAAGAAACTAGCAGGATTCCAATTTTTAGAATTGCAACTTTTTGACGTAATTATGAATAATAAAAGGCAGGAACATTATTCCAGAATAAATTAAGTTAAACTTTAAATAACTTTCAATATTTTACCCTCCGTAAAAATATATTTTGTCAAAATTAAACAAGAAAAAAATAGGCGAAAGATAACATTGGGCCATTAATAACAATGAAATAAAATGATCTGGAGAGCCGGATAGAATTACCCGGAGGGCCGGATCTGGCCCCCGGGCCTTGACTTTGACACATGTGGTTTAGATCATAAATATGTACTTAAAAAATAAAAAAAATGTACTTGTATATACATATATATATATATATATATATATATTTTTTTTTTTTTGCTGATGATGTGATGATGTTTTATTTGGGTTGAAACCCAAGGTTTAGATAATAAATCTGTACTTCAAGTTTTTTATTTTGCTGATGATGTAATGGTTTTTATTCGGGTTGAACTCAATATTTTAATACAAAATCTTTGACATGTTGAGGCCTAATGCAGAATAAACATTTGAGGGGGGTGGAGTCAGTCATTTCACCCCCACTCCCCTTAACAATGGAAAATTTGCTCCATTGTCAACATTTTTGAATATATTTGATGTCATGGGCGACAGCTCTGATGTCAAAGGGTTAAATAAGGAGCGGCAAAAATGTTTTTGGACTTTTTGTACAGATGTGTACATATTTGCACACAAAACCTTGAAACTTTTGGATCTAGAACAACAAATACAAAAATTAGACAAAAGTTTAACTTGTTTTGCACTTCCACCAAATGTCTCAGCTTTTAGAGGGATGAATTTCAAAATAAAAGGGTTTGTGCATCACAGATTGTTGGTAGTGCGCTCCTCAGACACTTAAAAAAATATTCCAAAGCACGCAAATGTGTTAATATTTTTTTGAAATGTGACGCCTATTCAAGTAGTTCTGAATGAACCACATTTGAAGATTACTGCCTTTGCACTCAAAAGTGTTCTGAAATGAGACGCTTTGTAAAAAAAATTGATTTACTTTAAAGCAACAAATAAAAGAAATAATATGCCTTGGATAAGAAAAAAATAAAACTTTCATGGAAATTCTAGTGTAGAAAAAAGAAGAAATTCAAATTAGGACACACTTTATTTGCACAGCACTTTTCATTTAGTTCATATGTGCTTTTAAAAAAATAACCAATCCAGAATAATAAAAACAGATCCTACCTTCAATTAAATAAAAACACAAATATGCAAACTTATCACTTAAACGTGAATTATAGCATTTATACTAATACATTTTACATTAAACTAATAAATATAAATAAAAGGTGCAATTATGTATATTACATTTAGTATTTAACAACTTACTTTTATATGTTTTGTTGTAAATCCTGATGAAAAAGTTTTGTTTGTTTTAAACACATTTTTACAATTTTTGTGGATAAATGCTGACTCATCCTTTTTGTAAACTGCTCCAATCTGTCCAGATTTCAATCTGTTCAATGCGGTCAGTCCCTTCGCTGATACAGATCCAGAATATTGAACAAGTGCCGCATCGCTGGCATTCCATTTTAAGCAGGGAGTAGCGTGCCCTGAAACCAGCATAAATATAACATGAGCATGGATAATTGACAGTGTGTTAAATGGGAACTGCGAGGAGAGGGGCAGAAGTTATAAGACGGAGCTGGGATGATCTTCCGCAGAGAAGGGCTCATCCCGCTCCATGTGGAGCTCTGAGCTGTGGTGAAGCCCCTGAGCCGCCGCGGTAAGATGGACCCTGATGAGCTGCTGGTTTAGGCTGTCAAAAGCACTGGCGGGGAGCGGCGTGCGGCGCCGCAGATAACGGACCCAAACTGTCCACGCGGGCCTCTAAAACCCTGCAAATTAGCCCGCAAATGAGCCAAAGAATTTTTCCTACTAATCCATGATCAGAGTGGTAACTCTGCCAAAAAAAAAAAAAAAAAAAAAGTAAACAAATAAATAACATCACAAGAAACACTGTGGGTGGAAATAAGCATGGCTGTTATCTGGGGAACAGCGAGTGATTCCTTTGAAGCATCGTTTCGCTGCTGCTGCTACACTTCGACTCCTATGACCGTTTTCAGAGCGAGCTCCCGCGCCGAGCTCGATAAGAGCGCAGAGAAATTACAGATCGCAAAAAATAAAATAAAAAATTCTTGTAAAAAGCCCCCCCCCGCCTCGTCCCCTACAGCATGCGATCGCAGCCTCTATCGCAAACGCCAGAAGGCTGCGATGCATCAAAATACCGCTGTTTGACAAAAGTGATTATGTTTTGCAGCTTCAGGAAAAACGGATACTGTTAATAAACTACTGCTGTGAACATGGAGGAATCAATCTGCAGCTGTTTGACACGGATTTCTCTAAACATGTTCAGTTTGAGCTCATTTCCATTTTTAAAGTAGTTGATTCCCTTCAACAGTCCGTTAAAAAGAACCTTTTCCTCATCAGACTGAGAATAAAGCAGAAAACTGTAGTGATTCTCCCCCAACCTCCCAGACAGGCAGCAAAGCTCCAGAGAATCGACTCAAACTTAACACCCACCTTAAATGTTGGGTGTGTATCAAAAGAGAGTCGCTCAGACACCCCCGGATGGTGCGGCCATCAGCGGCGGTGTTCTGGTGCACTCGGTCTATGAGACGCAAGATTAAGGAAATTGGGTTCTGCATCAAAGAACAAAGGCAACGCTCGTGTTGCGGTTATTTTTAGATACTGTCATTATGCACAGAATACATTTTTAATGGGAGTTCTTATTTTCTTACAGATTCTGAGTAACTGAATAATGGAAAAAGAAGGGAGGGACTTGGAATACCGTATTTTCAGCACAATAAGGCCCACCGTCAATGAATGGGATGTATTCGAACTTATAACGGACACTGTACTATAAGGTGGATTAAGTGAGACAAAAGAGTCAAAGAGAAGTCCATCAGTATTTGGACGAATCTGCCTTCAATAACTCTAGAACTTGTTTGTAGGATTGTTCAAAGTGTTAGCCACATTAGCATATTTACTATACTATAACTCCCAACTTTGTTGATCCCAAAAAAAACACACGTCACAGTGAATTTGCTAAATCCCAATCTTATAGTTGCATAAAAAAAGAACAGTCCAACACAACTACAATAGCCACGTTAGTGTCTTAACATTACCTGTAGGCTAACTTCCAACCTAGTTTACATACAGTCTGTAAGAAAACAGGCATAAACAGCTAACAAATGTTACTATGACTGCACAAACACCTAACTGTGCTATAAACATTAAAAAAGTAAAGTAAGACATCACTACATGGTAGCTACGTTAGCGTATTGACAATACCCGTAGGCTAACTCCCAACTTTGTTTGCATAAGAAAATAGGCAGATACTTCTAAAAGAAACAATACTTTGACTAAATTAACTCCCAATATATATATATATATATATATATATTATATATATATATAGCTCAACATTGCTATATGTTAGTAATTGGTTAAAAGAGCAATGAAAAATAAAATAGAGTTTGGCATTGCTACACATTAGCTGCATTAGCGTATTCAAAAATACCTGTAACTACCAACTTTCTTTATAACCTGCAACAGACTGATAAAACATATGTTCCTGGGACTGTACTAACTTCTAACTTTGTTAATTACATGTAAAAAAAATACAGTCAGACATGTCTACATGGTAGCTACGTTAGCATATTCTAATACTCGTAGGCTAACTCCCAACCTTGTTTGCATGCATATAAAACAGGTTGATACTTCTAAAATAAAAAGTACTGTGACAAAACTAACTCCCAAACTTATTAGTAAACTAAAAAAGAGAGAGAGAGAGAGAGTTCGACATTGCTGCACATTAGCCGCGTACCTGCAACCTTCAACTTTGTTTATAACACTAAAAATACAACTGATAAAACACACCTTAGTGACTATGCTGTCTCCTAACTTTTTTGTAACACATTAAAGAAAAGTTTAGTCCAACATAACACCGCGTTAGCAAATTCACAGGAGGCAACCTATAACTCCCAACCTTGTAAAATGTAAAAAAACATACTGATACAGCTAGAAACAAACGTTACTGAAACTACGCTAACTCACAATCCTTTTAGAAACGCTTAAAAAATATAAAGTTTAGTCAAACATGTTAGCCATATTAGCTTTTTCCCTATTAGCTACATTAACTCCATTCCTTGTTTGCAACACGTAAAAAAAAAAGACTGTTAATGATAAACCAAACGCTACTGTGACTATGCTAACTGTCCCACACCCTTACACGTTAGCTAGGTTAGCATAATCACAATACCTTTAGGCTAACTCCCAACCATGTTTACCAGACTGATACCGCTCAAACAAACACTGTGACTTTCCCAGCTCCCACCCTTGTTGGTATCATGTAAAGAAATACAGTCTATCACAGCCAAACTTTAGCCTCGCTAGCATATTAACGTTAGGCTACCAGTAACTCACAAGGTAGTAACATGTAAGAAAACAGACTGATACCGCTCAAACAAACAGTACTGTGACTATATACTAGCCCCAAACCATGTTGGTACCATGTAAAGAAATACAGTCCATCCTAGCTACACGTTAGCCTTGCTAGCATATTAACATTAGGCTACCAGTAACTAACAAATTAGTAACATGTAAGAAAACAGACTGACACTGCTAAAAATGTTACTGTGATAGTAACACACACACGAAAAAAAGAACAACAGTCAAAAATGGCTACATTACAACTTTAGCTAGCGTTTTTGAAATAACAACCAACACTCAATTATAAAGCGTCATTTAAAAAAAGAAAAAAGTCTTTTAAGGGCACGTCATAGTGTGAAAAATATGATTTGAAGTCAGATTTTTATGGCTCAGCTTGAAGAAAAAAAAGAACTCCTTGGAGAACAAGTCGCTCTGTGAGAGCGACGAAAAATGGCGGTTTGGACCGAGCATAAAACAACCGAACAAAAAAAGTTACTTCAATACTTTGACAGGTGACAGTTAATGTACTTCTCCCCAACTTCAAACCTCGAAGAGATTTACTTTTCAAAGCGCCACCATTTCTGAAGGAGTGTGACACGCTTCACAAAGAACACCTGCCTTTCTCCGACAGTCCTGCTTGGTTCAAAGATTTAGTTACTGAAAACCACCCCGGAGCTCTTAACCTCAATCTTTCATAACTTCAAAGTTTCTGGGAATCTTAGAGCCCGCGAAAGGTGTCTGATAACAGGTAGCAAGGGAACAAATCATTGTAACTGTGGGGCTTAAACGCGCTGCAGAAATTTCTGACTCACCGCTTCTTTTATAACTCATTAAAGGAGCGCTGTGTAGGAGTTGGTAATATCTAGTCATGAAGGTGCAAACTGCTGCCAATTGAGTACCCCCCGCCACCTTATCCCCTCCTTTCAAGCATGTAAGAGTGGCTGCTGTCATTACCAGATGTGAGCCGCCGGCCTTTGTGAGTCACTCCACCGGAGGGAACGACTGAAGTCGGCCTCAGCAGCCTGAGAACAGCACATCCCCGCGAGTTAGCCTCATGTTTAGTTTAAAAGATTCGAGGTCAAGACCACGTTTGCATATGCTTAGATCGTTTAGCGGATCCTTTTTTCACTGAAGAAAACGGTAAACATTTTTAGTTGTTATTTTTCTCTGTAATACTTTCATTCCTTTAATGTCGAGCCTTGAGACAACACTGGTTGTCAATTTTGTGCTTTATGAATAAAGCTAAATTATTTTTTTAAGGATTATTTGAACCTAAATTGTCAAAAATCGATAATGTCATACAGAAAAATTACAAAAAAACATAGGAATTTCTTTAGTTTATTTACAATATTGGTTTAAAAAGATAAATCGAAATCAACTAGTTGAAAATTAAAGTAAATTGCAATAGTGTAAGTCTTCAGGAGAAATGAACCGTTCTGCCCTCTACAGGCAGTTGTGAGCCTTAAGGCTGCATCAGCTGTCTGTGGGAGGGGCCGAGTCACAGCATTAATTGATTATTGAGGATCAATTATTATGAATTTTTGGCTTAAAATAGCTTTTTTTCCTTCAGGTTTTGCTCCCTGGGCCCACACCACATACTCTCAACTGACATAACAAACAAAAAGGTCAAGCGGAAAACATAAAATCTCAGCTTTTCTCTGATTGGACAAACGAGAGTTGAAGATAAAGGATTATTAAAATTATTTTTGGTACATCTGAAACCCTTAAAGACAGAATGAACGAGTTTTCACCCAAAAGACCAGGTGGTGTATAATTTAGTTCAAATTACTGAATTATTTAAAGTTTGAGCAAAACAATGAGTTTGAGAAGCTGTAATCTTAACATCTGGAAGTTTAAAATGCTTTTGTGTTGTGGATGTGAGATGATTTAGTTTTATGAGTTTTGTTATTGAAGTGTTATTGTTTTTCTGATCTTTTGCTTTGGCTAAATCTAAAAGGCAGACAGGAAAACCCCGGTGCTCACTAAAACAGCCAAACTCCAGCCGTTAGATTTTCTGCTGTGTTAAATATGAAAGGACAAATTTCATAACAGTGATAAAAGGTCAACAAACTTCTGTGTGACTCTGCCTCCGGCTGTCCCAGCATCTCCGAGCGCAGCTCTGCTCCCCGTGTCGCTTTACCTTTATGAACCATTTTCCCTCTATTTCTCCTTGAAGACTTCATCAAAGGCACTTTGATAATTCTGGTGACTTTTTTATTTTTTTATTTTTTAACAAACTTAGAGTTTTACTGCTGTGAAAAAAAGGCCTTGTCCTTTTTTTTTCTTTCTTTTCTTGCTAATTCAAAGATCTTGACGGACAGAGTCCAAACAGACAAACACAAAACCATAATTAGATTAGCTAAAGTGAGGAAACGAGGTTGATTTTTTACATTAAAGCAGATCTTTTAAGCTTCAGAAAATTGCTAAGCCAACAAGAAAATGTAATTTTTTCGCTTGTTTTTTTCTAATTACCTCATAAGTTGCTATGTTTAATGAGACAATTATTGCAGAGGTGCATGCTGGTCTGGAGTTTATCCACGTCGCCTCACAATATAGGAGTAGTCTCAAAGTCTTTATTTCTTTTTTAATTGTTCTTAGTCAAAATTTAAACAACATTTTTGACAGACACTCTCCTGTATACTCTAAAATAAAGTGATGCTGGAAAATCCCCCTTAGCAAGAAGTATTCTATTGAAGTACTACAAGAATACTGAGTATATACGAAAAAGTGAGGCAGTAAATTCCAGTTTTTATATACTATCTAAATATTATAATTTAAAATGTTCCAATTCTGACAAATAGAATAACAAAGTGATAGTTTTTTATTTCTCCATAGAAGTCTATGGGATTTTGGTTGGTTGGAGCCAGAAGGTACTTCCTGTTTGGAACGCCATGCTGGGGTCACACTGTCCAGTTCTCTATAGACAGTCGATGATTTTAACACTTGTGCAGGCGAGGCAAGAACTCAGATTCTCTAATCAAGGGTCGACCACTCCACCCCTGCATCATGGTTCCCCTCCTTCATACCATTAAAGTGAACGTTACTGTTGTAACGGGTCGCCTAGTGGTGACTTGGTGAACTGCAGTTGATTTCAGCCCAAGTGCTGCTGGTTTCCTTTCAAGCAAATGTAGACTTTTTTTCCATTTCTTGTTAATAAAAAGGGAAGAAAATAAATTATGTATTTTTATTAAAACTTGCAATTTCAAAGACTCCTTCGACCATCTTAAGAGCGCAAACAGGAAGTTGTATAAAAAGACACTGAGAACGGAGATCAAATTACTACAAGAATGATTTTGTTTTAAGGACAGATGCTTCAAATAACTTTCATTCGATTTAAAACAGCTTTGCAATGACACACAACTCTCCACCTCCAACCAATCAAGACAGTGCTTCTATCTCTGTATTTACAGAAGATTTCTATAAGAATCGGGATTCTTATAGAAACATGAGCAGTCGGCGTTCAAACCAGTGTGTAATAACAGTGCCAAAACTGGCAAATCGAGTGGAAAAAGTTCTGACTGAGGAACAAATCTGGTTATTTTGTACATCTATCGTCACTTTTGCTCTTCTTTGGCACAGCAAGAAGCTTAGAGGAGGAAGCAGACATGTTCTCATCACCAGGTTCCTGAGTGTTGCTTGAAGTTTTGCAGCCACGACTGAAGACTAAAGTTCAGAGTTATAGCTATAAAAGTGTTTCAGTCCCAGAACTTCCAGGAAAATACTCTGAATCATTGATCAACACGATTCCGCAGGACGATCCAAAGACTGCAGGGATAGCAGATGTTTAATCTTGGAGATGTATGATCCCATCGGGCGCCGACAGCTGTTGATGGCCTGCAATCAAGCGCTCGCAGTTCATACTGGAGAGCAAACGCAGGTCAGTCAGCCAGGTAAGCACGAGTTAAATTGTTGAGTCATATCTCATTCAGAGCAGAAATAAATCTTCCAGGAGTTCAGTTATGAAATGTTTTGCTTCTGTGGTTGGATTTAATACGTGTATCAGTAAAAAAAAAGTTAGAATATCCACAGAACTTTTTATGTATTTTGCATTCCATCCTTCCATCTTCTTCCACTCATTCGGGACCAGGTCGTGGGGTCAACAGTCTAAAGCCTCGTTTGTTTTCACGGCGCATGCGATGTGCAGATCGCTAGCGTGCTGCTAGCTCACCCTTGGGGCTGGGAATCTCAGGGGGACTCCCGATATGATGCGATTCAAAGTAACATGGCTCACGACACCGATGTATCTCCATATGGCAAATATTGCAATCATCATTATATTACCTGGGTACGGTGGCCGAGACGGCTCACATGATTGCAAAAGCCACTACACAACGGCAAAAGCCAAAACACAACGACAAAAGCCGAAACACGAAGACAAACGCCGAAACACGACGGCAAAAGCCGAAGCACGACGGCAAAAGCCGAAGCACGATGGCAAAAGCCGAAGCACGACGGCAAAAGCCGAAGCACGACGGCAAAAGCCGAAGCACGACGGCAAAAGCCGAAGCACGACGGCAAAAGCCGAAGCACAACGGCGAAAGCCGAAACACGACGGCAAAAGCCGAAGCACGACGGCAAAAGCCGAAGCACGATGGCAAAAGCCGAAACACGACAGCAAAAGCCGAAGCACGATGGCAAAAGCCGAAGCACGACGGCAAAAGCCGAAGCACACCGACGAAAGCCAAAACACAACGGCAAAAGCCACAGCACTCCAGCAAAAGCCAACACAAAACGGAAACGAATCAGAACGGAAGTGAATAATGGACTTTTTTTCTTAACCTTTCATTCAGTTTCAAGCTATTGGTGATTCTTGAGAGATACGTGATTTTGGTAAGGGATAGGTGAGGGTGGACATTCGCCGGTGTTGCCGCTTTTATTTCTTCTTTCAAAGCCTTCACGGAGAGCTTTCGGGGGAGAAAAAAAGGAGGGCGGAGGAGGGAAAACGGGATCTGGTTTTTTGTCTGCCATTCTTTCTTTTTTACCTATTTTTTATTACTTTTAAATACCTTCCACGTTATCGTCAGTGTAAACCCTAATACTGGGGATCTATATATTGAGTTTAAACGTTTGTATACGCAAGCTGTGTGGTGGCCTAATGGGTAGCATGCTTGGTTAATGTCCCAAAGGGTGGGGGTTTGAGGCTTGCGGGAGTCATTTAGTATGTATACATTTTTTTCTGTAAAAAAAAAAAAAGTATCATACGTGGTTCTTACGTACATTTTGAGAATCAAAATAAATAAATACTTCTTGCAACATTTGCCATCGTGTTTCGGCGTTTGTCTTCGTGTTTCGGCGTTTGTCGTTGTGTTTAGGCTTTTGCCGTTGTGTTTTGGCTTTTGCCGTTGTGTTGTGGCTTTTGCAATCATGTGAGCCGTCTCGGCCACCGTACCTGGGTAATCTATGATATTTGAATGTTTTTAAAACACATATTTATTCATATTTTCTTCAAAACCTTTTATTGAACATTTGTTATCACCCTTACGATCCATGTTTGTTACATTAGAAACCGCGCACGCCGTCTGCGTCTACAGACACATTCCACTTTTCAATGGCCCTACAACAGATGGGGGGTACAGTTTGGAACTGTTTATTTCCTCCATTTTACAATGAAAACACTCAAAATGCTGGATCGGATGCCCAGACTTCCCTCTTCCCGGTCACTTCCTCCAGCTCCTCTGGGGGGACCCTGAGTCCAGGCTGGAGTGTGTCCTGGACCTACCCCGGGGTCTCCATCCAGTGGGACGGGAGGCGTCCAGGAGGAATCTGGACCAGATGCCCGAGCCAACTCAACTGGCTCCTCTTGATACGGAGGAGAAGCAGCTCTACTCAGAGTTCTCTCCGGCTGACTGAACTGTTTCGACTGCTTGTAGTTGGGATCTTGTTCTTTCGGTAATAACCCAGAGCTCAAGACCATAGATGAGTACTGGAACAAAGATCGACCAGTTAATTGAGAGCCTTGCTTTCTGGCTCAGCTCTCTCTTCGCCACCATGGACTGGTGGACGTTACACCAATCAGCCTAACAATCTCACTCATGAAAAACACCCCAAGATACTTAGGCAGGAGCACTCCAACCCCCCGGGAGAGGACAAACTACCTTTCTCTGGTCGAGAACCATGGCCCCAGACTTGGCGGTGCTGACTTTCACCTCTGCCAGCCACCTCAATGAAGGCTGGAGGTCCCAGCGCAATGAGGCCAACAGGACAACATCATCTCCAAAGAAAAGAGAAACTCCTGCTGTCCCCAAATCTCTTCCAGGCGCCGGTCGCGCCAAGAAATTCTGTCCATAAAGACTATGAACAGAACCGGTGATAAAGGGCAGCCCTGCTGGAGTTCAAAATTCACCAGGAACAGGTCTGGCTTATTACCAGAGTATACAAAACAAGCTTTTATATTTGAGCACTTAAAGGCTAGTAAAAAAATATTATTGAATTAAAGGAATAGATTTTTTTTCTGCTTAACGGTTAAATATTGCTCTCAGCACACTTACTATGTGCTCTGAAAAGACTGATCTGTGAAGCTTCATCAGGTTTACAAAAACCTGTTTATTGTTTTGTTTTGATTAATATATTAGCAGAGTATCATCATTTACTCATCTTTTCTCTCTAAAATTTGATTCTCGTCTTGAAATTCTCTTGACACGACGACAAAAACATCCTGCGGCTTCATCCGGCAGCGCAACAAGAATGTGTCACGGCGATCATTGCATAATGACTTAAGAACCTGTGAGGCTCTCTGAGTCAGGTTTAACAGTTTATCGAGCACTTTTAAAGCATATATGGACCTGTCACTCAATACTTGCCAATCTGCTCTCAGCGAACACTTGAACTGGAGCACCCAAGCAATCTGTCATGACAGCTGCAAACCTGAAGTCCCACCATCAGGGCTGCTGATACCGTTCACTGAAAAGACTAATCGCTTAGCAAGAAAAAAAAAAAGAAAAACGGTTTCATTTTTCCGCTTCAGTGAAATTAATCTGAAGTTTCAAAATGAAGTTGTGCAACAACAGGGTCTAGAAACTGCTCAAAAGATGAAACTTGTCAAACTTTTAAAGCATTTAGGCATCAAATCGGGGTTTCAAACCGCAACTTTTGAACCGCCTTTGAATCTGTATCGCCCTATTTTCAACCAGTAATATAAACAACAATTCAGAATCAGCTGCAGATCGTGTTGAAAAGTTACTGTATGTTAAAGAAAATTAACACCAGATCTAAAGCTAAAGTTAAAGTCAATTTCATTAAGCAGAGGTGAAACACTAAAAAATGCATCAAAAGTAAATATATTTGACTAAACTGAGCTTTTCTGCTCCAGATACAAGTGAGGACTTGGTGAACTTTTGGAGGGCGCTCCTCGTCTGATCGGACGTTTTTCCACCGCAAAGGTTTCTGCAGAACAAATTAATGACAGTGGGCGAGCTCCTGACATTTTAAACCATCTCATTTTTCCAGTTTTATGGTAGAGGTCTGCGGAAGCCTCTTTTTTTTTCCTGTTTCTGAATGACGCGTTTGGTGTGGAGGAATCAGACATGGCAATCAGAAAACCGTTGACTTCAACCGCAAGAAAAACCTTCCAACGAACCTGAACGGAGATCGCAAGGAGGTGAAAATGTTCCACAGGGTGAACGGGCAAAGGAGCGTCAAAATCTGGTCGTTCAAAAGCAGAAAAGTGTGTTTTAATTCTAGAAGTCAAGTGTCCTCGTATACTTTAATCCCAATAGTTCTGTTATAAATGGAGTCTCATCCCTAAAAACTACATTATCATCTAATTTTTCCATATATCTGTCAAAAATTTTAGTGTTAAATGCACTTTTTGATACTACCGGGTACATTTACCGGAATAGGGACAGGCACAAGCAGGGTTTATGCCCTGTTGAGGCTGCATTTATTTATTTTTTTTAATTTATATCCATTTGTTTTCACTTTTGCTGCTATTTTTTGTGAAATCCTGTGCAGACAGTTGGCTCCTCCCCCTCTGTGTCGGCTGTTGTTCAGCCGCTGCCACTGGCTGGTCCTCGCCTACGATGCTGCACTTAGATTTTCCTCCGGCTAATATTTTTCTTGCCCAGTCTGTTTCCCCATGACTATCATATCTACATCGGTCAAGTGGGGGGGGTTTATTTTATTGGCTTTTTTTTTTTTTTTAATTCCTGTATATATTCTAATAGTGGTCGGTCTCTAACAGACACTGGGTCTAATGAGTGGTGTCCAAAATATATTTTTATTTAATAACCTCCCCTTCAAGCGAAGACATACAGACCCCTCCTTCACGACGGGGGTCCGTGGCGCAGCGTGACGCGGAGGAGAAGCTAATTTCTTTACATGGGTTCCCTCTGAAGCACAGAAGTTTACATTTTAATGTAAGTAATGACTTTTTGTTGTAGTATGACCTTTTTAAAGTTATACAACCACCGTTATGTATATCTGACCGCTGGAAGCTCTGCGCTAATGCTAGCTAACCGGTGACTATTGGTGACATAATAGAGGGAGAGTGACATCCAAATTCTGAGACCCTTTTTTTCCATAACTCTCCATTTGGAGGGTCAAATTTGACTTGGGCCTTTGTGTTGTGCAGTGATTGGCAAGAAACACTTTTTGGATTTGGCGTTTAAACTTTGTGCGGTGGCACAGGCCAAAGAACATTCTGGTGAGGAATCTGCACGACATGTTAGCATGGATCCTTAACGTCTCTGAGAATGTTACAACAGAAGGTTGATATTGAGAAAAAAAACGAAGCTAAAAGCAAACGATTTCCTGTTGGAGGTACAAAGAAAGCGAGAGACGAATTAGAAGAACTGGTTTAAACATGGACTATTGAGCAAAAACGGAGAGGTGCGCATGTCTCCA